>OY294064.1:0-2400000 GCA_958510865.1 Myrrha octodecimguttata | reverse complement strand
AGTGCTTTTATAGTTTAAGTGAATTCCTCAATGAGAGGCATTTTGAGCAACTGTAATGCTTCTTTTTTGTAATTGATTACTTTTCTTTTTTGTATTTGATCACGTTTATTTTTTGTGTTAAATTGTTAATTGTATTTTGACAAGATCAACACCTGTACTGGTCATAAGATCGAATAAAGATGTCTCTCTCTCTCTCTCTCTCTATAATCATTCAAATATTTATTTTTCCAATATTTCCAGAAATACAAATCAGATCAAATTGAAATATAGTAAAAAATTTTTTTATGAAAAAACTGTTCTAACTCTGCATCATTTTCAACAAAACCATAACTTTGATTTCAACGAGGTTAAAATTCTGGATAGAGAAAACAACTTTCACAAAAGCTGCGTAAGCGAGATGATACAAATATCAATAAACGGAACTGAATATAAGAACCGACGACAAAAATCGTTCGATATTAATATCTGTTGGACAAATTACTGACTCAAATTTCAATAAAAACACTCAGTTTCGTTCATTAATCTACCTAAGTTGGTAAGTACAATGCAAAAGTTGTAACAATAAACAGACCAACATGTATTTCCGAAATAATTTAGCCTTTTCGAGAAACTTAACTCATTTTATCATGCATGTAATTTTAGATCGTTCCTTCAGTTTTTAGAGAATTTATATTTAGTATTTTACTCGTAGTTGTGTTATTTTGTAACCCGTATTATGTGTATTCTATCACAATTAAAATCTTTTTAGTTTCGAGAATGATCCGAACCAGGATCGAAACGTCGACTGCCTAGAATTTGTTATTTCATTTGCTCAATCCTGAGGCCAGTAAACAACTATCTATAAACATAATAGGACAATAAAGAAGTCAAACATGGCAATTATAATTATACAGTGCGCGTCAAAATTATGGAACAAATTCATTTTCCCAGAAGAAAAATATTTGGCAACAAAATCCTGGAACAGGTCAGTTTGCGTTTCACTTTTACCAAATTTTCATGCATTTTTGAAGGATTTTTGTTGCACCCTGCGCCATCCCCATCAACCCTCTAAATTTTTTGAATAGGAAAAGTAGGTCATGTGGTACTTTTTTGGCAAGGTCTTTGTATATTCTTTACAGGCGTGCAGAAATTTTCAAGAAAAAAATCTTCTTTTTGAAAAATTAGTTACTTCAGAGAGGTTTTCAGTATGTGCACTTTGTCATGGCTCATTTACTTTGATACGATGGTACCTGATGAAATTTGTCACCGATGAAAGTCGACCATCACAGTTTTGTTCATGCACAACTTTCAACCCCTACAAACCCTTTAGTGGAGAAAAAAAATTTTTCACGTGGGGGGGTTGAAAGTTGTACACGAACAAAACTGTAATGGTAGACTTTCATTCGGTGACAAATTTCATCAATTACTTTCCTCTCAAAGTAAATGAGCCATGACAAAGTGCACACAGATGGCACAGGGTGCAACAAAAATCCTTCAAAAATGCATAAAAACTTGGGTAAAAGTGAAACAAAAATTGACCTGTTTCAGGATTTTGTTGCCAAATTTTTTCTTCTGGGAAAATGAATTTTGACGCGCACTGTATATGATAAAATGAATGCATGAGGGTTCATATAAAAATCAAATCAGGCAAAGTTGGCATTCTGTATGCATTTTCTGACGAACACTTGTAACATAATGATCTCGCTGCTAGTTTCATATTCAGAGTAATCTTATGATTTTAGGTAATTAAATGAATGAATTCTTATGAACTTTGAGTAATATTCTATTTTCTATAGCAAAGTCACAATTTACATGATATTTTTTGATATTCATGTGAAACGACTCTATATGTCGTTTGAGATACATCCTTATAGCTGAACCATATTCACATTGATCTCAATTTTGATTAAATTCTGATAGTAGTCCATTGGTGGAGTTGGATAGATAAAAAATAATAAATGAAAACAAAGGTCTGCTCCACTCGAAAAGATTTAATTCCTTAAAAGTTGCAATGCATTTCGGCAAGGTCACTTGCCATCATCAGGCATTCTAAAAACAAAGGCGTCAAACAAATTAAAAGTTTAAAATCAAGATATAACCTACCAAAATATACATAAACGTCAACAACGATGATAAAATTGCAAATGGGACAAAGACAGCTCAAATATCTGAAAACTACACAATTGATGACATCTATATGAAACAAACCGAAACTGAAAGACAATCAAATGTTCAACAAAAGGAAAACATGTGGAAACACATGAGATCCATACACGAAAACATAGATGTCGCACAGTCTCAACGTGGTCACTCATAAAAATTACAAAACCACAAAACGAACTAACAGTTCGAAAATAAAATAACAGTATAGAATAACATGAAATTAAGCACTTTGTAACGAATTAAAGAACGCCAAACATTCAAACTTCGTCTGTTCGTTGACACAGGTGTATTTCCGGGACTTGAGCGCTCTGTTGATTTCAAGGATTTCCAGAAGATCTAATTGAAGGCCCTTCTCACAAACATGTAAAACACTCACATCAGTTCTTGGGTCGAAAATGTGTCCTGATTCCAATATGTGGTTGGCAAACTGGGATGAGGTGTTGAATATCCCTTTTCCTTTATTCTTTTCTATCTGTTTCAAGTGTTCACTAACCCTGGTTTCTATTTTCCTTCCACTCTGGCCTAGTTAACAGACATTACACTGTGAATGCGAGCAAGACAGCTGGTACACTCCAGACCACGTTGAGACTGTGCGACATCTATGTTTTCGTGTATGGATCTCATGTGTTTCCACATGTTTTCCTTTTGTTGAACATTTGATTGTCTTTCAGTTTCGGTTTGTTTCATATAGATGTCATCAATTGTGTAGTTTTCAGATATTTGAGCTGTCTTTGTCCCATTTTCAATTTTATCATCGTTGTTGACGTTTATGTATATTTTGGTAGGTTATATCTTGATTTTAAACTTTTAATTTGTTTGACGCCTTTGTTTTTAGAATGCCTGATGATGGCAAGTGACCTTGCCGAAATGCATTGCAACTTTTAAGGAATTAAATCTTTTCGAGTGGAGCAGACCTTTGTTTTCATTTATTATTTTTTATCAATTTTGATTGTTGATATTCGAGTGAACTGATTCTATATGTCTTTTGAGATTCACTTTATTATTTGAAGCATATTCACATTCACCACACTGATGTTTTCTGCTTTTCAAGTGAGCTGCTTCTATATGTCTCTTGACATTTCTTTTATCGTTTGAAGCATATTCACATTCATTACAGCGATGTTTTTTCATGTTCAAGTGAACAGAATCTATATGTTGTTGTAGTTGAATTCTTGAAGCTGCACTCATTACTTCTGACTTTCAAGTGAACTGATTCAATATGTCTTTTAATATGTGCTTTATGGTTTGTAGCATATTCACAGTCATTACACCGATGTTTTTTTATATTCAAGTGAACAGAATCTATATGTCGTTGCAGTTGAATCTTTGAAGATGAAGCATATTGACATTCACCACACTGATGCTTTTTTATATTCAAGTGAACTGATTCAATATGTGTTTTAAGATGTGCTATATTGTTCGAAGCATATTCACATTTATCACATCGATGTTTTTTGATATTCAAGTGAATTGATTCTTTATGTCTTCTAATATTTCTTTTATTATTCGAAGTATATTCACATTCATCACAATAATGCTTTTCAATTTTCAAGTGAACAGATTCTACATGTTTTTTCAGATCCCCTTTCTGATCTGTAGCATATTCACATTGATTACACTTGAATCTTTTAATATTCAGGTGAACTGATTCAATATGTCTTTTTATTTGCATTCTTGAAGCTGAAGCATATTCACATTCACCACATTGATGTTTATTTTTTATATTCAAATGAACTGATTTCATATGTCTTACAACATTTTCTTTTTTGTACGAAATATAATTACAAACGGGACACTGATGTTTCTTGATGTTTAAGTGAACAGATTTTATGTGCAACGTTAGCTTGCTTTTGGAAGCTCCTTCATGTTCACATAAATGGCATGGATATTTATTTGGTGCAGAGTGAAAATCATCCATATGATCCTTCAATTCAACTTCAGACATCGATTGGAATTCACATAATCGACATTTATAGATACTTACATCATATGAATTATATAACTTATAATCGGAATCAACTATTTCTTGTATTTTTATTCTTTTCATTTGATTAGAAACATAAAACTTTTGATCATTCTCGTTTTCATTAAAAAGTATTGCTCTGTCGTTAATTTCTTTTTCGTTGACAAAGTGTTCTTCAATCTTCACATTTTCAAGCTCCTTAATTGAAAACTCTTTCTCTTCTGCTGAGTTCTCATTTACATCAAAAGATTCTACTCTGCCGTGAATTTCTTTTTCTTCAACAAACTGTTCTTCCATCTTTACATCTTCAAGCTCCATAATTGAAAATTTTTTCTCTTCTGCTGAGTTGTTATTTGCATTAAAAAGTGTTACCCTCTCGTCAATTTCTTTTTCTTCAACAAACTGTTCTTCAATCTTCACATTTTCAAGCTCCATAAATGAAAACTTTTTCTCTTCAGCTAAATTCTCGTTTTCATTGAAAAATGTAACTCTCTCATGAATTTCTTTTTCTTCGACAAACTGTTCTTCAATCTTCACATTTTCGAACTCTACAATTGAAATCTCTTTCTCTTCAACTGAATTATATTCGCCAGTAATGTTCGTGTCCACTTCTTCAAGCTTCACCTTTCGGATCTCATCTCCTGAACTCAGAGTACTGCAAAATAAATAAGATAATAGAACAAGATTTATCATACCAGTCATTCTTTTCTTTTTTCTCTCATTGTTCATAAATTCAGGAGAACGAAAGAAATTGTTACTAGAAATTTTATAATACTGAAGACACCATAGTTCATTTAATGGTGTTCAATCGACCTTCAAACACCTATACAGGGTGTAACTTTTATAGGTGCCAAACTTCAAGGGAATATTATACAGGGTATCTGATAAACCTCGAACAATATTTGAAATGGTGATATACTCCATTCACTTTTATAACGTCTCTCGGTTGGCCATGATTTAGGTCTATCAACTTTTCGTGATTTCTACTCTCTTTCAATAACAAGAATTCAGCTTCAGCATAATCCAGATTATCTTCGTATTTCGTTTAATAAATGAACATCTCATCGCTTTGATTCGAAATTTAAAGTACCGAAAGTAGTTTTGAGAAGCCGAGAAAGAGTATCAAGAAGTGCAATAAAGAATTACGCTCATTCCGATTGGAAACTTCTGCGAAGATGCCAGCGCCCTAACGGATAAATTTGGAACTTGTCCAAGCTAATAGTTTCATGTAAACAAACCGTAGAAATGTGGTGGAGAACGAATAATTATTAAGCAGAGCTTGAATAATTGAAGAAATTATTATAGTTTTGTGTAAGATTTCTTAGGAGGAACTTTTCGTTTGGATCACGATATAAAATCGTACTTTAAATCGTTCCTGGAGGATAATTTTGGTGCTATTTTAGTGTATGTTGCTTGGTGAATCAAAATAAACCAATATCTAAGTTTACTTGAATTTCTGGAAAAATAGTCACCTCAATAAGTAATTTAAATACTCTTATTTATGTGAAGTGCTCAATGTAGGCTATATTATGTGGTTAATCTAGAATCAGTCCAAATGATATGACTTGTTCTTTGTTTACAAACGAGTAAATCAATAAAATGAAAACAGATTTTCTGCTTTAGTTCTTTTGCATCGTATTTCTAAAGAAAAGGAAACAGATAGACATATAATTGATTTCATTTTCATATTACAGCAGCTCAAAATACACATACAAAATGAAAAATGTCACAGCCGGTTCAACCTACCTATATAAGGAAATGAAAAGTATTGATGTATTTATATGAGTAACTTCAGCTATTATCAACTCTAACAGTATATCTAGTTTTTGTCAGATTTTCAACCAGATCAGTCTCTTTGAATATGATTTTTTGTAGTATGTGAATTAGGTAGCTGCAGAAGAGCTCGGTAGTTTCTCTGCAGCATTTTCCTTCACAATTCTCTCATTTTTATTCACACCTGAATACATCATGATATGAAGTTGCTTCGAAATAAATGCATTGTAGGTAATTTACCTTTATGAAAATAAACATCTTCAGAGAAATGCAGTGAACATACTTTCATGTATTTCGTGACCTGTTTTCCAATCTTCAATTTCTAAAGCTAGGCCTTTCTTCTATCATTGAGTTCGCTGCCAAATGCTGTTTCCAAATTAACTTTAATTTCATTTGGCTTCGGAAAAAAATTAAAACTAGAGGCACTAGATGATCCTTTCCTCTTTGACCATGTATAATATTGAGTTGAGGCACACAACAATAGTCATTTCGGGAGGATGCCATTTCGAATTAATACGATCGAAATTTTTAATCGGAAAGAAAGGAAACGATTGATGAATATTACAAACACTTTCGGTGTTCCAAAATTTCAACTCGAAGAACAACACAAAAGCTCGAAAATGAACTCCAAAAGTAAGCAAATTACGTTAGAATAACAGGCACGTCGAAAAACTACTAGCCTGGAAGTGTTCGAATTTCTATCACCAGAGGGCGTATCGCTTAGCAGTAGTTGCGAATAGTGAACCTGATATTTTGGAAACAATAATTCATTAGGAGCAATTCAACGTGCGGGATAAAAAAAATCCACTTATTTGAATTGAAAGTTTTCCGCTTTTTTTAACTTTTTCAATCCAATTTTGAAACTTCAATATACAGGGGTTGAATCTCAGCTTGACAAAAGACCCATATTTTTTCTGATACCGACCTGGTTTGTTCAATTATTTGAATATAAAGTGATTGACCTGTATAAGTTAATCGTACATTTTAAAAATCAACGTATTATACTGGACTGTTCCAGAGTTATGAGCATTTGAAAATATTGGTGAATAATAGGAACACCCTGTACCTTTGTTTTCCAATTGATTTGATCTACCATATATAGGATTTTTGGACACGTCTACGGTAGCCAGGGCTGGGCAAACTACATGCTTGGCTCAATTGAAATACCAATTAAAAAAATACTTTCCCGCAGATATTTAAAATACAAAATATTTTCAAGTAGGGTATTTGAAATATAACATACAAAATACAGTATTTTAACTTTTTTTATTTGAAATACAAATTACAAAATACATTCAGGTGATACGTAAAATGTAAAAAGAGTACAACTAATCCAGCTCAGCCAATTAATCGCTAAAAGAAGAATTTCCTATCAGAGAGGAACACAAGATTTTTGAATGTGTTATCACCCAAAAAGCCTCTGGTTGGGGAATGAATGAAACCGACCAAAGAAAGCAGTCTTTCTACAGGTCCTGATGAGCACAAACTTGTTTTATATTGTATGAGCACATTTTTATATGAGGATAGTGTTCAAGGATGGTAAGCTCTTCGCTCTTATCGTTTTTGGAAGCTGACTAACTCTAACTCCATTTTGGAATCTGTGGTCGATTACTGTCCCTGTTTGCAAAAACAATAAATCCGTCTTCTTCCTCACTGCTACTACTGCTATTCCCAGGCATTGATGAATCTTTTTTGTAATTTTCCTCTAAGGCATGCAATGAACTCTATATTATATACCTGGAAAGGACCCGTTTTGAGCGACAAGTGAAGCCAATTCGTTGCTTATGCAACCCGCGAAGTGGACGGGTATCTATCTCTTTCTTCCTCATTGCAGTAAAGGGAACTCTGTCGCATTTATTCTAAATCTTTTTAATTTTTCATTTCAAATTAGGAGAACCTGAATTTTTTCTGACTGATTCGTGAAAAAGGCTGGATTGAAGAAGATCGCACACGTTCAAGTGAAATTTCAACTTAGTAAGCGGTTTTTCTGGGGAACAGCGCGTTATCATCCTCCGAAAATTTGCGTTTTTTTGTCGAAAATGGTTCCAAGCGACCAAGTTGGACTCACTGATGAAGAGTTCAATGTCAAATTGAATTCTATTCATCCGCCCGTTGCCACGATAACTTACTACCGAGAAAAGCAATAGCGACTTAAAAAATTCAAAATAAGTTCGTAACGGGCAAAATTTACCTAACAATTTCGAAGTTATATCCATTTCGAATATATTATTTTATTTCTTCTATATCTCAAGAAGTACTGATGCGATCAGATTGAAACTTGCTAACTGATTGCATGAAGAATCGTTAAAAAAATATTTTTTTCGGAAACTATCAATGAGATTTCAATGAAACTTGGCGCAGACCTTGAAGTCGAATTTGAACAGCAATGTTCGAAATTTCAGCTCGATTCGACACACATTTCCAAAAATATCGGAAAAAAGTATGTCAAATTTCGCATTGGCAATGAATTTTAACCAGCGCTTAAATTTTTCTGACTTCAAGTCAGTGCTTTTCGAGAAGTGTTTTCCTATGTTCCTATTATTTAAATTTATTGTAATAATGATGAAACTATCGTCAATGCACAGCTCACACCAACATAATTCTTCACTTTTTGAACCATACGCGGTGAAGGCAGAGAAAGTAATGGCATATCAGAGAAAAATAGATATTCATTTTCGAAAATATTGCACTTTTTAAACGATCTAATACCCAAACTACCTGAATTTCCAAGTAAAACCAAATTTGAGCCGTTCAACACCATTTACTTCAATGGGTGTGACAGGGAGAGGTTACCGTAATTAGCGCTATCTTTGTTTCGTTGCCCCTCGTTACGCTTTAAGCTTAGTTGAAGAAGGGTCGGGTCCTTTCCAGGTAGTAATATAGAGTTCTATGAAGGCATGAATAGCCAAATTTTGAATTATCTGCCTCTCATAGGTTTGTTCCAGCACCCAGTTCTGTTACTGTCTTGAACTCATTCAGAACTGAATCAATTCACACGTCTTCGCTCATTCTAGTTCGGGACTAATTCTGAATAGATAGTTCGAAAGTGTTGGAAACGAATCATTCCCTTGTCATAGCCTAAGGGCTGTTTGTCACCCGAAAAATGCAGTCCGTCTCTGCCAGATGTGGTTTTATTGCCCCTTGCTGCATTCGAATGGCATGTAACAGATGACCGGTTCAATTCCTCCTTCTCAGTTCTTGCCTAAACCCAAGAACTGAATTCACCGTTCTAGAACTGGTCTGACACAAATTCTTTTTACGTTGGAACACTTGGTTTGCAATTCCTAACCAGTTCGAAATTTGTTGGAACGCTAATATCGATATGCGCAAACTCCGCCCGATTCAGAACTAGTTCCAGATTGTGTAGGAACAGACCTTATATCTTGTGATGCTTTCTGGCAACAAACGCATTTTATAGCTAGGATGATAACATGACGCCAAAATGGCTCCATTCACTTCAGGTGACATTCGAAAAAACTCTTCGAAGCTTCGTTCTGAGCTCTCTTTCAGTCATGATATGATAACAGTGAAATTTCTCAAATAGGATTCCTGCAGCTGATAATCTAGTTCTTTTGGACAAAAGGTAGAAGTTTGCCGTAGTAACAATGGGAGTTTTTCCTTTAAATGAAAATGCAGTTATTTTCATGAGAAACCTTCGAAAAATCCCATTTCAAACATATAATTCCAATATTATATTTTTAAAAAAATATTTGATCACCTAAAACTGAAAAATAAAAATGGGGATTTGCATTTAAAGGGATTTGTCTTGAGTGCACGATATGGTAACGTTGAATTCAGCTTTCTCGGAAAGAAAAGGACGTCAAATGTGTTACTTTGCTTAGGAAAGCAGAGATAGCTATACTTCGATCTGGTTATAGTAGAAGACTGTAACGGTTTAAAAGTACATTTTAACAATAATATAAACGAAGTAGTAGTTAAACACTTCAGTAGGTCAATTTTTACTTGACACATATCGAACTCTGTGTTTTCGATACTGTTGCGCAATCGCGTCTGACGAGGTGGCGCCTGAGAGTTCCTTCGTTCGGCTTCCTTCTTTCTTTTCTGGCAGAGTTTTCAAGGTGCAAAGATCGATTTTATATTAACGATCAATATCGATTAATTGAGTTTAGTATTCTCATTGATTTTGAGAAATTGTTACCTGTGTGCTCTAATATTAAGTATTAGGGGTAAGTACTTTTGATTTAACTGTTCTGAATGACCTAATATATCAATTTTATTTGCCTTTTCCGATATTTCGTCATATGTAGGAACGCCATTTTGAGAGATTGTGGCCAGGAGGTTTTGCGACTCAAATAGTTTATCTGTTCATATCTTATTGATCTTCAAGTGGATTATTTTCCAGTCTATATATTTTTCTTAGTTGAATTTTGTCATTGTTCATTCTCTTAAAATGTTGGAAGATAGACTGGAGGGTAAAGCCAACACAAATGAACATGTGGTAATTTTATTCGAATTTTCTAGCACTTTTCCTGGAATCTAACTTTTTGGAACCTTACTCTCTGGGTCCTCATCTTTTGGATACCGAGTACCTGTTCACCTGATTTGTTGCGTACTTTTGGGACTTGTCTGGCATTATCTAAGTACTTCCACATACCTAACCGATAACCAGTACCTGCTAAGGACATACCAACTTGCGTGACTACCTGCAATTCCACCTGTGATACCAAGCAGTTCAAGAGCACAAACCAAAATTGGATTAAAAAGGCCTACGACCTGAGATCTTCGACCACCAACACACATGCTCTAGTCGACCGTTAGATAAGTGTTACTTTTCTTGTATTTCTATAATCTGAGCTCAGAAATTGTTTGTAAAAATATGTAGATATTTGTGAAAGATTAATATATTGGATTGGTTAGTAATCCAGTCTTTCAGTTTCCTCTCCATGCAATAAGTTGGGTGAGTTCAAGGTTTAAATATAACAATTCATTACCTTTTCATTGTAATAAAAATTATTTTTTACATTTTTTTTTATTGTAACTTTTCATTGTTATAAGACAACGACCAAGGAATAGAAAAAGAAGAGCACAGACTGTCATACTGTCATATTACTGACAAATCGCAAACGGAAATTGTTCGATTATATTGACAAAGAACACGTGTGCACCACAGAATAGGAATAGATATTTCATTATTCTATAGCAGAAAAAGCAATTCTACTAAACAACGTTGTCACTTCGTGCATGCCTGACAAATCCCAAACCCCAATTTTGAAATCTGATTTTGAATACTTTCTGAAGGTGATTTGGGAAAATGATGAATCAAAACCATAATAATTATGTTCAAATTTGCATTTGCAGTAATAACCCAAATTCAGGAAAAACCCCCATTGTTGCCCTGAAGATAATCTAAAGCTTGGACTTTGCCATTATCATTGTTGGATTTGTTGGTACCTTAGACAAAGGAAAGAGGAGACGCGGTATACAATGATAAATACTGACGCCAACATCTAGACGTTCAGAACTGAACTGGACGACTGTATTACTACCGACTACAAATTCTGTGCGACGTTGTCACGTTTCCGGAGTTTTCTGATATATCAACATCGAATCGTCATGAAATAGCAGTTGAGAATACAAATATACTTTTACTATTGCTTTTGTAAATGTACGGAATGAGTACTTGTTTAATGAAATGTTGTGAATTCTGAATTTCACAGACAACTGTTCATTTCAACCAATAAAACTACGCCTACAACATTGCTCCTTTTGTTAGAATGCATCCCCTCTTAAAACCCACCACCACACTGAACTAGGGTGAAATCGTATAAAAGCAAGTACCGAGCTCATTCGAGGTCTTTTCGTCCGTTCTTTCAGGGCAGTTAACACTGAGATTCGAAGGTACTTCAAAATTCAACGGTTGTTTAACAATCATCCCTGCTCCACGTGACAACACCGGTTTTCACAGTTCCATTCATTAATTGTTTCGCGGCCAATCACAGTAATTCGCACCGATTTGACATTTGATGTTAGATACATCGTTGCCGAAGCAGATTTCTAGTTCAGTTCAGTTAAAAAAGTATTTTTCCTAGTTATTTCTGAATATTTTGAGCGAAAAACATTGATATAATGGTTCGTAAGTGTCAATTATGTGGTAAATTGGACTCCTACAACCCCAATTTGAGTTTTCACAGGTTAGTTCCATTTTTGCATATCAGTGGCGTAGATTGTTCAATTCTTATAATTCTTTTAGATTTCCTTCTGATATTGAGCGAAAAAATATATGGCTTTCAATTTTGAACTTGGCGGATGCTAGAAACTTGCCACAGAACATGTTCTTATGTTCGGAACATTTCGAGCCCAAAGATTTTGGTTTTCGAGTGAATGGTACCAAATATCTTAAAAATGATGCCAATCCTATTACTATCGAACAATTCTTTGGACTAACATCTTCAAGGTAAGTTTGCAGGAACTTCCAGGGATTTTATTTTAATTCAACCAGTTTAAATTGTGATGTTTCTAAGGAAAAATGTTTGGGAAAATCTCTGAAAATCATTATAACGATAATAGTTAGCTATGATAATAATGTTTCGAATGACAGAGCTGTATAACTAGATGAAATAGGGGAATATAATTATATTGGTAATTTTTGATATAGGAATATATATTTATATGTGTGTATTTTAAAGTATTATTTCAGTTAATATATTGAGAACTTTTTTGCAGCTCAAGCTCAACGGTAAATGAAACTCCCCCAAGTGCTAAAAGGTAATTATAGAGTTATAATTCACTGTATGAGAGTTAATATTCAAAGACTTAAATTCACAGAGATCAAGTTTCATCCCTTGATGTACAAATTGACCTGAATATTGATGCTATTGCTGGTTCTCCGAAAAGAAGGTAAAACTTATAATTATTGTCGCATTGCTGATTAATCACTTTCTGTGTAATTTTTTTTCAGTGTAGAAAATGTGAAATCTCCTGTTGTGAAAATGGAGCAACCAGTGGTGAAGTTCGATTCAATGCCTTCCACCTCTACTGAAAAACCATCTTCATCAAATATTAGAAGGAAAAGGTAATTTTTTTATTTAAACGCTCAATCCAACATCGAATTTCATAAACTGTTTCTATAAGTTCATAAATATATATGACTAATTATAATGTTTCATTCAAGAAAGAGAGCTTATGTGGGAGAAATACATACCAGTGATTTTTCTACACCTGAGAAAAGGAAAAGGAGTATGAATATTATTAGGAAGAGAGTGCAGAGCCAAAATAAAAAGATTCGCACGTTACAACAGTCTGTTCGAAGGATGAAGCATAAAATCACCTCGATGAAAACATTGCTGGATTATTTGAGAGAAAAATCGCTTGTATCAGAAGCTTCAGAAGCTACTATATCTGTATGTTATCTATTAGTTCATTGGTACAAGTTCCATAAATATTATTAGGCGAGCAGTTCAAAGAATCTTTCTTTTTCAGGCATCTGTCAATCCTGTTGCAAGTGATTTATTCGAAAGAATGTTGAAGGGATCAAGCAGGCAAAAATACAATCCAATGTTGAGAGCCTTCGCATTAACTTTGGCCTTCTATTCACCAAAAGGATACAATTTTGTGAGAAAAACCTTCAACAACAGTCTTCCTCATTTAGATACTATCTCAAAGTGGTACAGATCTGTTGATGGAAGTCCAGGATTCACGAATGAAGCATTGACTGCCTTGTCCTTACAGCAAAAAAAAGTTTCTTATCCTTTGTTGTGCAATCTAGTAATGGATGAAATGTCTATCAGACGTCAAGTTGAGTGGACAGGTTCTAAATTCACTGGATATGTTGATGTTGGTACAAACTTAGATTCGGACATTCTACCTGAAGCTCGAGAAGCATTAGTCTTTATGATAGTGTGTTTGAATGGCTCCTGGAAAGTTCCTGTGGGATATTTCTTGGTGAATGGGTTAGTGGCAACAGAAAAAGCTGAGCTAGTGAAAAAGTGTCTGGGTTTTTTACATGAAAGTGGAATTAAAATAATTTCATTAACTTTTGATGGTGCTCCTTCAAACTTTTCGATGGCTGAAAAATTAGGAGCAGATTTCAGTGATCCATCGAACTTAAAAACTAAATTCGAGTGCCCAATTACACAGCACGAAATCTATATAAATCCTGATGCCTGCCACATGATTAAGCTGGTAAGGAATTGTTTCGCATCCCAAGGTGGCTTACGGAATAATGAAAATATGGAGGTGAAATGGAATTATGTTTCAACTTTAGTGGATAAGCAAGATATCGAAGGTCTGCATGCTGCTACAAAATTAAGACATAGGCATTTACAATGGATGAGAGAAAAAATGAAGGTACGATTGGCAACTCAGACACTTAGCAAAAGTGTGAGTGATGCTATAGATTTTTTGAGGGATGATCTTAAGTGTCCTGAATTTCAGGGATCAGAAGCTACTTCTGATTTTATTTTAAAATTCAACAACTTATTCGATATCTTCAACTCAAGAAATTGTTGTGCAAAATACTTTTTTAAAAAGCCATTCATGTTGAGTACAGCTGAAGCCTTCAAAGATTATATGACCATGATGAAGAAATATATTCTTGGTTTGACATTGAATGGGGTTCCTATCACAAAAAGTGGAAGAAAAACTGGATTTTTGGGTTTCTTGATTTGTATCGAAAGTTTAGAACAAATTTATAAGAAATACATCATTGAAGAGAAAATGCTCAAATATCTTCTCACTTATAAACTTTCGCAGGACCATTTAGAGCTGTTTTTTGGATGTATAAGAAGCAAAGGTGGATACAATAATAACCCCACTGCGAGGCAATTTGAGGCTGCATATAAAAGGTTGATTGTTCACTCGCAAATATCCGCTACTGACACAGGAAATGCAATCAATCTGGAGAGCATAAGTATCTTAACATGTGGATCTGCAGTTGGTATTCTTTCATCTGAACATACAAACAATATTGTAAATAGTGATCAGTACGATGCAGTAATGAAAAGTGTATTTACAGATATGGAAAAATTTGAATTTGCTTCCTCAACAGCGTGGAATCTCACTCCTTATGCAGTAGATATTGTGGGATATATTTCTGGGTATGTTGTTCGGATACTTGAGAAATTTATATCATGTCGAAAGTGTCTGGATCTTTTGAGAAATGATGTAGATGTCTCACTTCTACAGAAAAGAAAAACTTATGGAAAATTAATTAGGGCCAGCCAATTTGTTATTGATGTTTGTAAAGAGGGTGAAAAATTCTTCAAATTTTTCCATGAAACTACATGCATTATGAATAGAAAAGTAGAGCATTTATTACAAGTTCTGATCAGCCAAACAATGCGTAATATTAATTCATCTATTTTAGATCATTTTGAAAATCATCTTTATGATGGAAATTTCATTGATGGACACGCGGATCAGTTGATCAAAATTATTTTGAAGAATTATTTCAGAATAAGAATTCATCATGAAATGGCTAAGCTTTTGGATGTTTCAAGGAAAAATAGATCAAGATCTTTGAATACTAAAATTATTTTGTTTAGAAATGAATAAATGAATTAATCTCTATGCAGAAGATACTACCAAATTTAAATGCATTTTTGAAGGATTTTTGTTGCACCCTGTGTCATCCCCATCAACCCTCTTAATTTTTTGAATAGGGAAAGTAGGTCATGTGGTACCACTCTGTATGTCCGAACATGTTTTTTGGATACTTTGAACATTTTTGTTCATATCGATATTCCTTATCGCATCAGAATGGAGTATTTTCATTTATTTGTAATTATTTATCACATTTTTAATTTTTCATGATGATGTTACCTTATGTTCATACCTTGCACACTTCTTTTTTTCCTCTTTCCTTTCAAAGAGTCAATTCAGAAGCAGTATTACTGTCCTTCATAATCTGTTATTTTTTTGTGAATTGTATTATGTATATAAAATTATACAGCACGAGATTTTGGCATTATTTCACTTCCACTGGTCATGAATTCCATCAAAAATATAAATAAGTATACCACAAGTTCCAACAGCAAGTTGTGTTTTACTTAAATGACCAATTAAAGGTTCTAAAGGTGCCTAGTTAGTGGGTCAATATTGCAGTAATCAGTATGAAAGTATTCTTTTTATGATTGTGAATAAATCTTATATCTTCAAGAGTTTAAGTACAATTAATTATTATTGAAAATCTTTCATTGTGTGCAAAGAAACATGTACTAATCGTGACGGAGGTTCTCAATCTTTAATGGGAGAATTGTATGAAAATGATTTTCTATTTGTTGGTCTGTGTGGATGCATATTCAAGCTAAATGGGCATGATTTTTCTGCCAATATCATATTCTCACAAAATTTTCAATATTCAAGCTGCCATTTTTCAATTAGGTACTGGATTTCAATTCGATTCAATCTGTATTATTGGGAAAATTGGATTGGATTCATATAGAATTTCGTGAGGATAATACGACCAGAAGATCACAGAGTATGAAATATTTGGAAAAAAAATTCGTAAGTTTTTTCCGAACTATTCTGACTGCATATCATCACGAAATTCTGCACAAGTTTACGCTCCAGCATTTTTCAAGTAGTTACTATGCTTCATCATGATTGAATCAGTGTTTCTTGAGTTATTCCGGAAAAACCAATGACAGCGAGGAAAAAGACACGAAACTTTACATAATCTTTTCCCAAAATCTCCAAAAATTATTATCGGATTGAACTGAAATTTGGTACATTGTTATGAAATTTAGAGTTCAAAGTCTGTGCAAATTTTTTCTAAATATGACTTTTTTACAAGTCATACGATCTCAACAAAATTTTGCAAAATGATTCGGTCGACAGTAATCGTGTCCTCAGCAGGTCGGACAGAATTGAGATTGTCACCGGATTCGTCCTCAGGGAGTCCAACCTAGTTCGAGACCATTATTGGCTCAAAATTCTAAAATTTCTGATTTGATTCAATTGTTGCATATCTTATCGGAATAAAATATTATTTGATTTTTTTTCATTGAGTAGTTAATTTTCTGTAACACCTATATGCGCTCATAATTTAATTTCAGACCCTCCTATAACGGCAGTACCCAATTTTCTGCAACACTAAAATGCACCAATAATTTAATTTCAAATCGTTCAACAACTGTAGCTCCACGCCACTGGTGCCTGATTCATTTACGCAGCGGAGTCTCTGCATTGTTGCCAGCTCGGGATTAGTTGATATTGCTGTTCTTGTCGCACTCATGGGAAATTGGTCGATATGTTGGCTTCAACAATTCTTGACTTTATGAATGACATGCCGCGTCTCCTCTTTCCTTTGTCTAAGGTTGGTACTATTAAGCACTGTGGAATACTTTCCACTTAAGATTAGCGGATACGTCCTCGCATTCACTCCGTCTCCATCGCTGCCGTCGTCCGGGACCGAGAAAGGAATTTTATCATCCATCGTTACATGATACATTTTCTAGGTGAATTCAGTATTTTTTCGACAGATCAGGTTATTCGGATTAGGTACCACGTGACCTCAACTCAATGTTATTCATGGTCAAAGAAGAAAGGATCATCTACTGCCTCAAGTTTTCATTTTTTCCAAAGCCAAATGAAAGTAAAGTTAATTTCGAAACATTTGGCAGGGAAGCGATAGAAGAAAGGCCAGGAGTTTGAAATTGAAGATTGGAAAACAGGTCACGAAATACATGAACGTTGTTTGCATTTCTCTGAAGATGTTTATTTCCATGAAGGTAAATTACAATGCATTCATTTCGAAACAACTTCATGTCCAGATGTTTCTGGTGTAAATGAAAATAAAGAAATTTTGATGAAAAATGCACTTCTGCAGCTACCTACTCCACATGCTACACAAAATCATATTCAAAGAGAGTGATCTGGTTGAAAACCTGACAAAAACTAAATATACTGTTATAGTTGATAATAGCTGAAGTTATATTCATATAAATACCTTGATATTTTTCATTTCTACATAGGTAGGTTGATTTGGAAAGAACATTTGGCAGCGAACTCAATGATAGAAGAAGAGCCTAGCTTTAGAAATTGATTATTGAAAAACAGGTCACGAAATACATGAAAGCATTTCTCTGAAGATGTTTCTTTTCATAAAGGTAAATTACCTACAATGTATTCATTTCGAAACAACTTCATGTCATGATGTTTTCAGGTGTAAATAAAAATAAGAGAATTTTCATGAAACATGTTGTTCCCGCAGAGAAACTACCGAGCACTTCTGCAGCTACCAAATTCACATATTACACAGAATCATATTCTAAAAGAGTGATCTGGTTGAAAATCTGACAAAAACTGGATATACTGTTAGAGTTGATAATAGCTGAAGTTACTCATATAAATACATAAATACTTTTTATTTCCTTATATAGGTAGGTTGAACCGGCTGTGACATTTTTCATTTTGTATGTGTATCTTGAGCTGCTGTGATATGAAAATTAAATCAATTATATGTCTATCTGTTTCCTTCTTTCGAAATAAATTCTTAATAAAAAATTAAGGGATCAAAAAAAAATTCCAAATTTTTGGGCAGGTCTCAACAGGCCGTAACTTCGAGAGAAATGGTCATACAGGAAATCAAAAATAAAGGAAATTGTATCTCCAAGTGTCTAGTTTTTGGATTCGAACTTCAAAATGTTGTGCCCTTCGCGGTTTTTGAGTAATCGTAGAAAAACCAGCAACAAAAAAAATTTCAAAATTTTTTTAGTTTTTTTTTGTTTAATGGACGTGGAAATTTTTTTTTCAGCTTAACCACTATAAATATCGGATACATCGATATTTTCGATCCAGCGCTGGATTTTCCAAAAAACCACCAAAAGCCCTTTTTTTGTTACATTTTCAAATTCATGTGACAATAAGAAAAATGTTTTTTTTTCGGAAAAGCAATGGCCAGTCGTTAAAGAGAATCTATTCAAATTGTTTAAACCCACCTTTGAATTTCTATGCGATCATTGGTTGCTGAGATATCGATAATCAAAGACAAAAGGATCCTTTTCCATTTGAAGACCGATATCTCGGCGAGAAGTGGGCGTATCAGGGTGTATAAAAAAGCAAATTAAAGCTAAGTGAACAAGGTATCCGATACCTATAGTGGTTAAGCTAAAAAAAACATTTGAAAATTTTTTTGTTGCTGGTTTTTCTACGATAACTCAAAAACCGCGGAGGGTACAAATTTTGAAGTTCGAATCCAAAAACTAGACACTTGAAGATACAATTTCTTTTTTATTTGATTTCCTGTATGACCATTTTTCTCGAAGTTACGGCCTGTTGAAAACTGACGAAAAATTTAGAATTTTTTTTTGATCCCTTAATTTTTTCCATTAGTGTACGATGAAAAAAAACTGAAGCAGAAAAGCTGTCTTTTCATTTGTTTGATTCACTCGTTTGTGAACAAAGAGAACGAGTCATATCATTTAGACTGATTCTAAGTCAACCACATAATATAGCTTGCATTCAGCACTTCTTCACATTGATAAGGGTCCTTAAATTACTTATTGAGGCTCCTTTCTTTCCAGAAATTCGATTTAATATTAATATTGGTTCATTTTGATCAACCAAGCAACAGACACTAAAATAACATCGAAATTATCTTCCAGGAACGATTTGAAGCACCATTTTATATCTTACACAAAATTATAATAATTTCTTTGAATATTCTAGCTATCCTTAATACATATTCGTTCCTCACCACATTTCACAAAAAACTACAAGCTTTAAAGGTTTCAAATTTATCTGTTGGGCGCTGGCATCTTCCCAGAAGTTCCCAATATCCCTCGGAGATTGAGAAATGTCTAAAATTGTATGACAATTTTCTCTAGCTCGTTCCTTGCTAGCAGACCTCAGACTTCGGCTTTGGGCTGTTATCAAGCAAATAACTTGAGATATTTGACATGAATTTAGAAGCATTTATCAATGTCCAAGAGATATCTTGTTAACAAAGAGCTTAATAATTGCACTAAATGTAATTATCACTGTAATGTTGGCATGATTGGGTGAAATTATTTTATATGGCACAAAACGACAAAACTTGAAGGGATGTTAGAGCTGTCAAATATTTTCAGATTGATAAGAACTCAATGGTTACATTTCTTTTGAAGCATTTTTCTAACTTCGATTCATCAATTAATCCAGAATTTTATTCAGAAGGTCCATTATGAATAACTTTCATCAACTAGTAGCTTAATCAATTCAATTTTAGAATAAACAAATTTTCATGTCAGTAATTAATCGATACTTCTTGATTTTTAAAATTTTACATATATGAAAAAATGGAAATATTTTATCGCAGGTTCAACTCAAAATTAGTTAGTTTAACAGCGCCTCGAACCAAGTAGAGTTCTTAGACTGGCAGTCTGTCAATTATCGAGTTACATTCATTATGTGTTAGGTAGGTATCTCAACTTTCTGCTTGTGTGAGAAAGCTTGGCGGTACTTAAAGACACAAGCTTTGAGATAGTAACGGTGGATCAATAGATAATGAACATTTATTGTATCTAATTGCAAACTATACATATACTCCATTCACTTTTATAAAGTATCCCGGTTTGCCATGACATCCTGACAGATTTCACCGTGTACATTTTGAAAATGTTAGGTTATAGTCATTTTCCTGTCAGATAACTACACAACGTTGTCCTCTCTACGAAGAGGTCGTAGTAATTACTTATTTTTCAAAATGTGAATCTACATTGGGAAAGAAATGAATTTGAGAAAATAATTATGTGAATTCAATAATTACAAAAACCTGGCGAATGTTGAAGAAACTTTTTTCTCTGTTAGTACTGGAAATATTTCACGTGTATAAACATGGTTGGAAGATTCAGTTATGCTTTTTTCTTGTACGGAAATCAAGAATCGAGTGTTTTGGAATTTTACTGAAAACTTATGGATAGAGAAGTCCGTTACTTTGTGATAGTTCATTCGAAAAAAAAAAGAAAAGTACTCGATAACCCGGCAGTAAAATTTCTAAACGAATAGACGGACCTATGGAATTCTCTTTTTTCTAAATTCTCAAGAAAAAAGCCAAAAGAAGTAATTTAAATACCTTTTTGCACAACTTGAAATATTCCAGTATGAAAATGTAGTCACAACCTGTGTCACAGTTAACCTCAAAAGAACTAACAGTTCTTGGAAATCTAGGTGAATGATACATACACTGGATTGGATCAACATATTTCTAAACTGGGATATGCAGCTTAGCTTCAGTCAACTATGTTTGGTTGTAGTGACAAGATATCTGGATGAATTCTCCATGAAAACTACCTATCATGCAGTATTTGAGTCAAAAGCAAGATATGGAATTATGTTTTATGGACACACTTTGAAGTCAACTCAAATATTCAATTTCCAGAAAAAGGTTTTTCCTGAAATATTAGAAAAAATAGAACTGAATGAGATATTGAATAATTCATGTTATTTTCACACGTAAAATTTCAATGTTCTGCCAACATAAGATATACCAAGTTCAATCTAATGTACTACTTCCCATCGAAGTAATTCCACGAAGGTTCTAATGTTTGAAATTATTCATTAAGGAATTTGTTCAATTCAAACATGACTACCTACTTAACTAAGGCTCAATACAATCTTTGAATAATACATAGATTTTTCTATGATTCCTTCTCATTATATCTGTTGAGATTTCCCGATATACTTTCATTAAATTCAAAATACCTATCAAGTCTTGAATTACTAATTTAATTACTATATCAACTGACAAATAATGATTGAAGTCAAAAACTTGAGAAACCATTAAGGCAATTGAAAAAACTCTTTTTCGATACATAAAATATCAATAATATGCAAGTAGGAGATATAACTTTCTAATATCATTAAATATTTACATTTTTATTGAAAAAGAGCAGGTTCTTTGATACATTCAACAATATCCAATCACGGTATAAGCATACGTTGCTAACTATGATACAAGATACAAGGGCATGAATATATAAACCTAAAAAAAATATAGTGTCCCCTTGCATAAGTGTAGAGAAATAGGCTGACATATTCATGATAGAAGGCCTCGATTTCGAAGACAGAATTTCTTCTTTCTTATCGGATTAAAACTGACAAAATATCTTGAAAACATATCTACAACAGAACAGAAGAAAGAAGAAATTAGCAGCAAATTGTTTTACCTACATTTGTGACCTGACTTGAAAGGTCTTTCGACCAGATCTGGCTCGCCAAGCAATGATTTTTCAGATCCTCACTGTATACGTAGAATCCTACATGCCCTCAATAATGAAGAATCTTTGCAATAACATGTTTATGTTCACATAAAATTTTGTGTTCATTTAACCATTTTGTATTAGCAACCCATTGATTTTGTGTTTCGGAAAAGTGATTTACGTCCTTGATTATAGTCAAATACTCCTTCACAAAAGAGAGTAAGGTGCTCGGAAGTGTGTCAATCGAACAATGGTAATTTTTCAAATAATAATTCCAAACTGGTCGTTGCAGATCAGTTTTTCAAAATAAAATCTTCAGTGAGTTTCTTTTTAGGTGCACCAATAGAAGAAAACTGTAATACAAGAAACCCTTTGGCTTCCTTTTCATTATAAATCTTTCTGATCGTGGTGACGTGAGCTAAAAACGAAATATTTTTCCTTAAAACTTATAATATTTTGATTTTTACTCACATACATCTTGATGTAAGCTTCTGATGAATGATTGTTTCCAAAATATCAGTTACTATCGGAATGAGCGTAATTCTATATAGCACTTCCTGATAATCTGTCCTTGCTTCTTCAGATCACTTTTTTATTTTATTATTATTAAACATACATGTAGAGTTGAGGAAATTCCTATAAACTCAAAAAGAAAATGAAAATAGAAAAAAGTTTACAAATAAATAGTTCTTGCATCAAAGAGATCCAACCCATTCTTGAAGGCGTTGACGGTTCCAGCATCGACCACATTACTCGGCAAACGGTTCCATTTCTCGAAAATTCTGTTAGTCAGAAAACTGTGTCGTTGGGATGTTCGAAAGTTTTCTTTCGACAACTTGAACTGATGTCCTCTCAGGTTGTTGTTGTTCATAGTGAATAGGTCACGAATGCGATCACCGAAGTCACCATGGAGTGATCTGAAGGAGAATATTAAGTCTCCCCTCTCCCGTCGTGATTGAAAAGATGGCAACCCGAAAACGATGAGTCTGTCCTCGTATGAAGGGCGAGTTATTCCGTTTGGTATGCGTGTATTCCAACGCTGCACTGACTCAAGATGGTGTTCGTCGGCACGGGTGGAGGGCCACCAAACCGGGCCAGCATACTCCAGCAATGGTCTTATGTAACTCGTGTAAAGGAGTTTACACGTGTCAATGTCACAACGTCTAAATGTCCTCTGGATGGCGTAAGTATTTTTAATTTCGATTTCGAATCAAAGCGAAATGTTAATTTACTAGTTGATTATGGCTGGAGCTGAATTGTTATTTGTTATTGAAAGTAAGTAGAAATTGGCAACGTCATGTCGAATTATTTTGACATTGTCGATATTTCAGGAGCGCCAACCTGCTTTGGTTTTAGTTACAAAAACATGATAGACCTAAATCATGGCCAACCGGGCTACTTTATAAAAGTGAATGGAGTATATGTAGAGTCTGATCGATGACATCAGTGGAAATTTTGATGAGCCGAGCGGACAAAGGTAGTTGGAATTTAAGTTGAAATGTAGCAACATTGTTGTGATAATTATTTCATTTAACTAATCTACTCATTTTTTTGGTTTCAACATATAACTCTGTAGACATTGTGGGACATAAAATCAAAAGAGAAGAGATAAAATTAATTTTTTCTAGATATTCAGTGAAATATAATGTTTACGACTTTTTTGTCTCCAATATGCAGTCAGTTGGACAAAATTAGAGCGCCCAGGAAAAAGTGAAGGAAGATTACTACAATTATTTTTCTGGAGAAAACTCACCAGTCGGTACAAATGAGTTTTTCTTCTTTCACATCAATGCACTCGTAGATGTCCATTTTTCCAAACCTGATTTCTATCAAGGAAGGTTTTTCAGAAATAAACTCTCATTATAAGTTCACGTCGTGGACACCTGAAATACATAATATTATGAAAACAGTGTAAGTATCTTAAGAACTTTAAAGCATTGAGCATTGCTCCTAACTCAATATGTTCTATAATATATTATGTTCAAGCTATTGTATTTCTAGTGAAGGGAAAGTCATTTTCATTAATATAAATTTTGTGTGTACTGGGGAAAGTTTAAGCACACAGACACTCTTGCCAGAAGACAATTTTTTTGTGTGTGAAGAAAGTTTAAAGACTAAGATTCACAAAAAAATTGCATTGTCATTCAATGAATAACAGGTTAAAAACAAAAATTTTCAGTATCTTAAGGACAACTCAAGAAATCACAAATCAAGAGGCAAGTTCTTCAAGAAATATATGATATAATGTCGAACCTTTTCACAGCCCTTCTTTAGATAGAGAAGATTATATATATTATAATTTATTGAATTCATCGACTGGTTGGTATATTAAAATCACTCACGCCATTTCTATCTACAGAGAAATGTATAGAATTGTTATGGATATAAATTTTTTTTTAGGATAGTACCAGTGATAAAATCTCAAGCTTCAAGAAATTTAAAACATTCTCAATATTCAGGATATCGGTTCAAGTTTCGAACTTTTGTGGGAAACTAAATGTTTATTTGTTTAATATAAAATACTTTCTGTTATGTATGATGTCTTGGGTGACAAATAAACATTATTATTATTATTATTATTATTATATTCGAATGTGTGAATTTCCGCATTCAACGTCAATTATAGTCAAGCATAAACAACACTCTTGGATTAAACTATCAAAACAAAGTGGATAAACATTTGGAAAATGAACAAAATCAGCTGAGATGAACATAAGTCTATAG
This sequence comes from Myrrha octodecimguttata, assembly GCA_958510865.1. Classification (NCBI taxonomy): domain Eukaryota; kingdom Metazoa; phylum Arthropoda; class Insecta; order Coleoptera; family Coccinellidae; genus Myrrha; species Myrrha octodecimguttata. The sequence continues at coordinate 2,375,259 of OY294064.1, read as the reverse complement.
GCATAAAAGTACTACTTACTAATTAGTGAAAACATAAAAATCATGAATTGTCCAGAATAATACTGTGAGAAATGAAAATGCAGATGACAATAGGTTGCATTCTCGCACGTCGCCAATGACCTATTTTGACATTGATTATTTTCGATACGCAGTTTTTCACGAGAAATTCATTGGTATAATTCTCGACTTTAGGAAATTCCTAATTCGGGGGAAATTAATTTTTAAAATTTGCAATTTTGGTCTTCTAATTTGACAATTACTTTACACCACAGAACATCGTTCACGACAGTTGTCAAAATGCCAAAAAAAAAATCATAGAATTTTCTTTTCATAAACACAAAAATACCTGATTGGTCTTTTTATTGATGAATATTCTGATTCGTGATTCCTCGCTCGGGAGATATGAATTTTAAAACTTCGAAATTTTCGTTCACTAATTTGATATTTTGTTTGACGAGTTGTTAAATATGAATCATGGAGTTGAATTTTGATTATCACAGAAATGTTAGAATATACAATGATGTTCATTTATATTCATATCATTGTTCAACAAAGTTCATATTATGAAATTTGAAATTATATTTCAATTGAAGAAAACCAATCCGTTTATTATTTATTTTTGATGAATAATGAACATCCTGGAACTACCGCAACAACCAAATGAATGTTGGATTGCCTAACGTCATGCTATTGGCGAATGAAGATAAGCGGTGGCTATCCGAGTAACCCGAGGTACAAACATTGAAGAAAAGCAAACTTAAAGGTCCCTTCCCATAGATTTCTTCCTTTAACAAGTCGGGCCTGAAAATGTTGAAAAACCGATAAAAACCAACAAGAAAGATTTATGAGAGTATGTAACCTGCATTTTACCGATGATGATCATTTTTATAGAGGTTAGCACGAATTGCTCATGAAATATTAGATCACATTCATGAAGACAACTTTTTTCCATGCCCATAATCCAAGCAGAGAAATTTACTTAAGAGGAATGCTCTGCCTTCCAGAAATCTGTCTGTTGAACTGATGTAACAATGTGAATATTTTAATGATAGAACTGACTATTGAAAAAAGAGAGTCTCAACAAGGAAATATCTGGTGATAAATACTGTTCGCTCAAAGTGCATCTGCCGATGAAAGCAAAGTTGTACAAGGCTTATTTATTACAGCTTTTTCAAATCCAATCATATGAGTATTGGAAAATTTATTTGTCAATACATAATGAATAAGGCTTACAGTACAAGTAGCATTAGTTTCATATGAATGTATTCATTTTACTCACAATACATTGAGTCCTTCCATATAAAAATAGTAAAGTAATGAGTATTTGTCTATTATTCCAAAAAGTATGTTTTTCAATACAATCTGTTTTTCAACTTTTAAGACAGCCTTAGAAATCCACCAAAGTCTATCTTGCCATTTGGATCTGCAAATAAAAAATATTGAAATACTGTCTAACCTTGGAGATATCCCCAGCATTTTAGAGTTGCTACACTCAATTATATTGAAGGATGATACATTCTTACTTTATAAGAATAGAATATGTACTCCCAGTAATACTCTCGTCAACTATAAAAAATCTTTGAATAAATCGTGAAATCAAAAATTATCAAAACAAACAGTAAAAAATCGACTATCAAAACAAAATCTATGTCTGTATGTAAGAATATAAAACTGGCCATCGTGGCGCTGCAATCTTAAATTCAGACGTCAATAGGACACGAGCAGTTTTGACAGTTGGGAGAGACTGGAGGACCAACAATAACCCATAGACCTAAAATAACATATATAACCGTCACGACATTGGAAACACTCGGTTCATGTGGATTCCCATCGTCTTGTGGGTTTCCCATCGTCTTGTGGGAATCCACATGAACCGAGTGTTTCCAATGTCGGGACGGTTTTTTGTAAAGCTGCAATATCGCAGTTACAGCTACCTGATGCGACAAAAGGATGAACGTCATACACATCGATCAAAATATTCTGCACTCGAAGGTGGGACTCGCAGGATGCTCCTGGCAGATGGCGCCCTGTACGTTGTTATACTGCAGCGGTCCTTCTGAAAGGTTGCAAGTATCGAGAGATCTCTCTGCGGTTTATCAAAGTTAAGTTGACCTGACGATCAATAACAATTGTGAAACAGCTGTAGTCATTCTACTTCGATCCGCTTCTTCGGTGTAGGTGTTTTGGTTGATTGCTATGGATTGGATGAATAGCTCTGATCAAGGGGGAACATTTGTTGATTTATCGACGGATATTCGTCCTTGTGATTATGTTATTTATTATAACATTTATTACTGGAGCTCTTTCTTCTCCGTGAAACCAATTCTTATCTTAGTAATGTTTATGCTTTCATCACATCGATAATGAAATATACCAAAGCTGCCATAAATCAGATAAAAGCACTTTTCCTTTGATCCATAACAGACACAAACATTTTCAACCAATTTGTTTCATCAAGAGTAACATAGATTATGACCATAATTAAGAAGTGTTCTGAATATACTTTTATAGATTTCTGCGGCAGTTTATTTCTTGATACCCTCGTTTTTGTAAGTAAGGCAACAGAAAGCTTTAGCTCTGGTACCCTCTTTTTAACTGAAATCGAGCTATTTGAAATTTAACTTTTGGTTGATTTGGAATCCTCGGTATTTCATGTTTGTTTTAGGTCGAATGTTGTGTTTGTAGATTGTGATATTTGGAGAGGAACTTGTAATTTTGTGATTGAATATCATTGATTCGGACTCGAAAGAGGTCAATAGAAGTTTCCATTTTTTAAGCCTTTCCAGTGTAGCATTAGTTAGTCTTTGTAAAGAATTTATAATTTGAGATATGGTTCGTGTATCGGAAACTAGTGCTGTATTGTCTGCAAACTGAATTACGTAATGTTTACAGTCATCTACAAATTCAGGCATATCATGTCAGTAGATGTTATAGAGAAGTGGTGAGCCCAGTGGAAGACCTTTTGCGATGGTAAATGCTTGAAATCTGTAGTTTCTCATTTTAATTTTCTGTCAGAGAGGAATTCCTCAAGGATTTTTATTCGATATAAGGGAATCTGGAGTATTGATCGTTGGATTGTGAATCCAAACAATTTGTGATGTGTCATTTCTTTTGTTATTAGCAGGGGGGTGAAGCGACGGTAGGAAAAGTGGAAACAAGGACATACGTCCCCAAATAGTTTCGTTCTATCCTTTATTAGAAAAGGAGATGTCAGAAACATGTGTCGTAGATATGTTCAAACGGATGAATGACAAAAATGACAGAACATTCATGGAATGACATTCATAAATGAAAATGAAAGACTTCTTAAATTTGTTTGTTGAAAAGTAACCAATAATAAGTGATATTTTCTAGAGTGTGGCGATAATTGTGGTGATATTAATTAGTTTTTTAGGATTAAGTTGATGCAAAGGATAAAATATTTCAACTCCTTTCAGGTGCTCTCTTCAGAGTATAATAAAACTTTTGTTCAGAATTCAGATTATGCTGATGATATGATATTTTTACAGGTGCTTTAATGAGGTTCTTTTCAGGGATTACAAGATGTTAAGGTTTAGGGCGCTAGGTGAGATCTGATAAGTTTATGTTTTTATGAAGTTCAATTCTATAAATCTTACTGACTCCACCGTTATATTGAATCAAGAAAAGGGCTCTAGTTTCATCTGCTTTCTTGCAAAAATACATATATCAGCAATTCTCTTGTTGGTAATAACAAAAGATTTTCTCGCTTCCCTTAAGACCCTGTCACTTGCATAACTTTTAGAGATATTTGTGAAATAAGTCCCAGCAAAAATATTACTAATATTCGCTTATGTAGTGATTATTTTTCAGTCTCTGATTTCAATCAAATAACTCAACCGGTCATCTGATCAAGAAGGCTATGCCACAATGATCTGAGCTAATTCATCTACACAATGAGCATGACTTTGGCAGACAATTTCAGCCAAAAATGTATTTCCAAATGAACCATCACCATCTAACGAGTTTCATATGATTCATTCACCTAATGATGAAGACTATGTCGGCCTATTCCAGCCTGATAATTCACATCGAAATGAATCAACATCTGACGATTCTTCTACGTCATATGTTTTTACTGACAAAAAGACATAGTAACCGACCTATTAAGATCTATCCTGACAAGATTGATGATCACTATTTATGTTCAAAATATATTTCAATATTTATGTTCTCTCATGTGATATTGATACTCTTTTTAATTTTTCAGAAAAGAGTGATATTGAGGGCAACCATCTACATCGATGGATTCCACCTGATTTTGACTGCCTATTGTGACTGGATGATTTTTCCCCTCCCTAGATAAAACTGTTCATTGTGTTTCTGTGCAGTGACAATTCTGATCCTAATAATAACTGGAAGGCTGTTGGGTGTTCACCCCACAAATATCTTTTTATCCATAATTCATAAACATCTAAACATCAAAGTGTAATTCAAATTTTATTAAGATAATTGTTTAGGAATTTTGTAGTTACACCCCAAAGAACTTGAAATAACTCAAACCAAATTCCAACAGTGTAAGACCTGTGGTTGGTCAGAAATTGTGTTAGTTTCATTGAAATAAGTCATAGTTTTTGTTTTCTCTAGAAAAAAATTATACTTATTTGATTTAGAAAACTGTCACCTACATTATAGTCATATTTGATAAGGTGTGAGACAAATATTTTCTTATTTATTGTACAACGGAATATATGAAAGGAAAAATGTAATCAGTATATGTTCGAGACATTCAGATTATTGTCTATTTTGTGTTTATGTAGTTTCTCTTCAACTAGGTATTGGATAATTTTTGATGGCTAGAATATATTTCAGTTACTAATTTTGCACATTTTTGATGAGTATTAGAGAATATCTTTGTTAATATCATAGTTTATTGGAAAATATAATATAATTATATGCAATAGAGCAATTCCAGCTGACGTCACAACATGGCCGATGGGGGGACAGCCTGTCAAACGTTGAAAGTAAAACAACACAACCTCACTTTCCCGTTTTGTTTATGTTATGAAGTACAGCATTTTCAACAATTTCAGGATGAATTCACAAGTTAAAATGATTTATATTAATAGAATTGGTGGATTACTAGGCCAAGTTAGTGTGTCGTTGTGAAATTCAACATAAATACACCGAGAGACCAAGGAATACATTCCCTTTGTTTACATTGGCGAAGAGCGATTATTTGGAGATTTTAGTGATTTCACAAGTGAAATTTCGTGATAATGGATCTGATTACCTGATATTCAATCTCAGATGATAATCATTCAAAACGATATAAATGAGAATTGCAGTATTTATTCTTGTCTTTTAAAGCCTAGAGTATCAACATCAGAGATATCATTCATTATAGGTATAACTATTGAAACTGAAACAGTAAAATGTTTGGCTCATTTATTCCTGAAAATAAACAGCAGAATGAAATCCAACAAATGTATGGAATGGAAAAAACATGGGTTCCAGAGAACTTCTCAGTACTATTTCAAATAACATTATATGTTGCAAATTATCAAATTACTACAATATTGGACTGCAGTTGCTATGTCAGTGCTATCATAATATTCAATCATATATTTATTATACTACATATATGTTACAAATAAAATAATTCATATGAAATTTTTTCCTTGAACACCGACTTCGATTCATCCTCAAAAAATTCTTTACTATCCATATAAAATGTTTTTTTAATATGCAGATGCAACGTTAAGGCTTTCATAATTTTTAATTGACAATAAGTTCAATTCGAAACATATTACAAACAACAAAATGTAGAAGTTCCATCCTTGGGTAGTCGAGCCACGTCGGAATATGTTCGGTTGAGAATAGAGGAAGTTATCTGGTTCATTATTAGTTGTAATACATACAATTTATACAACATATAGAGATGTGAGTGGTAAACAATCAGGATGGGTTTGTCCATCATAACGCCAGCTATCGTAGGTTGATATCATTCTTGAAATGTGTATAATAAACACGAAATATTCTTATCATGGTTATCTCATCAAGATTTAACTTATTAAACAGAACAAATTGAATAGATAGTCTTAACATAATTCATTCACCAGTGTGGAAACATCTCCAACGAACTCTACCATAGTTTGTTACTTTGTCAGAACAGTTTTTTCAATTTATGGCGAGAATATAGTATGATTGCCTTCTCTGGGATAGTTCACATAGTATTCTGTTTCTTCCAATACCAGATAAAATGTAGGGGAATGGGTCAAAAATGCAAATATTCAAATATAAAGTCTACAGTACAATATATCTGAAACATCGGATTCTTTCGTCTCTCGGTGTATTTATGTTGTATTTCACAACGAAACAATAACTTGGCCTAGTTATCCACCAATTCTATTAATATAAATCATTTTAACTTGTGAATTTATCCTGAAATTGTTGAAAATATTGTACTTCATAACATAAACAAATCGGGAAAGTGAGGTTGTGTTGTTTTACTTTCAACGTTTGACAGGCTGTCCCCCCATTAGAGATGTGACGGTATTTAAATACCGCGATTTTGGAGCGGTATTTCTCTGGAACCGTCTGTCGCGCTCCAAAACAGAGAAGTAACGCGTTCCAAAGTAACCGACGTTCCAAAATACCGTGTAACTCTCCAATCGTTCCACGCTCCAGTCGCGATCGATACCTATCTCGCTCCACGTTCCAAAGTAACCGACGTTCCAAAATACCGTGTAACTCTCCAATCGTTCCACGCTCCAGTCGCGATCGACCTCGCTCCACGTTCCAAAGTAACCGACGGTTACTCTGGAACCGACGTTCCAAAATACCGTGTAACTCTCCACTCGTTCCTCGCTCCAGTCGCGATCGATACCTATCTCGCTCCACGTTCCTCGGTTCCAGAATACCGCGAACAGAATACCCATCGCAATGCGATTACGTCTGTTACAGGAGTTACAGCTCTAGTGCGCAGTGCGCCTCATTAGAAACTGTGGATGTTTCTACTTCGTTATCAGCTGTTACATTTCCAATACGGTGTTACATGGTTTACTTTCAGAAGGTGATATTGTGACAAGTAGTTCACAACACACAATCTGATGGAATATAATATTCCATCAGATTGTGTGTTATGCAAGTTATGCTTTCTTTTCGATAATTGCCATATTCATCAATACTTTATGCATATCCGTAGATATTATTTCAATCTGCTGGTGGAAGATATTGAAGGATAATAAGAATTGAAAATTTATTATGCAAAACATGTATTCATGTAAAACAAGATATTCAAATAATTTTGATACAGTTTGCGTCCTTTATAATGATAATGTCTATTGTAAATATGTAATTTTAAATAATAATCTTCTCAATTGAGAAAATATCAATCCTTTTCTCTTTCAATTGAAATGATATATTTCGAATGTGAAGAAAATATGGAAAAAATCAATTATAGTTTGAAGATACGTCAGGTTTTAACCGAAAATATGTTAGTGGAAGAAGTTCTTGGAAGCTCTAAATCTGAATACAATAGCTATAAGTAGAATAAAAAGAGAATTTATATCATTTGAGAAACAGATTGCCGTACTAATTCATTTTGTTTCAGCGTTGGAACGACGGTTCCAAAATCGCGGTATTTTGTCGCGGTATTTTTCTGGAACCGTCGCGAAAATACCGCGACACGGGTGGAACCGGTATTCCCATCTCTACCCCCCATCAGCTGATTCATCTCGATGAACCATAGATAGCTGGAATTGCTCTATTGTAAAAATGATATAAATAAAGAAATTATTGTTTATAATGCTTCGTTTCATTTCTGAAGAATATTTTCTTTCGAATTATTATTAAGTTTAAAACACGGAATAGAAAACATTTTGAAAAATCCACGGTACAAATATTTGCATCCTGGAAAATCAATATTTGACCACAGAACAACATCAAAATTCTAAAGCAAAATGACATAATTCAGCAAGCGGACATCCCCTAGAACCATAATGGAATATTCCCAACTATTTTTTTTGGCAGGAGAAATGTCACAAATGTTGCCCACAGTTTACAAGGGAGGTAGCACTTCTTATATTTGATGTTCTGTGGTTATTAGTTTACAATATTTAGTAGAGCCACAGACCATCTGTGGTAGAGCTCTATATTGTTGCCTAGTGTATGTTCATGGTCGAGAACCACAGACGCGAATGTGTTGTTTTTAGGAATTTTCCTTCTGGAGCGAAACCGGTCGAAATACTACAATTATACTAATTATAACTTACCATAATCACAAGGACGAATGTCTGTCGATAAATCAACAAATATTCCCAATAGATCAGAGCTAATCATCCAATCAACCAAAACATCTACACCGAAGAAGCGGATCTAAGGAGAATGACTACAGCTGTTTCACAGTTATTACTGATCGTCAGGTAAACTTACCTTGGATAAAACCGCAGAGGCAATCCCGATACCTGTCACCACAGAATACAAATATATCTGTCACCTTTCAGATGGACCGCTGCAGTTTAACAACGTACAGCGCGACATCTTCTGGGCGCATATTGCGAATCCCCCCTGCGAGTGCAGAATACTTTGATTCGATGTGCATAACGTTCATCCTTCAGTCGCATCAGGTCGGGCCACTAGACCAATTCCTAACTAATTATAACGATGACATGAGAAGAGACAATGCTATAGATATCTAACGGGGATATTTGAAAACTCTCTCACAAAAATTATAATAATAATAATAATAAGCTTTATTTTGAATGATCTTCTACATATAACATCAAGCTACACCCAAACATCAAACAAAATAGCGTCAAATATTACATCTTTGAATATAAACACTTACTTCCTAGACAAAAAAAATCGCTCCTATATAACCAAAACCAGAATTTACATATTGAAAAACTCCTTCAAGTTGAAGGGTTCTCTTTCTATAAGAAGTGTTTTTACCCCTTTGACAAATTTCTTACTGTTACTGATGTTTTTAATATCATTTGGAAGTCTATTAAAAAGTTTCATGCACATATATGAAGGATTTCTCTCCGAAAGAGTCAAACGGTGTATTGGTAGAATGAAATCGAGAGTTCTTGTATCATAACACGATTTTACGGTGTTCCCTGTGAACCTCTCCTTGTTTCTACTTAGAAAAGTTAGGCAATCAAGTATATACAGACCAAAAACCGTCAGAATATTATTTTTTCTGAACAAGCCTCTGCAAGATTGTTTAAAAGGTAACTTATAAATTATTCTGATGACTCGTTTTTGGACAACAAAAACATCCTCCAGGTTGTATTCCATTCCCCAAAACATGATCCCATACCTGAGAACTGATTCAAAATTAGCGTGATATAAAATTTTCAGGGTTTTTTCATTCATGTATCTACTGGTTGTTCTTATCGCAAATTTAATTTTATTAAGTTTTTGTTTCACATAATCAGTGTGTACTCTCCATTTTAAAAAGTTGTCAATAAATAATCCTAAAAATTTTGAGTGCTCAGAAAATTGATGTTCTTCACCGTGTAATGTTATGTTGTTGGGCTTTTCTTTCCTATTTCTGTCTGTACTGAATATTACAAAATTAGATTTCTTTGCATTCAATAGCAATTTATTCCTTGAGAACCATTCTTCTGCTCTAGTAAGAAAGTCTGTTGCGGCTCTAATTAATTCATCTTTTTCACGTGCACCTACCACTAAGTTAGTATCGTCCGCAAAATTTACGATACTCTCTAAAACATTTTCTATTATTCTACATAAGTCATTTAAATATATTATAAATAAAAGAGGTCCAATTACACTCCCCTGGGCTATCCCAGTTTTGTTAACTAGCATAGCCGATTTCACAGTGCGACCATCTTTAGTTATTTTAACTCTTTGTGTTCTTTCAGATATATATGATCGGAACCACTCATTAACTTTTCCCCTTATTCCATATATCTCAAGTTTCTGTAGTAAATATTCCTGATCGATTGAATCATATGCTTTAGATAAATCTAAGAACATTGCTAATACCATATGATTATTTTCTATTAGATCAATTATGCTTTTCGTAAGCTGAAAAATAGCTGTTTGCGTTGATCTGTTTTTTAAATAACCGTGTTGACTCTCCGCAAAGAAGTTGGTTTTATACAAAAACCCAATTACCCTTGAACACATTGCAAGCTCGAAGATTTTAGAAAAGCTTGATAACAAACAGATTGGCCTGTAATTTTCTATGAGTTTGTGGTCACCATTTTTGAATAATGGTTTTATTAATGCTCGCTTCAACTGTTGGGGAAATATGCCTTCTCTGAAAGAATTATTTATAATATAGGACAATATTCTACTTATACTTGTGATAGACATCTTAACTATACTAACTGGTATTTCATCTTCTCCACAACTGAGCTTATTTTTCAAGGATCTAGTTAACTCTATAATTTCCGTTGGTTCAGTGGGTCTTAGGTACATTGATTGGTTGTTTTTTTTTAGTTGAGTAAAATCAAATTATTATAAAGTTCGGTATTATGAATATATCTCTTATATTGAAGATTTACAACTATAATTATTTCACATATTAACCCCAACACCCTCAAGGGGTTTTTTCTTTTCTGTACAGATGTATCTACTTATTCCTGTATTTTATGGAATTATTGGTTTTGTCCTCTACACCGGGATATTTTCACCTGTGAAGATCAGTGGAGAAGCATATGAATAAGTACCCCACAGGGGATCTGTAAATATATCTTTGGAGGATTTGTATAATACTTTTTGGTTATTAGGTGTACATTCAAGTAGTAGTTAGCATCAAAGTCAGAATAGTTAATAGGTTAATAGTTTAGGGATTAGGATATAATTCAAGTAGTATTTAATGTCAAAAGTATAAAAAATTAGAAATGTAGTTTAACAGGTAAATAGTTAAGGGATTAGGATAGTATTCAAGAAGGCTAGATTTGTATTGCTCATTATAATTTATTTATTATTATTATAATTAGGAGTAGAAAAAGAAAAAAAGTAAGAAGTTTTAGATTTCAATTCATTTATTTCACCTGCAGTTCACAAATCTAACATTTATATTAAACTTGACAACCAGTTTGGTAATTTTAGAAAATTGGCGACCACAGTATTGAAATTACCTGGCGCCCATTCCATAAATAAAATCGCTCGATAGGGAAAGGGAAATCCACACCCTGAAGAGAGCTGGCTGGTCACCCTTTTGTCACACCATCAAATAATCTGAATTTTATTATCATTTTTGCACATAACAATTGCTTGGGAATGTACCTGCGATTCCAATAGTTTATATTTCAATATTTTTTCGAATAGTTTTGCAATGTTTAGCAGCAGCGTTATTGGCCTGTTATTGTTTATTTTTGTGTGGTTACGATTTAATTTGTGTATAACTATGATATCTCCTCTTACTCATTGTGTTGGGAAATATTGATGAATTAGACAGAACTAGAAGAGAGATATTATAAAGAGGTGGACTTTGAGGCTTAAGTTTTGTATCAACATCCAAGATACTCTGTAATACGTCAAAATATTATTTTTGATTGACGATGATATCCCTTACTTCGATGGAATTATGTTGGAAATTTTTTTGTGTCAGTCGTTCACCATGGAGTCAGTGAATCTGTCAAAAAAGGTTGAGGTGTCTCCTCATATAGTTCTGAAAAATGTTCTACGAACAACTTTGCTTGTGGGACTTCGGTGTTGTAGATTTTTCTCAGACAGTTTTGATATCGAACGTTTTTTTTATTTCTTGAAAGAATCATTTTCTTTGGCAGTTTTTGACTTCATTGCATGCTTTCAGCCATTTTTGTTGGTTATATGCTTGGATAAGCTCTGTGCATGATCTTATTCTATCTGTTTATGTGTTTCGAATTCCGGTAATGGGTCATTTAAAATTTCATTTTCATGATATGTCCAAAGTTTCATAACAGTATGTATATATAAAATTGGTGCATAAAGGTTCATATAAAAGTCAAGTAAAGCAAAATTGAATTTCTATGTGCTTTTTCAAACAATCCCTTGATTGTATAGTATAATCACCACACTCATTTTTCTATTCAAGGAAGCAGACACAATGGTGGTTTTTGGTATTCAACCGAACGGATTCTGAATGAGCTTTTAGTGATATTTTTTTTATATTCACGTGAACGAGCTTTGTATGCTCACATCTGAAGCACAATCGAATTTATCAATCTTATGACTTGATATTCAAGTGAATTGATTCTATATGTTTTTTTAAGGATCTTTTATTCTTTGTAACATATGGACATTCAGCACACCGATGATTTCTGATATTCGAGTGAACACATTCAATATGTTTTTGTAGATTTCCCTTTCGAGCTGGAGCATACCGACATAAATGACACTGATGTTTTTTGATATTTAAGTGTACATATTCAATATGTTCTCTCAACTGTTTCTTGATAGCTGAAGCGTACTGACATAAATGACACTGATGATTTCTGATATTCAAGTGAACAGATTTAATATGTATTTTCAGAGTTTCCTTTCTACCTGAAGCATACTGACATAAATGACACTGATGTTTTTTTATATTCAAGTGAACAGATTCTATATGATCTTTAAGCTTTCCCTTGCGAGCTGAAGCATACTGACATAAATGACACTGATGTTTTTTGATATTTGAGTGTACAGATTCAATATGTTCTTTCAGATATTGCTTGGTAGATGAAGCATACTGACATAAATGACACTGATGCCGTTTAATATTTAAGTGAACAGATTCTATATGTTCTTTAAGCTTTCCCTTTCGAGCTGAAGCATACTGACATAAATGACACTGATGATTTCTGATATTCAAGTGAACAGATTTAATATGATTTTTCAGATATTCCTTTTTAGCTGAAGCATACTGACATAAATGACACTGATGTTTTTTGATATTTAAGTGTACAGATTCAATATGTTCTCTCAACCGCTGCTTGATAGCTGAGGCATATTGACATAAATGACACTGATGTTTTTTTATATTCAAGTGAACAGATTCCATTTGTGCTTCTAGCTTGCATTCAGAAGCTCTGTCAGGTTCACACAAATGGTATGGATGCTTCTGTTCAGAGTGAACATGATTCATATGATCCTGCAATTCAACTTCAGACATAGGTTTGAACTCACATGGTATACACTCATAGCTTCTTTCATCGTCTGAATTATGTACCTGAACATCGATATCAACTATTTCTTGTGTTCTAATTGTTATCATTTGACCAGAAACATGAAACTTTTGATCATTCTCGTTTTTGATATAAAATGTTTCTTTGTCGTGGATTCCTTTCTCATCGACAAAGTGTTCTTCAATCTCCACACTTTCAAGTTTCATAAGTGAAGATTCTTTCTCTTCAGGTGTATCATATTCACAAATAATATTCATGCCCACTTCTTCAACCTTCACCTTTTGGATTGCATCTCCTGAACTCACATTACTGTAAAAATGAAATAAAATCATCAGAATAAGTTTTATATATTTTTTTATTATAACATAATACTCGCCAGTAAACAGAATAGATCTGGTGGTATGACCTACAAATTATCTTAGATAATTTGTAGGCCATACATAATAACATGATCACAATGACGAATATCTATTGATGAATCAACAAATATTCCACCTTGATCCAATCAACCAAAACATCTACACCGAAGTAGCGGATCCAAGGAGAATGACTACAGCTGTTTCACAGTTATTACTGATCGCCAGGTCAACTTACCTTGGATAGAATCGCAGAGGGTATCTCGATACTTGATACTTGTTGATTGGATGATTAGCTCTGATCAAGGGGGAATATTTGTTGATTCATCGACAGATATTCGTCCATCAGATTATGTTATTTTATTATTTTTGGAACTCCTTCTTCTCCGTTAAACCAATTTCTATCTTTGTTAGATGTTGGACGTTTTCGTCTTGTGGGAATCCACATGAACCGAGCGTTTCCATGTCGTGATGGTGTTTTTAAATCTGCAATATCGCATATACGGCGACCTGATGCGACTAAAAGATGAAAGTCATGCACATCGACCAAAGTATTCTACACTCGAAGGTGGGATTCGCAAGATGCTCCCGGAAGATGGCGTGACTTACGTAGTTATACTGCAGCGGCCCCTCTGAAAGGCCTTACGGCCGACCGTAAACACAATAACTAGGTTTTTTTGAAATATTGTAGGAAAAACAACGATACCGAGGAAAAAAATACGAAATTCGACCTATTTTTTCGCAATAATTTGAAAAATTTTTATTTTTAAATTTACTGACAGCACGATCTCATAAAAATTTCGCAAAATGTTGCGCGTCGTCATACTCCAACTAACTGCCAAGTTTCAATCCAACAGTTGCAGTTGTTCCCGAATAGGTCACGAGTAGGTTTGACAGTTGAGACAGACTGGAGGTCCAAAAATAACCTAAAATGCATTGTTTACTGTCGGAAAAAGCGATATGGCTTTTTATTTCGTATTAATTTGGATATTTTGGACTGAAATATTTACTATTGCATTATCTAGGAACTATATCCAAAGTATTTAATATCCTGTTAGAATTGTAATGCTCGTTCTCAAAAGAATATATATATATATATATAATATCCTGTTACAGTAACAGCTTTACTAAACATATGCAACTTTTTGAATAAATACAATTCTTGCTGGTTGATGCAGTTTTTGTATGTTGCTGTGTTTAGTAAGGCAGGAAATACAATTTAAAACCTAAGTTTTTGAAATACATTTATATATTCAAGCTAGAATATTCAATATCAAATCGATCAAGACCTATCAAGGAGATCAACAAAGAAGGCCAAATCAAAGGTTTGGCAACAAAGGAATCAAATTTGATCCATGATATGAGGCAAGAAGCTCCACGTGCTTGTATTCTCAGTAACAAAAATATTAAATATATTTGTGTTTCAGAATATATGTCTCGGGATTTAATACCAATCATGGTTCACCTCAATGTTGGGGGCGTTGACCGAGACATCATCATTGCATCCGCATACTTCGCTGGAGACGGGCCAATAACACCGCCAGAGAAGGTACAGGAACTAGTACGTTACTGCAAAAGCAAACGCCTTCCAATTATAATTGGTTGTGATGCAAACGCGCATAATACTGTCTGGGGAAGCACCAACAATAACCTTAGAGGTGAGTACCTACTTGAATATCTTCTAGCTAATGACCTCGAGACCATTAATGTTGGGACTACTCCAACATTCGTCACGAGAGCAAGAAAAGAGGTCCTGGACGTAACAATAGTAAATTCTGCGGCCAGGAAAAACATCACTTATTGGAGGGTGATGGACGAACCATCACTCTCTGATCATAGGATCATTGAGTTCAGGGCGGAGGGAAATAACACCTATTCCCCTGCGACTCGAAATCCTAGAAAGACAGATTGGTTCCTTTACCATCTAAAAGAAAATCTAGAACAAATCGATGCGGATGACCGTCATTTCGATTTGAACTCAAGGGTAGAGCAGGTTAGCAGGGCAATAATGGAGGCGTTCGACTCCAGCTGTCCGCTCACCAAAGCTAAACCCAGTAAGGATGCACCTTGGTGGAACGAGAACCTGTCAAACCTCCGAAAGGAGGTCCGTCGGCTCTTTAATAGGGCAAGACGGAATAATATTTGGCAGGAGTACACCGAGAAACTTACACAGTATAATAAAGAAGAAAGGAAGGCCAAAAGGCTTAACTTCCAAGCTTTTTGTGAAAATATCACTTCCACTCCCATCGCAGCCAGACTTCAAAAAGTCATGGCAAAGGGGGGCACCAACCCCATACTGTCACTTAAAAAGCCAGACGGGTCATACACTGAGGGAGAAGAAGAACGATCGATTCTTCTTGTCAAAACACATTTTCCAGGTAGTGAACCCATAAGCAGTATTGAAACAGCAACCGAGTTCACCAAAAAATCGGGCAAGGATGATTGGGATATTGCTAGAAAGATGTTTACAAGACAACGACTGGAATGGGCAATTAGTACTTTTCAGCCGTATAAATCACCAGGAGTAGACGGTGTGTTTCCTGTACTCCTGCAGGAGGGAGCGGAGGAGATTCTTCTCCATCTGCTGAAAATCACAAGAAGCAGCATAGCACTGGGCCAAATACCTGATAATTGGAAAAGGGCAAAAGTAACCTTTATCCCAAAAACAGGAAAAAAAGACTGGACTGATCCCAGATCCTTTAGGCCCATTTGCCTAACTTCGTTTTTGCTCAAAACGATGGATAAGGTAGTAGATAACTACATAAGAATGGAGAATCTGGAGAAGAAACCACTTCATAACTGTCAGCATGCGTACAGGGCAGGACGTTCTACGGAAACTGCTCTGTATGGGCTGACTGAAGACATCCAGAAGTTTCTGAACAATAAAGAAATCGCATTGTGCGCTTTCCTAGATACATCTGGGGCCTTTGACAACACAACGCATGTGTCTGTCAGAGAGGCACTTGTAAGGCGAGGAGTAAACGATACCATTATAAAATGGTTGTGTGAGGTGCACTCGACGAGGACAGCTGAGACATTGGTGGGCAGTCAGACCATCTCTGTTAAAACTACTCGCGGAACACCTCAAGGAGGAGTATTATCCTCCCTCCTATGGAGCCTGGTAGTGGATGAACTATTGCGCAGGCTTACGGAGCTTGGTCTCGAATGCATAGGATATGCCGATGATATAGTCCTAATAGTAAGAGGCAAATTCGAGGATGTCCTCTGTGAGTTGTTGCAGAGGGTCCTCAGAATTATTGAGCAGTGGTGCTTATCAGTGGGTCTCAAAATCAACCCAGCAAAGACCACAGTAATTCCCTTTACTCGGAAGAGAAACCTTCCAGCTATGAAGTCCATTTCGGTAAATGGAGTTGTTGTAGGATGGAAGTCTGAAGTCAAATATCTGGGAATCACCCTAGATAGTAAGCTTCTGTGGAATGAGCATGTTAAAATTACTGCTAGTAAAGCGATAAGGGCTTTAATGGTGTGCAAAAGACTATCCGGCAAAACTTGGGGGTGTAACCCTAAAATACTAAAATGGATGTACATCATGATTGTAAGACCGACAATAACATACGGGGCAGTAGTTTGGTTTGCTAAAGCAGGGCAGACAAGCACGAGGAAAATACTCGACAAGGTACAAAGGCTTGCCTGTGTTTGCATCACTGGGGCTATGAGAACATGCCCGACTAGAGCACTTGAGGTCATCATAGATCTCAGTCCTCTACATCTAGTGATCAGAAGGGTAGCCCATGAAGCTATCCTTAGAATCTCTAGGGAAGGTACAGGGATTGAGAGAATCAAAAGTCAGAGAGCCTGGTCCTCCCTGAACAAGTACATCTCATTAGCGAACCTACCTAGCGATGTTATGATTAAAAAAGTAAGCATCGAGAAGACCTTTGTCTAAATGCTATGTAAAAGGGAAGAATGGGAAAAGGAATACACTACCCAAAACTTCAAAGCAAATACCGTTAAATGGTATACAGATGGTTCTAAAACCACGACGGGGGCCGGCGCTGGAGTATACGGACCTAGAACTAAATGTACACTATCGCTAGGCTCCTACTCGAGTGTTTTTCAGGCAGAAATACTTGCTATCGAAAGATGCATAAACATAAACCTGGAAAGAAACTATCAAGGGTGTGACATAGTGATCCATTCTGATAGTCAGGCTGCTATTAAAGCAATGAACTCCTATGTCATCGACTCAAAGCTGGTATGGGAGTGCCGAAGGAAACTCAATGAAGTAGGCAAGAATAACAAGGTCTCCTTAGTCTGGGTTCCTGGGCACTCAGGAATCAAAGGAAATGAAGAGGCCAACATTCTATCCAGAAAGGGAGCACAAACGCTACCTACTGGCCCAGAACCTTTCTGTGGTATAGGCAAATGTACCTATAAGAAAGAGTTTTTGGAGAAGGAACAAAATGAAAGAGGGGCACTCTGGAGGAATTCTTCAGGAATGGAACACTCGAAAAAGTTCCTTCAGAACTTTGAAATTGCTAGATCCAAAAATCATCTGGATCTCAGTAAGAATAAGTTACGCCTCCTCACTGGTTTCCTCATAAGACACTGTCGCCTAAGGAAGCACATGATGAGAATGGGCTTATCAGAAACTGACGAGTGCAGATTTTGTGGGGAGGAGGAGGAAACCCGTGTTCACCTGATCACAGAATGCCTCGCCATTGTGAGCCTGCGCAAAAGATACCTTGGACAGGAGCATTATAGGAGGAATGAGAACTTAGCCTCCTTGAAGCCCTCACAGATATTAGAATTCATCAGAGCTCTAGAGCTGGAGGGCGAGCTGTAGGTTGCGAAAACAGCTCTGACAAGGGGGCACAATAGACCTTAAGGTCGCAGTGGAACGTAACCCCTTACCAACTATAACTATAACTATCAAGGAGATATTGTTCCATTTTCATTTGAAATGGTACCATCCAGATATGAAGGAACTCAACTTATCCATTTTAGAAGGAAGAAATGAGAAATTTGAAAACTGGAAAATAAACAGAATGAATGTGACTTTCCAAGTTGTCAGTTACCTGTAACTGAACGAACAAAGGGTGGAGATTAGACTCCACAATCAATAAAACTTGAATAAGATAGCATTGATTCATTACATCGACATAAATGTATCCAATGAAATCGAATTTTGAGCTGATTTTCATGATTAGTCGAGTAATATAACGTTCTGTGATTTGATAGGGCAAGCCGAACGATTCCAGGTATGAAATTTTCGAAAAATCGTAAGTTCTTAAAGAGCATTTCTTTATTTCTTGAACAAGGCAGGATTTATTAAAAATATTTCCATTCAAGTATTTACTGCGGTCAAATTTTGAACTGATTCTCACGTTATGTGCAGTAATATTACCGACAGTGTTTTGTTTGGGTATGCCGATTGATTCCAGGTAAGGCATTTTAGCCATATGTGATCACCCTTGAGTCGTATTTCAGAGTAAACCAAAACCATCCACTGTGTAAATACACTATTCCTATGTGTTCATAATTAGCAATATAAGTTGGGTATTAAATTACCAATTATGAGAATTTTGAAAATGTTGTACATGCAACCGAACAGCCAGGCTCAGCCGTTTTAAAAAAATTCTCAACTTTTCAGCTGCATGTAGATCAATGGAGAATGATAATTTTATTGATCTCAACATTACATTTATATTAAAACTTCCTTCCTGAAATATACGAGAAACTATATGGAAAATGCCAACTTGCAAGAGAAGGCAATCCGAAGATTTTCCACTTTTGCAGAATTGCATTTTCATGATTCCTACAACCAATTATTCAGGCCATATAGTATAACTTCATGGTCAAAGTTATTAATTGACGACCTGAATATGATGTGAAGAAATCAACAAAGTTGGCCTTCGATTGCTTCATGAAGTTGACAAATCGAAAAAAAATTCGAACAAGAATTTGGAACATTTTCGAATGTTTTTTTAAGAAATTCTATGGACTATATCCACATTACATTCTGCAGTAAGTGGCGCGCCGTTATCGTCCAAGCACTCACGAAGACTCAATCTGATTGTATCAGTACTTCTTGAGATATTCAGGAAATAACCTCAATGTTTCAAATAACAACGAAATTTGGCATATTCTTTTCTTTCTATCTCCGAAAATTAACATAGGATCGAATTCAAATTTGAATCACTATTGTTAAATATCAGCTTCAAGGTAGATGCCAAATTTTATTTGAATCTGGGTTATAGTATTCAGAGAAAAAAATTTTGAACAAATATTTAGAAAATTTTCGAATCAATTTTTGTTTCAAATTCGAAGGTCGAAGGTGGGGTTCGCAAAATGCTCCTAGAAGATGGCGCGTTGTATATAGTTATACTGCAGCGTTCCATCTGAAAGGTGACAAGTATCGATATTCTTATTTAGCGGTTTTATCCAAGGTAAGATGACCTGACGATCAGTAATAACTGTGAAACAGCTGATCCGCTTCTTCGGTGTAGATCAGGGGGGAATGTTTGTTGATTTATCGACAGATATTCGTCCTTGTAATTATGTTACTTCTCAGTAGTATATCGAATAGTTTAGTTGGTTGCATTTTATCAAATTACAACTATATTAGACTGCAGATGCTATGTCAGTGCTATTATTATCTTCATTTATATATTAATAATACTTAATATATTCTACCAATAAAATAATTCAAATGAAATTTCATCTTTCTGTTAGCCGATCTTCAAATGAATATCGATCTCTATTCGTCCACACAAAATACTTCACTATCCTTATAAAATGTTTTTTATTATGCAGATGTAACTTTGAAGCTTTTATCATCTTTAATTGAATATAAGGTATATTCGAAATATATTATAAACAACACAATGCAGAAGAAATACTATTTTTGGGTAGCCGATTCCCTATCCATATTCAGTTAAGAACAGAGAAAGTGCTCTGATTCATCATTTTAAATTACCTGCAATATTTTTTGAAACTTATCAAATAACGAATTGTCTTGTTGCTTTTATATATCACATAGAGACATGCAAGTGGTACCCAATGAAGATGGGTTTTGTCCATCATAACGCCGGCTATCGTAGGGTTCAAAAGATATAATTCTTGAAATGTGTATATCAAACGCGAATTATTCTTATCATAATTATCTCATCATGATTCAACTTATTAAACAAAACGAATAGGAAGTCCACCAGAATTCCTTCACCAGTGTGAAAATGATTCGAACAAACTTTAACATACTTTGTTACTTTGTCAGGACAGTTTTCTCAATTTATGGCGTGAATCTAGGATGTTTGCCTTCCCTGGGATAGTTCACATAGTATTCTATTTCTTCCAATAAATGATAAAGTTTTGAGTAATAGGTCAAAAATGCAATTATTGGAATGAAGAGTCTACATTACAATATCTGAAAATTCTTATTCCTCCCTCTCTCAGTGCATTTACGTTGCAATTCACAATGACACATAACTTGGCTTACTGCTTCACCAATTCTATTAAAATAAATCATTTTAAATAGTAAATTTATCCTGTAATTGTTGAGAATGCTCTTCTTCATAAAATAAACAAAGCGGAAAAGCCTTCTTTCCTTCAAATGTTAGAGCACATACGTACAAACAGAATTGAATTTGACCACGGATTCTTCTTCAGGGAGTTCAACTCAGTCGTGTGAGATCATTTTCGGCTCAAAAGACATTGTGACAAAACGATATCGCACTATTCTCCACAACGGGCCTGTAAAAATATGTAGAATTTCGTACTTTTCCCACATTATCTTTGGTCATTCTGGAATAATTCAAAAAATACTTATCGGATCACGATGAAACTTATGAAATTTTGCACAGACCTTGAAGTCGATATTTCACAACAGTGTACCAATTTTCGGAGATTTTGGGAAAAAAATGACAAATTTCGTGATATTTCTGTAATAACTCAAAAAATTCTGACCCGATCATTATGAAACTTCATATCTAGTTAGCAAATGCTGATGCACAACTTTGTCCAGAATTTCATGATGATCTTGTCCTTGAAACAATTCAAAATAAAAATTTCTTATTTCGCGACTTCTGATCATATTCCCTCAATTATTGAAAAGGTTACTACTATGGCAACAAATTTGAACATACGCACAAAAGCTGTTGATTTCACGTTAGTGCTTTTCTAGGATTTCTTGGACAAAACTCACCAATCAGTAGAAATGAGTTCTTCTTCTTTCACATCAACACACTGGTAGATGTCCATTGTTCCAATCACGATCTCTATCAAGAAGGGTTTCTCAGAAATCAACTCTCAATACAATTTGACATCACAGACACTAAAAAACATTATGAAAATACTATAAGCATCTTAGAAACTTCACGGCATTGCTCAAAACTGAATACATTTAATCATATATTCCTGATATAACCTGAAGGTGAATAAATATTCAATTCTGAATACTTCAGAATAAGACCAAAGATCAATTAGAAATATTCTATAAATATTCAGGCTATCAGCTCGATAAGAATTCTAGATACATTAAGAAATGAAATTATATTGTGTGCATATCCACGATCAATGTCAAATAAAATCCAACAACGTTGACCACACTCTTGGATGAAACCATCAAAACAAAAGTGGAAAAACATCCAACTTTTGGACAAAACCAGCTAAGATGAACGTGAGTCAATGGGAATGAACGTACTCAGTAATAAGTAAAAACTTAAATTTTAATATTGCCAGAAGAATTCTATAATCATATATTGATACAAACCCAATCATCGATTAAACCTTTAAAACAAAGTAGAAAAACATCAAACTCTAAGAAATGAGGATCAAATCAGCTTGGAATGAACATACCAATGGGAATAAACGTACTTACTACTAAGATGTTTCCAGTCATTGTTTAAGGACAACCTTAAACAATGGTATTCGCAACTACTGCTAAGCGATACGCCCTCTGGCGATAGAAATTCGAACACTTCCAAGCTAGTAGTTTTCCGACATGCCTGTTATTCTAACGTATTTTGCTTACTTTGAGAGTTCATTTTCGAGCTCTTTTGTTGTTCCCAGAGTTGAAATTTTGGTATACCGAAAGTCTTTGTAATATTCATCAATCGATTCCTTTCTTTCCGATTAAAATTTTCAATTGTATTAATACGAAATGACATCCTTCCGAAATGACTATGGTGTGCCTCAACTCAATGTTATTCTTGATCAAAGAAGAAAGGATCATCTACTGTCTCAAGTTTTGATTTTTTCCAAATCCAAATGAAAGTAAAGTTAATTTGGAAACAGCATTTGGCAGGGAACTCAATGCTAGAAGAAAGGCCTGGATTTTGAAATTGAAGATTGGAAAACAGTTCAGCCTAACGGTCGACTGCGTAAACACAATAACTTCCGAAAGAAACAACTTAGAAACTCGATATTTGTAGAGAATTTTTGGACCTTAATAACGAAGGCCGAATTCGTGAATGGGTAAAATCCACCCAATGCTTCCGCAAATAGATCCATTCAAAATTTTATTTTTCCAATATTTCCAAAAATACAGATCAGATCGAATTGAATTCCAGTACTTCATCGAAAAATTACAGTTCGAAGGTTCATACAGAATTAATGAGAATGATATGATAAGAAAATTTTTTTAAAAATTGTTCTAATGGCACGATTATCACGAAATTTCGCATTAAGTTGTCTTTCAGCATCTCAAAACTAGCTGTGGAGTTTTATCAGGACTGAATCAGTATTTCTCGAGTTATACCGAAAAAATCAACGATATCGAGAAGAAAACCTCGAAATTTGACATATTTTTACCCGATATCTCCAAAACTTATGATCGTATCGACCTGAAATTTGGTACACTGTTGTGAAATATGAAGCTCAAAGTGTGAGTGGATTTTTTTTTGGATATGATGAATGGTTTCCGAAAAAAAATTTTTTTGGAAAAAATGTTTTTTTAATTTACTGACGATATGATCCTGACGAAATTTGGCTCAATGTTGCGCGTCGTTATACTTCACCTAACTGTCAAGTTTACATCCAATCGCTCAAGTAGTTTCTGAAATAAAAAATAAATAACTTCAAAATTTCACGTGGCTATAACTCCGAAACTATTCGACCGATTTGGCCCATTAACGAACTTAACCGCGGCATTTCAATGCACGACCTACCCTGAAAGTTTCAAGTTGCTAGCTCACTGCGTTCGACAGTTATCGTGTCCACGGCCAGCCGGACAGAATCGATTTTGACACCGGATTCGTCATCAGTGAGTCCAACCTAGTCGATTGAGATCATTTTCGGCTCTATCATCCAAAATTACAGACATTTGGACAAAACGATAGCACGCTGTTCCCCTAGAACATGCGCGCAAAAACGCACCTAATCTCTTTGTAATCTGCTACAATTATATGGTTATGTTATTTGTATCGTGGTCTTCTAATGCTATTATTTTGAAACTTAGAACCATGGAGGTAGGAAAATAGGTAATAGAACTCTGTGAGTTAGATAACTTTCCCAACCATTGCTTACTGTGAGCGACTAATGTACTAATAACTACGCCATGTTGCCAAAGCTCAGAACTGTACCAAAATTTCTGAATGCTGAACAAAGCATTTTAAATACTTAATTTGAACTTTATTCTTGGTTAAATAACATAATCACAAGGACGAATATCCGTCGATAAATCAACAAATATTCCCCCTTGATCAGAGCTAATCATCCAATCAACCAAAACAACTACACCGAAGAAGTGTTTATGTTATTTATTATTACTGGAGCTCTTTCTTCTCCGTGAAGCCAATTCCTATCTTTATTCTTGGTGATCGCAACAAAAGTTGCATGTATAGTAAAATGGTAAATTCAGTTCATCAGAAATCCACTTCAACTGGATTAATTAGTCTTAGTTTGAGCTCATTTGAGGAGAATTTGAATGTTTTTCCAAATTGCGATTTTCTCAAAAATGAATGAATTTTTTTTCGGTTAAAACCAGTTGATTAATATTACACAGGGAAAAATTATTGGAGAATATTGACAAGAGCAATGCAACAAACAATAATATTGTTGAACGTGTTCTATTTAAATGATTGATTTTTTGTGGATGGAACTGAAAACTTTGGTGGATTAAACTGAAAACTAATGATTTTCCATCTTCCCTACGCTAACAAAAATTAATTTTTCATATACAAACGCAAATTTCTCCAAAATAGTTTTTAAATGTTTCACCTTCAAATGAGGGTACATATTAGCATATTTGTCCTTGAATTTCGATCCCATAAGGGATGAAGTAACTTGATTGGGATTATTTTTATATCTAGCTCGTTCTCGCTTTTTCAACTTTTCGGAACCCAAGAAAATCCTATAAACAGCGCCGAAAATGTAAAAAATTAAAACGGTAGTTAATCAGGAATCAATAAAAGTTTTTTCTGGATCAACTTTTCCACCCGGGAAGAAATTTTTCTTGAATAAAATTTGAAATTTTTTATCGAGTATGAATGAGATACTTTTTAAGTGCGTGAAGTGAATAGCTTTGCTCTATGGATTAATACACGGTTTTGAAATAGAGGAAAATTAGTGAATCCGCCTGCCTCGACCCATCCGATGTATTTCAGTCGAAAACGAAGCTATGCGAAAGTTCATTTACTGCTGCGCAAGTGCATAAGAGTCATTTTTGTACAATGCAAAGTGATCATTACACCTAAAAAATGAGGCATTTGATCATTTCCCCCCTTTTTTGTGGTCATTCGGCCTTTTTATATTCAAAAGTTATTTTAGAGTTCAGAATAATAATTGAAACATTCGAAATTATAATAAAAAAGGTGTTTTCGTGAATAAATCTTGTCCAAGTACACCGTGAACACCACGTTGCCAAACTGTCGCATGGCCGCGAGAGCTCGTAGACGAATTGAATTCGGATGAGCTCGAAAATAGCGCCCCACGTGATTGTGATTATTCACTACAAAGATATGCAAACTTTGTCCACTCTCCAAAATTGTATGAAACATGCTCTGATTATTTCTGAAAGGGGTGATATTTGCATTGCAACAGAATGGCGAGATATTCTGGTCTATTCTTAACTTTCACAATTTTGAGGAAAAAAGTCTTCTGCTACTAAATTTTCGGAATGAAATTATGAAATAATGAATAATTATAATAAATTAATTGCTCGAGAGTTCTCAGAAAAATAAAAAAAAAGTGTTTGTTTCTTTCTGTACTTTCAACAAGTTTAGTTTGTAGTTCAAGTTTAGGAAGACTGGTGGTGATTTGCTGACTCATTCGTGAAGATAAGAAGAAGAGCACGTAACTTTATAAGGAATACTGACGGATTGACAGTAACATCATTTTTAAAATAATAACAGAGCGACAGGATTACCACGAACATAAATGAAGAAATATTCGTTAAATGCCCGATAATGAGGTGAGCGACGGATCTGTTTTACCAACCAACTATTGTATTAATATTATTCTATGTTTACAGCCTTGAAAAGGGGTTAAACTTATTCGAAACGTTTGCGAAGTTGTTGGAAATTTAACAAAACAACACGATAAAATACATTCCAAATTCCTGTATCTTTTCGAATGGATTATAAAATACAATCAACAGAAAAAAAAAAAATTTCAAATCTTCCCCTAATTGAAATCTTCTCAAACCAGAGTTTTAAGCCATAAATTCTATAAACAAATTATGCAAAAAAGGTTATTTAATTGTGTTCTGATGACAAGACGACATACATACTAAGGAAGATTACTACAATTCTTTTTTCCGGAAAAAACTCACCAATCAGTAGAAATAAGTTTCTCTTCTTTCACATCAATGCACTCGTAGATGTCCATTTTTCCAATCCCAATTTCTATCAAGAAAGGTTTTTGACAAATAAACTCCCACTACAATTGAAGTCGTGGACACCTGAAAATATCATGAAAACAGTGTAAGTACCTTAAGAACTCAAAACCATTGGGTACTGCTCATAACTCAATACGTTCTACCAAATATTCTGCTCAAGATATTGTATTTCTGATGAATGGGAAGTCATTTTCATTTATAGAAATTTTGTGTGTGCTGGAGAAAAATGTGAGCGCACAGCCACTTTTGCCTGAAGACAATATTTTTGGAAGTGAAGAAAGTTAAGAGATTGAGACGCACAAAAAAAAAGCATTGTATAGAGTTATTCATTAAGCAAAAGGTTGAAACCAGAAATTTCCAATATTCTAAGGACTTAAAAACTCAAGAGGCCAGTTCTGTAACAAATATGAAATAACCCAAATAACATAGTTACGTATATAAGATTCATAATAGATGTTCTAGAGATCATCTAATGATAGTCATATTTCAGAAGACCATTGATGTCAAAACGATATCTAAATGTCCTTCTAATAAATGTGTTTTTTATAATTTATTTAGATGTAAAATAGAGGTTGATTAGGAGACAGAATCTAAAACTGAGCTAAATTTTCACGTTTAATTAACGTCCATTCATTGGAATTATGAATGTCTGAAATACATTTTTTTAGTACTCTAATTTATGTCACAAGCAAACGTTTTTAGTCGTTATTTGTAGATATCTAATAGAGGTAATATCAATTGGTATTATGTATGTCTGAAATACATTTTTTCAGTTCGCTTATTTACGTCACGAGAAACCGTAATTGAATCGATTTCTGTAGATATATCTAATAAAGGAATTAATGATGGGGGATAGAAAAATCAAATTTGGTGAAGAGTTTACAAAAAATAAGTAGATTCATATCTAATTTATTATCCAAATAAATGGAATGTACATCTCAAAATATAACACAATGCATCTATATCTTTTATGATTTTTTTGCTTTGGAATATTTGTATCGCTGGTTAGCCAGCCGAAGCCAATCTTGAATGGCCTTTATAATTCCAACCTCGCTTACACCTTCATTTGAAAAATGAAGAAAAACGGCATCTGAAAACAAAAATATATCCATTGTATTGTATGTTTACTTTCCGTATAAAAGACACATATAGTTGGTAGATTTTTTGAAATACAACAGTTTTCTGAAAAGAGCAGTATTGATTTCAATAGTTTAATCAAGGATATTTCTTTGGCCTGTCAAAGATCCAATATTTTGTATTGGAATATATTTATTTTAATCTTACGACAAAGCTCAAAGCCTTATTTATACAACCTGGAAATGTATCAATTTTTTTAATTAACTGAGAAAATGTTAATCCATTTTCGTGAATCATACAATCATCTGGTCAAATTTATATTCAATATAATTTTCGACTCGATTTTCCAATAGTGAAAAGAAGAGACACATTTGGAACCGTACAAAAATGAGATCCTCGGGCAATTGAAAATCAGGCAATGTGAAGTGTATTCAATTGAATAAAATTAATTTCATAAATCAGCGAACTTACCTCTCAAAGCCTGAAAGCATTTCGTAGTTTTGAATGCGTTCTTGTCATTATGCCCAGCCCAGTTGAATTTTCTGGACAATTTATTAGTCAACAAAAACCTCAACATGTTCGTTGTTGCTGCTTTCACCGATGATCCTCCAATTGAAGCTAGCCTGGTTTTCTGAAAGAATAAATGGTTTCATTTAATGTTAAATGCAAGATGAGGATGTTATTTGACAAGCTGCCACTTTATAGTGCTTGAAAATTTAAGTTGAAATAAATTTTTACACATTCTTACCAAGTAGTTGAAACTGGTTTCATCCTCTTCTAGTATTTGCTCAAAGTCTTTCATTTCCTTAGTTTTCTTGAGAGGCAATGCAGGGAAGCTAGCAGGTTTCTTGATATAGATATAATTGTGGCGGGAAGAACCACTTAGCTTAATTTCAATACCAAAAAAAATCTTATCAATTAAACAATAAATACCTACAAAATTAGTAGCAAATGAGCTCCTACCTGAATAGTTATTTTATGAAAATAAGTTAGAGATTAGATATGATGGGTATTCAACATGTCGTCTATGAAAGTTTTTTTTTAGACATTATTAGACCATTTGTTCAATGTTGAATTGTAATGGAAAAAATGATTTCTCAATTGGTTCCAAACTTCAAATTATCAAAATGGGTAGTAAGATCGAGTATATTACAACATATTTTTCACTTACCGTTTTTCATAAGATTGAACTCAATAACTTTCACTGATTTCGTTTATAAACCTGGATCTGAATGTCTTACTGACCTACAGACTGCCTGAGCACCGACTGGCTGTTAGCTGTTAGCGTTAAATATTAGGCGACCGACTCGACTCGACACACGACGAGATACGTTGGCGCCGTTTGCGGTACCCAATCAGGAACACTGCTCTCGTTCTTTCCTGTACAGCTGTCTAATTTTCCCGCGAGATTCGGTTCAAGTTTAAACCTTTTGAAGATATGACCATAGACAATAAATACGGACATGACCAATATCGATATACAAGTAAGGACAAACGGTGCTGTCGATGGCAAAGATCTGTTGAATTTTTGGTCGACGGAAAGTTTATCTTTCCTGGAAAGATCGAAAATAAATTCCTGTAATGAATATTTATGGTCTACCAGTTCCTTGCTGAACTTAAACCATCATATTCCCAGAAGAATTAATTTTAACGTATTATGTACCTGAATTTTTTGAAGTCATTATAAGGTGATACTTGAACTTATTAAACAAATGCATATATTTTTTGTATCGTTAAGGATAATATGTCCACGATAAAGTAGTCTTATTCCGAAAAGGTGGTAGTTACATTGAAAATGTTCTGAGGAATGAAAAATTAATTTCACGATTCTGAAAACTCATCCAAATGATGTTCAGTAAGTTGTGTACTCTACGTTTATTTTTCTACATTGAATAGTTGTTGTCATTTAAACGTCAAATAAGCATAAAAATATCAATTTATAATTTACGTCCGATAAAACACTATTATATACGTAGAAAGGACATCAATCTAAATAAAGTCTAATGAATGACATATTTTGCATGCTTTTTATTCGATTCAGATGTTTTTAGATCTTATAAGACGTCTAATTTATGTGATTTAGACAAGTGTGTGTTACTTGGGAATGTCAAAACTCGCGCTGTTGCTCTGCTGATACAGATTATCATTTATAGAACTCGTCGACTGGTTGGTATATTGAAATCTATAAATTCAAGCCATAAAAATTCACAGATATACATTATTTTTTAGGATGCTATCACTGATAAAATCTCAAGCTCCAAGAAATTTCAGACATTCTAAAAATTCAGGATATCAGCTCAAAACGTAGTCTAGATATATTCAGAAACAACAATCGAATGTATGCGTTTCCGCATTAAACGCCGATATATTCTATCAATATAAACAATACTCTTCGATTAAACTATCAAAACAGGGTGGATATACATCTAACTTCTGGAAATATGAACAAAATCAGCTGAGATGAACATGTCTACAGGCATAAACGTACTTACCAATTAGTGATATCTTAAAAATCATCAATTGGCCAGAATAATACTGTTAATGTGTTAATATTATCAGCCTTTCTCGAGAAAATCATTGGTGCGAGTCTCGACTCTAGGAGATTCCTTCAATGAATTCCTTGTTCCGGAGATATGAATCTTCAAACTTTGCAATTTTTGTTTACTAGTTCGACATATTTTGCTCACGAATCCACGAAGTGTCAAATGTCAAATATATTATTGGCACAGAAATGTTGAACTATTCAATCACTGAACTAATAATTAGTTCACTGTTCTCAATAAATAATATTTTTATTTTATATTATTTTCATTAAAATTTGGGATTGGAAATATATTTCAATTCATGAAAATCTATCCGATATTGTTAATTATTTATTTCTGACGAGTATATTCCTGCAACAACCAAATGAATGTGGGATTGCCTACAGTCATGCTATGAGGGGCTAATGAACATAGTGGTTATGTTTAGGAATACGTGAACGTAAACAGATTACGAGTTTACCCTTGAAATTGTGAATGGAAGGAAAAGAAAGTAAAGCATATTACAAAGATACAACATTCGTGTGACTCCATGTATGTAGTCCTGGCATCTGGAAAGTCAGTATTTTTGTTTCACGTTTTGTGATAATCCGCATTAAGTGTTGTGTACATGGGAATGAGCTGTTGTCTGCGTGAGACTACTGTTAATTGTGTTCACAAATACCTGATGTTTCATGAGGATTATTGAGGTCAACTCAATGAAGTTATGTAAGAATTTTAGCTTTCATCATTTCGTTGGAATACTCTTCTGATTGAACCAACTGTCCAAGATTAAGCTAGGATGATGTTCATTATCTTATCTGTTAGGATAATTTTTTCTCAACAATCTAGTTTGAAATTGTATACAACTGCTCCCTTTCGTGTTGTTCATCCCAAAACTGAGGTGTCAATATTTCATATTTACCTTTAATGGCAATTTGTTCTTTGTTTTAAGGCTTTCGTACCAAGGCATATAATTCATAATCATGTCAATAATGTTCATTTTCGCATTTATTGTGACATAAACAATAGAAAGAAAATAAGTGGCAACTATTACAAAAATATCATTTATCACAATATTCACTTCAATTGTGTGGTTCTAATAGGAATTTTAATGTCCGATTTTTAAAATTCTTGAATATACTTATTGATCTAATACATGAGAGAAGAGTATTTGTACATTCTCATGCACATAAACTTATATAATTTATTCTGAAAGAAAGATTGAATGATGGATAAAAATAAGGTTGGACATGTCAAGTGGAAATTTTGCTGACTCTCCTAGATTTCTCTAGAAAAATTCTGAAATCTAGGTAACGAGCCTTTAGATTCCACTACAAATGTGTATCTTTGTAACATACCTACAATGAATTGTGGAAACCAGTTAAATTTAGTATCAGATACATGGCTTATTATTATAAATACCTTTATATTCTGATGTCAATGAGATCTCTTGTGAAGAATTTTGGTTTTTATAAATCGATGGACAACTTTCTGAATATTCAGTATTAAATCACGATTCAACTTCAACAAGTGTCATGACAGAATTATAAAGCGTAACTTTAAGGTTAAGAAGACGCTATAAATCTTAGAAGGCGCTCTCAGTGTTTTCATAAAGCATATTTTTTATTGCAGGTTTGTCCTTAGCAGAAAAGTATTCCAAATGGTCAACTTCTAGTTAGAGTAAAATTTTGTTGAATCGCACAGTTACAAGTCACGAATTGAAATGATGGACGTCGACCAGTGCATTGAAGTAAAGGAAGAAAATCCTATTTTGTCTGATTGGTAAGTTTTTTGTACAGGGTTGGCAAAGTTCGTTGTCTACTGAAGGGATCTCGAGAACTATAGCAGCTAGAAGAAAACTGATAACACATTCTCGAGCTCTTTTTTCCTGACTAATCTGAATCTGAAAACAGATCCAGCTTATCGTTCATAGAACTTGAGTTATGAGCGAAAATTGAGAAATTATCATTTTCAATAATGCTGAATAACTCGCTTGAGTAATTCAAATATAATATGACTGAATTTTTTAATCCAGCCATGTATCATATGTCACTATTTATATGAATATTACATGAGAAAATATTCATTACTTTTTTCCTGCTTTCCTTTTCACTGTTGAATTATGAGTAGGCTGACGTTGCCATAGCGACGATTGAATATGCATTATTTTTGTGTGAACTTGCGCCTTTATGATTGGATTCATCGATTGCTGAATAAATATTTCTATGGTTAATTTGTCATAGTTCTTAAGATTAGCAATAGAAAATCTGTTTATTATCCCTAATGACTCTAAATATTGCTGATCTTAAGAACTATGACAAATTAACCATAGAAATATTTATTCAGCAATCGATGATTCCAATCATAGAGGCGCAAGTTCACACAAAGTTAATGCATATTGAATCGTCGCTATGGCAACGTCAGCCTACTCATAATTCAACAGTGAATAGAAAAGCAGGAAAAAAGTAATGAATATTTTCTCATGTAATATTCATGTGAATAGCGACATATGATACATTTTTGAAATCAGCAAAAATTTTGTAGCAAGATAAGAGATCTTTTGACTATAGTTTACATTTAAAAAATCCAAAATCCTTCTCATTTCTCGAAAATGGCTGGATTGAAGAATTCAGCCATATTATATTTGAATTACTCCTAAAAAAGTGCCTGTAGAATGTATCAATAGATTTCGAATACGAGTTCAAACAAGCCAGTTATTCAGCATTATTGAAAATGATAATTTCTCAACTTTCGCTCATAACTTAAGTTCTATGAACGATAAGTTGTATCTGTTTTCAAATTCGGATTAGTCAGAAAAAAAGAGCTCGAGAATGTGTTATCAGTTTTCTTCTAGCTGCTATAGTTCTCGAGATCCCTCCAGTAGACAACGAATTTTGCCAACCCTGTATAGCTAGGCTTGTATACTATGCTTGTTCTAGGCTCTTTCATTTTGTAAAAATGTCAGTTTCTTTGTTATTTCCAACAGTACAGTGTAATTACCAATTAAGAGGAAGAAAACAAAGATTCTCAAAATGTTGCTGATGATTAAATAAATAATTAATAAATTAGTTCCTTAAGACTGATTTCCTCTCCAAAAAACATGACATGGCAAAGTTTTCACACGAAGGTTGCCCCACACAGCAACATTTGATAGAATCGTACCAGTTTTCCAAACAAATTTTCCTTGACTCATTACTTGTCTAACTAATGTTACATTAAACGACTACATAATTTCGTGTCAATTGAAGCTTATTTCGAGAGGATTTTGCATCATTTTGTATGTTTTTTCTGGGATTTCACATCCAATATCCGGAACAGAGCTTTTGAAAATTAAATAATAATTGTTTTTTCATAGAAAACGCCCATGTGGATTGCAGGATTAAACTATTTGTCGAGGGCAGTTTCTTGCAGAACAGATTGCCTAATAAACAATACCAGAACAATACAATTGATGAATAAATCGAACTGTAACGTTTCATAGTACAAATCTGACTCTTTCATCAGACAAATGAGAAAATTTTCTTTCCATCTTTCATTTTTCTGTCAAACTGACATTTTCAAAAAATCACAACAACACATCACATGGTTTGAAAGTTTTTTAATTTTACTTCTTTTCGAAGTGAATTCTGTCAAAAATGATCCATTTCTACTGAACAATGAGCAGATTATCTCTCTCCTTTCAACAGAATGCAGGAGGTGAAAATTTAAAAAAAACCTATGAATAGACTCTTTAATTTCGCTTTCCAGATTATCTGGTTTCGACATCAGTATTTTTGCGCGCATGTTCTAGGTGAACAGCGTGCTTTCGTTTTGTCCAAATGTCTGTAATTTTGGATGATTGAGCCGAAATGGTCCCAATCGACTAGGTTGGACTCACTGATGACGAATCCGGTGTCAAAATCGATTCTGTCCGGCCGGCCGGCCGTAGACACGCTAACTGTCGACAGAAGGAGCTAGCAACTTAAAACTTTCAGGATAGGTTGCGCATCAGGATGCCGCGGTTAAGTTCGTTAATGGGCCAAATCGGTCGAATAGTTTATTATTATTATTATTATTATTATTATTATAATTACAATAAGAGTAGAGGTATTAAACCTATAAACTCAATCTAAAATAACATTCAAACGAAATATGTGCTTCAGCTATGAGAAAGATTATGAAAAAAAAAATATATATATAAAGTAAAATGTGGAGATGTGTCGTTCGATCACCGTCGAGTAAGCCAGGAGTCGTAACCATTCTTGAAGGCGTTAGTGGAAGAAACATTGACCAGGTCTCCAGGCAGACTGTTCCAAAGATGAAAAGTTCTATTTGTTATACATTGCTGGTTTGTTCGGAAATCCTCTCTTCGGAGTTTTAATGCATGGCCTCTGAGATTATTCACATTTAAGGAGTAGAGATGTCGTATATCTCCGCCAAAATGGTCATGAAGGGCGTGAAATGTAAATATCATGTCCCCTCTTGTTCTTCTCTTCTCAAAGGAAGGTAAATTAAAGATTTTCAATCTCTCCTCGTACGAAGGACTCCAGAAGAACCTCGTCAGCTCGAGACGAGGGCCACCATACAGGTCCCGCGTACTCCAGGATCGGACGCACATAGCACCTGTAAAGTAAACTGAATGTCATCGTGTCGCAGCCTTGGAAAGACTTATGTATGCGAAAAGCCATTTGCTTTGCTCTGTTGGTTATACTCGATATATGTTTGGACCAAGATAGGTCCCCTGTGACAGTTACGCCAAGATCACAATGATGGGAAACGGATGACAGAGTTATACCATCTATCTTATAATCTAGGAGAGGGTTGCCCCTTCCAATATGGAGAACGGAGCATTTATCGATGTTTAAGGGTAGCAGCCAAGTAGAACACCACTCATTTAACGCGTTTAAATCATCCTGAAGGGTTGTATGGTTGGAAAGAGGATTATTATATAGCTTAGTGTCATCAGCAAAAAGCAAGGAAGTCGATTTCAAAATACGTGGCAAGTCTGAAGTGTATAACAGGAAAAGTAACGGCCCCAAGACCGACCCCTGGGGCACGCCCGAGGTCACTGACTTATCTGTAGAAGAGAGAGCATCACCCACTCTTACGCGAAAAATTCTACCTGATAGAAACGCCGAAATCCAATTTCAGAGTTATAGGCAGTTGAAGTTTTGAAGTTATTTATTTTTTATTTCAGAAACTACTTGAGAGATTGGATTCAAACTTGGCAGTTAGAAGGAGTATAACGACGCGCAACTTTGAGCCAAATTTCGCCATTATCAGATTGTCAGTGAATTTAAAAAAAAATTTTTTTCGAAATTTTTTTCCAAAAAATTTTTTTTTCGGAAACCATTTATCATATCCGAAAAAAATCCACTAACACTTTGAACTTCATATTTCACAGCAGTGTACCAAATTTCAGTTCGATACGATCATAAGTTCCGGAGATATCGGGAAAAAATTTGTCGAATTTCGAGGTTTTCTTCTCGATATCGTTTATTTTTTCGGTATAACTCGAGAAATACTGATTCAGTCCTGATGAAACTTTACAGCTAGTTTTGAGATGCTGAAAGACAACTTCATGCGAAATTTCGTGATAATCGTGTCATCAGAACAATTAGAAAAAAAAAATTTCTATGATTTTTCTTATCATAAGGTCCTCATCAAATTCTGTATGAAACTTCGAACTGTTATTTTTCGATGAAGTACTGGATTTCAATTCGATCTGATCTGTATTTTTGGAAATATTGAAAAAATAAAATTTTAATTGGGTATATCTACGGAATCATTGGGTGGATTTTACCCATTCACGAATTCGGCCTTCGTAAAGGTCCAAACCTTCTCTACAAATATCGAGTTCCTAAGTTGTTTCTTTCGGAAGTTATTGTGTTTACGCAGTCGGACGTTAGGCTGACCGTAAACACAATAACTTCCTGAACAAACGACTTAGAAACTCGATATTTGTAGAGAAGGTTTGGGGCTTAATTACAAAGGTCGAATTCGTGAATGGGTAAAATCCGCCCAATGATTCCGTAGATATACCCATTCAAAATTTTATTTTTCCAATATTTCCAA
Organism: Myrrha octodecimguttata; assembly: GCA_958510865.1. NCBI lineage: Eukaryota > Metazoa > Arthropoda > Insecta > Coleoptera > Coccinellidae > Myrrha > Myrrha octodecimguttata. The sequence goes on along the minus strand of OY294064.1, from coordinate 2,339,369 downwards.
AAATACAGATTTGATCGAATTGAAATCCAGTAATTTATCAGTAAAAATTTGAAAAAGTACTGCCGTGAAGGCAGCAGCTTTTGCGTGCATGTTCAAGTTTGTAGCTGAAGCGGTCATTTACATTGAACATGCGCGCAAAAGTTGCTGCCTTCACGGCAGTGCTTTTTCGAATTTTTGTCTTGTCCCAATCTATCATGTGATGTCCAATGATCGAACATATATGGTTCGCTATACGGGATGTTACATGACGGCCTTTAGATGTCAGAAAGCAAGAACACAAAAACAACCTGAGGAATAGAGACATACAAATACCGAACCCAATTCATTATAGTCAAAAACAATTTTGCTGAAAACTTGAACTCCATACCAGCAATGTATGAAATTTCAGTTCGAAACATTAAAATCATTTTTGGAGAAATTGGAAAAATTATTTAAAATTTCGTAGTTTTTTCTTTGATATCGTTGTATTTTCCCGGAATAACTCAAAAGATACTGATTTAACCATGATGAAACTTGGTAACTAGTTTCAAAATCTGATGAGCAATTTTGTGCAAAATTGCGTGATGTTCGTGCCAATAGAACAAGTTGAAAAAAAATGTTTCTAACCTACGGAATCATTGTAAAAGTAAAGGTGCATTTAGCGGGGTCAATGCGTCAATAGATCCCGACGAAATTTTGCAAGACTCTCGAACTATTTTCAATTAGATAAGCCGAGAACATTGCTGCTGTAGCCGAAAGAGTTGAAGAAAACCCAGGTTTGTCCATTCCTCGTCGTTCTTTGGAATTAGGCATTCCACAAACGTCATTACACCGTATTTTTCATAAAGATTTGGGTCTTAAGGCTTATAAAGTTCAGTTAGCACAAGAACTCAAGCCGGCCGATCATCAACAACGTCGTGTCTTTGCTGATTGGGTCGTTGAAATGCATGAAAATGATCCGGAATTCTATCGAAAAATCATCTTGATTGATGAGGCCCATTTCCACCTCAGTGGCTACGTTAACAAGCAAAATTGTCGCATCTGGGGCTCGGAAAAACCGAGAGCTATTGTTGAAAAGCCTTTCTATCCTCAACGTGTGACTGTTTGGTGCGGTTTATGGTCCGGCGGAGTCATCGGACCTTACTTTTTCGAAAATGAGGCTGGAGCAACAGTTACAGTGAATGGATTGCGCTATCGAGAGATTATTAATGATTTTTTATGGCCGGAATTGGATGGTATTGATCTGGACAACGTTTACTTTCAACAAGACGGCGCTACGTGCCACACAAGCAACGAAACCATTGATCTGTTGCGGGAAAAGTTTCCGGACCGTGTTATCTCTCGAAGAGGTGATCACAATTGGCCACCGAGATCTTGTGATTTAACACCTTGCGACTTCTTCCTTTGGGGCCACGTGAAAGAGAAGGTCTACGCCAATAGCCCAGCGTCGATTCAGGACCTCAAAGACGGAATTCGTGAGGCTATCGAGGACATAGGGCAGCCACTTTGCGATTTGGTTATGGAAAATTTCATCAAAAGGATATGGTCCTGTTAGCGTGGTCGTAGTGGTCATTTGCGTGATGATATTTTCCACTATTAACCGCATAGCTTGTTCTTTATAATGAAATAAACATCCGATCATTTATATTGAAAAACGGCAATTTTCCCTGAATATCAAAATAACACCTCTTATTGGAAAACCCTTTACTTGGAGTTGAGGAATATCATCTGGAATAAGCAATATTTCAAGTGGATTATGCGATGAGTACAAGTAGATGTGCAACACGGATTCTGGGACAACCTTGACCATTTTTACATGTAAATTCCCATAAGGAATTCTAAGGTCCATTTTGCAATTTTTGTTCCTTTTCGAAATTTTTTCTAAGTCCGAAATTTTTTCTAAGTCCGAAATTTTTTCTAAGTCCGAAATTTTTTCTAAGTCCGAAATGTAGGAAATTTTTTCTAAGTCCGAAACGTATGAAATTTTTTCCAAGTCCGAAACGTATGAAATTTTTTCAAAGTCCGAAGTGTATGAAATTTTTTCCAAGTCCGAAATGTATGAAATTTTTCCAAGTCCGAAATTTTTTCAAAGTCCGAAATGTATGAAATTGTTTTAAAGTCCGAAATTTTTTCTAAGTACGAAATGTATGAAATTTTTTCCAAGTCCGAAATGTATGAAATTTATCCAAGTCTGAAATCTCTAAAATTTTTTGTACCAGCAGGATTCGAACCCGGGATTTCTAGCTGTGAGACGAGCGCTCTAACCATGCGGCTATACAAGGTATTGGGTGTGAGTGTAGAAATGTTGTATAGAAGCGGAGCGGTTTAAGGCGGAAATATTAACAAGTCCCGTTGGAGGGGCATACGTTGAAAACATAAAACTTTTCCAAGTCCCGTTCAAGGTCATTCGGATTCTGCAAATTTTTTCCAAGTCCGAAATGTATGAAATTTTTCAAGTCCGAAATCTCTAAAATTTTCGTATTTCCATCAGGATTCGAACCCGGGATTTCCTATTACCAGCCAAGAAATGTTGTATAGAAGCGGAGCGGTTTAAGGCGGAAATATTAACAAGTCCCGTTGGAGGGGCATACGATGAAAACATAAAACTTTTTCAAGTCCCGTTCAAGGTCATTCGGATTCTGCAAATTATTTCCAAGTCCGAAATATATGAAATTTTTTCCAAGTCCCAAATTTTTTCTAAGTCCGAAACGTATGAAATTTTTTCCAAGTCCGAAATGTATGAAATTTTTCCAAGTCCGAAATGTATGAAATTGTTTTAAAGTTCGAAATATTTTCTAAGTCCGAAACGTATGAAATTTTTTCAAAGTCCGAAGTGTATGAAATTTTTTCCAAGTCCGAAATGTATGAAATTTTTCAAAGTCCGAAATGTATGAAATTGTTTTAAAGTTCGAAATATTTTCTAAGTCCGAAATGTATGAAATTTTTTTCAAGTCCGAAATCTCTAAAATTTTCGTATTTCCATTAGGATTCGAACCCGGGATTTCCTATTACCAGCCAAGAAATGTTGTATAGAAGCGGAGCGGTTTAAGGCGGAAATATTAACAAGTCCCGTTGGAGGGGCATACGTTGAAAACATAAAACTTTTCCAAGTCCCGTTCAAGGTCATTAGGATTCTGCAAATTTTTTCTAAGTCCGAAATGTATGAAATTTTTTCAAGTCCGAAATCTCTAAAATTTTCGTATTTCCATTAGGATTCGAACCCGGGATTTCCTATTACCTATTACCAGCCGCTAGGCTACGATGCATCTTGAACAAGATGCTGTTAATGTCGATGCAGCGCTACCGGTCAGTCAACCTTTGGACAGCCGGTCTCCATTACCTGTCACATGAGATGTTGGTCGCGCGCGCGCGCGTGCCAGCGATATTTTGTTTAGCGATAGTTACGTTTAGCGATATTTTCGTTAGCGATATTTTCGAATAACGAAATTTCGAATAATGAAATATCGAATAATGAAATATCGATATTTCGAATAATGAAATATCGATATTTCGTAACCCTTCAAAAACGCAGATCTGCAGGTGTGTGATATATAAAAAATTCATTTTTCACATCAAGGTATATACTTCATTCTCGTCAATTATTATTAATATGTCTTTTTAATATACTGGAATCGCCCTCGAGAATAAAAATTCAAATGAAAATCAATTGGTTCAGAGGTTAATTATGTGTTATCGCCTGATAAACACTATATTTGGAAATCTTTGCATGGATTCAATAACAGCGAAGGTATAATTGCAATTATACGATTTCCTTATTTTGTGACAAGAACAACATGCCTGTTCATGAAAGTAAATATGCAAATCTCATCGGATAATTCCTTCTACCTTGTTATTGTTGTAATTGACAACGGGAAAGCTATGCTGCGGGGAATCACTTGCAAAGTTTTGTGTCATATATCCACCAGTATCCGCAAATATATCCACAATATATCCGCAAATATATCCCCATTAGGTTTTCAGGGTGAATGAAACAAAATATGTACCCTATATGATATTTATTATTCTTAAGTACATAATTGAAATCTTACATGCAAAATCTCTGTTTATTTTCGAACACCTTCCAGGTATTATAATTTTTGGAAATCGTCAGTTCCTGATACCTTTTAGTCTTTTTTTTCATTGTTTCAAATGAAAAAAATTCTTATATGTTGTTTTAGCAGAACCATCGTTTTCATTTTTTATCTCGGGATGAACTGCCATTCACATATAATATTTCAACTCTTTCAGCCATGGTACCAACTCACTTTCTCCGCAGATAATGAGGAAAAATCTACACAATGAACCTATTCGAGATTAGTACAATGACGTGTTATTTGAGGATAAATGTCTCCATGTCGAGCCGAGCTCATTCTACTTCAACACAATTCCTACGAGAGGTGTATCAAATTTTATTGAATCCAATAATTTCAGAAAAGTTTCGATATATGGAATCATCTCAGGGGTAAAAAACTCTCAAGAATTATAATTCAGGAACGAAAAATCGATTGGTATGTTTATCAACAAATTGCAGGTTCAGTGGAGGTCAAGATGTAATTAGCATTATCGCTTGGCGATAAAACGAATCGTTGGTCAATTCACGAATTGATTCTATTCATCTATTAACTATTTTGCTGATTTGTGAATTATTATTTGATAACCCCGAAATGACTAATTTTTACAAAGGCTCATCATATTTTTCTAATAGATAATTCCAGCCATTCGAAGTTGATCTATCAAATATTGTATTCTTTCAGATGTATCTGCAGTGAATATTTGAGCATACAGTAAGCGTAGTTCATCAACTATATTATTGAGCATAATCTCTTCCCTTGTTCTGTAATATTTGATAGGCTTCCATACGTTCTTGTAATTCATCATGTTCAATGAAGATGTGTTTTTTCAATGTATCATTTCGCGTGAACTTCTTTCCACACACAGTACAAAAGAATTCAATTTTCTTATGTTTATTTAGGTGTCTACTCAAATTATTAGGTATAGTAAATTTTTTTTCTACATATTTGACATGTAAACATCTTGTTTCTCAGGAGAAAATGTGTAACTGATTAGTATCCGTTTTTTTTGTATCCGCTTCATATCCGTTTTGTATCCGCTTTGTATCCGTTTCGTATATTCTATAATTTCCGACTGCCTTCCGAAATCTTCGGCTATCTTCGGAATTCTTCGGCTATTTTTCGGAAATCTTCGGCTATTTTCGATAATCTTCGGAAATTTTCGGCGATTTTTTGGAAACCGTATGAATATATTAATTCAAGTTGGGAATTTTTGTTTCAGTTCAACCAAAATGTTCAACCTAGACAGTTGCCTTGAAGTGATAAAGTCGTTGTTGGCTTTATTCATGAACACATCTAATATTGAAAATTTCAATCGTGGACTAAAGGAATGTTCCCTAGCTGTACGAAGGATCAATAAGCGGTTAAAATGTTGCAAAACTGTTGGGGAGAAGCAAAAACTGATGACTGCATTGAATCATGTGAAATCATATAGATCACAGTTGAAGTCCATACGAAAACAAGGTGCTGGTATCAAAGACCGTAAGGAGAGCGCTTGGAATAGAGTTCATTGGGATGATTCTACATCAGCATTTGAGTCAAGAATACGAACAGGTGTGATTAGTAATTTGAAACATAAGGATCCCAAAGATTTCCTGATGGACTGTGAGGCGATATTTCGACGAAGAATTCAGAATACATTGAAAAAGGATGAAGCTGTTAAGGTCAATATGGTGTTTTGTGGAGAATTTCAGATCATGACAGCCAATAAAATTCAGAAGGAATATAAATACTTCACAACATCTAATTCACCTATATATCGAGATACAAACATTATCGAATGGTTCAATAGAAATGTCTTAGTACCTCTCCTCAAAGATCTTGAAGAATTCCAAGAAAGGGATAGTGGATGGGCTCTGGTGAATGTGATAAATCTAGGAGTTAATATAAATAAATTCACACCCCAACTTGGATCCTCATACATGGAACTTCCTCCTCAAATCAAAAACAAAGCAGCATGCATCAATGTGAAAAACGATGATGAAGCGTGTTTTGCATGGGCTGTGATGGCTGCATTACACCCTGTTGATATACATCCTGAACGTATATCCAATTATCCTCATTACTCTAAGGTGTTGAAGTTGAAAGGAATACAGTTCCCGATGACCATTAAACAAATTCCAAACTTTGAGAAACAGAATAACGTCTCCATTAATGTTTACATTCTGAAAAAAGATAAGAAATTCCTTACCTTACCCACTTACCTAACCAAAAACAAAATGAAAAGGCACGTCAACTTACTCCTTATACAGGATCATTATTCAAACGATGGTGTACCAGTTCGATACCATTATGTATGGATCAAGAATCTCTCTCGACTTGTATCGAGTCAATTGAGTAGAGAAAAGTGTAAGAAAATCATTTGTGATAGATGTCTACGGTATTTCCGATCAGAACAAAAACTAAAAAGTCATTCAGAGGATTGTGGAAACATGAATGAAACAGCTATAAAGATGCCTACATCTAAGGAAAATATCTTGAAATTCAAAAATCATAAAAACAAGGAGAAAGCGCCTTTTATTATTTATGCAGATCTGGAGAGCATACTGAAACCTGATAATACTAAAAACAACTATCAAGAACATAAAGCTGCAGCTGTAGGATACTATGTAAAGTGTTCATATGATGATACTCTGAGTTTCTACCGCTCCTATCGAGGCCCCAATTGCATGAAATGGTTCGCTGACGAGATGAATCAGTTTGCTGAAGATGTAAGTACTGTTTTCCTATGTCCCTACGATATCGATATGACGTCAAAACAGGAAGCTGAATTTCAGAAAGCTACTCGCTGTCATATTTGTGAAGAAATGTTCAAACCTGGAGATAAGAGGGTGAGGGATCACAACCACCTTTTAGCAGAAAATAATTATCGTGGAGCAGCACATGAAGGATGTAATATTAACTATAAGGATAGTCACACGATCCCTGTAGTATTCCACAACTTAAGTGGATATGATGCTAATTTTGTTATAGAAGATATAGCTACGAGAATGGAAGGAAAAATCGATTTACTACCTGTCACAAAAGAAAAATATATCAGTTTCACTAAACATTATGATGATTATTGTTTAAATTTCCGATTCATCGATAGTTTTCGATTTATGGCTTGCTCCCTAGATCAATTATCATCATATTTAGAAGAGTTTCCTAACTTAAAATCACAATTTCCTAATGAAGAACAAATCAAACTCCTTACGAAAAAAGGTGTGATGCCATATGATTATATCGATTCTATTGAACGGTTCGATGAAACTTCTCTTCCACCTATCGAGGCGTTCTATAACAAATTGGATGGTATTAAATGCCCACGAAGAAGATATGAGGGAGCACAACTTGTGTGGAATGAATTCAAATGTCAGAACTTGGGTGAATATTCAGATCTCTACATGAAAACTGATATTCTATTGTTAACTGATGTCTTTGAACAATTTCGAACAAGCTGTCATAAAACATATGGATTAGATCCAGCTCATTATTTCACTTTACCAGGATATACGTGGGATGCAATGTTGAAATATACAAAACAGGAATTGGAGCTTCTCACAGATATTGATATGTTTTTGTTTGTTGAACGAGCAATTCGAGGTGGTCTTAGTCAAGTATGTAGTAAACGACGAGCTCATGCAAACAACAAGTACCTACCTAATTATGATTCAACTAAACCAGAAAATTATCTGATGTACTTTGACGTTAACAATCAGTATGGTTGGGCGATGTCGCAATATTTACCATACGGAGGTTTTCAATGGACCGATACAAATATTGATGTTACTCAAGTGGCAGATGATGCTACAGAGGGATATATTTTGGAAGTGGACCTTGAATATCCTAGGGAATTACATGATAAACATAAAGATCTTCCCTTCTGTCCTGAACATTATAATTCTAAAACTCGAACACCCTGTTATGCTTCTCAACAAAATGCGAAACTTATGGCTACATTACACCCTAAGAAGAAGTATATCATTCACTATCGTAATTTGAAACAGGCTTTGAGGAATGGTTTGATCCTGATAAAAGTACATCGAGTACTCAAGTTCAAACAATCTACTTGGTTAAAATCGTATATTGATCTGAATACTGAACTGAGGAAGAAAGCAAAGAATGATTTTGAGAAGAATTTATTCAAACTGATGAATAACGCTGTTTTTGGTAAGTTTGATTAAATATTCTACCCACTCAAATTATATTTGTATGTGATAGATATCTACACATTCCTTTCTATTATTACAGGTAAAACTATGGAGAATATCAGAAAGAGAGTCAATGTACATCTTTTGACGAAATGGGGAGGTCGCTATGGAGCTGAATCATACATTGCGAAACCTGAATTCAAGAACTCTGTTATTTTCAATGAGAACTTGGTGGCTGTTGAACTTAAGAAACTGGAAGTATATCTGAACAAACCGATTTATGTGGGCATGAGCATCTTAGATTTAGCCAAAACTACGATATATGACTTCCATTACAGTTATATGAATGAGGCTTTCGGAAACAGCTGTAATATACTTTATACTGATACTGATTCTCTAATTTATGAAGTAATCGAGGATCCATATGAGATAATGAAAAGAGATTGTCATAAATACTTCGATACCTCAGACTACCCTAAAGATAATCCCTATGGAATTCCGCAAGTAAATAAGAAAGTTTTAGGTATTTATTTATTTATTCTTTCGAGAAAGAGCTTTACATACTTTAGTTTTAGGTATGATGACAGATGAGAATAATGGTGTACCAATGACAGATTATATTGGACTCAGATCCAAATTATATGTCATAAAGAGTTTAACAGCTGATCTCGATATGAAGAGACGTCAATGGAAGGAGGAAGAATATGATCCTGAAGAGATTGAATCCATGATTCGAAATTATGGAGTCACGAAGAAAGCGAAAGGTGTAAAAAAATCTATTGTGAAAAATAACATTTGTTTCGATGATTATATCGAATGTTTGGAGACATGGAAACATAAGATTGTCACCCAAAATTTGATTCAGGCAAAGGAACATCATGTATATTCCCTTAAGCAAGATAAGATGGCCCTGAGTCCCGAAGATGATAAGAGATATCTAGTGTCTGGAACATTTGAAACTTTGCCTTGGGGTCACTATTCACTCAGTAAACGGAAAATTGAAGAACCAGAAGAATCAAGGAAGAAGATTTCGATACTGGAGACATTATTGACGAAGTAATTTTATTATAAATCTGAATACATTATTCAATAAATATCTGATTTCTATTTTACAATTTCATTTCACCTACCTACATCCCATCCACAGACCAGCCTGTATATCGTTTTCATAAACGCGATATTGAATTTCCGTTCACGTTAATTTCATATCTTAATTTCTTTCGAAATCTCCTTGAATTTCCGTTGGCGTTTCAACGAATATTTTGCTAAAACAGATGGAATAATTCATTATACTAAACCTTGAACGATGTAGTTTTTGAGTTTGTCTCCACATAATAACCTTGAACAGGACTTGGAAAAATTTTATGTTTTCAACGTATGCCCCTCCAACGGTACTTGTTAATATTTCCGCTTTCAACCGCTCCGCTTCTATACAACATTTCTACACCGCATGGTTAGAGCGCTTGTCTCACAGCTAAAATCCCGAGTTCGAATCCCAATGGAAGTACAAAAAATTCTAAAGATTTCGGACTAAGAAAAAATTTCATACACTTCGGACTTGGAAAAAATTTCATACATTTCGGACTTAGAAAAAATTTCGGAACAAATTATATGAATCGAAAGAAAAGTGTTTTATTGGATGACGCTCAATTTAAATCAAGAAGTATATTCATAATTGATTGCTCAAGACGAGACGAAACGTTCAAGAATTCCACCATAGATATTAAGTTGGAAATAGATGCAAGAGATGGTTTTCCCGCTTCTACCACCTGTTTTTATATCATCTGCCATGACGCTATCATGGAATATATGCCATTAAGCGAAATTGTGAGAAAAGTATCAAGTATGTAGGAATTATTGAAAAAATCGGAAATTTTGCATGTAAGATTTCAATTATGTACTTAAGAATAATAAATATCATATAGGGTACATATTTTGTTTCATTCACCCTGAAAACCTAATGGGGATATATTTGCGGATATATTGTGGATATATTTGCGGATACTGGTGGATATATGACACAAAACTTTGCAAGTGATTCCCCGCAGCATAGCTTTCCCGTTGTCAATTACAACAATAACAAGGTAGAAGGAATTATCCGATGAGATTTGCATATTTACTTTCATGAACAGGCATGTTGTTCTTGTCACAAAATAAGGAAATCGTATAATTGCAATTATACCTTCGCTGTTATTGAATCCATGCAAAGATTTCCAAATATAGTGTTTATCAGGCGATAACACATAATTAACCTCTGAACCAATTGATTTTCATTTGAATTTTTATTCTCGAGGGCGATTCCAGTATATTAAAAAGACATATTAATAATAATTGACGAGAATGAAGTATATACCTTGATGTGAAAAATGAATTTTTTATATATCACACACCTGCAGATCTGCGTTTTTGAAGGGTTACGAAATATCGATATTTCATTATTCGAAATATCGATATTTCATTATTCGATATTTCATTATTCGAAATTTTGTTATTCGAAAATATCGCTAACGAAAATATCGCTAAACGTAACTATCGCTAAACAAAATATCGCTGGCACGCGCGCGCGCGCGACCAACATCTCATGTGACAGGTAATGGAGACCGGCTGTCCAAAGGTTGACTGACCGGTAGCGCTGCATCGACATTAACAGCATCTTGTTCAAGATGCATCGTAGCCTAGCGGCTGGTAATAGGTAATAGGAAATCCCGGGTTCGAATCCTAATGGAAATACGAAAATTTTAGAGATTTCGGACTTGAAAAAATTTCATACATTTCGGACTTAGAAAAAATTTGCAGAATCCTAATGACCTTGAACGGGACTTGGAAAAGTTTTATGTTTTCAACGTATGCCCCTCCAACGGGACTTGTTAATATTTCCGCCTTAAACCGCTCCGCTTCTATACAACATTTCTTGGCTGGTAATAGGAAATCCCGGGTTCGAATCCTAATGGAAATACGAAAATTTTAGAGATTTCGGACTTGGAAAAAATTTCATACATTTCGGACTTAGAAAATATTTCGAACTTTAAAACAATTTCATACATTTCGGACTTTGAAAAATTTCATACATTTCGGACTTGGAAAAAATTTCATACACTTCGGACTTTGAAAAAATTTCATACGTTTCGGACTTAGAAAATATTTCGAACTTTAAAACAATTTCATACATTTCGGACTTGGAAAAATTTCATACATTTCGGACTTGGAAAAAATTTCATACGTTTCGGACTTAGAAAAAATTTGGGACTTGGAAAAAATTTCATATATTTCGGACTTGGAAATAATTTGCAGAATCCGAATGACCTTGAACGGGACTTGAAAAAGTTTTATGTTTTCATCGTATGCCCCTCCAACGGGACTTGTTAATATTTCCGCCTTAAACCGCTCCGCTTCTATACAACATTTCTTGGCTGGTAATAGGAAATCCCGGGTTCGAATCCTGATGGAAATACGAAAATTTTAGAGATTTCGGACTTGAAAAATTTCATACATTTCGGACTTGGAAAAAATTTGCAGAATCCGAATGACCTTGAACGGGACTTGGAAAAGTTTTATGTTTTCAACGTATGCCCCTCCAACGGGACTTGTTAATATTTCCGCCTTAAACCGCTCCGCTTCTATACAACATTTCTACACTCACACCCAATACCTTGTATAGCCGCATGGTTAGAGCGCTCGTCTCACAGCTAGAAATCCCGGGTTCGAATCCTGCTGGTACAAAAAATTTTAGAGATTTCAGACTTGGATAAATTTCATACATTTCGGACTTGGAAAAAATTTCATACATTTCGTACTTAGAAAAAATTTCGGACTTTAAAACAATTTCATACATTTCGGACTTTGAAAAAATTTCGGACTTGGAAAAATTTCATACATTTCGGACTTGGAAAAAATTTCATACACTTCGGACTTTGAAAAAATTTCATACGTTTCGGACTTGGAAAAAATTTCATACGTTTCGGACTTAGAAAAAATTTCCTACATTTCGGACTTAGAAAAAATTTCGGACTTAGAAAAAATTTCGGACTTAGAAAAAATTTCGAAAAGGAACAAAAATTGCAAAATGGACCTTAGAATTCCTTATGGGAATTTACATGTAAAAATGGTCAAGGTTGTCCCAAAATCCGTGTTGCACATCTACTAGTACAAAACAATGTTTGTTTTTACGCGTAAGGGCCAATTGCACCGTTTTCGTCTTGAGCTACAGTTAGTTAAGCGACGATAAACTTATTAAACTCTACTTTAAATATTCGGCTTGCACGTAGGCTGAATGTAACTAGATTAAAATTAATCTACAAATCTGGTTACTTTCTCATGAATTGTTACTTGTGACTAGCTTCATGTTGTTTATTTTAACCCTAATTGAAGAAATATTTTAATTCAAAAGATGAAACCCATTATTATGGGTTACTACTACCAAATTTCCATAAGTTATGAAAAATCAAGATGCATCTATTGAAAATCCCAACGAAAAAATATTTATGACATACTTTATAGCTTCCATAAAAATATTGCATGTAATGTTGCTGACTTGTTTATTATCATTAAGACTAGGGATCTCTTACCACAGACCTGTGCTCTTACTTCTGCATCAGGCTTTAAACATTATTCAAATTTATAGTCATATACTCAAGTAAACTTATATTTTGTAATATCTTAAGATTTAAGCTTCTGCATGGAATTACAATCGTGGTGTTTGTAAGATGAATAAATAAATAGTATTTTATCCGAAACAACTTTCCGATAAGGAAAGGCTCACCTAAGAGTAGACTTTTTATTAAATTATTTTGTTTGTAATAAGTATATTATGAATTGAGTTAATTTTTGGTCGAAGATAATGAAAACTCTGATGTGGATCCGCAGAATAAAAAGTATTCTATATAAATATTGAAGTATCATGGATGGATTGACAAAGGTGTACGTTTGAAGATTGTCTAACACGAGAATGCAATTTCTTTCACATTAATTCGTTTGTAGTTATATTTTGAGTATAATATATGTTAATATTATATATAATATATAATAGAGGATAATGATAGCACAGAGACAGCACCTGCACAATAATGAAGTAGTATATGATAGCTTTCCACGTAATACATCACTGAATGAAATAGTACTGAAGAATCTTCATGAAACTATGTTTTTTCATTCCAAATATGTCTTCGATTTCATTCTGCTATTTGCTCTTGGAAATAAATGAGCATATCATTGTAACTTTTTCATTTCAAATAGTTGAAGGCTTATAGAAATACCATTAAGTTTACGAACTCAATGGAAATACTGGTGTTAATTCTTCATGCTTTAAAACATACGAATCAATGCCTACTGATGCCAGTTTCTCCCTATATCATTTTTCATAAATATCATCTGAAATTCAACCACTTTTAATCAAAATTTGATTATCAACTCGTAGGAGTTCTCCATCAATGTCCAATGTAAACAAAAAAAAAACGTAAACAAACTGGAGGTTACGTCCAGAAAAATGTCAAACTTGTACGAAATCGCTCGAAAGTAGGGTTAGATTCCGAAGCTTGCCATTAATCCTTCTTTTAAGCCCCCAAATTCCAGGGTTTAAATTTAATAGTCAGTTAAGGCCATTGAACGTGGATTACGTGACGGTGCAAGATAATTTTTTACCTAAACCTTGGTTATGGTCTTAATCTATGGTTTTGTAATACGGTGCAATTGGCCCTTAGTCATACATCGTTTCGTGAAAAAAGGAAGGTCGAAAATAAATTATCTAACATTTTGAAACCATTTTATTTTTTCATAAAATAATGCAATTTCCGCGGTGCCAAATCACATGAGAAACATGAATCAAATGAATTATTCTATTTCCTCCCTTCCAGTTAAAGGGGGGGAAGCCCAATGACTTCTTTGTTGCATTTAGGCTCCTTGCACAACTTGCAAAGAGATACGTCGTGAGGTTTACAGGTATTGTAATCTTTAGTACAACCTCTATAATACCATATTTTGTATGATCGTCCGTCTATGACTTTAAATATTTCTTCTCTGTATCGATATTGGTAGCACATTCTTCCCTTACAAGTTCGCGTTACTTTTCCGTCTTTGCAGTCACTGCCATCGTTCGCAGTTTGTTTACACTCGTAGCATTCTATTTCTTCATCGGACTGAACTGAAAAGATAACAGAGGTTTCAATACAGCATAAACAATTAGCAGAAGAAATCATATTGATATTGACACGAAGACTGAAATCATTTCTGAATGGGACACTTTAACATAATCCTTATCACATTTTTCATGATTTATACATAAGAATTTCAAAAAGCACTTCCGTGAAGGCAGCAGCGTTTGCGCGCATGTTCAATGTAGATGACCGCTTCAGCAACGAATTTGAACATGCACGCAAAAGCTGCTGCCTTCACGGCAGTGCTTTTTGAAATTTTTTTAGATAAATTACTGGAGTTCAATTCGATCTAATCTGTATATTTGGAAATATTGGAAAAATAAAATTTGAATGGGTATATCTGCGGAATCATTGGGCGGATTTTACCCATTCACGAATTGGACCTTCGTAATTAAGCCCCAAACCTACTCTACAAATATCGAGTTTCTAAGTCGTTTCTTCGGGAAGTTATTGTGTTTACGGTCAGCCTAATGGTCGACTGCGTAAACACCATAACTTCCGAAAGAAACAACTTAGAAACTCGATATTTGTAGAGTAGGTTTGGGGCTTAATTACGAAGGTCGAATTCGTGAATTGGTGAAATTTCATTGAAATTTTTCTAGATTTTTGTTCAATAGCGTATGAATCTATAATGCGCCAGAAACTGGGCGTTCAGAAAATCCTAGATAACCACTGACGTGAAGACAGCAGCTTTTTCGTGCAGGTTCAAATATGTTGCCGAGATGGATTTTTTTATGTGATTTATTTAATTATCATGATAATGAGGTATTAACATGAAATTTGAGATAATTTTCTTGAGAATATTTTCAAAACTGAATACCAAATCGAGCTGAAATTCAATACACTGTATTCACATATCCATCCCAAGGTTTCCGCCAAATTTAATTGAATGGGGGTTTTTCCTGAATTTGGGTTATTACTGCAAATGCAAATTTGAAAATAAACATTATGGGTTTGATTCATCATTTTCCCAAATTACCTTCAGAAAGTATTCAAAATCAGATTTCAAAATTGGGGTTTGGGATTTGCCAGGCATGCACGAAGTGACAACGGTGTTCAGTAAAATAGCTTTTTCTGCTATAGAATAATGAAATATTTATTCCTATTCTGTGGTACACACGTGTTCTTTGTCAATATAAACAAACAATTTCCGTTTGCGATTTGGCAGTAGTGTGACAATCTGTGCTCTTCTTTTTCTATTCCTTGGTCGTTGTCTTCTACTCTTACCAGATCGAAGTATAGCTATCTCTGTTTTTCTAAGCAAAGTAACATATTCGACGTCCTTTTCTTTCCGAGAAAGCTGAATTCGACGTTGCCATATCGTGCACTCAGGACAAATCCCTTTGAATGCAAATCCCCATTTTTATTTTTCAGTTTTAGGTGATCAAACATTCCTTTGAAAATATAATATTGAAATTATATGTTTGAAATATGATGTTCTAAAGCTTTTTCATGAAAATTACTGCATTTTCGTTTGAAGGAAAACCCCCATTGTGAGTCATAGTTCCAGAAAAAAAAATTTTTTTAACTACTATCATTCTAACATCATTTCGCATGAAGTTGCACCAAGGCATTACATTTTACAACCGACTACGGAGTTCCAAGTCGCTAGCTATTTTCGTTCATAAGTTATGGGCGGATTTTACCCATTCACGAATTCGACCTTCGTTATTAAGCCCCAAACCTTCTCTACAAATATCGAGTTTCTAAGTCGTTTCTTCCGGAAGTTATTGTGTTTACGGTCGGCCTAACGGTCGACTGCGTAGACACAATAACTTCCGAAAGAAACAACTCAGAAACTCGATATTTGTAGAGGAGGTTTGGACCTTAATTACGAAGGCCTAATTCGTGAATGGGTAAAATCCGCCCAATGATTCCGCAGATATACCCATTCAAAATTTTATTTCTCCAATATTTCCAAAAATACAGATCAGATCGAATTGAAATCCAGTACTTCATCGAAAAATTACAGTTCGAAGGTTCATACAGAATTTAATGAGGATGATATGATAAGAAAATCACAGAATTTTTTTTTTCAAATTGTTCTAACGACACTATCATCACGAAATTTTGCATGAAGTTGTCTTTCAGCATCTTCAAACTAGCTGCGAAGTTTTATCAGGATTGAATAAGTATTTCTCGAGTTATACCGAAAAAACAACGATATCGAGAAGAAAACCTCGAAATTTGACATATTTTTTCCCGATATCTCCAAAACTTATGATCGTATCGAACTGAAATTTGGTTCACTGCTGTGAAATGTAAAGTTCAGAGTGTGGGTGGAATTTCTTTTCGGATATGATAAATGGTTTCCGATAAAAAATATTTTTTTAATTAAAAAAAAAGTCGAGATTTGTCAACAATGTTTTAAATTTAAATTTTATCTGATATTTTTCACGAGAAAAAATATGTAAAATTTCGTTGTTATTCGAATTGTTGAGGTTTTTTTCTCCATCTCTCAAGAAATACTATACAGGGTGAGTCTTTGACCTTGCAGAATATTTTAACAGAAGATTCCTGAAGCCAAAAGAAACACTTTTTTCCCTTACCATTTTTTCCGAGTCGGCTTGGTTCGTAAGATGCAGACTGTTGAAAATCCATAAAAAATTTAATTTTCGATTATATCTCGCGAACGATCTCATCGAATGAGATGATTTTTGGAATATAGTTTTTTATTGATACGATGAATGATCCTGGATTACGAAATTTCATCCACATCCTCTAGTTTCTTTAATATGACCATAATATTTCATAAAAATACCAGAATTTCAAAAAATCCAACTTTTAAAAATAATTTGAATGATATTTATCGAATTTTTGACCATTTTGGCAAGTAAAAGTATTCTTTATGTTTTTTCGTATGATGCGCCGTTTTCGAGTAATCTGAAATTCAAAAATAAAAAATATCTGTGAAATTTCGAGAATTGGGTACTTTGGCTGAATGCAACTCTGTTCAAAAAATTCACAGAATTCAATTTTTCCGCGTTGCCACGTCTGAAAGTTGAGAATGGAATCCTAGCATTTTTAATTTGGAATGATTTGTAAGCCGAGTAGCCGACTTTGGCCAATTCACAATGGACGTAACCGTAAGAATCCCGCAACTCGTGCGTAAAAATCAAAAAGGAAACTACAAAATTCAGTTCAGAATCATAGACTTCACAAGTGTATGCATAGAATTAGCATATTGTGTGTTGTTTGATTTCGAAGAGTTCTTTCTTTCTGTTCGTCCATTTGGCAACGTTTGTACGTTCATAGATAAATGAGGTACATCTGTTTCATTTATTTATGAAAATGAAAGTTTGAATGGGATATGTCTGAATCTGATAATTCTTGGAGAAAATGAAATAAACAAAGAAAATTAATAATTACAAATTGAAGATGAATCTCAAAACTGATATGAGTGATAGCTAGATGAATTCCTCATTATCGAAAATGAAACCAAGAGAAGAATATTCAACTTTTATCGCCCACGAAATTTGGAATATCTAACTTGTTTATTGTACTATAAATACAACTTTTTTCACCAACTGGAATGTAAAAAGTAAGTTGACGCTTGTTTTCATAACAGAGTTGCTTATTTCGAAGGTTTGAATGGTATATCTTAGGCTTGGAAAAACTTCAGTGTTCAGGTTTCCAGGGGCGGCTAGCCTATTATGAAAATTTATAATACCTATATCTTTTTATTTAGGCCGAATCGGAAAAAATGGTAGAGGACAAATGTGTTTCTTTCAGCTTCAAGAATCTTCTGTTAAAATATTCTGCAAGGTCAAAGACTCACCCTGTATAATAGTCGTGAAATAATGCCGCGCAACACTATGGAAAATGTCAAAAAAAATTGTTCGGAAAATTTTACGAATTATTCTTGAAAAATATTGGTTTTTCTGAAACCATTATTCAGACTGCAATATTCAGCAAAAGTGCTTCAAATTTGAGTTTGATCCGTTATTTATTTCAGGAGAAATTGGATAACAAATATGTAAAATTTCGTGGCTTTTTTTTTGAGGTAATATTTTCCATAACTCAAGAAAAACTCAGGCTTTAAGTTTTAAATTCGTTGATAGTTGTAGAATACCAACGCGCGATTTTCCGCAGAGTGACGTAAGTATCGTACAGACAGACAATGGAAAAACTCATTCCTTCTCATAAATTTTCCATTTAATGCATAAATAATTTAATTTTTCTTTTCACAAACTTTTCATCAGATTTCAAAGAAAAAATGTCAAATTTTTTGGATATATCTTAGATATCGTTGTTGTTTGCGAAAAACCTCAAGAAATTCTGAATCAATGATGATTAGACTTGGTAACTAGTTGGCAATGGGGATTTTTCCTTCAAACGAAAATGCAGTAATTTTCATGAAAAACCTTTAGAACATCACATTTCAAACATACTTTCAATATTATAGTTTTAAAAAATGTTTGATCACCTAAAACTGAAAAATAAAAATGTGGATTCGCATTTAAAGGGATTTGTCTTGAGTGCACTATATGGCAACGTCGAATTCAGCTTTCTCGGAAAGAAAAGGACCTCAAATGTGTTACTTTGTTTAGGAAAACAGAGATGGCTATATTTCGATTTGGTTAGAGTAGAAGACAACGACCAAGGAATAGAAAAAGAAGAGCACAGACTGTCATATTACTGACAAATCGCAAACGAAAATTGTTTGGTTATATTGACGAAGAACACGTGTGTACCACAGAATAGGAATAAATATTTCATTATTCTATAGCAGAAACAGCTATTCTACTAAACACAGTTGTCACTTCGTGCATGCCTGGCAAATCCCAAACCTCAATTTTGAAATCTGATTTTGAATACTTTCTGAAGGTAATTTGGGAAAATGATGAATCAAAACTATAATAATTATATTCAAATTTGCATTTGCAGTAATAACCGAAATTCAGGAAAAACCCCCATTATGTGGGTAAGATGTTTGGAAAATCATTGCAAACAACATTATGAGCTCCTCTCTTATGCAGAGATTGGTCAGTATAGAAATAGTGACACAGCTGCTCTTCGAGCATTAGTATATACTAGTAGTTTCACCCCCCTGTTTGCAACTGTAAAAGTGACAGTATGACAAATGACAGTAATAATCGTGACGTTTCGTCGTCTCTCAGGCCACGCCCATAAAATGCAGTTATCCGATTGGTCGAAAATACCTGAATTGGTGTTGAAGTGTTCACCATATTTTTTTTTTTATATTAGCAATTCGATTCAGATATCGTTTTTTTTAATGAGGAGTAGAGTAATATTTCATCTATCCATGTGAATTTACCGCTTTTTCCTATCTCTAACGGATACGAAGGAGAACGCTGATTTGTGGGACGACCCTTTTTGACCCAGCGTCAACCTTATTCAATAGACGACTTCGGCCCAAGTTGCCAACCCACAATTTTCTTCACAAATTTACTATTACTGGGGAACGGGAATTTCAGGACAAATTCGACATGATAAGGTTCGCGTTATTTATAAATATCCGTAAAAGATGCCTCGGCTCCTCAAACAACATAATTCCTTCCAAATATAGGTTTTTGTTAAGATCATCTCCGATTGGCTGAAATTTAAGTTGGGATTCCTGATTTCATGTTAATAGTGTCATGTTTATATTGGATATGTTCCGCAAATCAACTTGGTTATTTCGGTTGCCGGTTTTCCATCCCGTATATATGAAATATTCGGTTGGTTCCTGAAAAAAAGGTTAATTACGTAATTTGATTGATGAAAGAACGTTCTTTCTGTCACAAGAACGACAGTCAATGTTCTATGGTAACATATCCATAGCATTGAACAATCTTTATCTACTTTATGATCCATAGAACATAGAAGATACAACAATCAACAATGGAAAAATTACGAGGTATGGTCTATGGATCATAAGGTGAATATTGTTCTATGTTATGAATATGTTACCATAAAACATTGATTGTCGTTCTGGTGCATAGACTTAATATGTCTATGTTCTGGTAACAGAAAGATTTCTTTTTCATCAATCAAATTCCGTAGTTGACCTTTTTTTTCAGGAACCAACCGAATATTTCATATTTGCAGAATGGAAAACCGGCAACCGAAATAACCAAGTTGATTCGCGGAACCTATCCTTCATAAACTTGACACTATTAACATGAAATCAGGAATCCCAACATAAATTTCAGCCTAACAAAAACCTATATTTTGAAGGAATTATCTTGTTTGGGGAGCCGAGGCATCTTTTACAGATATTCATGAATAATGCGAACCTTAACATGTCGAATTTGTCTTGAAATTCCCGTTCCCCAGTGATAGTAAATTTGTGAAGAAAATTGTGGGTTGGCAACTTGGGCCGAAGTCGTCTATTAGGATAGTATGGAAAAATTGAATAAAACGTGGCAAACTCACCTTGTACAAAGAAGAACAGTGCTAGCAAGGGGATAGTTAAAAGATGATACTTCATTCTTTGCTCTTCGGAATTCAGAACTGGCTTAACGTATTTTTCCTTCTCTTTTTATACATAAATTGTCTTTAATTTCATCATAATTATTCTGTAGATAAGAGAAATTTGGCAACATTACCATCTCATTAAAAAATGGACAAGGTTGATATGCTTTTCAGATAATTATTGAAAGTATGCTAAAAATATCACAAATTAGTTTTATGGAAGTTAGTTTTTGGACTCGTATTCTCAAGACACATGACGCCTACCAAAGAATTTGGATGTTAGAGTAATTGTTTCAATTACCTATATTTTGCATTATTAGCCCCTTTTGATTTCTTGGGATTGTATATATATATGGCCATCAAGAAATTGATTTGCTGGAAATAGTTTGTTCTGCAGAAATGATTATTATTTGAGGTAGAAAGATGAAATAAATCAATGTAATAATCACCTCACCATAAGTAAAAAAAACCTAGAAAAGCACAGTCTGCAAGTCAGCAGCTTTTGCGCGCATGCTTTTGATCGACCAACGAAAAAAAATGTTTAACCCCCCCTCAAAATTTCACAGTTTACATTTTGGAGTATGTAGATTTGAATGAACGAATAAAAAATTTCAAAAAGCACTGCCATGAAGGCAGCAGCTTTTGCGCGCATGTTCAATGTAGATGACCGCTTCAGCAACGAATTTGAACATGCACGCAAAAGCTGCTGCCTTCACGGCAGTGCTTTTTGAACATTTCTACTGATAAATTACTGGATTTCAATTCGATCTAATCTGTATTTTTCCAATATTTCCAAAAATACAGATCAGATCGAATTGAAATCCAGTACTTCATCGAAAAATGATAGTTCGAAGGTTCATACAGAATTAAATGAGGATGATATGATAATAAAATCACAGAATTTTTTTTTTCAAATTGTTCTAATGACACGATTATCACAAAATTTCGCATAAAGTGGTCTTTCAGCATCTTCAAACTAGCTGCGAAGTTTTATCAGGACTGAATCAGTACTTCTCGAGTTATACCGAAAAAAACAACCATATCGAGAAGAAAACCTCGAAATTAGACATATTTTTTCCCGATATCTCCGAAAATTATGATCGTATCGAACTGAAATTTGATACACTGCCGTGAAATATGAAGCTCAAAATGAGTGGATTTATTTTTGGATATGATGAATGGTTTCCGAAAAAAAAATTATTTGGAAAAAAATTTCGAAAAAAATTTTTTTTTATTTACTGACTATATGATCCTGACGAAATTTGGATAAAAGTTGCGCGTCGTTATACTCCTCCTAACTGCCAGGTTTGAATCCAATTGCTCAAGTAGTTTCTGAAATAAAAAATAAATAACTTCAAAACTTCAAGTGCCTATAACTCCGAAACTATTCGACCGATTTGACCCATTAACGAACTTAACCGCGGCATTCCGATGCGCGACCTGCCCAGAAAGTTTCAAGTTGGTAGCTTGCTTCTGTCGACAGGTATCGTGTCGACAGAATCGATTTTGACACCGGATTCGTCATCAGTGATTCCAACCTAGTCGATTGAGACCATTTTCGGCTCAATCATCGAAAATTACAGACAGTTGGACAAAACGATAGCACGCTGTTCCCCTAGAAGATGCGCGCAAAAATACACCCTTTTGTACGTTGAAGACAGTTATATCGTAAGATATAACTATATATCGTAAGCTATCAGTAGCGAAAAATATTATTTATTTATTTAATCTCCACATATACACCCTTAGAGTAATTACACATGTAGAGAGGTAACAATACAATAACATACAAAAGAGCTTTCAACTCATTTACACCAGTATTGAATATGTCCATATCAAACTTTTGGACGAATTCATTACAGATAATTAACATTGTGTTAATAGGGGATAACACACTCGGTTTAACAAAAAATATGTTCTTATTATGCAATCTTAAATTTAAGTTTGGAACCTTGAAATTAATATAACTCAGAAAATCACAATCAAAATAATTTCTACTATTTACATTTACATTTATGTAAAGGTATCAGAGACAAATCTGTATTTTAATGATTATATTAATAGTCTTTGTTTAGCAGAAATGCACAATGAATCTCGTTCTGATTATTTGATCTTATTTGCAGTACGCTGAGTCCGGAAGACAACATCCAGAAAGTGAAGCTCGAAGAAGTGGACATGAATGTTTGGGAATACTATTCAACTGAAGAGAAACACTTCTCAGTTATGAAGCTTCAAGACGAGAATATTCTAGATCAATTTGTCGATGAAAATGGTATTCACGACACAGAAGAGTTCAAGAATGAAAGTGTAAATATTCAAGAAAATCACGAAAACAATTCCCAGCATGAAAAAAATGATTCAGACGGAGACAGTAGCTTTAAGTGTAATATATATAATAATAAAGCAAATAGAATCCATCTCAAACAGCAGTTACAATCTGCTCACTCCGATAAATTCAACAAACATCAGTGTAATCTTTGTGAGTTTTCTACAGAACTTGAAATGAGTCTGAAGCGACATATGGAATCTAATCATTCGAGGATAAAAAAATTCCATTGCTCTGAATGTGAATATGCCAGTATTGTTAAGACGAACTTGGAAATGCACATCGATAAAGTTCACCGTAAAATCAAAAAATTCCAGTGCGACGAATGTAAATATTCTACTTTCAGAAGGGACCGTCTGCGATTTCATTTTGAAAATGTTCACTTGAAAATTAAGAAATTCAAGTGTGACGAATGTCAATATGCATCAGCTTTCAAGAAATGTTTAATAAAACACACAGAAAAGTTTCACTCAAACATCGAAAAGCAGGAGGGCGACCAAAGTGAATTATCTACACCTGTGAACATAGTACTCGGGTCACAAGGATCTGTTTACTCCGAAATCAAAAAACACCAATGCGACGAATGTGACTATGCTACTGTTAGGATGGACCGTCTGAAGAATCACGTTGAATCTGTGCACTTGGATATCAGAAAATATCAGTGTATTGAGTGTGAATATGCTACAGTTAAGGAGAGGTGTCTCGAGAAGCATATCGAATCTGCCCATTCGCATATGGAAAAAACCAAATATCAGTGTGACGAATGCGAATATGCTACAGCTAGAAAAGACAGTCTAAAATTGCACGTTGAATCTGTTCACTTGAAGATCAAACGATATCATTGTAGTGAATGTGAATATGGAACGGCTTCAAGGGGAGATCTGATGAGGCATTTCGAATCTGTACATTTGAATATCAAGAGGTATCAGTGTAGCCAATGTGACTACGCGGCATCTAGAAGAGATAATCTGAAAAAGCATTTTAAAACGGTTCACTTGAATATAAAAAGACACCAATGTGATCAGTGTGAATATGGTACAAACACGGAGTCGACACTCAAACGGCATATATTTACTGTTCACTTGAAGAAGAATACAAGTGTGGACAGTGTCAATATTGGGCTTGTTAGTTGAACTGTAAACAGTTTTTTGAATAAAGATTCTTCTAATAGTGAATTGGAAAGCGTTAAATATTGAATTCGAACGAGGTGATATTTCAGGACGAAGTTCGTCTGAATTCCAATTTTGTACATGAACAAAACCCGCAAGATTTCCCGTCGCGAAGCTATAAGTAAGATATTCACATGATTGTAAGCAGTGTGAATTCCTGAACAAAAAATATGAAGGCCAACATAGGCGGTTTCTCTTTGTTTGGAAGATATAGGCTCCCAAAATTCCAAATTGTTGCATTTTCAGATCCTTTTTTCCGCCATAAGAATGATCTCTCACTTCTCAAATCTAGTTCATAAATCATCTTTGAACCTCCAACCAACGAATAGCGACACTTTCTTTCATGAATATTCATTATTTAAAGGAAGAAAAGTGAAAATACTAGAAAACCACTTAACCTATATCTCTACGAAATACTTCTCAATGTTAAAGCGGAGCTTGGCAACAGCGTCTTTTCATCGCTGGCCAACGTATTATGACCGAAGAGTAGTTGCTGGCGGGAAATATGAGATGATAGACAGTTGAATGATGTGATTGTAAGGAAAATGCTTCTGTCACTGAAGAACAGGTAGTTATTCTAATATCAAAACAAAATCATTTAGAATATTTCTTTAAGGTTTAACTCTCAATATTTTCGTTTGATCTTTCTTTCTATCCCCTTCACAATAGGGAGGTTGTTATCTACTTCGTTTTTTGTTGTGTCTTCGAGATGGTCCCAGTTTAGAATGAGATTCAGGGTATTCCAATGAAATGGGTTATATAATAACCTCGATTTCATTGGAAATCTGGGAAGGGCGCGACCTATCACATATGAAAAAAATGTACGTTGAAATATATGTCAGGGTGAATTCTCATTCCATTACTTTGTGTGTCAACCTTGTAGATTTCATTAGAAACGAATCCTCCTATTGGAAAATTTAAAGTTTCGCAGTAAACAGTAAGAACCAAGAACATATTTCATTTTTCTCGCCAGCAATAATACGAGCGTTCTATTTGACGATTTGGGGAGCTCGGAGCTGCCCAAGCGCATGAAACCCTAACAATTGACGCGTTCTTTTTGATTGGAGCTTCGTGCATCTGAGCTCCTCCGACTACCTTCCCCTGCCCCCTCAAGCACCAACCTCTGACAAGGGGCAGTAAGCTCTTTTGGGTTACGTCATATCATTTGTTTATATTTACAATAACATTTGTTGATCAAACCGCTACACGACAGTCTGTGATAGTAGTATCTAATAAAATCTAATATATATTAGCTTTAAATTAAGGCAAATTTTGCATAATGAGTAAAAACAAAGAATTGCTAATAAATGATTCAGACCATCAAAGGACTTACAGCATTTTTTTGAGCCAAGAGGATTATGATAGAGCCTTATCTGGTATGATAGAATTTGAATCGTTTTTACACTTTCAGAAACTCACCATTTTTCAGATAACGAATTTACCAAGTCATTACTATACCAGGCTAGAATTGCTGCAGGAGCCCAAACAATTTCGAATAGTAATCCTTCTTGTAGTGGATTGAATAATCCATACCTGCATGTTACAGAAACAGACTATGATTCCTTCTCAGAAAATATTCCTCCCCTCTCACAGAACTTATCTCATAAAATAAATATTGTTTGGAGTTATGAACAAACAACTTGTTTGATAAATTCCATGGCTACATATTACAAGGATTTCAATGACCCCAAAAGAAGAAAATTCATCTTCGAATATGTTGCCAATGATTTGATTAGTGCTGGGTTCACTGTGGACACCAAAAATGTCCAAAGTAAGTGGAAGGGATTATTGAGAAGCTACACCAAAGCTAAAGATATAAAAAATAGAACGGGGCAAGGACCATCTAGGTTTCTATTCTACGATATCATGGATGAAATTTTAGGAAATCAGCCTAAAAATAATTGCCACCATTCGATCAATAGTTTGGATAAGGCAAATGAAGGTAACTCTCAGCCTGCAGCACTCGACACAGAATGTGCTGAGAATAATATCAATATTGAGAGCGTGATCGAGGAAGAGGAAATTGAAGTGGAAATCCCTACAAGACCGTCAGAAGAACCCAGTACTAGGCATAAAAGGAAAAGGTTGAGTGAAAAACAAATTAAATTGCAATATATGGATTTGAAGAGGGAGGAATATGCAAAGCGCCAAAAAAGGCACGAAGAAAGATGTGCCATTGAGAAGGAAAGGAACGAAATTGACAGGGGAAAACTGGAAGTTTTACAAGAGTATTTAAGGAATAAATCTCGATAAGCATTAGTACCTTATGCATATCAAACTGGTTTTTTTTATTTTGTGTTCAGCCGTTTTTTGTTCAGATCATATTTTTATTGGAAATATGTTTTATGTTGTTTTGTTTGAAAGTATATTGTGTTTTTTTTAGTTCTAAGACTGTTTCTTGTGTTCAGCAATATTTTTTTCTGTTATTTTTGTGATATTTTATTAGTTCATATATTTTTATTGGAAATATGACAAATATTTCAGTGTTTTATTTGAAACTATATTGTGTTTTTTTAGTTCTAAGACTGTTTTTTGTGTTCAGCAATTTTTTTTCTGTTATTTTTGTGATATTTTATTTGTTTGAAACTATATTATTGTGCTCTTTTAGAGTTTTAAGACTGTTTTTTCACTAAAGTAGGGTTTTGTGATATTAGAGTTAACAGATTCAACGCATTTTTGAGAAATTTTAATGTTTGAAAAATTTTTATAAATTAAACATGTTCCTGAAAACAAACTGTTGCCGATGATTTTTTTCTCCAACCTCATTTCGCATACTAAGATTACGATGGAATGGTACATTTGGTGGTTGATTTTCATCACATTCTTCAAAATCTACTTCAGCATCGATGTCGTTATTCAAGCATATGTTATGAAGTACACATGCTCCTAGTATTATCTTCGAAGATAAATTTAAATCTAGGTTTTCCAGACCTTTCAGTCTTCGAAAACGCCCCTTGAGAAGTCCAAAGGCATTCTCAATAACTACTCTTTTCGATGAAAGACGTTTATTGAAAATCTTCTGTTGTTCACTCAGAAACCCCGTATCCTGAAACGGTGTTATAATCCAATCCAAATTAGGGTATGCTGAGTCACCTAATAAAAAGTAATCACCGATAAAGCCTGGGTCTTCGGAAATGTTTGCATAGAGAGCTGATCTTCTTAACAATCTTGCATCATGCAAAGAACCAGGTTCTCCACAGAATACATCAATAAATTTCTTATTGTTGTCTACAACTCCCTGCAACAGCAAGCTATGATAACCCTTCCTATTAATATATGAATCCTGGTTTTCCGCAGGCTTAGGAATCTCAATATGACTGCCATCAATCGCACCAAGGATGCCATTACTTTTAGCAAATGCCTGGGATATTTTATGTTTCTGATGGTGATCAGGCCAAACTATATATGTCTTCTTCAGAGAAAACAAAAAATCCAAAATACGCTTCAGACAATTATGAGCGGTGCTGACGCTAACTCCAAATCTATCCGAAACTTCTCTGAAAGAATCTCTATTGGCTAGGTACCATAGAGATAATAGGAATATTTTTTCAGCGGTAACATTAGGACGTCCAGAAGTATAAACAGGATTGAAATCTGATTGTTCAAAAATACCTAAAATTTGAATAAAATTAAAATATACTTTCTCACAAAGATTATGCATACTTACTAATGATTTGGTACGTTGTCTTTCGTGATATACGAAAATGAGACTTGAAAACATCATCACTATACTCCTTCACCGTTTTCTCCACATAATTCTCAATTTTAGCACGCTTCCTCCTAGGTTCTTCAGCATCATCATGATCAGAAAACAGACTATCCGAAGAACTTGTAGAGTCTGATCCACTGACTGAGGCTGGTCTATCCATCAAAGCCTAACAAAGATATGGTTTTATAATTTTCAACCCACTCGTCCTTACTGTTCAACTTACCTTTATAACATGCTCGTCCTCAGAATCAGACATTCTTAACAAAATTAGTGAATTCAAAAATCCCTCCACTATTGGAATAAAAAATACGTACAATAATAATGAAAATACAGAATAGTCAGAATACTAGAATATTCGTCTGCACGTGTAGTGTAGATCACAGCTGATCAATCAAAACAGTAAATAACCGCGCATGTGCTGTAAGTTTTCATCTCACCAAACCACTAATTTGCGTTCGATTTGTGAGTAGCTCTAGTGCAACAAACACTCAGCTACCCTGGGGCTTCAAACGCCAAAAAGAAAGCGCCTAATCTGTCATTCACGAATACGCACGATGACACGATTCCGAATGAAATTTGCGCCATTGCCAAACTTCACTTTTGGCCTGAGTCGAAATCGGAAGGAATAGAGGTTAAGTGGTTGTCCAGTAATTTCATTATTTTTTCATTAAATATTGATTATTCTTGTAAAAAAGTGTTGCTTATTGTTGGTTGAAGGTTCAAAGGTGGTTTGTGAACTAAACAGATGAAGTGAGAGATCGTTTTTATGGTGGAAAAAAGGACCTGAAAACGACTCATTTTGGAACTTTGGGGGCCCATATCTTCTAAATAAAGGGAGACCGCCTATGTTCGATTTCAAAATTTTTATTCAGAAAATCACACTGCGTACAAAGATGTAAATATCTTTTTAATATCTCGGCGACGGGAAATCTTGCGGGTTTACCATTAATTTTTAAGAAATTGTCAATGATTTATTTTTTCGAGATTTATGGGGTGATGTTAATCGAAGTAAGAAGTGAATATAAAAACAATAATTTTTATGTATTGTTATGCCGCTTGACTTGATGAGGGATTTATTAATTTTTTTTATTTTTAAGGTCTGCAAAATTTATTCGAAATCTGATATACAGTGCGCGTCAAAATTATGGAACAAATTCATTTTCTTAGAAGAAAAATATTTGGCAACGAAATCCTGAATCAGGTCAATTTTTGTTTCACTTTTAGCAAATTTGTATGCATTTTCGAAGGATTTTTGTTGCACCCTGTGCCATCCCCATCAACCTTCTGAATTTTTTGAATAGGGAAAGTAGGTCATGTGGTACTTTTTTGGCAAGGTCTTTGTATCTTCTTCACAGGCGTGCAGAAATTTTCAAGAAAAATTTTTTTTTCAAAAAAGTAGTTAGTTCAAAGAGGTTTTCAGTATGTGCACTTTGTCATGGCTCATTTACTTTGAGGCGATGGTACCTGATGAAATTTGTCACCGAATGAAAGCCGATCATTACAGTTTTGTTCATGCACAACTTTCAACTCCCTCGCGTGAGGGTAAAGAGTAAATGAGCCATGACAAAGTGCACATACTGAAGACCTCTTTGAACTAACTGATTTTTCAAAAAAAATTATTTTTTCTTGAAAAATTCTGCACGCCTGTAAAGAAGATACAAAGACCTTGCCAAAAAAGTACCACATGACTTACTTCCCCTATTCAAAAAATTTAAAGGGTTGATGGGGATGGCACAGGGTGCAACAAAAATCCTTCAAAAATGCATAAAATTCGGTAAAAGTGAAACAAAAATTGACCTGTTCCAGGATTTTGTTGCCAAATGTTTGTTCAATAATTTTGACGCGCACTGTATAGTTTTCCCAATAAATTTCAAATTTTTTTAATTGTTCTGATAACACGATCATCACGAAATTTTGCACGAAGTTGTACATCAGCATTTTTACGCGCTTGTTCTAGAGAACAGCGCGTTATCATTTCGTCACGATGTCTGTAATTTTCGAATTTTGAGCCGAAAATGGTCCTAAACGATTGGGTTGAACTCCCTGAAGAAGAATTCATGGTCAAATTCAATTCTGTCCGTCCGTCAGTATGTGCTCTAACTTTCAAAGGAAAAGACTTAGCGACTTGAAATTTTCAGATTAGGTTTGGAATCCGAATATCTCGGTTCAGTTCGTTAATGGGTGGAATCCGTTGGATAGTTTCGGAGTAATCCCCATTTGAAATTGTGAGGTTAATTCCTCGATATCTCATGAAGTATTGACTCGATCAAATTGAAACTTCGTGGACATTTTTAGAACACCAATGCGCAACTTAGAAGAAAATTTCGTGTGGATCCAGTCGTTGGTAATTCTATTCGAACATTTTTGATGAAAATTTTTTTTTCTCTGAAAAAATGTATTAGATTTCAATGGAATTTGGCACAAACCTTAGACTCAGTATTCAACAACAATGTTCCAAATTTCAATTCGATCCAATATTTACTTTCGGAGATATAAGGAAAAATATTGTGCCAAATTCCGTTGTCATTTGGAATTTTAACGTTATTTCCGCAATATCTCAAGAAGTACAAATGAAATCAGATTGAAACTTCGTAATCGGGTGGAGATTACCAACGTGCATCTAGGGGCAAAATTTCGTGTTGATCTAATAGTTAGAATTTGCACAAGTGCTTAAAAGCTCCTGATCTCGAAAATTTCAATTGGACCAAACCGAAAGTTTGTGAACTGTTGTGAAATATAGGATTCAAGTTCAAGTTTCATCGAAATCTGATGAAAAACAGATCTTTCAAGATGAATTTCGATTTTTAAAGTTAAATGTGATTCACACAGAAGAGCTCAAGATGCTTTGTATTCAATAAGAAATATTGGAGGTAAAATACTTCGAAGAGTACGTGACAATATAAGGAAAAAACTGAAGCGTTTATCCTTCAAGGTGGGGGCGTTTTTAACTACTAATGAAAAAAACAATTATTATTCAATTTTTAATAGTTCTGTTTGAGATATTGGGTGTGAAAACCCATAAAAACCTAAAAAATGATACTGATCTAGCTTCTATGTTTTGTGAATATTATTAATTTTTCCTAAATTACTTGAAGTGGGTATTAATTTTCAAATGAGAATAGTTTATTAGTTACCTTTCTTGTTAAATATTGTTTTGTTATTTCATTTAAAGTGTAAAAATAAAATTATTGGAGAAGAATATTCTAACAAAATCATTTACATCCTGTGGTTTTGATCACTGATTCGTAACTGAAGGTTAGTAATTTTTTGACATCATTAACGATATTATATTATTATCATACAGAGAAAAGAACAGGTTGTAATTAGGGAATGTAGTCATTGATATTGTAGTATTCTGAAATTCTCATCGCATGTTTTGGGGAACAGCATGATATCATTTTGTCAAAATGTCTGTAATTTGCAATTTTTTCAAAAAATCAAAATTGATGGCCCGTCGGCCGTACGCACGAGAATCTTATTGACCATAAAACTTTCAAGCAGATTGCTTTTCAAAATACGACAGTTAGATTCGCTGATGAGTAAAATCGGCCAAACAGTTTCGGATTCAAAGTCATTTGAAATATCGAGGTTATTTCCCTGATATTTCAGGAACTACCTGAGCGATTGTATTGAAACTTAGCATAAGCAGTTAGCTGGAGCATGACTTTTAGCAAACACTTGCAAATTTCGTTGAGATTGGCGAATGAAGATAAGCGCTACTCACTCTGGTGGCTATCCGAGTAACCCGAGGTACAGACATTATCATTGAAAAGTCAAAAGAAATGTTAAGAAAATGAGAAAGTTTATGCATTTTTCTTGGCGTTTGTGTGATTTTACAACTGCTTCTACTGAGGAAAAGCAAACTCAAATGTCCCTTCCCATAGATTTCTACAGCCCGGTAAAAAATTTGGAGTGAGGGTGAAAGAAACTTCCTTTAACAAGTCGGGCCTGAAAGTGTTGAAGAATCGATAAAAACCAACAAACAAGATTTATGAGAGTCTGTTACCTGCATTTTACTGATGATGATCATTTTTATAGAGGTAAGCACGAATTGCTCATGAAATATTAGATCACATTCATGAAGACACTTTTTTCCAGGCCCATAATCCAAGCAGAGAAATTTACTTAAGAGGAATGCTATGCCTTCCAGACATCTGCCTGTTGAACTGATCATTTAGAAACAACGTAAATGTTCTGGTGATATAGAACTGACTATTGAAAATAAGAGTCTCAACAAGGAAATATCTGGTGATGAATACTCTTTGCTCAAAGTGCTTCTGCCGATGAAAGCAAAGTTGTACAAGGCTTATTTATTACAGCTTTTTCAAGACCAATCATATGAGAGCTGGAAAATTTATTTGTCAATCCATAATGAATAAGGCTTCCGTACAAGTAGCATTAGATTCATGTGAATGTATTCATTTTATTCACAATTTATCGAGTTTAAGTCTTTCCCTATGAAAATAGTAAAGTTATGTGTATTTGTCTATTCAAATCTATCCAAAAAGTATGTTTTACAATACTATCTGCTTTTCAAGATAGCCTAAGAAATCCGCCAAAGTCAATCCTGCCATTTGGATCTGAAAATAAATTATATTAAAATACTGTCTTACCTTGGAGATATTCCCGTCATTTTAGAGTTGCTACACTCAATTAGATTGAAGGATGATACATACCTACTTTATAAAAATGGAATATGTACTCCCAGTAATACTCTCGTCACTCATGAATGTCCAAATAGTCTTTGAATAAATCGAGAAATAAAAAATTATCAAACCAAACAGTACGACTATCAAAACAAAATCTATGTCTGTATGTGAGGTTCTAAAACTGGCCACCGTGGCGCTGCAATCTTAAAATCAGACGCCAGTCGGTTGGTAAATGAAATTTATTTTTTTTTTGAGACTATTCATCATATTCGAAAAAAAATTTGCTTAGATCTCAATATTTTACAGCCAAATTTCAGTTGGATACATAATAATTTTCGGAGAATGTCCAATTTCGATAACATTGTTTTTCCAGAGATAACTCCAAATACTCATTCAATCCTGATGAAATTCGGTGACTATAGTGTGCAAATGCTGATACACAACTTTGTGCGAAATTTCGTGATAAACAATTCGAAAAAACAAATGTTTTCTTTCAAATATTCAATATCCTGCGATCATATGATCCTCGCCAAATTCGGTATGAAACTTCAAGCTCTTATTTTTCAATAAAGTAGATTTCAAATCGATCTGTATTTTCGGGAATATTGGGAGGATTAAGTGATTGAATGGGTTTCTGCGGAAGCAAGATGCCTGCACTCACCTCAAAATAATAATAATAAGTTGTATCATGTCTAATTTCTATGGTGAAACTTATTATTTTTATTCTGGGGTGAGTACAGGCATATTACTTCCATTAGATGATTTGACTTGGATTATTTTATTTTAAATACACATGTTTTAGAATTTTAATTAATGCAGTCGAATTTCAGGATTTTGATGTGTTCTATTTTATGCGAGGTTCTCTTTTTTGATTCGTTAACTTATAGCCTTTTAATGTTGTCTAGTTTCCACATATATATTTTGTATTTTTAAAAATGAGTTAACCCAGCAAACACTAAAACGAAGCAACAGTGCAAAAACTATACAGCGTTGCTGCACTTGAAGTGCAGCGATGGTGGTACAGTAACTGTATCGGAACGGACCGTATATGTCCCGCAGAATTGCATCGAAACTGTACAGCTCAAACTGCGTTCGAAGTACAGCCACTATACAGCAGCTGTGGAGGAGCTATGCCTCGTTGTAATGCAGTTTGTACGTAGTAATAATGCACCAACTGTCCTACTTCGATATGAAGTTTCTAAGCAGCAACAATGCAGCAGAAACTCGGCTTTATAACGAGACTCACAGGAATAAGAATCACTGCCGAAAAAATAATTATTTTTTAAGAGATTGAATTGAAACTTTGCACATTGATACTTAATTATTAACCATCGAGAGATGTGAAAAAAGAGGGTCTACGACTTCCGGTTTATTCGGAAATTGCCGAATAATTTTGATTTTCTTATGTGATGTATATATTTTGCATATTCGACATCTATGCTTTACGGTAGAAAAAATTCTGCAATTTTTTCTGTATCTAGATATTGATTAGTTTACAAAAAAAATATTCAAATTATTTAATTTTTCACGGCATTTCACCAAAAACTCAGCATGGAACTCAAATATATAAAAATATACACAACATTCTTTGAAAAAATCGTTCGGCCATTTCCTATTGAAGCGAAAAAAAAATAAAATTTTCTATTTACCCTCAGTCGATGAAAGACAGTCTGTAGTATGCATGTTTAGAATTTCAATGCGATCACTTGAAAAATATAGGTTTTTCGGAGGTGAGCCTGATTCCTGAAACATACTGGCTGTCCGAAAGAAACGGCATCATCTGAACTGACTTAGCCCCACACCTAATATGCCTTATTTCGTTTTTTCGGGAATTTATCATGTCGATACACTTGTTTTTCGCACTTGCAACACAGTCAACTTGAAATAAACAGTCAGTTCAAATAGCTTGAATTAAAAACGATACAAAGAACAAATTTCCGTTACAAAACAGCATGGCCGACGACGACGATTGACAACGGCTCAACCGGCATAGTAGGTGTGTGGTATAGCATCAAAGACAGAGACAGCGTTGTCTCATACAGCATTTCGATTTTGTTGTACAAAAGCTGTACAGCAGCTGTATTTAAAAGACTGCATTTAGGAAAGCAGTATCACCAATGCAGAGATTGTGCAGTTTCAATACAACATTTTATGTACTGCGTTCCGGTGGCACTTGTAATGCAGTAACTGCACAATTGCTGTATTTTGTGTTTGTTGGGAAGATGCCATTTCAGCTTGAAAAAGGCCACAAATTGGACGAACCTCGCTAATAGAATCAAGTAATATATTTCTACATTGGTCCTTGAGACTACTCTGAATCCCCCTTCATATATGTATAAATATAATGTGTACCATGATTAGTGTTATAATAATATTGTGAAAACTAAGCTTGATCAAGCATAGGGGGTCTATAAGGTTTACTATCTTTCATAAAGGAACAGTTTTTGCGCGCATGTTCTAGGGCTATCGTTTTATCCAAATGTCTGTAATTTCCGATGATTGAGCCGAAAATGGTCTCGAACGAATAGGTTGGACTCACTAATTACGAATCTGGCGTCAAAATCGATTCTGTCCGGCCGTCCGGCTGTACGTATGCACAATTACAGTCGTACGGAGAATCCTATATCGACCTGATCCAAACTGCGACTGCGCATCCAAATTCCGCGGTTGAGTTCATTAATGGGCTGTATAGGCCGAATAGCTTCGGAGTTATAGCAATTTGAAATTTTGAGGTTATTTTCCCCCTACTCCAGAAACTACTGGTGCGATTAGATTCAAACTTGGCAGTTTGTTGGAGTATAACGACGCGCAACTTTGAGCAGAAATTCGTTGAAATCTTATGGTCACTCAATTTTAAAGAAATTTTTTTCCAAAATTTTCTCCGAAAAAATTTTTTTTTCTGAAACTATTGTTCATATTCTAGAACAATTTCAGTTATACCATGAACTTCATATTTCACAGCAGTGTACCAAATTTTAGTTCGATAGAGCTATTATAGTTTCGGAGATATTGGGAATAATTATGTAGAATTTCGTGGTTTTCTTCTTGATATCGTTGTTTTTTTCGGTATAACTCGAGAAATACTGATTCAGTCGTGATGAAACTTAGCAGCTAGTTCAAAGATGCCGAAGGACAATACTGTAATTTGGTAATGATCGAGTTAAAAATTTTTTTTTCAAATATTCAATATTCTGTGATCTTCTCATCATTATCCTCATTGAATTCTGTTACGAAGGTCGAATGCGTGAATGGGTAAAATCCGCCTAATGATTCCGTAGATATACCCATTCAAAATTTTATTTTCCCAATATTTCCAAAAATATAGATCAGATCGAACTGAAATCCAGTACTTCATCGAAAAATAACAGTTCGAAGTTTCATACAGAATTTAATGAGGATAATATGATAAGAAAATCTCAGAAATTTTTTTTTCAAATTGCTCTAATGACACGATCATCACGAAATTTTGCATAAAGTTGTCTTTCAGCATCTTCAAACTAGCTGCGAAGTTTTATCAGGATTGAATTAGCATTTCTTGAGTTATCTCGAAAAAAACAACGATATCAAGAAGAAAACCACGAAATTTTACATATTTTTTCCCAATATCTCCGAAACTAATAGCCGTATCGAACTGAAACTTGGTACACTGCTGTGAAATATGAAGCTCAAAGTCCGAGTGGAATTTTTTTTCGGATATGATGAACGGTTTCCGAAAAAAAAAATTTAAGAACATTTTTTTTTTAATTTACTGACAGTATGATCCTGACAAAATTTGGCCTGGAGAAGAATTCAATTGGACAGTACTGCCAGGAGTGAGCAAATTAGGAATACAAGGGTTGTATAATTTATATGAAGACTATGTATACTCCAGTCACTTTCATAAACATAAATCTCAATCCGCAATAGCTCAAGAAGATCGAATGCAATCAGATTGAAACTTCGTGACCAGTTGAAGAATACCAACTCGCTACAAGGTGCAAAAGTTTGTTTTGATGTAATAATTCGAACAATCGCGTTGAAAGACCTGATATCGCACGTCATTGCTTCACAAGAATTTCATGTCGTTTCTAAATTCATTAGTGTCTACAGATACGTCCTACAACTTAGACTCACTTTCATTATGATCGGATCAGTAATTTTTGAGTTCACCCCTAATTAAGAGTGATAACGATCAAAGAATCAAAGAATTTCACATTGTTTTACCCAATATCTCTGTAGAGATCAAAATAAAATTTAACACCGTTGTTAAACATAAACACTGACTTTGTCTACGTCTAAGGGCCGGTATTATAAAACTTAATGGGAAGTTAACTTTAACTTTAACTGAAAATTAAGCAGCAATTTCCAGTTAAAGTTAGATTTGCAGGGTTATCTTTATCAGGTGGTTTGGGTATCAATTATAGTTAAAGTTAAAATTAAATCGTTATTTTCCACAGATTCTCTGTCTTTTCGGCTGACATAAGCGGAATATAACCTCGATTTGTTTGTTGTTATGATATTTTCGGAAACATGTTAGCAAGATATAAATCACTTCATTTTTAAAGGACTTTTAATTCACGATGACGAAGATGACATGAATATATATTGTTGAACATCCTTGTTGAGAGATATTCACTTCATTTTTGAAGAACTTTTAACTGACTATGACGATGATGCCATGAAAATTGTTGAATATCCTTGTTGAGAAAGGATATTTAGAAATCGGCTGAACCATTTGAACTTATGGGAAGAAACGGAATTCAAAAACCGATTTCGCTTATCTGGACACTCTGCACGCCTGTAATGGAATGCATATTCTTAGAAATCGTGCTGTTACGCTAGTGATGCAAATGTGTTGATTACACGCAGAGTTTTTGCAGCTTGTTCTTTCTTGATAGTTGCTGGAGATTTTAGGGGTTTTCACAAATCAACTATACTGGCTGTATTATCAGAAATGTCTCATGGAAAATTGCATACTTATTATCTATTTACATCAAAATGCCTGCTATGAACCTCACTCAAGTAATAATTCAATCTCGAGAGTTCCTCATGGCATATTATTGTAATGAAAATATCAGTTACTCTTTCTCTTCAACTATTATAAGATGTAAATGAAAAAAAAATCATTGACATTTATTCTTTCCGGTGCCTAATATAACAGATAAAAGTTATAAATGCGTAATGAAGCATAATAATTTATACACATCATTTTACTTTTAAGATAAAAGGAAATCATCACAATTGCAATGGATACTTTCCTTGTACTAATGGTCAAGCTGGTAGCTGTACAAATTCTAGATATCAGGGCTCGATAACTCTGAGCCACACAAAACATTACCATATTTTTTAATTGAATGACAATTTTTGCAAATTTAGTGTTGAGATTATTTATTACCACTCCCAGTGTCAGTTGAAAGTACTTGCCCATTGGTGAAGAGTGAAGTATTTGTAAAAAATTCTGTACCTAATTGGATTTGGACAAATTTTATTGTAATTGTTATATAATTCCTGAATTGAATGTATCTCATTATTGTCAAAGTTTTTCCTTTTAAGCTTTCATTTCCAATATATTCATTAGTGGAAGTAGTTATTTTAGTTAGGTGACCGAATAAATACCCAAACACCCCTTCCATATT
Organism: Myrrha octodecimguttata; assembly: GCA_958510865.1. Taxonomy (NCBI): domain Eukaryota; kingdom Metazoa; phylum Arthropoda; class Insecta; order Coleoptera; family Coccinellidae; genus Myrrha; species Myrrha octodecimguttata. The sequence continues at coordinate 2,301,153 of OY294064.1, read as the reverse complement.
GTAAAAAGTATAATTCAAAATTGATCATTGCAACTCTCCCTCAAATCAGTAATTCTATTTTTATGGAAACCACAATCCATTAAGCTCCCTGATACATAGTGCGAATATTTGTCAATAAAGGATTTGTTTATTCCTATCATATTTTGAAAGGGAGTATTTTTCCAAAGACCAGCTTTTCCAACCCAGAAATTGGTGGTTAGATTCATTACAGAATCTCAAACTATTTCATTCTCCTTTTCATAGAAATCATCACTGTATATCTTGTCTATGATAGAAATGAGACTTTTATAATTCCGACATTTTTGAGCATAACTTTAACTGTCGTTTAAAGTTAACTTCCCATTAAGTTTTATAATACCGGCCCTATGGCCTACTATGTCTCGACACTTCGACAGTGAGACCGGTCACAGTGATGTCAGGCTAACCTATTTCTCATAATCTGGCGTAATCCACATCATCAAAAGTTGATACGCATCCGACCATTACGTGATCAAGCATCATATGGACTTTATAGTCTAGCAATTTTCTAGAGTTCCTGAGATTCAGAAAGGCGGAGACGCGCTCTTATAAGATCTTTAGAAGATCTACGAAGTGCAGCGCAAGCGCTAGCGTCCCCTGCACGAGGCAGTGATAAGTAGGGTTCTCTCGAGGCAGATGGTAAAGAAGTGTCCTAAGTAGGGGCTGGCAGATCGCGTTCGCTACAGAAGAATAAAAATGAGCAACTCAGAACAGTATTTCTTGAGATGCAACGGGGGCTATTGATTACATTTCCATGAAATTAGTAACAGATCTTTGAGTCAATATTTGACAACGGCATTTGAAATTTCAATTCGATCCGATGTTGGCCATGACACGTTTCACCGTGAATATTTTGAAAATGTTAGATTATAGTCATTTTCCTGTCAGATAACTACACAACGTTGTCCTCTCTACATGGAGATCGTAGAAATTACGTATTTTTCGAAATTTGAATTTACTTTGGGAAAATAATGAATTTGAGAAAATACAATGTGAATTCAATAATTCCAAAGACCTGGCGAATGTTGAAGAAACTTTTTTTTGTGTTAACACTGGAAATATTTCACGTATATAAACATGGTTGGAAGATTCAGTTATGCTTTTTCATTGTACGGAAATCAAGAATCGAGTGTTGAAATGTTACTGAAAAATAGTGGATATAGTACGCTCGAATAATCCTGCAGTAAAACTCCTAAACGAACAGACAAACCTATGGAATTCCCTACTGTTCGAAATTCCCAAGAAATAAGTCTACAGAAGACATTTAAATACCTTGTTGCACAACTTGATATACCCCAGTATGAAAATATAGTAGTACTACAAAACCTGTGTTACCTTAAAAAACCTAACTCAATTTACAAAGTTCTTGGGAACGATACACTGGGTTTTCACTCACATATACGTCTTAAATGAATACTGATTCCAAATTATCAGGGTTACTATCAGATAAAGCAAATTTCAATTCTTCATTGCACTTCTTGATACTTTGTCTGTGCTTCTTAAAAACTATTTTCGGCATTTTTGGTTTCCAAGCGTGATGATTATGTTGAGATTGACAGTAGAAATTGGCATTGGCAATATTGGCATTTGGTAACGTCTCTGAGAATCATTTTGACATTGCCAATATTTCACGAATGCCAACCTGCGTCAGTTTTAAGTAAAAAAACTTGATAGACCTAAATCATGGCCAACCGCCCGGACAGTTTATAAAAGTGAATGGGGTATACAATGGTTATATCTTGCTTATACTTATATTAGTTGGTCTTCCCAACTCTCCAAAACATCAGGTAAGATTTCTTGAGAAGGAACTTTTCGTTTGGATCACGATATAAAATCGTACTTTAAATCGTTCCTGGAGGATAATTTCGGTGTTATTTTAGCGTATGTTGCTTGGTGGATCAAAATGAACCAATAACTAAGTTCACTTGAATTTCTGGAAAAATAGGCACCTCAATAAGTAATTTAAGGACTTCATTTATGTGAAGAAGTGCTGAATGCAGGCTATATTATGTGGTAAATCTAGAATCAGTCCTAATGATATAACTTGTTCTCTTTGATTGCTAACGAGTGAATCAATAAAATGAAAACAGATTTTCTGCTTTAGATCTTATGCATCGTATTTCTAAAGAAAAGGAAACAGTAGACATATAATTGATTTCATTTTGATATTACAGCAGCTCAAGATATACATACAAAATGAAAAATGTCACAGCTGGTCCAACCTACCTTTATAAGGAAATGAAAAGTATTGATGTATTTATATGAGTAACTTCAGCTATTATCTACTCTAACAGTATATCTAGTTTTTGTCAGATTTTCAACCATATCACTCTTTCAGAATATGATTTTGTGTAGTATGTGAATTAGGTAACTGCAGAAGTGCTCGGTAAGTTCTCCGCAGCATTTTCCTTCAAAATTCTCTCATTTTTATTTACACCTGAAAACATCATGACATGAAGTTGTTTCGAAATAAATACATTGTAGGTAATTTACCTTTATGAAAATAAACATCTTCAGAGAAATGCAGTGAACATACTTTCATGTATTTCGTGACCTGTTTTCCAATCTTCAATTTCTAAAGCTAGGCCTTTCTTCTATATTTGAGTTCCCTGCGAAATGCTGTTTCCAAATTAACTTCAATTTCATTTGGCTTTGGAAAAAATTAAAACTAGAGGCACTAGATAATCCTTTCTTCTTTGACCATGAATAACATTGAGTTGAGGCACACAACAATAGTCATTTCGGGAGGATGCCATTTCGAATTAATACGATCGGAATTTTTAATCGGAAAGAAAGGAATCGATTGACAGCGTGACCAATTATTTTTTTCAGAATCTACCAAACCTTCTATAGAAATCTACTTCTTTCTACCAAAATCAATTACAGAAATCTACTAAAAATCTACTGCTACCTAAGAGCAGTCTTTAGCACTTTATGTTGGAAGGAAAGTAGAAAACTTTAATGTTTCGTGCAGTAATTAACATCTGCTAAGCAAAAAAAGCTAGAGAAGCACTGCCGTGAAGGCAGCAGCTTTTGCGCGCATGTTCTATAGAGATGACCGCTTTGGCAACGAATTTGAACATGCGCGCAAAAGCTGCTGACTTAATTCACGGCAGTGCTTTTCTAGGGTTTTTTTTCGATGAAGTACTGGATTTCAATTCGATCTAATCTGTATATTTCAAAATATTGAAAAAATAAAATTTTGAATGGGTATATCTACGGAATTCAAAATTCAAGAATTCGACCTTCGTAATTAAGCCTTAAATCTTCTCTACAAATATCGAGTTTCTAAGTAGTTTCTTCCAGAAGATAATGGCCGACCGTAAACACAATAACTTCCGAAAGAAACAACTTAGAAATTTGTTATTTGTAGAGAAGATTTGGACCTTAATTACGGAGGCCGAATTCGTGAATGGGTGAAATCCACCCAATGATTCCGCAGATATTCTTATATATTCCCCTAAATGAAAGGCTCTTCCGTTTCGGATGGAAACAATAAAAATGCGAGAAAATGTAGCGCACACACGCACCTATGATGGGCAATACGATATACTTATTGAGTGTGACGGGATTAAAGAAATATCCCAATGTCAGTCAGAGCCATCTATACGAGTTGTGCTATTTTTTCACATAATTCATGCGATTGTAGTTAGGTTAGGTTAGGTTGTGCCACTTCTCAACTCAGACAGAAGCGTTCTACTGCTTCAACAGTTGAAAGTAGAATTCTACCAAGATAGTTCGAAATACTACTAAAATCTACTGCTCAATTTCTGTCTACTAACAATGATGAAATTATAACGAAAATCTATCAAAAAAGTAGATTTCTACCAAAATTGGTCACGCTGTCGATTGATGAATATTACAAACACTCTCGGTATTCCAAAATTTCAACTCGGAGAACAACACAAAAGCTCGAAAATGAACTCCAAAAGTAAGCAAATTACGTTAGATGTTAGAATAACAGGCACGTCGAAAAACTACTAGCTTGGAAGTGTTCGAATTTCCATCACCAGAGGGCGTATCGCTTAGCAGTAGTTGCGAATTGCATGGACGTTGTTTGAACCTCTGAATAGAAAATTGTTGTTATTCAAAGGTTTGAACGATGCTATAGATAAAAAATCATAGAAAATGCAGAAAAAAGTAACAGTGTAAATAACTAGCATTTTTCCTGAATACATCCAAAAAGCATATTTCTAGAATATTTTGAACGCCACACTGGTATATTTTTTGGGAGCTGAGGGGGCAACACTGCCTGTCAGATGTCGTTTTTCCGAACTTGATTTCTGTGTTCAAAACCATGGCGGAATATATTTATTCTGTGATATTTCGAAAATATTCAATAAGCAAATGGATTTCTGACAATTTCCGAAGCGAAAGTTGCTCGGCATCTGTATATTGATGCATTTATCACCCGTATCCATCAAGGGAATGGCTCGTTAAAAAGTGCAATAGCGAAATTCAGCGAGAAAAGTTCAGTGACCTCGAATCTTGGGATTTTTGTTTGGAAAAACTAGAGGCGAGTGACAATTTTCTGACTTCGGATTCGTGATTTCCATATGAAAATTCAGTAAGTACTGATTTTTTCTTGAATTTCAGAGCGTTATGCGATGTCCTTTACAATAACCTTTGTTTCTACTCGATCGTACCAGGGCATATAATTCATAAGTTTACTTTCGTAGTTATTTATCCAGTCACATCTATCACGAGAAGATCATATTTAAAAAAAATATTCACTCTAATTATATGGCTCAAGTTCTGATACTAATTTCAATACCTGATTTTCAATATTCTTATTGATACACTTATTGATCTATTACATGCACCTAAAGACAATTATTTCAATCAACAAAAAGGGTTATGAATATTTTGTTCACACTTGAACCTGCTCCCCAAAAAATATTTCAGAAGTGATTGGAAGTTAGGAAAATAAACAACCCTTTCGTGTCAACATTTTAAAAGTTTTCAGCTAAAATTCCTCTCGAACTACTCCTACAACCATATTGTATTTGCTAGAAAACTTCTGAAGAAACAACTTTCGAACTTGATATTTGGCTTCGATAGGACGCGGAAATACACAAACCTGAAACTTTGTTTCTTCGATCTTAATGCGAAGATTATTATTGGAAGATAAGTTGTCATTGGAGGCATCGAATTGGCATTTATTGCCGATTCTCCTAGATTTCTCTAAGAAATCCCTTAATTTGTAAAATGAACAATAAAGAAAAACGTATCTAGGTAACAATTTGTTAGATTCCACTGTAATTGTTTATACCTATAAGGTACATACATGAAATTGTTGAAAGGAGTAATACTTAGTATCAGTTACATAGCTATTCCATTATATTCTGTAGTCTCATGAAGAATTAGTTTGTTATTAATCGATGCAGAGCTTTCTGAATTTTCAATAATAAATGTAGATTCAACTTCAGCAAGTGTTAAGTCAGAATTATAAATTGTAGCTATTAAGTTAAGAGGCTCTTAGATGGTGCTCGTAGTGTTTTCATAAAGAATATTTGCTATTGCAGGTGTGGTCCTTAGCAGAATAGTATTCCAAAAGGTCCAATTCTAGTTGACGTTAAATTCTGGTAAATTGTACGGGTACTATTTACGAATTGAAATGATGGACGTCGACCAGGGCATTGCCGTCAAGGAAGAAAAACCTTTTTTGTCTGATTGGTGAGTTTTTTGTTGAACTAGGCTGTAATCGTAGATAGAGGAAAGAGAAGATGCCGCATTCCCCTTCATCCTTCACTCAATGTTTGCAGCCAACATCTCTTGTGTTTGTTGTCAAATATTTGTTTACATTTCTCCAAAGCGATCATTGGCGTACGCATCATAAGGTAGAAAGGGATTGGACTAGTTAACGAAATGATGATATTAATTGTATAAAGAGATTTATACGGTGATAATATTGAGCAGTTCTTTGGTGGTATTCAACCCAGAAACTTGCTTTTCTCACGCAAATTACAAAAAAATGCTTCAAGTAAGCTTCAGAATCTGATTTAGGTTAATATTTCAGACAAAACTAAAGGCGAATTTTGGCGCTGTAACCACAGCTTACTACAGATTGTGGTTACATGTAGTTACTTGGGTTACCACATTTTCGCGGAGCTATGTAACTATGACGTATTGATGACGTCACGCATACCATACCGCGTAACCTTCCTCTTGAGCAGGGTTACTCGTGTAGTATGTAGTTCTATCTCTTTCGAAAGAGTGAAATGGAATGAGTTTATGAACATAGATTCGAGAATGAAAATAATTGGGGGTCATATTCTATCGAAGTTTCAAATATTTTTAATGTTCATATATCGTTATCGGGAAAGAAGTCACTCCTCCTGTCGTTTTGTACCAGTGCAAAACTTTTTTAGATTGCATTTAAGCTTGTATTAGTTGTTGTTTTTAGATTTTAAAAAGAAAGTGTGAGAAATTTTAATAAATAATTGTTATTGTGAAACCAATTATGGTTCAGATGTTGCAGCTATTGATGAAACATTAAATTATATGGTAGCTAGTAATTGGTCCTATGTATTCAAAATTCACATTGAATGTGAGGTTTTTTTTAGCACTTCTATAAGTGAATGCTCATCATTTCAAAGTAACATCATTTCGTTTTCAGTCCCTGAAGAAGTTCCAAAAGTAGGAACGAAAGCTAGGAAATATCAATAAAGAATACACTTGTAGTCCTTATTAATTTATTTGACTTCTTTCCCGATAACGATAAATTAATTTCCAACGAAGTCGAGAATTCTACTCAATTTTTAATGTTCATTTTTGAAACATCTGGCAGGTTTTTTTATTATTGTTTTTGCACGCTTGTTTGATAAAAATGGAAACAATTTCCATTCTTCTAAATAAAAGAAGTCTTCCGATACAAGTTAGTATCGAAGTTCTCTTTGGAGTTGACAGACAGAAGTAAGAAAAAAAAGTGAGGTTCTCTTTGAAGTTGACAGACAGAAGTAACTACGTGACTATGACGTCACGGGTAACTACTAACTATGGTTACCTGTGGTTACATCGCCAAAATTTGCCTTAAGAGTCTAATGAGTTTCTCTCCTGAAACCAAAATATTTTCATTGCTATGAATAAAATTCAGGAAGTGGATCGAATAAGCAACTACATTCAGATTGCTGGATAACGTCTTATATCAATGCATCCAAATAATTGAATGATTTCTAGATAAATTTCATGGTCGTATATTGCTTAATTTTGAAAAGAGATAATTGTGTGGTTTCTTGTATTAATATAGGCATATTGAATATGGAAAATCCTCTGAGCTGATATCCAAGTAATAAAGAATACCTTTAAATATTGAACTCCTCGCTTGGACAATACAATATTTAATAAAAACCAAGTGTCCAATTCACCGAGGAAGAGACTATGCTTACTACTTCCTTTCAGTCTACAGATTCGGAAGAGATTCATAATATTATTGAAGAATTGCAAGGAAACTTCTCTCCTGGTGAAGATCAAGCCACAAGAATAGTCCATTATATTGGTGCTATGAGAAGATTTGCTTTATTTTTGAACAAAAGATCCAAGGACCTATTGAATAACTCATTAATAGCGCCAAATCTTACGTATATCATACCTTGTTGGGAAAACTTCCTAAACGACCTATTGATCCTAAATAATAGATAGATAGATAGATAGATAACAATCTTTATTTCAAAGCATGTACAGCTCAACTACACTTATGCTACACACACAACTAAATAGTGTCAACAAAAACTATAACTAAAAATACTTCCCACCCCTACTGAACATCAAAATACTCTAGTAGAGAGTAGGGTTCTAATTTAATGAGCATATCTTTCACCTGCTTTTTAAATAAATTAAAATTATTAATTCTCTTGAATTCATTAGGTAACCTATTATATACTTTAATACACATATATGATGGATGTTTTTCGGTTAGTGTCAACCTATGCTTAGGGTAATTGAAATCTAGAGTTCTCGTCTCATATTTATGGTCTGATATATGTATTGAAAAACTGGCCTTGTTTCTGAAGAAATAAATTAGGCATTCATACAAATAAATACCATAAACTGTCAAGATACCATTTTTTTTAAACACGCCTCTACATGAATCCAGAACTCCCAATTTTGACAATAATCTTAAAATTCTTTTTTGTATGACAAATAATTTTTGCACCTCTGAACTAGAACCCCAGCATATAATACCATATCTTAACACTGACTCAAAGTTTGCGTAATATACTATTTTCAAAGTCTTATAATCTAAATAATTTGACAATAAACTAAAGCCATATCCTATTTTACAGAGCTTTCCTGATAAATAATCAATATGACAAGACCACTTTAAGTATTGATCTATGTAAACTCCCAAAAATTTTGTTGACTCTTCAAGTTTAATATTTAATCCATCGATTTGAACATTTTCTTTTTTACTTTTAACAGATCGCTGGGTGCTGAATAAAATTACTTTAGTTTTTTCATCATTAATCTTCAACTTGTTAGCTGTGAACCAAGCTTTTAACTGCTTGAAAGCTAATTCCGCTCTACCTTCCAGGTATTTAAACTCTCTATCCCCTAGAATGACATTAGTATCATCTGCAAAACATGTTATTGCATCGAAATAATCCCTCTCCAATTTACACAGATCACTAATGAAAATAATGAACAAAACAGGGCCTAGTACACTTCCCTGTGGTATACCAAAATTCGATTCTGCAAACTCAGATTTATAATCTTTCCCGTTGTTAGTGATACAAACAATATGCTGATTAAGGATCCTAAATAAATCTTTGAATGAATAAATATTGGTATCATTTTGTATTGGATCAAATTGTGTATTTCGGAAGCAGTTCTTAAATAATGTTAACAATTTTCTCTCATGTATACAGTCATGGTAGATATAATTGTTTATTGGAAACGAATAGTACATATCAATATAACAAATATAATGCAAAAAAATCATACATAAGAGATGGTTTAAGAATAAATAGTTATATTATTGATATCCGAATAATATCTGCATCCAAAATATTGACGACGTACGCCAATGGCGAGGAAAGCAAAATACTAACCTATGCACGGAACGATTATTTTCTTTTCAGCATATTTACCACACACTACACACTGGCATCCTTAATACTATATAATTGTATTACACTTGAAAATATTCAGCTACTTTGGTCTAAATATCACAAATAACTGAATAAACAATTTTGACGTTTTGGAGAAATGTAAATATAAACACAGAGATGTTGGCCACGTTTTTCTGTGTTGTTTACTTCATCTTCTCTTTCCTCTATCTACGGCTGTAATATACTTTTGCATATACCAGGTCTTATTAGTTTTGTCTGTTTTCATTAGAATTTCCAGCCGAATAAATATTCAAAAATTGCATTAGACAGTGATGACTGTTTTAGTCAGTGTCGAGTTGAAAAATTCAGGGCAAGTTAATAAGTTCAAGTGCAAAGTTTCCTCGGTAGTTTCACATAGAAAACCTTTTCCTTGAACAACTCATTGGGGCCACTGCTGGACGTAGATCTTCTGTGAACTTTTCGAATTGGAAATGAGTGAAATTTAGTAGGAAACAGGGTCTCGTTCTGCAGGCTTCAGTGATTATTTTTTTAATTTTTTTTTTCTGTTTGGAATGTAATTAATTTTTCAATGAGAATGCGCAATGTTAACTGTTTTTCCATTTTTCACTGCATTTCACTTTTTATTTTCCCGAAAATTCTTGAATATAAAAAAGTGGCGTTATTGCGCATTCTCACAATTTTTTTCAACCATTTGTACCCAAAAAATTTTTGGAAAAGAACGAACTCTGGCCTCAAAAAGTCACCCTGTATCCAAAAATACCCCATGTATGTCATGCGATTTTTCGTAGTTTTCTAGTTATAGTTTTTTTTGTGTTTTTCCGATTTATTGTGCCAGCGAAGTTTCAAAAATTCATATCTTTTTATGTAGTGGGTATTTTGCAGAATTTTTTTCTGTAACATGATCTTCCCGAGTGTTCTTTTGATGAAAAAATAACTCAGCTTCCTGAAATTACTCAAAGCTTTTCAAAACGAGCTTGAAAGTTAGAACTTCAGTTTTCAGTAGGATTCACTTAAACATTTGAGATCAATTTGAAAATACAAAAAGGAGTTTTCATAGTTTCTGATTGATTTTAAAAAGTTCGCAGGGTCCTGAACTACTGAAATCATAAGAAAAAAATAGTATTTTATTGGCCATTTTTTGCTAAAATCGGCCATCGAAGACGGATAGACTCAAAATCATTGAAACACGAAAAAAGTTATTTTTCTACTTTTTATCACTTTTATGGCAAATTAAGCTTCAAAATGTGACTTTAGAGTAATTTTAATTCAAATTCTTGTAAAATAATTGTAGCTCGTGTTATTTTACTTTAAGATGGATTGGGCGTGCAGGACCGATCGAATGGCCTGCACGTCCGCCAGACTTGAACCCCATCGATTTTTTATTTAAGAATTAAGACAAAACTTTTGGAAGCGGAAAGAAAAATAAAACTAAAAACGTTGACGATTAAGTATTCAAGATGGAGGAAGGGATTTTGAAGATTTATTGTAGTAAATGGTAATTTTTCAGTATGTTGTGCTTTTATTTCTCATCCAAAAGCAAGTAATTTCACAACTACCAATTTTGAAATATGCCAAAATTTTCAGTCAGAGGTGAATCCAAAATTTTTGTAAAAATTACACAAGCTACAGTTATTTCACAGTAATTTCAATTAAAATTAGTTAAGAAACACATTTTTGTGTATAATTTACCATGAGAATGATTACAAGTAAAAAATAACTTCAATTTTTTTTTTAATTTGTATTATTTTTTTTTTTTGATGTGTACTGCCCACGTACAAGTTTCGAACTTTTGTGGGAAACTAAATGTTTATTTGTTTAATATAAAATACTTTCTGTTATGTATGATGTCTTGGGTGACAAATAAACATTATTATTATTATTAATTGTGTTTCGATGATTTTTAGCCTATCCGCCTTCAAAGACCGATTACAGCAAAAAAAGACCCATAAAGTACTATTTTTTTCTTATGATTTTGGTAGTTTAAGACCGTGCAAAGTTTTTAAACTCAGCCAGAAGCTATGTAAACTTCTCTTCCTATTTTTTAATTGATGTTGAATGTTTGAGTGAATCCTACTGAAAGCTAAAGTTCTAACTTTCAAGCCTTTTTTGAGTGATTTTGAGTGTATTCGAGATGCTGATTTATTTTTGTTATCGAAACAATATATAGGGAGATCATGTTACAGAAAAAAAAATCTGCAAAATACCTATTACATAAAAAGATATAAATATTTGAAACCTCGCTGGAATAATAAATCGGAAAAACAAAAAAAAACTAAAACTCGAAAACTAGAAAAAATCTCATACATACATGGGGTATTTTCGGATATCCTCAGGTGTGAAAAATCTAAAAAAAAATTATTGACGTCACTACTTGGACCACCCTGTATAGGCGAGTTTACCTTTTTATATCGAAATATGGCATGTAATGATACAAAAATTTGATTATTTTCAAGAAAACTATCAATATTTCGAGATAATCAGGTCGATTCTGTTTGCGTATTGCTATGAACCTTGCTATTCTAGTCATATTACTATCTTTCTAATTTATCGCAATATGGCCATGATGTTACGTATTCTGTTCCCAGTGTTAGAGCAATGTTTGTTATAAATTTTGTCATAGCAATATTGCTATCATGGACTTCCATAATCGGTGATTTTAGAGCTGGCAACACTGTATTTTGTACAACAATTAAATACAGATTTTTCTGTATTAACCTTTACATAATAATATCTTTCGATATTAATTTGATATCTTTCGATATACTTTTATGTCGTCGACGTACTACGTCTTCAATGACAAAATTATTATATCAACTGGCATACAATGATCAAAGTAAAAAACCTTAGAAAAGGGTAAAAAAAATGAAATACAACCTAAAAACAATACTAGACACAGTGTTTCATCTTCTATCTTTCGATTTAGAATCATCAGTAGCATTTATTCTATATTATATATCAAAAACTTACCACGTGTTTCACCACACACATTTCACATCAACGGAAATAACCAGATTTAAGTCCATACGCATGCTTGTTAGAATTGTGCATAGAAAACAATAATGCCATAGATTTTACTTAAACCTTTTTCTTTCTTTGACAAATGAAATGCGGTAAAAAAACATTTTCCAAAATCTTTATAACTTCAAAAATTAAATGACAGTTGATATTGACCTTTGAAAACTATGAGTTTTCATTCAAATATTAAATTCAAAAAAGTCTACTTGTTAAAGGCTATTGATACTACAATTAAATACGGATTTTTCTGTATTAACCTTTACATAATAATATCTTTCGATATTAATTTGATATCTTTCGATATACTTTTATGTCATCGACGTACTACGTCTTCAATGACAAAATTATTATATCAACTGGCATACAATGATCAAAGTAAAAAACCTTAGAAAAGGGTAAAAAAATGAAATACAACCTAAAAACAATACTAGACACAGTGTTTCATCTTCTATCTTTCGATTTAGAATCATCAGTAGCATTTATTCTATATTATTCATTTGTCAAAGAAAGAAAAAGGTTTAAGTAAAATCTATGGCATTATTGTTTTCTATGCACAATTCTAACAAGCATGCGTATGGACTTAAATCTGGTTATTTCCGTTGATGTGAAATGTGTGTGGTGAAACACGTGGTAAGTTTTTGATATATAATATAGAATAAATGCTACTGATGATTCTAAATCGAAAGATAGAAGATGAAACACTGTGTCTAGTATTGTTTTTAGGTTGTATTTCATTTTTTTTACCCTTTTCTAAGGTTTTTTACTTTGATCATTGTATGCCAGTTGATATAATAATTTTGTCATTGAAGACGTAGTACGTCGACGACATAAAAGTATATCGAAAGATATCAAATTAATATCGAAAGATATTATTATGTAAAGGTTAATACAGAAAAATCTGTATTTAATTGTTGTATCAATAGCCTTTAACAAGTAGACTTTTTTGAATTTAATATTTGAATGAAAACTCATAGTTTTCAAAGGTCAATATCAACTGTCATTTAATTTTTGAAGTTATAAAGATTTTGGAAAATGTTTTTTTACCGCATTTCATTTGTCAAAGAAAGAAAAAGGTTTAAGTAAAATCTATGGCATTATTGTTTTCTATGCACAATTCTAACAAGCATGCGTATGGACTTAAATCTGGTTATTTCCGTTGATGTGAAATGTGTGTGGTGAAACACGTGGTAAGTTTTTGATATATAATATAGAATAAATGCTACTGATGATTCTAAATCGAAAGATAGAAGATGAAACACTGTGTCTAGTATTGTTTTTAGGTTGTATTTCATTTTTTTTACCCTTTTCTAAGGTTTTTTACTTTGATCATTGTATGCCAGTTGATATAATAATTTTGTCATTGAAGACGTAGTACGTCGACGACATAAAAGTATATCGAAAGATATCAAATTAATATCGAAAGATATTATTATGTAAAGGTTAATACAGAAAAATCTGTATTTAATTGTTGTATCAATAGCCTTTAACAAGTAGACTTTTTTGAATTTAATATTTGAATGAAAACTCATAGTTTTCAAAGGTCAATATCAACTGTCATTTAATTTTTGAAGTTATAAAGATTTTGGAAAATGTTTTTTTTACCGCATTTCATTTGTCAAAGAAAGAAAAAGGTTTAAGTACAATCTATGGCATTATTGTTTTCTATGCACAATTCTAACTAGCATGCGTATGGACTTAAATCTGGTTATTTCCGTTGATGTGAAATGTGTGTGGTGAAACACGTGGTAAGTTTTTGATATATAATATAGAATAAATGCTACTGATGATTCTAAATCGAAAGATAGAAGATGAAACACTGTGTCTAGTATTGTTTTTAGGTTGTATTTCATTTTTTTTTACCCTTTTCTAAGGTTTTTTACTTTGATCATTGTATGCCAGTTGATATAATAATTTTGTCATTGAAGACGTAGTACGTCGACGACATAAAAGTATATCGAAAGATATCAAATTAATATCGAAAGATATTATTATGTAAAGGTTAATACAGAAAAATCTGTATTTAATTGTTGTATCAATAGCCTTTAACAAGTAGACTTTTTTGAATTTAATATTTGAATGAAAACTCATAGTTTTCAAAGGTCAATATCAACTGTCATTTAATTTTTGAAGTTATAAAGATTTTGGAAAATGTTTTTTTACCGCATTTCATTTGTCAAAGAAAGAAAAAGGTTTAAGTAAAATCTATGGCATTATTGTTTTCTATGCACAATTCTAACAAGCATGCGTATGGACTTAAATCTGGTTATTTCCGTTGATGTGAAATGTGTGTGGTGAAACACGTGGTAAGTTTTTGATATATAATATAGAATAAATGCTACTGATGATTCTAAATCGAAAGATAGAAGATGAAACACTGTGTCTAGTATTGTTTTTAGGTTGTATTTCATTTTTTTTACCCTTTTCTAAGGTTTTTTACTTTGATCATTGTATGCCAGTTGATATAATAATTTTGTCATTGAAGACGTAGTACGTCGACGACATAAAAGTATATCGAAAGATATCAAATTAATATCGAAAGATATTATTATGTAAAGGTTAATACAGAAAAATCTGTATTTAATTGTTGTATCAATAGCCTTTAACAAGTAGACTTTTTTGAATTTAATATTTGAATGAAAACTCATAGTTTTCAAAGGTCAATATCAACTGTCATTTAATTTTTGAAGTTATAAAGATTTTGGAAAATGTTTTTTTTACCGCATTTCATTTGTCAAAGAAAGAAAAAGGTTTAAGTAAAATCTATGGCATTATTGTTTTCTATGCACAATTCTAACTAGCATGCGTATGGACTTAAATCTGGTTATTTCCGTTGATGTGAAATGTGTGTGGTGAAACACGTGGTAAGTTTTTGATATATAATATAGAATAAATGCTACTGATGATTCTAAATCGAAAGATAGAAGATGAAACACTGTGTCTAGTATTGTTTTTAGGTTGTATTTCATTTTTTTTTACCCTTTTCTAAGGTTTTTTACTTTGATCATTGTATGCCAGTTGATATAATAATTTTGTCATTGAAGACGTAGTACGTCGACGACATAAAAGTATATCGAAAGATATCAAATTAATATCGAAAGATATTATTATGTAAAGGTTAATACAGACAAATCTGTATTTAATTGTTGTATCAATAGCCTTTAACCAGTAGACTTTTTTGAATTTAATACTGTATTTTGTGACTTTCGAGCTACAAGGAAGAAGAAAATAACCCTACTTCTTGAGTTTTTGCGCGCCTGTTCTAGGGGAACAGCGTACTATCGTTTTGTCCAAATGTCTGTAATTTTGGATGATTGAGCCGAAAATGGTCTCAGGGCCTTATTTATAGTTGCTCCTTGAGGCCGCCTTGAATTTGCTTTTCTATGCAAACAAATACAAGTTCGCCTCAAGGAGCAACTATAAATACGGCCCTCAATCGACTAGGTTGGACTCACTGATGACGAACCTGGTGTCAAAATCGATTCTATCCGGCCGAGGGCACGATAACTGTAGAACGAAGTGAGCTAGCAACTTAAAACTTTCAGGTTAGGTCGCGCATTGGAATGTCGCGGTTAAGTTCGTTAATGGGCCAAATCGGTCGAATAGTTTCGGAGTAATAGGCACTTGAAATTTTGAAGTTATTTATTTTTTATTCCAGAAACTACTTGAGCGATTGGATTCAAACTTGGCAGTTGGGTGTAGTATAACGACGCGCAACTTTGAGCCAAATTTCGTCAGGATCATATCGTCAGTAAATTCTAAAAAAATTTTGTTCGAAATTTTTTTCCAAAAATTTTTTTTTTTCGGAAACCATTCGTTATATCCAAAAAAAATTCCACTCGCACTTTGAGCTTCATATTTCACAGCAGTGTACCAAATTTCAGTTCGATACGATCATAAGTTTCGGAGATATCGGGAAAAAATATGTCAAATTTCGAGGTTTTCTTCTCGGTATCGTTGTTTTTTTCACTGTAACTCGAGAAATACTGATTCAATCCTGATAAAACCTCGCAGCTAGTTTAAAGATGCTGAAAGACAACTTTATGCAAAATTTCGTGATGATCGTGTCATTAGAACAATTTGAAAAAAAAAATGTCTGTGATTTTCTTATCATATCATCCTCATTAAATTCCGTATGAACCTTCGAACTGTAATTTCTCGATGAAGTACTGGATTTCAATCCGACCTGAAACAGAAAGAGGGACAGAAAACCAGAAGGAATCAGTAAATAATATCACCTACATTTGCTCATGACGGAGAGGGTCTTTCGACCAGGTTCAGTCCTCCAAGCGATGATTTTCAGATCCTCAGATAAACGAAGAACGCTACAGGCCCCTTTATTGGGGAATCATCTCCCATAGATCCATAATTGTTCATTTCGGACTAGAAATCTAAAAAAATATCGGGAATAAAGTGAAAAACTTGTGACATGTATTATGTCAGGAATCTTAGAATCTCTAGGGAAGGTACAGGGAATGAGAGAATCAAAAGTCAGAGAGCTTGGTCCTCCCTGAACAAGTACATCTCATTAGCGAACCTACCTAGTGATATTATGATTAAAAAAGTAAGCATCGAGAAGAACTTTGTCTCAATGCTATGTAAAAGGGAAGAATGGGAAAAGGAATACACTACCGAAAACTTCAAAGCAAATACCGTTAAATGGTATACAGATGGTTCTAAAACCACGACGAGGGCCGGCGCTGGAGTATACTGGCCTAGAACTAAGTGTACTCTATCGCTAGGCTCCTACTCGAGTGTTTTTCAGGCAGAAATACTTGCTATCGAAAGATGCATAGACATAAACCTGGAAAGAAACTATCAAGGGTGTGACATAGTGATCCATTCTGATAGTCAGGCTGCTATTAAAGCACTGAACTCCTATGTCATCGACTCAAAGCTGATATGGGAGTGCCGAAGGAAACTCAATGAAGTAGGCAAGAATAACAAGGTCTCCTTTGTCTGGGTTCCTGGGCACTCAGGAATCAAAGGAAATGAAGGGGCCAACACTCTAGCCAGAAAGAGAGCACAAACGCTACCTACTGGCCCAGAACCTTTCTGTGGTATGAGCAAATGTACCTATAAGAAAGAGTTTCTGGAGAAAGAAGAAAATGAAAGAGTGGCACTCTGGAGGAATTCTCCAGGAATGGAACACTCTAAAAAGTTCCTTCGAAACTTTGAAATTGCTAGATCCAAAAATCATTTGGATCTCAGTAAGAATAAGTTACTATCCTCACTGGTTTCCTCATAGGGCACTGTCGCCTAAGGAAGCACATGATGAGAATGGGCTTATCAGAAACTGACGAGTGCAGATTTTGTGGGGAAGAGGAGGAAACTCCTGTTCACCTGATCACAGAATGCCTCGCCATTGTGAGCCTGCGCAAGAAATATCTTGGACAGGAGCATTATAGGAGGAATGAGAACTTAACCTCCTTGAAGCCCTCACAGATATTAGAATTCATGAGAGCTCTAGAGCTGGAGGGCGAGCTGTAGGTTGCGAAAATAGCTCTGACAAGGGGGATCATCAGACCTCAAGGTCGCAGTGGAACGTAACCCCTTACCAACTATAACTATAACTATTATGTCAGGATGACATATAAAATAAATCATGAGAACGAAATCATTCTCTAATTGTTTTATTTTATTTGCAGCACTCTGAGTTTGGAGGATAACATCCAAGGGATAAAGCATGAAGCAGTGGACATGATCACTGGGGAATACTATTCAACTGAAGATAAACAAGATTCAGCTATGAAGTTCGAAGTTGTAAAGATTGAAGAACAATTCTTCGATGAAAGGGAAATTAATGATAGAGAAGCATTTTTTAATGAAGCCGTGAATAATCAGCTGAACGATGAAAAAAGTTTCCAACAAATAACTGATAATTTCAATATTCAAACCGAGAATTCAGATGAGGTCAGCAGCTATCAAAACCGATTGTATGACAGTACGTCGATGTTCGAAGATAAAATGCAGGATGTTAGGATTGTTGCTGATCCTGAGCATGATAAACATTTGGGTAAACAAAATACAGTAAATAAAAACCACCGCGAACAGTTAAAATCTGCTCAAGGGAATATCCACAGACATCAATGTCATCTTTGTGAATTTGGTGCTGCTTGGAAAGCTCTCCTAAAAAAGCATATCGAATCTGTTCATTTTAAAAACAAAAAATATCAGTGTAAGGAGTGTGAATATGCTACAGCTATTAAGGGGCATCTAAAAAAGCATACAGATTTGGTTCACATGAATATTCAAAAGCACCAGTGTGACACGTGCGAATATGTGTGCTACAAGGAGGAAACGCTCAAAACTCATATTGAAACTGTTCATTCGAACAACGAAAACCATCAGTGTCGCATATGTAACTTTTCTACAACTACGAAGATGTTACTCGCAGAGCATACCGAATCTATTCATTCCGAAACGGTTAAGTATCAGTGTGACAGTTGTGAATATATCTGTTACAAAAAGGAGGATCTAGAAATACATATCGAATCTGTTCACTCGAATACAAAAACATTTAACTGTCATGTATGTAACTTTGCTTCGAATAGAGAGTCGCTTCTAACAGCTCATATAGAATCTGTTCACCTGAAAATCAGGAAACATCGTTGTGATGAATGTGACTTTGTTACCGGTAGGAAGGACCATCTGAAAAATCACATCGAAATGGTTCATTTGAACATCAAAAAATATCAGTGTGATGAATGCGCATTCGCTACAGCTAAGGAGATGTATCTTAAATTACATATTGAATCTGTGCACTCAAATGTGGAAAGAACCAAACATCAGTGCAATGAATGTGACTATAACTCGGCTAGAAAGAGGGCTCTAAAAGTACATATTGAAACTGTTCACTTGAAATTAAAAAAATATCCGTGTAATGAATGTGAATATACTGCAGGTAGACCTAGTGCTCTAAAAAAACATATTGACTCTGTTCACTTGAATATCAAACATCAGTGTTTTGAGTGCGACTATGTTACAGCTGCCAAGTCGGCATTGAAAAGGCATATTGAATCTGTTCACTTTGATATAAAAAGAAACCAAAAAAGATTTCAATGTAACGAATGTGAATACGCTCCAACTAGACAGACTTATCTGAGACGGCATATTGAGAATGTTCACTTGAAGGTCAGAAAACATAAATGTCATTATTGCGAGTTCACTTTTGCTATGAAGTCCGATCTAAAAACCCACATTGACCGTATTCACTTAAAAACCAAAAACTTTCATTGCGATGAATGTGGACATGGTACGGCTGTTAAGGCCGATCTAAAAAGGCATATAGAGTCTGTTCACCAGAGTATTCCAAGGTATAAGTGTGATGAATGTGGATATGCTGCTAGTAGGAAGAACTATCTGAAAAGTCATGTTGAACAAGTTCACTTGAACACCATTACAAATTCAGTGTAATGAACATCTCAAATAACATATTAAGGGCCGGTATTATAAAACTTAATGGGAAGTTAACTTTAACTTTAACCTACAATTAAAGTTATGCTCAAAAATGTCGGAATTATAAAAGTCTCATTTCCATCATAGACAAGAAATACTGTGATGATTTCTATGAAAAGGAGAATGAAATAGTTTGAGATTCTGTAATAAATCTAACCACCAATTTCTGGGTTGAAAAAGCTGGACTTTGGAAAAATACTCCCTTTCAAAATATGATAGGAATAAACAAATCCTTTATTGACAAATATTCGCACTATGTACAGGGAGCTTAATGGATTGTGGTTTCCATAAAAATAGAATTACTGATTTGAGGGAGATTTGCAATGATCAATTTTGAATTCTTATACTTTTTGTAATATGCAAGCGATGTTTGGGTATTTATTCGGTAGCCTAACTAAAAAAAACTACTTCCACTAATGAATATATCAGAAATGAAAGCTTAAAAGGAAAAACTCTGGCAATAATGAGATACATTCAATTCAGGAATTATTGAACAAATACAATAAAATTTGTCCAATTCAAATTGGGTACAGAATTTTTTTTACGAATACTTCACTCTTCACCAACGGGCAAGTACTTTCAACTGACACTGAGAGAGGTAATAATCTCAACACTAAATTTGCAAAAATTGTCATTCAATTAAAAAATATGGTAATGTTTTGTGTGGCTCAGGGTTATTGAGCCCTGATATCTAGAATTTGTACAGCTACCAGCTTGACCATTACTATAAGGAAAGTATCTATTGCAATTGTGATGATTCCCTTTTATCTTGAAAGTTAAATAATGTGTATGAATTATTATGCTTCATTACGCATTTATTACTTTTATCTGTTATATAAGGCACAGGAAAGAATAAATGCCAATGATTTTTCTTTCATTTACATCTTATAATAGTTGAACAGAGAGAGTAACTGATATTTTCATTACAATAATATGCCATGAGGAACTCTCGAGATTGGATTATTACTCGAGTGAGGTTTATAGCAGGCATTTTGATGTAAATAGATAACAAGTATGCAATTTTCCATGAAACATTTCTGATAATACAGTCAGTATAGTTGATTTGTGAAAACCCCTAAAATCTCCAGCAACTATCAAGAAAGAACAAGCTGCATAAACTCTGCGTGCAATCAACACATTTGCGTCACAGCACGATTTCTAAGAATATGTATTCCATTACAGGCGTGCAGAGTATCCAGATAAGCGAAATCGGTTTTTGAATTCCGTTTCTTCCCATAAGTTCAAATGGTTCAGCCGATTTCTAAATATCCTTTCTCAACAAGGATATTCAACAATTTTCATGGCATCATCGTCATAGTCACTTAAAAGTTCTTCAAAAATGAAGTGAATATCTCTCAACGAGGATGTTCAACAATATTCATGTCATCTTCGTCATCGTGAATTAAAAGTCCTTTAAAATAGAAGTGAATTATATAGCATGCATGTTTCCGAAAATATCATAACAACAAACAAATCGAGGTCATATCCCCCTTATGTCAGCCGAAAAGACAGAGAATCTGTGGAAAAAAACGATTTAACTTTAACTATAATTGATACCCAAACCACCAGATAAAGATAACCCTGCAAATCTAACTTTAACTGGAAATTACTGCTTAATTTTCAGTTAAAGTTAAAGTTAACTTCCCATTAAGTTTTATAATACGGGCCCTAAATCTATTCACCGAATAAATGTATACTGCAGGAAGGAGACGCTCAAAACACATATTGTAAATTTTCACTCTAATATGGAAAAGTTTCAGTGTGAATATATGTGCAACGAGAAGGAGGATCTCGAAATACATATTGGAAATGTCCACTTGGATATCAGAAATTGATCGTGCGATGAATGTGTTTTGTTAAAACCAGAGCTGTCAGAAAAAATTATATTAGTTACTTTACAGTAATTTCGATACCTTAAAGTATCTAAGTTGTTGTATTTGTATTCTGACGTGTCCTATACACCATTGTAATGTCTCTAAGGATGAATAAAGTTGTATTGTATTGTATCTGAGTTTCCTTTTTTTTGTTGGCGAAAAGTAACTAGTATCTTAAATACTTTTCAAAAGGAACTGTAGCTTGTAACTTGAAAAAATATAGAAAAGCACTGATGTGAAGTAAGCAGCTTTTACGCACTTGTTCACATTGCGAAATGGTGACTTGGAAATTTCGGTGAAATTTTAATGAAATTAGAAAATTTTCACAAAAATTAAAATTTAGAAAATCACTGCCGTGAAGGTAGCAGCTTTTGCGCGCATGTTCAATTTAGATGACCGCTTCAGAAACGAATTTGAACTTGCGAGCGAAAGCTGCTGCCCTCACGGCAGTGCTTTCCTAGATTTTTTCTTCGATAAATTACTGGATTTCAATTCGATCTAATCTGTATTTTTGAAAATAACTTCCGAAAGAAACAACTTAG
Organism: Myrrha octodecimguttata; assembly: GCA_958510865.1. NCBI lineage: Eukaryota > Metazoa > Arthropoda > Insecta > Coleoptera > Coccinellidae > Myrrha > Myrrha octodecimguttata. Next base: position 2,279,178 of record OY294064.1, on the reverse strand, counting down.
AACCTCGACATTTGTAGAGAAGGTTTGGACCTTAATACGAAGGCCGAATTCGTGAATGGGTAAAATCCACCAAATGATTCCGCAGATATACCCATTCAAAATTTTATTTTTCCAATATTTCCAAAAATACAGATCAGATCGAATTGAAATCCAGTACTTCATCGAAAAATTACAGTTCGAAGGTTCACACAGAATTTAATGAGGATGATATGATAAGAAAATCACAGAAATTTTTTTTTTCAAATTGTTCTAATGACACGATTATCACGAAATATCGCATAAAGTTGTCTTCCAGCATCTTCAAACTAGCTGCGAAGTTTTATCAGGACTGAATCCGTATTTCTCGAGTTATACCGAAAAAAACAACGATATCGAGAAGAAAACCTCGAAATTTGACATATTTTTTCCCGATATGTCCAAAACTTATGATCGTATCGAACTGAAATTTAGTACACTGCTGCGAAATATGAAGCTCAAAGTGTGAGTGGAATTTTTTTTTGGATATAATGAATTTTTTTTTAATTCACTGATCCTGACGAAATTTGGCTCAAAGTTGCGCGTCGTTATACTCCACCTAACTGCCAAGTTTGAATCCAATCACTCAATTAGTTTCTAAAATAAAAAATAAATAACTTCAAAATTTCAAGTGCCTATAACTCCGAAACTATTCGACCGATTTGGCCCATTAACGAACTTAACCGCGACATTCCGATGCGCGACCTACCCTGAAAGTTTCAAGTTGCTAGCTTGCTTCTGTCGACAGTTATAGTGTCCACGGCCGGACAGAATCGATTTTGACACCGGATTCGTCATCAGTGAGTCCAACCTAGTCGATTGAGACCATTTTCGGCTCAATCATCGAAAATAACAGACATTTTGACAAAACGATAGCACGCTGTTCCCCTAGAACATGCGCGCAAAAATTAGTGGCATATCATTGTCGTATCTGAATTCTTTCCATTCTCGAAGAGTGTTTTTATCTACCTTATTTGCCAACACATGAATAATAAAGGAATCATATAGGTCTTCCTTTGATACATTTAATGCATTCAGGGGTGTCAAATGTTTACAGATTACATCGAGAATTTTTCGAAAATTGGAATAATCTTCTTTATGTAAGGTTCTTATATTCAAAATTGATTTGAAATGGCTATTGACTAAAAATTGTTTTTATGAAATCGTTTCCACTACGTTTTCACATTTCCACCACTTTTCCACGTTCCCACCACGCTTCCAGTTTGGGGTTTGAGATTGAAGGTTTAAAGTTGCAATTTGAACTATTAAAAATTAAACGAAATTATTATTTATCGAAGTTTGAAGTTCAAAAGTTTTCAAGTTCCCAGTTCTAGGTTTCCGCATCTTTACGTTTCCACCATTTTTCCACCTTTACGGCACGTTTCCACCACGTTTATGGCAAGTTTCCAATACGTTTTCACGCTTACAGTTTGAGGTTTGAGTTTCCATCTCGTTTTAATTTTTCCACGCTTCCAATTTGGAGTTTGAGGTTTAACTTTCGAAGTTTAAAGTTGAACGTTTCCACATTTCCACCACGTTTCCAGTTTGGATTCAGGAGTTTAAGGTTTGAGTATTGAGGTTTAAAGTTCAAAGTTCGAGGTTGCAAGTTTGTGCTATTAAAAATTAAATGAAATTATTATTTATCGAAGTTTGAAGTTCAAAAGTTTCCAAATTATCACCCCTTCCAGAAACAATGAGAGTCTATTGTACACAATTTTAGAAACTGGACAAAGTGCGCATATTTTTGCTATGTTTGTTCACATTCACGTGGTCATAATTTAAATCTTGCCGAAGTTACGAGCATAAAAATAGGAAGAATTTAAATCTTCATCCTCATTTTTTGCAGAATTATATCAATTGTTGAAAATTGTTCCATACATCCATAAAGCGCCACTCGTCAGCAATATTCAGTAAAAAAGTTGCCGAATAAGTAACAATTTAGAGACATGGTATCCAAAACATCGGACGAAGGTAGCGATTTTTTTCGAATTTCCAAAATGCCGATTATCTCGGAAACACATGAAATTTTACCTGAAAATTTTTCGATATTCTGAGTGTTCACGACCTTGTCCACAAATTCAAATATTGCTTCAGACGTCCCGTACACCCTGTATAAATTTGACGATGGGTTCGAGTCATTCGGTGTCGATTTTTTTTTGAGATGGATCGTGAACTTCGAATTAATTTAATTGTTATCTTCATGATTGAACACCAACTTAATATTGAATAATAGAACAGGACCTATTCTTTCATGCAGATTGTTTTGGGATAAACAACATGAAACGGAGCAGTCGCATACAATTTTCGATTTGATTGTTGAGAGAAGATTATCCTAACAGATAACAAGAATCTTTAACAGTTCAATCAGAAGGAGTATGGTTACGAAATATGGAAGCTGAAATTCTTGCATAATTTCATTCATTTGACCACAAAAATACTCAGGAATCACCAGGTATTTCTGAACACAATGAACAACACTCTCTCTCATGTACACGATACAACTTGATGCTAATTATCACAAAAGGTGAAACTTGTATAATACTGACTTCCCAGGTGCCAGGACTACATACATGAAGTCATTGCACATGAATGTTGTATGTTTGTAAGCTGCTTTGATTTCTTTTCATTCCATTCAAAATTTTAATTGTAATCTCGTAATCTCTTCACGTTCACCCATCACCTAATCCTATGCCCCTAACAACATGACGTTAGGCAATCCAACATTCATTTGGTTGTTGCGGGAGTGCTAGGATGTTCATTTATTTATGAAAAATGAATAATAAACGGATAAGTTTTCTTGAATTGGAATATAATTTCAAATTTCAATGAACATAATATAAACATTGTTGAATATAAATATTAATGAACATATTTTAAGATTTCTGTGTAAATGATAATTCAATTCTATGATTTGTATTTGACACCTCGTCAAACAAAACGTCAAATTAGTGAACGAAAAGTACTAACACAGACCTGGTCTGTGGTACTAATTTTTAAAATTCATATCTCCCGAATGAGGGATCACGAATTTGAATACTCACGAACAAAAAAAATTTTAACATTTTTGTGTTAGTAAAAATTAAATTCTATGTTTTCTATTTGACATTTTGACACCTCTCCGTGACGATGTTCTGTGGCTTGAACTAAATGTCAAATTAGTAGACGAAAATTGCAAATTTTAAAAATCCATATCCCCCGAATTAGGATATTCCTAAAGTCGAGAATTATACCAATGAATTTCTCGTGAAAAACTGCTTATCGAAAAAAAATCAATGTCAAAATAGGTCATTGGCGACGTGCGAGAGTGCAGCCTATTGTCATCTGCATTTTCACTTCTCACAGTATTATTCTGGGCAATTGATGATTTTTAAGTTTTCATCAAGTGGTAAGTAAGTTTATGCCTATAGACTTTTATTCATCTTAGCTGATTTTGTTCATTTTCCAAAAGTTTGATGTTTATCCACTCTGTTTTGATAGTTTAATCAAAGAGTGTTGTTTATGTTGGACTATAAATGACGTTGAATGCGGAAATTCACACACTCGAATATTGAACTGATATCCTGAATAATAGTTATAGTTATAGTTGGTAAAGGGTTACATTCCACTGCGAGCTTAAGGTCTATTGTGCCCCCTTGTCGGAGCTGTTTTCGCAACCTACGCTCGCCTTCCAGCTCTAGAGCTCTGATGAATTCTAATATCTGAGAGGGCTTCAAGGAGGCTAAGTTCTCATTCCTCCTATAATGCTCCTGTCCAAGATATTTCTTGCGCATGCTCACAATGGCGACGCATTCTGTGATCAGGTGAACAGGAGTTTCCTCCTCCTCCCCACAAAATCTGCACTCGTCAGTTTCTGATAAGCCCATTCTCATCATGTGCTTCTTTAGGCGACAGTGTCCTGTGAGGAAACCAGTGAGGAGGCGTAACTTATTCTTACTGAGATCCAGATGATTTTTGGATCTAGCAATTTCAAAGTTCCGAAGGAACTTTTTAGAGTGTTCCATTCCTAGAGAATTCCTCCAGAGTGTCCCTCTTTCATTTTCTTCTTTCTCCAAAAACTCTTTCTTATAGGTACATTTGCTCATACCACAGAGAGGTTCTGGGCCAGTAGGTAGCGTTTGTGCTTCCTTTCTGGCTAGAGTGTTGGCCTCTTATCCTGAGTATTAGAAATGTTTGAAATTTCTTAAAGCGTTCGAGATTTTATCACTGGTACTATCCTAAAAAAATATATATCCATAACAATTCTATACATTTCTCTGTAAGTAGAAATGGCGTAAGTGATTTCAATATACCAACCAGTCGATGAATTCAATAAATTGTAATCTCTATCTAAAGAACAGCGGTGAAAAGGTTCGAAATCATTCATATCAGATATTTGTTGAAGTACTTGCCTCTTGATTTGTGATTTCTTGAGTTGTTTAGCCCTTAAGATACTCAAAATCATTGATTTAAACCTGTTGTTTATTGAATTACTTACACTGCTCACACTGTTTTCATAATATTATGGTTTTTAGGTGTCCGCGACGACAACTTATAATGAGAATTTATTTCTGAAAAACCTTCCTTGATAGAAATCGGGGTTGGAAAAATGGACATCTACGGGTGCATTGATGTGAAAGAAGAAAATCTCATTTCTACTGACTGGTGAGTTTTCTCCAGAAAAAGGAATCGTAGTAATCTTCCTTCACTTTTTCCTATGCTCACATTTCGTCCAACTAACTGCATATTGGACAGAAAATAATCTTAAACATAATATTTTACTGAATATCTAGAAAAAATTAATTTTATCTCTTCTCTTTCAATTTTTGTCCCACAATATCTACAGAGTTATATGTTGAAACCACAAAAAATTAGTTAATTAGGTGATAGTCAGGTGAACCCATAATGAACTTTATGTACCATAAATATCAGTAAATAAACCAACTTTGAAATTTTTGCGCGCATGTTCTAGGGGAACAGCGTGCTATCGTTTTGTCCAAATGTCTGTAATTTTGGATGATTTAGCCGAAAATGGTCTCAAACGACTAGGTTGGACTCACTGATGACGAATCTGGTGTCAAAATTGATTCTGCCCGGCCGGCCGTGGACACGATAACTGTCAACAGAGTGAGCAAGCAACTTAAAACTTTCAGGGTAGGTCGCGCATTGGAACGCCGCGGTTAAGTTCGTTAATGGGCCAAATCGGTCGAATAGTTTCGGAGTTATAGGCACTTGAAATTTTGAAGTTATTTATTTTTTTATTTCAGAAACTACTTGAGCGATTGAATTCAAACTTGGAAATTAGGTGGAGTATAACGACGCGCAACTTTGAGCCAAATTTTGTTAGGATCATACTGTCAGTAAATTGAAAAAAAATTTTTTCTCAAAATTTTTTTCCAAAAAATGTTTTTTTTTTAAACCGTTCATCATATCGAAAGAACATTTAACTAGGACTTTGAGCTTCATATTTCACAGCAGTGTATCAAATTTCAGTTCGATACGATCATAGGTTTCGAAGATATCGGGAAAAAATATGTCAAATTTCGAGGTTTTCTTCTCGATATCGTTGATTTTTTCGGTATAACTCGAGAATTACTGATGCAGTCCTGATAAAACTTCGCAGCTAGTTTGAAGATGTTGAAAGACAACTTTATGCAAAATTTCGTGATGATCGTGTCATTAGAACAATCTGAAAAAAAATATTTCTGTGATTTTCTTATCATTTCATCCTCATTAAATTCCGTATGAACCTTCGAACTGTAATTTTTCGATGAAGTACTGGATTTCAATTCGATCTGATCTGTATTTTTGGAAATATTTGGAGAATAAAATTTTGAATGGGTATATCTACGGAATCATTGGGTGGATTTTACCCATTCACGAATTCAGCCTTCGTAATTAAGGTCCAAACCTTCTCTACAAATAACGAGTTTCTAAGTTGTTTCTTTCTGAAGTTATTTTGTTTAAGGTCGGCCTAACGGCCGACTGCGTAAACACAATAACTTCCGAAAGAAACAACTTAGAAACTCGATATTTGCAGAGAAGATTTGGACGTTAATTACGAAGGTCGAATTCGTGAATGGGTAAAATCCGCCCAATGATTCCGCAGATATACCCATTCAAAATTTTATTTTAAGAATATTTCCGAAAATACAGATTAGATCGAATTGAAATCCTGTAATTTATCGAAAAAAATCTAGAAAAGCACTGCCGTGAAGGCAGCAGCTTTCGCGCGCAAGTTCAAATTCTTTGCCGAAGCGGTCATCTACATTGAAAATGCGCGCAAAAGTTGCTGCCTTCACGGCAGTGCTTTTTGAAATTTTTATAACTATGATGTTCTCTAGAGACATTCATGCCTGCCAGTTCGAAGTACTATCACTCGGTCTGCGAAGTGTCTGCATCAGGAATCTTCGTATATATGTTGGTTTCTTACTTGATTTTATGAATTAAATCCCAGTGGTTATCCAAGAAAAAAATTATAACAGGGATTTTGGTATATATTTTACTAGGTTCAAAACTACTCTTAGGGTGATTTAGCTTCCTCAAGATGTATAGGTGAATCGTTATGTAAATGTACCGAAATAATTGCCAACGTAGGAAATGGAAAATATCTGCTCAGTAGGAATTTACTATTCACGAATTTTTTTAACGCCGAGGACCAATAATCTCAGTTGCGAATTTAGAATCCATATGCAAAATCTGAAAAATAGAATTCAACATCCTCCCAAAATGTCCTTTGATCGACTATCCAAAAAAGTTTGCATGTATTTGTATATTTATTCGCAATTTAACAGAAATCGAATAAATACTTATAAATATACTCAAATACATATTAAAGAATTTCTGGAAAAATTAATTTCATCCACTTAACTGATTTCTCAACTTATGCGAATATCTATATTTATCAACAGAAACTCAATAAAATATGCAGGAACATATTCAAACACATATAAGAAATTAATTATTTGAATAATGACATCTGAAAAACGCTGCAAACTTTGCACAGGGGTTTATTATTTTCTTAGTAGAATGACCCAGTATACCATTGATATCTTAAAAAACTTATACAGAGTCCTGCAATAGTGCATTAGGCTTCCATAGCTGCCAAACCACACGTTTTAGAAATTTAGTTGGGAAGCATTCCCTTTGTACTTTCAATTCTGCATCTCAGGAAATTATTTTCTAATATACAGGATGTTCCCATATAAAATTATTCAACAAATTAGGGATTTTTTAAATGGAACACCCCTTATATTGTCGCATATTTTGAATACTCTTCAATACCTCTATCATGACGCAAAATATTAGGGACAAAACTGCAAAATTTCTACGAAACAGTAGTTCGGTAAGAGCCCTCTACCGATTTCCAGAAGCGATAGAAAGATGAATTTGATCAGAATTTCTGTTAAGAATTTGCCTAGTCATCGTTTCTAAAGATTGCAAGTCCAATTGTTTATCAAACCAAAGGTTAGTTTTTTCGATGTAGAGGATTCTGTAATAGTGCGTTAGGCTTCCAAAGCTGCCAAACCACACGTTTCAGAAATTTAGTTGGAAAGCATTCCCTTGGTACTTTCAATTCTGCATCTCAGGAGAATATTTTCTAATATACAGGATGTTCCCATATAAAATTATTCAACAAATGAGTGATTTTTTAAATGGAGCACACCTTATATTTTCGCATATTTCGAATGCTCATCAATACCTCTACCATGAAGCAAGATATTAGGAATATTTTTCCAACGGTACGGACCTTAATCAGAAAAAACTCAAAATTTCTACGAAACAGTAGTTCGGTAAAAGCCCTCTACCGATTTCCAGAAGCGATAGAAAGATGAATTTGATCAGAATTTCTTTTAATTCAAGAATTTGCCTAGTCATCGTTCCAAAATGATCAACCTCTTTTATACAGGGTGTCCGTTATCAATGTCCAAATATGAAGAATTTCAAATGGTTTTTTCTCGATTTTTTCAAACGTAACACCCTGTATTTTTTCCATGATAATGTACACAGTTTAAAACCTTACATTTTTTCAAAAGTAACCTTAGGATTATTTTCACTCCTGTGTCCAGCGGACACGAAAAATGACATTTCAACCAAAAATTTCAGGAATAATGAACATAATAACTAACGGATATTTCAAATGAGTCACAAAATGAAACCAAACTGAATGACCAATTTTCGAAAAACTTTAAAACCCTTTCAAAATCATAATCCTTGAAGTTCAACATGAAAATGATAATGTTCTGCCGAATAAGTAACACATACATAGGTATTATTGTTAACTTCTGTATTCAATCGATTACAGAGTTTCATCGGCATCAAAAAAAATTATTATTCATGAAATGGTGCTTCATGACGGAGCAGAGCTACAGAAACTGTTATCAAGTACATCGATTATTATTATTGATCAAAATATTGTTTTTCAGAGCTCAAAGTTATTTCCGAATACAATAAATTGAGATCCTCCACACGTACACGACAACGGTTAATTGTTGTGTTAGTTTGCAAGATTGAGTTTATTTCCTCAGTATCAAAAAATACTAACGCGATCAGATTGAAACATCATGACTGGTTGTGAAATATCGACGCTCGATTTAATGCAAAATTTCGTGAGAATTGTTTTGGAAAAAATCGATTTTTTTTTTGTATACATATTCATCAAATTTCAATGAAATTTGGTACAGATTTCAGAGTCAACATCTGAAAACAGTGTTTCAAATTTCAGTTTGATCGATATTTATTTGTGCAGATATTGGCTGAAAATTTCGTGACCATTTTAAATTTTGAGGTTATTTCCCTAATATCCCAAAAAGGGCAAATCCTATCTGATTTGGAGTTCATTTTCAGTTGTAGAATACCGACACGCAATTTAATAAGTGTGGAAAAGAGTTAGATTTTTGAAGAGGTGAAACGACTGTGGAACGTGTCTTCTCATTCAAAATATTTTAAATTTTGCTACTCAGTAAGCGTTCTGCATGCGGAATTGTTATTCAATTATACGAGAGTATTTATTGAGATTTCATTGTTTCACATGAATTATTTCATGGAATTGGTTTCTGTTTTGTGAGAAACCAATGAGTTATGCATAATATACAGGGTCCTGCAGTAGTGTGTTAGGCTTCCATAGCTGCCAAACCAGAAATTTTAGAAATTTAGTTGGAAAGCATTCCCTTTGTACTTTCAATTCTGCATCTCAGGAAATTATTTTCTAATATACAGGATGTTCCCTAATAAAATTATTCAACAAATTAGTGATTTTTTAAATGGAGCACCCCTTATATTTTTGCAAATTTTCAATGCTCTTCAATACCTCTACCATGATGCAAAATATTAGGGATATTTTTCCAACGGTACGGATCTTAATCAGAAAAAACTGCAAAATATCGACGAGACAGTAGTTCGGTAAAAGCCCTTAACCGATTTCCAGAAGCGATAGAAACATCAATTTGATCAGGATTTTTTAACTTAAGAATTTGCTTAGTCATCGTTCCTAAATGATCAAACTCTCTTATACAGGGTGTCCGTTATCAATGTCCAAATGGGAAGAATTTCAAATTGTTTTTTTCTCGATTTTTTTCAAATGTAACATCCTGTATTTTTTTCCATGTTGGTGTACATAGTTTAAAACCTTACATTTTTTCAGAAGTAACCAAAGGGGGCTATTTTCACTTCTGCGTCCAGCAGGCACGAAAAATGAAATCAGAATATGATTGCCGATTACTGCTCCCCAGACATTCAATGACCACCTGTGTTGATTGTCTATTTCCCTTATAATTCTTGGATTTTCTACAGAGTAATAATGAAAATTGTGCCTATTGACGGCTCCGGAATTGTGGAAGGTTGCTTCATCACTCAATAAAACAAATTCAAAAAATGTAGGGTTCTGTTCAATTTGAAAACTTGCCCAGTTACAGAAATTCAGACGGTTTTCAAAATCGCTATCGGTAAGCGCCTGGTGCATCTGAATGTGGTACTTATTCTTTTTGAGGATTCTTTGAACTGAACGTTCACTCATACTGCAGGCTACACCAAGCTCCCTTTGGCTTTGTTGTGGATTTTCAGTTACATGCAGTGAAGCCTTGAGCTCCTTGTCTTCGTTAGTGGCCGATTTTATCCTCTCTTCTTTTTTATACTTGACATCTCCTGTCTCTACAAATCTGTTCAAAAGCCTCCGAAAACTCGACTCATGTGGATGTCTTCTTTCGGGATATTCGACAGCATGGGATCTACTGGCTAATAAACAGTTTCTGTGGCACTGCCCCAACATGAAAATCATATCAACCATTTCATCTTTACCAAAATTCATCTCAATTTTGAATTTGGAAATAACTTTGAGCTCTGAAAAACAATATTTGGATCAATAATAATAATCGATGTACTTGATAACAGTTTCTTTAGCTCTGCTCCGACATGAAAAACCATTTCATGAATAATAATTTTTTTTGATGCCGATAAAACTCTGTAATCGTTAGAATACAGAAGTTAACAATAAGACCTATGTATGTGTTACTTATTCGGACAAACATTATCATTTTCATGTTGAACTTCAAGGATTATGATTTTGGAAGGGTTTTAAAATTTTTCGAAAATTGGTCATTCAGTTTGGTTTCATTGTGTGACTCATTTAAAATATCCGTTAGTTATTATGTTCATTATTCCTGAAATTTTTGGTTGAAATGTAATTTTTCGTGTCTGCTGGACACAGGAGTGAAAATAATCCTAAGGTTACTTCTGAAAAAATGTAAGGTTTTAAACTGTGTACATCATCATGGAAAAAATACAGGCTGTTACATTTGAAAAAACTGAGAATAAACCATTTGAAATTCTTCATAGTTGGACATTGATAACGGACACCCTGTATAAAAGAGATTGATCATTTAGAAACGATGACTAGGCAAATTCTTAAGTTAAAAGAAATTCTGATCAAATTCATGTTTCTATCGCTTCTGGAAATCGGTAGAGGGCTTTTACCGAACTACTGTTTCGTAGAAACTTTGCAGTTTTGTCCCTAATATTTTGCGTCATGATAGAGGTATTGAAGAGTATTCAAAATATGCGACAATATAAGGGGTGTTCCATTTAAAAAATCACTAATTTGTTGAATAATTTTATATGGGAACATCCCGTATATTAGAAAATAATTTCCTGAGATGCAGAATTGAAAGTACAAAGGGAATGCTTTCCAACTAAATCTCTAAAACGTCTGGTTTGGTAGCTATGGAAGATTAATGCACTATTGCAGGACTCTGTATAAGTTTTTTAAGATATCAATGGTATACTGGGTCATTCTACTAAGAAAATAATAAACCCCTGTGCAAAGTTTGCAGCGTTTTTCAGATGTCATTATTCAAATAATTAATTTCTTATGTGTGTTTGAATATGTTCCTGCATATTTTATTGAGTTTCTGTTGATAAATATAGATATTCGCATAAGTTGAGAAATCAGTTAAGTGGATGAAATTAATTTTTCCAGAAATTCTTTAATATGTATTTGAGTATATTTATAAGTATTTATTCGATTTCTGTTAAATTGCGAATAAATATACAAATACATGCAAACTTTTTTGGATAGTCGATCAAAGGACATTTTGGGAGGATGTTGAATTCTATTTTTCAGATTTCGCATATGGATTCTAAATTCGCAACTGAGATTATTGGTCCTCGGCGTAAAAAAAATTCGTGAATAGTAAATTCCTACTGAGCAGATATTTTCCATTTCCTACGTTGGCAATTATTTCGGTACATTTACATAACGATTCACCTATACATCTTGAGGAAGCTAAATCACCCTAAGAGTAGTTTTGAACCTAGTAAAATATATACCAAAATCCCTGTTATAATTTTTTTCTTGGATAACCACTGGGATTTAATTCATAAAATCAAGTAAGAAACCAACATATATACGAAGATTCCTGATGCAGACACTTCGCAGACCGAGTGATAGTACTTCGAACTGGCAGGCATGAATGTCTCTAGAGAACATCATAGTTATAAAAATTTCAAAAAGCACTGCCGTGAAGGCAGCAACTTTTGCGCGCATTTTCAATGTAGATGACCGCTTCGGCAAAGAATTTGAACTTGCGCGCGAAAGCTGCTGCCTTCACGGCAGTGCTTTTCTAGATTTTTTTCGATAAATTACAGGGTTTCAATTCGATCTAATCTGTATTTTCGGAAATATTGGAAAAATAAAATTTTGAATGGGTATATCTGCGGAATCATTGGGCGGATTTTACCCATTCACGAATTCGACCTTCGTAATTAACGTGCAAACCTTCTCTGCAAATATCGAGTTTCTAAGTTGGTTTCTTTCGGAAGTTATTGTGTTTACGCAGTCGGCCGTTAGGCCGACCTTAAACAAAATAACTTCAGAAAGAAACAACTTAGAAACTCGATATTTGCAGAGAAGGTTTGGACGTTAATTACGAAGCTCGAATTCGTGAATGGGTAAAATCCGCCCAATGATTCCGCAGATATACCCATTCAAAATTTTATTCTCCAAATATTTCCAAAAATACAGATCAGATCGAATTGAAATCCAGTACTTCATCGAAAAATTACAGTTCGAAGGTTCATACGGAATTTAATGAGGATGAAATGATAAGAAAATCACAGAAATATTTTTTTTCAGATTGTTCTAATGACACGATCATCACGAAATTTTGCATAAAGTTGTCTTTCAACATCTTCAAACTAGCTGCGAAGTTTTATCAGGACTGCATCAGTAATTCTCGAGTTATACCGAAAAAATCAACGATATCGAGAAGAAAACCTCGAAATTTGACATATTTTTTCCCGATATCTCCAAAACTTATGATCATATCGAACTGAAATTTGGTACACTGCTGTGAAATATGAAGCTCAAAGTGTGAGTGGTATTTTTTTTTTGTATGATTGATGGTTTCCGGAAAATAAAATTTTTTGGAAAAAAATTTCGAAAAAAAATTTTTTTTAAATTTACTGACGATATGATCCTGACAAAATTTTGCTCAAAGTTGAGTGTCGTTATACTCCACCTAACTGCCAAGTTCGAATCCAATCGCTCTAGAAGTTTCTGAAATAAAAAATAAATAACTTCAAAATTTCAAGTACCTATAACTCCGAAACTATTCGACCGATTTGGCCCATTAACGAACTTAAACGCGGCATTCTGATGCGCGACCTACCCTGAAAGTTACAAGTTGCTAGCTCACTTCGTTCGACAGTTATCGTGTCGTCGGCCGGACGAACGGCCGGCCGGACAGAATCGATATTGATACCGGAATCGTCATCAGTGAGTCCAACCTAGTCGATTGAGACCATTTTCGACTCAATCATCGAAAATTACAGACATTTGGACAAAACGATAGCACGCTGTTCCTCTAGAACATGCGCGCAAAGAACTAGAAAAGCACTGACGTGAGGTCAGGAGGGAAACTGAAATTTTGAAGGTGTATATCTGCATAATCATTCGATAGTTTTTACTAATTCGCCAATTCGGCCTTCGTAATTAAACTCCAAACTTTCTTTACAATTATCAAGCTACTGGATAGTAGAGATAAGTATAGATTCTTATTAGAAGTTATTTTGTTCACTATCAGTGGTTAGGCCGGCCGTAAACACATTAACTTTCGGAAGAATCGACATAGGGAATATATTTGTAGAGTAGGTTATCAGTTCAATTAAGAAGGACGAATGCTTTAACGGGTGGAATTCGCCAATTATTTTTTAGATAGCTATACCCATTTTCAAATTTTAATCCGTATTACTGATAGAATGAATACAAACCAGCGGTAGGCATACGATTGACAAAACATCATAGAAATCATCTATCATCTGATGGCTATAAAGAAAAAAACATATTTTTTCTCATTTTCCATTTCTCGAACAAAATATTCATATTTGAATACCCCTTTTCTCAATATTATTTTTTGTTTTATATCAAACGATGGAAGTGATAAATTTCTAATATTCCGATTGAAAATCAAAAATCTATGATTTGATTATGTTGAAGATTAAAACACAATGTTGAAATTCATCGGCGCTTTTCTGAATAACAAAATTCTCAAAATAATAAAGGGTTTTAGGCATTGAGACGGTAAGTACTATATCAAGAACTTGTCCTTCATGCTTTCTGAAGACAGTGTTCTATCGTTTTGTCCAAATGTCTGTAATTTTGGATGATTGAGCCGAAAATTGTTTCAAACGACTAGGTTGGACTCACTGATTCTGTCCGGCCGAGGACACTGTGGAACGAAGTGAGCTAGCAACTTGAAACTTTCATGGTAGGTCGGGCATCGGAATGCCGCGGTTAAGTTCGTTAATGGGCCAAATCGGTCGAATAGTTTCGGTGTTATAGGCACTTGAAATTTTGAAGTTATTTATTTTTTATTTCAGAAACTAATATCATCTGGATCATATTGTCAGTAAATTAAAAAAAAATTTTTTTTCGGAAACCATCAATCATATCCAAGAAAAAATTCCACTCATACTTTGAGCTTCATATTCCACAGCAGTGTACCAAATTTCAGTTCGATACGATCATAAGTTTTGGAGTTATCGGGAAAAAATATGTCAAATTTCGAGGTTTTCTTCTGGATATCGTTGTTTTTTTCGGTATAACTCGAGAAATACTGATTCAGTCCTGATAAAACTTCGCAGCTAGTTTAAAGATGCTGAAAGACAACTTCATGCAAAATATCGTGATAATCGTGTCATTAGAACAATTTGAAAAAAAAATTGCTGTGATTTTCTTATCATATCATCCTCATTGAATTCTGTATGAATCTTCGAACTATAATTTTTCGATGAAGTACTGGATTTCAATTCGATCTGATCTGTATTCTTGGAAGTATTGGAAAAATAAAATTTTGAATGGGTATATCTGCGGAATCATTGGGTGGATTTTACCCATTCACGAAATTTTATTTTTCCAATATTTCCAAAAATACAGATTAGATCGAATTGAAATCCAGTAATTTATCAAAAAAAATTTCAAAAAGCACTGTCGTGAAGACAGCAGCTTTCGCGCGCAAGTTCAAATTCGTTGCCGAGGCGCGCAAAAGCTGCTGCCTTCACGGCAGTGCTTTTTGAAATTTATTTTGTATCAAGATTGACAAAATATCTTGAAATCAGATCTGCAACAGAGACCGAGATAAAAAATTAGCAGGAAATTGAAAATAATTTCACCTAAATTTAGTACCTGACTAGGAGGGTCTTTCGTCCAGATAGAGACCTCCAAGCAATAATTTTTCAAATCCTCATTTGAAAGGAGAAGGCTACATGTCCTTTGTATTGGAGAATCATCCCTGCAACAACATGTTTTTGGTCGCATGAAATTTTGTTTTAATTTATCCTTTTGTATTCGTAACACATTGTTTTTATAATTCTTCTTCTTAAAACTACTTTCCTTACTTACAATTTCGAATCAAAGCGATGAGATGTTTATTTATTATACGAAATACGATGATAATCTTGATTATGCTCAAGCTGAACTCATGTTATTGAAAGAGTTATTGATCATGGCCCACCGAGAGACGTTATAAAAGTGAATGGAGTATATCACCATTTCAAACATTGTTCGAGGTTTATCAGATACCATGTATAAAATGTACACTCTGTATAGGTGTATGAAGGTCGATTAAACTCCATGAAATGAACTGTGGTGTCTTCTGTACTATCCCACCCTTTTAGACCCCGTCTACCTACTCGTAAACCCACCCATGGCCAATACGCTATGATCGTCTAGTAAAATGAATAGGACTCTACGTTGGGTTCGCAACCCAAAATACTTTTATAGTCAGAGAATGAAAGAGAAGATTGATGGGAAGTTCAGGTTAGAATAAATAAAACAAGAATTTGACTATTCGGTGCGGTTCTCTTGCAGGAGGAAAAAAACGCCTTAGAGAAACTCCCAATCGATATTCATTACAATGTAACATCAGGAACAATTAGCAGTAAATGTAGAAATCATTTAAGCTCAGGCAATCAGAGCAATAAATGGCAAAGGTAAATGTATAACAGGTTTATGAGAAGACACTCAGCTGTCAGTACTTCTAGGTTCTTATGTATGATACAATGAGTCAAATATACCTTTGTATAAATAACCTCGATGAATATGATATCTTAAACGGATACATAGTGGAAACAGTTACATTTCGGAATACCACCATCAGTGGAATAACAATACTAAGGATCATCGGTCACCATTCCACATTCGGTTCATCACAATCTAAATACTCTACTTGTTAGTTAGGGGTGAGTTCTATTTTTTTCTGGAACCGAGCCATACGGCTAGTGGTCTCTCGCCCTCGCCCCTTTAGAATTTAGCTACAAGAGTCTTGACCCCGCCATACGGCGCTGACCCAAGACAGGAAAGTAGTTGATGACAAGCCAAAGCCTACACATTGTAATAATTGATTATTTGAATATTTAGCAAAGAAACACAATGAAAAGGGGATTAATAACAGCTAAGTCGTAAATAATATTAGGGTAAATAAATGGTAGTCGATGGGTGAAAACGGAGCAACTCAAATATTGCCCGCTCCTAGAGACTAACCAGACCTTGGATCGATACCGGGATGTTCAGTATTCTAGACAAAAAGCACTGACCATTCACTCATAATGAAAACTGATGAAATCCTTAACGATCGTAGAAACACCTTGAACAGGATGATCGATATCAATTTAGATTATAACTTATTTCGTGAATAAACGAATGAATGAATGAATCAATCACGGTTTAGCACATAGGCGTAGTATTTAAATATAGGGAAATATTATGATTTAAAACCGGGTACAGTACACTTCAGTTTTATAAATTTCCTGTAACAATTTCTCTCGATCTCCTGAATTTATGTACAATGAGAGAAAAAAGAATATAATGACTGGCGTAATGAATCTCGTTCTATTATCTTATTTATTTTACAGTACTCTGAGTTCAGGAGACGAGATCCGAAAGGTAAAGCTTGAAGAAGTGGACACGAACATTATTGGTGAATATAATTCAGTTGAAGAGAAAAAGTTTTCAATTATGGAGTTCGAAGCCGTGAAGATTGAAGAACAGTTTGTCGAAGAAAAAGAATTTCACGACAGAGTTACATTTTTCAATGAAAACGAGAATTCAGCTGAAGAGAAAAAGTTTTCAGTTATGGAGATTGAAAATGTGAAGATTGAAGAACAGTTTGCTGAAGAAAAAGAAATTGACAAGAGGGTAACACTTTTTAATGCAAATGACAACTCGGCAGAAGAAAAAAAGTTTTCAATTATGGAAATTGAAGATGTGAAGATTGAAGAACAGTATGATGAAGAAAAAGAAATTGACGAAAGGATAACACTTTTTAATGCAAATGACAACTCGGCAGAAGAAAAAAAGTTTTTAATTATGGAAATTGAAGAAGTGAAGATTGAAGAACAGTTTGTCGACGAAAAAGAAATTCACGACAGAGCAACACGCTTTAATGAAAACGAATATGATCAAGAGTTTCATGTTTCTAATCAAAACAAAAGAATAAAAATACAGAAAGTAGTTGATATCAATAATCAGTTATATGATTCATATGATGACAGTTTCTATAAATGTCAATTATGTGGATTTCAATCGATTTCTGAAATAGAATTTCAGGAGCATATGAAAGATGTTCACTCTGTACTGAAGAAATATCCATGCCATTTATGTGGACATGTAGAAGTTTTCAAAGGCATGCTTCAGTTTCACATAGACTCTGTTCACTTGAAGATCAAGAAACATCAGTGTCCCGTTTGTTATTATGCTTCATACAAAAAAGAAAATGTTGTAAGACATATACAATTAGATCATTTGAATATAGAAAAAAACCATCAATGTGAGGAATGTGAATATGCAACGAACAATAAAAGAACTCTTAAAAGACACATTAAATCAGCTCACTTGAAAATCAAAAGTTTTAAGTGCAGTGAATGTGAATATGAATCAATTCGGAAGAGTAATCTGAATAAACATGTAGAATCTGTTCACTTGAAAATCAGGAATCATCAGTGTGGTGAATGCGAATATGCTTCTAATTCTAGTGGGATACTAAAACGACATGTAGAATCTGTCCACTTGAATATAAGAAAACTTCGGTGTGATGAATGTGATTATGCTACAAACAATAAATCACATTTGAAAAGACATATTGAAAAGGTACACTAGAATATCAAAAGGTGGTGCATGTGAATTTGCTACAATCTATAAAGGAAGTCTTGAAAAACATATAGAATCAACTGAAATTGATTGCTCGCTCAACACTTGGTGAAACATCGTAATTAATATTAAAACAAATAAAAACACTTGACTATCTTGTTGACATGCATGTTTCGGGTTTTACCCCATTATCAAAACTGAAACGAAAATACATGGGACTACACAAATATACACCACATTACAGATGTTAACACCGGAGATAAGCGGAACTCCAATTGATCATTAACAATTGGTAGTTTTTGTTTATGTGCCGATGATATTTCTAAAATTTCTAGAAGGTCTAGTCTTTTTCCTTTCTCTCCTTCATGCAAGATTGTTGTTTTATTAAAATCTATAAAGTGGTTGCAAGTTATACAATGTGTGGAAAAGCCAGTTGTGGATTTGTTTTGAAGAATTGACTTCTTATGTTCTTCCACTCTGACTTGGAGAGAACGACCGGTCTGACCGATATAAAATGCAGGGCATTCGTTACAGAAAAGTTTATATACACCACTCTTTTCTGAATGATTCAGTCGATCCTTACCACTAGAAAACATTGATCTTAAGTTCTTAGATCTAAGTATTAAGAACTGCCCTAGCTTATTATCTCAATAAAAGAAGAGACAATGAGACTGCTCGAAATATGCCTTGGACAAAGTTATTAAATGTAGAATAATAGAAAATGTTTTAGAGAGTATCGTAAATTTTGCGGACGATACTAACTTAGTGGTAGGTGCACGTGAAAAAGATGAATTAATTAGAGCCGCAACAGACTTTCTTACTAGAGCAGAAGAATGGTTCTCAAGGAATAAATTGCTATTGAATGCAAAGAAATCTAATTTTGTAATATTCAGTACAGACAGAAATAGGAAAGAAAAGCCCAACAACATAACATTACACGGTGAAGAACATCAATTTTCTGAGCACTCAAAATTTTTAGGATTATTTATTGACAACTTTTTAAAATGGAGAGTACACACTGATTATGTGAAACAAAAACTTAATAAAATTAACTTTGCAATAAGAACAACCAGTAGATACATGAATGAAAAAACCCTGAAAATTGTATATCACGCTAATTTTGAATCAGTTCTCAGGTATGGGATCATGTTTTGGGGAATGGAATACAACCTGGAGGATGTTTTTGTTGTCCAAAAACGAGTCATGAGAATAATTTATAAGTTACCTTTTAAACAATCTTGCAGAGGCTTGTTCAGAAAAAATAATATTCTGACGGTTTTTGGTCTGTATATACTTGATTGCCTAACTTTTCTAAGTAGAAACAAGGAGAGGTTCACAGGGAACACCGTAAAATCGTGTTATGATACAAGAACTCTCGATTTCATCCTACCAATACACCGTTTCACTCTTACGGAGAGAAATCCTTCATATATGTGCATGAAACTTTTTAATAGACTTCCAAATGATATTAAAAAGATCAGTAACAGTAAGAAATTTGTCAAAGGGGTAAAAACACTCCTTATAGAAAGAGAACCCTACAACTTGAAGGAGTTTTTCAATATGTAAATTCTGGTTTTGGTTATATAGGAGCGATTTTTTTTGTCTAGGAAGTAAGTGTTTATATTCAAAGATGTAATATTTGACGCTATTTTGTTTGATGTTTGGGTGTAGCTTGATGTTATATGTAGAAGATCATTCAAAATAAGGCTTATTATTATTATTATTATTATTAAATTCAACAATAAATGCTATCAACAAGTGAATGGTCTACCAATGGGTTCTCCTTCATCACAATTACTCAGTGAAGTATTCATGCCTTCTTTGGAAAAGAAGATATTTTCCTCAGAATATATTGATCTGACTGTACTTGTACTATACTGGAAGCGATACGTAGATGACGTTTTTTGTATTTGGACTGGCTCAGCTTCTGAACTAAAATCTTTCCTACGATTGATCAATTCATTTTATAGTTCTGTTCAATTCACTTTGGAAATAGAGAATGACAATAAATCACTTAATTTTATAGATATTCAAATCAAAAGGGTAGATGACCATCTTGAATTTGATATATACAGAAAACCCACTTTTTCTGACACTCTGATTCATAACAGTAGTTCACATCCATATCGAATTAAAATGTCAGCGTTCCATTCCCTTGTAAATAGATTAATTTCAACTCCATTGTCAGATGATAATTTCAAAAAAGAAGTTGGAGTGTTAAAATTATTAGCGAAGAACAATGGCTTCTCCCCTGATATAATAGATAAATTTATATTTAGAAAACAATACGATAGACGGTTAAGAAGTATTTACCCAGGTCCTTTCGAAAACCAATTAAAGAAATTTGTATATGTCAACTATATTCCGCAAGTAAGCGACAAAATTTGTAATAGGTTAAGACAAAATAATATTGATATTATATGTACAAATAAGAAGAACTTAAGATCAATGTTTTCTAGTGGTAAGGATCGACTGAATCATTCAGAAAAGAGTGGTGTATATAAACTTTTCTGTAACGAATGCCCTGCATTTTATATCGGTCAGACCGGTCGTTCTCTCCAAGTCAGAGTGGAAGAACATAAGAAGTCAATTCTTCAAAACAAATCCACAACTGGCTTCTCCACACATTGTATAACTTGCAACCATTTTAATAGATTTTAATAAAACAACAATCTTGCATGAAGAAGAGAAGGGAAAAAGACTAGACCTTCTAGAAATTTTAGAAATATCATCGGCACATAAACAAAAACTACCAATTGTTCATGATCAATTGGAGTTCCGCTTATCTCCGGTGTTAACATCTGTAATGTGATGTATATTTGTGTAGTCCCATGTATTTTCGTTTCAGTTTTGATAATGGGGTAAAACCCGAAACATGCATGTCAACAAGATATTTTAAATTAAAAATTGTGAACGTAGTCAAGTGTTTTTATTTGTTTTAACATATAGAATCAGTTGACTTGAATATCGGAAAACATCATTGTGGTTAATGTGAATATGCAAAACTGTAAGGTTGTATGTATGTCAAGAATCAACCTTTGATTGGAATTTGCCACTGAGTAAACACTTGAAATCCAACTAGTATATGTGTAACTCATGTGAATATTTTTTCCCTCCTCTGTTGGTGTGGAAAATATTAGAAAGAACGGGTTTCTGTTGAAATGCTTATTTATTCAGAAATTTCAAGTCATTTCATAGACTACCTCATATACAGTTAAGCTCCTTATATATTTATAAAACTATTGTGGAATTGGATTTTTTTCTTTTCCCACACTGTTTGGTTCGATTTCCAAAATGGGGTATTTCATCCTAACTCGCACAAGCATTAGCTTCTGAGAGGTGAACTTGTATAACATCTTGCTCTGGGGAAGCTGTACTGACATCTTCAGAGTATTCGTAGCACAGAAACGCATCATATGTACAATATTCAAGCTGAATTTGATGGATTCTTGCCAGCCAGTTTTTATTGAAAATGAAATTTCAACTTTTCCTTGGATTTATATTTTGGAGTATTTACTATATGCCAAGGAAAATAACTGCAATGGAAGAAGTTATCAGAACTTCATGGCTATGAACCGAGGAAGTCTCTATGTGATAGCGGCGGTAGCTCAGTGGTTAGAGCGCAAGCCCCATGATCGTAAGGTCTGGGTTCAAGCCCTTGGCCGGGAAATAACTTTCCCGGTTTTTAAGGGACCGTCCAACCATTCGCTGTTGGGTAAACAATTAACAGTGCTGTTCCTTAAGTGGCGCAAGGAATTAGTAACAAAGCCTACACAGAACACACCCGGTATCCTAACTCGCACAAGCTTCAAGCTTCTGAGGGGTTTCGTTGAAGCCTAGGGTATTCGGAAAAAATACAAATACAAATACAAATTTGAATGCTCTTCTGTGTATCGAAGCATCAAATTGTTAAACCATTTACCACCCACCTCCCTTGAAATCCTCGAATTCTAAAATGTTCAAATAACAAATCAACAACCTTCTTTCAGCTAAAAGCCACTACTCCGCATAAGAATATTTGTGTAACTTAATTTTTATTGTTATTTTTTATTAAAGTTCTGACTTGTCTTATACACGAAGTTGTGTCACAAAGGATCAAATAAAGTTATTATCATTAATCTGAAACCTTGAATTTGACGATTTTGATGTGAATTAATTTAAGTAGGAGTTACTGTTTTAGGAACAAATGGCTTCGAATGATGCTATGCAAACTAAGAAGAATTGTATCGAACTGCATTTTTATTCATTTTTGACGCAAAAGATTTTTTGAAATCAGGCCATTTTAGTGTACAACAAATATTTTCCGCTGATTTTATTATCTTGGGAGTGAATCAAAGAAACAGCTTCCGAAAGAAATAAATTAGAAACTCGGTGTTTGCAGAGTAAGTTGGAACGTTTATTACAAAGGCCGAACTCATGAATGGGTGAAATCTACCCAATAATTTCGCAGATATACCCATTCAAAATTTTATTTTCCCAATATTTTCAAAAATTCAGATCAGATCGAATTGAAATCCTGTATTTGATTGAAAAATGACAGTTCGAAGGTTTATACAGAATTTCGCTAGGATAATTAGATCAAAAGTGGGCAGAGTATTGAATATTGTTCAAATGACACGGTTATCACGAAATTTTGCTCATCAAGATTGAATCAGTATTTTTTAAGTTATTCCGGAAAAAACAACGACGGGATGAAATCACGACATTTGATATAATTTTTGCGCGCATGTTCTATGAGAACAGCGTGCTATCGTTTCATCCAAATGTCTGTAATTTTCGATGATTGAGCCGAAAATGGTTTCAAACGACTAGGTTGGACTCACTGATGACGAATCCGGTGTCAAAATCGATTCTGTCCGACCGGCCGGCCTTGGACACGATAACTGTGGAACGGAGTGAGCTAGCAACTTGAAACTTTCAGGGTAGGTCGCGCATTGGAATGCCGCTGTTAGGTTCGTTAATGGGCCAAATCGGTCGAATAGTTTCAGAGTTATAGCCACTTGAAGATTTGAAGTGATTTATTGTTTATTTCAGAAACTGCTCGAGCGATTGGATTCAAACTTGGCAATTAGGTGGAGTACAACAATGCGCAACTTTGAGCCTAACTTTGTCAGGATCACACTGCCAGTAAAGTGAAAAAAAAATTTCAAAATTGTTTTCCAAAAATTTTTTTTTTTCGAAAACCGTTCATCATATCCAGAAGAAATTTCCACTCGGACTTGAAGCTTCATATTTCACAGCAGTGTACCAAATCTCAATTCGATACGATTATGAGTTTTGGAGTTATCAGGAAAAAATATGTCAAATTTGGAGGTTTTTTTCTCCATTTCGTTGCTTTTTTCGGTATAACTCCAAAAATACTGATTCAATCCTGATAAAACTTCGCTCTAGACAAGTAAAGTCACTTTACTGTAGGCAGGTATCGCCAGTGGTTAAGGACAAACTATGGTACCGTCATTGTATAAAGACAATGGTATCGTCATTGATTAAACAATGGTATCGTTATGAAAACTCGCCATCTCTTCAGTTGGCATAAAAATGTCATGGCTAAGTAATTCCCCTGACTCTACACAGGGCTATATTGGGATTTGTACCATTGTAAAGAGACAACTTTCATCTTCTTTATACAATGTTTGTACACTTGAAAGATTCTGAATAATCTCCTCGAATCGTCATTTAGTTTCTGTTTTCACTTCATTCAGATATTTCAAATAAAACATTTAATCTGAATTTAAGGTCATGGCTCCTCTCAACAGCAACATTTAAAGTTTTTTTTGAAAAAATAATTAGTCCGTTGTTATTTTCCAAAATTTTATGAAATCTTCAATAATCATCAGTGGAAAACTTCGAACTAAATGATGTTCTTTATACAAAGGAGTATATGGTATCGATACTTTCGGGTATTGTTGCATCCCTAAATGTCCTTAATACCAAGGATTAAAGCTTTGAATAAAGAACAATGTTCTTTATTCATAGGAAGGTAGGAATAGGAAACGCTGTACTATTCGCAACTACTGCTAAGCGATACGCCCTCTGGTGATAGAAATTCGAGCACTTCCAAGCTAGTAGTTTTTCGAAGTGCCTGTTATTCTAACGTAATTTGCTCACTTTTGGAGTTCATTTTCGAGCTTTTGTGTTTTTCTCCGAGTTGAAATTTTGGAATACCGAAAGTGTTTGTAATATTCATCAATCGATTATTTCCTTTCCGATTAAAAATTTCGATCGTATCAATTCGAAATGGCATCCTCCCGAAATGACTATTGTTGTGTGCCTCAACTCAATTTTATTCATAGTCAAAGAAGAAAGGATCATCTAGTGCCTCTAGTTTTCATTTTTTCCAAAGCCAAATGGAATTAAAGTTAATTTGGAAACAGCATTGGGCAGGGAACTCAATGATAGAAGAAGGCCTAGCTTTAGAAATTGAAGATTGGAAAACAGATCACGAAGTACATGAAAGTATGTTCACTGCGTTTCTCTGAAGATGTTCATTTTCATAAAGGTAAATTTCCTACAATGTATTTATTTCGAAACAACTTCATGTCATGATATTTTCAGGTGTAAATAAAAATTAGAGAATTTTGAAGGAAAATGCTGCAGAGAAACTACCGAGCACTTCTGCAGCTACCTAATTCACATACTACACAAAATCATATTCTAAAAGAGTGATCTGGTTGAAAATCTGACAAAAACTAAATATACTGTTAGAGTTGATAATAGCTGAAGTTACTCATATAAATACATCAATACTTTTCATTTCCTTATATAGGTAGGTTGAAGAGGCTGTGACATTTTTCATTTTGTATGTGTATCTTGAGCTGCTGTAATATAAAAATGAAATCAATTATATGTCTATCTGTTTCCTTTTCTTCAGTAATACGATGCAAAACAACTAAAGCAGAAAATCTGTTTTCATTTTGTTGATTCCTTCGTTTGTAAACAAAGAACAAGTCGTATCATTTGGACTGATTCTAGATTTACCACATAATATAGACTGCATTCAGCCCTTCTTCACATAAATAAGAGTCCTTAAATTACTTATTGAGGTGCCTATTTTTCCAGAAATTCAAGTAAACTTAGATATTGGTTTATTTTGATCCACTAAGCAACAAACACTAAAATAACACCGAAATTATCCTCCAGGAACGATTTAAAGTACGATTTTATATCGTCATCCAAACGAAAAGTTCCTTCTCAAGAAATCTTACACAGAACTATAATAATTTCTTTAAATATTCAAGCTCTGCTTAATAAATATTCGTTCTCCACCACATTTCTAAGGTTTGTTTACATAAAACTACTAGCTTGGACAGGTTCAAAATTTATCCGTTAGGGCGCTGGCATCTTCGCAGAAGTTCCCAATCGCTAGTAGTCGTTTATAGATCCCTCTTTGGCTTTTTCCACATGAACTCAGCGCCATCTTTTTTCTAATATACACAACTCTGACCAAAAGATTGTCGTATTGTAGATGTCTTCTCCATGGATGTCCTACAGTGACAAGTAACATCGATTGAGTGGTAAATGTCCGATTACAGATTAAAGAATTTCAATACAACATTTTCCAAAAATACCGCATCGCAAATATCGACTCAAAATATATAAAATTTAATTTTATCCATCAATGAATATTACAAAATGGTCTTATGTTCTGTGGTCGTCGCCATGCCCGAGCATTTTTTACATCATGGCGGCCTGAGCAATCTATCTTATCTATGGGCTGAGCGAGCATTATGTTTATTTACTTGTGAAATGTCATTAAAGACAAAGATTAATCTTTATCATTTCCTATTAATCATTTATATTTTCATTATTTTCTACCTTCTGTAGTCTGCAGCAATTTCTACAATAGACTTCCGTTAATTCGTTCTGTCTGTGGCAAACCGGTCGGAAGATAGCTGACAATTCACAGCTGACAATCTCGTCCCACTCTTATAAAATAACTGCACTGTTGCCAAACCTATCCACTCCAATTCGATACTTTATCCGTGTAGACATGGGAAATCTAATCTACGGATTCAACTGAACAAGTGGAGCTTCACACCAAAGATTTAAGATTTAATCTTTGCTTCACACTGATATTTGGCATGAAATATCAAAACAGCATGCCGAGCTATTGTAAAATAAAAATCACTGTTATACAGAGTGTTTTTCATAGAATGTCAGGTGGCAGTAACTCTCGACGCACACGAAAGATTCGACTGAATTTTGGCCCAGAGACTACTCCCAACATACCGAAAATGAACTGTTGCATAATGAACATTTCTGTTATACAGGGTGTTCTTCATAAAATGTCAGCTGCCAATATCTTTCGACGCACATGAACGATTCGACTGAATTTTGGCACAAAGACTACTCTTAACGAACCGGAACAGCACACCGAAAATGAACTGTTGCACAATGAAGACCCCTGTTATACAGGGTGTTCTTCATAAAACGTCAGCTGCCAATATCTTTTGACTCACATGAACGATTCGACTGAATTTTGGTACAAAGACTACTCTTAACAAACGGAAACAGCATACCGAAAATGAACTGTTGCAAAATGAAGATTTCTGTTATACAGGGTGTTCTCCATAAAATGTCAGCTGCCAATATCTTTCGACGCACATGAACGATTCGACTGAATTTTGGTACAAAGACTACTCTTAACAAACCGAAACAGCATACCGAAAATGAACTGTTGCACAACGAAGATTTCTGTTATACAGGGTGTTCTTCATAAAATGTCAGCTGCTGATATCTTTCGACGCACATGAACGATTCGACTGAATTTTGGTACAAAGAGTACTCTTAACAAACCGAAACAGCATACCGAAAATGAACTGTTGCACAATGAAGATTTCTGTTATACAGGGTGTTCTTCATAAAATGTCAGCTGCCAATATCTTTCGACGCACATGAACGATTCGACTGAATTTTGGCACAAAGAACACTCTTAACGAACCGGAACAGCACACCGAAAATGAACTGTTGCACAATGAAGACCCCTGTTATACAGGGTGTTCTTCATAAAACGTCAGCTGCCAATATCTTTCGACGCACATGAACGATTCGACTGAATTTTTGTACAAAGACTACTCTTAACAAACCGAAACAGCATACCAAAAATGAACTGTTGCACAACGAAGATTTCTGTTATATAGGGTGTTCTTCATAAAATGACAGCTGCTAATATCTTTCGACGCACATGAACGATTCGACTGAATTTTGGTACAAAGACTACTCTTAACAAACCGAAACAGCATACCGAAAATGAACTGTTGCACAATGAAGATTTCTGTTATACAGGGTGTTCTTCATAAAATGTCAGCTGCCAATATCTTTCGACGCACATGAACGATTCGACTGAATTTTGGCACAAAGACTACTCTTAACGAACCGGAACAGCACACCGAAAATGAACTGTTGCACAATGAAGACCCCTGTTATACAGGGTGTTCTTCATAAAACGTCAGCTGCCAATATCTTTCGAAGCACACGAACGATTCGACTGAATTTTGGCACGAAGACTACTCTTAACGAACCAAAACAGCATACCAAAAATGAACTGTTGCACAACAAAGATTTCTGTTATAACAGGGTGTTCTTCATAAAATGTCAGCTGCCAATATCTTTCGACGCACACGAGCGATTCGACTGAATTTTGGCACATAGACTACTCTTAACGAACCGAAACAGCATACCGAAAATGAACTGTTGCACAATGAAGACCCCTGTTATACAGGGTGTTCCTCATAAAATGTCAGCTGCCAATATCTTTCGACAAACACGAACGATGCGACTGAATTTTGGCACAAAGACTAGTCTTAACGAACCGAAACAGCATACCGAAAATGAACTGTTGCACAATGAAGATTTCTGTTATACAGGGTGTTCTTCATAAAATGTCAGCTGCCAATATCTTTCGACGCACATGAACGATTCGACTGAATTTTGGCACAAAGACTACTCTTAACGAACCGAAACAGCATACCGAAAATGAACTGTTGCACAATGAAGATTTCTGTTATACAGGGTGTTCTTCATGAAACGTCAGCTGCCAATATCTTTCGACGCACATGAACGATTCGACTGAATTTTGACACAAAGACTACTCTTAACGAACCGAAACAGCATACCGAAAATGAACTGTTGCATAATGAAGATTTCTGTTATACAGCGTGTTCTTCATAAAATGTCAGCTGCCAATATCTTTCGACGCACATGAACGATTCGACTGAATTTTGGCAGAAAGACTACTCTTAACGAACCGAAACAGCGGATTATAATATAACTCATCAAGAAGGTAACTAAGACTTGTAATCTTCAGAAAATGCGAAATAAATACTGCATATAACCTTTATGGAGTATAATGTACTAAATAAACCCTACTTTTAAAATAGGTTTTATTTCTGATCTTAGGCCGTAACAGCAATTGAGTTGAATTTAAAAATTTATTATGCTTATTTACGGATTGGATATTTTGGTTAGAGAAGTTATTCTATATCAATCACTCTTTCTTGTTAATTGCGACTTCAAGTGTGACTAGAAATATAAGCACAATATTCAGTAAAATAACTAAGAAAGTTTTTTAAGGATCTCATGGAAACACTTGATTTAGGTAGGTTTAGAAATATATTTTTATTATTTTATAACTAATAATCTGATTATATATAATCTAATAACAATATTCGTATAATTTAAAGATATAGGCTTCGTTCAATCACTGTATTTTAAAAAGGCCTCAGGTAAGTATCCAGATTGACCTTTTTTTAAGTGAGTTTTGATGGGGGGTTACAATATGTTTTCTTTATTAACTACTTAAAATATATAAACCAAAGAATAATACCTTTATTTTATTTATCACCTTTTTCGAGTAATCTATCAAGAAATGTGTTACAATTCAGGTAGGCCTCATCTATAGCACTTACCTCATTCAATATTTGATAATCAATAAGGAGTCTCATCCTAGTAAAAAAAATCTGTAACACATAAAACATACCCCTTTTATAATTTTGGCTTCTACGCAGCATTTATCTGAATGGAATAGCCTTTTACAATGGGTACATTGAGTGGTTTCGGATATTGTTTCTCTATTGCAGATGAAACATTTTTTTGTCATGTCTTCTGATGTCTCTAAAACTAATAGCTTCAATCGATCTCTATACAGATCAATTTTCACTTCAGCCTGAAGAGTGTGTCCTTGGATGAAATTTTCAAAGAAATAACATATCCAAACCCCACAATTATATCCGTCATGCTGTAATGTGTGTTTGGGAAAATCGATAGTCCATTCCATTGTCCTGAATGATGTTTCATTTGTTATATCATAAGTTTCTAAGAACTTCAAAAAGTTATCGAAATAATCGGCCACTGTGTCGTCATATTCATATCCATCAAAATTTTTCAGAGGATCTACAAATATTACTTCGTTTTTTGAGAAATTAATTACAAACAAACACCAGTGACCATAATTTGACTTCAATTTCTGCGTCAGAAGAGGACAAACTAATGTCTTATTTCCAGGAATATCAATGGTTTTCACCATATAATCGAATAATGGCCCGCCGGAAGCAGCGAAAATTTCTCCGTTCCAATGACAAGGAATGATTTGAAAATTATTGCCGCCCAAAATATGGAGAACAATTTCAATTATTGAATCTGTCAGCCAGTTTTTATCGTAGAGGGAATGAAATTCTGAATAACTCAATGCAATAGTGTTGAAAGATGATGGGAACATGGCTATTGTGTAGGAAAGTTTATTTGGAAATATATATTGGTAGTATGAAGTGTGGCCAACGAGGCCATTTGGAAAAATTTTTAGTGGCTTAGAAAAACTTGAAATACTTCTTTCATTACAAAATAATGGCTTTTGATATGCAAAATAAAAATGTTCTGAAAAGGAAAGGGTTCTTTTGAAAATTGAAGGATTATCGTAGACCCTTCGTATTTCACACTGATCTTTATTATTTGATGTATAAATAACATCACACCATTGTCGCTCACATATTTTGAGCAGACCTTGAATTTCAAGAATAATTTCTCGTGTGACTGTGGATACTTTCTTATCGAAAATATCTAATTTAGTGTTCGAAATTTTGAACTCTACAAATTTAACGAGCCCTTCATGTCCTATGAAACCATCAGGGTAACCCGCCAGAAACTTATAATATTTGTGTATGAAAAGCTCATTCGATATCGTAACACTGCTGCCCGTCATATTTTCATAGATTTCAATGACAGATTCAGTGGGTTTTTGAGGTGATCTTCTATTTATGAAAAAATTCGCTAGTTTTTGGAGTTTTTTATCATTTCCGGATGCTTCGAAAATTTTTCCCAGATTGTGGGCAAAAATCAAATATCCTTGATTAAATTCTTCGTACATTTCAGAGGAATCGGAAGTTTTCATAGAACTCTGAAATTTTTTGCTTTCCCTGAGACAGAACTTACAAAAAAATGATTCCAAACAATATAACGAATTATCTACAAGACAAGATTTGTGCACCCATTCTTCACATTTCTCACACTGAATCCATTCAATCCATTCTTCATCAACCAATATAGTATGGGGACTCACAGTTTCCTTACAATAAATGCATTTATAGTCGCATCTCATATCTCACAGAGGTTTTCGATTGTGAGCTATCCCGAATCGATTTTTCATGCAAAACAGGTTGAGGTCGAATATTTCAACAAGATTTTTTGCCGTTTCTCTCAATACTTTTGTGGCTTGTGCTTTAATGAATTTTCCCGTGAAATACGTATTGGGAGGTTTATATTTTTTTTTCCATGTTTCTTCACAAGCAGTATCTGATGAGAGCTCATCTTTTGGTAATGGTTGTTTTTTGGATGTGAGAGCGTTTTTTTAATATTTAAATTAGCTTCCTTATAGTAGCCCTCAATCAAACCTTTCAGTTCCCTTACGAATCTTGATACCCTTATATTCCTTTCTTTATTGATCAAATTGTTCTTAATGAATGAAAAATGACCTTCTACAATTGCATTGCTTACTCTATTACATGGTTGTCC
This sequence comes from Myrrha octodecimguttata, assembly GCA_958510865.1. NCBI lineage: Eukaryota > Metazoa > Arthropoda > Insecta > Coleoptera > Coccinellidae > Myrrha > Myrrha octodecimguttata. The sequence continues at coordinate 2,248,043 of OY294064.1, read as the reverse complement.
CGTTATTTTCAACATTGCCGCTGTAATGAGTGGGGTAAAAGGAATGTACTTTTGTAGGATTAGTTTACTCAAACTTTCATTGAAAAAAATATTAGTGGGTTCATTATCACGATGGGTGATTTCAATCTTGTTCAATATTCGTTGACTTCTTTCCGAGAAGTGTTTGAAAAACGGACTCTGGCTATAAAGTGCTTTCTCATTATTTTTTCCTAATAGGTTTTCCTCTTTACAATCAGTAAAATCTTCAGGGATGTTAAATGTGACATCATTTGACTTAGAGATCAGGCTTTTCATTAATGATATAGAATTCATTACATCTTCATTCTGAAGGGGCGAATTAAAAATTATAACGATGGTTTGAAACCATTTCGCAATTTCCTCGAATGAAGTTAGCATGATGAATACTGCCATTGATTCCTTGAAAAAAACTGCTTGCATCTGTGATAACTTAACATTAGACTTAGAATCCTTCAGTTTTTCTTTGATGTTTCTACACACCATCGCCATAAAATGCGAACAACATAAATTAATGGTGTGGAAACTTTCTGGCAACTGGATGTTTTCATTATACATGATATCGAAACATACATTTAAATACTGTGGTAAAGTCATCATATTAAAAGCCTTGCAAGCTGCATGTAAATGAGCAAAGCTGAAGTCCGTAACCATACCTGAAAAGATAGGCCATTTCTTCTTGCCCTCACAAAAAGTCCGGAATGAGACAAACAAGTCAAATATTTTCTTGCTCGTATGGACATTCGATATGAAATCAAAAACTGGTATTGTCCGTGATCTGTTCGATACGACAGCAGAATATAAAAAAGTTGGACAGTTGTTTTTTTCTGGGTTTGCTACAATACTCCCGGTAGCATCAAAATGCAAAAGCGGAAGTATTCCGTCTTTTTTCGAATTGAACAACATGGTTATTTGTTTATCGCTAAATAATTTCACGTTGAATGGAAAGCAAATTTCTTGTATATATTCGGGATGTTCCTTTTGCATTAGCAAAATATCAATTATGGGATTCTGACTCCGATCCAAATGTCGTTTAGCCTCCGATCTAATTTTTTGAAATACGGCATCTGACTTTATTTCTTGTAGGTTGCCCATTTCAGCAGGAGTTTTTTTTGTTTGACACAGTATTTTCCTCTTCAAAACAGAAGGGTTTTGTGAGATTAGTTTTTTTTTTAATAGCGATCTCTCCAATCCTTTCACATAGCTCGTTAATTTCTCAAAATGACTGAAATCAAGCGATGTACTGTAGACTTCAACTCTGTATGGCCCTGAATTGTGATGCTTATTTATGATAATTTTGAATTTCTTGCAATTTCCCTTATTATGTATGCAAGCAGCCCTGATTTCAATGTGAATTGTTCGAACTTTCGTGTAATCTATCTTTGGAACACAAATATTATTCACTTCCATGGCTATTCGGTGCCTTATATAAGTCGGATATATAAAGGAATTAAGTTTTCCTTTTTTCCCATCAAATATTTGATCGAATTCTACCTTTGTCAAGGAAAATGAACCTTCCAGAACATTACAATCTTTATAAAATAATTTTTGTTCCCTGTTGCCAACATTTTTAGAATTCACAGGGAGAATATCATTTTCTATAGAGCCGAATAATTTTAACTGATCAGGTATTCCAAAGCTAGGTTCTGATATTGGCGAAGATAATAGAGTATTGTTAGGTTCTAATCGCAATGTTTTTTCCACCGGAGACCCAGATGTGCCCAAATCTTCTTCTGGTGTAGGAAGAACATTATTGAATACTGAGTATTCTTTAGGAACTTTCAATTCATCTGGAGTGAAAGAATTCTGGCTTTTGAAGTTAGTGGACAGTTTGATGCATGATTCATATTTTCGTTCAGTTTTTCAAATGAATTTTGACAAAATTTGGAAGTCACCAAATTAATAGAGCCCTTCGGTGTCGATGAATACATCGAATTGTTTTTTTGGTCAGGTTCAGAATGCAGTAAATCCAAGTATTCTGGACTCCTTCGAATGATACGAAGGAATGCGCTCGGATGCATTTTTTTGCCGTGTTTCCTTGAAACAGTACTACATACATCTTTCAAAATAGAATGACTGCTACCCATAGTGAAGAGATCCCTTAACTTAAAAGATGGCATTTTTTCGTGTAGTTTTTTAATGATATTTGAGACTAACCTATTATGATGCTCATTTTTGAACCTCATGTTGAGCAGATATGTTTGGATAAGAGAAGAAAACAATAAATAACCCTATACGACAAGCAAACCCTTGAAACTGAAATTGTGCAGAAACAAAGTGTTAATGAATGTTCGATATATTCATAGAAGTCTCCAAAGAAATTGAATAGAATAAGATTGGAAAACGAAATTAGCTAAATTCAAAACCTATATGAAATAAAAACAAAGCCTATTCTTGACAAAACGAAAAAAAAGAAGAAAAAAAATAGCACTGCAATACAACTAACGAATAACTGTCCCTTGAGGACCCTCCCAGAAAGAACACGCAAAGCCCTTCAACTTACTCTACCTAATGGAACTTGAATCTTTTATTTTGTACTGGGTATATGTAATGAATGATTCAATCCGAAGATATAAAATCTCTTTAATGTAATACAGAGCAACAACGAACAACTAGATAATATCCTAACCACCTAACGAAAAGCACTCAAACAGTATCCGAATTCCGAACGTCCAGCTCCTATCGCTATTGCAGAGAGATTGAATGAGCTTGGTGCGGCGATTTAACATGTTAACTCGGTTTGCGTCGGGAGCGATCGGAAATCCTGTGTATTTCATTGAAAATCATTTCAAATTTAACGAAATTTTATAGTGGAATGTGAAATAGGACCATTATAGTTTTGAGATGTAGAATTATTCCAATTATTTTTCTGAAAAACACCGCCAAAACAGATATTTTCAGTGTTCTTCCTGAACACGGCTCCACATCAAGATGAAATTTTCAGGAAATTTACTTTCTAGAATTACCCATGTATTGAGATAGGCCAGAATCTCATACCTTGTGAACAAGGGGGTGAAAAGCAGCTTTTGAACAGAAATTTTGTGAATTTAACCTGAAGACGGTCCTGTATCAAAATGAAACCATCAGGAAATGTACTTCCTTGGATTCCACATGAAATGATGTCAGAGTTAATCTCTTACCGTTAAAACACAGGGGTGAAAAACACCCTCAAAAAAGAAATTTCCAGTGTTCCTCCAGAACACGACTCCGCATCCAGATGAAAATTTCAGGAAATTTACTTTCTAGAATTACCCATGTATTGAGATAGGTCAGAATCTCATACCTTGTGAACAAGGGGGTGAAAAGCAGTTTGAACAGAAATTTTGTGAATTCAACCTGAAGACAGTCCTGTATCAAAATGAAACCATCAGGAAATGTACTTCCTTGGGTTCCACATGGAATGATGCCAGAGTTAATCTCTTACCGTGGAAACACAGGGGTGAAAAACACCCTCAAAAAAAAAATTTCCAGTGTTCCTCCAGAACACGGCTCCACATCAAGATGAAAATTTCAGGAAATTTACTTTCTAGAATTACCCATGTATTGAGATAGGTCAGAATCTCGTACCTAGTGAACAAGGGGGTGAAAAGCAGCTTTTGAACAGAAATTTTGTGAATTCAACCTGAAGACGGTCCTGTATCAAAATGAAACCATCAGGAAATGTACTTCCTTGGATTCCACATGAAATGATGTCAGAGTTAATCTCTTACCGTAGAAACACAGGGGTGAAAAACAGCCTCAAAAGAAAAATTTTCAGTGTTCCTCCAGAAGACGGCTCCGCATCAAGATGAAATTTTCAGGATATTTAGTTTTTATAATTACCCATGAATTTATATAGGTCAAAAGGACTTGCCCTAAGGACACGGAATTATAAAACACACTTGAAACAAAAATTTCGAATTGGCACCTGAGAACGGTCATGTAGCTGAATGAAACTTTCAGGAAACATACATCTTGGGTTTAGCCAAGGAACTGCACCGGTCAAAATGTCTTACCATGGCGACAAGGGATTGTAAAACACTCTTAAAACAGAAATGATCATATTCCAACTGAAGACGGCCCTGTATTAATAGATGAAACTTTCAGGAAATTGAATTCTAAGCATCCAAGAAGTATATCTCGAAAGTTTTATCTTGATACAGGACCTTCTTCTTTGTCCTATGATAAGAGTTTCTGACCGATATCGTTTCATGGCTATCCCACGATGTATATTTTCTGAAAGTTTCATCTGATACAAGATATAAAAACGTTTTCAGGTTGAATTCACAAAATTTCTGTTTCAAGGTCGATGTTCCCTAGGTAAGAAGATTTTGTCCTACATCTTTGGAAGACAAATCCCGAGAAGTATATTTTCGGATATTTTCATTTTGATATAGAACGGTCCTACAGGTGGAAATTTAAAACTTTTATTTTTTGGGTGTTTTCAACCTCATGTTCCCATGGTAGAATAATTACATCTATAAATATCATTCCATGACGAATAAAAAGAGTCCCCAGAATTAGAAATTTTGGGGGACATGTTTCCTTTGAAACATGTCCCTAATGGCCAGACCGTAAACACAATAACTTCCGAAAGAAACAACTTAGAAAATCGATATTTGTAGAAAAGGTTTGTACCTTAATTGCGAAGGCAGAATTCGTGAATGGGTAAAATCCACTCAATGATTCCGAAGATATACCCATTCAAAATTTATTTTACCAATATTTCCAAAATTACAGATTTGATCGGATTGAACTCCAGTATTTTATCGAAAAATGACTGTTTGAAGGTTTATACAGAATTTAATAAGGATAATATGATGAGGAAATCACAGAATATTGAATATTTGAAAAAAAAAATTAAAATTTGTTTTTACGAATTGTTCTAAAGACTCGATCATCACGAAATTTTGCACAATGTTATCCTTCAGCATCATTGAACCAGCTGCAAAGGTTCATCACGATTGAATCAGTATTTCTCGAGTTATACCGAAAAAATCAACGATATCGAGAAAAAAACCTCGAAATTTGACATATTTTTTTCCGATATCTCCTAAATTCATGATTGTATCGAATTGAAATTTGGTACACTGCTGTGAAATATGGAGCTCAAAGTATAAATGGAATTGTTCTCGAATATGAAGATTGGTTTCAGAAGAAACCAATTATCGAAAATAACAGACATTTAGACAAAACGATAGCACGCTATTCCCCTAAAACATGCGCGCAAAAACGGCCAGTTTTCAATACCAAAATTTACGGGATACATTTTTAGAAGAAATTCACAGTGCGCGTCAAAATTATGGAACAAATTCATTTTCTCAGAAGAAAAATATTTGGCAACAAAATCCTGGAACAGGTCAATTTTTGTTTCACTTTTACCAAATCCATATGCATTTTTGAAGGATTTTTGTTGCACCCTGTGAAATTTTTTTTTTTTGAATTAGTTAGTTCAAAGAGGTACTAATAATATAGCTACTTAAGATCATAACTGAAGCGCAGTGTTTCACACATTCTATTTTTTCACGTGAGGGGGTTGAAAGTTGTGCATGAACAAAACTGTAATGGTCGACTTTCATTCGGTGACAAATTTCATCAGGTACCATTATCTCGAAGTAAATGAGCCATGACAAAGAGCACATACTGAAAACCTCTTTGAAGTAAGTAATTCTTCAAAAAAAATGTTTTTCTCGAAAATTTCTGCACGCCTGTAAAGAAGATACGAAGATCTTGCCGAAAAAAGTACCCATGACCCACTTTCCCTATTCAAAAAATTGTGAGGGTTGATAGCGATGGCACAAGGTGCAACAAAAATCCTTCAAAAATGCGTGAACATTTGGTAAAAGTGAAACCAAAATTGACCTATTTAAGGTTTTTGTTGCCAAATATTTTTCTTCCGGATGTACGGGAAACAGCATCATTAGATAGCTTGTTAGGTCGCATTTACATATTTACAACAATATGCCATTTCTCGGTAAACGCTGTTTAAGAGTAGAATAGGATGAATTATTAGAAAATATAGGTTCCAATTTGAGAATCTGTTTTAATGAATTCGATTTGTACAGTAAATAGGTACCCGGTACATTTTCGGTCCAAAAAGCAAACATTATTATAACACTACATATAGGCTGAATTGAAAATGGAAAAGATTTTTTGGAAAACACTTCTGCAGAAATATTCGAGTGTTCCTTGGGTCAAAAATCAGTCGAATAGTTCGTGTGCGTCGAGAGATACTGGGTGCTGAAATTTTATGGAAAACACCATGTATAACGGTGGTTTTCATTGTGCAACAGTTCATTTTCGGTATGGTGTTTCGGTATGTTAGGAATAGTTTTTGTGCCAAATTTTAGTTGCATCGCTCTTGTTCGTCTATAGATACTGGCAACTGACATTCCATGAAAAACACACTATATAACACAAGTTCTTATTGTGCAACAGTTCATCTTTGGTATGCTCTTCAAGCATGTTGAGAGTAGTCTCTGGGACAAAATTCAGTCGAATCGTTCGTGTGCGTCGAGAGATATTGGTAGCTGACATTTCATGAAGAACACTCTGTATAACAGAAATCTTCGTTGTGCAACAGTTCATTTTCGGTATGCTGTTTCGGTTTGTTAAGAGTAGTCTTGGTACCAAAATTCAGTCGAATCGTTCATGTGCGTCGAAAGATATTTGCAGCTGACATTTTATGAAGAATACCCTGTATAACAGAAATCTTCGTTGTGCAACAGTTCATTTTCGGTATGCTGTTTCGCTTTGTTAAGAGTAGTCTTTGTACCAAAATTCAGTCTAATCGTTCATATGCGTCGAAAGATATTGGCAGCTGACGTTTTATGAAGAACACCCTGTATAACTGAAATATGCATTGTGCAACAGTTCATTTTCGGTATGCTGTTTCGGTTCGTTAAGAGTAGTCTTTGTGCCAAAATTCAGTCGAATCGTTTATGTGCGTCGAAAGATATTAGCAGCTGACGTTTTATGAAGAACACCCTGTATAACAGAAATCTGCATTGTGCAACAGTTCATTTTCGGTGTGCTGTTTCGGTTCGTTAAGAGTAGTCTTTGTGCCAAAATTCAGTCGAATCGTTCATGTGCGTCGAAAGATATTGGCAGCTGACATTTTATGAAGAACACCCTGTATAACAGGGGTCTTCATTGTGCAACAGTTCATTTTCGGTATGCTATTTCGGTTTGTTAAGATCAGTCTTAGTACCAAAATTCAGTCGAATCGTTCATGTGCGTCGAAAGATATTGGCAAAATCTATCATATCGTAGCATTGATTTTCAATACGAAATTAATAGTATAATTTATGTGAACATATATTACACAATAATTCTCAACAGAATAATCTTTCTTCTCCATTTCATTCAATACATCCTGCTACCTCTGACAAATTCGAAAACGTGGCAACGCCGCTTCGATTCTCACGGATTGTCAGCTGGAACTTGTCAGCTATCTTCCGGCCGGTCTGTGGCAATAGTGTTGAAAAATACCTGAGTCTAAGTATTATTCAGGACAACTAACTCAATGAAGTTATGCAGAATTTTTTGTTTCTTCCATTTGGTAAGCACACTTTTTCTGATTGAAACTGTTCAAGATCAAGCTGGCATGGTCTATATGATTTTAAACAATCGAAAATTCTACACGACTGCTCCCTTTCATGTTGCTGATCCCTACACAAGTTGTTCAATTTACATAGTTTCCTTTGGAATAATAGCAATTCGTTCTTTCTTTTTACTCGTTCGTACCAGGGCATATAATTCATAATAGGGTTATTTTCGTAATCATTGCAAGAAACACATACAATGAAAAGAAAACAACTCGCAACTATCACTTTACAAAAATATTCACTTCAATTATATGGCTTAAGTTCTGACAGGGATTTCAATGCCTGATTTTGAAAATACATGAAAAAATAGAATTGTACATTCTCATGCACACTAAGGTTACAATTATTCATAGTTACAAAAAAGGTTATGAATGTTTTGTTTACACTTGAACCTGCTCCTCGAAAAACTATTCCATATGACAGTAGTGTTTGGAAATTGGCACCGTTTTATGCAGATGTCAGCATTTTGCAAGTTTTGAGAAAAAAATTTTCTTGGACTACTCCTGAAACAATATACTATCTGCTCGAAAACTTCTGAAGAACCAACTTTGCCGAGCAGAATTCGAAACGAATATGGAGCGAAAATACTGAAACTTTGTTTCTTCAATGTCAATGTGAAGTTTATTATAGCAAGATAAGTTATCATTGAAGGTATGGAATTTGTAGTTTTTGTCGATTCTTCTAGGTTTCCCTAGGAAATCCCTAAAATTGTAAAATAAATCGATAAGAAAAATGTAACTGAGTAACGATTCGTTAGATTCCATATGTGAATACCTATGAGATACATATACGTGAAATTGTGGAAACAAATAATTACTAGTATCAGGTATATAGCTATTCTTTTATATTCCGATGTCTCCTGAAGAATTTGTTTATTATTAATCAATGCAGAGCTTCCTGAATTTTCAATATTTAATCTAGATTCAACTTCAACAAGTGTTATGTCAGAATTATAAAGGATAGCTATTGAGGAGGACGCTTCTAATCTTAGAAGTTGCCCGCATTGTTTTCATGAAGTATTTTTGGAATTTTAGTGTGTCCTTAGCAGAAAAGTATTCCAAATGGTCAAATTCTAGTTGAAGTTATAATTTGAAAAATTGCCCTGGTGTGAGTTACAAGTTGAAATGATGGATGTCGACCACTGCATTGAAGTGAAGGAAGAAAAACCTATTTTGCCTGATTAGTGAGTATTTTGTAGAACTAGGTTGTAGTATACTTATGCATGTTCTAGGGCTCATTCATTTGGTCTCTTTTTTTTTGGAATTTCCAGCTGAAAATATATTCAAACATAGCATTAGGCATAGTGCTGACTGTTTTAGTTGGCTGATTTAAATTATGCAGGGCAATTTTACGAAGTTCAAGTGCAGAGTTTCTTCGGTGGTTTCATATACAAACCCTTTTTCCCTGAAGAAATCATTTTTATCCCCTGCCTAATGTGGATTTTCCAAAACTTCGCAATCTTATTAACTGACTACAAATAAAAAGGATGTCCTCAATATGATTCAGCAGAAAATTCTCTTTTATTGTAAGGAAATGATTTTTGCATTAATTGCTTCTCATCTTGGATTTCAAGCTACTGTAGTTTCATCAATGTGTCAAATTTTATTTTAGTGGCACCATAATCATAATCATAATGATAAAAAAAACGTGAGTTTTTTTATTCCTTCAGTGTTCGGGCCTTTCAGGATACTGAACGAATAGAAGCAACTGTTTCGTCATTAAGCCTCAAACCTACTCTATGAATACAATATGTTCCGGAAGAAACGACTTGAAAACCCGATATTTTTAGAGTAGGTTTGGGCTTAATTACGAAGGTTGAATTACTCGATATCTCATGATTGATTCGATCAATCTGAAACATCGTGGACAGTTTTGAAATACCAACGCGCAACTTGGAGCCAAATTTCGTGTGGTTTCAGTTGTTAGAAAATTCGAAAATACTGTTTAGATTTCAATGGAGTTCTGTACAAACCTTAGAGTCAGTATTTAACAACAATGATATAAGGAAAAAATGTGCCAAATTTCGTTGTTATTTGGAATTTTAAAGTTATTTCCGCAATATTTCAAGAAGTACATATGCAATCAGATTGAAACTTTCTTATCAGGTGGGGATTACCAACACGCAACTATGTGCGAAATTTCGTGTGGATCTAATACTTAGAATTTGAACAAGCGTGGAAAAGCTCCTGATCCCACGTCAGTGCTTTTCTAGATTTTTTCTATTATTTTGAAATTTCAATCTCTTTGGTGAAGTATTTTCATTTCTCTAGTGGTAACATACAGTTTACCTATCACGATTACGGAAAACATTTTCTACAAACAGAAATCCAAATTTAGTGTCCTCCACAGGTAATCAAGTAATCTAGTTCAGAAATTGCGGAAATAGGACAGGAATAAACATACAAATGACTTCTAAATCATATATTCAGCTACGTTTCGCAGATCTACATCACAGACTAACCAGATAAACCACTCGCGTCATTTACTTAGGAAATCTATGTCAACGCAGATGTGACCCTGAATCGAGCTAATCAGAATTTTAGCAGGCGTTTGAGGTGCTTTGGGGTGCCAATCAGATTGCAGGAATAGAATTACGTCACTCTCGCCGTTTTCGGACTCGCTTGAAGAGGTTATAAACATGTAAACAAACTGAAATGAATTTTTCATACTATCTATTGATGAATAATATCGTATCTGTTCCATTTTAGAATATAATCCAAACAGTTTTTTACAACCAAATCAATTGTTTAGTCATCTTTGAGGTTCTATTTTATGATGACAGTCCTCATTATATGTTTTAATTATACAACAAGAATTGAAATCGAACTTAGGTGGACTCATCCATAATGTTCATTTTATATAATATAAAGGAATAGCAACTGAAGTAAAAGCATTACAACCTCCATTATTCAATTAAAACAATGGGATGTCTAATAAAATTGTATATGATTGCACAAACACTAGGATTGAAATCGAACAAAGTTGGTCTATTCATAGTTTGATTTTATATTGAAATGAATCTCATTTGATGTGAAACTACAAAGATTCTCTGATTAAGGTAAACAGGTTTTTCATAACATTTTTCCAAAATTTTCATTTACTCCAACCGATTTCTTCTACAGGAGTTTCAGATGTGACAAAACACTAGCTTTGGTATTGGAAATTTGCTTTGCAAATGGTTTCATCGAAAAATCTTAGTCTGATTTTGAATTTGTGATTCCTGAATCCCGACAAATCCGTTTTTACATTTCGATTTTAGATATTCCAAAATCAAGTATTAAATTTGACAGCTGTTTCGAGGAAGAAAAAAGTGTGGTTATGTCTGTTATATTTCTCAAGGTCGGAGAGACGCGATTCCTGCAAACGATGAAGTGATTTGTCTTGTTGGTCTGTGTCTACATCCGCTTCCTCAGGCCTAAAAACATCAAAATTACATCACTTATACAATAGTACAAACAAAACAGCAAATTACCTCTATAAAAATTAGAAGTTCTAAAACTAAAGAACAAGTCTAACATCAAACTCCAAGGTACAAAATTAATTCACAAGCAATATTTCAAACATCCAGAAAGGTACATCAAGCTGCAACGAAAAAACCTAACCATAAAATGGTCGAACACAGAAAATCCTAACCCCACGAAAACCGTCATGTCATAAATACAATTGTCAACCACAAATTTCTTCTTTTTATTGATATGTCAGGATAGTGTACACAATTTATCAAGATTGTAATTTATTTCTTAATTACAGTCTCACCCTGTCTGTCCGCTCTGTATGAACATATATCTCGTCAAAATTGAATTATATAGTTTACTAAGATGTTCAGAATCAGATCTAAAATTGACGGAGTTGTTAACATTAATGTATATCATCTCTAAGATGTTCCTTTTTCTAAAGTGTTTTTCATTATCTAAGATTTTAACATTAGAGAAGTCAACCCTATGATTCTCTGTAAAAAAGTGGGAACACAAAGCCGTTTTCTCCCTATTTTTGACATCTCTGATATCACACTTATGTTGCCTTATTCTACTATGTAGATACTGTCTTGTCTGACCTATATATATTTTATCGCAATCCAAACAAGGAACCCCATATATCACGATGGATCTTTGACCTTAACTGATCGAGTCCTTTATTTTACTATACAAAGTACTAACCGTTTTCATGTTGTAAAAGACTAACTGATTATTTTCTGTTCTTAATTTTTTGTAATAATTCTGGGACAACCTTATTAATGAAGGACTTAGGATAACTATTATTAATTAATATTTTCTTTTCTTTTATAACGTTCTGGTCATGATACATGGGATCACTTAACTCAACTGCTCTGTAAAGCAAATTATTGATTGCACCGACCTTATAGCTAGTTGCATGCGTGGACAGATAATTTAAAATTATACCTGAGCTGGTGGGCTTTGTGTACCAATTGGTGGTGAGTTTTTGATCTTCAGTTCGGAGCACGCATAAATCCAAAAATGGTAACGAACCCTCCCTTTCCACTTCCACTGTAAACTGGATCCTCTCATGATATCGGTTAAAGAACTCAGGGCTGGGCAAAATACATGCTTGGCTTATTTGAAATACAAATTACAAAATACTTTCTCTCAGGTATTTGAAATACAAAATACTTTCAAGTCGGGTATTTGAAATATAAAATACAAAATACAGTATTTTAACTATTTGTATTTGAAATACAAATTACAAAATACATTCAGGTGTTACGTGAAATGTGAAAAGAGTACAACTGATTCAGCTCAGCTATTTCATAGCTAAATAAAGAATTTCCTTTCAGAAACACAAGATTTTTGAATGTAGTATCAGACAAACAGCCTCTTGTTGGGGAATGAATAAAACCTGCTAAAGAAAACAATCTTTCTATAGGTCCTGATGGGCAGGAACTTCTGTTATATTGTATGAACACATTTTTACTCGCATGTTCGGGGAAACAGCGAGTTATCATTTCATCACGATGTCTGTAATTTTCGAATTTTGAGCCGAAATTGGTCTCAAACGACTGGGTTGGACTCACTGATGAAGAATCCGTGGTCCAAATTGACTCTGTCCGCCCGGCCGTGTGCGCTGCAACTTTCGGAGGGAAGGACCTAGAGTCTTGAAATTTTCAGGTTAGGTTAAGATCCTGAATATCTCCGTAAAGTTCGTTAATGGGCCAAATCTGCCGAATGATTTTTGTGCTACAGCCATTTGAAATTTTGATTTTTCAATAACTCGAAAAATATTCATCTGATCGGAATGAAACTTGGTTGGAATATGAACAGTGTCAATAAGTAAAATTATGCATGGAAAAATTCGAAAAAAAAATATTTTTTTTTGAATTTTTTTTTAAAAATTTTCCTATTTCATTGAAATTTCCAAGTCACCATTTCGCAATGTGAACAAGCGCGTAAAAGCTGCTAACTTCACGTCAGTGATTTTCTAGATTTTTTATGTTAGCATAATATTCATGGATGGTAAGCTCTTTGCTCTAATCGTTTTTAGAAGTTGACTAACTCCAACTCCATGATGGAATGACCATTGCGCAGGACCTTTTCTTCCTTTCATTTGCCGAAAATATGATTGCTAGCAAAAGAACTAGATGAAGCAGATGAACGTCGCGCCATCTGAAGGGAGATTCAGGGACTATTTTCTGTAGAGCGCTCAGCGCTAATGGTATTTGTTCGAAAGTATTTCGAAGACAAAAGTATCGAAATACAAAATACTTCAGCCTCAGGTATTTGAAATACCAATTACAAAATACATTTTCAAGAAGTAATTGAAATACAAATACAAAATACGTATTTGTATTTCAAATACGTATTTCAATTACAAGTAATTGAAATACTGCCCAGCCCTGAAAGAACTCTACTGTTGTATCAACTTTATCACTTAAGGCCATGATGGAGTCATCAACATAGAACTTGAAGAATGGTATGTGAAAAGGTAGTTGGCCTAGTACTGTCATAACTAAGTCATTCATAACAAAGGATGCAAGACTAGGACTAGCAATTCCAACCATAGTGGTGCCCTCAACTTGCTGGTAGGTGTCCCCATCAAATAAAAAATAGCTGGTTTCAAATAGGAAGTCTACCAATTTCAAAAAAGTTGCCTTATCTAAAGGAGTATAAGCTGATATAGTTTGCCAATTTTTCCTTATAATCTGTATTATGAGGGTATGTGTGACGTTGGTGAACAACGAAGTTACATCTAATGAAACTAAGATGTAGCCATCAGGTAGGACCACATTTTTTGAGAATTCCTCGAATTCAAATGAGTCTTTAATTTGGTGTTGAAAAGTTGTTGTCACACTACTCAAGGTCTCATGTATGAATTTGGCAATGTTGGATGAAGGCGAATCTATTACACTAACAATTGGCCTGAGATGTAAGCCTTGTTTGTGTGTCTTACGTAGGCAATATAGACGTGGGGGGACAGCATTGTGTACTTTCATATTTCTCTTGGCCGTTTCAGAAATGAAGGAGTTCTCAAATAAATTGTCTGTCAAGGTGTTAGCTCTTCTTTGAAATATGGATGTGGGATCTTTGGTCAAAATCTTATACGTATTAGCATGATCCTAACATGATTGACATATTCATCACGGTACATTATCACTGTTGATCCTCCCTTGTCAGATCTGTTAACTATTATGTTGTTGTTGGATTTTAAAAAACGTTTAGTCATACTGAAGTTTCTCATAACCTTATCATGGAATTCCACTCTTCCATTAATTTTGTGCAGGTGATTGGTGAGTAAGTTGACAAAGTCAGATCTTAAAATATAATTCTATGTTCGTTATGATTTTACATCTCCTCCCAGGAGACTCAACTCAACTCAACTTACTCACCAATCACCTGCACAAAATTAATGGAAGATTGGAATTCCATGATAAGGTTATGAGAAACTTCAGTATGACTAAAAGTTTTTTAAAATCCAACAACAACATAATAGTTAACAGATCTGACAAGGGAGGATCAACAGGGATAATGTACCGTGACGAATATGTCAATCATGTTAGGATCATGCTAATACGTATAAGATTTTGACCAAAGATCCCACATCCATATTTCAAAGAAGAGCTAACACCTTGACAGACAATTTATTTGAGAACTCCTTCATTTCTGAAACGGCCAAGAGAAATATGAAAGTACACAATGCTGTCCCCCCACGTCTAAATTGCCTACGTAAGACACACAAACAAGGCTTACATCTCAGGCCAATTGTTAGTGTAATAGATTCGCCTTCATCCAACATTGCCAAATTCATACATGAGACCTTGAGTAGTGTGACAACAACTTTTCAACGCCAAATTAAAAACTCATTTGAATTCGTGGAATTCTCAAAAAATGTGGTCCTACCTGATGGCTACATCTTAGTTTCATTAGATGTAACTTCGTTGTTCACCAACGTCACACATACCCTCACAATACAGATTATAAGGAAAAATTGGCAAACTATATCAGCTTATACTCCTTTAGATAAGGCAACTTTTTTGAAATTGGTAGACTTCCTATTTGAAACCAGCTATTTTTTATTTCATGGGGACACCTACCAGCAAGTTGAGGGCACCACTATGGGTGGAATTGCTAGTCCTAGTCTTGCATCCTTTGTTATGAATGACTGAGTTAACGATCGGCTGTGATGCCGACCGTAAACACAATAACTTCCGGAAGAACCGACTTGGAAACTCGTTATTTGTAAAGTAGGTTTCGGGCTTAACTACGAAGGGAAAATGCACGAAAAATCATGTTCTGATAATTTTATCTTATTTGCAGTACTCTGGATTCAGAAGACCACATCCAAGGATTAAAATTGGAAAAAGGAGACATCGATATTCGGGAATATGATTCAACTAAAGAGAAACACAGTTCAGTTGAAAAGCTTGAAGATGTGAAGATTGAGGAACAATTTATCGATGAAGATCGAATTCAAGACATGGAACGATTTTTCAATGAAACTGAGTATATTAAAGAGAATGAAAAAAATTTCCAACAGGGACAAATTAATTGGAATATTCGGACAGACAATTCAGATGAGGACAAAAACTTCAATTGTCTACTTGTTAAGACCAAGTCGATGTCTGAAGAAGAAATGCAGGACCATATGGATGTTGTTCATTCCGAACAAAAAAAACATAACTTGCGTGAAGATGACACAGTAAATAAAAACCATCTGGAACAACAGTCAAAATCCTCTCACAAAAATAGCAACATACACCACTGTCATCTCTGTGAATATTTCACCACCAGTAAGGCCCATATGAAAATGCATATAGAGTCTGTTCACTTGAAGAGCAAAAAACATAAATGTCATCTTTGTGAATATGCTGCAGTGCGAAAGGCGCATCTGAATAAACATATTCAATCTGTTCATCCAAAAAACGAAAAATTTCAGTGTAATGAGTGTGAATATGCTACAGCTGTTAAAGCGTATCTAAAAAAGCATAGAGATTTTGTTCACATGAATATTAAAAAGCACCAGTGTGACACGTGCGAATATGTATGTTACAAGAAGGAGAAGCTCAAAACGCATATTGAAAATGTTCATTTGAAATCAGAAAACCATCAGTGCAGTATATGTGACTTTTCTACAACTACGATGATGTTACTCGCAGAGCATACAGAATCTATTCATTCTGATATGGAAAGGTATCAGTGTGCTGCGTGTGAATATTTCTGCTATAAGAAGGAGGATCTCCAACCTCATTTCGAAGATGTTCACTTGAATACTCAAAAATATCAGTGTGATGAATGTGAATATGCTACAACTATCGAGATGTTACTAAAAAAACATAAAGAATCTATACACTCGGAAACAAAAAAACATCGGTGTGATGAATGTGAATATGTTACTGGTAGGAAGAACAATCTAAAAAATCACATTGAATCTGTTCACTTAAATATAAAACAATATCAGTGTAATAAATGTGAATATGCTACAGTTAATGAGAAGTATCTGAAAAAGCATATTACATCATGTCACTCAAATATCGAAAAAGCCGAAAAACCCAAATATCCGTGTTATGAATGCAAATATACTACAGCTAGAAATGCTGATCTGAAAAATCATATTAACTCTGTTCACTTGAATATCAAAAAGTTTCAGTGCGATAAATGTGACTTTGATACAGCGAGGAAAACGAATCTGAAGAATCATATTGACTCTGTTCATTCGGATATCATAAAATTTAATATCAAAAAATTTCAGTGTAAAGAATGTAATTTTGCTTCCGCTTGCAAAGCGTATATGAAGAAGCATATTGAAACTATTCACTTGAAAATCAAAAGACATCAATGTGATTATTGTGAATATGCAACAAACTTCCTCGGAGCCCTTAAAAGACATATAAGAGCTGTTCACTTAGGATTGAAAAAGAATTGTGTGAAAAAAAATAGTGTGAAAAGGGTGAATACGAGGTCTGACCATTAAATAACGACAGTGCTTATGAAAAAGTGTTTTATTGTTATTCTGGAGAGCAGAGTACCATCGTTTTGTCGAAATGTCTGAAATTTTCGATTTTTTCCCAGAAATGGTCTCCAACAACTAGGTTGGGCTCACTGATGAGGCGTCCGGTGCCAAAATCGGGTAAACCCGCAAGATTTCCCGTCGCCGATATATTGAAAAAATATTTACATCATTGTACGCAGTGCGTTTTTCTGAATAAAAAATGTGAAATCGAACATAGGCGGTCTCCCTTAATTTAGAAGATATGGGCGACCAAAGTTCCAAAATGTTTCGTTTTCAGGTCCCTTTTTCCACCATAAAAACGATCTCTCACTTCATCTGTATAGTTCACAAACCACCTTTGAACTTTCAACCAACAATAAGCAACACTTTTTTTCAAGAATAATCAATATTTAATGAAAAAACAATGTTATTACTGGATAACCACTTAACCTCTATTCCTTCTGATTTCGACTCAGTCTAAAAGTGAAGTTTGGCAATGGCGCGAGTTCATCGGTCGGAATTGGGCCATCGTGCGTACTCGTGAATGAGATTATTGCTGCCGAGAAAATTTGTTCTTAGTTCTTACTGTTTACTGCTATACTCTAAATCTTCCAATAGGAGAATTCGTTTCTAATGAAATCTACAAGGTTGAAACACATAGTAATAGAATGAGAATACACCCTGATATATTTCAACGTACATTTTTTAATATGTGATAGGTCGCGCCCTTCCCAGATTTCCAATGAAATCGAGGTTATTATATAACCCATTTTATTGGAATACCCTGAATCTAATTCTAAACTGGGACCATCTCGAAGACACAACAAAAAACGAAGTAGATAACAACCTCCCTATTTTGTGGGGGAAAGAAAGTTCAAACGAAAATATTGAGAGTGAAACTTTAAACAAATATTCTCAATGATTTTGTTTTGATGTTAGAATAACCACCTCTTCTTCAGTGACAGAAGCATTTTGCCTACAATCATATCCTTCAACTGTCCATCATTTCATATTTCCCGCCAGCAACTACTCTTCGGTCATAATACGTTGGCCAGCGATGAAAAGACGCTGTTGCCAAGCTCCGCTTTAACATGGAGAAGTATTTCGTAGAAATATAGGTTAAGTGGTAGTCTGAAATTTTCACTTTTCTCCCTTTAAATAATGAATTTTCTTGAAAGAAAGTGTCGATATTCGTTAGTTGAAGGTTCAAAGATGATTTATGAACTAGATTTGAGAAGTGAGAGATCATTTTTATGGCGGAAAAAAGGATCTGAAAATGCAACAATTTGGAACTTTGGGGGCCCATATCTTCCAAACAAAGAGGGACCGCCTATGTTGGCCTTCATATTTTTTGTTCAGGAACTCACACTGTTTACAATGATGTGAATATCTTACTTATAGCTTCGCGACGGGAAATCTTGCGGGTTTACCCAAAATCGATTTTGTCCGGCTAGCCAAAAACATGACAACCGTACAACACAAAAAATACTGATGCAATGATGATGTCACTTGGTTTCTTGTTCAAAAATGCTGATGAACAACTTTGTGTAGAGTTTCGAGATGATTGTGTAATTAGAACAATTTGAAACACATTTTGTTTTCAAATATTGTATATTCTGCGATCTTCTGATCATATTATCCTCACGAAACTCTTCATGAACCTTCAAGCTGTCGTTTTTGCGCGCATGTTCTAGGGGAACAGCGTGCTATCGTTTTGTCCAAATGTCTGTAATTTTGGATGATTGAGCCGAAAATGGTCTCAATCGACTAGGTTGGACTCACTGATGACGAATCCGGTGTCAAAATTGATTCTGTCCGGCCGGCCGGCCGTCCGTAGACACGATAACTGTCGACAGAAGCAAGCTAGCTACTTGAAACTCTCAGGATAGGTTGCGCATCAGAATGCCGCGGTTAAGTTCGTTAATGGGCCAAATTGATCGAATAGTTTCGGAGTTATAGCCACTTGAAGATTTGAAGTTATTTATTTTTTATTTCAGAAACTACTCAAGTGGTGGAGTATACTGACGCGCAACTTTGAGCCAAATTTCGTCAAGATCATATTGTCAGTAAATTTGAAAAAAAATTTTTTTCGAAATTTTTTTACAAAAAAATTTTTTTTCCGGAATCCATTAATCATATCCAAAAAAAATTATACTCACACTTTGACCTTCTAATTTCACAGCAGTGTACTAAATTTCAGTTCGATACGATCATAAGTTTTGGAGATATCGGGAAAAAATATGTCAAATTTCGAGGTTTTCTTCTCGATATCGTTGATTTTTTCGGTATTACTCGAGAAATACTGATTCAGTCCTGATTAAACTTCACAGCTAGTTTTAAGATGCAAAATTTCGTGATAATCGTGTTATTAGAACAATTTGAAAAAAAAAATTTCTATGATTTTCTCATCATATCATCCTCATTAAATTCTGTATGAAACTTCGAACTGTTATTTTCGATGAAGTACTGGATTTCAATTCGATCTGATCTGTATTTTTGGAAATATTGGAAAAATAAAATTTTGATTGGGTATATCTACGGAATCATTGGGTGGATTTTACCCATTCACGAATTCCGTAGATATACCCAATCAAAATTGGATTTTTACAATATGTCCAAAAATACAGATATGATCGAATTGAAATCCAGTAATTTATCAGAAAAAAATTTCAAAAAGCACTGCCGTGAAGGCAGCAGCTTTTGCGCGCACGTTAAAATTCGTTGCTGAAGCGGTCATCTACACTGAACATGCGCGCAAAAGTTGCTGCCTTCACGGCAGTGCTTTTTGGACTTTTTCTATCAAGTAATGGATTTCTATTCTATCTAATCTGTATTTTCGGAAATCTTGGAAAAATAAAATTTTGAGTGGGTTCCGTAAACACAATAACTTCCGGAAGTAATAACTTAGACTTTCGATATTTGTAAAGTAAATTCGTGAATGGGTGAAATCCGCCCAATGGTTTCTTAGATATACCTATTTAGTTTATGTTTTCAATAGATCCACAAATACAGATCAGATCAAATTGAAATTCAGTATGTACTTGATTGAAAAATGGCAGCTTGAAGGATTTATACAGATTTCGTGAGGATGATATGATTAGAAGATCACCAATTCTTTCCATCCATTTTTTTTCTTGAAAATTTCTGCACGCCTGTAAGAGATACAGAGACCTTACCAAAAACGCTGCAAATTTTACACAAGGGTTTATTATTTTCTAAGTTAAGTATCCCAAAACCATTGATATCTAAAATAAAACTTATACAGCGTGCCAAAAAAGTAAAATTACTCGTCAATAATGAGTGTACGAGCAGTGCTGGGCAGTATTTCAATTACTTGTAATTGAAATACGTATTTGAAATACAAATACGTATTTTGTATTTGTATTTCAATTACTTCTTGAAAATGTATTTTGTAATTGGTATTTCATATACCTGACGCTGAAGTATTTTGTATTTCGATACTTTTGCCTTCGGAATACTTTCGAACAAATACATCTAGCGCTGAGCGCTCTACAGAAAATAGTCCCTGAATCTCCCTTCAGATGGCGCGAAGTTCATCTGCTTCATCTAGTTCTTTTGCTAGCAATCATATTTTCGGCAAATGGAAAGGAAGAAAGGTCCCGCGCAATGGTCATTTCATCTTGGAGTTAGAGTTAGTCAACTTCTAAAAACGATAAGACCTTACCACCCTTGAACATTATCCTAACATTAAAAATCTAGAAAAGCACTGACGTGAAGTCAGCAGCTTTTACTCGCTTGTTCACATTGCGAAATGGTGACTTGGAAATTTCAATGAAATAGGAAAATTTCAAAAAAATTCACAAAAATGAAAATAATTTTTTTCCGAATTTTTCTATGGATAATTCTACTTATTGACACTGTTCATATTCCAACCAAGATTCATTTCGATCAGATGAATATTTCTCGAGTTATTGAAAAATCAAAATTTCAAATGGCTGTAGCACAAAAACCATTCGGCAAATTTGGCCCATTAACGAACTTAACCGAGATATTCAAGATCTTAACCTAACCTGGAAATTTCAAAACTCTAGGTCCTTCCTTTCGAAAGTTACAGCGCACACGAACGGACGGATAGAATCAATTTTGACCACGGATTCTTCATCAGTGAGTCCAACCTAGTCGTTTCATACAATATAACACAAGGTTCTGCCCATCAGGACCTGTAGAAAGATTGTTTTCTTTAGCCGGATTCATTCATTCCCCAACAAGAGGCTGTTTGTCTGATACTACATCCAAAAATCTTGTGTTTCTGAAAGGAAATTCTTTACTTAGCGATAAAATAGCTGAGCTGAATTAGTTTTACTCTTTACACATTTTACGTAACACCTGAATGTATTTTGTAATTTGTATTTCAAATACAAATAGTTAAAATACTGTATTTTGTATTTTATATTTCAAATACCCGATTTGAAAGTATTTTGTATTACAAATACCTGCGAGAAAGTATTTTGTAATTTCTATTTCAATTAAGCCAAGCATGTATTTTGCCCAGCCCTGTGTACGAAGAACTATTAAGGAATATCCTCGCACCCGTCGATTTTTGATTTCAAAACCAATTCATCCTGTGCTTTTTTGAATTCGATATTTCCCAGTTCACTACTTTATTTTTTCATCTGGAAATATATGGATTGTGATACGTTAAATGAAAGGTAATTTGATTACCTTTTCGGCGATGTGGCTTGAGGTAGAATTGCTTGTGCCGTTTCTCGTTGAAAAATTAGGAAATAATTTAGAATTTTCTGTTAGGAGGGTACTGTGATCAGACCATTATTCTTTTATTAATTCATAATGATGATAATAATATATGTATTCAAACAGAGGCTTATTAAAATACAATAAGGTTGGTTTCCTAAAAACAGAATACATAACTCAAAACAATTAACTTTTACAAAAATCAAAAGATTTACTCTAAGGTTATGGTTCATAGTCAACAATTGCATTTTACAAAGTAGTTTTGAAAACTTTCAGGTTGGATGTCCTCCTAAACCCTTGGGGAAGAGCATTAAATAGCCTTAGGGTCATGTACAAGCGCGACTTTTTTTATTAAGGTTAAAGAGTGACGTGGGTACAAGTATGTGTATCTGCGCGCCTAGTGTTGTTACAGTTTAAATTTTGTTGGAAGTACCTTCATGAAAACGAGTACCCTATATATGTATAGACCACATGATGTTAAAAATTTGTTCTCTTCAGAAGGCCTATTGCAAGATTCTCTAAAACCTAATTTCAGTATAAATCTAAAAGGAATTTTTGCCTCAGAAGCACTTACCTTATTACTATAAGGGAAATTCTCGAACCCATGGATTTGTAATTTAAATTGAATTAATTCTTAACTTTCCTTGTTGTTCACAAAACTGAATTGGTCATCGAATGACCTTTGATGCGATATATCACAAGCAATATTTTTCAAAAAAAAAACTGTTGAGGTTTAAGGGAATAAACCCCCAACAATGCATTTCTCAAACTTCGAAAATAGAAATGAAAATAGGGAAATTCTCGAATCCATGGATTTGTTACTTATATTGAATTAATAATTAACTTTCATTTTCGTTCACATAACTGAATTGGTCATCGAATGACCTTTTATGCGATATATCACATGCAATATTTTTCCAAAACAAAACTGTTGACGATTAAGGTTATAAACCCCCAACTTTAAAACTACATATATTTTTCAAACCTTGAAAATAGAAATCGGCGGGTAGGAGGATATTTTTCAATATTTATTATTTTAAGAATAAGAATCTGACACCAATCACATATTGTTAATTTTCTAATGAGAAAATTGCCTAACAAATTCTTTTTCAGTAACGCCACTCAATATGCAATGGAATGTACTTCCATTTGATATATCACAATCCATATATTACTATTCGAAAAAAAAACAGTATGGGGGTGTAGAGCGTAAAGGGCGGGAGATTTCGAATTCAAGAAAGCATAGGGAGACCTGCTTTCGGAATTACAAATCCTTGGATCCGTGGATATTCCTTAATAATTATTAAAAGAATAATGGTCTGATTGCAGTACTCTCCAGTCACAAATTGTAAATTAATTTCTGATTTTTTATTGAAAAACGGCACGACAAATTCTTTTTTTAGTCGTATCGCTGAGTAGGTAATCCAATTACCTTTCATTTGATGTATCACAACGCATATATTCCAATTTGAAAAAATGAAGTAGTGGGGTGCCGGGCGTTGGGGATGAGAAATATAGAATTCAAAGAAACACAGGATGAATTGCTCTCGGAATTCAAAATCAACAGGTGCGAGGATTTTCCTTAATAATTCTTCATTCAAAAGTTATTGACGAGTTACGTTACATTTTTGGCACGCTGTATACTATTCATATCCCATTGGTTTTTCAGCCCAAAATTTGCTGCGTTTTTCTTTATACCTCAGGAACCACTGGTCGGAAATCATTCGGGTAAAAATTTTTCGGTTGAGTTATGCAACAGTGATAAATATTGGAAGTTTCATGAAAATTCGGTAGTAAGTTTCTGAAAAATATTTTTTTTTTCCCTCCAACCCCCAATTTTGAGCCCTTAGGGTTCACCGATCCTGCTGAAAAGCTTGGAGGATCAACCCCGAGTGACACACAATTTTTCCACCAAGTTTCAAGGATTTCCGTTCAGTACTTTCAGAGAAAAGCCCCGGACAACGAACGGCGGGCGGACGGATTTTTTTTTATTAGTTAATTCAAATCTACATACTCCAAAACGTAAACTGTGAAATTTTCAGGGGGGGGTGAAATTTTTTTTTTGTTGGTCGATCAATAAGGTTTATTATTTGATTTTATCAAATAATAAACCAAAAAGTATCACATGGCCCACTTTCCCTATTCAAAAAATTTAGAAGGTTGATGCATAAAAATTTGGTAAAAGTGAAACACAAACTGACCTGTTCCAGGATTTTGTTGCCAAATATTTTTCTTCTGAGAAAATGAATTTGTTCCAAAATTTTGACGTTGAAATTTTTAACGTATAATAAACTCATACAGGTCAATCGATTCCTATTCAAATAATTGAAAAAATCTAGGTCCGTATAACAGAAATATTGGACTTCTCTTAGGCTGAGATTCAACACCCTGTATATTGAAATTTCAGAATGGGATCGGGATATTTGAGGAAAGCAGAACATTTTCAACTGGAATCAGTTGAGAGTTTTAATCTGGAAATATGTCTATCAGAACTTTCCGAACATGTGGATAGACAGAGATGGACCGCCAACCTGTACCGGTAAATCAACAGATTCGAATCCTATCGATTATTTTCTAATTTGGGATTATTTAAAATGTCAAGGGTATTCGTCTAAGTAGGGAAGTTAAGAGATTGGAAGGAAAAATTTGGAAGCCGCCTACGTTGAAACATATCAATTTAGACATGATCAAAAAAACTCTCCGTTATATTTTGAGATGGGCCAAAATCAAAATTTAACCAAACGATGATACTTTGCAACTTCTTTTGTGATTCATTTCCACGATTTAATTTAATTAATTATTAATTACTGTTTATTTATTGAACATTATTCATTAATTATTTCGGGTACATATCTCAAAATTAATGTTTTTCGGGAATTTCTTGAAAAAATCCTTCGAAATAACAAAAAATACTAATTTCCAATTTATAAGACAAGAGATGTTTTCAATCACGAAGTTCGAATTTTTTGGGAATTTAGTGGAGTTTCACTATTGAATCAAACATTTTCGTGAACTTTTTGATAATGATTTCGACTTGCGGTATAAAAAAAAAACAACTGATTCCAATCGGAAATTTTCTGCTTTTTTCAAATACTTCTGTGATACGGATCTGGAATTTATCAATTATTTGAATATGAATTGGCGAATGATGATAAGCGCTACTCCCTCTGGTGGCTATCCGAGTAACTCGAGGTGCAGACATAATCTTTTATAAAAAAAAAGAAATGTTAAGAAAAGGAGGAAGTTAATGAATTATTCTTGGCGTTTGTATGATTTTTCAAGTGCTTCTACTGAGGGAAAGCAAACTCAAATGTCCGTTCCCATAGACTTCCACAGCCCGGTAAAGTATTTCGAGTTAGGGTGAAAGAAACTTCCTTTAACAAGTCGGGCCTGAAAGTGTTGAAGAATCGATAAAAACCAACAAACAAGGTTTATGAGAGTCTGTTACCTTGATTTTACCGATGATGATCATTTTTATAGAGGAAAGCACTAATTGCTCATGAAATATTAGATCACATTCATGAAGACAATTTTTTTCCAGGCCCCTAATCCAAGCAGAGAAATTTACTTAAAAGGAATGCTCTGCCTTCCAGAAATCTGTCTGTTGAACTGATCATTAAGGAACAACGTAAATGTTCTAGTGATAGAACTGATTATTGAAAAATAAAGAGTCTCAACAAGGAAATATCTGGTGATGAATACTGTTCGCCTCAAAGTTGTACAAGGCTTATTTATTACAGCTTTTTCTAGACCAATCATATGAGTGTTGGAAAATTTATTTGTCAATCCATAATGATTAAGACTTACGATACAAGTAGCATTAGTTCTATGTGAATGTGTTCATTTTATTCACAACATATTGAGTATTTAGTCCTTCGCTATGAAAATAGTAAAGTTATAAGTATATGTCTATTATTCCAAAAAGTATGTTCTACAATACTATCTTTTTTTCAAATTTCAAGACAGCCTAAGAAATCCACCAGAGTCAATCTTGCCATTTGGATCTGAAAATAAATAATATTAAAATACTGTCTAACCTTGGAGATATCCCCGTAATTTTAGAGTTGCTTCACTCAATAAGATTGAAGAATGATACATACCTACTTTATAAGAATGGAATATGTACTCCCAGTAATACTCTCGTCAACTATGAAAGTCTATAAAGTCTTTGAATAGATCGTGAAATGAAAAATTATCAAACCAAACACTAACAAACAGTACAAAATCGACTATCAAAACTAAATCTATGTCTGTATCTAAGGTTCCAAAACTAGGCACCGTGGCGCTGCAATCTTAAATTCAGACGCCAATCGACTGACCTGTAACAGTGAATCATACTATTTATATATCAACGGATTTTACTGGGTGGTTTCCAAAGCTATGAGCAATTGAAAATATTGGTGAAAACAAGAAACACCCTGTATCTTGGTTATGGAGTTGATTATTCTACCAAATATAGGTTTTTTGGACTGGTCTAGGGAAGCTCTATCTCGGGTTACCGTATTTTCATTTATTACCAATGAAACACCCTGTAAGATTAGTTTACTTAGATTAGCAGCTTTTAAATCAACAAAGATGTAACAGATGAATCTAGAGAACTATTCATGATTATGAAGACTAAAAAATTCACAATTTGTCAAAAGCATAAAATATTTGCAACCGTAGAATTAATAAGTTAACATAATATGTCATTGACGGATTGACGACGTCATACCCTGGACAACAAATATAGTTACAATTATTGTGTACTTATATCTTACATTTGAGACATATTGCATATTATTGTTTTTATCACTCTGCGTTATTTACAATCATTGTGGCTTATTCTTGAATGAATTTAACGAATTATTGTAGATATCATACTAAAATTTTGAGTATCTGCTCTTTTATTTACAGTGTTCCTTATTTTATACGAATCATTTTACTGACTTTTCGTCTAGGCCAATTTTACTTCCAATCCAAAATCTTGTCTATGTCCAAAATTTAGTAACGTTAAAATTTTGTTCCAGTTTGTTTGAACTTGACCTTAACTTCAAAGCTAGTAGTTTTATGAAAACAAACCATAGAAATTTGGTGGAGAACAGATTATCATCATACAATGATGATTAAACGGGCAACCCCCATATAAAACACAAGATGCATAAACTAAAACTAACGTTCACAATTTCACAGAATATAAAAAAATAAAATCTGCTCCAACTATCATCCCAGTATCCTAAATAAATTGCGCCTGAATTATTATAATTTTGGGTAAGATTTCTTGAGAAGGAATTTTTCGTTTGGATAACGATATAAAATCGTACTTTAAATCGTTCCTGGAGGATAATTTCGGTGTTATTTCAGTGTATGTTGCTTGGTGGATCAAAATGAACCAATATCTGAGTTTACTCGAATTTCTGGATAAAAAGGTACCTCAATAAGTAATGAAAGGACTCTTATTTATGTGAAGAAGTGCTGAATGCAGGCCATATTATGTGATAAATCTAGAATCAGTCCAAATGATATGACTTGTTCTTTGTTTACAAACAAGTGAATCAATAAAATGAAAACAGATTTTCTGCTTTAGTTCTTTTGCATTCTATTTCTAAAGAAAAGGAAACAGATAGACATATAATTGATTTCATTTTCATATTACAGCAGCTCAAGATACAAATACAAAATGAAAAATGTCACAGCTGGTTCAATCTAGCTATATATAGAAATGAAAAGTATTAATGTATTTATATGAATAACTTCAGCTATTTATCAACTATAACACTATATCTAGTTTTTGTCAGGTTTTCAACCAGATCACTGTTTTTGAATATGATTTTGTGTGATATGTGATTAGGTAGCTGCAGAAGTGCTTGGTAGTTTCTCTGCAGCATTTTTCTTCAAAATTCTCTTATTTTCATTTACACCTAAAAACATCATGACATGAAGTTGTTCCGAAATGAATACATTGTAGGTAATTTGCCTTTATGAAAATAAACATCTTCAGAGAAATACAGTGAACATACTTTCATGTATTTCGTGACCTGTTTTCCAATCTTCAATTTCTAAATCTAGGCCTTTCTTCTATCATTGAGTTCCCTGCCAAATGCTGTTTCCAAATCAACTTTTCTTTCATTTGGCTTTGGAAAAACTGAAAACTAGAGGCACTAGATGATTCTTTCTTCTTTGACCATGAAAAACATTGAGTTGTGGCACACAACAATAGTCATTTCGGGAGGATGCCATTTCGAATTGATACAATCGAAAATTTTAATCAGAAAGAACGGAATCGATTGATAAATATTACAAACACTTTCGGTATACCAAAATTTCAACTCGGAGAACAATACAAAAGCTCGAAAATCAAGTCTTAAAAGTAAGCAAATTACGTTAAAATAACGTGCACGTCGAAAAACTACTAGCTTGGAAGTGTTCGAATTTCTATCGCCAGAGGGCGACTCAGCTATAGTCTAATACTAGAAAACTGTTTCAAGTAGGATAAAAGTAATAACTGAAGAATTTATGTTTACATTGCGAAATGGCGACTTGGAAATTTCAATGGAATTTAAATGAAATTATGAAAATTATCAGGAAAAAATTTTTTGTTCAAATTTTCCCGTGGATAATTTTTCTTATTGATACTGTCCATCTTCCAACCGAGTTTCATTTCGATCGGATGAATATTTTTCGAGTTATTGAAAAATCAAAATTGTAACAAGATTCTGAGTACTTCCTATCGGAAGTTACATCACACACGGCAGGCCGGACGGACAAAATTGAATTTGACCACGGATTCTTCTTCAGGCAGTTCAACCCAATCGTTTAAGACCATTTTCGGCTCAAATTTCGAAAATTACAGACATCGTGACGAAATTATAACGCGCTGTTCCCTAGAACAAGCGCGTAAAAAGAATACAGTAATTTAAACATCAGCTATCAAATAGGTGACCATACATCATTTGTGATCTAAGGACCTGTAAAATGTGTATAATATTTCGTTACTTTGATGACAATTAGAAAGGCTTTTGTATCATACGGAAAAACAAAAATCTAGAAAAGCACTGCCGTGAAGGAAGCAGCTTTTACGCGCATGTTCAATGTAGATGACCGGCAACGAATTTCAACATTCGCGCAAAAGCTGCTGCTTTCGCGGCAGTGCTTTTCTTGATTTTTTTTTCGATAAATTACTGGATTTCAATTCGATCTAATCTGTATTTTTGTAAATATTGGAAAAATAAAATTTTGAATGGGTATATCTACGGAATCATTGGGCGGATATTAGTTCAGTGAGAACAACTTCTTGTTGTTCCCAGCAGCCAGCACTAATATTTGTATTCTGTGTTGCCCACTGCTGACAGTTGACAGGTTGACTTGACTGTGTCGTACGATAAATTTTCTTTGATCTGTGGTCCTCGACTGCTCGCGTTGCTACGCCACAGAATAGAGAAGTAATATACTTCTCTATTCTGTGGCTACGCTATGCTATTTCACTTTTCAATGTTCTCAAACTGAAACAGAGCCACAGCCAACAAGTGAATACTACCACAGATCAACCAGATAAACCACTCTCGTCATTTACTTAGGAAATCTATGTCAACGCAGATATGACCCTGAATCGAGCTAATCAGAATTTTCACAGGCGTTTGGGGTGCCAATCAGATTGCAGGAATAGGATTACGTCACTCTCGCCGCTTTTGGACTCGCTTGAAGAGGTTATAAACATGTAAACAAGCTGAAATTAATTTTTTGTCTTATTTATTTGATGAATAATTTCGTATCTGTTCCATTTTAGAATATAATCCAAACAGTTTTTACAACAAAATCAATTGTCCAACATAATCATCTCTGAGGTTCTATTTTATGATGACAGTCCTCATTATATGCTTTAATTGTACAACAACAAGAATTGGAATCGAACTTAGGTGGACTCATTCATAATGTTGTATTGAAATGAATCTCATTTGATGTGAAATTATTACAATCTATACATTTTCCACGTAATACAATCGTATGTTTCTGTTTGCTGGATAAATAGATTTCAAAGAGAAAGTTTTTGCCAAAAAATATCTTTTAATAAACGACTGTTATATATCTTCTTTATTGATGAAATAGTGAAGCAATTATGGATTATACTCAACTTGCTGAATTGAATTATGTAAAAAATTTCAAAAAGCACTGCCGTGAAGGCAGCAACTTTTGCGCGCATGTTCAATGAAGATGACCGCTTCAGCAACGAATTTTAACGTGCGCGCAAAAGCTGCTGCCTTCACGGCAGTGCTTTTTGAAATTTTTTTCTGATAAATTACTGGATTTCAATTCGATCTGATCTGTATTTTTGGAAATATTGGAAAAATAAAATTTTGATTGGGTATATCTACGGAATCATTGGGTGGATTTTACCCATTCACGAATTCGGCCTTCGTAATTAAGGTCCAAACCTTCTCTACAAATATCGAGTTTCTAAGTTGTTTCTTTCGGAAGTTATTG
This sequence comes from Myrrha octodecimguttata, assembly GCA_958510865.1. Lineage (NCBI taxonomy): Eukaryota > Metazoa > Arthropoda > Insecta > Coleoptera > Coccinellidae > Myrrha > Myrrha octodecimguttata. Next base: position 2,217,831 of record OY294064.1, on the reverse strand, counting down.
TGTTTACGCAGTCGGCCGTTAGGCTGACCGTAAACACAATAACTTCATCGAAAATAACAGTTCGAAGTTTCATACAGAATTTAATGAGGATGATATGTTGAGAAAATCATAGAATTTTTTTTTTCAAATTGTTCTAATAACACGATTATCACGGAATTTTGCATTAAGTTGTCTTTCAGCATGTTAAAACTAGCTGTGAAGTTTAATCAGGACTGAATCAGTATTTCTCGAGTAATACCGAAAAAATCAACGATATCGAGAAGAAAACCTCGAAATTTGACATATTTTTTCCCGATATCTCCAAAACTTGTGATCGTATCGAACTGAAATTTAATACACTGCTTTGAAATTAGAAGGTCAAAGTGTGAGTATAATTTTTTTTGGATATGATGAATGGTTTCCGAAAAAAAAATTTTTTTTTTAATTTACTGACAATATGATCTTGACAAAATTTGGTTGCGCGTCGTTATACTCCACCAAACTGCCAAGTTTGAATCCAATCGCTTAAGTAGTTTCTGAAATAAAAAATAAATAACTTCAAAACTTCAAGTGCCTATAACTCCGAAACTATTCGACCGATTTGGCCCATTAACGAACGGCATTCTGATGCGCAACCTATCCCGAAAGTTTCAAGTAGCTAGCTTGCTTCTGTCGACAGTTATCGTGTCTACGGCCGGCCGGCCGGCCGGACAGAATCAATTTTGACACCGGATTCGTCATCAGTGAGTCCAACCTAGTCGATTGAGACCATTTTCGGCTCAATCATCCAAAATTACAGACATTTGGACAAAACGATAGCACGCTGTTCCCCTAGAACATGCGCGCAAAAACAGTGTCTGAAACAGTTTGGCAGATTTCACGTAAACATGGTATATTTACTACAATATAGTTACTGAAAACTTAACGAATTATATATTTATATGAGTAATAATTGATAGTGTTATGAAAAAGATAAGACAATGTAGTTTTTAAAGGAAGTCTATTTCTTGTTTATAAATTTTTAAGGTCTCTTCATTTCCTACACATTAATTCGATTGTATCCACACATATCAGAAAAAGGTTTGCAATGAAATAGAATATACCCAAACTCCTACAAGATTTTGGGGGGTTTTCTAGCGACCTATAAGTGTCAATACAAAGATTCTCTGATTAAGGTAAACTGGTTTTCCATAACATTTTTCCAAAATTTTCATTTACTCCAACAGAGTTCTTCCACAGATCAACCAGATAAACCACTCGCGTCATTTACTTAGGAAATCTATGTCAACGCAGATATGACCCTGAATCGAGCTAATCAGAATTTTAGCAGGCGTTTGGGGTGCTTTGGGGTGCCAATCAGATTGCAGGAATAGGATTACGTCACTCTCGTCGTTTTCGGACTCGCTTGAAGAGGTTATAAACATGTAAAAAAACTGAAATGAATTTTTTATCCTATTAATTGATGAATAGTTTCGTATCTGTTCCATTTAAGAATATAATCCAAACAGTTTTTCACAACCAAATTAATTGTTTAGTCATCTTTGAGGTTCTATTTTATGATGACAGTCCTCATTATATGTTTTAATTATACAACAAGAATTGGAATCGAACTTAGGTGGACTCGTTGATAATGTTCATTTTATATAATATAAAGGAATCGCAACTGAAGTAAAAGAATTACAACCTCCATTATTCAATTAAAACGATGGGATGTCTAATAAAATTGTATATGATTGCACAAACACTAGGATTGGAATCGAACAAAGTTGGTCTATTCATAGTTTGATTTTATATTGAAATGAATCTCATTTGATGTGAAACTACAAAGATTCTCTGATTAAGGTAAACGGGTTTTCCATAACATTTTTCCAAAATTTTCATTTACTCCAACCGAGTTCTTCTACAGGAGTTTAAGATGTGAGAAAACACTCGCTTTGGTGTTGTAAATTTGCTTTTCAAATGGTTTCATCGAAAAATCTAAGTCTGATTTTGATTTTGTGATTCCTGAATCCCGACAAATCCGTTTTTACATTTCGATTTTAGATATTCCAAAATCAAGTATTCAATTTGACAGCTGTTTCGAGGAAGAAGAAAGTGTGGTTATGTCTGTTATATTTCTCAAGGTCGGAGAGACGCGATTCCCGCAAACGATGAAGTGATTTGTCTTGGTGGTCTGTGGTTCTTCTACAGGAGTTTGAGATGTGCCAAAACACTCGCTTTGGTATTGGAAATTCCAAAGTATTTGATTAATTTGACAGCTATTTCGACGAAGAAGAAAGTGTGGTTATGTCTGTTGTATTTCTCAAGGTCGGAAAGACGCGATTCCCGCAAACGATGAAGTGATTTGTCTTGTTGGTCTGTGGTACAACTGTTCGATAAACATTTTCCCCCGAGAGCGATCCGAATTTCAAAAAGGCATGCGCCGTGGATGACGGATGAGATAAGAGCCTTCATGAGAAGTAGGGACAAGGCGAGAGGGAAACACAGGAGAGACGGGTCTGTTGAAGTCAGGGGGGTGAAACTCCTAGTGGAATATGGGAAGCAATTTTCTGTGACTGGCCACTCGAGATTAAGGGAGATAGAAGATATGAAAGTATAGCTTTCTCCGTCGGGACTGGATGATCCGAAATGACATTTGACTTTGACTTCTAGTATTTTTGCCGGTAAAATAAAAATGGAGTTGTTTACTGATGGTACTGGCTATATAAGCTAATGATTTCAAAATATTCTGTACAGTTTTTTGTATTCTTTTCTCATTTAGCTCCTGTAATAATATCTGAAAAATCAATGAAACCTTCCTCGATCAAACTTAAGTGCACATGAAAATTCATAGGAGTAATGTCAAAGGTTTGTGATAATATCACAGGTTCTCAAAAAAAAACCTGCATTTTCTCGATTTTGCTACGAATCCTTCTAGATTATTAACCTCGTAATAAGGCTTCAATATTGATGCCATTCCCGAATATGTTCTGAATGATCATGTAGATATGAATCTTATGATTTGAGTTCCGAAGACAGCTATAATAGTTCCAGTAATGACTCTGAGAAAACCATTGATGCTTTCAACATCTGATCAACCTTCAGTAGAAAAGCCTGATACAACAAGCTTTGCTTCTAGTGCTGAAGTGGCCAAAATTATATAGGTAAATGAAAATTCCTTTTTAGTTGAAAATAAACCTGTATTTTTACGAAAATTAGGAATCTCAATCATATTTGTCCCTTGAGCAGCAGTTCTTATACCAAATTCATAGAGAAACGTATCTTTCAAATTATTCAAACTCAAAATGAATAGTAGGCAAAAAAAATTAAAACTGTTTATAGAAATCGCCTCTGCGTTAACAGAGTTGTACATACTTTTCAAAGTTTGTAACGCTGTATTGATGCAGTAACGCAGGAGCAATTTGTTTCCATTACCAATAGTTTTCATTATTTTCACTTGTATTTCTAATGTAGGAAAGCCTACCAATATTTTATAGCAACATTTTTCACTTGAAAAAAAAGGATGATTTCCTAAAGTTTTCAATTTTGAATTAATTTAAATATTTGATTTGTAGGTTTTCACCACTAGCTCCAGGATCCATGGATTAAATAAAGTGGATTCAGCAACCCTTTGATGGAAGATTCTTTTGGACATATCCTTGAATGCTAATATTGTTATTATTCTTTCAACTTTTCAATATATCATTTGGTTAATGTTAATAGTTAATGAATTGCAAATGAACTTTTGGTTATTTCTTTATATAATGTTAGTAGATTCTTTATATTTAAACGGAAGAAATAAATGAAGAATCGTAATATAATCAACACATATTACATAGGTATGTAATTGATTTCACTTCATGTCGGTTTGGTTTTCATGACTGAAAAAGAGTAACATTCCATTTGAAAACAAAATGTAGTATGAAGTTAATTTTTATTACCTTCGATCTTATACCTAGCTCTAGCAGTTGATTCAAATATTTCCGCCACAAACAAAATACTTTCAACTCTGCCTGTTAGGGTCGCTAGTGAGCTTTCCATCCAAAATTAGTTCACCATCTGGCCGTTGCTGTCGCTAGTGAATGGCCATCTAAGATGGCCGCCACTTTGTTTCCACAGATTAGTAGGGAGTTTACACTTCTTATATATTTGTATTCTGTGGTTGAATTTGAAGCGTGGGAGGAATACAAGCGGTTGCGGAACATGGTGAATCACACCATAACAAAGCAAAAACGATTGTATTTTCAATACGTCGCTATGCAGACTTCTAACAAAAATATGTGGAATGAAATAAAATCATTGGGTATTTCAAATAAATCGCAAGTTGATATTGAACAGAAATATGTCCCGATAAAATAAATGATTACTTTCTGAGTTTTGCGAATAGCGGTAGCGACCCTTCAGTTGTAAATTTTTACAAAAACAATCCTATATGTTCAGATAAGTTTTGTTTTCGGCTGATAGATGAGGCAACTGTGTTTAATCTTCTGAAAAAAATCAAGAACATTGCTCCAGGTTGCGATAGTATTTCAATATCCTTCATTAAGATTTGCTGTCCTTATATCCTTCCTTTCGTCACTAACATTTTCAACTCCATTCTACTATCTTCTAAGTTTCCCAAGTCGTGGAAGTGTGCACAGGTTATTCCAATTCCTAAGACCAGTAATCCCAAAGATCTTTCCGATCTTAGACCTATTAGAGCTGAATTTTGGCGAGCCTATCTTTCAAACATTTTTCGTGTCTTTTGAACTATTCCTATTTTAGCGTCACAACAGTGACGTCACACGCAATATTTTTTGAAAACAGTTTGTAAAAATTGGAAGAATAGTTTGATTACTGTCAAATATTTCATAAATGGTATTTTGGCGTCGTAGCGATGACGTCACACGCCATAATTTTTGAAAATAGTTCGTAAAAATTGAAAGCAGAATTTTCCATATTTCAAAACATTACTCTGTCGACTATCATTATATTGTGGTTATGTTATTTGTTATGATCTTTGAAAAAGTTGTTCTTCATTATTATACTGCATATATTATGCATTTGTGAACCTTTGTAGGAAGAATGCTTTTAAAAAATATCGGTTGTTGCATATTTTCTGCACATTCAGGTAAAAATGAGATACTGTTCAACATTCGGATGTGGCAGCAGTGCGAATTCGAGAACGATGTCTATAGTAAAAATTGGAGGTAGATGAAGAAACTGTGGGACGATTGCAAGGTAATTTTCGTTTCAAAGTTCTCTATAAATTTCTTAAGATGTTCTTCCAATATTTTCTTTCGTTTTCGTTCCAGCGTTTCTTGCTGACTTCGAGAGGGCCTACCTGAGCATTGAATGCAGAGAACAGATAGCCCAATTGATAGAAGTGATATTTGTGAATATATTCACGATTTTTTCAAGATTAGTTCATGTGTTTGCAGTCCGATACATTTCCATCAAATATTTTTGATTGGTGTGATAATTTATTTTTCATTATTGTGTATATTTTATTGCTATACAAATTGAATTCAATCAAGAACATTATTCAAGTTAAGTTATTTGTTATTCAATATATTTCCATCAAATATTTTTATCGGTGTGATGATTCATTTTTCATTATTGTTGTATATATTTTTATACCTACACAAGTTGAAACCATTCCAGATCTGTCCGAAATAAGAGCACTGGACAAATTCTCACGGTATGTAATTTTACTGGAGTACTTATTAGTCTGGTGAGCTTAATTTGGACTGTTCTTCTAGGGTTTTGGCTTGTGTATTATTTACTTCCATGTTTCACATCTTAATACAAGGAATGTAATATATTTCATTTTTGAACATTTTGAATGATGTGTTATAAATAAATATTTTTATTGTTTTTTACTTGTATCGTTTTATTGAAGAACGATTTCAGAATTCCAATTGTTACCTTAACATGAGCCTACTCGATAAATATCTTCAGGGTTGCGTTCACAAACTTACTGCCAAATGTACTATGTCTTTAAGAAATAGGCATTTGCGAGTTTCATAAACTTCCTACGAGTAAACTGAGCATATTGAGTAGGTTTGTTAATGCAACCTAGATGAATGAGAAATTATACCATTTATTAATGAAAACATTCAGAAGTTCAGAAACTTCCTACGAATAAACTGAGCGTACTCTTGGAGTAAGTTTGTTAATACAACCTAGATGACTGAGAAATTATACCATTTATTAATAAACATTTAATTTAGAATGAAGTATTATATATAATCTGTAGAGCATGTCTATGCCAAAACGAACTGTATTATCTCTTTTGAATAATAATAACCTTCATTTCAAATCATCCCCAAAATACACACGCATACATAAAAGAAATGAAGTGGAACTGCGTTCACAAAAAAAAGCTCCCAGCCTAGATCATCCATACTGTAGGGCTCTCTGCATAGCAAGTATAATATGAAGAAGATTGGGCCTGCTACACTTCTTTTTGGTATTCCTAAAATTATTTTTTGTTTATCAGAATGTTCTACATGATTTTGTATTCCTATTTCTACTTGTTGTGTTCTCCTATCGAAGTAGGAGGTTATCCATTTCAGTGCTGATTGAGAGTGTACTGCCAAGGCAATCATAGGCTTTTGTTAAATCGATGAACAAACCAAAGCCAGATTTCTATCTTCGAATGCTTCAGTGATTTTCTCCACAAAATCATAGATCACTTTTTTTACTGATTTGCCTTTCAGGTTTGCATCCTGAGAATATTGCATTGTCCATGAGAAAATCTATGAGAAGGTTACAGAACGCCTGTTCCAAGATCTTCGAAAATGTTGGCAATTAACTGATCGGTCTGTAATTTCCATAATCATTGATACTTCCTTTGAACACTGGCTTGATCAGTTCTACTTTTAGCTGTCCTAGAAAAATTCCCTCTTTATTCACTATATAGACAGGGGTATCTCAATAACACCGAAAAAATTTAAGGGGTGATTCTGTGATAAAAATTAAGGTATTTGGTATGAAATTTTTTGAAATCCTCCCAGAAAAAGTTACACCCCTCCAAAGATTTACAAAAAAAAAAAATTTTTTCTCTTTTACATTTTCCCTGTATACACGAAACTTGGTAAATATTATTTGTCAATAAAACTACACAATTTGGAATTTTTTCAACCCTGAAGTATGCTTAGAAGGGGTTGAAATAGTCAACCCCTAAGATACTTTTTCTTACAACTTTATTTTGGATACACATTTTCCTTTTAAAACAACATGCCTGAAAAGCCCAATTCATTTACTGACTTTTTTATCTCTATAAGTTTTTTCGAAAACTTGAGCATTTACGAGAAAAATATCGATGATCTACGAAACCGCATTGTAGCAGGGTGTGAAACGATAAGAAATTCAGCTGGCATAATTTATCGCATACGCATTTCAATCAGGACTTTCATCACAGAATAACCCCTCAAATTATTTTTATAATCTTTTCTATTGAATTCACCTTGACAAATATTAGAATTCTCCATCTAGATTTGAGCATCCCAAACGCATGTTCCACAACTACTCATGTTTTGCTGAAAGCAAAATTGTGTTTCTGTTGTCTTTTACTTATGACTGGTGGTTCTCAGGAAAGTAGAATTTAATTATAATGCGATAATTACACATTACATGGGATTATAAACCATACTAATGAGGAGTTATCAACCAATTCTTCAGAGGATATGCTTTATCACCTACCAAATGATAATCTTCGAAAAAATATTTTCGAAATAATCCCTTATCTTCTACATTTGTCCAAATTGTTGAATTATGCAATACCTTCAGTAGTCATATTGTACTAACATGGAAAAACTGAAACATTCTACTATTGCATACAGATCCTGGGAAGCCAACCCATAATATCCATGAAAATTTTTTTACTAGTAACAATTTCCACAATCTTGCTGTTTGATGGAATGATTACTATTTTTATCAATACAACTTTCCTGTTGAGACACTTGAAATGAATATTTCACCCATCTATGGCTCCAATGACTCCTGAAAACAATGTTATTTTATTCGAAAAGTATAACAATCATCCTTTCGAATAATTACCTGGATAACCACATCTTAATCTAAAACCCGATTCAATATTTGCTGCTTCCTCTGACGTAGGCCATGAAACATATTTTCCTTGTGGCTGAAGAATTTTTGGGATTGTAAATATTCAGTAAAATTAAAAACAGAAGATGGAGCTACGTTGAAGCGGTCACTACTGATATTGAAGTACCACCTTTGCCAAGCCACCAAAGCAATATCAGAACACATTTTTTTAGAGTAATCGGTTGTTCTCCCCCTATGAATTGTCTTTCACCACAATTGACTTCAGCTCATAAATGCAGCAGTGTATCCTTGGTCATTCGAAAGAGATAGTACTCTCGGTACCAAATTTACAATTTGATATCTCCGATGTTTATAAAGATAATATTTTTGAATATTTTTTTTCGCCTTGAAACTTGACAATAATATTGATAACAAAATCCAGTATATCCAAATATTGGAAGAACTCTTTGAACAACTAACACCGAAACACGAAAATTCAGTTCAATAATATTTCGATAACAAGCATGGAGCAAAAACTGCAGTAAACAAACAAAAAACAAACAAATGTTAACCCTAAAAATCCTAAAATGACAAAAATCTGTCATCGGAGTTGACGTCTCTGGTTTTGAAAGAATCCATTTTAGCGAACATCGAACTGATGACGTCATTACGAAAGATCTTTCAAAAAATTGCTTCCATTTTTCAACGCCAAAATTCAGCTTAGTATTTTGTCAGCATTTTCCAGAATAATGGAGAAGATAATGGCTGTTCAACTTGAGGAGTATCTCAACTCTAATAAGATTCTTCCTGATGTACAATCCTGTTTTAGACCGGGTTACAATACCAATAGTACTCTCCTCGATGTCACTGATGATATTTTGCAGTCAGCTGATGAATCTAAATGCTCAGCTTTACTTTTACTCGATTTTAGTAAAGCTTTTGATACGGTCAGGCATGATACTCTTCTTGCTATTTTAAGTTCTTGTGGGATATGTGAGGAGGCACTAAAACTATTCGAGTCTCATCTCAGTGGCCGTTCTCAGGTCGTTAAATTGGGTGATAAATTGTCTGCTGCCAGACTGGTATTGAGTGGAGTACCTCAAGGGTCGGTTCTTGGGCCAATACTCTTCATTCTATATACCAGCCAATTCCCAAAGTTCATACATCACTGCAAAGTGCACATGTATGCTGATGATTTCCAACTCTTCCTAGACTTCTTCATTGATGACTTGAATGTTGCAGCCCTCAAGCTGAACGAAGACTTGTATCGGCTATGGGATATTGCAGAGAAAGATGGTTTGAAATTGAATGGCAACAAATAATTTGCCCTCGCTTTTGGATCCAAGAAAAATAAGAAAATGGTTCAAGACTGTCTCAAACTGCATATTTCAAATGATGTCATTGGTTTTGTAGACAATGCTCGGGATTTGGGCTTAATTTTGGATGATTCGATGAGGTTTCGAGAACACGTAGTAAGCGTGATTGGTAAAGCTTATGAGTCTTTGAGAATGTTGTTTCCCCATAGATCATACCTGCCTATCTTCACGAAGCGGCTATTATGTGAGGCTTTGGTCTTGTCTAAATTCAATTATTGCTCTTCTGTTTATAGTTTTTGCTTAAACCAAGACTCGCTCGATCAAATCCAACGTGTTCAGAATAACTGTATAAGGTTTATTTTTGGGATCAGAAAATTTGAGCATGTATCTCACAAACTTAAAGAGTTGAGTTGGCTCCCAATGAGGCTTCGTTTTGACTATTTTGCCCTTTGCACTTTCCATAATATAATTTTAGAGAGAAGTCCACCTTATCTTTTCAATAAGGTGAAGTACAGATCTGATGTTCACGACGCCAACATAAGATATAGAAATTTATTGTCATGTCCTCACCACAGAACTTCAACATTTGAGAGAAGTTTCAGATATAACATCTATAGATTGTTTAACGTTGTTCCTCATGAATTCAAGCAGCTCAAAATTGATAAATTTAGAATAAAGATCCAGGATTTCCTTCTCAGTTCCTGCTAACCTGATTGTTTGATAGTCTCCGAATATGATAATATATTATACTATTATATATTTTTTTCTTTCTGTATGCACTGTTGTATATGATGATTGTGCTTTTTTTGCTTTTTTATTCACTTCATGGCAATTGTTTTTTTTGTAACAAGGGTTAAGTGGTAGAACACCTTCAGGTGAACTTCCCCTTGAGATTTCTGTGGAAATAAAGACCTGATATTATTATTAATTACGTCGCCGAATATAAACATAATTTAATTCATCTTATTTTTGTCCTAATTCCCACAAAGAAATTCTTAATCTTAAAAACCACGAAATTTCATATGTTTGAGAGAAGATACTTTTTGCGCGCATGTTCTAGTGGAACAGCGTGCTATCGTTTTGTCCAAATGTCTGAAATTTCACGGCAATGCTTTTCTAGATTTTTTCCCAATATCTCCAGAACTAATTGCCGTATCGAATTGAAATTTGGTACACTGCTGTGGAATATGGAGCTTATTAAAGTTCGCGCTGTATTTTTTTTCAAATGTGATGAGCAGTTCGTGATAGTATGATCCCAACAAAATTTTGCGAGAAGTTGCACGTTGCTGTACTCCAACTAACCGCAAAGTTTCGATCCAATAGTTCCAGTAGTTTTTGAATTATCACCAAAATAACATCACAACTTCAACATATAAATATATATACAGAAACATCTGGTTGAATGATTTTTTTTCCAGTGCTGGCAATAAATTTAGGATTGTAGTAGGAATTTTTTAATAACTGATTCATATACAATTTGTAAATATTTCTGTAAGAACAGCTGTAAGTTGATTAACAGGATATACTTTATTATTATTATTATTACTTTCAACGCTTTTATTTTTTGATATTTAAATGAACATTTTCTATATGTACATTGAGATTGTTTTTCGTAGAATATTTACATTCAGCAATAAGGTGATTTTAAGATTCAAGTAACACATTGTTAGTTCACGTTTGTCACTGATGTTCATGCGATATTCAAATGAACAGATTTTACATGCCTCTTCAAATGCTGCTTACTATTTGATGTATATTCGCATTCATCACAACGATGTTTTCTGATATTCAGGTGAATAGATTCTATATGTGCTTTCAGAATTACCTTTTTAGCTGTAGCATACTGACATAAATGACACTGATGCCTTTTGATATGTAAGTGAACAGAATCTATATGTAATCTTAGGTCACCCTTGAAAGCTGTAGCATACTGACATAAATAGTCGCGTTCGGTATTCACATCGGATTGCTCAGACCAGTCCAGATCGTTCGTTTATTACATCTGAAACTGGAGGGGATAGCTCTGGATCGTTCGGTTATTGAATCCGTCTGATCTGCGAGCGATCTTTTAGCTCGGCCAGTTTTGACCGACGAGACAGATTAATCTGAGTTTGTGAGGTTATGTCTATCTTGTTGACAGTTAAGTGATTTGTTTATTTTTCTGCTGTCACTTATTTGTAATATTTTGATTTAATTTCAATATCAAAATGGGGACTTATTGATCCTGACACAGGCAAGACACATTCGTTATGGTGTCAGATGAAAATTATTAAGAAGTTGGTTTTAATAACAGTGAGTGAATGCTTCCTCTACTTTTATATAGCTTATGACGATACTGTAACGTTTTCTTGGTTTTCAAAACGTTTAGAATGATTAAACTATTTATTTACACTTATTTACACACTACTGTTCCAATAACTAAACAACTATTTCTATCAAAGTCTGTTCACAATTTATATACACACTAATTTATTTTCACTGAACTCTTGCCGCTACGAATCACTCTGCTGAATTCGTCCCCGTGCTGATCCGCGCCTGCCCTTATATCACATGTGGAATTTCCAGCGATGTCTGGAATACTCTCGAAAGTGGGTGACTCATACGCGTCGCGGGCTTTCTGCAACATTCTAGAATAGACAGGGCCGTACTCGTCACAATACTTTTGCAGCAGCCCTTCCCGAAAACGAAGAGGAAAATTTCAAAGCTGCATTAAATATGATGCAAAGTTTCCAAACGTAGTCGTCAACTTTTTTAGTAGCTTCAAATGATATAGTAACTCGTGAAGTTAAGTTTAGTCAATAGTTCTTTTTACGTTTTTTAATTTCACTTCAAGTTTCTTAACTGAAACTTCTGGTTAAGAACTATTAACGTATTTGCCAACTTTTATTACTAACTTTATGACTTTATTTCAAAAATTTTATGGAGAATGACTGCAGTTTGGTTTTTATGGAATGTACAAAAAAATGCTTGGAAGGATAATCAACATCACCACGACTTCAAGCTCCTTAAATGAAGATGCTTACCATGTTTCATTGTGATTCAAATCAATAGTTGATATTCTATTCTTTTGCAAACTTGAATTGAGGAGTGATGAGTGAAGGTTACATTGCTTGGTTCTTGCCTTCGCAAGCTGTTTGGACCAAGCAATCCACACATTCAATACATTTTTGGAATCATGTTTATTTCATATTAGTATGTGAATGTAAATTTCTATAAAATAAATAAATTTGAAAAATTAATTAAGAACTTGCTCACATAAATAAGTATACAGTAAAGGAGGATTGTATTTTAGTTTATTTTGGTTTGTAAGGGCCATCCTATGTACGGGCAATACATATAGCCTATAGGTCCTATATTTTATGTATATGGAAAAATGGAATAAATTATTATTATTTGCTCTGCCCTGAAACGGTTGATTATAGAATTGAGTATTCAGTTTGTTTCTCAAAAGTATTTCCAAATGTAATAAGTCGGAAGAGTAGAATCTCAATCTTTGTGAAATTGGAATTATTATGATTATTTCATATCGGTTATATAAAATGATTATCATGAATGGACCCTGCCTGTTCAGTATAAATGTGTGTGAACAGTTTTTTGTGGTCCCATACACATTGTAATAAAACGGAATGGTTATTTTCTTATGAGACTGCCATCTATGCCAATCACCCCTAAAAGACAAAATATAGGTCCATAAACATCAATATTATTACTCTTCTTTCAAGTACATTGATTTCTCGAAACCCCATATCGGAAGCTTGTTGCCTAGATGGCCAAGAAAAAATACCGAATGTGTAATACTAAATTGTATCAGTTCAATATATCAATTATGGTTACCGAAAACTTTCCATGTTTGCTTAGCACCATAATGCAATCATCACTTCCTTTTTTAGCGCTATTTGTGGGTGACCAATAAGTACTTTAAGTAATTTTTTCAACTTTTTCCAAAGAACATTTATTCTCATCAAATAAAAGTTGAAGTCCCTCAGCCAAAATTATAAGTACTTTTTGAATACTCATTGTAGTAGAATTTCTACTAGAACTAATAACGCTTTTAATAAATAAATAATAAAATATTCAAAGCTAAAAATACAGGTATGTCCAAAAACAATAACTAAAACTTATATTAATTATATATTATTATATAAACTATTGCTGCCATGTTCATCTTGTCAACAAGTGTCAAGATCTGACAGATCTGTAGCGTTCGTTTATTGCAGTTTGCTCTGATCAATCTGTGATGACGTCACTAAAATCTGCTCGAATCTGGGATGTAAATACCGAACGCGGTAATTGACACTGATGTCCTTTCATATTCAAGTGAACAGATTCTACACGTTTTTTCAGACATTGCTTTCTAGCTGAAGCATACTGACATAAATGACACTGATGTTTTTTGATATTCAAGTGAACATTTTTTATATGTTTTCTTAGTGCCGCACTTCTAGCTGTGGCAAATTCACATTTATCACACTGGTGGCTTTTGATTTTCAAGTGAACAGAATTTATATGTTGTTGTAGTACAGTACTTGAAGTTGTAGCATATTCACATTTATCACACTGATGTTTTTTGATTTTCAAGTGGACAGATTCTATATGTTCTCTGAGCTTTCCCTTTCGAGCTGAAGCGTACTGACATAAATGACACTGATGACTTTTGATATTTAAATGAACAGCTTCTATGTGTAATTTCAGCGTTTGCTTTCTAGACGAAGCATACTGACATAAATGACACTGATATGCTCTGACATTCAAGTGAACAGAATCTATATGTTCTTTCAGTGTTCCCTTTTGAGCTGAAGCAAACTGACATAAATGACACTGATGCTTTCTGACATTTAAGTGAACAGAATCCATATGATGTTTTAGTACAGTACTTGAAATTGTAGCATATTCACATTTATCACACTGATGTTTTTTGATTTTCATGTGAACAGATTCTATATGTTGTTTCAGATTCGCCATGAGAGCTGTAGCATATTCACAGTTATCACACTGATGTTTTTTGATTTTCAAATGAACAGAATCTATATGTCTTTTCAAACTTTCCTTCCACTTTGTAGTAAATTCACATACATCACACCGATACTTCATTTTATTGTGAGATTTCATGTGGCTTTCAAGCAATCGTTTAGAAGCTCCAATAAATGCACATAAATGACATGGATGTTTCTTCTCTTCAGAATGCACATCATTCATATGCTGCTTTAATTCATCTTCAGACATCGATTGATATTCGCATAATTGACACTTAAATCTGCTCTCATCAACTGAATTATTTCCCTGTATATTACATTGACATATTTCTTGCTGGATAATTCTTTTCTTTAGATCAAACTCGTTTTTAATAAAAAATGTTTCTCTGTCATGAACTCCATTTTCATCAATAAACTGCTCTTCTATCTCCATATTTTCATATTTCATATTTGAACAGATTCTCTCCACACCTGAATCATATTCCCCAATGTTCCTGTCTACTTCCTCAGGCATTACCTCTTGGATCTCATCTTGTGAATTCAGGAAACTGCGAAAGAAATTAAATCATCAGAATAAGATTTGTGGTTTTTCATGTTTTAAAATCGGGGTTGAGAAATTGTTGTCAACAAATAGAGACGTGCTTATCGTAATTACCACAGATTACAGAATATAGTAGCTAACTTTAGTTTTCACTGCCACATTCGAGATTCGAAGTGAAAAGCCACCAACTCCGGGTATAAAAATTCAGATTGATCGAGCTAGTTGCTGATCAACTCATGAAAATGAATGCAAACTGGGAATATTCTCGACAAAAATTATTACAAAGTGAAAAAAAATCGTCAATAAATCGCAGAGGTTATCCTTCTCTTGCAATACCCCGTTCAAGATAAGAGACTCCATTGATATAAAGGTGTCTGCACACTGAGAAGCCTCATGTTAGCTGAACAAATTGCTGGCTTTTCAACCAACATGATAATCCTTCAGGACCAACATAGGTTATAGGTCTCCCACCACAGGAAGCGTAACCATATTAACCACATTGTAGACAGCATTATCCTTGATGAAAGAAGAACAACATTTCAAAGCACTTCAAATGTTCTCTACAAATCAAGACGAAGAAATGGAAACTAACATTATCCAATGGAACCGACTTTTTTGAAAATGGAAAATATTTCTCGCATACGTTAGTAACTCTTTAGTAACTATTTGATACACCAAAATTTTCATTTCTACCTCAAAGATACTCTTAGAGATACATCGCATTCTGCTGTGTGCTAATTTCACAGACATAAACTTCTCCATTGTTCTCAATATGAAAATTCATTTTGAAAGTCTATCATTAAAACCTGTTAGATGAGGAAATTGTTCCAGTTAGAATTTAAAGATTGCAATTCCAATTGTTTATCGTACGAAAGGTTAGTTTTTTCGATGTAGAGGGTCCTGTAATAGTGCGTTAGGCTTCCATAGCTGCCGAACCACACGTTTTAGAAATTTAGTTGGGAAGCATTTCCTTTGTACTTTCAATTCTGCATCTCAGGAAATTATTTTCTAATATACAGGATGTTCCCATATAAAATTATTCAACACAGGAGTGATTTTTTAAATGGAGCACACCTTATATTTTCGCATATTCTGAATGCTCATCAATACCTCTACCATGAAGCAAAATATTAGGGATATTTTTCCAACGGTACGGACCTTGATCAGAAAAAACTGCAAAATTTCTACGAAACAGTAGTTCGGTAAAAGCCCTCTACCGATTTCCAGAAGCGATAGGAAGATGAATTTGATCAGAATTTCTTTTAACTCAAGAATTTGCCTAGTCATCGCTCCTAAATGATCAACCTCTTTTATACAGGGTGTCCGTTATCAATGTCCAAATATAAAGAATGTCAAATTGTTTTTTCTCGATTTTTTCAAACGTAACACCCTGTATTTTTTTCCATGATGATGTACACAGTTTAAAAACTTAGATTTTTTCAGAAGTAACCTTAGGATTATTTTCACTCCTGTGTTCAGCGGACACGAAAAATGACATTTCAACCAAAAATTTCAGGAATAATGAACATAATAATTAACGGATATTTTAAATGAGTCACACAATGAAACCTAACTGAATGACAAATTTTCGAAAAACTTTAAAACCCTTTCAAAATCATAATCCTTGAAGTTCAACATGAAAATGATAATGTTTGTCCGAATAAGTAACACATACATAGGTCTTATTGTCAACTTCTGTATTCTAACGTTTACAGAGTTTTATCGGCATCAAAAAAAATTATTATTCATGAAATGGTTTTTCATGTCGGAGCAGAGCTACAGAAACTGTTATCAAGTACATCGATTATTATTATTGATCAAAATATTGTTATTCAAAGCTCAAAGTTATTTCCAAATACAAAAAATTGAGATGAATTTTGGTAAAGATGAAATGGTTGATATGATTTTCATGTTGGGGAGTGCCACAGAAACTGTTTTTTAGCCAGTAGATCCTATGCTGTCGAATATCCCGAAAGAAGACATCCACATGAGTCGAGTTTTCGGAGGCTTTTGAACAGATTTGTAGAGACAGGAGATGTCAAGTATAAAAAAGAAGAGAGGATAAAATCGGCCACTAACGAAGACAAGGAGCTCAAGGCTTCACTGCATGTAACTGAAAATCCACAACAAAGCCAAAGGGAGCTTGGTGTAGCCTGCAGTATAAGTGAACGTTCAGTTCAAAGAATCCTCAAAAAGAATAAGTACCACATTCAGATGCACCAGGCGCTTACCGATAGCGATTTTGAAAACCGTCTGAATTTCTGTAACTGGGCAAGTTTAAATTGAACAGAACCTTACATTTTTTGAATTTGTTTTATTAAGTGATGAAGCAACCTTCCACAATTCCGGAGCAGTCAATAGGCACAATTTTCATTATTACTCTGTAGAAAATTCAAGAATTATAAGGGAAATAGATAATCAACACAGGTGGTCATTGAATGTCTGGGGAGCAGTAATCGGCAATCATGTGATAGGCCCTCATTTTTTCGAAGGAAATTTAGATGGAGCTGCATATAAAATCAAATAATAAACCTTAGTGATCGACCAAAAAAAAAAATTTTAACCCACCCTGAAAATTTCACAGTTTACGTTTTGGAGTATGTAGATTTGAATAAACGAATAAAAACAATCCGTCCGTCCGCCGTCCTGGTCTTTTCTCTGAAATTACTGAACGGAAATCCTTGAAACTTGGTGGAAAAATTGTGTGTCACTCGGGGTTGATCCTCCAAGCTTTTCAGCAGGTTCGGTGCAACCTAAGGGCTCTAAATGGGGGGTTTGGGGGAAAAAAAATTATTTCACGAAAACTTATCACCCAATTTTCATGAAATTTTACATGTTGATTACTGTTGCATAACTAAACCTAAAAAATTTTACCAGGATGATTTCCGAAAAGTGGTTCCTGAGTTATAAAGAAAAACGCTGCAAATTTCCAATAATGTCGAAAATGAATCATAGATTTCGGTTCTAAGTTGTTTAAGTTATCAATGGTATAATGAGTTATTTAACTAAGAAAATAATGAATCATTGTATAAAATTTGCAGTGTTTTCGAAGGAAATTTAGATGGAGCTGCATATTTGAATTCCATTCAGAACATTAATAATGATAATAATAATAATAGTGCCTTTATTGAAACAGAAGAAGAAAATAAAGTTATATATAATTCAAACATTTGGGGCGGAGTCTAGCTTCAGCTACTCCACTCAACCCCAAAAACAAAAGGAATACTAATCTAAAAAAAAAAAAACATATAACGGGTAATAAAACTTCAAGTGAATTAATGAATTGAAAAGAGGAACTAAACTATGACCAAAATTAAAAACAATTTTCAGTTTATGACTGGTTCATAAACAGCCTCTTTTTCAGTTCCCTACGCAATGAGCCCAAAGAAATCCCCTCACACCCTATCAAGAACTCATTGTGTAAATTCACCGCATTGAAGGTAAAAGAGCGCCGAAACATAACTGAAACAAATCTTGGCAACATAAGCCTTTGCCCGTGCCTTATAGCCACACGATGAACATCACGACGGTGTACCAGCTTGGCTCTCAAATATGAAGGACTGCCAGTACTCAAAATCCGATGCACAACAGTCGTCATGTGAAGCCGGAAAATATTTTCGACCCTAAGCCACTCTAATCTTTTTATCCCATCACTGATTCCCCTATCGTACTTTCTCATACCCAAAATGTATCGGCAGCAAGAATTCTGCAATTTCTGCAACCTGTATCTCTCGACCGAGTCGAGACAAGGATAAAAAATTGTTAAACCGTAGCTCAGTTTGGACAGCACAAGGGTTTCACAGAGATACTTACGTGAGTGAAAATCCAAAAAATGTCTATGACGATACAAATGGCGCAGTGCCAGAAAAGAATTCCTCAATAGCAGAGAGACATGCTCTCTGAATCTTAGCCGGCAATCGAAAAGGATCCCAAGGTTTCTGCAGCAGGTAGAAGATGGAATTTTCTCGCCACCCATCTCAATTTCAACATCAGTTTGAAAAGTTCTTGGGAAGAAGGGTATATAGAAACATTTTTTCACGTTTATTTTCAGATTGTTTCTTTCACAATAGTCCAACATTCTGGACAAATCCTCATTAAGCTGTTCGACTGCTTGAGAAATAGCAGACGGATGAAAAGAGAGGCGAACCTGTGTATCATCGCAATAAAAATAGAGGACGACATACCTAACCACCCTATACATATCCGCTATATATATAAGAAATAGCAAAGGACCAAGAATGGAACCCTGGAGCACACCTGACGTTATTAGACAGTACTCAGAAAATGTATCACGAAATTTAACGCACTGATATCTGCCAAAGATATAAGACCTGAAAAATCTCAGAGCAGATTCATCAAAACCGAAATAACTTAACTTAGCACAGAGTAACTCATGGTCCAGGGTATCAAACGCCTTTGCAAAATCTAATAGGGTAAGAATGGACGCCTGGCCCTCATCCAGAGAACGCAGAATGTCATCTGTTACATTTAAGAGAAGAGTGGTAGTGCTGTAACCCTTTCTGAAACCCGACTGCTGAGTAGGAATGATTCCGCCGACGGTGACGTAGTCATAAATCTGAACGAACAATACTCTCTCAAGAACCTTAGACATGGACGGTAACACACTTATCGGTCGAAAATCGGATAGTTCTTTAGGATCAGGTATCTTGGGTAGAGGATTCACAATTGAGCACTTCCAAACATCTGGAAAATACCCAGACTCAATGCAAGAATTAACGATATGTGTTATGAAGGGCAAAGTAACATTAATCGACAATTTCAGCATTCTGGCAGATATACCATCGATTCCCAATGCATTCGAATCAAGATCTAGAACAACAGACCTTATCTCCTCCACAGTCGCAAACTTGAAAGAAAACTGCCTGCTTGAATCGAACCTATTAGAGCCATAATAACTGGCTGCCTCCGGGCAAACATTTGGGATGCTGAAAACTGAGCGAAAATAATCATTGAACTCCAGAGGGTCAACAAAGCATTCAGGCACGGATATATTTGAGCCTGTTTGTAATGATCTGAAAGATCTCCAAAAATACTTTGAACCCTGAGATCGGGCCCGGGACATGAAACTGAATTTTTCCCTTCGAACAGCCGATGTTACAGTATTTCGCAGACGGGTATAGTACCTGTAATCAATTGGGTCCTTTGTAAGCTTATACCTTAACAGGGCTTTCCTCCTCAACTCCATCATGCTCTTAACAGTAGGAGTTATCCACGGGGCAAATGCCTTAGTTATTCTTGATTCAACGTATGGAGCATGCTTGTCAAATATTTCGGTGAGACAACGACAAAAAATGGATATCTTCAAATCAACATCACTGACATATAGGACATCATCAAGAGATGTACTAGAAAGGTCCGACAGAAAGTCCTGAAGGACGAACTCACGAAAATCCCGATAACGTATTATCTTTGGGGACCTTATTTTTTTCTTCAAGTTGATCTTGCAAACTACACCTCTGTGGTCAGACATTGAATGATCAATGACACCAGAATCAATCACCAATTCAGGCCTGCTAGTACAAATCACATCCAGCAGAGTTTGGGATGTAGCCGTAATGCGTGTGGGCTCATCAATCAGCTGTTTCAAACCATAAGATTCGATGCAATCAGTAAAGTTGCTCTCAATCAGCTGATTCTCATTTATGTTCCCTGCGATAATTATATGCCCAAAGTTTGGTGACACCATCGATAAAAAGTCATCCAAATAGTGGATAAAACTTGAAGTAGAACATGCGGACGTTCGATAAATTGATCCCAACAGAAGAGTATCACCACCCAGTCTTAGCTCAATCCAAATATGCTCCACTCCAGTCGGCAAGTCAAAGTCGGCGATTCTTCCCGGAATGTTAGCAGTGTTACTTACGGAAATACGAAATGAATTATGGTTTCAGCATGATGGAGCACCCGCTCATTATTCTCGTCCTGTGAGGGATTTACTGGACCAACAGTTTCCAAATAGTCGTTTCTTCCGGAAGATATTGTGTTTGCGGTCGGCCTACGTAACTTCCGAGAGAAACAACTTAGAAACTCGATATTTATAGAGAAGGTTTGGACCTTAATTAATAATAATAATTCGTGAATGGCTAAAATCCACTCAATGATTCCACAGATATACCCATTCAAAATTTTATTTTCCCAATATTTCCAAAAATACAGTTCAGATCGAATTGAAATACAGTACTTCATCGAAAAATTACAGTTCGAAGGTTTATACGGAATTTAATGAGGATGATACTGTAGCGAATTCATCCACTTCAAGAAAAACGGAGAAAAGGTCGGAGTCGAAACACGAAATTCAAATCTCCGAAAAATCGTATAAATATATTTCGCTCCGCTCACAAAATCAATCCATTTGCATTCACCGTTCACGTCACCGCTAACAAGATATTCTATACGCTGCATTCCTGACTCGACATCTGCATTCATCGTTATCCTTGTCAAGGCGAAGAAATTCGAGAAGATTCAGCGCTACAAGAACATCTGGTTTTTAACCACCCTCGAAGACGGAAGCGCCCCCGACCGTACCGACCGGCGCTTAAGCATCCCTGGCTCCACGATCGACCGCGCCTCAGCGTCAGCGAAGAACTACCTATCAGCACTCAAGGAGATTTACAACAAGAACAGTTAGCCTGTGTCTTTCAACAAAAAGATTTTCATTGCCTTTCGAATTCACTTTTGTTGTAACACTCGAGAGTAAAATAAACAGGCTAATCCCTTATCTTTATTGCGTGTTTGATTTCACAGGGCACGACCCCACAATATGATAAGAAAATCACAGATTTTTTTTTTTCAAATTGTTCTAATGACACGATCCTCACGAAAATTAGGATTAAGTTGTCTTACAGCATCTTCAAACTAGCTGCGAAGTGTTATCAGGATTGAATCAGTATTTCTCGAGTTATACCGAAAAAAGCAACGATATCGAGTTAAAAACCTCGAAGTTTTAGATATTTTTTCCCGATATCTCCAAAACTTATTATCGTAACGAACTGAAATTTGGTACACTGCTGTGAAATATGAAGCTCAAAGTCCGTGTGTAATTTTTTTCTGGATATGATGAACGGTTTTCGAAAAAAAAATTTTTTGGAAAAAAATGTTTTCAAAAAAAAAGGTTCATAGCAATACGCAAACAGAATCGACCTGAATGTGTGGTTATTAAGGCAATTTACTATCACCCAGGATGAGGAAAAACAAGGAGGAGAAGAAGATAAATTTCCCTAGTTTTTTTTCAATTTAAATCACTTTTATCTCTTTCATCATTTTTAATCCTTGACACTATCTTTAAAGGGGGTTTTTGCTTTAAACGAAAATGCAGTTATTTTCATGAAAAACCTTTAGAACATCTCATTTCAAACATATAATTTCAATATTATATTTTTAAAAAAATGTTTGATCACCCAAAACTGAAAAATAAAAATAGGGATTTGCATTTAAAGAGATTTGTCATGAGTGCACGATATGGCAACGTCGAATTCAGCTTTCTCGGAAAGAAAAGGACGTCAAATGTGTTACTTTGCTTAGGAAATAGAGATAGCTATACTTCGATCTGGTTAGAGTAGAAGACAACGACCAAGGAATAGAAAAAAGGAGCACAGACTGCCATACTGTCATATTACTGACAAATCGCAAACGGAAACTGTTTGGTTATATTGACAAAGAACACGTGTGTATCACAGAATAGGAATAAATATTTCGTTATTCTATAGCAAAAGAAGCAATTCTACTAAACAACGTTGTCACTTCGTGCGTGCATAACAAATCCCAAACCCCAATTTTGAAATCTGATTTTGAATACTTTCTAAAGGTAATTTGGGAAAATGATGAATCAAACCCATAATAATGAGGGTTTTTCCTGATGGATTATTACTGCAAATGCAAATTTGAACATAATTACAGGTTTGATTCATCATTTTCCCAAATTACCTTCAGAAAGTATTCAAAATCAGATTTCAAAATTGGGGTTTGAGATTTGTCATGCATGCACGAAGTGACAACGTTGTTTAGTAGAATTGCTTTTTCTGCTATAGAATAACGAAATATTTATTCCTATTCTGTGGTACACACGTGTTCTTTGTCAATATAACCAAACAATTTTCGTTTGCGATTTGTCAGTAATATGACAGTATGACAGTCTGTGCTCTTCTTTTTCTATTCCTTGGCCGTTGTCTTCTACTCTAACCAGATCGAAGTATAGCTATCTCTGTTTTCCTAAGCAAAGTAACACATTTGACGTCCTTTTCTTTCCGAGAAAGCTGAATTCGACGTTGCCATATCGTGCACTCATGACAAATCCCTTTAAATGCAAATCCCCATTTTTATTTTTCAGTTTTAGGTGATCAAACATTTTTTTAGAAATATAATTTTGTAATTATATGTTTGAAATGTGATGCTCTAAAGGTTCTTCATGAAAATTACTGCATTTTCGTTTGAAGGAAAAACCCCTATTGGGCGCGTTTTTTAATTTACCAAACTGGTATGGTTGTGGTGGAGTGTGGTGGACATAGAACATAAATGGACTAGATAATTTGACATTTACGTCATTCAAACAACGATTTGGTGGATCCATCACACTTCCACCACACCATTTTGGTGAATTAAAATTTCAAAAAGCACTGCCGTGAAGGCAGCAACTTTTGCGCGCATGTTCAATGTAGACGACCGCTTCAGCAACGAATTTGAACGTGCGCGCAAAAGCTGCTGCCTTCACGGCAGTGCTTTTTGAAATTTTTGTCTGATAAATTACTGGATTTCAATTCGATCATATCTGTATTTTTGGACATATTGTAAAAATAAAATTTTGAATGGGTATATCTACGGAATCATTGGGCGGATTTTACCCATTCACGAATTAGACCTTCGTAATTAAGCCCCAAACCTACTCTACAAATATCGAGTTTCCAAGTCGTTTCTTCCGGAAGTTATTGTGTTTACGGTCAGCCTGACGGCAGACTGCGTAAACACAATAACTTCCGAATGAAACAACTTAGAAACTCGATATTTGTAGAGAAGGTTTGGACCTGAATTACGAAGGCCGAATTCGTGAATGGGTAAAATCCACCCAATGATTCCGTAGATATACCCAATCAAAATTTTATTTTTCCAATATTTCCAAAAATACAGATCAGATCG
The DNA here is from genome assembly GCA_958510865.1 of Myrrha octodecimguttata. Lineage (NCBI taxonomy): Eukaryota > Metazoa > Arthropoda > Insecta > Coleoptera > Coccinellidae > Myrrha > Myrrha octodecimguttata. Next base: position 2,193,862 of record OY294064.1, on the reverse strand, counting down.
AATTGAAATCCAGTTCTTCATCGAAAATAACAGTTCGAAGTTTCATACTGAATTAAATGAGGATGATATGATGAGAAACTCATAGAAATTTTTTTTTTCAAATTGTTCTAATAACACGATTATCACGAAATTTTGCATAAAGTTGTCTTTCAGCATCTTAAAACTAGCTGTGAAGTTTAATCAGGACTGAATCAGTATTTCTCGAGTAATACCGAAAAAATCAACGATATCGAGAAGAAAACCTCGAAATTTGACATATTTTTTCCCGATGTCTCCAAAACTTCTGGTCGTATCGAACTGAAATTTAGTACACTGCTGTGAAATTAGAAGGTCAAAGTGTTAGTTCAATTTTTTTTGGATATGATTAATGGTTTCCGAAAATAAAATTTTTTTGTAAAAAAATTTCGAAAAAAATTTTTTTTTTAATTTACTGACGATATGATCTTGACGAAATTTGGCTCAAAGTTGCGCGTCGTTATACTTCACCAAACTGCCAAGTTTTAATCCAATCGCTTGAGTAGTTTCTGAAATAAAAAATAAATAACTTCAAAACTTCAAGTGCCTATAACTACGAAACTATTTGACCGATTTGGCCCATTAACGAACTTAACCGCGGCATTCTGATGCGCAACCTATCCTGAAAGTTTCAAGTAGCTAGCTTGCTTCTGTCGACAGTTATCGTGTCTACGGACGGCCGGCCGGCCGGACAGAATCAATTTTGACACCGGATTCGTCATCAGTGAGTCCAACCTAGTCGATTGAGACCATTTTCGGCTCAATCATCCAAAATTACAGACATTTGGACAAAACGATAGCACGCTGTTCCCTAGAACATGCGCGCAAAAAACTCGGCCATTATGTTCAAATTTGCATTTGCAGTAATAACCCAAATTCAGGAAAACCCCCCATTATTCATAGTTTCAAATTACACGGAATCACAACACATCCGTGGAATAGGCCTACACATTAAAAAAAGCGCTAAGTACTCTACTTCAAAGGAGGCGTGGAAACACGTGCATATTATGACCATTGAAACATTTCTAACTTTTTGAATCGTTGTATCTCAAAAACGGTGGCTCTCAGGAAAAAAAAGTACCGAGACATTTTTCATAGATAATAATTATCTGATCTACAATTTTTGTCTGAGCTAATCTTCCGATAAAACTTAACGTTTTGCTGAAACTCGCGAAAACCCCGTTTTGTGATCTCTGACCCCGATTAAAATTTTTTGCACAAAGGACATCAATTAATGTACATGCGCCGGAGCGTAGTCGTTGACATATATTCGCGACTATGCTACCACAGAATAGAGAAGTATTACAGAAGCGACACTCTCCCTTTTCCAAAGTTCCAAATTTTCATGCGCATGCTTCAATCCGCCATTTTTTTGTTGGTTACAAAGTGTTTATGTTTACGTTTAAATAACTTCGACTTCTTGATTCGTTTTGAATATTATTTTATTATTTACATTTACCATGAGTGGGAATAAAAAAGGTGGCTGTTTGAGCCTACAAGAGACGGTAATTGCACGTTATTCGATTTACCAAAAGAATCTGGAAGGTAGGAATAATTCGATACTAGGGACGATGTCGAAATCTTATGACTATTATATTTCCAGAATAAACCATTGGTTAACAGTATGTGTTCGGGAAGATCTATTTGGAAAAACCCTCTCCCAGTTGAAAGCATATAGGATTTGTGCTGTACATTTTGAGGTGATGTACAGGAGGAATATGCCGAGACCGAATGTCGTAGGAAAACTCTTATTCACACAGGTTTCATGACATTCGAGATTTTCTTATTTATATTCCTTATACCCATTAGATTAGAAATTATATTTATTTATTTTGCAGCTCTAACTGTCGGTTTCACAAAACCTTTGACGTCTGATCAACTCATTGATTAAGGCTTGCATTCGATGGTGGGATTGAAAATGAAGTGGAATCAAGCACATAATTCACTGCTGACTGACAATCAAGCCCTTGATCTGGCAATAAAAGTTTTGGGAAACCGGCCGTAGGAAAAATTGTAATTATTTCAAAGATCAAATATGTGATCTGGAGATTAGGGAATATCCCTTGCTATACTCACATTAACGAATGGAAAACTTTAGAGTGTATATAAAATATATCACTTAAAACCAATTTTATCTTTTCAGATATGGTCATTGATAATGATGTAGGTCTGTTGACTAGTGCCACCACAAGGGAACCAGTATAGTTTGTGCGACTCCTCCGGCAATATCAAGTAGGTATGAAAGCATTGTTTCAGATGCTTTAATCTGTAATTTGTCATATAGAGCTTCTAATTTTAGGTTTGAATTACATATATTTGTAATAACCCTTGATGAGATTTCCAGAATAGTGCCTTGAACATTATATTTGGTTTTTTTTTCAGGTATTTACAGTACCCTAGCCTCAATCGAAGACAGATCATCAATTGATGACGGGCCATCAATTGGTGAGGAAATAGCCTCATCAGTAGGAACACAAATTGCTGCGTCTTTGAGTTCATACAGCCCAAGGAAGCAGAAACTTAAAGAAAAAGTGAGAGCCTTCAAAAGAAAAATGAGGAAAACATCTGAAGGTAGAGAGGAGGGGCTACTAATGTCTTTGGATCAATTCCACGAAATCTACCTTAGGTTTCTGCCTCAGGAATTAGCAGATTTTGTGAGCATGCAAGCAGAGTTGAACCTGCATAAAGCGAAGGGTTGGAGATATAATGCAGAATATGAAGAAATTCGCTTTATCTCTGTATTTCCTGGGACCAAGCGCTTTTAAATTTTTTGAAAAACTCTTCTATTTATCTGCTGTGAAGAGCCTTGAAAGAATCGCCAAAGAACTTCTGTTCAAACCAGGTTAACGTTTTCATAATTTTCATCAAACTCATTGAATATTTCATTGTCCTAAAATTTCATCAAATAAATTGTTATATGCACACTATGATAATATATGTATGTTGGAGTATATGATTTGAGTGGTTTTATTTGTTGAAATAAATATAAGAAATAAAAAGGTAGTGTTAATTTTCTGGAAGATGATGGGTTCCTCGAAGACTTCTGCAAGCTTTCATTCACAACGATTAATTGAACATTACTAAAGTGGTATTAAAATTTATTAGGACTTTGTTTTACGTAGATTATAAATTATCTCTTTTGAATAAAGAATGGCATAGTATGTTGAAATTAATGAATATACGGTGAGTATAGTTATAAAGTTCATTTGATTAATAAAGAAATGGAAAATCACCAGATGAATTAGGTTGCATTCGTCCTGAATTAAAATATTCACCTCGTGTCCAGAAAGCATGTCGTTCAATCAAGATATTTTTTCTATGAAATGATTGAAGGCTTCTTCATTTCAAATAATAAACTGAGTCAGCGTTTGCCTTATTAGTACGATTTAAAAAAGAATATTGTATAATACAATAAGGCGATGATGTTGTATTTCACGAAACATAATTCAAATAAGGTAATGAAATTAAAAATAAGGAGACAGTATTTAGTTTCCACGAAATATTTTGTGGAAACTATTTTTAATTGAAATGAGTTTCTACCAAGTAAAGACAGAAACTATCAAACACAAGGTAATCAAAGTAACACATAGCCCATTAACTATATCAATTCAACAAATTTTCGCCGAAAAAACGTAGAAATAAAACAACTGCATCCATAAAATTATTCAACGCAGTTATGTCTAAAATATCGGACAGTAATAACACATATAACATACATAAATATCCATATGTAATTTCAAATTCGCCGCCTACTAGCCATTTGGTTAGTGTTCAAGGTCACGGATTTTGGGTACATCGATAACAATGGAAATGTCAAAGAGTGTCGCTTCTGTAATACTTCTCTATTCTGTGATGCTACGGTGCATGTACATCCATGGATGTTCTTTGTTATTATTGTCACATTGTTTAAATACTCTGACTGTCACGGATTCAATCCAGTGTTTCAATTTTAGCTTCGTTTACTGTTTTAGATTTATGTTAAATAATTATTAATTTATATGATGAGGTGACAATTCCTCAATGTTTCTGTTTCCTTGAAAAAGGGAACAAATTGTTCCGAAACGTTGGCAAAATGATAATTGATTTATTTGAATTCTGTCCAACTCCCTGTAAATATTACTTGGTTATTTGAACATGGACGTGAACAATGCAGAATTTTGATTTAATTTTTGCGCGCATGTTCTAGGGGAACAGCGTGCTATCGTTTTGTCCAAATGTCTATAATTTTCGATGATTGAGCCGAAAATGGTCTCAATCGACTAGGTTGGACTCACTGATGACGAATCCGGTGTCAAAATCGATTCTGTCCGGCCGGCCGTTCGGCCGTAGACACGATAACTGTCGACAGAAGCAAGCTAGCAACTTTAAACTTTCAGGATAGGTTGCGCATCAAAATGCCGCGGTTGAGTTTGTTAATGAGTAAAATCGGTCGAATAGTTTCGGAGTTATAGGCACTTGAAGTTATTTATTTTATATTTCGGAAACTACTTAAGCGATTGGATTCAAACTTGGTAGTTAGGTGAAGTACAACGACGCGCAACTTTGAGCCAAATTTCGTCAGGATCATATTGTCAGTAATTTAAAAAAAAAATTTCAGTCCTGATTAAACTTCACAGCTAGTTTTAAGATGCTGAAAGAAAACTTTATGCAAAATTTCGTGATAATCGTGTTATTAGAACAATTTGAAATAAAAATTTTCTATGATTTTCTCATCATATCCTCATTAAATTCTGTATGAAACTTCGAACTGTTATTTTTCAATGAAGTACTGGATTTCAATTCGATCTGATCTGTATTTTTGGAAATATTGGAAAAATAAAATTTTGATTGGGTATATCTACGGAATCATTGGGTGGATTTTACCCATTCACGAATTCGGCCTTCGTAATTAAGGTCCAAACCTTCTCTACAAATATCGAGTTTCTAAGTTGTTTCTTTCGGAAGTTATTGTGTTTACGCAGTCGGCCGTTAGGCGGACCGTAAACACAATAACTTCCGGAAGAAACGACTTAGAAACTCGATATTTGTAGAGTAGGTTTGGGGCTTAATTACGAAGGTCGAATTCGTGAATGGGTAAAATCCGCCCAATGATTCCGTAGATATACCCATTCAAAATTTTATTTTTCCAATATGTCCAAAAATACAGATATGATCGAATTGAAATCCAGTAATTCATCAGAAGAAAATTTCAAAAAGCACTGCCGTGAAGGCAGCAGCTTTTGCGCGCACGTTCAAATTCGTTGCTGAAGCGGTCATCTACATTGAACATGCGCGCAAAAGTTGCTGCCTTCACGGCAGTGCTTTTTGAAATTTTTTTGTGTGTAGTATTACTATAAAGTAATGTAGGTGGACCGGCGTTTTTGTAATACATATGCAATACATATGTTCAAGCTGGTGACTTCACGATAGTGCTTTTATAGAATTTTTTTGCAGAAACTCACCAATCAGTAGAAATGAGTTTTTCTTCTTTCACATCATCACACTGGTAGATGTCCATTTTTCCAATCACGATCTCTATCAAGAAAGGCTTTTTGGAAATCGAGTCTCACTACAATTTGACGTCACAGACACCTGAAATGAAAACAATATGAAAGCACTGTAAGCACCTTGGGAACTTTGAAGGATTGCACATTGCTACAAACTGAATATGTTTCTCAATATATTCCTGATACAACTAGAGGTTTAATAAAGCTTCAATTCTGAATACACAGAAATCAATCCAATAATCACTGAGCACAAATCAAGCGGCAAGTTCGTTAACAATATCAAATCATGTTGAAATATTACACTGCTGCTCTGTCAATAAAGAAGATTATAGTTTATTGAATTCATCGACTGGTTGGTATATTGGAATCTGTAACTTGCCATTCGAGTTTACGAAGAAATGTACAGAATTGTTTCAGTTATAAATTTTTTGGGATGCTACCAATAAACAATTCTCAATCTTCAAGAAATTTGAAACAAATATTCCAAAAATAATTAGGATATCAGCTCATAACGAATGTGAGCATTTGCACCTTCAACATCAAATAAAATCCAACAACGTTGACAACACGCTTGGATGAAACCATGAAAACAAAGTGGAACATCAAACTTTTTGATATGTCGACAAATCCAGCAGAGGGAACTTAAGTCAATAGGAACGATCTTACTCAGTAACTTATACTTTATGATTCTGAAATTGTCCAGAATGATTCATTAAATCATCAGGTACTAATACAAACACAATTCTTGAAAAAACCATCAGAGGAATGTGGAAGAACATCGAACTCTAGAAAGTATGGACTATATCAGCTCGGAAATGAACATGGGAGTAAGCGTACATATTAATCAGCGAAAAACTCAAAATCCTTCAATTGTTCAGAATAATACTATAAATTATCATGTTTCAACATGGACACAATCAAGAAGTAAATATACAAATGACAATATGCAGTGAAACTAAGAAGTCTGAAATATTCTAGACATCTTAAGGTGAAAACATGATAAAAATACTACAGTCCCATTCTCTTAGTATCTTCAGCATGCTTTCCGTCCCTAGAACAACTTTATCACGACTGGAATAAAAAGTAATGTTGATTATATGTGTAGTAGGATTATCATTCCAATATTCTTATAGCTACCTGTAATCCTCGATACTAGATGAACCTTAGATAGCGACAATCTGTTTGTCAAATGAGTAAATTTTGTCTTTGTAGAATCCAAACACAGACAAAAGTTCTAATAGTTTCCAGTTTCCTCAGTTTTACATATCATAGATTATAATGATATCAATAAGATATTCGAAAGTCAAGCCTTGATCTAATAATAAATAGTATAATATTATTAGATCAGTGAAGTCAATTATTCAATCAACAGCTGTTTTGACTTTTGAGAGAAGTAAATTAGGTCACAGAGTAGTATTCTGTGGTTCGGTTATGTTCATAGAGAAAGACAGGTATTCTTTTATTCATAGATTTTGTTATTCTATGTTTATAGCATTCCAGAGCAAAGTGAAGTGGGCAGGAAAAAGTTCCGTAGATAGATCTCCTCTATCTACGGGAGATACTCTGAAGGGGCCATTTGTGCGAGGGAGATTCGGGTATTTGTAGAATCGGAGATTCACCCTATTGGTCGACGACGGTCACGTGATCGTCGTTGGCCAATAGGAAAGAATCTCCGATTACCCAAATACCCTAATCTCCCACGCACAAAAGGTAGCGGCGTGGCGTCGTAGAAATCGAATGCTTTCGCGAATTCGATGAGATCCACTCAGTTTATGTTCAATATGATGGAAGTTATACCTCATCCAAACTGACGGAATATATCCAGAAAATTTATTTTGCTATTTTGGTACACAAGAGCTGTTCTCACATGCTTTCTCAAGAGAACACATTTGTCATTATTAAATACTTGCATTTGATTAGGAAAAAACACCATCGTGTTGAACGGAGCAAATTTTCATAGATAGATCAGCAAACAGCAGCAGATTAAATAAATACAGATGATTTCCGAATGCAAAGAAAAACACGTTTTTCATAAAATAATCACTCGCACTTGATTGGGAAAAAATGCCAGCGTCGGACTGAGCAAATATTCATGAATTTTTTTCGGTAGTTTTGCACACAGCAGCTGCGATAAAATCAATACAGATGCTTCTTGCTGGCTAAGAAAAAAACGTTTTTTATAGAATAATGACTTACATTTGAATGGGAAAGAAACACCAGCGACGGACTAAACAAGTTTTCATTAATTTTTTAGGTTAGGCAGGCATTAGCTGCGATGAAGTAAATACAGAGGCTTTTTGATGACTAAGAAAAACAATTTTTTAATCAAAAAAGATCTGTATTTGAAAAATTTATGGGAATTTGCCCAGTCTGACACCGGTATTTTTTTCCCAAACAAGTGCAAGTGAAGTTTTTTCCAAGAATTCATCTCTTCCAACAAGATTTAGTATTGAATTTGTGTTTATCTCGAGTCTTTCTTCTTTGAAATATTCTACCCAACGGTCTTCGTTTGTAGTTTTCCCCATTGCTATTGTTTCCCTTATTTGCATTGGAGTTGGTGGTTGGTCTCTTACAGCCCAAGTATACATTTTTACGCGCTTGTTCTGGGAAACAGCGCGTTATCATTTCGTCACGGTGTCTGTAAAGAAAGAACCTAGAGTCTTCAAATTCTCAGGCTACGTTAAGATCCTGAATATCTCGGTTAAGTTCGTGTTAAATCAACACGATAGTTTATACTAATCGCCAATTCGGCCTTTGTAATTGAACTCCAAACTTACATTACAATTATCGAGCTACTGAGTAGATTCTTATTAGAAGTTATTTTGTTCAATATCAGTTGTTAGGCCGGCCGTAAACACATTAAGTTTAAGAAGAATAGACATAGGGAATATATTTGTAGAGTAGGTTTAGATTCAAATTTAGAAACATCTGCAATGGAAGTTGAAGTGTGAATGTTGATGTCCTGACTACTTCGAAAACAAAGGATGTGGAACTTCGAAATTATGACTGATTTGAGTTTTATTTGTGAAAAGTCACCTTCAGAAGGGGAATATGTTATTAATGTATCTAGAACGTGACTTCCAAACTTCAAAAACTGCAAACATCGATAGAAATGATGGTGACACAAATATTCAATATGCAGAAGTACATGCTGTTTTAGAAAACAGGTCACTAGTAAAAAATCCGTAGCGTTTGATTAAGAAAAAACTATGTTCATTTTGTGATTGGACGGATCCTTCAGCATATAAGATTGATTGGAACGTAGTTCAATCATTACAGTTCGTATGGACCAAAAACACTTGAGCATATAGAAAAATGTTCGAAATAAAATTGGTCAGACTAAAAAATTGATAATAAATTTTGAGATAATAAGAGCTATAAAAGCGAGATAATGGCGAAACGCGCTGGATTGATTATATTTGGAATGCTTTACAGCCGATTATTGCCAAAGAGTCTAATTTCGGGTAGGCTACTAATCCTACAGAACTTCTGGGTGTGAGTTTAATGTAAGAAAAAAGATAACATTCATTAACCTTTCAATCTGATCCATATAAAATTCACCAACAATAAACAACGAGCTTCAACAAATATTTCGTTCTCAAACCATATTCCGCTTACCGTCGGTTAGCTCCTCTATTCGAACGTATATACGCGGCAGATCCAAACTGATCGGGATACGATTATTGCTCCGCTCGAATTCTCTCGAAAACGCCCGTATGAACTCGCTGCCAGGGGACGAGGGTACCTAGAATTTCATTCATTTGGATCTGTCGCGCAAGTTCGTTCGTTTACGCTCCTACACCGCGCCTCTCGTAATCGCGTGCAATGGACGACCAGCCTAAAGACCGGTGTAGGAAAAGGCAACAGCTCAAGTCCATTTTCGTTCAACCTCATTATGGATAGGATAATAGAGAGGATTCGGAAAGTGAAACATGGCTTCAGACTGGGAAGACACCTGCTCAAGATCGTGTGCTTCGCAGATGATGCAGCGCTCCTCGCAGATACAGAGGATGGCTTTCAATGGCTACTTCAGGAGTTCAAAAGCGAAGCCGAAAAACTCAACATGAAGATCTCTATTACAAAACTAAAAGTATGGTAATGACGAGAGAGCCACGTCGATCCAAGCTGGTAGTTGATGACAACATAATAGGTCACGAGCAGTTTTGACAGTTGGGAGAAACTGGAGGACCAACAATAACGTAAAATGCATTGTTTACTATGGGAAAAAGCGATTTGGCTTGTGATTTTGTTTGAATGTGGAAATTTTGGACTGAAATATTCACTATTGCATTATCAAGGAACTATATCCAAAGTACGTGATATCTTGTAATAGTAACAGCTTTACTAAACTTATGGAATTTTTCGAATAAATACAATTTTTGCTGGTTGATGCTGTTGTTGCATGTTGCTTGGTTTAGTAAGTCAGGAAATACAATTTAAAACCTAAGTTTTTTTAAAGTGAATTCAGGTATTCAAGCTCGAATAATCAACATCAAATAGATGAAAACTACCAGTGAGTTGTTGAAGTATTTTCATTTGAATGGTACGTACTAACCGGATGTGGAGGAGGAACTCAATTTATCCATTTTAAAAGAGAGAATAAAAAATTTTTAAAAGCACTGCCGTGAAGGCAGCAGCTTTTGCGCGCATGTTCAATGTCGATGACTGCTTCAGCCACGAATTTGAACATGTACGCAGAAGCTGCTGCCTGCACGGCAGTGCTTTTTGAAATTTTTTTTCAATAAATTACTGGATTTCAATTCGATCTAATCTGTATTTTTGGAAATATTGGAAAAATAAAATTTTGAATGGGTATATCTACGGAATTATTGGGCGGATTTTACCCATACACGAGTTCGACCTTCGTAATTAAGCCCTAAACTGCGTAAACACAATAACTTCCGAAAGAAACAACTTAGAAACTCGATATTTGTAGAGAAGGTTTGGACCTTAATTACGAAGGCCAAATTCGTGAATGGGTAAAATCCACCCAATGATTCCGCAGATATACCCATTCAAAATTTTATTTTTCCAATATTTCCGAAAATACAGATCAGATCGAATTTAAATCCAGTACTTCATCGAAAAATTACAGTTCGAAGGTTCATACAGAATCTAATGAGGATGATATGATAAGAAAATCACAGAATTTTTTTTTCAAATTGTTCTAATGACACGATTATCACGAAATTTTGCATAAAGTTGTCTTTCATCATCTTCAAACTAACTGCCAAGTTTGATCAGGTTTGAATCCGTATTTCCCCAGTTATACCGAAAAAAACAACGATATCGAGTAGAAAACCTCGAAATTTGACATATTTTTTCCCGATATCTCCGAAACTTATGCTCGTATCGAACTGAAATTTCGTACACTGCTGTGAAATATGAAGTCCAAAGTGCGAGTGGAATTTTTTTCCGGATTTTGATGAATGGAAAAAAATGTGGAAAAATTTTTTTTTTTTAATTTATTGACAGAATGATCCTGACGAAATAAGGCTCAAAGTTGCGCGTCGTTATACCCCACCTAACTGCCAAGTTTGAATCCAATCGCTCGAGTGGTTTTTGAAATAAAAAATAAATAACTTTAAAATTTCAAGTGCACATAACTCCGAAACTATTCGACCGATTTGGCCCATTAACGAACTTAACCGCGGCATTCCGATGCGCGACCTACGTTGAAAGTTTCAAGTTGCTAGCTTGCGTCTGTCGACAATTATCGTGTCCACGGCCGGACAGAATCGATTTTGACACCGGATTCGTCCAACCTAGTCGATTAAGACCATTTTCGGCTCAATAATCCAAAATTACAGACATTTGGACAAAACGATAGCACGCTGTTCCCCTAGAACATGCGCGCAAAAAGTCTATCGGTCCTGAAAGGGAAAATCAGATTTTCTGAATTCTAAAACGAAAATTCACAGAATAAATGTTACTTTGTAACTTGTCAGTTACCTCGCAAAGAACATAGGATGGAGATTAGTCTCCACAATCAATAAAACTTGAATTAGATAGGACCGATTCATACCATTGACATTCTCAGGTATGCAATGACATCGAATTTTGAGCTGAGTTTCATGTTTAGTCGAGTAATATCATGTAGTTATTTTTGTAGGGCATACCGAACGATTCGGGGTATGGAATATTTGCAAATCATAAGTTCTTAATAAAAATTTCTTTATTACTTGAACAAGATAGGATTTATAAAAGATATTTCCATTCAAGTATTCAATTCAGTTAAATTTTCAGCTGATTCTCACTTAAGGTGCAGTATTACTACTGACAATGTTTTGTTTCAGTATGCCGATTAATACCAGGTAAGGAATTTTCATAAAATCGTCAGTTTTTGATAAACATTCCTGTTTGTTTTCACAAAGAAAACATCTAAATCATCACTGATCGGCATTTTAGCCTAATTTGATCACCCTTGAGTCGTTTTTTAGAAACAAAAACCACCCACTTTGTCACTATATTGACACACTGTTCTTATCTACTGCACTCAGGAATACCTGGCGCAGTGTCTAGGAATGAAAAATTTATTAGCACGATTTCACAATATAGTTTCGTAATATTTCACCTCCATAAGTAACAAGGTGCCTATATAATATACTACAACCATTGTATAATGAAATTGTTTATGAAATGAGGGACTAATTTCATATTAAGTAAACCAAATTCATGCTATCCTTTTCAAAAAAAGTGAATATATCAATCCAAAATTTCCGAATGAATACGAAATCACGAGAGAAATCGCTTTTCTCCCATAGTATTATAAATTTTAGGTTATTGTTGGTCCTCCAGTCTCTCCTAACTGTCAAAAGTGCTCGTGACGTTATAGGTCACAAGTTTCAGATTTCAGCTACTTGGGAGTGGGGAAACCTCTCGGGTGTTGTCAGGGAGCAAGTCAATAAATCAGCCAGAGTAACGGGTGCTTTGAATTGGTTAATATGGCGAAACCAATTTATGACCAGTCAATGTAAGGTCAGAGTTTACAAAATTTGCGTACGCCCGATCATGACATAAGTATGCGGTTGAGACCAGAGCCGGCACATCCGAAACAAAAGGGATGATGCGTACTAACGAGATGATGATCTTGAGAGCTATAACAGGTAATACCTTGAGAGATCACAGGAAGAGTAAGGACATCCGAGAGGAGTGTGGGGTATTGGATGTGGTGAGATGGTCACGTGCAAGAAGATACTGGAACGACCATGTTTCCAGAATGCGCGATGAGAGACTTGCTAAGATTGCACGGAATGGCAAGCCAGCAACTAGAAGACCACCAGGACGCCCTCCGAAGAGATGGAAGGATAGCTGGTCATTCATTCACGCTTACAAACCAGCACATCTAGGGGTCCTGATTTTTTGGAATGAAGAATGTCTTGAATCTCAAATGGTTCGAAAGATAATTGAGGTTAATTATAAAAGCATTCAAATATCAATTATTGATGAATACTGCATGTTAAAGGTGTGCCATTGGAAATAGATTCACTTCACAAGAACCAATTAGAAGAAACTGCAAGTTTCAAAATCCAATTTTTCAAACCAGCACATCTAGTGGTTCTAAATTTTTGGAATGAAGAATATCTTGAGATTCAAATGGTTCGAAAGATAATTGAGGTTAGTTATAAAAGTATTCAAATATCAATTATTGATGAATACTGCATGTTAAAGGTGTGCCATTGGAAATAGATTCACTTCACAAGAACCAATTAGAAGAAACTGCAACTTTCAAAATCCAACTTTTCAAACCAGTACATCTAGTGGTTCTAAATTTTTGGAATGAAGAATATCTTGAGATTCAAATGGTTCGAAAGATAATTGAGGTCAATTATAAAAGCATTCAAATATCAATTATTGATGATTACTACATGTTAAAGGTGTGCCATTGGAAATAGACTCACTTCACAAGAACCAATTAGAAGAAACTGCAACATTCAAAATCCAACTTTTCAAACCAGAATATCTAGTGGTTCTAAATTTTTGGAATGAAGAATATCTTGAGATTCAAATGGTTCGAAAGATAATTGAGGTTAGTTATAAAAGCATTCAAATATCAATTATTGATGAATACTGCATGTTAAAGGTGTGCCATTGGAAATAGATTCACTTCACAAGAACCAATTAGAAGAAACTGCAACTTTCAAAATCCAACTTTTCAAACCAGCACATATAGTGGTTCTAAATTTTTGGAATGAAGAATATCTTGAGATTCAAATGGTTCGAAAGATAATTGAAGTCAATTATAAAAGCATTTAAATATCAATTATTGATGAATATCTACATGTTAAAGATGTGCCATTGGAAATAGATTCACTACACAAGAACCAATTAGAAGAAACTGCAACTTTCAAAATCCAATTTTTCAAACCAGCACGTCCAGTGGTTCTAAATTTTTGGAATGAAGAATATCTTGAGATTCAAATGGTTCGAAAGGTAATTGAGGTTAATTATTAAAGCATTCAAATATCAATTATTGATGAATATCTACATGTTGAAGGTTTGCCATCGGAAATAGTTTCACTTCACAAGAACCAGTTAGAAGAAACTGCAACTTTCAATATCCAACTCTTCAAACCAGCACATCTAGTGGTTCTAACTTTTTGGAATGAAGAAGGTCTTGAAATTCAAATGGTTCGAAAGACAATTCAGGTGTTATTAAATGTCGATTGCATCCCCATTCTCGATTAACTAATCTTAGGTAATATGGAAGTGCTGCAACGATAAAGCGAATTATGAAAGACTTTTTTTTTATTCAAGAATTTTTGAACCCTTAATTTTTAAATATGGATCATTACATCATTAAAATTGAAATAATCTTACATAAATTGTCAATTATTTATTGTTTTTTTCATTGTCCAAGTGTATGGGAGTCAAAGAGGCATAACAATGCATAATGAAATAGAAATAAAAGATTTGACAAATGTATCATGAGGTTCCACAGGCTTGTTCATCTGCCTATGCAGCTGTAGGCGGCGTAGTTTAACTAAGTTGCCAGAAGGTGGCACCATTGACCGACGCACGCTAGCTACTTCACATTGTAACATAGCATAAGCGCTTCGGTCATGGTCGCTCACCACGCCGCTTCTGCGGTTGTCACAGGCAAGTGCCAGAGGATTCAGCAAATCTGATGAGTCCACCTCTGACACTGGGACGAAACAACTTTCCCTAAGAGCGCGCCGTCGTTCAGATAGCGCGAACTCACGAGAACCGCCAAACAGCCTTAACACTCCCCTGAATATCGAATTTCGGAGCATTTACTTTTACCCTAGATGCGTGAGGCACTCACTGCTGCTTGACTTCTCATATATACTTTATTTTCTCTACATGTGGGACAGCAATATGTCTGATTTTTGGCAGAATCCTTTCTATCATATCATGGTGAGTATCAATAAATCCGCTCATTAACGAATTTAAGCGAAATATTTGGGCTCCAAACCTAGCTTGAAAATTTTTAGAGCTCTTTACATTCAGAAGGAAGAATATTACGGCTGAACGGACACATATAAAATCATTTGTGATCATTTTTGTCTAAAAATGCAGAAAACAACATACAATTAAAGGTCGCTAAGCCTTCCTCATTGAGGTTATCCTTATCGAGAAAATTTCCAAGTACCTGAAGTTTGAGATATCACGATGAGTACAAGCATAGGTTGGCTTATTTGAAATGTCAAATAATAATAAAAACAATTTATTGACCAATTTGGCAACCGACAGTATTTAGTCCTACAGCCAGGTAAATTTATGATAGAAACATGCGATCTTACAAACTTCTGTAGGTTATTGGCTTGAAAATTAAACTTACAAGTTACATTTAGGTGGAAAAAACATATAATAGGAATTAGTGATGAATAAATTCATTAATTGACTTGAAGTGGTGAGAATCCTTACTTGTATGCTCTTTAAGTGTACAGGACTGGCCCTCAAGATCTTCTCTGATTGTTTTGGTAAGTATTTTGCTTTCCAATTGTCATGTTGCTTTTGTTGGTTCAACTGTATTTTCAGGATTTCCCAGTTGTGTGAATTTCATAGTCATATGTATACAGTGCGCGTCAAAATTATGGAACAAATTCATTTTCTCAGAAGAAAAATATTTGGCAACAAAATCCTGAATCAGGTCAATTTTTGTTTCACTTTCAAATTTATATGCAGGATATTTGTTGCACCCTGTACCATCCCCATCAACCCTCTAAATTTTTGAATAGGGAAAGTAGGTCATGTGGTACTTTTTTGTAAGGTCGTTGTATCTTCGTGCAGAAATTTTCAAGAAAAAAATTTTGTTTTTGAAAAATGAGTTAGTTCAAAGAAGTTTTCTATATGAGCACTTTGTTATGGCTCATTTTCTATGAGACGATGAAATTTCTCACCGAATGAAAGTCGACCATTACAGTTTTGTTAATGCACAACTTTCAACCCCCTCACGTGAAAAAATTTTTCCATTAAAGGGTTCGTAGGGGTTGAAAGTTGTGCATGAACAAAACTGTAATGGTCGACTTTCATTCGGTGACAAATTTCATCAGGTACAATCGTCTCAAAGTAAATGAGCCATGACAAAGTGCACTTACTGAAAACCTATTCCAACTAACTTATTTTTCAAAAAAAAAATTTTTCTTGAAAATTTCTGCACGCCTGTAAAGAAGATACAAAGACCTTGCCAAAAAAGTACCATATGACCCACTTTCCCCATTCAAAAAATTTAGAGGGTTGATCGGGATGGCACAGGGTGCAACAAAAATCCCTCAAAAATGCATACAAATTTGGTAAAAGTAATACAAAAATTGACCTGTTTCAGGATTTAATTGCCAAATATTTTTCTTTTGAGAAAATGAATTTGTCCATAATTTTTTGACGCACACTGTATATAAAATTAGTGCATAAAGGTTCATAAAAAGTCAAGTCCAACATAGTTGAATTTTTTTATGCTCTTTCAGACAATCCCTTGATTCTTCAGCATAATCATCACACTGATATTATTTTTCTATTCGAAGAAACATATTTTTTTTGAGTGTGCTTCCTGGCTCTTCCATGTTATACGAGTACTGATGATTTTAAGTATTCAAGTGAACATATTCTGTATTAGCTCTGAGTGATATTCCCTGCTTACAGCATAGGCACATTATTTACATTGACTTTTTTTATATTCATGTACGAACTCTATATGCTCATAGCTGAGGCATATAGGTAGCTCAGAAATATATTATAAAAATAATACTCTTTAAAAACCCTACATATCCAACTGATTTGGTGTATAGAGAAAGTGGTTAACTCTCTCCTTATCAACTATATAAAATCGATGATTAGATTTATGTTAAAAAGAACATATTACAAGACTAGCTTGGCTCGTAATGTTAACACCAGAAACGCAGCTCAAATTAATGTTCTACTCCTAAATCCGAAACATGTTGCCTGCCAGGGCCATGTATGTTGTGTATGCCCAAAAATATTCAATAATTTTCCACAGGAATTTCGAACCACACCAAATTACAAGATCCAAAATAAAATAAACCAGTGGATCGTTGATTTAGGATTTGCTGTATCATATCTCCTATAGATTGTGCAAGCACACTCGCTCATGTTGGTTGTTACTTGTCTAAACAACTTGCTATGATTGTTTGAAATGATTATGCTTACACATAACTGTTAAGAGAGAATAAAATTAAGTAAGGAGCGCACACACAGCAATTCAAATTGCCATTGTGCGCTAGAAAAAATTTGGGAATATTGGATAGCGGATATGGGGGTAGAAATTTTTTTTCTCGTTGTTATTAAGATGATGGTTTCCCATCATATATCGGTGCTGTGAATGAGGGTTTTTCCTTTAAACGAAAACCTTTTAGAACATCTCATTTCAAACATAATTTCAATATTATATTTTTAAAAAAATGTTTGATCACCTAAAACTGAAAAATAAAAATGGGGTATGCATTTAAAGGGATTTGTCATGAGTGCACGATATGGCAACGTCGAATTCAGCTTTCTCGGAAAGAAAAGGACGTCAAATGTGTTACTTTGCCTAGGAAAACAGAGATAGCTATACTTCGATCTGGTTAGAGTAGAAGACGACGACCAAAGAATAGAAAAAAAGAGCACCGGCTGTCATATTACTGACAAATCGCAAACGGAAATTGTTTGGTTATATTGACAATGAACACGTGTGTACCACAGAATAGGAATAAATATTTCATTATTCTATAGCAGAAAAAGCTATTCTAATAAACACCGTTGTCACTTCGTGCATGCCTGGCAAATCCCAAACCCTAATTTTGAAATATGATTTTGACTACTTTCTGAAGGTAATTTGGGAAAATGATGAATCAAACCCATAATAATTATGTTCAAATTTGCATTTGCAGTAATAACCCAAATTCAGGAAAAACCCCCATTATAGGTGCAAACTGATGGACGCGTTTGTCGCTCAAGCGATGACATTTGAGTTGTCAAATGCTCTCCCGACAAAATCGCGCGATTCCTTTTTTGTAGTTGAATAATTTCAACTTCAAGAAAATGGCGGGATATTCAAAACTTTCAAGAGATTGTTTATACTCGTCGATCATGATCATAGGTACTTGTTAATTAACTTTATTACTGGAGCTCTTTCTTCTCCGTGAAACCAATTCCTATCTTCGTTAGATGTTGGACGTTTTCGTCTTGTGGGAATCCACATAAACCGAGTGTTTCCAATGTCGTGTCGGTTTTTTATAAAGCTGCAATATCGCAGTTACAGCGACCTGATGCGACAAAAGGATGAACGTCATACACATCGATCAGGTTTTTCTGCACTCGAAGGTGGGACTCGCAAGATGCTCCTGGCAGATGGCGCGCTGTATGTTGTTAAACTGCAGCGGTCCTTCTGAAAGGTAACAAGTATCGAGAGAACTCTCTGCGGTTTAGTTAAGTTGACCTGACGATCGATAACAATTGTGAAACAGCTGTAGTCATTCTACTTGGATCCGCTTCTTCGGTGTAGGTGTTTTGGTTGATTGGCTCTGATCAAGGGAGAATATTTGTTGATTTATCGACGGATATTCGTCCTTGTGATTATGTTATGTACTTGTTAATACAATGGATGAGGAATTATAGGTATATTGAAGAGAATATATTCAACTATTATTGTTTTGAAGAAATTATGTATTTATGTACTCAATTGCAATCATATGGTGACGATATATTTATCGCAGTTTGAAATATGCATGTAATGTCTTTCCAACATCAAGACGAAACTAAGATGTCTTTTCTTATGATAAATTATTAAATTGATTCAGCTATCTGAAATAATCGTTTCTGCAGAACAAACTGACTCCAGCAAAAACAATTTATCCGATAGCTATGTGCATGCCCAATAAATCAAAAGCGTCTATTAATTCAATCAATCCCTTGACAAATATAGATATAAAAACTTTAACTATACTTGCTGAAGAACCAGATCCACGATGAAGTAAATTCATACAATTTGAAAAGTGAACAATAGCGCGTTTTCTTAATGACAGATGTCAGCCACAAATTACTGACGTTGAGCGTAAAAATCGAGCGATTTTTATTTTTTGACGCGTCTATGAGTACGAGCCTTATCAATAGCCAAATTGAAATGTTTTTTTTAGTGTACGCTATTTTCGAGTTTAATGGTACATTTTATGGATGTTATACATGAGAGTATTTTTGTCAATGTTATAGGAAGCGATGTTCTTTTTAGGATATATTTGAGATGTTATCTTTTGTAAACTATTCCTGAATAAATAAATATTTAAATTCATCAATTTTATGACTTGATTTTTAAGTGAATTGATTTCACATGTGTTTCCAGACATTTTTTATAGTTCGTAACATATTGACATTCAACACACTGATGTTTTTTAATATTCAAGTAAATTGATTCTGTATGTTTTTCAAGAGATCTTTTATAGTATGTAACATATTGACATTCAATACACTTATATTTTTTGATATTAAAGTGTACAGATTCAATATGTTCTTTCAGTTTTCCCTTTTCAGCTGAAGAATACTGACATAAATGACACTGATGTTTTTTGATATTTGAGTGAACAGATTCTACATGTCGTTTTAGTATCCCACTAGAACTAGAAGCATATTCACATTTATCGCACTGAAATTTTCTGATATTTAAGTGAACAGATTCTATATGTTCTCTCAGCCTTCCCTTTTGAGCTGTAGCATACTGACATAAATGACACTGATGTTTTTTGATATTTAGGTGAACAGATTCTACATGTCGCTTTAGTATCCCACTAGAAGTTGGGGCATAGTCACATTTATCACAAGGATATTTTTTTAAATTCAAGTGAACAGATTCTATATGTACTCTCAGACTTTCCTTGGTGGCTGGAGCATACTGACACAAATGACACAGGTATTTTTTGATATTTAAGTGAACAGATTCTACATGTTGTTTTAGTCCTCTGCTATAAGTTGTAGCATATTCACATTTATCACACTGAAATCTTTTGATATTCAAGTGTACAGATTCTATATGTTGTGTCAGCCTTCCTTTTTCACTTGAAGCATACTGACATAAATGACACCCATGTTTTTTGATATTCAAGTGGACAGATTCAATATGTTTTTTCAGATTTCCTTTTTCAGCTGAAACATACAGACATAAATGACACCGATGTTTCTTGATATCCAAGTGAACAGATGGTACATGTCTTTCTAAATGGAGCTTATTTGCTGCTCGATATCCACATAAGATACATTGATGTTTCAGGTGGACAGATTCCATGTGTACTTCGAGCCTGCTTTCAGAAGCTCCTTCATGTTCACTCGAATGGTATACATGTTTCTTTTGTTCAGAATGAACATCATTCATATGATCCTGCAATTCACCTTCATACATGGATTTGAACTCACATAATCGACAATTGTAGCTACTTATATCATATGAATTCTCGTTTTCATTCAAAAAAGTTTTCCTGTCCAGAATTTCCATTCCATCGACGAACTGTTCTTCAATCACATCTTCAAGCTTCATAAATGAAGACTCTTTCTCTCCAGGTGAATCATTTTCACAAATAATGTTCATGCAAACTTCTTCAACTTTTGCGTTTTGGATCTCATCTTCTGGAATCTCATTACTGTAAAATAAGATAAAATCATCAAAATAAGTTTTATTATGCCATACACCATTTTCTTTTTTTCTTATTATTCGTAAATTCAAGAGTTCAGAAGAAATAGTTACAGAAAAAAAAATTTTAAAGGAGAACAATATGTGAATGATTTTTATTGCTTGCCAATTCATGACCTGACAATTCGCCGGATAATAAGCATTAACTGTGTACTCCATTCACTTTTATAAACTATCCCGGTTGGCCATGATTTAGGTCTATCAAGTTTTTTTACTTAAAACTGATGCAGGTTGGCACTGATGAAATATCGGCAATGTCAAAATAATTCTTAGCGATGCCAATTTCTACTCTAAATCATAATCATCAGGCTTGGAAACTAAAAATGCCGGAGGTAGTTTTATAAGTTTCGAAGAAGCAGGATCAGGAAGTGCTATGTAAAATTGAAATCTGCTTTTCCTGATAGTAACCCTGATAATTTGGAATAAATAATTTATCAGGAGCTATCCAACATTTTCTACGTATGTGAGTATGAAAACCCAGTGTATCGTTCACATAGATCCCCAAGAACTTTGTATTGTATTTGAGTTAGTTCTTTCAAGGTGGCACAGGTTCTGTAGTACTACTTCATTTTCATACGGGAGTATTCCGAGTTGTGCAACAATGTATTTAAATGCCTTATGTAGACTTATTTCTTGAGAAGTTCGAAAAGTAGGGGATTTCATAGGTTTGTCTGTTCGTTTAGAAGTTTTACTGCAGATTTATTCGAGTAGGTACTTTTATTTATTTTTTTTCGAATTAACTACCACAAAGTAACGGACTACTCTATCCATTATATTTCAGTAAAATTTCAACGCTCGATTCTTGATTTCCGTCCAAGAAAATAGCATAACATGAAACCAGGTTTATATACGTGAAATATTCCTAGTGTTAACAGAATAACAAGTTTCTTCAACATTCGCCAGCTCTTTGGAATTATTGAATTCACATAATATGTTCTCAAATTCATTATTTTGCCAAAGTAAATTCACATTTTGAAAAATGCGTGTAGTTATCTGACAGGAAAATGACTATAGCCTAACATTTTCAAAATATACAACGGTTTGTTCCAGAAAAAACAAAAAAAAAACATTTTCTCGATAGAGTACACAATTGATTCAGATCCTCCAAAAAATGCATTCTAAAAAGGCGGAAATGCCTGAAATGTAATCTCAGCTCTATAAATGCTGAAAATACTGATCCAGAAAGAAAATATGGCGGTTTTTGGAGAAATAATTAAAAAGAAAGCGTTGACCTTTTGTGCTAGTTTGAATATCTCGGAATTCAAAGCAAGTGAAGGATGGCTACAGCGCTTCGAAGAACGTCAAGTCAGCCTGATCTCATTGCCCCTTTTGAAGAAGGATTGAAGAGAGTCATTCAAAACCATGAATCCAACAAACATCAAATCTATAACGCTGATAAAACAGGATTATACTGGCGATTGCTACCAGCAGTTCAAGCTTTGAACATAGCCATCAAATGGGCAAAACAGAATACTCTGGATTTGACTGAGATATTTACCCTGAAAAAAGCGGTTTTATCAAAATTAACTGCGAAGGAGAGTCAGTCTAAACTAACATAATTTTTCTTCACAAAAGATAAGTCATTATAATTTACATTTCTTTTTGAATATGTGTTGGCTTTTCTAGTTCAATAAACTTTTTGTTACTTGAGGTGTATCATTATGAATGAAAATCATGTATTCAGTCAGAAATACAACCTAGAAAATATGTTAAAAAATTATTTTTGTTGACCTTCAGAAATATGAACAGTTCATATAATATGAACAAGCCAGAATTTTTTGTGTTCATATTAACGCGATTGTACTGTACTAGTATGAGGATCTTCAATAGCGTTCTCTGAAACCATTAACTCATTATATTCGTTGTACACATTCTTACTTTAAAAGGTTTTCTCACATTCCACATGTCCAGTCCACTAAAATCGTTCCTTTAAATTTTCGAATCCATCTCGACCAGGATGTTTTCTTTAAGGACATTTGTGTGCATTAATTCGTGATGCGAGGAAAGGATTTCTTTCAGCTTCTCAGAGTCAATAAGTCATATCGATTTGTTCCCCTAATGTGTAATTCATGGTGGCACTGAATTTATAAGTATTACAACAAATTACAGAGTAAAAGAACTTATGTTGAGATATCAAATTGAACTGAAACCCATTTCAATTATATTGAAGTTATCAAAAAATAATTTGAGTGATAGATATTGATAAACCTTTTCCAGATGAAAATACGTAATTTCGAAGTCCTTGAGAGAATTCGAAATATGTTTCTGTTTGTTTCCGTGGTCTCCATTTCATTTTGTCAAATCAAACGTTTCCAAATATTCGACGATTTTTTTGATTTGGTTTATCCTTAATTCAAATTATTGGTAGTGTACTGTACCCGGTTTTAAATCATAATATTTCCCTATATTTAAATACAACGCCTATGTGCTAAACCGTGATTGATTGATTCATTCATTCGTTTATTCACGGTTCATTCATTCCCCCAATCATAGAAGGGAACGTTGATTTTTCAATGGTCGAGAAATTTACCTAAAGAGAGAAGCAGAAACGCTAGGGATTCTCTATAAAATTCACAATGGAAGGAGTAAGTCGACAGAGTCCTCTTCGAAATTACGACGAACAAAGGATGGAATTAAACACAGCCATCTTAGCATAGTTCAATATTCGTTTTTGACCACGTAAGTCTTTGTTACATTATCACAATTACTAGAAGCTTGTTCATTCTGATTGCCATTATTAAATCTCAACTATTAAGTAGTGGCACCAGTACATTTCGAAGTTATGATCTAAATTGATATCGATCATCCTGTTCAAGGTGTTTCTACGATCGTTAAGGATTTCATCAGTTTTCATTATGAGTGAATGGTCAGTGCTTTTTGTCTAGAATACTGAACATCCCGGTGTCGATCCAAGGTTTGGTTAGTCTCTAGGACCGGGCAATATTTGAGTTGCTCCGTTTTCACCTATCGACTACCATTTATTTTCCCTAATATTATTTACGACTTAGCTGTTATTCATCCCTTTTTCATTGTGTTTCTTTCCTAAATTTTCAAATAATCAATTACTACAATGTGTAGGCTTTGGCTTGACACCAACTACTTTCCTGTCTTGGGTCAGCGCCGTATGGCGGGGTCAAGACTCTTGTAGCTAAATTCTAAAGGGGTGAGGGCGAGAGACCATTAGCCGTATGGCTCAGCTCCAGAAAAAATTAGAACTCACCCTTAACTACAAGTAGAGTATTTATATTGGGATGAACCGAATGTGGAATGGTGACCGATGATCCTTAGCTCTAGGACCCCTTTGAGCTCCGTCAATCTGCATATTGTTATCCTACTGATGGTGGTATTCCGAAATGTAACTCTTTTCACTATGTATTTGTTTAATATATCCTATTCATCGAGGTTATTTATAAAAAGGTATATTTGACTATACGAGCGTTCTATTTGACGATTTGGGGAGCTCGGAGCTGCCCAAGCGCATGAAACCCTAACATTGACGCGTTCTTTTTGATTGGAGCTTCGTGCATCTGAGCTCCTCCGACTACCTTCCCCTGCCCCCTCATGCACCAACCTCTGACAAGGGGCAGCAAGCTCTTTTGGGTTACGTCATATCATTTGTTTATATTTACACTAACATTTGTTGATCAAACCACTACAGTCTGTGATGGTCTGTGATTATCTAATATAGATAATCTAATATATATTGGCTATAAATCAAGGCAAATTTTGCAAAATGAGTAAAAACAAGGAATTGCTAATAAAAATGAATGATTCAGACAATCAAAGGACTTACAGCATTCATAACATGCTCGTCCTCAGAATCAGACATTCTTAACAAAATTAGTGAATTCAAAAATCCCTCCACTATTGGAATAAAAAATACGTACAATAATAATGAAAATACACAATAGTCAGAAACTATTTAGAATATTCGTCTGCACGTGTAGTGTAGATCACAGCTGATCAATCAAAACAGTAAATAACCGCACATGTGCTGTGAGTTTTCATTGCACCAAACCACTAATTTGCGTTCGATTTGTGAGTAGCTCAAGTGCAACAAACACTCAGCTACCCTGGGGCTTCAAACGCCAAAAAGAAAGCGCCTTATGTATCAGACATAAGAACCTAGAAGTACTGACAGCTGAGTGTCTTCTCATAAACCTGTTATACATTTACCTTTGCCATTTATTGGCGCCTAAATGGCCGAGGTAATCCTATGAATGGGGCTTTTCTGAGAGGAACTTATCTGTTGGACAACTTTCGTGGTTCTTTGCTTCATTCATTAGAGATTTGCTATCACTGATTGCTGAGCTTAATTGACTTCTGCATTTACTGCTAATTGATCCTAATGTTAAATTGTAATAAATATCAGTTGGGAGTTTTTCTAAGGCATTCTTTTTCCTCCTGCAAGAGAACCGCACTGAATAGCCAAATAGTTGTTTCATTTATTCTAACCTGAACTTCCCATCAATCTTCTCTTTCATTCTCTGAATATAAAAGTATTTTGGGTTGCGAACACAACGTAGAGTCCTATTTCTTTTACTAGACAATCACAGCGTATTGGCCAAGGGTGAGTTTGCGAGTAGGTAGACGGGGTCTAAAAGGGTGGGATAGTACAGTAGGTATCCAGTAGAGTTGAGTAAACTTATTCCTTTGAAACTGTAAGCGTGGAAAATATACTGCCAGACTCTATACACAAAATGAAATGCAGCTCATTTTAAAAAATATGCATTGTAGGCACAATATCATGTCTCAACAAGAAATGGAGACTAACCGCTAGGGTATTCGACCGACAAAAAAAACTCAAGGCATGTCATTTCAATAAATGTAAATACAGGTCAGATAGAATTGCAATCTAGTACTGATTGAAAAAAGTAATGATTGCTTGAAGTTTCATGAAGACCATATTGGTAGAAAAATTTGTTTATGGAAGGATCAACACGTAAAAAGGTTACCGCTTTGGCAATGAATTCGAACATACGTGCAAAAGCTGCTGACTTCACGTTAGTGCTATTCTAGAATTTTTTGGATGAAACTCACCAATAGATAGAAATCGGTTTTTCTTCTTTCACATCATCACACTGGTAGATATCCATTGTTCCAATCACGATCTTTATCAAGAAAGTTTTTTCAGAAATCAACTCTCACTACAACTTGACGTCATAAACACCTGAAATGAAAACATTATGAAAGCACTGCAAGCAACTTAGGAACTTCAAAGGATTGCGCATTGCTTCAAACAAAATACGTTTCACCCACCACATATTCCTGATATAAATTTGAGTTGAATAAAGATTCAATTTTGAACAAATAAAAATCAATCCAATGATCATTGAGTACAAATCAAGAGGCAAGTTCCAAATATAAAATAATATTCTAACATTACACTGCTGTTCTGTCAATAGAGAAGATTATAAGTTATTGAATTCATCGACTTATTGGTATATTGGAATCTATAACACTCAATTTATGTTTACAGTGAAATATACAGAATTGTTTCAGATATAAATTTTTCAGGATGCTACAAATAACAAATTCTCAATTTTCGAAAAATTTCAAACAAATAGTCTTAGAATATTCAAGACACCAGCTCAATACAAATGTGTGCATTTCCACATTCAATGTCGAATATAATCTAACAACGTTGAAAACACTCTTGGTTGAAACTATCAAAACAAAGTGGAAGATCAAACAAATCAGCTGAGAGAACATGAGTCAATACGAATACTTATAACTTGTAATTCTAATATTGTCCAGAATAATACTATAAATCATCAGGAGTTAATACAAACACAATCCTTGATAAAAATCATCAAAAGAAATATAAATTAAATATACATATGTATTCTGTGACTTAAAATTCTTCAACTGTCCAGAATACTGTGACGGGTAGGGCCCTGTCTATGCGAGAATGTTCCCGAAAGCTCCAGACGTCTATCAGTTAGATTTTTCTGAACGTTTTGATGAACTAAGAAAACGTTACAACACTATAAATTATCATTTTTCAACACAGACAAAATCAAGAAGTCAAAATACAGATGGCAATATGCAGTGAAACTAAAATATCTGAAAAATTCGAGACATGGTGAAAACATGATACTAATACTAGAGTCACATTCTCTATCTTCAGCATGCTTTCCGTTCCAATGACTTTATCACGACTGGACTTAAAAGTATTGTAATGTTAACCTAAGTTAAACAGGATAACATTTCAATCTTCTTATGAGTAGCTACCTGTAATCTGTAATCGTCGAAACTGGATGAACCTTAGATAACGTCAATCGGTTATTTCGCTAAATTGAAAGCAAAATTTATGTTCAATGATGGCTTATGAAGAAGGTAATTATAAGCAAGTCAGTGGCTTATTCATATTGGGATCGGATCCAATGGACTAAGTTGCCAAAAATGAGTTTCCATTTTCTGTTGGAAGCTCTGTTCGTTAATGATTGAACTTGAATAGTTCGACGTATGTTGAAACTAGCTAAAACTGAAGACTCGAATAAATTTTGTATTTTTTTGTATTTAACCTCAGAATGTCAGAAATTTTTTCTATTCTCTATTCTGTGATTCATCCACAGATCAAATAGAACTTTGGTCTGATTTAAATTTTGTTATTCCCATTCGCAACTACTGCTAAGCGATACGCCCTCTGGTGATAGTAATTCGAACACTTCCAAGCTAGTAGTTTTTCGATGTGCCTGTTATTCTAACGTAATTTGCTTACTTTTGGAGTTCATTTTCGAGCTTTCGTGTTGTTCTCTGAGTTGAAATTTTGGAATACCGAAAGTGTTTGTAATATTCATCAATCGATTCCTTTCTTTCCGATTAAAAATGTCGATCGTATTAATTCGAAATGGCATCCTCCCGAAATGACTATTGTGTGCCTCAACTCAATGTTATTCATGGTCAAAGAAGAAAGGATCATCTAGTGCCTCCAAAGCCAAATGAAATTAAAGTTAATATGGAAACAGCATTTGGCGGGGAGCTCAATGATAGAAGAAAGAAATAGCTTTAGAAATTGAAGATTGGAAAACAGAAATACATGAACGTATGTTCACTGCATTTCTCTGAAGATGTTTATTTTCATAAAGGTAAATTACCTACAATGTATTTATTTCGAAACAACTTCATGTCATGATGTTTTCAGGTGTAAATAAAAATGAGAGAATTTTGAAGGAAAATGCTGCAGAGAAACTACCGAGTACTTCTGCAGCTACCTAATTGTCATACTACACAAAATCAAATTCTAAAAGAGTGATCTGGTTGAAAATCTGACAAAAACTAGATATACTGTCAGAGTTGATAATAGCTGAAGTTACTAATATAAATACATCAATACTTTTCATTTCCTTATATAGGTAGGTTGAACCGGCTGTGACATTTTTCATTTTGTATGTGTATCTTGAGCTCCTGTAATATGAAAATGAAATCAATTATATGTCTATCTGTTTCCTTTTCTTTAGAAATACGATGCAAAAGAACTAAAGCAGAAAATCTGTTTTCATTTTATTGATTCACTCGTTTGTAAACAAAGAACAAGTCATATCATTTGGCCTGATTCTAGATTTACCACATAATATAGCCTGCATTCAGCACTCCTTGACATAAATAAGAGTCCTTAAATTACTGATTGAGGTGCCTATTTTACCAGAAATTCCAGTAAACTTAGATATTGGATTATTTTGATCCACCAAGCAACATACACTAAAATAACACCGAAATTATCCTCCAGGTACGATTTTATATCGTGATCCAAACGAAATGTTCCCTCTCAAGAAATCTTACACAAAACTATAATAGCTTCTTTAAATATTCAAGCTCTGCTTGATAAATATTCGTTCTCCACCACATTTCTAAGGTTTGTTTACATAAAACTACTAGCTTGGACAGGTTCCAAATTTATCCATTAGGGCGCTGGCATCTTCGCAGAAGTTCCCAATAGATATAACAAACTATGGATGAGGCCCACAGAACATCAAATATAAGAAGTGCTACCTCCCTTGTAAACTGTGGGGAACATTTGTGACATTTCTCCTGCCAAAAAAAAATAGTTGGGAATATTCCATTATGGTTCTAGGGGGTGTCCGCTTGCTGAATTATGTCATTTTACTTTAGAATTTTGATGGTGTTCTGTGGTCAAATATTGATTTTCCAGGATGCAAATATTTGTACCGTGGATTTTTCAAAATGTTTTCTATTCCGTGTTTTAAACTTAATAATAATTCGAAAGAAAATATTCTTCAGAAATGAAACGAAGCATTATAAACAATAATTTCTTTATTTATATCATTTTTACAATTGCATATAATTATAATATATTTTCCAATAAACTATGATATTAACAAAGATATTCTCTCATACTCATCAAAAATGTGCAAAATTAGTAACTGAAATATATTCTAGCCATCAAAAATTATCCAATACCTAGTTGAAAAGAAACTACTTAAACACAAAATAGACAATAATCTGAATGTCTCGAACATATACTGATTACATTTTTCCTTTCATATATTCCGTTGTACAATAAATAAGAAAACATTTGTCTCGCACCTTATCAAATATGACTATAATGTAGGTGACAGTTTTCTAAAACAAATAAGTATAATTTTTTTCTAGAGAAACCAAAAACTATGACTTATTTCAATGAAACTAACACAATTTCTGACCAACCACAGGTCTTACACTGTTGGAATTTGGTTTGAGTTATTTCAAGTTCTTTGGGGTGTAACTACAAAATTCCTAAACAATTATCTTAATAAAATTTGAATTACAGTTTGATGTTTAGATGTTTATGACTTATGGATAAAAAGATATTTGTGGAGTGAACACCCAACAGCCTTTCAGTTATTATTAGGATCAGAATTGTCACTGCACAGAAACACAATGAACAGTTTTATCTAGGGAGGGGAAAAATCATCCAGTCACAATAGGCAGTCAAAATCAGGTGGAATCCATCGATGTAGATGATTGCCCTCAATATCACTCTTTTCTGAAAAATTAAAAAAGTATCAATATCACATGAGAGAAGATAAATATTGAAATATATTCTGAATATAAATAGTGATTATCAATCTTGTCAGGATAGATCTTAATAGGTCGGTTACTATGTCTTTTTGTCAGTAAAAACATATGACATAGAAGAATCGTCAGATGTTGATTCATTTGATGTGAATTTTCAGAAAGTAAATTAACTTATTTCCGCATTATATTATAATGCGGAAATAAGTTAATTTACTTTTTAATCATCAAGATGAATTTCCGACAAGTAAAGACTGAGAAAATCAAGTATTTGAATTTTCAGGCTGGAATATGCCTGACATAGTCCTTATCATTAGGTGAATGAATCATATGAAAATCGTTAGATGGTGATGGTTCATTTAGAAATACATTTTTGGCTGAAATTGTCTGCCATGGTCATGCTCATTGTGTAGATGAATTAGCTCAGATCATTGTGGCATAGCCTTCTTGATCAGATGACCGGTTGAGTTATTTGATTGAAATCAGAGACTGAAAAATAATCACTACATAAGCGAATATTAGTAATATTTTTGCTGGGACTTATTTCACAAATATATTTAAAAGTTATGCAGGTGACAGGGTCTTTAGGGAAGCGAGAAAATCTTTTGTTATTACCAACAAGAGAATTGCTGATATATGTATTTTTGCAAGAAAGCAGATGAAACTAGAGCCTTTTTCTTGATTCAATATAAAGGTGGAGTCAGTAAGATTTATAGAACTTCATAAAAACATAAACTTATCAGATCTCACCTAGCGCCCTAAACCTTAACATCTTGTAATCCCTGAAAAGAACCTCATTAAAGCACCTGTAAAATATCATATCATCAGCATAATCTGAATTCTGAACAAAAGTTTCATTATACTCTGAAGAGAGCACCTGAAAAAGGTTAAAATATTTTATCCTTTCCATCAACTGAATCCTAAAAAACTAATTAATATCACCACAATTATCACCACACTCTAGAAAATATCACTTATTATTAGTTACTTTTCAACAAACAAATTTAAGAAGTCTTTCATTTATTCATTTTCATTTATGAATGTCATTCACAGATTACAGAGATGTCATTCCATGAATGTTCTGTCATTTTTGTCATTCATCCGTTTGAACATATCTACGACACATGTTTCTGACATCTCCTTTTCTAATAAAGGATAAAACGAAACTAGTTGGGGACGTATGTCCTTGTTTCCACTTTTCCTACCGTCGCTTCACCCCGATGAGGCCGGTCAGCTTGCACTGTGTAATCATATGTTACCGAGAGAGATAGAGCTAGTGGTGGCAGAAAGCCCGCGTATTCCATTTAAAGAGCATCAAATGCGTATGAAAATTCTGTTTTCCTGAGAATTTTCGCAGCAAATATGAAAATAATGAGAGCTTACATTGGCTAAAGGATTATTTGTTTTTATAGCTACAAAAATAGATTACTGAAAATAGCAGGAATTAGGTAAAAATGATTGATGTAGGTACTTTTTCTTGGCGCAAGCTTTCGAGATTTTATTATTCCTTCATCAGGAGAACTAAAAATTTACAATGCAGTAGGAGCATTAAAATGAAAGATTATTTTATGATATAGAAGTATTATATTTGACATCAATGATAATTAGTAGGTGAAAATATTGCGGAAAATATTGACTTAAGTCGAAATGATATTCTATATTCATTTCTTGATTCAGGGATATTGATTAATCAGAATTTATAAAATCTAAATGAGTCATATGAAAAAATGGTGTTGAGACCACCTTTATATCTCTTCTTGAATTCATTCTTTTTTCATTTCGTGCAATTCTATTTTTTTAATATCTTCTTCGAACTCTATTATTTTCTAATAAATTATTCTCAAAATTTGGTTCATGTTGTTCTTTGTTCTGATATCACAAAAATGTACTAAGCACCAGGAACTCAAAATTTCAAGGACATCACGGAAGAAAAATAAAAAACCTATAGAAGCATTGACGTGAAGTCAGCAGCTTTTGCGCGCATGTTCAAAAAATAAAACACCAAAAGGAAACACTCGCAAAAGCTGCTGACTTCACTTATAATTGCTTTTCTAGGTTTTTTCGAGTTATTCTGGAAAAACAACGATACCGAGGGAATAACCACGAAATTTGACATATTTCTTCCCAATATCTCAGAAAATTATAATCGTATCGAATTGAAAATTGGTACACACAGATGTGAAGTATGAAGTTCAAGGTCAGAGCACATTTTTTGGAATATGATCAATAGTTTCCGAAAAAAAAATTTTTTTCGAAAAAATTTCGAGAAAATTTTTGTTATATCTACTTACAGTACGAACTGAAAAAAAATTCGCAAGAGTTGTGCGTTGTTTTGCTCCAACTAACTATAAAGTTTCAACTCAATCGCTTCCTCAGTTTTTGAAATATCAGGGAAATAACTTCGAAATTTCAAACAGCTATAGCTTCGAAACCGTTTCACCGATTTAGCCCATTAACGAACTCAACCACGACATTCTGATACACGGCCTACCCTGGAAGTTTCAAGTCGCTAGCTTGCTCTGTTCGATCGTTATCATGTCCAATGTCGGACGGCAGAATCGATTTTGACACTGGATTCATCAGCGAGTCCAACCTAGTAGTTTGAGACCATTTTCGGCACGAAATTCGAAAATTACAGACATGTGGATGAAACGATAGCACACGTTCCCCTAATAAGAACATGCGCGCAAAATGCCGATTGATATCGCCGTGATGTTCAATTAAATAAACTTTCAATCAATCCAAAATCCAATGTTGGAAGAATTATTCAACATTTATTAACATAATAACTTGATTCATTTGAAAAAAATTTCAATCATACCAATGTTAATAATAATTTTAAACAATTAATGCTTGCTGCAAATTGAAATGGTGTCCGTGAGAACAAAATTTTTTCTTCGTACCGCCACCCATCATCTTTTCCTCAGGACATTGTCCCTTGAAAATCTGTAATATATAGAAATAAGTCTCATCTCTTATTCAGAAGTTAGGAAAAAAATAAAACAAATCAGTTTTAATTAAATAAAAACCCTTGTGAAATTTGATATTTTGGCCTTTTTACAACCTGTTTGTGCAGTTTACGGCTGATCAAGATTTAACTATGTTCTGTAACTATAATATACACACTTCAGAAAGAAAACTCTTTAAAAAATCTAACTAGAAGCAGGAAATAAGATACTTTTGAATGCGATTTGGCGGCTTCTTGCCACTCCTAGCTCTATCTATCTCTAGACAAAACGTTTCTCTTTCCCTCACCGCTTCCATTGTAAGTTATAATTTCTATGGTTATTCCTGAATACTGACAAATCAGTTACACATATCAATCACTCATTAAAGAATATAATGATATCAATGAAATATTCGAAAGTCAAGTATTCCATCCCACACACAGCGTGACCATTTATTTTTTTCAGAATCTACCAAACCTTCTGTAGAAATCTACTATTTTCTACCAAAGTCAATTACCGAAATCTACTGCTACCTAAGAGCAGTCTTTAGCACTTTATGTTGGAAGGAAAGTGGAAATCTTTTATGTTTCGTGTAATTTAAAAAAATATCCTTGTAATTAACATTCGCTAAGCAAAAATAGCGAGAGAAGCACTGTCGTGAAAGCAGCAGCTTTTGCGCATGTTCAATAGAGATGACCGTTTTGGCAACGAATTTGAACATGCGCGCAAAAACTGCTGCCTTAATTCACGGCAGCGCTTTTCTAGGTTTTTTTCGATGAAGTACTGGATTTCAATTCGATCTAATCTCTATACATATTTGAAAATATTGAGAAAATTGAATTTTGAACGGGTATATCTACGGAATCATTGGGCGGATTTCACCCATTCACGAACTCGACCTTCGTAATTAAGCCCTAAATCTTCTCTACAAATATCGAGTTTTTAAGTAGTTTCTTCCAGAAGTCAACAGCCGATCTTAAACACAATAACTTACGAAAGAAACATCTCAGAAATTCGATATTTGTAGAGAAGATTTGGACCTAAATTACGAAGGCCGAATTCGTGAATGGGTAAAATCCACACAATGATTCCGCAGATATTCTTATAAATTCACCTAAATGAAAGGCTCTTCCTTTCTGGATGGAAACGATGGAAATGCGGGAATATGTAGAGCACGCACGCACTCATGATGGGAAATACTATATACTTATTGAGTGTGACGGGATTAAAGAAATACCCCAATGTCAGTCAGAGCCATCTATACGAGTTGTGCAGTTTTTTCACATACTTCATGCGATTAAGCTGAATTTTGGCGTTGAAAAATGAAAGCAATTTTTTGAAAGATCTTTCGTAATGACGTCATCAGTTCGATGTTCGCTAAAATGAATTCTTTCAAAACCAGAAACGTCAACTCCGATGACAGATTTTTGTCATTTTAGGGTTAATATTTGTTTGTTTTTGTTTGTTTTCTGCAGTTTTTGCTCCATGCTTGTTATTTCGAAATTTAATTGAACTGAATTTTCGTGTTTCGGTGTTAGTTCTTCAAAGAGTTCTTCCAATATTTGGATATAATGGATTTTGTTATCAATATTATTGTCAAGTTTCAAGGCGAAAAAAATATTCAAAAATATTATCTTTATAAACATTGGAGATACCAAATTGTAAATTTGGGGGAGAACAACCGATTACTCTGAAAAAATGTGTTCTGATATTGCTTTGGTGGCTTGGCAAAGGTGGTACTTCAATATCAGTAAGTGACCGCTTCAACGTAGCTCCATTTTCTGTTTTTAATTCTACTGAATATTTACAATCCCAAAAATTCTTCAACCACAAGGAAAATATGTTTCATGGCCTATGTCAGAGGAAGCAGCAAATATTGAATCTGGTTTTAGATTAAAATGTGGTTATCCAGGTAATTATTCGAAAGGATGATTGATATACTCTTCGATTAAAATAACATTGTTTTCAGGAGTCATTGGAGCCATAGATGGGTGAAATATTCATTTCAAGTGTCTCAACAAGAAAGTTGTATTGATAAAAATAGTAATCATTCCATCAGACAGCAAGGAATTGTTACTAGTAAAAAAATTTTCATGGATATTATGGTTGGCTTCCCAGGATCTGCATGCAATAGTAGAATGTTTCAGTTTTTCCATGTTAGTACAATATGACTACTGAAGGTATTGCATAATTCAACAATTTGGACAAATGTAGAAGATAAGGGATTATTTCGAAAATATTTTTTCGAAGATTATCATCTGGTAGGTGATAAAGCATATCCTCTGAAGAATTGGTTGATAACTCCTCATTAGTATGGTTTATAATCCCGTGTAATGTGTAATTATCGCATTATAATTAAATTCTACTCTCCTGAGAACCACGAGTCATAAGTAAAAGACAACAGAAACACAATTTTGCTTACAGCAAAACACGAGTAGTTGTGGAACATGCGTTTGGGATGCTCAAATCTAGATGGAGAATTCTGATATTTGTCAAGGTGAATTCAATAGAAAAGATTATAAGGATAATTTGAGGGGTTATTCTGTGATGAAAGTCCTGATTGAAATGCGTATGCGATGAATTATGCCAGCTGAATTTCTTATCGTTTCACACCCTGCTACAATTCGGTTTCGTAGATCATCGATATTTTTTCTCCTAAATGCTCAAGTTTTCGAAAAAACTTATAGAGATAAAAAAGTCAGTAAATGAATTGGGCTTTTCAGGCATGTGGTTTTAAAAGGAAAATGTGTATCCAAAATAAAGTTGTAAGAAAAAGTATCTTAGGGGTTGACTATTTCAACCCCTTCTTAGCATACTTCAGGGTTGAAAAAATTCCAAATTGTGTAGTTTTATTGACAAATAATATTTACCAAGTTTCGTTTATACAGGGAAAATGTAAAAGAGAAAAAATTTTTTTTTATAAATCTTTGGAGGGGAGGATTTCAAAAAATTTCATACCAAATACCTTAATTTCTATCACAGAATCACCCCTTAAATTTTTTCGGTGTTATTGAGATACACCCTGTTTATATAGTGAATAAAGAGGGAATTTTTCTAGAACAGCTAAAAGTAGTACTGATCAAGTCAGTGTTCAAAGGAAGTATCAATGATTATGGAAATTACAGACCGATCAGTTAATTGCCAACATTTTCGAAGATCTTGAAACAGGCGTTCTGTTACCTTCTCATAGATTTTCTCATGGACAATGCAATATTCTCAGGATGCAAACCTGAAAGGCAAATCAGTAAAAAGAGTGATCTATGATATTGTGGAGAAAATCACTGAAGCATTCAAAGATAGAAATCTGGCTTTGGTTTGTTCATCGATTTGACAAAAGCCTATGATTGCCTTGGCAGTACACTCTCAATCAGCACTGAAATGGATAACCTCCTACTTCGATAG
Organism: Myrrha octodecimguttata; assembly: GCA_958510865.1. Lineage (NCBI taxonomy): Eukaryota > Metazoa > Arthropoda > Insecta > Coleoptera > Coccinellidae > Myrrha > Myrrha octodecimguttata. The sequence goes on along the minus strand of OY294064.1, from coordinate 2,157,857 downwards.
GAGAACACAACAAGTAGAAATAGGAATACAAAATCACGTAGAACATTCTGATAAACAAGAAATAATTTTAGGAATACCAAAAAAAAGTGTAGCAGGCCCAATCTTCTTCATATTATACTTGCTATGCAGAGAGCCCTACAGTCTGGATGATCTAGGCTGGGAGTTTTTTTTGTGAACGCAGTTCCACTTATGTATGCATGTGTATTTTGGGGATGATTTGAAATGAAGGTTATTATTATTATTCAAAAGAGACAATATAGTTCGTTTTGGCATAGACATGCTCTACAGATTATATATAATACTTCATTCTAAATTAAATGTTTATTAATAAATGATATAATTTCTCAGTCATCTATGTTGTATTAACAAACTTACTCTAAGAGTACGCTCAGTTTACTCGTAGGAAGTTTCTGAACTTCTGAATGTTTTCATTAATGAATGGTATAATTTCTCATTCATCTAGGTTGCATTAACAAACCTACTCAGAATGCTCAGTTTACTCGTAGGAAGTTTATGAAACTCGCAAATGCCTATTTCTTAAAGACAGAGTACATTTGGCAGTAAGTTTGTGAACGCAACCCTGAAGATATTTATCGAGTAGGCTCATGATAAGAAACCAATTGGAATTCTGAAATCGTTCTTTAATAAAACAATAGAAGTAAAAAACCATAAAAATATTTATTCATAACACATCATTCAAAATGTTCAAAAATGAAATATATTACATTCCTTGTATTAAGATATGAAACATGGAAGTAAATAATACACAAGCCAAAACCCTAGAACAGTCTGAAATAAGCTCACCAAACTAATAAGTACTCCAGTAAAATTACATACCGTGAGAATTTGTCCAGTGCTCTTATTTCGGACAGATCTGGAATGGTTTCAACTTGTGTAGGTATAAAAATATATACAACAATAATGAAAAATGAATCATCACACCAATAAAAATATTTGATAGAAATATATTGAATAACGTCAAATCTTTTAGTTGTTCTTTTCCCTCAAGGGTTTTCCAGTTATCCTCCTAAGTTGGGCAATTGGATCTCTTCCAAATATTACTTTCATGAGATGGTTGTTCTGGTACTCTTAAGGCCTTCTCGAAGTCAGCAAGAAACGCTGAAACGAAAACGAAAGAAAATATTGGAAGAACACCTTAAGAAATATATAGAGAACTTTGAAACGAAAATTACCTTGCAATCGTCCCACAGTTTCTTCATCTACCTTCAATTTTTCTATAGACATCGTTCTCGAATTCGCACTGCTGCCACATCCGAATGTTGAACAGTATCTCATTTTTATCTGAATATGCTGAAAATATGCAACAACCGATATTTTTTAAAAGCATTCTTCCTACAAATGTTCACAAATGCATAATACAGTACAAAATAACGATCATAACCTCTGAATTAAAAAATAAATAACTTCAAAATTTCAAGTGCCTATAACTCCGAAACTCTTCGACCGGTTTGGCCCATTAACAAACTGAACGGCGGCATTCCAATGCGCGACCTACCATGAAAGTTTCAAGTTGCTAGCTCACTCCGTTCGACAGTTATCATGTCTACGGCCGGCCGGACAGAATCGATTTTGACACCGGAGTCGTCATCAGTGAGTCCAATCTAGTCGTTTGAGACCATCTTCGGCTCAATCATCGAAAATTACAGACATTTGGACGAAACGATAGCACGCTGTTTCCCTAGAACATGCGCGCAAAAAATATAGTAAGCATTGATTTTAATAGGGTATCTTCAGAGAATAAGGTCCTTAGATTTGTGTACCATTAAATCTTTTCTATTATGTATAAGAGAAAGTATAAAGTACACACTATTATGTAATTATTTTATTGGCTATCGATTTCGGTACTATACCATCATCAGGCTAGCTAGAAATACACAAAAAGAAGACATTATACCGGTTATAAAATTTGTTTTTTTCTGTAAGAAACATAAGAAAATGTGATGAACTGAAAATATAATAACTGTTATGAAAATCAAATGAAAAAACTGTATGTTAAGTAGGAATGTGTAACCTACCGTCCAAAATGTGCAAGCTGAAGTGCATTTAAATATGAAAATAACAATCGCTGTTTTTGAATACTGAATTCGTGAGTTTGTTGTCAGTTTTTCGATTCAATAGATGAAATGGCGGACTGAATGCAATTGTGACGGCGTGAAATGCTATGTGTCGAAGAGGAAAAACGATGAAAGGTGGGGAAAGATGGTAACTTGGCGGGCGATTTGAAATGCTCTATGTGAAAGGGTCCAAAAGTCTAAAAATATTTGTACCGTTTAAATCTGACATGTCATTCAAAAGATTCTTATCATTTTTATTTTTAAGTATCTCGTATTGCTCCTCCGAAGGCCGGCTGTAAACGCGATAACTTTGCAAAGGAATTACTTAGACAGTCGAAATTTTCCGGGTAGGTTTAAAGTTTGAATTCGAAGGTTAAGTTCGGAATGATCGAAATCCGTCCAATGGTTCAGAAGGTGAACGCATTTGAAATTTCATCATCTCAATATTCACAAAAATAAAGACTCGATTTAGACAAAATTCAGTTCGAGGATAGAAGGTAACCGTGATCGAATTTTTTATTAGCTACAGATTCTTTCTAAATTCATATACAGAGTGCTCGGTTTGTAATAATTCAGTCAACTATTCAATTGATCTACCCAAAAAGGCAAATCTACCTGCTAGGTAGATCTGGGCGCTTCCTACGTAGGAATTGTTTAAGTAGATCTACAGTCAAGATTTATCTATCGCTAGGTAGATCTGGGCGCTTACTAGTTTAGACTAAACAAACACAGACAATAAATCAGGAGTCTTTAAATTGAAATGTAATGATTACCGTAGGTTTTAAATTGGAAAAACTGGAAGATCTGTGAAGAAGAGAATACGAGAACATCAGAATAGCTATACAACGGATACCTCAAACTCTCCATATGTTAACCACTTGAATTCATTCGCACATAATTTCAACGACAATTTGAAGATCCCAGCATATACAGGGTCTTTCACGAGGAACCTCACCCATATTTATACGGGAAACTACTGAACGTATTTTCATCAAATTCAGCACTTATAAGTATGTCACGATGCTGATGAAATCTAAAATATTTTCATGAGCATGAGCACCTCCGGTTTTTCCGGAAATGACGTCAACTTCCGTTTTTCAAATTAGAACACCATTTTTTTATTGCAGAAATAGATTCCTTAGAAAATTTCAATTTATTTTGATGTAACATTTTTCAGTTTTGGTTGGAAAATTCTCTCTGAGCGGGAAAATTCGAAAAAAAAATCGAAAATAGAGCTCCACTGAAACAAGAATAACTTCGAGGTTTTTGGATGGAAAATTTTCATTTTTGGGATTTTTCAAGATGTAATATTGATGTATCCACTTTAAAAATCGAAATCGCAATTCATGATACAGGGGGTGAAAAAATCGCTTTCAAAGTTAGGGATGACAAAATCGTGAAAAATCAATTTTTTCAAATTAGAACCCCATTTTTTTATGGCAGATATTGAATCTACGTTAAAAAATAATGTGAGTGTATGCATCACACCCTTGCCCTAAAGTGGATATTTTCTGAGTTATTCACAAAAAACCTTTTTTCGTCTTGAATTTTCAGCTATTTCTTTTCCCTTCACGCTAAACAAATTGACATTTTCAGGAACTGTTACTTAAACCATGTTTTAGATTTTACTACCCTAATATGCAAGAGAAAAAAGTTACGGGTTGTTCCTAAATAGATGGCGAATTTGGATTCGAATTTGTATCGGAAACCTCTTTATTTCAACTAATCGGCCATCGGTTTTCTCTCCAGTGGTAAATAAATAATTCCTTATGAACCATATGCAAAAACTTACCATGTTTTACATTATTTTTTTTTTATGATAGATATCATTAATTACATCTGCCAAATTCCTCTTTATTCAGTAGCATTTTGTGTTTACTATTAATTTGGTGATAATTCGTATTAAGTTATAAAATCGATCACTATGCCTAATTTTACCAATGAAGATTATTTAAATCTCATTCTACTTCATGGAGAATGTAATAAAGTTGTAGATAGAACGATTCGACTGTTCATTGAGAGGTTTCCTGACCGACCCAGACCAACGAGAGATACCATTAACAGAAAACTACACACAGAGAAAAAAGTGTAGTAGAAGATGAGAACAACGAAATTACAGTTCTTGCATATTTTCGTGTGAATCCTCAAAATTCTCTCAAAGATGCCGAGATTGATCTGGGATTATCTCAATCGAGTGTTTGGAGAATATTAAAAAAACATAAAATGCACCCATATAAATTCAATAGGGTACAGCATTTGAAGGAAACTGGTTTCGTCAGGAGAACAGAGTTTTGCGAAGCTATGATGATTCGATTTCAAGAGAATGAAAACTTTTTGGACTGTATAATTTGGACAGATGAATCTAAATTCACAAAGAATGGTTCTTTCAATAGGCATAACAATCATTATTGGGATGAAGAGAACAACCACCATTTCAGACAATGGAACTTTCAAGAGACCTGGAGTTTCAATGTTTTTTGCGCCATCAAAAATAATGCAATTCTCGATGTTCACATTTATGATGGGACTTTAACTGGTAAGATAGAACACTACACATGTTTGCATTATTTAAAGAATGTTCTCCCTTAGGAGATAGATATTCTGACATATTGACTCAAATAATTGAGCCGCTAGTACAGAACCATAATGACTTATGGTATCAACAAAATGGCGCGCCTCCACACAATTCACTCAATGTGTCAAATATCCTCTACAGGCTATTTGAAGATCGATGGTTGGCGAACAATGGTCCACATCTTTGGCCACCACGTTCTCCCGATTTAACTCCCTTAGACTATTATGTTTGGGGTAGGATAAAAAATATTGTCTACTCAACTCCCCTGACTGATAAAGAGGACTGCATAGAACGAGTCAGAAATGCGTTCAGGTTTGTTTAGATTTTTAGATTCATAGTTTTGAAACTCAATTTGGTTTTTAAACACTTTTGCAGATCTCTTCCTCCCGATGAAATGAGAAGAGCAACGCACGAAGCATTCCTGAGACGTATAAATAAATGTCTAGAAATTAACGGTCAAAACTTTGAGCATCTTCTCTAGTTATAACTGCGAGAGTTTGCCATGGTTCTCCTAATAGTAACTTGAAGTCGGTTTCAAGAAGGGGTGAAAAATCTACAGCATGGTTCAAATAACAGTTCCTGAAAATGTCATCTTTTTGGCGTGAAGGGAAAAGAAATAGCTGAAAATTCAAGACGAAAAACAGTTTTTTGTGAATAACTCAGAAAATATCCATTTTAGGGCAAGGGTGTGATGCATACACTCACATTATTTTTTAACGTAGATTCAATATCTGCCATAAAAAAATGGGGTTCTAATTTGAAAAAATTGATTTTTCACGATTTTGTCATCCCCAACTTTGAAAGCGATTTTTTCACCCCCTGTATCATGAATCGCGATTTCGATTTTTAAAGTGGATACATCAATCTTACATCTTGAAAAATCCCAAAAATGAAAATTTTCCATCCAAAAACCTCGAAGTTATTCTTGTTTCAGCGGAGCTCTATTTTCGATTTTTTTTTCGAATTTTTCCGCTCAGAGAGAATTTTCCAACCAAAACTGAAAAATGTTACATCAAAATAAATTGAAATTTTCTAAGGAATCTATTTCTGCAATAAAAAAATGGTGTCCTATTTTGATAAACGGAAGTTGACGTCATTTCCGGAAAAACCGGAGGTGCTCATGCCTTGAAAATATTTTGAATTTCATCAGCATCGTGAAATACTTATAAGTGCTGAATTTCATGAAAATACGTTCAGTAGTTTCCCGTATAAATATGGGTGAGGTTCCTCGTGAAAGACCCTGTATATCTTATTAATATGTCTATGATACATTATTGCTCCCATTAATATACATAGTTTTAATGTTTTCCTATGGTTTCATACCGAGACTGATGCATAAATTGAGAGTAACCACGCGTCCACCTTCCAATGAACAATTGATTCAAACGTTATTTATATCTACTTCTATCCGCTGTATTCAGTGAATTAGCTCATATGTACTGAATTAAATTTTCAATTATTACAAAGAAATGAATCTAACATTTGGACTTATTGATGTTGACTTCCACATAGCAATTTGTATTGATTGATTTTTCAAGTGAATGGTAACGAAACCTAATGTTGATACTATCTGGTACACCAACTATTCGAAACCAACGACAGTTCGTAACATTCATATAGTTGAATATTTCAGGATGAATATTCTTCCACAGGAAAATAATCCATTAGATTTTGATTTAAAGATTTGATATTCTCTTACCCATAAGTTGAAGACTTCTTCGGACTGCTGATTCCTTCTTCCTTGTAAGTGGTATTTGTTCCCTTAATATATTGAATTTCAGAGAATTCGATAGCATCAGCATCATCAACAGGTTCGACCTTTACATTATCCAATTCGAATATATTTTCCATATTTTAACAGAGAATGGGGTGAATATATTTATTATTGAGCTATATTCACAGATTACGAAGTAAGTTGGTAATCTACACCATAAACAAGATATATCTAATCTACATACGTATACAATGATTAATTAGATGATTTCAGCATGAGCGACACAGAATACAAATATATGAGATGAGCGACTAGCGACCGAACGTAGCAAGCACAGAACATCAAGCTAGGTGTTATATGACAGGTGACAAGTTATCGACAATCGCCATTCTTCTTCGGCTAAATGTCAATACCAATTCATATAATATTCAAATGACAATTTAAAGTAATAATGAAATATCGCATCGAGTGGACATCGATATATGAATACGGTGAAGGAAACCTTCAGAGATAAGAAAAAATCCAAAAATTATCCCATCATGATTGGGAACTTCTGCGAAGATGCCAGCGCCCTAACGGATAAATTCGGAACCTGTCCAAGCTAGTAGTTTTATGTAAACAAACCTTAGAAATGAGGTGGAGAACGAATATTTATTAAGAAGAGCTTGAATATTTAAAGAAATTATTATAATTTTGTGTAAGATTTCTTGAGAAGGAACTTTTCGTTTGGATCACGATATAAAACCGTACTTCAAATCGTTCCTGGAGGATAATTTCGGTGTTATAATTTTGCACTTGAACTTCATAAAATTGCCCTGAATTTTTCAACTCGGCTGACTAAAACCGTCAACAATGCCTAATGCAATTTTTGAATATATATTCAGCTGGAAATTCTAATGAAAACAGACAAAACTAATAAGGTATATGCAAAAGTATATTACAGCCTAGTTCAACAAAAAACTCACCAATCAGACAAAAAAGGTTTTTCTTCCTTGACGGCAATGCACTGGTCGATGTCCATTATTTCAATTCGTAACTCGTACCTGTACGATATCCCAGAATTCAACTTCGACTAGAATTGGACCTTTTGGAATACTATTCTGCTAAGGACTCACCTGCAATACCAAATATTCTTTATGAAAACACTACAAGCACCATCTCAGAGCCTCCTTATCTTAATAGCTACAATTTATAATTATGACTTAACACTTACTGAAGTTAATCTACATTTATTATTGAAAAATCAGAAAGCTCTGCATTGATTAATAACAAACTAATTCTTCACGAGACATCGGAATATAATGAAATAGCTATGTAACAGATTCTAAGTATTACCCCTTTCCACAATTTCATGTATGTATTTTATAGGTATAAACATTTACAGTCGAATCTAACAAATTGTTACCTAGATATGTTTTTTTTATGATTCATTTTACAAACTTAGGGATTTCTTAGAGAAATCTAGGAGATTCGACGATAAATGCAAATTCAATGCACCCAATGACATCTTATCTTCCAATAATAAACTTGGCATTAAGATCGAAGAAACAAAGTTTCAGGTTTGTGTATTTCCGCGTCCTATCGAAGCCAAATATCGAGTTCCAAAGTTGTTTCTTCCGAAGTTTTCTAGCAAATACAATATTGTTACAGGAGTAGTTCGAGAGTAATTTTAACTAAAAACTTGTAAAATGCTTACACAAAAGGGTTGTTTATTTTCCTAATTTCCAATCACTTCTGAAATATTTTTTGGGGAGCAGGTTCAAGTGTGAACAAAATATTCATAACCCTTTTTGTTGATTGAAATAATTGTGTCTTTAGGTGCATGTAATAGATCAATAAGTGTATTAAAGAATATTGAAAATCAGGCATTGAAATTAGTATCAGAACTTTGGCCATACAATTAGAGTGAATATTTTATTCATATATGATCTTCTCGTGATAGATGTGACTGGTTTTCTTTTCATTGTATGAGTTTTTGCAATTACTACGAAAGTAAACTTATTATAAATTATGTGCCCTTTTACGATCGAGTAAAAACAAAAGTTATTGTTAAGGACATCGCATAACGCTCTGAAATTCAAGAAAAAATCAGTACTTACTGAATTTTCATATGGAAATCACGAATCCGAAGTCAGAAAATTGTCACTCGTTTCTAGTTTTTCCAAACAAAAATTCCAAGATTCGAGGTCACTGAACTTTTCTCGCTGAATTTCGCTATTGCACTTTTTAACGAGCCATTCCCTTGATGGATACGGGTGATAAATGCATCAATATACAGATTTCGAGCAACTTTCGCTTCAGAAATTGTCAGAAATCGTGAAAATTCATTCATTTGCTTATTGAATATTTTCGAAGTATCACAGAATACATATATTCCGCCATGATGGTTTTGAACACAGAACATCAAGTTAGGAAAATCGACATCTGACAGGCAGTGTTGCCCCCTCAGCTCTCGAAAAATATGCTAGTGTGGCGTTCAAAATGTTCTAGAAATATGCTTTTTTTGGAAATATTGGGAACTTCTGCGAAGATGCCAGCGCCTTAACGGATAAATTTGGAATCTGTCCAAGCTAGTAGTTTTATGTAAACAAACCTTAGAAATGTGGTGGAGAACGAATATTTATTAAGCAGAGCTTGAATATTTAAAGAAATTTTTATAATTTTGTGTAAGATTTATTTAGAAGGAACTTGACGTATGGATCACGATATAAAATCGTACTTTAAATCGTTCCTGGAGGATAATTCCGGTGTTATTTTAGTGTATGTTGCTTGGTGGATCAAAATGAACCAATATCTAAGTTTACTTGAATTTCTGGAAAAATAAGCACATCAACAAGAGATTTAAGGACTCTTATTTATGTGAAGAAGTGCTGAATACAGGCTATATTATGTGGTTAATCTAGCTATTATCAACTCTAACAGTATATCTAGTTTTTGTCAGGTTTTCAACCAGATCACCCTTTTAGAATTTGATTTTGTGTAGTTGAGGTAGCTGCAGAAGTGCTCGGTAGTTTCTCTGCAGCATTTTTCTTCAAAATTCTCTTATTTTTATTTACACCTGAAAACATTATGACATGAAGTTGTTTCGAAATGAATACATTGTAGGTAAGTCATCTTTATGAAAATAAACATCTTCAGAGTACTTTCATGTATTTCATGACCTGTTTTCCAATCTTCAATCTCTAAAGCTAAGCCTTTCTTCTATCATTGAGTTCCCTACCAAATGCTGTTTCCAAATTAACTTTACTTTCATTTGGCTTTGGAAAAATTGAAAACTAGAGGCACTAGATGATCCTATCTTCTTTGACCATGAATAACATTGAGTTGAGGCACACAACAATAGTCATTTCGGGAGGATGCCATTTCGAAATAATACAATCGGAAAGAAAGGAATCGATTGATGAATAATACAAACACTTTCGGAATACCAAAATTTCAACTCGGAGAACAACACAAAAGCTCGAAAATGAACCCCAAAAGTAAGCACATTAAGTGAGAATAACAGGCACGTCGAAAAACTACTAGCTTGGAAGTGTTCGAATTTCTATCGCCAGAGAGCGTATCGCTTAGCAGTAGTTGCGAATTGCATCTTATAATTACAGCATTCTTCAAAGCTTACAGGAAATATTGGTTTCGGTTGTGGTGCCCTCTCGTTGAGGAAGGAAGAAAAGCAGAGATGAATTTAATTGATGGAAGTTTTCTACGAAAGAGAGTTGTTTCTTCATTTTGTCATTCTATGAAGGTCTCTTCATACAATGATATTATGCTTTTCGATTCTTGTTTTGGGAGTCTGTGCCATTCACCATTGTATAAAGACCATTAATGTCTTGATACAATGACGGTATGAATTGTTTAAGGAGGAGATAGCTACTCCACATACAAATGTAACTGGACGTGGTTTAATCGCGACATCTATTGGAACAATACAACATTTGATGAAATCGTGCTCCATGCAAATGCGCCCTCTTTTATAATGAAAGTCTGATCAGACGACGTAAAACAGTTTTCTACTAGAGTAACGACACTTGTAATACTGATATGAGGGAAAAATTATTGTAAATTAATAATTTGGCGGAAACTAACACACTGTTTATTCGAATTCGGAATCAAGATTGTATCAATGAAGCGTGAAAATTTCACCATTTAATTGCTTACTAATTTGTACGAAGGCGTAGAAGGGCCACCCTTTATCGACAAAATTTTTTCCACCTAATAGAGCAATAGCATTGTCTTTATACAATGGCAATAGAGCAGTTCCAGCTATCTATGGTTCATCGAGATGAATCAGCTGATGGGGGGACAGCCTGTCAAACGTTGAAAGTAAAACAACACAACCTCACTTTCCCGCTTTGTTTATGAAGTACAATATTTTCAACAATTTCAGGATGAATTCACAAGTTAAAATGATTTATATTAATGGAATTGGTGAATAACTAGGCCAAGTTATTGTTTCGTTGTGAAATACAACATAAATACACTGAGAGACGAAAGAATCCGATGTTTCAGATATATTGACTTTATATTTGAATTTTTGAATATTTTGCATTTTTGACCCATTCCCCTAAATTTTATCTGGTATTGGAAGAAACAGAATACTATGTGAACTATCCCAGAGAAGGCAATCATACTATATTCTCGCCATAAATTGAAAAAACTGTTCTGACAAAGTAACAAACTATGGTAGAGTTTGTTGGAGACATTTCCACACTGGTGAATGAATTATGTTATGACTATCTATTCAATTTGTTCTGTTTAATAAGTTAAATCATGATGAGAAAACCATGATAAGAATATTTCGTGTTTGTTATACACATTTCAAGAATGATATCAACCTACGATAGCTGGCGTTATGATGGACAAACCCATCCTGATTGTTTACCACTCACATCTCTATATGTTGTATAAAGCCAATCAAGGCAATTCGTTATGTGATAGATTTCCCAAAATATTGTATGTATTTTAAATAATAATAAACCAGATAACTTCCTCTGTTCTCAACCGAACACATTCCAACTTGGCTCGACTACCCAAGGATGGAACTTCTACATTTTGTTGTTTGTAATATGTTTCGAATTGAACTTATTGTCAATTAAAGATTATGAAAGCTTTAACGTTGCATCTGCATAATAAAAAACATTTTATATGGATAGTAAAGCATTTTTTGAGGATGAATCGAAATCGGTGGAAAAATTTTTGTCGGCAAAGAGTGGCCTTGTCTGATGCCAAGATTCTGAACAGAGCTTCACCCACAGAACATCAAATATAGCTTCACCCACCTGATGGCATTCACAGCTGTGAAATGTCAAACTTGTCATAATGGTTTGTTCATCATCGTATCGTTCTCAAAATCACAGAATAGAGAAGTATTACTTCTCTATTCTGTGTCAAAATATTCTGCGCTATCGTTTTGTCCAAATGTCTGTAATTTTGGATGATTGGGCCGAAAATGGTCTTAAACGACTAGGTTGGACTAACTGATGACGAATCCGGTGTCAAAATCGATTCTGTCCGTCACCACGATAACGGGTGTACGGAGGATTCTATCAACTCGAAAATATCAGGAAAGATTGCATTTCAAAATACGATGATTAAGTTCGTCAATGGGCCAAATCGGCCGAATAGTTTGGCAGTTATAGCATTTGAAATTTTAGGTTAATTTCCTCATATTTCAGAAACTACTGAAGCGATTGGATTGAAACTTGGTAGTTAGTTGGAGCATAACGACGCGCAACTTTAAGCAAAATTTCGTTGGAATCGTATGGTCACTGAATTTAAGAAAATCAAAATTTTTCCGAAAAATATATTTTTTTTCTGAAACCATTCTTCATATTCTTAACCAATTCCAGTCAAACCTTGAGCTCCATATTTCACACCAGTGTATCAAATTTCAATTCGGTAAGGCTATTAGTTTTGGAGACATTGGAAAAAAATATGTAGAATTTCGTGTTTTTTTTCCCGATATCGTTGTTTTTGAGCGCATGTTCTAGGGGAACAGCGTGCTATCGTTTTGTCCAAATGTCTGTAATTTTCGATGATTGAGCCGAAAATGGTCTCAATCGACTAGGTTGGACTCACTGATGACGAATCCGGTGTCAAAATCAATTCTGTTCGGCTGGCCGTGGACACGATAACTGTCGAACGGAGTGAGCTAGCGACTTGAAACTTTCAGGGTAGGTCGCGCATTGGAATGCCGTGGTTAAATTCGTTAATGGGCCAAATCGGTCGAACAGTTTTGGAGTTATAGTCACTTGAAATTATTTATTTTTTATTTCAGGAACCACTTGAGAGATTGGAATTAAACGGAATCATTGGGCTGAATTTAGCCATTCACGAATTTGACCTTCGTTATTAAGCCCCAAACCTACGGTCGGCCTAGCGGCCGACTGCGTAAACACAATAACTTTCGAAAGAAACAACTTAGAAACTCGATATTTGTAGTGAAGGTTTGGACCTTAATTACGAAGGCCGAATTCGTGAATGGGTAAAAGCCGTCCAATGATTCCGTAGATATACCCATTCAAAATTTCATTTTTTAATATTTCCAAAAATATAGATTAGATCGAATTGAAATCCAGTAAACCTACTCTACAAATATCGAGTTTCTAAGTCGTTTCTTCCGAAAGTTATTGTGTTTACGGTCTGCCTAACAGCATACTGCCCAATCAAAATTTTATTTTTCCAATATTTCCAAAAATTTAGATCAGATCGAATTGAAATCCGGTACTTCATCGAAAAATAACAGTTCAAAGTTTCATACAGAATTTAATGAGGACTAGTACGCGCCCAGATCTACCTAGCGATAGATCAATCTTTACTGTAGATCTACTTAAACGATACCTACGTAGGAAGCGCCCAGATCTACCTAGCGGGTAGATTTGCCTTTTTGAGTAGATTAATTGACTTAGATTAATTAGTTGACTGAATTATTAAAAACGAAGCACACTGTTTATAGATTTACAAAAAATCAGTAGCTAATGTAAAATTCGATCACAGTTATCGTCTATCCTCGAACTGAATTTTGACTAAATCGTGTCTGTATTTTTGTGAATATTGAGATGATGGAATTTCAAATGCGTTCATCTACTGAACCGTTTGGCGGATTTTGTTCATTCCGAACTTAACCTACGAATTCAAACTTTAAACCTACCCGGAAAATTTCGACTGTCTAAGTCATTCCTTTGCAAAGTTATAACGATAACTTTGCAAAGGAATAACTTAGACACTCGAAATTTTCAGGGTAGGTTTAAAGCTTGAATTCGAAGGTTAAGTTCGGAATGAACAAAATCCGTCCAACGGTTCAAAAGATGAACGCATTTGAAATTCCATCATCTCAATATTCACAAAAATTCAGACACGATTTAGTAAAAATTCAGTTCGAGGATAGACCCTGACCGTGGCTCCACATTCAAACATAAAATTGACCATAAAATGAAAATTCAATTTCTCAAGACGACACCAATAATACTAAATAGATATATCATCGCATGAAAAATTCATATTTCAACATTGTACAACGTTAAAAAAAATGTCTTGGATAAAATCCGAAAATTCTCACTATTCCAATTCAATATGCACTAAACATATGCATGTTCATTTTGCAGGAATTTCCAATGTCTCAAATTTACTGAATTTCAATATTTCTAGTACATCCCTCTTCGACCGAGAATCACCAAAGCATGAAGTAATATTCATTTTGTAAAGGAATTACGGTATTATGAACATTTAAATTTTCTGTTTCATTAATGGAGATGACCAATTCATAATTGACATATTAAAATATGATTGAGTAACCAAGATATCATGTTTTCCAAACAGGACAAATGCAAAACTGCATATTGAAGTAATTTTTTATTTATCGATTATTGATAATGATAATAAAGTATAGTTCAATAGAATACATTGGGTGATACAAAAAAATTCCAAGAAAAGATAATTGAATGAATGAGTTCAAGTAAACTTGTTCATTAGAGAATGGTGTCAGGGGTTTATGTGAAGAATTCATCAGTTGATAGCCTTCATCAGATATGTTGCATATTACGATTCAAGAAGCTTCACATTGTTTTCAAACAATATCTGCGTAAGCCTCTATATACCATCTTCTATCTTGATGTTGTTGGTGCAACTTCATTTGTAATTTTTCTCAAAATAGTTTCAGAAAATGGCAGATATCCAGTGAAATACACAAAATTATCAAGATTACCTTGCAGAATAGATAAATTTCACTTCAGAATATTTAATCTCATTTCATATAATGCATACATTAGAAATTATACCCATATAAAGAAAAATTAGTAGTTACTTGTAGGTGGTTATGAATTTCAACTCAAAAAAGCTTGATTCTCACTATACATTCAGTAACCTTCCCATTTTGTCTAGGAAAAATATTATAAGGTGTAAATTAATTGATGTATCCTTCCCAGTTATGTTCCATCCCCACGCCATTTTTGCCAACCAAATTTTGATGTACCAATATGGAAGGGATACATGAGTGTTACGGAACATATACTGAGGCTCAACCTTAACTCCCTATTGTGAATATAAAATTTCATACGTTTCTTGATAATGTAATCTTCTTACTCACACTTTTCTATCATTTCTATTATCAATTGACATCAAAGGTTACATCGACTTGTGATTTTTGAAGATTAACCTCTTGTGAATAGTAAGAATCTATTGAATATTCCTGTTTCATTCACAATTATGAATAAATATATCAGGGGTACAGTATTATACAGTGTTGTCCCACACCAGCTGTATATTATTGAAACCATCTATAGATTACATAGTATTTCTGCAATTTCCACTTCTCCAAATCTATTGAGCTCCCTTTTTTGCGCGCATGTTCTAGGGGAACAGCGTGCTATCGTTTTGTCCAAATGTCTGTAATTTTGGATGATTGAGCCGAAAATGGTCTCAATCGACTAGGTTGGACTCACTGATGACGAATCCGGTGTCAAAATCGATTCTGTCCGGCCGGCCGGCCGGCCGTAGACACGCTAACTGTCGACAGAAGCAAGCTAGCAACTTGAAACTTTCAAGATAGGTTGCGCATCAGAATGCCGCGGTTAAGTTCGTTAATGGGCCAAATCGGTCGAATAGTTTCGGAGTTATAGGCAGTTGAAGTTATTTATTTTTTATTTCAGAAATTACTTGAGAGATTAGATTCAAACTTGGCAGTTGGGTGGAGTATAACGGCGCGCAACTTTGAGCCAAATTTCGTCAAGATCAGATTTTCAGTGAATTTAAAAAAATTTTTTTTCGAAATTTTTTTCCAAAAAATTTTTTTTTTCGGAAACCATTTATCATATTCGAAAAAAAAGTCCACTCACACTTTGAACTTCATATTTCACAGCAGTGTACCAAATTTCAGTTCCATACGATCATAAGTTTCGGAGATATCCGGAAAAAATGTGTCAAATTTCGAGGTTTTCTTCTCGATATCGTTTATTTTTTTGGTATAACTCGGGAAATGCTGATTCAGTCCTGATGAAATTTCACAGCTAGTTTTGAGATGCTGAAAGACAACTTCATGCGAAATTTCGTGATAATCCTGTCATCAAAACAATTTGAAAAAAAAAATTTCTATGATTTTTCTCATCATATCATCCTCATCAAATTCTGTATGAAACTTCGAACTGTTATTTTTCGATGAAGTCTTGGATTTCAATTCGATCTGATCTGTATTTTTGGAAATATTGAAAAAATAAAATTTTGATTGGGTATATCTACGGAATCATTGGGTGGATTTTACCTATTCACGAACTCGGCCTTCGTAATTTAGGTCCAAACCTTCTCTACAAATATCGAGTTCCTAAGTTGTTTCTTTCGGAAGTTATTGTGTTCACGCACTCGGCCGTTAGGCTGACCGTAAACACAATAACTTCCGGAAGAAACGACTTAGAAACTCGATATTTGTAGAGAAGGTTTGGGGCTTAATTACGAAGGTCGAATTCGGGAATGGGTAAAATCCGCCCAATGATTTCGTAGATATACCCATTCAAAATGTTATTTTTCCAATATTTCCAAAAATACAGATTTGATCGAATTGAAATCCAGTAATTTATCAGTGAAAATTTCAAAAAGTACTGCCGTGAAGGCAGCAGCTTTTGCGTGCATGTTCAAATTCGTTGCTGAAGCGGTCATCTACATTCAACATGCGCGCAAAAGTTGCTGCCTTCACTGCAGTGCTTTTTGAAATTTTTTTTCATAATGATAGTCCATATTCTACAAAGTATGCTTGATTAAACCTAGGAATGTGATACATAAATTTGCCATGATCGAGTTTCCAATTTATCAGAATATTAGATATTATCCATATCACCATTCGAATACTCACCATAAAACTCAGATGGTTCAACATATATTAAATTCTCAGCGGGACGATAGTGATATTTTTGAGAGATTCATAAAACATTCTACAGTCCTTTAAAGGCTTTCTTCCTTTGTATATGCTTAATGCTTGGATGGCATTTCACTTCAACAACACGACCTCACATATCTCAAATCTGCAAAAATTTCATACTTGATGCATCTGCTAACAGAAAATAACATAATAATGCATACCTTTGAAGTCGAGTTAATCTCTACCATTTCGAATATGTATGGCAATGTGATGTTTTTTCGACGAATTCTGGATTAGCATTCTGATTCTTATCGTAGTCTTGAACCCATTCTAAACATTCTTCACTTTATGACTTCAATGATACAGAAACTTTCCAATGTCCAGTTCATTTAAAATATCTGACTCATCTGAAAATAAATATTTCCTCATGATATTCAGGTTGGAAAAACTTGTGATAAGTTAAAGTATCTTCAATTGTAGGTAATACTTACTGTTTCCTCTCGTGAATGTAGCATAAGGTTATAATAACTTGCTAAAATTATACCGATAACTCGACTTTTTCTTGAAAAAGTCATTGTTAGAGTTGGAATTAGGCAGTATTGACCATGATTGATACTTCTTAATGCATTTTTATTCGTTACCAACTTTATTTTCGTCAATTTCAATGTAGCTTCCTCATAGGATGCTATTTTGACGGCAAATTAGAATTGATGTTAATGACAATTGACATAAACATAACGCAGGTTCGGCTTGAAAATATTGACGGAAGTAACCGATCTTTGCCGACGGTCAAAGCCTACGATGCTAAGTTTTCCGCGAAATCGACAGAAATTCGAAGTTCGACGTTGCCATATATTCACTGTCGCAAGAAATTCTACCTCCAAAGCGAGCCCGAAGGCGGCGGAGATAGCCGATCTCGGCCGGGTCCACAGAAGAATAGAAATGGCGAATTTTTACCGGATTTTCCTAGAAATGTCATTTTTTTCCATCATTCCTACAAGAATACGAAAGTGGGAATCAAAAAAAGGGTCCCGCTACGCCACAATTTCGTTTTTCGTCTTTCTGTTCGTACCAAAAAACTTCACCTAGCTTGAACCCAGCGACCGAATCCTTTCCTGTGGTTTTGCACCTTTGGGAAATATCGATAGTTTCGTTATTTTTCGGGAATTTTTTAAAAGTATCTTTCGATTTTTCCGCTATGAAAGATCAACAATACGGGAAAATTCGAAATTTCGTCTTTCTAATCACGTTCAGATATCACGCCAAGACTCGCCGGAAATATCAGAAAAACTCTCACGAAAATAACCCTTTCTTAGCAAAAGTTTTTCTTGATCTCCTGCAGTGGTTTCGGCGGTGTTGCCTGTAATGCGTTTAGTATTATAGATAACTTCAGCTATTTATCAACTATAACAGTATATCTTGTTTTTGTCAGGTTTTCAACCAGATCACTGTTTTTGAATATGATTTTGTGTGATATGTGAATTAGGTAGCTGCAGAAGTGCTTGAAAGTTTCTCTGCAGCATTTTTCTTCAAAATTCTCTTATTTTTATTTACACCTAAAAACATCATGACATGAAATTGTTCCGAAATGAATACATTGTAGGTAATTTACCTTTATGAAAATAAACATCTTCAGAGAAATACAGTGAACATACTTTCATGTATTTCGTGACCTGTTTTCCAATCTTCAATTTCTAAATCTAGGCCTTTCTTCTATCATTGAGTTCCCTGCCAAATGCTGTTTCCAAATCAACTTTTCTTTCATTTGGCTTTGGAAAAACTGAAAACTAGAGGCACACAACAATAGTCATTTCGGGAGGATGCCATTTCGAATAGATACAATCGAAAATTTTAATCGGAAAGAACGGAATCGATTGATAAATATTACAAACACTTTCGGTATACCAAAATTTCAACTCGGAGAACAATACAAAAGCTCGAAAATGAAGTCTTAAAAGTAAGCAAATTACGTTAAAATAACGTGCACGTCGAAAAACTACTAGCTTGGCAGTGTTCGAATTTCTATCGCCAGAGGGCGTATCGCTTAGCAGTAGTTGCGAATTGAGTTCTATGAAATCTTGACCATAAACATAGAGAAATAGTTTCTATGTCTGGTCACGAAATAACTGTGGTCAGGATGAATCTAGAGACGGCTCTGGTGCAAGCGACACTAATAAACGCCGGTTCCCCGTGAATGTTCGGCAATTTCCGATGACAGTTATTTGTCCACTGTGTAATAATAGAGAGTTCAAATGTGCTACGTATAACAAATTGGAAAATCATTTGGAAGTGGGACATGGAATAAAATTGGAAGTTGAAACAAATCATTTTGCTAACCGTAAAAGTTACGAACAATGGTTTCAAACAGAGAAACTAGAAATGATCTATGGTGTTACTCGGATAAGAAAATACAACGATTATGAAGAAAAATCTTATAATTGTAACCGAAGCAATTGTAGAGGTAAACATAGTCTGTATATTTTCTCAATTCATACATTTTCAAGTATGAAATTGGCCCTTTATGAATGTGTGATGCATTAACTGATTACTCTTATTTTCTTAGGTTTTGAGAGCCAAAGATCTCAGCGAATGGAAAAAGCTGAAGGTTCGATAAAGATGCATGGAGTATGTCCATCTCGTCTAGAGACGAAGATAATGCAAACAGGTTTATTATAATATCAGTTCATTTGATATTTCATGGTCAATATGAATGCCCCTAAAATGTGAACTTCATATTTCAGGACAGATTATCTCAAGATTTTGGAAGACCCATGTTGGCCATGATGAGGAGATGAGAAATCAACATTTATCAAGACAGGATAAAAAGGATATTGTCAAAAAACTAACAGTTGAAAGGATTATCTCTGATGCACAAAAACTAAACTCGGAGACATTAGAACAAATAAATTTATTGGACAGGAAAGATATTTCATATTTGATGAAGAAACACAATATTATGAACAAGAAACATGAGAATAGTATGATAGCTGTAAATCTGAAGGTGAAGGAATGGAATGTCAATGGAAAAAACTACTGTTTCTTTTCTAAGCAGCAAGGTATTTGCCAGAAATTTTTATTTCCTGTACTTTTTGGTATCTGAAGAAAATTATAGATAAATTATAATATACACTTATCAAATAATGTTGAACTCTCAATAATAAACTCATCTGAAAAATTTTCAGGTGAACGTCATCTAGTATTGGATCTGAATGACTTTTGTTTAGGATTTATGAATGATGAAATGAAACAAAAACTGAAAGATTTTTCAAAAATTATTTGTATGGATGGAACACACGGTACTAACCAGAAGGGAATGGAACTGACTATAATGCTTGTGAAAGATGACAGGAATATGGGATTTCCAGTGGCCTTTTTCTTAAGTAATAGAAAATATCAGATAACCTATTGCTTGCAAGTTCATGATTCGATAGCATTACGATTTGTAGAGGAGCTTGCTTCTGGTGCTGATATATAATAATAATTTTATTTGACCATTACATAATACATTTACAAATGATATTAACTACAGTAATCCACTTCAACTCACACACACATACAAAACACAAATGCACTTATATTCCCATGTATGTGCACTCATATTCCCATGCATGCAGTCATTCACTCTAAACAGTTTTATCTAACCACGAAGAACAACCAACTAGTCTAATCAAAACAATTCCTGGAATTCTGAGGCATTTTCATAAATAAACTTTTTGCACAGTTTCCTTAAATTAAACTTATTGCTAGCTTTTACCTCTAATGGCAACTTGATGTAAACCTTTGCCCCGATATAGCTTACATATACCACGGGAAAAGTAATTGTGATCTACATAATGCCGTAATGTTTTGTGGCCATGGATATATGAACAGATTTCCAATATGTACAATGACCTTACACTACCTATCTCGGCCGAAAACAGCAAATCCGTGAGATAAAGTCTATTTTTCTTAAATGTTATCTTTAAAACTTTTGTATTATATTCAGTTTATGTAAGCTGTTATATAGATCCATATTCCGTTTATGCTTTATGGAGATGTTAAATTTGTATCAACCTTGATGAACATTACAGGTATATTCTTATTGATGAATGTGTATTAATATAATAATAAATAAAAGTGGTTTAAAAGAAGTCTTTCATTTTTTTCGTAATCGCCTCTCAACTCAAATAATCTGATGATACAAACCTGTGTGGGATTGTTACTTGTCCATCATCATTCAAACTATCCTATCAAAGTTTGATTTTACAAATTTTAATACTAAAATTAATTTGATGACATTAATGAATGTATCGAAATACCAAATTCCATTGATTTATTTCTTCTGGAAATTCGTGGACTGCAAAGACGTAATCTTTTGTCTGTTCATTCCTCGCTTAATGAGCTGAAATTTTATAATTTTTTTTTTATTATCATTAAAAATAATCGAATTACTTCAGTTTTTTAAAATGTCATTCTGAAAAGGAGAAATATATGAATCAACCAATAGAAAATATCCAATGAAATATATGTTGAATATTCCCTTATATCACAGTTTCACGAACTTTGGTCGCCTTCCAGGGGAGCCGTGAGACATCTTAAGAGCATAATTAATCTGTCTGATCACGATTGGATCTACTCGTGTCTTCAAAAATGTAAAATAAATGATGCAAATCTATATGAATCATCCAGAAATAAAATTATATTATTGTATTAACATATTCGTGAATCGTTTAGTTCGTATAGTTTATTGAACTTAGTAGATTTTCCATGACGAGTAAATTAGCTAACATGTTTTTAAAAAATTTATATCAGGAATACATTACTCCAATCTATTGAAAACATTCAGCCACAGCGAATTTCAATATCACTTCAATCCCAGGAACATCAAACGTCCATATTTAAACTTTCCGCATAATTCGAACTACCGACTGTCATCGGAAATTGCCGAACATTTACGGGGAACCGGCGTTTATTAGTGTCGTCTCTCTGGTGCTGCTTATATATTTGTATTCTGTGCTGCTTAGTTCAATTTCTTTGTTAGCTATATATTTGTATTCTGTGTTGCTAGCTATGGACATTTAAGTTGAATATTTCTGAAACAGTGCGTCTCAGGAGAAGTAATATGGAATAAATAAGTATTCTGAAATTTCTAAATAATCTTATGATTACTTTGTCTGCATTCTTTATGCTAATTCCCTATAATTTCATGACTCAGCTATAGTCTAATACTAGAAAACTGTTTCAAGTAGGATAAAAGTAATAACTGAAGAATTTATGTTTACATTGCGAAATGGCGACTTGGAAATTTCAATGGAATTTAAATGAAATTATGAAAATTATCAGGAAAAAATTTTTTGTTCAAATTTTCCCGTGGATAATTTTTCTTATTGATACTGTCCATCTTCCAACCGAGTTTCATTTCGATCGGATGAATATTTTTCGAGTTATTGAAAAATCAAAATTGTAAATGGCTGTAACACAAAAACCATTTGGCAGATTTCGCCCATTAACAACTTAACCGAGATATTCAGGATCAAAACCTAACCTGAAAATTTCAAGATTCTGAGTACTTCCTATCGGAAGTTACATCACACACGGCCGGCCGGACGGACAAAATTGAATTTGACCACGGATTCTTCTTCAGGGAGTTCAACCCAATCGTTTAAGACCATTTTCGGCTCAAATTTCGAAAATTACAGACGCTGTTCCCTAGAACAAGCGCGTAAAAAGAATACAGTCATTTAAACATCAGCTATCAAATAGGTGACCATACATCATTTGTGATCTAAGGACCTGTAAAATGTGTATAATATTTCGTTACTTTGATGACAATTAGAAAGGCTTTTGTATCATACGGAAAAACAAAAAAATCTAGAAAAGCACTGCCGTGAAGGCAGCAGCTTTTACGCGCATGTTCAATGTAGATGACCGGCAACGAATTTGAACATTCGCGCAAAAGCTGCTGCTTTCGCGGCAGTGCTTTTCTTGATTTTTTTTTCGATAAATTACTGGATTTCAATTCGATCTAATCTGTATTTTTGGAAATATTGGAAAAATAAAATTTTGAATGGGTATATCTACGGAATCATTGGGCGGATATTAGTTCAGTGAGAACAACTTCTTGTTGTTCCCAGCAGCCAGCACTAATATTTGTATTCTGTGATGCCCACTGCTGACAGTTGACAGGTTGACTTGACACTGACAGTGTCGTACGATAAATTTTCTTTGCTACGCCACAGAATAGAGTATTAATATACTTCTGTGGCTACGCTATGCTATTTCACTTTTCAATGTTCTGAAACTGAAACACAGCCAACAAGTGAATACTACACTCCATTAATGAACAGACTGAAGTTATCTGAGGTTTATTTAATTTCGACGATTACAGGTAGATATAAAAATATTGGAATATTATCCTAGTGAACATTACCTTTTATTCCACTGGTGATAAAATGCTGCACTTTCGCACGTGGCCAGTAACCGATTTCGATGTGGATTCCATATACTGAAAATTCTAGCGGTCGCCCCCTGCCATGGGTGAAAACCGATCAAAAATCGAACACCGTCCATGAAATAGATTATGGTTAAGTTTAATGTTGTTGTCTGGTTAGGTTAGGTTAGCTTAATTTAGGACAGTGCCAGTTTGAATCGGTTACTGGCCACGTGCGAAAGTTTTACCCTTCTGGCAATATTAAAATTTAAGTTTTTACTTATTACTGAGTACGTTCATTCCCATTCACTCACGTTCATCTTAGCTGGTTTTGTCCAAAAGTTCGATGTTTTTCAACTTTGTTTTGATGGTTTCATCCAAGAATGTCGTCAACGTTGTTGGATTTTATTTGACATTGATCGTGGATATGCACACAATATAATTTCATTTCTTAATGTATGTAGAATTCTCATCGAGCTGATAGCCTGAATATTTATAGAATATTTCTAATTGATCTTTGTTCTTATTCTTAAGTATTCAGAATTGAATATTTATTCATCTTCAGGTTATATCAGGAATATATGATTAAATGTATTCAGTTTTGAGCAATGCCGTGAAGTTTCTAAGGTGCTTATTGTATTTTCATAATGTTTTTTAGTGTCTGTGATGTCAAATTGTAGTGAGAGTTGATTTCTGAGAAACCCTTCTTGATAGAGATCGTGATTGGAATAATGGACATCTACCAGTGTGTTGATGTGAAAGAAGAAGACCTCATTTCTACTGATTGGTGAGTTTTATCCAAGAAATCGTAGAAAAGCACTAACCTGAAATCAACAGCTTTTGTGCGTATGTTCAAATTTGTTGCCATAGTAGTAACCTTTTCAAGTATTGAAGGAATATGATCAGAAGATGGCGAAATAAGAAATTTTTTATTCCGAATTGGTTCAAGGACAAGATCATCATGAAATTCTGCACAAAGTTGTGCATCAGCATTTGCTAACTAGATATGAAGTTTCATAATGATCAGGTCAGAATTTTTTGAGTTATTACAGAAATATCACGAAATTTGTAATTTTTTCCCCAAAATCTCCGAAAATTGGTACACTGTTGTGAATTATCGACTTCAAGGTCTGTGCAAAATTTCATAAGTTTCATTGTGATCCGATAAGTATTTTTTGAATTATTCCAGAATGACCAAAGATAACGTGGGAAAAGTACGAAATTCTACATATTTTTACAGGCCTGTTCTGGAGAATAATGCGTTATCGTTTCGTCACAATTTCTTTTAAGCGGAAAATGGTCTCACACGACTGCGTTGAACTCCCTGAAGAAGAATCCGTGGTCAAATTCAATTCTGTTTGTACGTACGTGCTCTAACTTTTGAAAGAAAGAAGGCTTTTCCGCTTTGTTTATGTTATGATGTAGAGCATTTTTAACAATTACAGGATAAATTCACTAGTTAAAATGATTTATTTTGATAGAATTGGTCAAGCAGTAGGCCAAGTTATGTGGCGTTGTGAAATGCAACATAAATGCACAAAAAGACGGAGGAATTAAAGTTTTCAGATATTGTAATGTAGACTCTTCATTCCAATAATTGCATCTTTGACCTATTACTCAAAACTTTATCATTTATTGGAAGAAATAGAATACTATGTGAACTATCCCAGGGAAGGCAAACATCCTAGATTCACGCCATAAATTGAGAAAACTGTCCTGACAAAGTAACAAAGTATGTTAAAGTTTGTTCGAATCATTTTGACACTGGTGAAGGAATTCTGTTGGACTTCCTATTTAATTCGTTTTGTTTAATAAGTTGAATCATGATGAGATAATTATGATAAGAATAATTTGCGTTTGATATACACATTTCAAGAATTATATCTTCTCAACCCTACGATAGCTGGTGTTATGATGGACAAAACCCATCCTCATTGGGTACCACTCACATGTCTTCATGTGATATATAAAGGCAATCAAGACAATTCGTTATTTGATAAGTTTCAAAAAATATTGCAGGTAATTTAAAATGATGAATCCGAGCACTTTCTCTGTTCTTAACTGACTATGGATAGGGAATCGGCTACCCAAAAATAGAATTTCTTCTGCATTGTGTTGTTTGTAATATATTTCGAATATACCTTATATTCAATTAAAGATGATAAAAGCTTTAAAGTTACATCTGCATAATAAAAAACATTTTATAAGGATAGTGAAGTATTTTGTGTGTACGAATAGAGATCGATATTCATTTGAAGATCGGCTAACACAAAGATGAAATTTTATTTGAATTATTTTATTTGTAGAATATATTAAGTATTATTAATATATAAATGAAGATTATAATAGCACAGCCATAGCATCTGCAGTATAATATAGTTGTAATTTGATAAAATGCAACAAACTAAACTATTCGATATACTACTGAGAAGTAACATAATTACAAGGACGAATATCTGTCGATAAATCAACAAACATTCCCCCCTCATCAGGGCTTATCATCAAATCAACCAAAACATCTACACCGAAGAAGCGGATCAGCTGTTTCACAGTTATTACTGATCGTCAGGTCATCTTACCTTGGATAAAACCGCTAAATAAGAATATCGATACTTGTCACCTTTCAGATGGAATGCTGCAGTATAACTATATACAACGCGCCATCTTCTAGGAGCATCTTGCGAACCCCACCTTCGACCTTCGAATTTGAAACAAAAATTGATTCGAAAATTTTCTAAATATTTGTTCAAAATTTTTTTCTCTGAATACTATAACGCAGATTCAAATAAAATTTGGCATCTACCTTGAAGCTGATATTTAACAATAGTGATTCAAATTTGAATTTGATCCTATGTTAATTTTCGGAGATAGAAAGAAAAGAATATGCCAAATTTCGTTGTTATTTGAAACATTGAGGTTATTTCCTGAATATCTCAAGAAGTACTGATACAATCAGATTGAGTCTTCGTGAGTACTTGGACGATAACGGCGCGCCACTTACTGCAGAATGTAATGTGGATATAGTCCATAGAATTTCTTAAAAAAACATTCGAAAATGTTCCAAATTCTTGTTCCAATTTTTTTTCGATTTGTCAACTCCATAAAGCAATCGAAGGCCAACTTTGTTGATTTCTTCACATCATATTCAGGTCGCCAATTAATAACTTTGACCATGAAGTTATACTATGGCCTGAATAATTGGTTGTAGGAATCATGAAAATGCAATTCTGCAAAAGTGGAAAATCTTCGGATTGCCTTCTCTTGCAAGTTGGCACTTTCCATATAGTTTCTCGTAGATCTTAGGAAGGGAGTTTTAATATAAATGTAATGTTGAGATCAATAAAATTATCATTCTCCATTGATCTACATGCAACTGAGAAGTTGAGAATTTCTTTAAAACGGCTGAGCCTGGCTGTTCTATTGCATGTACAACATTTTCAAAATTCTCATCATTGGTAATTTAATACCCAACTTATATCGCTAATTATGAACACATAGGAATAGTGTATTTACACAGTGGATGGTTTTGGTTTACTCTGAAAAACGACTCAAGGGTTATCACATATGGCTAAAATGCCTTACCTGGAATCAATCGGCATACCCAAACAAAACACTGTCGGTAATATTACTGCACATAACGTGACAATCAGTTCAAAATTTGACCGCAGTAATTACTTGAATGGAAATATTTTGAATAAATCCTGCCTTGTTCAAGAAATAAAGAAATGCTTATTAAGAACCTACGATTTTTCAAGAATTTCATACCTGGAATCGTTCGGCTTGCCCTTTCAAATCATAGTACCTTATGTTACTCGACTAATCATGAAAATCAGCTCAAAATTCGATTTCATTGGATACATTTATGTCGATGTAATGAATCAATGCTATCTTATTCAAGTTTTATTGATTGTGGAGTCTAATCTCCACCCTATGTTCATTCAGTTACAGGTAACGGACAACTTGGAAAGTCACATTTATTTTGTTTATTTTCCAGTTTTCAAATTTCTTATTTCTCCCTTCTAAAATGTATAAGTTGAGTTCCATTTCAAATGAAAATACATCTCCTTGATAGGTTTTGATGGATTTGATATTGAATATTCTAGCTTGAATATAAAGGGTTTTCCAACCAGAGGTGTTATTTTGAATAGTCCGCTATTTCGGTGGATGTCACTTTTGAAGCTGTCATTTTTTTGACATTTGACAAGTAGAAACTAGGCAATTAATAAAAATGGAACGATACACGCTACAACAACGCATTGAAATTATTAAAATTCACCATAAAAATGGTGAAAATTTGGCAGAGACGGTTCGTAAAACTCGAACATTTTTGGGTCGTCGTGAAGCACCTTGTCGGACCGCAATAAAGAAATTGGTGGAAAAATTCGAGCTGTTGGGACAAGTTAGTGATGTGAAGAATAAAACCCGTGCACGTCGCTCGAGAACAGCCGAGAAGTGTTGAAGAAAACCCAGGTTTGTCCTTTCCTTCCTTCTATGGAATTAGGTATTCCACAAACGTCATTACACCGTATTTTGCATGAAGATTTGGGTCCTAAGGCTTATAAAGTTCAGTTAACACAAGAACTCAAGCTGACCAATCATCAACAACGTCGTGTCTTTGCTGATTGGGTCATTGAAAGGCATGAAAATGATCCGGAATACCATCGAAAAATCATCTTGAGTGATGAGGCCCATTTCCACCTCGGTGGCTTCGTCAACAAGCAAAATTGTCGCATCTGGGGCTCGGAAAACCCGAGAGTTATTGTTGAAAGGCCTCTCTATCCTCAACGTGTGACAGTGCGGTTTATGGTCCTGCGGGGTCATTGGACCTTACTTTTTCGAAAATGAGGCTGGAGCAACAGTTACGGTGAATGGATTGCGCTATCGAGAGATGATTAATGATTTTTATGGCCGGAATTGGATGGTATTGATCTGGACAACGTTTACTTTCAACAAGACGGCGCTACGTGCCACACAAGCAACGAAACCAAATTGATCTTTTGCGGGAATAGTTTCCGGACTGTGTTATCTCTCGAAGAGGTGATCACAATTGGCCACCGAGATCTTGTGATTCAACACCTTGCGACTTCTTCCTTTGGGGCCACGTGAAAGAGAAGGTCTACGCCAATAGCCCAGCGTCGATTCAAGACCTCAATAATGGAATTCGTGAGGCTATCGAGGACATAGGGCAGACACTTTGCGATTTGGTTATGGAAAATTTCATTAAAAGGATATGGTCCTGTAAGCGTGGTCGTGGTGGTCATTTGCCTGATGTTATTTCCCACTATTAACGACAGCTTCTTTATAATGAAATAAACATCCGATCATTTATATTGAAAAATGGAATTTTTCTTTGAATATCAAAATAACACCTCTTATTGGAAAACCCTTTATAAATGTATTTCAAAAACTTAGGTTTTAAATTGTATTTCCTGCCTTACTAAACCCAGCAACATGCAAAAACTGCATCATCTAGCAAGAATTGTATTTATTCGAAAAGTTACATATGTTTAGTAAAGCTGTTACTGTAACAGGATATTAAATACTTAGGATTTAGTCCCTAGATAATGCAATAGTAAATATTTCAGTCCAAAATATCCAAATTAATACGAAATCAAAAGCCAAACCGCTTTTTCCGACAGTAAACAATGCATTTTAGGTTATTTTTGGACTTCCAGTCTGTCTCAACTGTCAAACCTGCTCGTGACCTATTCGGGAACAACAGCAACTGTTGGATTGAAACTTGGCAGTTAGTTGGAGTATGACGACGCGCAACATTTTGCGAAATTTTGTTGAGATCGTGCTGTCAGTAAATTTAAAAATAAAAATTTTTCAAATTGTTCTTTCGAAAACTTCATCATATTCAAAAAAAATGTTTGGGCCTTGAGCTTCATATTTCACAGTAGTGTACCGAATTTCAGAATGATACGATTATAATTTTCGGAGATATTGCGAAAAAATATGTCAAATTTCAAAAAAAAACTAGAAAAGTACCGACGTGAAGTCAGCAGCTTTTGCGCGCATGTTCAAAGGATATCACCAAAAGTTAGGATGCGCTCAAAAGCTGCTGAGTTCACGTCGGTGCTTCTTTGGCTATTGAAAATGTCAATGAAGTAATAAGGAATGATATTTAATCGGCCTCTATTTATGCCAATACTGACATAAGTTTTCATGTGGAGTTAAAATATTGGGAAAATAAAATTTTGAATGGGTATATCTGCGGAATCATTGGGTGGATATTACCCATTCACGAATTCGGCCTTCGTAATTAAGGTCCAAACCTTCTCTAGAAATATCGAGTTTCTAAGTTGTTTCTTTCGGAAGTTATTGTGTTTACGGTCGGCCGTAAGGCTTTTCAGGTGGACCACAGCAGTATAACTACGTACAGCACGCCATCTTTCGGGAGCATCTTGCGAATCCCACCTTCGAGTGTAGAATACTTTGATCGATGTGTATGACGTTCATCTTTTAGTCGCATCAGGTCGCTGTATCCGCGATATTGCAGATTTACAAACACCATCAGGACATGGAAACGCTCGGTTCATGTGGATTCCCACAAGACGAAAACGTCCAATATCTAACAAAGATAGGAATTGGTTTAACGGAGAAGAAAGAGTTCCAGAAATAATTAAATAACACAATCTGAAGAACGAATATCTGTCAAAGAATCAACAAATATTCCACCTTGATCAGAGTTAATCATCCAATCAACAAGTATCGAGATTCCCTCTGCGATTCTATCCAAGGTAAGTTGACCTGGCGATCAATAATAACTGCGAAACAGCTGTAGTCATTCTCCTTGGATCCGCTACTTCGGTGTAGATGTTTTGGTTGATTGGATGATTAGTTTTGATCAAGGTGGAATATTTGATGATTCATCAATAGATATTCGTAATTGTGATCATGTTATTATGTATGGCCTACAAATTATCTAAGATAATTTGTAGGCCATATCACCACATCTATTCTGGTTACTGGAGAGAATTATGTCATAATAAAAAAAATATATAAAACTTATTCTGATGATTTTATTTCATTTTACAGTAATGTGAGTTCAGGAGATGCAATCCAAAAGGTGAAGGTTGAAGAAGTGGGCATGAATATTATTTGTGAATATGATACACCTGAAGAGAAAGAATCTCCACTTGTGAAACTTGAAAGTGTGGAGATTGAAGAACACTTTGTCGATGAGAAAGGAATCCACGACAAAGAAACATTTTATATTAAAAACGAGAATGATCAAAAGTTCCATGATTCTGGTCAAATGAAAACAATTAGAACACAAGAAATAGTTGATATCGATGTTCAGGTTCATAATTCAGACGATGAAAGAAGCTATGAGTGTATACCATGTGAGTTCAAACCTATGTCTGAAGTTGAATTGCAGGATCATACGAATCATGTTCACTCTGAACAAAAGAAGCATCCATACCATTTGCGTGAACATGACAGAGCTTCTGAATGCAAGCTAGAAGCACAAATGGAATCTGTACACTTAAATATCAAAAAACATCAGTGTCATTTATGTCAGTATGCTTCAGCTCGAAAGGGAAAGCTTAAAGAACATATAGAATCAGTTCACTTGAATATAAAAAAACATCAGTGTCATTTATGTCAGTATGCTTCAGGTAGAAAGGAACGTCTGAAAGAACATATTGAATCTGTTCACTTGAATATCAGAAATCATCAGTGTCATTTATGTCAATATGCCTCAGCTATCAAGCAACGGTTGAGAGAACATATTGAATCTGTACACTTAAATATCAAAAAACATCAGTGTCATTTATGTCAGTATGCTTCTTTTGAAAGTAAAACACTAAAAGAACATACAGAATCTGTTCACTTGAATGTAAAAAAACATCAGTGTCATTTATGTCAATATGCCTCAGCTAGCAAGCAACGGTTGAGAGAACATATTGAATCTGTACACTTAAATATCAAAAAACATCAGTGTCATTTATGTCAGTATGCTTCAGCTAGAAAGGAATATCTGAAAAATCATATTAAATCTGTTCACTTGAAT
Organism: Myrrha octodecimguttata; assembly: GCA_958510865.1. Classification (NCBI taxonomy): domain Eukaryota; kingdom Metazoa; phylum Arthropoda; class Insecta; order Coleoptera; family Coccinellidae; genus Myrrha; species Myrrha octodecimguttata. Next base: position 2,126,722 of record OY294064.1, on the reverse strand, counting down.
ATCAGAAATAATCAGTGTCATTTATGTCAGTACGCTTCAGCTCGAAAGGCACAGCTGAAAGAACATATTAAATCTTTTCACTTGAATATCAGAAATCATCCGTGTGATAAATGTGAATATGCTGCAACTTCAAGTACTGCACTAAAACAACATATAAATTCTGTTCACTTGAAAATGAAAAGCCACCAGTGTGATAAATGTGAATTTGCCACAGCTAGAAGTGGGGCACTAAGAAACCATATAAATAATGTTCACTTGAATATCAAAAATCATCAGTGTCATTTATGTCAGTATGCTTCAGCTCGAAAGGCAGAGCTGCAAGAACATATTGAATGTGTTCACTTGAATATGAGAAATCATCGGTGTGCTGAATGTCAATATGTTACAAAGTATAAAGGATCCTTAAAAAAACATATAGAATCAATTCACTTGAATATCAAGTCATAAGATTGATAAATTCGATTGTGCTTCAGATGTGAGCATACAAAGCTCGTTCACGTGAATATAAAAAAAATATTACTAAAAGCTCATTCAGAATTCGTTCGGTTGAATACCAAAAACCACCATTGTGTCTGCTTCCTTGAATAGAAAAATGAGTGTGGTGATTATACTATACAATCAAGGAATTGTCTGAAAAAGCATATAGAAATTCAATTTTGCTTTACTTGACTTTTATATGAACCTTTATGCACCAATTTTATATATACATACTGTTATGAAACTTTGTACATATTATGAAAATGAAATTTTAAATGACCCATTACCGAAATTCGAAACACATAAACAGATAGAATAAGATCATGCACAGAGCTTATCCAAGCCTATAACCAACAAAAATGGCTGAAAGCATGCAATGAAGTCAAAAACTGCCGAGGAGAATGATTCTTCCAAGAAATAAAACATACTTTCAATATCAAAACTATCTAAGAAAAATCTACAACACCAAAGTCCAACAAGCAAAGTTGTTCGTAGAACATTTTTCAGAACTGAGGAGACACCACTTGACCTTTTTTGACAGGTACACTGACTCCATAGTAAACGACCGGCACGAAAATTTTTTCCAACATAATCATCGAAGTAAGGGATATCATCGTCAACCAAAAAGAATATTTTGACGTACTACAGAGTATCTGTATCAGAAAAGTCGCCTTTATACATGGGCCTAAGGCTATTTATGGCTCTTCCCCAATGGTTGAGGACATCCAACTTGAGTTTTCAAAATTTCTCTGTATAATGCTATTGTTAACTGTGAACCATATTCTTTGAGTGAATTTTTTGATTTTTGTAAAAGTGAATTGTTTTGAATTATGTATTCTGTTTTGACGAAACCAACCTTATTGTATTTCAATAAGCTTTTGATTGAATAAATATATTATTATTATTCTTGGATGTTGATACAAAAGTTAAGCCTCAAAGTCCACCTCTTTATTAATATCTATCTTCTAGTTCTGTCCAATTCATCAATATTTCCCACCAGAATGGAAAAAAGGAGATATCATAGTTATACACAAATTAAATAGTAACAACACGAAAATAAACAATAACAGGCCAATAACGCTACTGCTAAACGTTGCAAAACTATTCGAAAAAATATTGAAATATAAACTATTGAAATCGCAGATAGCATTCCCAAGCGACTTATTACATGCAAAAATGATAATAAATTTAGATTATTTGACGGTGTAACAAAAGGGTGACCGGCTAGCTCACTTCAGGGTGTGGATTTCCTTTTCCCTATCGAGTGATTTTATTTATGGAATGGGCGCCAGGTAATTTCAATACTCTGGCCACCAATTTTCAAAAATTACCAAACTGATTGTCAAGTTTAATATAAATGTTAGATTTGTGAACTGCAGGTGAAATAAATGAATTGAAATCTAAAAACTTCCTACTTTTTTTCTTTTTCTACTCCAAATTATAATAATAATAAATAAATTATAATGAGCAATAAAAATCTAGCCTTCTTGAATACTATCCTAATCCCTTAACTATTTACCTATATTTCTAATCTTTTATACTTTTGACACTAAATACTACTTGAATTATATCCTAATCCCTAACCATTAACCTATTAACTATTCTGACTTTGATGCTAACTACTACTTGAATGTACACCTAATAACCAAGAAGTATTATACAAATCCTCCAAAGATATATTTACAGATCCCCTGTGGGGTACTTATTCATATGCTTCTCCACTGATCTTCACAGGTGAAGATATCCCGGTGTAGACGACAAAACCAATAATTCCATAAAATACAGGAATAAGTAGATACATCAGTACAGAAAAAAAAAACCCCTTGATGGTTTTGGGGTTGATATGTGAAATAATTATAGTTGTAAATCCTCAATATAAGAGATATATTCATAATACCGGACTCTATAATTTTTGTGAGAGAGTTTTCAAATGTCCCCGTTAGATATCTATAGCATTGTCTCTTCTCACGTCATCGTTATAATTAGTTAGGAATTGGTCTAATGGTCCGACCTGATGCGACTAAAGGATGAACGTTATGCACATCGAATCAAAGTATTCTGCACTCGCAGGTGGGATTCGCAATATGACTCCAGAAGATGGCGCGCTGTACGTTGTTAAACTGCAGCGGTCCATCTGAAAGGTGACAGGTATCGGGATTGCCTCTGCGGTTTTATCCAAGGTAAGTTTACCTGACGATCAGTAATAACTGTGAAACAGCTGTAGTCATTCTCCTTAGATCCGCTTCTTCGGTGTAGATGTTTTGGTTGATTGGATGATTAACTCTGACCTAGTGGGAATATTTGTTGGTTTATCGACAGACATTCGTCCTTGTGATTATGTTAAGTTATAATTAGTTTTATTTCGATCGGTTTTGCTCCAGAAGGAATATTCCTTAAAACAGCACATTGTATAAAAAACTGGACCTGTTTACTTCGAGTCCTCGGTCCTCGACAATGAACATACACTAGGCAACAATATAGTGATCTACTAAATATTGTAAACTAATCAACAAAAGAAATGACTCATAAAAAACTGTTTGGATTCACAACCCTGTGTTCAATAATCCAGGTTCCCTCATATCCAATAAAAAACCTTAAGGAATTCCTCTCTGACAGAAAATTAAAATGAGAATCTACAGATTTCAAGCATTTACCATCGCAAAAGGTCTTCCACTGGGCTCACCACTTCTCTATAACATCTACTGACATGATATGCCTGAATTTGTAGATGACTGTAAACATTACGTAATTCAGTTTGCAGACAATACAGCACTAGTTTCCGATACACGAACCATATCTCAAATTATAAATTATTTACAAAGACTAACTAATGCTACACTGGAAAGGCTGAAATGATGGAAACTTCTATTGAACCCTCTCAAGACCGAATTAATGATATTCAATTACAAAATTACTGATTCCTCTCCAAATATCATAATCTACATACACAACATTCGACCTAAAGCAAACATAAGATACCGAGGATTCCAAATCAACCAAAAGTTAAATTTCAAATAGCACGATTTCAGTTAAAAAGAGGGTACATACCAGAGCTAAAGCTTTCTGTTGCCTTACTCACAAAAACAAGGGTATCAAGAAAGAAGCTGCCGCAGAAATCTATAAAAGTATATTTAGAACACTTCTCAATTATGGTCATAATCTATGTTACTCTTGATGAAACAAATTGGTTGAAAATGTTTGTGTCTGTTATGGATCAAAGGAAAAGTGCTTTTATCTGATTTATGGCCGCTTTGGTATATTTCATTTTCGATGTGATGAAAGCAAAAACATTACTAAGTTTCATAGAAATATTAAGAAAGCAAATAATTAAAAAAATTTGGAGATGACAGTCTTAATCTTAAATATTTGGAAAACACCTATTTTGGTTTTAAAATGTATTATTATTCATTACTCTGTATTGTACAGAAAATGTTATTTTTTCTTTATGAAATAAAGGGAAAACTGAAAAAAATCTATACTCGAGCTGCAGCAGAGCAACCATTAGATAACTGCAAATAGAAGAAACAACAGCAATGAAGAAAACAACCAAAATAAGCCATCTGTATAATCCTTTGAACAACCCCCAAACTCACTGCTATACTGGTTCATTCTCGGAGACTGATGGTTAGAATATTCCGAAGACAGACTAGAAATATTATACCTAAAACTTTGTTGGGATAGATGAATTCTTGGCAAAAAAACTACAGATTCGTTCGACTTCCGGTATCACGGAAAATGGAAGCAACTTTCGTTTTTTAAACGTAATACCCAGTTTTTTCATTGATAATCAGATTACTCATTGAATTTTACATCGGTTTAAGGTATCATTTACATATTTGAACAAGTTTCAGATGAAAAACCCTTGTATATATGAAAAGAATGTTCATTTATTCTTCTTTTTTTTTTCTTAAATATTCCAATTTGTTTGGAGGGTGATTGGGGATTGTTATTTTTGTGGGTTTTTGTTATTGTTGACCGCGCATCTGAAGAATAAAGGTGCGACGTTGTGTGTGACACATGGACGAACCAACCAGTATCGCCGCAGATGTGTAAGAGAAAGGATTATCATTTTCCACCGCATAAGAAAACTTCGTCAAGAAAACCGCTTAAGTTAATTATCGCCGCTGGTGTTCTTTTTGGAAGAAAAGTGTGGAGCAGAACGGAGTTATACTACGCTGGCCAGCGCGACAATCTCCATAGTTTGTTGAGGTGAGTCGTGCCTTTATTCACGTATTCACATAATTTCGCCCATATCTCCAATTGCCCTATAATCTCACTTCATACAATTCAGTTCATTGTCTCTTCTCGAGAATCGAGTGGTCCTTCTAAATTATTACTAAAAAATTATACAATATTTCTACCAGAAATCTGAAAAACTTTAAAATTTTCTCAAATGATGCTTCATTCCAATGTCGATAACTTTGAGATTTTCGAATGAAAATTCCCAATTTTCTATCAGAACATATACCAATGCTTCTTGGCGGTAATTGAAAACTCAATTGAACATACAGGGTGTTTCGATTTCAATGTCTAAAAATATTATACAAGTGTAATACATAAGACTGCTCTGAAATGCTTATTTCTCGAGATGTATGTCAAAATATCATTTTCTTCTAAAGAATGGTCAATTCTGGTTTACATTGTTGAAGTTTCATCTGTTCTTCATAAGTCATAGTGAAAAAGAATAAGATTATCTCAAGTCCTTTGAAATATTCTAACCAACGGTCTTTGTGAATCGCCATGTTTATGGTACTCAAATTGAGCCCATTGGAAACAGAAGGAGAAAATTGTCAATGAAATTCGCCAAAAGGCCATACAACTGGGAAATCCTGCAACCACACTCAAACCAGCATTCCAGTTCAAAAGCAAAGTACCCACTAAAAACAATCGGAGAACATCTTGAGGAGTTTAGGGAGAGTCCTGCCTGCTGAGAGAGCATAAAAGTTGCAGAAATTCACCACTTCAATTCAACCAATTACCAATTAATTCACCACTAATTACTATAATATGTTTTTCATACCTAAATGCTGTTATAATTCGGTTTTGCAGTGGAATTTCACGTTGAGAAGGAGAATTTCGTTTTAATTAACTACACCTGCGGACAGCTTTTTATTCGTTGACCGATTTATTACAGACTGACTAACTACAGTACAGTACAGAGAACAAGGGATCGATAATACAGTTTTTGTATCGACCCACTGAGAGAAAAAACATCAGTTTAGTAACTCATAGATACATAGATGGCGTTACATAACCAATTTTTGGGGATCAATCCAACACCCCCACTATCAACAATAATTGGTTAAACCTAATTTCTGACAAAAATAGGAATTTTTCACATTAGGAAGGCTCTTAGTTCAAATATCAGCAGTCATTTCATTAGTTGGAATATACTTTATACTTAACAATTTTTGCTCAACACAGTCACGAATGAAATGATGCCTTATGTCAATATGCTTTGACCTTTCATGATGGACAGGGTTCTGTGATAATTTCTGAGCACTTTGATTATCATTGAAAATTACTATTGGGTTTTGATAATCAATCAACTCGGCTAGCAAATTTTTTAAATAAATAGCCTCTTTGGCGGCTTCTCCGAGAGCCATATATTCTGATTCTGTGCTTGATAGAGCCACAGTTCTTTGTTTACAACTTTTCCAACTTATAGCTGCACCAGCTAACAAAAAAACATAGCCTGTATAAGACCTTCTGTCATCAGTACTATTTGCCCAATCTGCATCACAGAACACTTCCAAATCACAACCATTTTTCATAAATTTCAATTTATAGTCTTTAGTACCCTGCAAATATCTAAACAATCTTTTAACATATTGCCAATGTTGCTCTGTATATCTATTATTATACTGACTCAAATAACTTATTGAATATAAAATGTCAGGTCTTGTCAAGACAGCAAGATACATGAGGCTTCCTATTGCCCTTTGATATGGAATATTTACATTACAAGTATCATCAGATTTCAATTTACTTAAATCTATATTACAATCCAATGGTGTACTGATAGGTTCACATTCTGACATATTGAAACGTTTCAAAATTTTTTCAATGTAATCCTTTTGATCCAAGTAAATACACTCATTTTTATGATCTCTTGTTATTCTTACTCCTAAACAATTTTTCGCATCTCCTAAATCTTTTATTTCAAATTTAGTACTTAATCTTTCTTTTAATATTCTAGTTTCATGATCATTATTTGAAAAAATAAAAAAGTCATCAACATATAATGCAACAATTACTATTGACTTGTCTTCCCCTTTTGTAAATAAACAAGGTTCATGTTCAGATTTTTTATATCCGAGAGACAACATGAATTCATCTACTCTAGAATACCAAGCTCTACTGGCTTGTTTAAGGCCATAAACTGCCCTTCTCAACCTATACACTTTACTTTCTAAACTTTTCCTAACAAAACCTTCAGGTTGTTGCATATAAACGGCTTCATTTAAATATCCATTGAGGAAAGCAGTTTTGACGTCTAAATGTGTAATCTTTAAGTCAAGTTTTACAGCTAAACCTATTAGAAGTCTTAACGTCGAATGTCTCACTACTGGTGAAAAAGTTTCGGTATAGTCCACATCTTTCTTCTGGGTATAACCCTTCGCCACTAGTCGCGCACGGTAATTGGCTTTGTTATCACTGTCACTTTTGATCTTATAGACCCACTTGCACTTCACAACAGTACTTTCCTTGGGTAAATCTACCAATTCCCATGTTTTGTTCTTTTCAAAGGAATTAATCTCACTCAACATTGCATCCATCCACAAATGAGAATCTCCTCTGGAAACAGCTTCAGAAAAGGTTTGTGGTACATCTTCTTCAATGTTAATATTATTACTTTCGATGTTTGAACTAAAATATGTAACGAAGTCGTCGAAAGATTTGGGCTTTCTGGGACGCTGGGATCTTCTCAAATCCCCCACTGGTTCTAAATTCACCTCTTCATCGGAACATATTCATCATCTATATCCACTTGATCTGAGATATCTGATTCGGAATTTACCATGGTGTCTTCGGTGACATCCCCCACTGAAACCAAGTCTTCATCGGTATTTTGTTCTTCTAGAAATATCTCATCATTCTCACATTTTTCATTGATGACGACATCTCTGCTTGTAATAATCTTATTTTCAGTTGGATCGTATAGTCTAAAACCCTTGATGTTTTCACTAAATCCAACTAATAACATTTTCTTTGCCTCTTTATCCCACTTACGTCTTTTTTCTTCAGGTATGTGAACCATTACTTCACTACCAAAAATGCGTATATGGCTTACGTCTGGTTTGCGATGATACCACATTTCAAATGGAGTTTTATTATTTAGGACTTTTGAAATGGTTCGATTTCTAAGGTACACTGCTGTATTTACAGCTTCTGCCCAAAACTGTTTGTCAAGTTTTGCATCGAATAAAAGGCATCGTCCTTTCTCTATGATAGTGCGATTCATTCTCTCACACATACCATTCTGTTGGGGACAATACGGATTAGTTTTCTGGTGCACTATTCCATTCTGAGATAAAATTTTTTCGAAATTTAAACTGCAAAATTCACCACCTCCATCAGATCTAAAGGTTTTTATTTTAGACCCTGTTTGGTTTTCCACTAAAGCTTTAAATTTCTTGAATTGTTCAATTGTATCACTTTTGCATCTCAAAAAATAAACAAACACCATTCGTGTAAAATCATCTTCAAATAAAAGGAAATATCTTGACCCTCCTAGTGAGTATTTTTCCATAGGCCCACAGAGATCGGCATGTATTATTTCCAATTTTTCTGTTGCTCTATGTCCTTGTTTCGGGAATGCATTTTTACTCTGCTTTCCTTCACAACATGTTTGACATAGTGGGTTACCTACTTTTCCTTTAACCTTTAAACCTTCTACTGCTCCTTCACTCATTAATTTCAGGGAATTATAACCAGGATGACCTAGTCTTCTGTGCCAGACATTATCTGTAGCAGCAACACCCATTAATGCACTTTCAGGTTTCTCAAAGTTTAATCTGTAAACATTGTTTATCAATTCAGCTCTTGCAACTAACATACCTTGGTCGTTTAATATATCACATCCATTTTCATAGAAAGATAATTTGTTTCCATTTTTAATCAATTGGCTCACCGACAGAAGGTTTGTTGTAAGTCCTTGAACATAGTGTACATCTTTCACTTTTATATTAAACTTTTCAGACCCTACATTAGTTTTCATATTAATTTCACCTGAACAAATCACTGGAATCTTTTCTTGATTTGCCACTGTGATTTCTTTCACATTGGTAGAATAGTCAACGTTTTCTAGCCAATCTTTTCGAGCTGTCACATGCAAACTAGCTCCTGAATCGATGTAGAAATCATCTGTGCTGAAATTTCCACTGAGAAAGGTTGCACTCAAAGCTTTCTCTGGTTTTTCTGTATGATTTCCTTTATTTTTCGAATTAGTTTCGTCATTCTTATTCGGACATTTTGACATAAAGTAACCTTTTGTTTACATCGAAAACAAACAATCTGTGACAATGGCGTCTTCTGCTTGTTCTTACCATAGACCTAAAATAACATTATATATTAGGTCTATGGTTCTTACTTCTTACTGCTGCCCTCTGTGGTGTTCTTCTTGAAGTTACCACGACTCAGTAAAGCTCCCGCCGTTCTGTCACGATTGGCGTCATCTATTGCCATGTCCATCAACTTCGCTTTTATGGAGTCGGTAGCTATACAGATCCCTGCGTGCTCGATAGCCATTATTAATGGAGAATACTTTTCAGGTAATCCTGCCAATAATAACGATCCAACCCATTCTTCGTCAATACTAAATCCTGTTCTTCTAAGCTTTTGAGACACTTCAATTACTTGATTCACGTATGATTCCATGGATTCACTGTTTTCCAATCTTAGATTGATTAGAGTACGTAGAAGTCCGATTTTTCTCGAAAATCCGGAGTCTTCATATAAACTTCTGTTTTTCCCAAACTTCTTTTGCGTTGACGACTTCCTTCACGTGAATGTAAATGGACGGATCCAAAGTCAGCACTAGCTTTGCCTTGGCTTTCGCCACTAAGGTTAAATCCGTTTCAGTTCCATCGATACACTTTGTGAGGCCTTCCAGCACAAGGAAATTCTCGACGGCAAACGACCAGTCACAGTAACGAACAAATTGTTTCTCGTTTCACAACACCTTCGTTTTTCAACGCGAATCACGAACTGGGGACTGGGCCTATAACCTGTTATAATTCGGTTTTGCAGTGGAATTTCACGTTGAGAAGGAGAATTTCGTTTTAATTAACTACACCTGCGGACAGCTTTTTATTCGTTGACCGATTTATTACAGACTGACTAACTACAGTACAGTACAGAGAACAAGGGATCGATAATACAGTTTTTGTATCGACCCACTGAGAGAAAAAACATCAGTTTAGTAACTCATAGATACATAGATGGCGTTACATAACCAATTTTTGGGGATCAATCCAACAAATGCAACTCGAATTTTCAAGCTAATAACATTGTATAAATAAATTGCCTTTATACAATGCTAATACCCTACAGACATCTGTGAAATCGCATATTTCTATTGTTATAAATTAACCTGGCTGTAGGACTTAATACTGTCGATGGCCAATAAGCCAAATTTGTCAATAAATTGCTTTTATTATTATCTTTTGAAATTTCAAATAAGGTAACTTTATGCCCGCACTCATAGTGCAACCTCGAACCTCATGTACTTTTCTCCATAAGGATTACCTCACGATCGAGGAAGGCTTGGCAACTGTTAATTTCATGAACCTACTGGGTGGGTGAGTTTTTATTTTCATAGAAATATCTTATCGTAAATGTATCAATGCATATCAATACAATTGATTCAATTGCAAGCCAATCTTTGTCGTTATTTTGGAAGATTCCTCCTACGCAGATCATAAATTTTCTTTACCCTCAACAATATTGTCACTGGCTCTATTATAATCATCACTGAACTTGTCTATTATAAAATGTTTTCTTTTTCTACTAAATACTTTTTTTTTACCATCGTTAATATCGTCTGATCTAGGATGAGTTTTTCCAACAATTATGTTTGAATCAAATTCTTTTCTCTCCCCTTCTTCCATGCTTTTTGTATATCTGTTAAAGTTTGAAGATTGCTTTTATTACCTTCTGTCGAGAACTCTCTTCACCATAATTGGATCAATGATTTCAGATCGATAATTCGACTCTAATGAAGGAAATAATCCTGCAATCTTCTGTTGAATATTATTTGTGAAGGGGAAAAGCCAATGTCAAGAATAGGAGTATTTCTATATTTCACAAATACATATAAATGTTTCCATTTTCAAAATTACATTATTTAAACATGCTCTAACAAATATTTACTGCCTTCGGTGCCAAACCATTACATCCAGGATAGTTGGGACAAAATGTTGTAAATGAAATATGTGAAGTGAAATAATGTGAGGTATGCCGGTATTGTACGAGTTGATAGGATTATTGTCGGATATTATTCGATCAGAAATACCAAATGATGAAAAAATAGAGTTCCAAACTTTGATAACTTCTGTATACATTTTATTTCGAAATGATCTTCTTTTAATCAACGCAGATTAATAATCCAATACAGCAAGAAATCTGTAAAATACAAAATTTGGAAAAATACTGCTGTGTAGGCAGCAGCTTTTGCGCGCATGTCCAATGGAGATGACCGCTTCGGCAATGAATTTGAACATTCCAACAAAAGCTGCGGCCTTCACGGCAGTGCTTTTCCTGATTTTTTTCGATAATTTACTGGACTTCAATTCGATTTAATCTGTATTTTTGGAGATATTGAAAAAATAAAAATGTGAATTGGTATATCTACGGAACCATTGGGCGCATTTTACCCATTCACGAATTCGACCTTCGTAATCAAGGTTCAAACTTTCTCTACAAATATCGGGTTTCTAAGTTGTTTCTTTCGTAAGTTATTGTGTTGACGCAGTTGGCCGTAAGCCGACCGTAGGTTTGCGGCTTACTTACGAAGGTCGGATTCGTGAATGGGTAAAATTCTCCAAATGATTCCAAAGATATACCCATTCGAAATTATATTTTCCAAAAATACAGATCAGATCGAATTGAAATCAAGTACTTCATCGAAAAATTACAGTTCGAAGGTTCATACAGAATTTAATGAGGAAGATATGATAAGAAATTTTTTTCAAATTGTTCTAATGACACGATCATCACGAAATTTTGCATAAAGTTGTCTTTCAGCATCTTCAAACTAGTTGCGAAGTTTTATCAGGATTGAATCAGTATTTCTCGAGTTATCCCGAAAAAAACAACGATGTCGAGAAGAAAACCTCAAAATTTGACATATTTTTTCCCAATATCTCCGGAACTTATGATCGTATCGAACTGAAATTTGGTACACTGCTGTGAAATATAAAGCTCAAAGTTGAGTGAGTTCTTTCTGACATGATGAACGATTTCCAAAAAAAAAAATTTTTTTGTAAAAAAAATTCTGAAAAAAAATTTTTTTTTCAATTTACTGACGAAAAGATCCTAAATCTAATCTGGCTTAAAGTTGCGCGTCGTTATACTCCAACTAATTGCCAAGTTTGAATCCAATCGCTCAAGAAGTTCCTGAAATAAAAAATAAATAACTCCGAAACTGTTCGACCGATTTGACCCATTAACCAACTTAACCGCGGCATTCTGATGCGCAACCTATCCTGAAAGTTTCAAGTTGCTAGCTTGCTTCTGTCGACAGTTATCGTTATCGGACGGACAGAATCTATTTTGACACTGGATTCGTCATCAGCGAGTCCAACCTAGTCGATTGAGGCCATTTTCGGCTCAATCATCCAAAATTACAGACAATTGGACGAAACGAAAGCACGCTGTTCCCCAAAAAAATGCGCGTAAAATTAAAGAGTCCTCCTGTATTTTGCAGATTGAGAAATCTATTTCGTTCTGAAGAAATGGACCTTATTTGTCCACATTTCCTAAAGAAGAAGTAAAGTTGAAAAATTTTCATATTATGTAAGCTTGTGATGCGGTTTTTTGAAAATGTCAATTTGACCAAAGTCTTGAATTACTGAAGTATTGAAAAGAAATTATTCTTGTAAATTTTCTACCAACTGTTGACATTATTCCGTTATTTTTCATTAGGCCATATTTTTTTCCTAGAACTACCCTTGACAAATAGTTTGAATACCGCAATCGACAAAGTTGTTTTCTACAGGGTGAGTCTTTGACCTTGCAGAATATTTCAACAGAAGATTCCTGAAGCTGACAGAAGCACATTTGTCCTCAACCATTTTTTCCGATTCGGCCTAGATAAAAAGATATAGGCATTATAAATTTTCATAATAGGCTAGCCGCCCCTAAAAACCTAAACACTGAAGTTTTTCCAAGCCTAAGATATACCATTCAAATCTTCGAAATAAGCAACTCTATTATGAAAACAAGCGTCAACTTACTTTTTACATTCCAGTTGGTGAAAAAAGTTGTATTTATAGTACAATAAACAAGTTAGGTATTCCAAATTTCGTGGGCGATAAAAGTTGAATATTCTTCTCTTGGTTTCATTTTCGATAATGAGGAATTCATCTAGCTATCACTCATATCATCTTTGAGATTCATCTCCAATTTGTAATTATTAATTTTTTTTGTTTATTTCATTTTCTCCAAGAATTATCAGATTCAGACATAACTCATTCAAACTTTCATTTTCATAAATACATAAAACAGATCACCTCATTTATCTATGAACGTACAAACGTTGCCAGATTGATGAACAGAAAGAAAGAACTCTTCGAAATCAAACAACACACAATATGCTAATTCTATGTATACACTTGTAAAGTCTATGATTCTGAACTGAACTATAAATCTGTGGCTCCGTGGTTTTAAAGTTATGTAATGGTGGTTTTCTTCCACCATGGGTTGTTATGTTATTATATGAAAGCGCATTTGAAGATTACCTCAAAATAAATACTATCAAAGTTCTGTACATAATTTCAAGAAATATGGGTCAGCAGAAAGATTGCATTCAAATCAGTAAGAATCCCCATTATCATGGAAAAGTGAGAAGTTAATCAATTATACTACACAAATTAGCTCGAAATTGAAAAGGAAGCTTCTTGAATGGATAGTGGTGTGGAAATTTGCTTGAACATTAGGAGTATTTAAATTGTAGAAGTTGAGGTGAGCTTATTCATATTACTCCACTTTCCAACTAACAGCCAATTTACAATGGACATAACTTAACCGTAAATTTACTTATACATAAAATATAAGAATTAAACAACAGAAATCATAAGGAATAAGAATAGAACTGCATTAGACTTATGGTCAAAGTCAAAAGCAAAGTTGAACCTATTGTGAAGATTTTGGTGATTATGAATTTTGTAGTTTCCTCTTTGATTTTTACGCACGAGTTGCGGGAATCTTACGGTTACTTACATTGTGAATTGGCCAAAGTCGGCTACTCCGCTTACAAATCATTCCAAATAAAAAACGCTGCAAATTTTACACAAGGGTTTATTATTTTCTCAGTTTAATAACCCAATACCATTGATATTTCAAATAAATCGTATATATTAATTATAACTCATTGGATTTCCACCAAACGAAAATCAATTCCATGAAGAAATTCATATGAAATATTTAAATTCAATAGTAACTACAAAATTATCCACGTCGAAACCAAAAGTACCTACATAACTCCTAGAGTCGTTAGAAATCAATAGGTACAATACCCGCAAAATCCTATTGAATGAACAAACAGATGTGAATAGCTCTCCTCAACTGAATATTTTTCTGTAACCTAAAAACTCTGTGGCAAACAGCGTGACCAATTTTGGTAGAAATCTACTTTTTTGGTAGATTTTCGTTATAATTACATCATTGTTAGTAGACAGAAATTGAGCAGTAGATTTTGGTAGTATTTCGAACTATCTTGGTAGAATGCTACTTTCAATTGTTGAAGCAGTAGAACGCTTCTGTCTGAATTGAGAAGTGGTACAACCTAACCTAACCTAACTATAATCGCATGAATTATGTGAAAAAATAGGACAACTCGTATAGATCGCTCTGACTGACATTGGGGTATTTCTTTAATCCCGTCTCACTCAATAAGTATATCGTATCTCCAATCATAGGTGCGTGTGTGCTCTACATTTTCCCGCATTTTTATCGTTTCCATCCAGAAAGGAAGAGCTTTTCATTTGGGTGAATACATAAGAATATCTGTGGAATCATTGAGTGGATTTTACCCATTCACGATTTCGGCCTTCGTAATTAAGATCCTAATCTTCTCTACAAATATCGAATTTTTAAGTTGTTTCTTTCGGAAGTTATTATGTTTACGGTCGGCCGTTAACTTATGGAAGAAACGACTTAGAAACTCGATATTTGTAGAGAAGATTAAGGGCTTGATTACGAAGGTCGAATTCGTGAATGGGTGAAATCCGCCCAATAATTCCGTAGATATACCCATTAAAAATTTTATTTTCTCAATATTTTCAAATATACAGATCAGATCGAATTGAAATCCAGTACCCAATCGAAAAAAAAACCTAAAAAGCACTGCCGTGAAGGCAGCAGCTTTTGCGCACATGTTCAAATTCGTTGCCAAAGCAATCATCTCTATTGAACATTCGCAAAAGCTGCTGCCTTCACGACAGTGCTTCTGTAGCTTTTTTTGCTTAGCGAATGTTAATACTGAGATATTTTTTTAAATTACACGAAACATTAAAGTTTTCTACTTTCCTTCCAACATAAAGTGCTAAAGACTGCTCTTAGGCAGCAGTAGATTTTTAGTAGATTTCTGTAATTGACTTTGGTAGAAAAAAGTAGATTTCTACAGAAGGCTTGGTAGATTCTGAAAAAAATAATTGGTCACGCTGGTGGCAAACCCCAATTTATACCTACTCTCACTTTTACGCTTTTGTATAATTATTTAGGCACGTTCCATACCATATTTAAACCTTGTTGTACTACATACCATCAGTCAGTAAAATGTAGATACCTGAAAAAGCTATATTAAAGCGAAAGATTTTTAGCAACTTTCTTCGTGTTTTTTTGTGATTCCGGGGTATTACTATGAGATGGAGTTTTTATGTCCGACTGATCATCAGAATTATCAGTCCTGTCACCGATATAATCAATTACCGTATCCATGTTGTCTGTCTCATCTAAATTTTTTGCCGAAATATGGTAGATAAACCTATTCACTAAGGAATCAACATATAACGAAAATTTCGCTGGAAAGAATTGAAAGAATCACTTTATAATTAAGCCTAGAGGATGTTATTCATAAAAATCTTAAATATTTTTTATTCCAAATCACATTTCCTATGAAATATTGGAGTTGAACAATAAGAAAATTATCTTGGTGTTCAGTTTTCTTAAAAAACTACTTTACAAAGGTCAAGTCACTATGTTGTTTCTTTCGTTAAAGTTAAGTTAAATATCCGAAAAATATTTTTTACTAATATTTTGCCAGTACGATCTTCACGATATTGCCATTAAATTGCGTGTCGGTATCACACAAATAGAAATGAAATTCAAATCAGAAAGCGTTTGTGCCTTTTGACATATAAGGGAAATAACCTCAAAATTTAAAATGTCCACAAAATTTTTCGCCAATATCTCTGCAAATAAATATGGTTTCAAAATGTTGACTAAGACCTGTACCAAATTATATTGAACTTTAATGAATAGCTTCCGAAAAAAATGTTTAGAAAAAATTCAATTTTTTCCAATACAATTCTCACGAAATCATGCATTAAATTGAGCGTCGATATTTCACAACTAGTTATGATGTTTCAATTTGATCGCGTTAGTATTTCTTGAGAAACTTTCGGGAAAATTAACTTAAACCCTCAAATTAACAACAGATACGTAAAACAAAATTCAAGATTTTCCGCTAATATTAAATGTGTGGATGTAATTCCTACTAGGATTCAACTTTGTTCTGAAAAATATCAATGAAATGAAAAAAAAACTAACCCGTCCTGAGCAACTTATCTGAAAAAAATTTTTCCACAGTGCATATATCCGATAAGAGTTCGCTTGATTCACAAAATATTCAATACACAAACTGAAGACCTAAAGTTATTTTCAATAACTTTTCTGTAAAAATCAAATATATCGTGAACCTCTCAAGGTTGAATTCGACTGAATAATTCTAAAAGAGAAATTTCGTTCCCTATAGTTGTCAGATACACTCAACTAAGAGGGTGCGAAATCCCAACGTCTGTTTAATGTAAAAACGTTCAATTCAAACAAGTAGTTTGCGGACCACCAGATGTTGAAACATCTCGGAATATTTTTGTCTTCGGTCCCCGATACACACTCTTCTGAACAGGTCAATTATCGGCTCCTGCCTTAGTCTAAGGCTCGTACCCTTAGTATTAGATTCTCGACAATTGATGAGATTTCCGGTTTGATAATTGATTTGTTTGCATATATCCTCCAATTTGTTTATCAAATACATGCGCATTATCTTTTATATTCACCCCTATTTCAAAGTCTCAGTACGAAAAATATTGGATTTCGATTGAAACCAGTAGCGGATATCCACATGTTGACGATAATTGTACTACGCAATCCAAAATTGATAGAAACCTCCGATCGACCGAATATTTTGGAAATATTCATTATTTTAAATAACGCTTCTTAATTCGCGTTCTGCATGTGAAAGGGTTATTCAGTTACAAAAGAGTATTTATTGAGATTTCAATGTTTCAAATGAATTTTTTCATGGAATTAGTTTTTGGGTTGTGAAAAACCAATGATTTATGAATAATATATAAGTTTTATTTAAGATATAATTGAGCTCCATGAAGAAATTTAATGTTTAATCCCGTAATTCGCAGGGTGATATCTATAAATAATAATTGTTATAAGAGTTTTTGTAGTTATGTTTCAGATATTAGGAGAGAAACCCCAAAAATATTTAATTTGAACTACTAACGATTATGAAATTGTCGAGAACATCGATGGGGCATTTGCACATTGTGTTTATAAAATAATTAACGAATCCGTTCGAAATTTCTCAATATATGTTGAAAATTTGGTAACAATGTTTTCATCTACTTTCAACTATATGATTCTGGATGAAAAGTTAACCGATTTTTTTACTGAACTCCAATCTTAGAACCGAATGCGATGATTCATTCTCGGGATTATTGGAAATTTGCAGCATTTTTCTTTGTAACTCAGAGACTACTGGTCGGATATCATCCGGGTGAAATTTTTTAGGTTGAGTTATGCAACAGTAATCAACGTTGAGAATTTCACAAAAATTCGGTGGTAAGTTTCCGAGAAATAATTTTTTTTCCCTCCAACCCCCAATTTTAAACCCTTAGGGTATACCAATCCTGCTGAAAAGCTTGGAGGATCAATCCCGAGCGACACATGATTTTTCTACCAAGTTTCACGGATTTCGGTTCAGTACTTTCCGAGAAAAGCTCCGGACAACGGACGGCGGACGGCGGACGGACGGATTTTTTTTTATTCGTTCATTCAAATCTACATACTCCAAAACGTAAACTGTGAAATTTTCAGGGGGGGTTAATTTTTTATTTTTTTGGTCGATCACTAAGGTTTATTATTTGATTTTATCAAATAATAAACCAAAATGCTAGGATTCCATTCTCAACTTTTAGACGTGGCAACGCGGAAAAATTGAATTCTGTGAATTTTTTGAACAGAGTTGCATTCAGCCAAAGTACCCAATTCTCGAAATTTCACAGATATTTTTGAATTTCAGATTACTCGAAAACGGTGCATCATACGAAAAAAAAATAAAGAATACTTTTACTTTCCAGAATGGTCAAAATTTCGTTGAATAGCATTCAAATTATTTTTAAAAGTTGGATTCTTTGAATTTCTGGTATTTTTTGAAATGTTGTGGTCATATCAAAGAAACTGGAGGATGTGGGTGAAATTTTGTAATCCAGGAACATTCATCGTATCAATAAAAAACTATATTCCAAAAAGCATCTCATTTGATGAGATCGTTCGCGAGATATAATCGAAAATTAATTTTTTTTATGGATTTTCAACAGTCTGTATCTTACGAACCAAGCCGAATCGGAAAAAATGGTAAGGGAAAAAAGTGTTTTTTTGGCAAGGTCAAAGACTCACCCTGTATAAATAACAATAATTACGCGCATCGTTTTTTTGTCCAAATGTCTGAAATTTCAAATTTTTTCCTGAAAATGGTTTCAAACGACTAGGTAGGACTCACTGATGGCGAATCCGGTGTCAAAACCGATTATGTCCGGCCGGCCGTCCGTATGCACGATTACGAGCATGCGGAGGATCCTATCGACTTGAAACTTTCAGGGTAGGATCCATTTCAAAATGCGAAGGTCAAGTTCGTTAATGAGTTGAATCGGCCAAATGGTTTCGGATTTATAGCCGTTTGAAATTTCAAGGTTATTTCCCTGATATTTCAGAAACTACTGGAGCGATTATATTGAAACTTGGCAGTTATTCGGAGCATAACGTCGCGCAAGGCCAAGTTTCTAGTCGCTAGCTCGCTTCGTTCGGCAGTGAGTCCAACCTAGTCGATTGAGACCATTTTCGGCTCAATCACTCAAAATTACAGACATTTGGACAAAACGATAGCACGCTGTTCCCCTAGAATATCAAGTTTTACTGATATCTTGGAAAAGTTACGCTTCTGAAAACTTTCTGTTAAAATTCCTCAAGTTACTAAATAGAAATATTTGCAATAGTTTAATATTGTTTTAATTTTTACGAGCTTGTTCTTGGGAAAAGTGCGTTATCATTTCGTCACGATGTCTGTTATTCTCGAATTTTGAGCCGAAAGTTGTCTCAAACGACTAGGTTGGACCCACTGATGAAGAATCCGTGGTCATAATTGATTCTGTCCGTCCGACCGTGTGCTCTGTAACTCTCGAAAGAAAAGACCTATAGTCTGGAAATTTTCAGGTTAGGTTGAGATCCTGAATATCTCGGTTAAGTTCGTTAATGGGCCAAATCTGCCGAATGGTTTTTGTGCTACAGCCATTTGAAATTTTGATTTTTCAATAACTCGAAAAATATTTATCTGATCGAAATGAAACTTGGTTGGAATATGGACAGTGTCAATAAGAAGAATGATCCATGGAAAAATTCGAAACATTTTTTCCATATTTCATTAAAATTTCACTGAAATTTCCAAGTCACCGTTTCGCAATATGAACAAGCGCGTTAAAGCTGGTGATTTCACGTCAGTGCTTTTCTAGATTTTATTAAATTACAGATGGATTCATTAACATGCCTTCAAAGATTTTAAAACCCTTTCAACAATATTTGGTATGTGCATCATCTTACCTTTCCTGAAAAAGTTTCATCTGCTGCTTTGTTTAATTCAACTGCTTCCTGCAGTTAAGTAACATTTTGAATAGAATTAGTTCTCGTCTATTGAGCTGGGATATCCTGGTACAGTTTAACTCGCGTAGAATTGAATCAACCTCATCTGGAAAGAAGAAATATACTGCAATAATATCACAATACTATGATCAGGGCTGGGCAAAATACATGCTTGGCTTAATTGAAATGCAAATTACAAAATACTTTTTCGCAGGTATTTGAAATATAAAATACAAAATACTTTCAAGTCGGGTATTTGAAATATAAAAAACAAAATACAGTATTTTAACTATTTGTATTTGAAATACAAATTACAAAATACATTCAGGTGTTACGTAAAATGTGAAAAGAGAACAACTAATTCAGCTCAGCTATTTTATCGGTAAATAAAGAATTTGCTTTCAGAAACACAAGATTTTTGAATGTAGTATCAGACAAACAGCCTCTTGTTGGGAAATGAGTAAAACCTACTAAAGAAAATGATCTTTCTACAGGTCCTGATGGGCAGAAACTTTTGTGTTATATTGTATGAACACATTTTTTATGTTAGGATAATGTTCAAGGATGGTAAGCTCTTTGCTCTTATCGTTTTTAGAAGTTGACTAACTCTAACTCCATGATGGAATGACCATTGCGCAGGACCTCTTCTCCTTTCCATTTGCTTAAAATATGATTACTAGCAAAAGAACTAGATGAAGCAGATGAACGTCGCCATCTGAAGGGAGATTCAGGGACTATTTTCTGTAGAGCGCTCAATGCTAAATATATTTGTTCGAAAGTATTTCGAAGACAATAGTATCGAAATACAAAATACTCCAGCGTCAGGTATTCGAAATACCAATTACAAAATACATTTTCAAGAAGTAATTGAAATACAAATACAAAATACGTATTTGTATTTCAAATACGTATTTCAATTACAAGTATTTGAAATACTGCCCAGCCCTGACTATGATTATCTGCAAAAGTACATATTTTTGAATTAAAATTCTGAGGAAAGCGACAGTACAGTGTGGAACACATGGGAAACTTCTGAATGGTAATTCCTATTACAATTGCTACGAGATCGAATGAAGAGTTAGTTGCACTACAAACCTGAGGTGTTTTAGACAGTATCAGTTGACAATAAATAAATATGACAATAACTATTATGTAAGGAATTAATTTGCCACAATAAATTACAAATAATGTAAAATAAGTACTAAGGTTTCTTCTCGCCATAGCTGCTTTGAAAATTACATAAATCCTGTATAAAGATGAGAAATCAAATTCTGAAAATCTAGAAAAGCACTGCCGTGAAGGCAGCAGCTTTTGCGCGCATTTTAAATCCGTTGTCTGAGCGGTCATCTCCATTGAACATGCGCGCAAAACCTGCTGCCTTCACGGCTGTGCTTTTCTAGATTTTCACGCGCTTGTTCTAGGTAACAGCGCGATATCATTTCGTCACGATGTCTGTAATTTTTGAACTTTGAGCCGAAATTGGTCTCAAACGACTAGGTTGGACTCACTGATGAAGAATCCTTGGTCAAAATTGATTCTGTCCGGCTGTGTGCGCTGCAACTCTTCGAAAGAAAGGACCTAGAGTCTTGAAATTTTCAGGTTAGGTTAAGATCCTGAATATCTCGGTTAAATTCGTTAATGGGCCGAATCTGCCGATTGGTTTTCGTGCTACAGCCATTTGAAATTTTGATTTTTCGATAACTCGAAAAATATTTATCTGATCGAAATGAAACTTGGTTGGAATATGAACAGTGTCAATAAGAAGAATTATCCATGGAAAAATTTGAAAAAAAAATTTTTTTTCTGAAAATTTTTATATTTTATTGAAATTTCACTGAAATTTCCAAGTTACCATTTTGCAATGTGAACAAGCGCGTAAAAGCTGCTGACTTCACGTCAGTGCTTTTCTAGATTTTTAATTTTTGCGCGCATGTTCTAAGGGAACAGCGTGCTATCGTTTTGTCGACATGTCTGTAATTTTGGAAGATTGAGCCGAAACTGGCCTCAATAGACTAGGTTGGACTCACTGTTGACGAATCCGGTGTCAAAATCGATTCTGTCCGGCCGGCCGTCCGACGACACGATTACTGTCAACAGAAGCAAGCTAGCAACTTTAAACTTTCAGGGTTGGCCGCGCATCAGAATGCCGCAGTTAATTTCGTTAATGGGCCAAATCGGTCGAATAGTTTCGGAGTTATAGGCACTTGAAATTTTGAAGTTATTTATTTTTTATTTCAGAAACTACCTGAGCTATTGGATTCAAACTTGGCAGTTAGGTGGAGTATAACGACGCACAACTTTGAGCCAAATTTCGTCAGGATCATATTGTCAGTAAATTTAAAAAAAAAATGTTTTCGAAATTTTTTTCCAACAAATTTTTTTTTTCGGAAAACAATCCATCAAAATTAATCCAGAGCTACTTAACATCCAGAAAGCAAACTTTCACATCTGATAAAAAAAGCACTACCATCGGCTTACCGCAGGGTAGCATACTAGGACCATTGTTGTTCATAATTTATGTCTGTGCTCTTTACATTTTAAATAGGAGATTGAATTGTAAATTACTGATGTTTGCAGATGACAAAAACTATCTCGTTAAATTACCTTCCATAACAGCGCTTAGAGATCATGTTGGCAATTTGCTGAAACTTGTAAAACAGTGGTTTGGAGATCATAATTTACTTTTGAATGTACAGAAGACCGACTGTGTCATATTCCATAGTGAAAAAACTAAATTAAACTTTCCACAGTGTATTAACATGGAAGATGATTATATTGAGGTTAAAGATTGTGTAAAGTTCTTGGGTCTCAGACTTGATAAACATCTGAAGTGGGGTCCACACATTGAAAATCTAAAGAGTAAACTGAATTCTGCTTGTTACACCCTTTTTATGCTAAGAAATCAAATTAGATTAGATATACTTAAGCTAGTTTACCATGCAAATTTTCATTCAGCTATATCCTATGGAATTATATTCTGGGGAACCTCACCTCATGTAGAGTCAATTTTTGTTATTCAGAAAAGAGCGATAAGAACTATGCTTCAGATGGGTTACCGGGAATCATGTAGAGGAATTTTTAAGTCGAATAACATACTTACTGTTTATGGTTTGTATATTTATAAGGTTCTGTATTTTTTTAGAAAACATAGTGAATACTTTGAAGTGTATAAAAATTGTAATAATACGAGGAGAATTTTTCCTTACAATGTACCAGCTCATGCAACAACTTTGAGAGAGAAAAGTGTACAGTACATGGCCATCAGTTTGATCAATGTTTTACCACCTGAATTGAGAAAAGTTGCCAGCTTGGTGAATTTCAGGAGGAGGTTGTATGATCTGGTATTGAAATGTGAGCCCTATAATTTAGAGGAATTTAGAGTGTATTGCAGGAATCAATAATTTGTGAATTTTTGTTATGATATGACTTGTTCCAGTTTTATACGTGGTGTAATCTTTTGAAATTAATAAATTACTATTACTATTACTATTACTACTATCCAAAAAAAAAATCCACTCGCTCTTTGAGCTTTATATTTCACAGCAGTGTACCAAATTTCAGTTCGATACTATCATAAGTTTTGGAGATATCGGGGAAAAATATGTCAAATTTCTAGGTTTTTTTTTTCGATATCGTTGTTTTTTTCGGTATTACTCGAGAAATACTGATTCAGCCCTGATAAAACTTCGCAGCTAGTTTGAAGATGCTGAAAGACAACTTTATGAAAAATTTCGTGATAATCGTGTCATTAGAACAATTTGAAAAAAAAATTTCTGTGATTTTCTTATCATATCATCCTCATTAAATTCTGTATGAACCTTCGAACTGTAATTTTTCGATGAAGAAGTGGATTTCAATTCGATCTGATCTGTATTTTTGGAAATATTGGAAAAATAAAATTTCGAATGGGCCGTTAGGCTGACCGTAAACATAATAACTTCCGGAAGAAACGACTCAGAAACTCGATATTTGTAGAGTATGTTTGGGGCTCAATTAGGAAGGTTGAATTCGTGAATGGGTAAAATCCGCCGAATGATTCCGTGAATATACCCTTTCAAAATTTTATTTTTCCAATATTTCCAAAAATACAGATTAGATCGAATTGAAATCTAGTAATTTATCAGAAAAAAATTTCAAAAAGCACTGCCGTGAAGGCAGCAGCTTTCGAGTGCATGTTCAAATTCGTTGCTGAAGCGGACATCTCCATTGAACATGCGCGCAAAAGCTGCTGCCTTCACGGCAGTGCTTTTTGAAATTTTTATAGGTACTGTTTGTAGCATATATCGAGATGTATATTGAGCATGATTGGTTAATGATATGTGAATAACGATGTGATTGTTATACCTGCTTTCGTAATTAATCCATTCGTTAACCTGACTCTAATTTAATAATATGTTAATACTCATTAAAAACAAAATTTTCTTCAATTTATTCAGTTTTTCTATTGAAATTTACGTGATGCAATGATGATTCGAAAATAATGCCAGATGATTGTAGATTAGATTCCTCTTTAGTTCTGAATTCTGCGCCATCTGCTTGTCGAATACACAACACTCTGTCCAAAAGATGGTCGCAATGTAGATGTCTTCTCCATAGATGTCCAATCGTGATAAGTTACATCGATTGACTGGTAGATGTCGGATTACAGATTGAAAACAATCACGCTAAAAACTACTCTAAGAAAATAATTACAAATACTTTTTGATTTTGGATGCATAGTTTTACCATTGTATAAATAGATTTATGCAATGGTTTTAGAACCTTTTTAAAAATACCGCAGCGAAATATCCAGTCAAAATACATAAAACTTCATTTTATCCATCAAAAATAATACAAAATGGTCGTTATGTTCTGTGTTCGTCGCCATTTCATTGTTATTCTATGTGCTCCATACTTGTGAGATGTCATATATCATAAAATAATTCGAATACTTCGAATATCAATCTTTATCATTAATGATTTATATTTACACTAATGATTGTTTTCTTGTGTTGTGATTATTACCTCATACCTTCTGTAGTCCTCATTAATTTCTACATGAGAGTTCCGTTGAACCGTTCAGTTTGTGGCCATAGCGTTAAAAAATACCTGAGTATTTAGAAGTATTACTAAGGACAACTAACTCAATGAAGTTATGCAGAATTTTTAGTTTCTTCCATTTGGTAAGCACACGTTTTCTGATTGAATTGCTCCAGATCAAGCTGGCATGGTCTCTATGATTTTTAACAATCGAATCGAAAATTATATAGGACTGATCCCTACCCAGGATTTTCAATTTACATAGTTACCTTTAGAATAATAGCAATTCGTCCTTTGTTTTCACTCGTTTGTACCAGGGATTATAATTTATAATATCAAGTTTATTGTCGTAGTTATTGCAAAAAAACATATAATGGAAAGAAATCAAGTAACCAGTATAACGGGAAGATCATATATAAAAATATTCATTTAAATTATATGGCTCAACTTCTGATAGGAATTTCAATGTCTGATTTTTAAAATACATGAAGGAATAGAATTGTACACTCTCATGCACATTAAGGACATAATTATTTCTATTAATAAAATGGGTTAAGAATGTTTGTTTACACTTGAACCTGCTCTCCAAAGAACTATTCCATATTGTAGTGGTGACTTGTGATGTGCACCCTTTTATGCAGATGTCAGCCTTTTGCGTGTTTTGAGCAAAAAATCCTCTTGGACCACTCCTGAAACAATATTCTATCTGCTCAGAAACTTCTGAAGAACCAACTTTGCCCAGTAGAATTCGAAACGTCGTATTCTTCGACAGGGCGCTGCAATACAAAAACTTGAGGCTTTGTTTCTTCAATGTGAAGTTAATTTTTGATGGATTTGTTATCTTTGGAGGTGCGGTGTTTGTATTTTCTGTCTATTCTTCTAGATTTTCCGAGGAAGTCCCTTAACTCACTGATTAACAATCGTTAGAGCCCACTGCAAATGTGAAATTGTGGAAACAAATAATACTTAGTATCGGGTATATATCTATTCCATTATATTCCGCTCTCTCGTGAAGACTTGGTTTATTTAAAATCAATGCAGAGCTTTCTGAATTTTCAATATTAAATATAGATTCAACTTCAACAAGTCATATGTCAGAATTATAAAGTGTAGCTATTAAGCTAAGGAGGACCCTTTGAATCTTAGAAGGTGCTCGAATTGTTTTCATGAAGTATTTTTGGTATTGTAGGTGTGTCCTTAGCAGAAAAGTATTCCAAATGGTGAAATTCTAGTCAGCGTTAAACTTTGAAGAATCGCACAGGTAGGAGTCACGAATTGAAATGATGTACCTCAACCACTGCATTGATTTGAAGGAAGAAAAACCTATTTTGCCTGATTGGTGAGTTTTTTGTAAAACTAGTTTGAAGTATACTTATGCATGTTCATTTGGCCTGTGTTTTTAGAATTCCCAGCTGAAAATATGTTCAAACATAGCATTAGGCATAGAGCTGACGGTTTCAGTTAGCTGAGTTAAATTATTCAGGGCAATTTTACAAAGTTTAAGTGCAAAGTTTCCTTGGTGGTTCCACATACAAACCCTTTTCCTTAAAGAACTCATTTGTATCCACTATTGAATCTGTGTTTTCCCTGAACTTCTTAGTCTGATTAACTGACTCCAAATAAAGAGGATGTTCCCAATATATTCCTATTGTTCGGCAGAAAATTCTCTCTTATTGAAAGGAAATGACTTTTGCATTAATTGCTTCTCATCTTGGATTTCAAGCTAACTAATAAATTATATGAATGAATAAATACAGGGTCTTTCACGAGGAACCTCACCCATATTTATACGGGAAACTACTGAACTTATTTTCATGAAATTCAGCACTTATAAGTATTTCACGATGCTGATGAAATCTAAAATATTTTCAAGGCATGAGCACCTCCGGTTTTTCCGGAAATGACGTCAACTTCCGTTTTTCAAATTAGAACACCATTTTTTTATTGCAGAAATAGATTCCTTAGAAAATTTCAATTTATTTTGATGTAACGTTTTTCAGTTTTGGTTGGAAAATTCTCTCTGAGCGGGAAAATTCGAAAAAAAAATCGAAAATAGAGCTCCGCTGAAACAAGAATAACTTCGAGGTTTTTGGATGGAAAATTTTCATTTTTGGGATTTTTCAAGATGTAAGATTGATGTA
This sequence comes from Myrrha octodecimguttata, assembly GCA_958510865.1. Taxonomy (NCBI): domain Eukaryota; kingdom Metazoa; phylum Arthropoda; class Insecta; order Coleoptera; family Coccinellidae; genus Myrrha; species Myrrha octodecimguttata. The sequence goes on along the minus strand of OY294064.1, from coordinate 2,099,714 downwards.
TCCACTTTAAAAATCAAAATCGCGATTCATGATACAGGGGGTGAAAAAATCGCTTTCAAAGTTAGGGATGACAAAATCGTGAAAAATCAATTTTTTCAAATTAGAACCCCATTTTTTTATGGCAGATATTGAATCTACGTTAAAAAATAATGTGAGTGTATGCATCACACCCTTGCCCTAAAATGGATATTTTCTGAGTTATTCACAAAAAACTGTTTTTCGTCTTAAATTTTCAGCTATTTCTTTTCCCTTCATGCCAAAAAGATGAAATTTTCAGGAACTGTTATTTGAACCATGCTGTAGATTTTTCACCCCTTCTTGAAACCGACTTCAAGTTACTATTAGGAGAACCATGGCAAACTCTCGCAGTTATAACTAGAGAAGATGCTCAAAGTTTTGACCGTTAATTTCTAGACATTTATTTATACGTCTCAGGAATGCTTCGTGCGTTGCTCTTCTTATTTCATCGGGAGGAAGAGATCTGCAAAAGTGTTTAAAAACCAAATTGAGTTTCAAAACTATGAATCTAAAAATCTAAACAAACCTGAACGCATTTCTGACTCGTTCTATGCAGTCCTCTTTATCAGTCAGGGGAGTTGAGTAGACAATATTTTTTATCCTACCCCAAACATAATAGTCTAAAGGAGTTAAATCGGGAGAACGTGGTGGCCAAAGATGTGGACCATTATTCGCCAACCATCGATCTTCAAATAGCCTGTAGAGGATATTTGACACATTGAGTGAATTGTGTGGAGGCGCGCCATCTTGTTGATACCATAAGTCATTATGGTTCTGTACTAGCGGCTCAATTATTTGAGTCAATATGTCAGAATATCTATCTCCTAAGGGAGAACATTCTTTAAATAATGCAAACATGTATAGTGTTCTATCTTACCAGTTAAAGTCCCATCATAAATGTGAACATCGAGAATTGCATTATTTTTGATGGCGCAAAAAACATTGAAACTCCAGGTCTCTTGAAAGTTCCATTGTCTGAAGTGGTGGTTGTTCTCTTCATCCCAATAATGACTGTTATGCCTATTGAAAGAACCATTCTTTGTGAATTTAGATTCATCTGTCCAAATTATCAGTCCAAAAAGTTTTCATTCTCTTGAAATCGAATCATCATAGCTTCGCAAAACTCTGTTCTCCTGAAGAAATCAGTTTCCTTCAAATGCTGTACCCTATTGAATTTATATGGGTGCATTTTATGTTTTTTTAATATTCTCCAAACACTCGATTGAGATAATCCCAGATCAATCTCGGCATCTTTGAGAGAACTTTGAGGATTCACACGAAAATATGCAAGAACTGTAATTTCGTTGTTCTCATCTTCTACTACACTTTTTTCTCTGTGTGTAGTTTTCTTAACGAAAGATCCGACATTTCTCAAGTTTGTCATGGTTCTGTTAATGGTATCTCTCGTTGGTCTGGGTCGGTCAGGAAACCTCTCAATGAACAGTCGAATCGTTCCATCTACAACTTTATTACATTCTCCATGAAGTAGAATGAGATTTAAATAATCTTCATTGGTAAAATTAGGCATAGTGATCGATTTTATAACTTAATACGAATTATCACCAAATTAATAGTAAACACAAAATGCTACTGAATAAAAAGGAATTTGGCAGATGTAATTAATGATATCTATCATTAAAAAAAAATAATGTAAAACATGGTAAGTTTTTGCATATGGTTCATAAACAATTATTTATTTATCACTGGAGAGAAAACCGATGGCCGATTAGTTGAAATAAAGAGGTTTCCGATACAAATTCGAATCCAAATTCGCCATCTATTTAGGAACAACCTGTAACTTTTTTCTCTTGCATATTAGGGTAGTAAAATCTAAAACATGGTTTAAGTAACAGTTCCTGAAAATGTCATCTTTTTGGCGTGAAGGGAAAAGAAATAGCTGAAAATTCAAGACGAAAAACAGTTTTTTGTGAATAACTCAGAAAATATCCACTTTAGGGCAAGGGTGTGATGCGTACACTCACATTATTTTTCAACGTAGATTCAATATCTGCCATAAAAAAATGGGGTTCTAATTTGAAAAAATTGATTTTTCACGATTTTGTCATCCCTAACTTTGAAAGCGATTTTTTCACCCCCTGTATCATGAATCGCAATTTCGATTTTTAAAGTGGATACATCAATCTTACATCTTGAAAAATCCCAAAAATAAAAATTTTCCATCCAAAAACCTCGAAGTTATTCTTGTTTCAGCGGAGCTCTATTTTCGATTTTTTTTTCGAATTTTCCCGCTCAGAGAGAATTTTCCAACCAAAACTGAAAAATGTTACATCAAAATAAATTGAAATTTTCTAAGGAATCTATTTCTGCAATAAAAAAATGGTGTTCTAATTTGAAAAACGGAAGTTGACGTCATTTCCGGAAAAACCGGAGGTGCTCATGCCTTGAAAATATTTTAGATTTCATCAGCATCGTGAAATACTTATAAGTGCTGAATTTCATGAAAATACGTTCAGTAGTTTCCCGTATAAAAATGGGTGAGGTTCCTCGTGAAAGACCCTGTATATTGTATATGAACCAATTTGTGACCAGGGCTGGGCAAAATACATGCTTGGCTTAATTGAAATAGAAATTACAAAATACATTCTCGCAGGTATTTGAAATACAAAATACTTTCAAGTCGGGTATTTGAAATATAAAATACAAAATACAGTATTTTAACTATTTGTATTTGAAATACAAATTACAAAATACATTCAGGTGTTACGTAAATTGTGTAAAGAGTAAAACTAATTCAGCTCAGCTATTTTATCGCTAAGTAAAGAATTTCCTTTCAGAAACACAAGATTTTTGGATGTAGTATCAGACAAACAGCCTCTTGTTGGGGAATGAATGAATCCGGCTAAAGAAAACAATCTTTCTACAGGTCCTGATGGGCAGAAACTTGTGTTATATTGTATGAAACGACTAGGTTGGACTCACTGATGAAGAATCCGTGGTCAAAATTGATTCTATCCGTCCGTTCGTGTGCGCTGTAACTTTCGAAAGGAAGGACCTAGAGTTTTGAAATTTCGAGGTTAGGTTAAGATCTTGAATATCTCGGTTAAGTTCGTTAATGGGCCAAATTTGCCGAATGGTTTTTGTGCTACAGCCATTTGAAATTTTGATTTTTGAATAACTCGAGAAATATTCATCTGATCGAAATGAATCTTGGTTGGAATATGAACAGTGTCAATAAGTAGAATTATCCATAGAAAAATTCGGAAAAAAATTATTTTCATTTTTGTGAATTTTTTTTTTTAATTTTCCTATTTAATTGAAATTTCCAGGTCACCATTTCGCAATGTGAACAAGCGAGTAAAAGCTGCTGACTTCACGTCAGTGCTTTTGTAGATTTTTTATGTTAGTATAATGTTCAAGCGTGGTAAGCTCTTTGCTCTTATCGTTTGTTGACTAACTCTAACTCCATGATGAAATGACCATTGCGCAGGACCTTTTCTTCCTTTCCATTTGCCGAAAATATGATTGCTAGCAAAAGAACTAGATGAAGCAGATGAACGTCGCGCCATCTGAAGGGAGATTCAGGGACTATTTTCTGTAGAGCGCTCAGCGCTAGATGTATTTGTTCGAAAGTATTTCGAAGACAAAAGTATCGAAATACAAAATACTTCAGCGTCAGGTATTTGAAATACCAATTTCAAAATACATTTTCAAGAAGTAATTGAAATACAAATACAAAATACGTATTTGTATTTCAAATACGTATTTCAATTACAAGTAATTGAAATACTGCCCAGCCCTGTTTGTGACCAATTTCTTAGTTTATTATCAGAGCGTGGATAGGATGACGGTTCGTTACTCATTTTGTTCCAATTGCGATATAAAATCAAAGACAAAAAATTCAAGAAAATCAGTGACATGCAGTCAGGATCTTGTTCTTGAAGCAACCGTCAACAATTCTGATACTTATTAATTGATTCTTTCAAGTTAATTGATCAAGAATTTTTCATTATGTAATCAATATTTATTACATTTTTTTAACTGCCCCTTGATTTTTTGTTACGTGTTTTTTTTTCTGGAATCTGATTTTTGCATGTTATCCTCAATGTTGTAGAGCTATCTTTCTCTTGAGCTTCATAAATGCTTCATAAACATTCCCTGGCTAGGTAATGATAACATCCTATTTATTTTTATCTTATCCAGCCACCTGTTTGCCAAACTCCACTTCACTTTTGCAATACCACCTATTACTTCAGTCTACTTCGTTATTTTTCTAATATCCATTTTTGAAATGTGTTTGTTGAGAGTAAGTCCCCTGATACAATGCTCTCGACAAGATGCGTAACCTAACCTAACCTAACCATTCATTGCAAGGAAACAAATTATATTTCAGGATGCATTCATATTTGAGACTCAAAGTTTTACTCCAAATCCCGAGTTTGTGTGATATTTCTTTCGTAACTCATTGTATTTAGGGCTATATGCGGAAGAACTGTCAGAATTGAATTTCTCCATGAATTCTTCATTGGCTATTCTAATTCTGTTGACCAATTTAATTTCAATACAATTTAATCAGAATATTGGCATTTCAATGAGATGATAGCGACCAGGAACAAATGAATACGAATGTAATAATAATAATAATAATAATTTATTCCATTTTTCCATATACATAATATATAGGACCTATAGGGGGCTATATTGCCCGTACATAGGATGGCCCTTACAAACCAAAATAAACTAAAATACAATCCTCCTTTTTTACTTTTTATACCCATGTATGTGATCCCGGTTTCTGTGTTTATTTCATTGTCTTTTCATATTTTTTTTTCAATTATGTGTCTTTAGGTCCTTCTATCACAAAAACATCATTTCTGTATCCCATTGACTCACTATTCAACCTTTACTTGTCTTATCACCTTTTTTACTTACTTTTTAATACTTTATTTTCAGCACTTAAGTTCTTTAGACTATTTGGTAAAACGTTAAAATACTTTCTTGCATAACTTATATAACTCATTTTTCCTTTAGTTAATGTATTTCTTGGCACTTCAGCACTTCTATTTCTTGTATTTACCGGATAATTGTTATATTCCATCTTCAATTTACTGTATTGATGTACTTTTGCATTTATTGCAAATACCTGCTTAATTTTTATTGGGTTATTGTGATCATGTTCTTGTATGCCTATTAATTTGAGTATTTTGCCTTGTAAACGTTCCAATGGTTCTAGTGCAGTCTTATGTAATCCTCCCCAACCAATCACGGCATACACTGCTATGCTATGGAATAAACCGTAATATAACTGCAGTAGTTGGTTTTTTGATAATACCTGCTTTAATCTGTGGAACACATATAGTAGATACTTTAATCTATTCACTGTTTTTGAAATATGTACGTCCCATTTTAAGTTGTAGTCATATGTAAGGCCTAGATAATTGTGATTGGTCACTCTATTAAGGTTTTGACTGTTTATGTTAACTGTTATATCTTCCGGGACTGAATCTACATAATTTCCAAATGTTATAATTACAGTTTTCTTCAGATTAACCATAAGTTTATTATAATAGAGCCAAGAATAGATATAATTTAGTTTTTCTGTCATGTTATTAGACAACTCTATCCATGACTCACCTGCCAACATTAAAACTGTGTCATCTGCATATGCTATCATTTTCATTCAACTTGGCACAGCAAGTCATTAATGTACAGAACAAACAATAACGGTCCCAGTATCGAACCTTGTGGAACACCAACATTCACAAAAATAGGTTGACTTTTAGTACCATTGATCTTGACATATTGAGTTCTGTCTTTTAAATAACTTTGTATAAGTTTTAGACATACTCCTCTTATACCCATCCTATAAATTTTATGCAATAATCTATCATTTTTAACTGTGTCAAAAGCCTTAGAGTAATCCAAGAAGGCTACAGCTGTGGGTCCGCTATTATCCAATTTCTCATATAAGAATCTATTCAATTCGGCAATTGCATCATCTGTTCCCCTATTCCTTATAAAACCGAATTGCTTCTCACTCAACAGATTACATTTCCAAACAAAACTACTTAATCTTAAATGAATAATTTTTTCGAACACTTTTGCCAAATTCGATATTAATGCTATAGGCCTGTAATTATAATATTAACATCTATTTTTGTACCTTCCTTGTGTACAGGACATATTTCAGCTACCTTAAATTGTTTCGGACAGTGACCTTGTGTTATTGCTCTATTTATTATATGTGATAATGGCTGCGCTATAAACGATGCAGCTAATTTGAGCATACTTGCATGTAGATCATCATACCCACCAGATTTAGTCTTGAATCCAGTAATTGTTTCATGAATTTCTATTTCATTCGTTGGCCATAAAAACAGCGAATCAGGATTAAACTTTAGATCAGGAATAGCTTTGTGTTGTTGAGGCTCAGCATTCTTATCATTCAACTCAGATGCTATTTGACCAAAAAAATCATTAAACTAATTAGCTTTTATTACATCGTCATTAACTAATTGATCGTTAATTTTTATTTCATCTATTCTATGTGTTTTTGTTTTACTCCCTATTTTTGTATCAACATATTGCCACATTTTCTTTGAGTCTGAATTTTTAATTTGCTTTTGTTCATGCAAGACTTAAGCCCTGTTAAGTAGAGATTTAAAGACTTTTTCATATTGCATATATCTTGTTTTCTTTTCTATGTTTGCTTGATCATTTTTCCAGACCATGTATAATTTATTTTTAGTGTTACTTGAATTAACCAGTGCAGGTGTAATCCACTTTTTCCTAGGTTTTTGACTTTTCGGTATTACTTTGATTGATGATTGATTTATGTGTTGCAGCTTTGCTGTTAAAAGTTCTGTTGATTCTTCAATATTATCAATTTCAGCTATTTCATTCCAATTTTCTCTTTCGCATAATTTAATGAACTTCTTTTTACTGATTCTGAGTTTTTCTTTTTCTTTCTTTTTGGTGCCATTATCATGCAAAGACAACAATATAGGGTAATGATCTGTTATAGAGTCCACTATCTTTCCTGAAGTCGCCAAAAACGACCCCCTAACAAATATATGATCAAGGCATCTACCTTCATCGATTTTTCTTGTAGGACGTGTGCAAGTGTTTATCATTGACTGGTATCCATTCTCCAGCAGTTCATAAAAATATTCCTCACTGTAATTGTTAAAGTGCATGATATCAAAATTCAAATCTCCAATTATTATATGGTTTTTGATATTTTTATTTTCTACAAGAAATCTCTGAAATTCCCCCAAAAAACTGCTCTCCTCAAAATCATGACATCTATAAATTCCTGATATTTTTATCTTGATTTCTTCATTCAACTCAACCAGTAAACTAATTATATTTAATTCACGTTGTGAAATTTGAACATTTGTCATTAAAGAAGGTTTGTCTGAAATTTAGTAGAAGATATGAAGATGGACCTCCATTCACAAAAGTGATGTAGCGAAAACTCCAAGAAAATGATAATTCGAGATTCTTTGATAAATTATTTAATTATTGATTTTTAATAGTCCGAAATCGATTTTATCGCTTATTAAGGAACACGAGTTTGTGAGCACTGACATGGAGTTGATAAAAATAGCAAGTGCGTTCAAATTTCATTTCCTGGCACTGTTTACTTGCTATTTAGATATCCGAATCAAAGGTGGATACACTTCCTTTTGTAAAACTTGCAATCTGTCTTGCGATATTTCTGTGTTAAGCATTCTTAGATTTTTAAGAGATAGGTGATTGTTCAATGGATATTCACATAGTTTCATATGACGTTAGATTTGCTCGTTGTGTTACCACTAACAAAACTACTATACAATAGGGTAGATCGTGTAGCACTGATATCGTTCGTTGATTTTTGTTGTGTAAAACCGCACTCTGTTCGTTTTACCAAAGGCCGGCAGACCGTTGGCACCATTACGGGCATACGGAGGATCTTAGAGAGAGAGAGAGAGAGAGAAACTGAATTTATTGATCTTGCAATCAAATGGCCATCGACCGCAGTCTTCCAGCCAGTTATATACAATTTTATATTACAATTCAGTTAGAAATTATTATATATTGTTGAACAATAACGACTGCTATTCTAGGGATTTTAGGTGTTCGAAAAGTGGCAAAGCTGGCAACTTTGCCTTTGGCGTAGATTCTCTATTGTAGTGGTGTAACAACGGCTCGATTAGGTTGATGTTATTTTGGTTTGTGATGAATTTCTTGCTGAGTTTTTGCATTCTTTCCAGTATTGGTTCAATTTCCGTTCTCTGGTATAAAAGTTGATTGGATGGGTTATAGAGTGGATTGTTGGGATGTCTCAGTTTTGTGATTTTTCGTAAGCAAGTTCTTTCCGCCACCTCAATTATATTTAGAGCTGTTTTTGTTGTATTTGAAAATACTGTTTGTCCATAGTCCAATAAAGGTCTGCATATCATTTTGTAAATCATACTCGCTGTTTTACTGCTGATTCCTTTGTTTTTATAAGTTAGATACCTAAAATGTCCCGCTCGTGTGATAGCTGTTTTCTTTAGAAGTTTTAAATGTGCTCTGAAGTTCAACTTGTTGTCAATCTGTATGCCCAGGTACTTGCATGTATCTGTTGGAGTAATTCTGTCACTTCTTAGTTTTATATTGGAAGAGTTGGCGTTGATTTTGTGGTTGAAGATGATGAATTTGGATTTTGCTGGGTTGGGTTGCATCCTCCAACGTCTCATCCATGCCACCGTGACATCTGACAAGTTCTGTAGTGCTTTCATATATTCTTTCAATGTTTTGTGGTGAGATATTAATGTTGTGTCATCAGCAAATTGAAGAATGTATGCGTGCTTGTTGATGTTCTTGTTACTGTCCTTGTGTTGTCTGTACATGTCACAGCAGAACAAATTGTAAAGCAGCGGAGAGAGCGGCGAGCCTTGTGGTAGACCTTGTGCTGGTGTAAATTCTTCCGATACTTCATTTTTGACTCTTACCTGTAATTTTCTGTTTAGAAGGAAATTACTTATCATTTTTGTCAAATAGATGGGGCATTTTAGATGAAAAAGCTTGGAGATCAGACCAGCGTGCCAGACACTATCGAAGGCTTTTTGTATGTCCATAAATATAGCAGCTATTTTATTTCTCATTTTTCTATTGCATGTATTGAATGTTTGAAGTGAGTACAATTAAGGGGTGGATGATCGATGTCTTCTTGTTGAATTCAAATTGATATTTTGGTATGTGTTTTCCTATCTGTTCGCATATTCTTTCTCCCAATATTTTTTCAAAATTTTTTTCTAATGTAGGTAGAAATGTGATAGGCCTGTAATTCTCTATGTTGAAATTATCTGTCTTTGCTTTAGGGATGGTAATCAAAATGCCTTTTTTCCATTCATTTGGAAAGAGAGAGTGTGAGAGGCAGTAGTTACGGAGGATCCTATTGACTTGAAATATCGAATATGTAACGTGGTTGATGCGGTTTTCATCACTAAAAAAAATTGAAAATACACGATATATCTGTTCATGACTTTCACGTCTCTTAAGATTATACGGAGTTTGTTTCACAGTAATGAGACTAATTATTGTTGGAAAAGCTTATTTAATTATGCCGACGTTTCGTTGGATTTTTCCAACATTTTCAAGGCTGTTACAACATGAAGCTATTTGACACAACTGTGCATTGTAAAGAACGAATATAGATCACCCGATCAGGCACAGTTGAATAGAACAGGGTCCACAATAGGTGATCTTCAATATTTCAGGTTTCCGTATATACCTAATATATCTTTCAAAATCGCTCGCTTCCTCAACGCACAATGTAATATTAAGATAAGATTGGCTTTTTATAGTGTGAGAAAAAATTAAGATAGTTTATCCTCCATTAAAGGATAATACCCCAGTTTTAAACTGTTCAAATCTAGTATACAAAATTCCTTGCGAAAATTGTGAGAAGTGTTATGTGGGCCAAACTAGACAGTTATTAAAAACAAGAATCAATCAACACAAATTTGATTGTAATGAAAGTTTCCGCAATAGAGAGCAAAAGACATCTTTAGCACTCCACCACTTTGAGGAGGGTCACCGCTTCGATTTCGGTGTCGTTGAAATTTTGGATTGGGAGGAGAATTGGCCTAGACGAAATGTCAGTGAAATGGTTCATATAAGATTACAAGATACTGTAAATACAAGAGCTGATACTCAAAATTTGAGTATGATCTATAATAATTTGTTTAATTTATACAAGAATATGCAATAATGATTGTAAAAAGTAAAAACAATTCTCAGCATATGTTTCAAATATTATATGGATATAAATACACAGTAATTGTAACTCGATTTGTTAAGTCTAGTGTTTGTCGTCGTCAATGACGTATCATGTTTATTTATTGTACTGAAAAGTTTGGATGATGCCACACAGCTGGACGTTGTATACACAGATTTCACGAAAGCTTTCGATCGAATACATCATGAGATCTTGTTGAGAAATTTGAAAACCAAATGGAGCTTTTCAGACGGCCTGGTATCCTTGATTAGATCTTATTTGTTCGATAGACGTCAATTTGTTTACTTCGAGGGACACTCTTCTTTTGAGTTTGTTCCGGGATCTGGTGTACCACAGGGCTCTAATTTGGGGCCAATTCTCTTTCTCCTATTCGTTGATGATCTGATGGACTCCATTGATACTCTTAAACTTATGTATGCCGATGATTTGAAAATATTTCTTAAAATAATGACCTTTAATGATTGTATCAACTTACAGATGGGTCTGAATGCCATTTCGGATTGGTGTGCAGTGAACAAATTGAATTTGAATGTTGAGAAGTGTAATGTGGTTACATATACTAGGAAGATCCATACTATATACTTTGAGTATACTATTGGTCACTCTATCTTGAAAAGGGTTGATGAGATTAGGGATCTGGGCATTACATTCGACCAGCGTTTAACCTTCATCCCTCATATAAATTCTGCCTTATCTTCTGCATTCCAAGTTTATGGTTTTATTGTACGCAATGCCAGATGTTTCGTGAATACTGGTACACTTCTGAGATTGTTTGACTCGTTAGTAAAAAGCAGAATGATTTTTGGCTGTATTATTTGGCACCCCATCTATAACATCCACCGTCGCCATTTGGAATCAGTGCAGCGAAAATTTCTAAAATATTTGGTTTGGAGGGAAGATGGTGTTTACCCGGTGAGAGGCTTCGATCAGATCCATTTGTTGAGTAGGTTTGGGGTCAGATCACTTGAAACCAGTATTAAGTTAATGTCCCTAAAATTTCTTTACAATCTTCTGCGTGGTAACGTGGATTGTCCTGGTCTTCTTGCATCTGTTGATTTTCTGGTCCCAAGGTTGAATTCAAGATCCAGTCAAATATTCTATTTGAGTACTCCCAGAACGAATTCACTTATCCAGTCACCTATAAGGCATATGTGTTCTTTGTCCAACGGGGTTTCGGGTTATTGCGATATAAATAATGATAATTTTGCTTTGGTTAGTAGAATGTTCTTGGAGTTGTTAGTTGATTGAAATGAGCTGCAATGATTGGTTTTAAAGGAAGAAAATGTTTTGTGTTCAAAATTGGATGTTTTTGTTGCTTTTACTTTGTTATGCTTAATGATTTCATCTTAATTTTGTATCAACTTGAGATTTTCTTCTTTTTTTTTGTCACTCATTTAATATTAGTTGTAAGATTTTCTGTAACTGGGTGTATACCTGTAGAAAATAAAGAACCTTGTTATTATTATCATTATTATTATTATTATTATTAATTTATGGTTTTAATTGTATATATGAGTGGATTTTTATGCTTTTAACTGATTGTGAGTTTTGTTTTGTCTCTGTAGTGGTGATTCGTTCTCCAGTTTTTATTCATTACATCTATGTCAATTTAAAAGCTGCTAATTTAGGTGAGTCATCTCTATTGTTCGTCTTTACAATGCACAGTTGTGTCAAATAGCTTTATGTTGTTACTGCCTTGAAAATGTTGGAAAAATCCAACGAAACATCGGCATAATTAAATAAGCTTTTCCAACAATAATTAGTGTCTCATTCCTGTGAAACAAACTCCGTATACACGATATATCTTGTTCTGATAATTTTATCTTATTTGCAGTACTCTGAATTCGGAAGACCACATCCAAGGTGTAAAGCTGGAAGAAGTAGACATCGATATTCAGGAGTATGATTCAACTGAAAGGAAACATAGTTCAGTTGTGAAGCTTGAAGATGTGAAGTTTGAAAAACAATTTTTCGATGAAGATGGAATTCAAGACATAGAACAATTTTCAAATGAAACCGAGTATATTAACGAGAATGATGAAAAAATTTTCCAACAAGAACAAACTAATTTCAATATTCGGACAAACAATTCAGATGAGAATAAAAACTTCAATTGTCTATTTGTTGAGAGTAAGTCGATGTCTGAAGATAAAATGCTGGACGATATGGATGTTGTTCATTCCGAACAGGAAAAACATCACCAGAGCGAAGATAACACAGTAAATAAAAACCATCTCGAACCACAGTCAGAATTCTCTCACAAGAACAGCAACAAACACCAGTGTCATCTCTGTGAATATTCCACCGCTCGTAAGGCTCATATGAAAATGCATATAGAACTTGTTCACTTGAAGATCAAAAAACATAAATGTCATCTTTGCGAATATGCTGCAATTCAAAAGCCGCTTCTAAATAAGCATATTGAATCTGTTCATTTAAAAAACAAAAAATATCAGTGTAATGAGTGCGAATATGCTACAGCTGTTAAAGCGTATCTAAAAAGGCATAGAGATTTTGTTCACCTGAATATTAAAAAGCACCAGTGTGACACGTGCGAATATGTATGTTACAAGAAGGAGACGCTCAAAAGGCATATTGAAAATGTTCATTTTAAATCAGAAAACCATCAGTGCAGTGTATGTGACTTTTCTACAACTACGATGATGTTACTCGCAGAGCATACAGAATCTATTCATTCTGATAAGGAAAGGTATCAGTGTGCTGTATGTGAATATTTCTGCTATAAGAAGGAGGACCTCCAACCTCATTTTGAAGATGTTCACTTGAATACTCAAAAATATCGATGTGATGAATGTGAATATGCTACAAATATCGAGATGTTGCTCAAAGAGCATAAAGAATCGATTCACTCAGAAACTAAAAAACATCGGTGTGATGAATGTGAATATGTTACTGGTAGAAAGATTCATCTAAAAAATCACATTGAATCTGTTCACTTAAATATAAAACAATATCAATGTAATAAATGTGAATATGCTACAGTTAATCAGAGGTATCTGAAAAAGCATATTACATCATGTCACTCAAATATCGAAAAAGCCAAAAAACCCAAATATCCGTGTTATGAATGCAAATATACTACAGCTAGAAATGCTGATCTGAAAAATCATATTAACTCTGTTCACTTGAATATCAAAAAGTTTCAGTGTGATGAATGTGATTATGATGCAGCCAGGAAGGCAGATCTGAAGAAGCATATTAACTCTGTTCATTTGAATATCAAAAAATTTCACTGTAATGAATGTGAATTTACTTCCGCTTGCAAAGCGTATATGAAGAAGCACATTGAAAATATTCACTTGAAAATGAAAAGACATCAATGTGATTATTGTGAATATGCAACAAACTTCATCGGAGCCTTTAATAGACATACAAATACTGTTCACTCAAGATTGAATAAAAAATAGTGTAAAAATATAACTTTTTCGGTTTTCAGGGGACCGTCCAATTATTCGCTGTTGGGTAAGTGCTGTCACAGACCAACAAGACAAATCACTTCATCGTTTGCGGGAATCGCGTCTCTCCGTCCTTGAGAAGTATAACAGACATAATCACACTTTCTTCTTCCTCGAAACAGCTGTCAAATTGAATACTTGTTTTTGTAATATCTAAAATCGAAATGTAAAAACGGATTTGTCGGGATTCAGGAATCACAAAATCACAATCAGACTAAGATTTTTAGATGAAACCATTTGAAAAGCAAATTTCCAATACAAAAGCGAGTGTTTTGTCACACCTCAAACTCCTGTAGAAGAACTCTGTTGGAGTAAATGAAAATTTTGGAAAAATGTTATGGAAAACCCGTTTACCTTAATCAGAGAATCTTTGTAGTTTCACATCAAATGAGATTCATTTCAATATAAAATCAAATTATGAATAGACCAACTTTGTTCGATTCCAATCCTTGTGGTTGTGCAATCATATACAATTTTATTAGACATCCCATCGTTTTAATTGAATAATGGAGGTTGTAATGCTTTTACTTCAGTTGCGATTCCTTTATATTATATAAAATGAACATTATGAATGAGTCCACCTAAGTTCGATTCCATTTCTTGTTGTATAATTAAAACATATAATGAGGACTGTCATCATAAAATAGAACCTCAAAGATGACTAAACAATTGATTTGGTTGTAAAAAACTGTTTGGATTATATTCTTAAATGCAACAGATACGAAATTATTCATCAATTAATAGGATGAAAAATTAATTTCAGTTTGTTTATGTTATTACCTTGGGATCTTTGTTAATTTGAACAAACGAAGCTTGTAATATCGGGAACTTGTGAAATGATAACGGGAGATCTGTACTATCGTACGTTTAATTTAAAACTGAAACTCAATACATGGAATGCACCACATGTGCATGAATATATGGTAAATACAAAAACATACTTGATAAATCCCTAACACTTCCACCCTTAATCTATACCTACTAACTAAACTTAATCTATGTCTACTTCCTACTCTCTATATACATATCTATCTGTCCAAATTTCTTGATCTAGCCATTTATAAGCTAAACGATCAACTGGTTTGATAAGCCTTCTTGGTCTGTTTACTGTTTTTAGAACTTCATTGGTTTGAGCTTTTGGAGAACTACTATCCAAATCACCTTCAGGTTTATCTACAGTTACATCACATTTGTTTGCATTTACAATACTATCACTATTGTCGGTATTTGTATTAACATTGTCAGGAATTGAATTTTGCCACTCATATTTCTTTATTTGATTTACATGTCTTCTCCACGTACTGTTATGCGAACAAGGTGATATGATTTCGTATATATTTCTACCTAATCTACTCTTGATTATTCCTTTCATCCAAAATTGTTTATTCTTTTGATAATTTCTCACTAACACCTCTTCCCCTTCTACAAATGATATTTTACTTTTTCCGCGATAGTATATTTTTTGATTGCGTTGTGATTTCACAACTGAACGTTTGATTCTATCCGGAAAAGGAGGAGATAATAAATTGAATCTATGGTTGACCTTATGTCTGAACATCAGTTCCGATGGTGCCACTCCAGTAGTACTATGTGGTGAATTTCTATAATCGAACGAGAAGTTGCATAAAATTAGATTTATGTCCTTGTTGTTGTTATCGTGCAAACATTTTCTCAACGCATTTTTGACTAATTTCACTGAAGCCTCTGCTGCTCCGTTGGATTGAGGGTGATAGGGTGGAGAAAATATTAATTCTATTCTATTTTTATCTAAAAATATTTTAAACTCCTCGGAGTTAAATTGAGGACCGTTATCGCTAACTAATGTTTTTGGCAGTCCGAATCTAGAAAATGTGTGCCTCAATGCTGTGATTGTCGAACTTGCAGTGATATTGGACATTGGGAACACTTCGATCCATTTAGAGTGCGCATCCACCATAATCAAAAAATGTTTTCCTAGGAATGGACCCGCGAAGTCAACGTGGACTCGTTCCCAAGCCTTCTCGGGCCATTTCCAGGAGCATAATTCATTTTTATTTGGATTTCTACAGTGAACATTGCACGCCTCACAATTTTTTACTGCATTTTCGATGTCCCTATCAATTAAAGGCCACCAAAAGAAGGACCTTGCTATACCTTTCATTTTCGCTACCCCTATATGAGTTTCATGTAATTTTTCTATAATTTGCTTTCGTAATGCATCTGGAATAACCATTCTGTTGTTCCATAGAAGTGAATTTGATTCTACTGTCAATTCAAATCTTTTAATTAGAAAGGGTTTGAACTTTGGCGATCTATATGAATCAGCAGGCCAATGGCCCTTTTTAACAAACCTGATTACAGATTTCAAGAAGTTATCTTTTTCGGTAGCTTTTTGAATGTCCTTGAAAGTTATCTGAAAATCATTAAATCCGCTCAACTTTTGAAAATAGCTACAATAATTAACTTCTTCGACATTCTCCTCATTTTTCAAAGGAAGTCTGCTCAAACAGTCCGCCACATTGTTCTCGGATCTAACGTATTCTATTTTGTACTTATAGTTTGAAAGAATTACTGCCCACCTTCTCAATCTATTGGCGGAAAATTGGGGTATGCCCTTTTTAGGGCTGAAAATCGCTAACAAAGGTTTGTGGTCTGTGACCAATGTGAACTCATTATGGTACAGATACTGATTAAATTTGTTTAGCCCGAAAATAATCGCTAGACCCTCTTTTTCTATTTGCGAGTATTTTTGTTCGCTTTCATTCAATGTACGTGATGCGTATGCTATCGGCTTTTCTCTACTGTTTTCAAAAACATGGCTAATTACGGCGCCTACACCGTAGTTAGATGCATCAACCATCAACTTTATTGGGACATTGCTGTGAAAGTGGGCCAATACTTGATCCGAAGTCAATTTTTGTTTTATTTTATGGTAAGGTTTATCACACTGCTCAGACCAGTGCCACTTTACTCCTTTCTGTAGTAATTTATATAAGGGATGTAAAGTCGATGATAAATTCGTTATGAATTTACTGTAATATGAAATCAGAGAAACTATGGACTTCAACTGTGTAACGTTTTCAGGAACCGGTGCGTTTTTTATAGCTTCAACCTTTTCGGGATCAGGATGAATGCCTTCTTTGTCTATGATGTGACCCAGATATTTTACTGATTTCAACAAAAACCCGCACTTGTTCATGGAAACCTTCAAACCAGCATCGTCCAGTCTCGATAAAACAGCATTTAAGCGCTGTACATGAATTTCTCTATTTGGGCCTGTGATCAATAAATCATCTATAAAACAAATAACGCCCTCAATACCGGATAGCAGAGCTTCCATTTTTGACTGAAATATGCAGGCGACACTAATAAACGCCGGTTCCCCGTGAATGTTCGGCAATTTCCGATGACAGTCGGTACGTTGAGAACAAGCGGGAGGCGGGATTCTAATTTCGCGGCAACAGTGATAAACAGTGGAAGAGAATTCTGAATTCTATAGTTCAATCGCTGTGGTTAATCTGCATTCTGCAGAGAACAAAAGTTTCAGATTTTTATTTGCGTTATATTGACATTGTGCAGAATGGAAGATTTGGAGACCCAGAAAAAAGTATGTGCACTTTGTGGCATTGAGTTTTCGTCTATTTCAGGGAAAAATAAACATTTGAGGAATATCCACAAAGAGTTGAATGCAACTTCGACTTCGATAAATTCTCGAATTATTTGTCCACTGTGTAATAATAGAGAGTTCAAATGTGCTACGTATAACAAATTGGAAAATCATTTGGAAGTGGAACATGGAATAAAATTGGAAGTTGAAACAAATCATTTTGCTAACCGTGAAAGTTACGAACAATGGTTTCAAACAGAGAAATTAGAAATGATCTATGGTGTTACTCGGATAAGAAAATACAACGATTATGAGGAAAAATCTTATAATTGTAACCGAAGCAATTGTAGAGGTAAACATAGAGTCTGTATATTTTCTCAATTCATACATTTTCAAGTATGAAATTGGCCCTTTATGAATGTGTGATGCATTAACTGATTATTCTTATTTTCTTAGGTTTTGAGAGCCAAAGATCTCAGCGAATGGAAAAAGCTGAAGGTTCGATAAAGGTGCATGGAGTATGTCCATCTCGTCTAGAGACGAAGATAATGCAAACAGGTTTATTATAATATCAGTTCATTTGATATTTCATGGTCAATATGAATGCCCCTAAAATGTGAACTTCATATTGCAGGACAGATTATCTCAAGATTTTGGAAGACCCATGTTGGCCATGATGAGGAGATGAGAAATCAACATTTATCAAGGCAGGATAAAAAGGATATTGTCAAAAAACTAACTGATGGTGTTACAGTTGAAAGGATTATCTCTGATGCACAAAAACTAAACTCGGAGACATTAGAACGAATAAATTTATTGGACAGGAAAGATATTTCATATTTGATGAAGAAACACAATATTATGAACAAGAAACATGAGAATAGTATGATAGCTGTAAATCTAAAGGTGAAGGAATGGAATGACAATGGAAAAAACTACTGTTTCTTTTCTAAGCAGCAAGGTATTTACCAGAAATTTTTATTTACTGTACTTTTTGGTATCTGAAGAAAATTATAGATAAATTATAATATACACAGATCAAATAATGTTGAACTCTCAATAATAAACTCATCTGAAAAATTTTCAGGTGAACGTCATCCAGTATTGGATCTGAATGACTTTTGTTTAGGATTTATGAATGATGAAATGAAACAAAAACTGAAAGATTTTTCAAAAATTATTTGTATGGATGGAACACACGGTACTAACCAGAAGGGAATGGAACTGACTATAATGCTTGTGAAAGATGACAGGAATATGGGATTTCCAGTGGCCTTTTTCCTAAGTAATAGAAAAGATCAGATAACCCAAGAAGTCTTCATGCAAGCATTGCGTGAAAAAGTGAAGGATATTATCGAGCCACAATATTTTATGAGCGACGATGACCCAAAGCTTCTGGTGCTGATATATAATAATAATTTTATTTGACCATTACATAATACATTTACAAATGATATTAACTACAGTAATCCACTTCAACTCACACACACATACAAAACACAAATGCACTTATATTCCCATGTATGTGCACTCATATTCCCATGCATGCAGTCATTCACTCTAAACAGTTTTATCTAACCACGAAGAACAACCAACTAGTCTAATCAAAACAATTCCTGGAATTCTGAGGCATTTTCATAAATAAACTTTTTGCACAGTTTCCTTAAATTAAACTTATTGCTAGCTTTTACCTCTAATGGCAACTTGATGTAAACCTTTGCCCCGATATAGCTTACATATATTATTTTAAGCTGAGGTTGTTATTACTCACAGGAATCTGAATATTTTTATTCCTGTTACCACGGGAAAAGTAATTGTGATCTACATAATGCCGTAATGTTTTGTGGCCATGGATATATGAACAGATTTCCAATATGTACAATGACCTTACACTACCTATTTCGGCCGAAAACAGCAAATCCGTGAGATAAAGTCTATTTTTCTTAAATGTTATCTTTAAAATATACTTTTGTATTATATTCAGTTTATGTAAGCTGTTATATAGATCCATATTCCGTTTATGCTTCATGGAGATGTTAAATTTGTATCAACCTTGATGAACATTACAGGTATATTCTTATTGATGAATGTGTATTAATATAATAATAAATAAAAGTGGTTTAAAAGAAGTCTTTCATTTTTTTCGTAATCGCCTCTCAACTCAAATAATCTGATGATACAAACCTGTGTGGGATTGTTACTTGTCCATCATCATTCAAACTATCCTATCAAAGTTTGATTTTACAAATTTTAATACTAAAATTAATTTGATGACATTAATGAATGTATCGAAATACCAAATTCCATTGATTTATTTCTTCTGGAAATTTGTGGACTGCAAAGACGTAATCTTTTGTCTGTTCATTCCTCGCATAATGAGCTGAAATTTTATAATTTTTTTTTTATTATCATTAAAAATAATCGAATTACTTCAGTTTTTTAAAATGTCATTCTGAAAAGGAGAAATATATGAATCAACCAATAGAAAATATCCCATGAAATATATGTTGAATATTCCCTATATCACAGTTTTACGAACTTTGGTCGCCTTCCAGGGGAGCCGTGAGACATCTTAAGAGCATAATTAATCTGTCTGATCACGATTGGATCTACTCGTGTCTTCAAAAATATAAAATAAATGATGCAAATCATAATGAACCATCCAGAAATAATATTATATTATTGTATTAACATATTCGTGAATCGTTTAGTTCGTATAGTTTATTGAACTTAGTAGATTTTCCATGACGAGTAAATTAGCTAACATGTTTTTAAAAAATTTATATCAGGAATACATTACTCCAATCTATTGAAAACATTCAGCCACAGCGAATTTCAATATCACTTCAATCCCAGGAACATCAAACGTCCATATTTCAAACTTTCCGCATAATTCGAACTACCGACTGTCATCGGAAATTGCCGAACATTTACGGGGAACCGGCGTTCATTAGTGTCGTCTGAAATATGCTAGTAGCTGGTGCTATTCCGTAGACTAATCTATTATAAGCAAATAGTCCCATGTGCGTGGAAATAGTACAGTATTTCTTTGAATCATCATCAATTAAAATTTGATTATATGCGTTAGATAAATCTATCTTACTGAATTCTTCACCTCCTGCTAATTTGGCAAATAATTCTTCAATCCTTGGTAAGGGGTATTGGTTTACTTCCAAATGAGGATTTATGGTTACTTTGAAATCTCCACAAAGCCTGATGCTGCCATCAGGTTTTAGCACTGGTACTACTGGCGTGGCCCATTCAGAATACTCTATTGGAGAAATAACTCCCATTTGCTGCAATCTGGTTAATTCGTTCTCTACCTTCCCTTTGAGAGCGAAGAGTATTTGCCTCGGCCTGCAAAATTTTGGAGCGACAGTATGATCTTTTAATTTAATTTTAGCGACACCTTTATTAAAAGTGCCCAGACCTGGTGAGAAAACGTTTTTATATTTTATTTTAACAATATTTGAAATTGATTCTGCATCAACGAAATTATTCTCCAATTCAAATAAACCTATTGCAAATTTCGATAAAAAATCTCGACCTAATAGGGGGGGACCCCCGTTCTGTACAACAAATATCTGAATAGGTTTTGTAAGTTTTTTATAGCCTACATTGACTTCAATCGAACCTAATGTATTTACTCTGTCTCCATTGTATACTCGTAATTCCTTTGCTGAGGGAACTAATTTATTATTTGAAAAATTCTCTTCGTAACATTTTCGAGAAATACATGAGATGCTTGACCCAGTGTCAATTTGAAATGTATACATTTTATTTTCTATCAGAACATCAATGACGAATGGTTTGTTTTCATCATTCATAATTGCAAAAATTGAATTTTGGTTGTCTTCTAAATAATTGTTAAATGACTTTCTGTTTTTATTATTCTGAAACTGATGGCTTTTTTTGTGTTTCATTGGACATATTGGTGCTAAGTGCCCCTTTTGTTTACAATTATGACAAATGCACTCACGGTATTGACATTCAAATGAAGAATGGTTGCGCCTTCCACACACGTTACAAATGACCTGCGTCGTCGTTCCTCCCCTCTTCTGTGACGTACTTCCTGACGTTCTAGATGAAGATGATTTTCTTATCTGGAAAACTGGTTCCTCTTTTACACAAAATGGTGGATTGTCCTTATCTCGACTGGTCGCTTCTTTGCTGGAGGCAATGCGGATGGCTTCTTCCATTGTGATTGATTTATTTTCTTCAAACAGCCGGTCCATTACTGGTCCCTTGTTGTATCCAATGATAAAAAGATCTCGGAGACAATTTTGTAGTTCACTTCCAAACTCACATTTTGCAGCTAAACTCCTCATTCGTGCAGCCCATTCGTTTGCATTTTCGTTGGATGCTTTTCCGAATTATAAAATTTCTGTCTTTCTGCAAATACTGAGCACTGTGCTCCGAAATGTTTCGAAAATATTTTCAGTAAATCATCGAATGTCTTCTTTTCCGGTTTGTCTGGCAGGCATAAGTTGAAGATTAATCTGTATGCATCTTCTGACAATAAATTTAAGAATATTGCTCGCCTTTTCCCCTCTTCTTGGATTTCGTTGGCATTGAAATAATTGACCAACCTTGGTTTGAATATGCTCCAGTCGTTCGACTTGGCGTCGAATTCACGCAGATGACCAACCAAATTTTTCGAGTCTATGCTCATTTTCCGATTCCTCGTCGCCACTGTTATTGCCTTGGGATCTTTGTTAATTTGAACAAACCAAACTTATAATATCGGGAACTTGTGAAATGATAACGGGAGATCTGTACTGTCGTACGTTTAATTTAAAACTGAAACTCAATACATGGAATGCACCACATGTGCATGAATATATGGTATATACAAAAACATACTTGATAAATCCCTAACAGAAACAAATATGACTTAATCATAATTTGAGATTATTACAATATTCATAATAACATTCGTTACATTTTTCTACAGTATCGGCAGATGATTGTTTAATATCTCTGCATAAACCAAACTGACCGCACCCACGTATCACATCGTGCTGCTCATCCTCACCAACGATGTGAAATGATACACAAACATCTTCCGGTTCACAAACCACATCCTCTATATCATCATCACCATTCAAGCAGCTCTGTAAATCGTCTGCTTCGTTTTCATTGCTGCATCCTTTACACTTGAGTAGAGTGTCTGAAAAACATGTAAAACATACTTATTCTGGAATTTTTCTTGAGAAATTTGACTGCTCTAGCTATTCATAATTATCTGAGCTTATCATCCAATAAAATGAAGCCTGCCTACTGAAGAAGCTTTGTCTGATGTGTGTGAAGTTGGCCCAGCACATTTCGATTTTCGAGAAAATTTTTTTGTCCTGAATTGTGCTAGGTTTGTACTGGAATTTTTTTTTATTTCGTACGGTTCTCCACATATTGCACAAAATGTATAAAGTAGGCCAGCCCAGCACATTTTCGAGATAGTGGATTTTGATTGCTGTTATAAATTGTGCTATACATATACTGAGTTGTGCTGTTCGAATTTTTCGAAAAATCAAAAACTATGAAGAAATTATGCCCAGCACTTTTGTTTTTTATTCTCAAAAATAAGTGAAAAAGTTTGTGGTACATTTGTGCTGACTTGTGCCGTAATTATTTTCCCGATATTCTGCCGGATTTTTCGACAAATCGCGAAATTGAAAAAAAAAGATTGCCCAGCACATTCATTTTTTGTGATAAAAATATATTTAAACATCGTCATTTATGCAAGCTAACTTGTGCCGTTAAAATTCTCCCGAAAATCCTGCTAATTTTCCGAAGAAAAAAATATTTCTGAAAAAATTTTGTCCAATATTTTTCGATTTTTGAATTTTTTTTCATGTACTGAATTGTGCTGGGTTCGTACTGCTTTGTGCCGTTGGAATTTTTTTCTAATCCAGACGGTTCTCAAGATATTCCACAAAATGTACAAAATGGACCGCCCAGATGAGTGTGAAGTTGGCCCAGTACTTTTCAATTTTCGAAAAATCTTTTTTTGCTGAATTCAGCTAGGTTTGTGCTGTAGAGATTTTTTTGTTATTCCATGCCGTTCTAGAGATATTCCACAAAATGTATGAAATAGGACAGCTAAAACTTCTCGAAAAAGTGGGTGTCAATGGCGGAAATAGATTGTGCTATCCACATACCGAGTTGTGCCGTTCGAATTTTTCCGAAAGTTTCGCCTATATTCACTTTATGATTACCCGCTCTCGAAGGCTGGGGATCGTAAGGAAGTACTGAACAAGTAGCAAGTATCCGGAACTCTTTCAGTCTGTGATAAGAATTGTGGTACTGATGATCAGATATATCCATAAAAACTGCAGTATACGAAATTCTTGGATAAAAGTTTTCCAGAAAAGATGCGTTTGTTCTTGGATGATAATTTCTGATAACAGTGGGATATTTATTGATTTATCGACAAATATAAATATATCATACTGTTATGTAATTTTGAAAAATAATTTTTTTGAAATCATCTGACAGCACTCTCACAACAAAATTTTGCGAGAGGTTGCTCACCATTATGCTCCAATTAAATGCCAAGGTTCAATCCAATCGCTTCTGTAGTTCCTGAACTATCAGGAAATATCCTCAAATTTCAAATGGCTATAACTGATTTTGCCAGTTAACAAACTTAGCCGTCACATTTCGAAATGCAACGTACCCTGAATGTTCCAAGTCAATAGAATTTTCTGTACCCCCGTTCAGAATCGATTTTGACTGTTTCGTTATCAGTGAGTACAATATAGTCGTTTGAGACCATTTCCGGGACGGAATTCGAAAATTTCAGACATTTGGTCGCGCAAAAATAGCTTGAAGCTGTTACCGACTGTGGTGGAATGTTAGAAATTTTGAAATGGGCTATACGAAAATAAAAAACAATGTTGTTCGAATATGTTGCCCAACTCCACCTACCTTGATCGTAGAATGACGTGCCCCTAGCTACCAGCTACTCTGATATCCATTTGGGATTTACTCAAGTTGAGAAAACAATAATAATTCTATTTCGTCCACAATTTGAGAGTCGGAAAACAAGCGAAAAAACTATAACTGTCCGAAGACATGTAGCTATATCCCGTTGGTATATCTGAAAATTGACATACATGCGCAAAATATAATGTCCCAAAATTAAATAGAAGATAAACTACTCAACAAAAGCATCCCTACATTAGTATACAGGCTGAATTGATGCGAAAGATTTCGAAGGTTGATTCATTAGCAAAATTAGAGGGGTCTTATATATAACTTTTTGTGCAACACCCTTTTCCTTCAAGTTACAGCCCTTTGAAATCAAGTAAAAAATTGTTCTCATTCAGTATATCCACTTTGGAAGAATTAAGAAGAATGAAATTTTGCAGATAACTGATGCTTATATTAAAAATGGCAGGTTTTGAGTGTTTTTGTTACCCTGAAATGTAATCAAAGGGGCTGAAAAAAACAACCCTTATAATATTTTGCATCAGAACTTTTTAATACGCCTATTTTTTCCTATTTGAGAAATTGATTTGTAAAGGCAGAAACAATCTGCAATTTTTTCATGTCCCGACTTTCCATCATTAAGTTGCTAGTTTGATCACAAAAAAATAAAATACTGCTCAGAATCTTTTCCTATAAATTCACAGAGTTAATCATTTATAAAAAAAATCAAGTTAGCTGCTGTCAAATAAAGTCATATGACAAATAGTTTTATTGTCCTGATTTTTTCGAATTCCTAGACAGTTCATTCATAACTTCAAACATTTTTCACAACTAAACAAAACTTACTTGAAAAACTTTCAAAAAGCACTGCCGTGAAGGCAGCAACTTTTGCGCGCATGTTCAATGTAGATGACCGCTTCAGCAACGAATTTGAAAATGCACGCAAAAGCTGCTGCCTTCACGGCAGTGCTTTTTGAAATTTTTTTTCTGATAAATTACTGGATTTCAATTCGATCATATCTGTATTTTTGGACATATTGGAAAAATAAAATTTTGAATGGGTATATATCTACGGAATCATTAGGCGGATTTTACTCATTCACGAATTCGACCTTCGTAATTAAGCCCCAAACCTACTCTACAAATATCGAGTTTATAAGTCGTTTCTTCCGGAAGTTATTGTGTTTACGGTTGGCCTAACGGCCGACTGCGTAAACACAATTACTTCCGAATGAAACAACTTAGAAACTCGATATTTGTAGAGAAGGTTTGGACCTTGATTACGAAGGCCGAATTCGCGAATGGGTAAAATCCACCCAATGATTCCGTTGATACCCAATCAAAATTTTATTTTTCCAATATTTCCAAAAATACAGATCAGATCGAATTGAAATCCAGTACTTCAACGAAAAATATCAGTTCGAAGTTTCATACAGAATTTAATGAGGATATGATGGGAAAATCATAGAAATTTTTTTTTCAAATTGTTCAAATAACACGGTTATCACGAAATTTTGCATAAAGGGATCTTTCAGCATCTTAAAACTAGCTGTGAAGTTCAATCAGGACTGAATCAGTATTTCTCGAGTTATACCGAAAAAATCAACGATATCGAGAAGAAAACCTCGAAATTTGACATATTTTTTCCCGATATCTCCAAAACTTATGATCGTATCGAACTGAAATTTGGTACACTGCTGTAAAATTAGAAGGTCAAAGTGTGAGTATGATTTTTTTTGGATATGATGAATGGTTTCCGAAAAAAAGTTTTTTTGGAAAAAAATTTCGAAAAAATTTTTTTTAGAAAATCACTGACAATATGATCCTGACGAAATTTGGCTCAAAGCGCGTCGTTGTACTCTACCTAACTGCCAAGTTTGAATCCAATCGCTCAGGTAGTTTCCGGAATAAAAAATAAATAACTTCAAAACTTCAAGTGCCTATAACTCCGAAACTATTAGACCGATTTTTCCCATTAACTTACTTAACCGCGGCATTATGATGCGCAACCTATCCTGAAAGTTTCAAGCCGCTAGCTTGCTTCTGTCGACAGTTATCGTATCTACGGCCGGCCGGCCAGCCGGACAGAATCGATTTTGACACCGGATTCGTCATCAGTGAGTCCAACCTCGTCGATTGAGACCATTTTCGGCTCAATCATCCAAAATCCAGACATTTGGACAAAACGATAGCACGCTGTTCCCCTAGAACATGCGCGCAAAAATGGCATTTTTATTTAGTTGACGAATATTGTAAATTAGAACGTGAACAATAATTGTACTACTTAAAATCTAGAAAAGCACTGACGTGAAGTAATTTCAATGCGATATGAAAATTTTCAAAAAATAATTTTTTTTTTCGAATTTTTCCATGGATAATTCTTCTTATTGACACTGGTCATATTCCAACCAAGTTTCATTTCGATCAGATAAATATTTTTCGAGTTATCGAAAAATCAAAATTTCAAATGGCTGTAGCACAAAAACCATTCGGCTGAATTGGCTCATTAACGAACTTAACCGAGATATTCAGGATTTTAACCTAACCTGAAAATTTCAAGACTCTAAGTCTTCGCTTTCGAGAGTTACAGTGCACACGGTCGGACGGACAGAATCGATTTTGACCACGGATTCTTCATCAGTGATTCCAACCTAGTCGTTTGAGACCAATTTCAGCTCAAAATTCTAAACTTACAGACATCGTGACGAAATGATAACGCGCTGTTCCCCAGAACAAGCGCGTAATAACAATTAACAAATGACAAAAAACTAATAATAACGTGGACAAGATTTCAATTGCAAAAACCATCGCACCCCTCGACTAAAATAAAGTGAATTTATGGGAAGAGAGTCTGAGCAGTATTTTATTTTTTTGTGGTCAAACAAACAACTTTATGATAAAAAGTCAAGGTATAAGAAAGTTGCAAACTGTTTCTGTCTTTTTGAAACAATTTTTTAAATAAGAGAATATATAGGCGCATTAAAAAGTTCTGATGCAAAATACTATAGGGGTTGTTTTTTTCAGCCCTTTGTGATTATATTTCAACAAAACTTTCAAAAACTGCCATTTTATTAGCAGTTATCTGCTAAATTTCATTATTCTTAATCCAAAGTGGATATATCAAATAGAAAGAATTTTTTCACCTAATTTTGAAGGGCTGTAACTTGAAGGAAAAAGGTGTAGAACAAAAGTTATATGAAAGATCCCCCTTAATTTTTGTTAAAGAATCGCCCATTGAAATCTTTCGCATCAATTTAGAAACACCCTGTATACTATACAAATTAAAGAAAGAAATAAAGAACAGATTCGACCCATGAGGGAGACCTTCATCCATTGCCTGGCCGGTATTTTGTTTCTTAATCACTTTTTCACTATATCGTTCTTGTTTCACTTTTAATGCTTGGCATTTTATCGATAATTCAATTTTGTAGTTTGATCTCGATTGGGCTTTGCCTCAGCACTACCCACTTATACAGGGTGATTCCAAATTACACGTGAGTAGATGTGCAACACGGGTTCTGGCCGGAATTCCCTACTAAATTGCCTACTAAAATTCTAAGGTCGATTTTGCAATTTTTGTTCCTTTTCGAAATTTTTCTAAGTCCGAAATTTTTTCTAAGTTCGAAATTTTTTCTAAGTCCGAAATGTGTGAAATTTTTTCTAAGTCCGAAATGTGTGAAATTTTTTCTAAGTCCGAAATGTGTGAAATTTTTTCTAAGTCCGAAATGTGTGAAATTTTTTCTAAGTCCGAAATTTTTTCCAAGTTTGAAATTTTTTTCTAAGTCTGGAGGCCTCCGGGGGCAGAGGGTGAAGGGTGAGGGAGCGAGGGGCGAGGGGGCGAGGGGTGAGGGGGTGAAGGGTGAGAGGGTGGGAGGATCCGGCGTGAGTTGACGTAAAACTTTTTTGTATTTTCATTGGGATTCGAACCCAGGATTCCTAGCTGTGAGATAAGCACTCTAACCATGCGGCTATCTAAGGTATTGGGTGTGAGTGTAGAAATGTTGTATAGAAGGAAATGTAACCTCAAAATAAAGATAAGAACATATTACAGTAAGATGATGTAAACAGGAAATGTAACCTCAAAATATAGATAAGAACAAACGGGAATTCCGTCGTCAATTCCAAACGTTATATGATTTCAGATTATTGAAGTGGGAAATAAAAGACCATTTTATTTTATATGAAATATTATATTATATAAAATACATCATTTCTCTAACATAAGAAGTTTCTTTATAAATTCATAATAGTATGTTTTTTGTGAAGGTCCTATATTCCCAGCATGATCGTCATCCATCAAACCTCCTGATATTCCTTTATCCACCATACTTAGAATTTCCTTATGGTTTTTATTGATCTCAGGATCAAATTTGAAATTAATTCTACAAATCTTAAATTGTCTCAACATGTAATGAATAGTTATGAAATTCCCACAATATGCTGCTAACCTAACCATTTCGTCCAGAAATGAATTCAATTTTTTATATCCATCCCAAATATTATTTTTAGAAAAGCGTTTTCGAAAATCTGGTATGTCTTTAGATGATCCACACAACAGCATCTGAATATTCATTATATCATAGGATGACACATTACCAAAATTATTCAAAATCAATTTCACTTCATTCAAAGTCACTTCATCTTTATTAAAAGATGATTGGATATCTTCGATGAATGCGTCATTATTCTTTTTATGCTCAAATACTTGATTTATAATAGCTTGTGGGGCCTTGTATTGAACTAATTCTAGGAAAATTTTGTTTGGAGTAAATATTCCTAAATCTGATAGACATGTTGAAAATTTCTCAATATTATGATATAACAGAGCAAAATGTAGTTCTTGGCAGAGATAATTATAGAATTTCTTCGATTTATTGAACTCGTATACCTCCATTATTAACAGTTTTAACTACTGATTGAAGATGATTTAAAAATCATATTTATATATCATCATCCCCACTCCATCTAATTTGTGTTACTCTTATCAAACTCGACCTATTGACATTATTCAATACTCTAATATTGTCATAATTGAGAACAATATTAATACTGTTCCATAGGGATTCTCCCCCCCCATATATGATTTATAATATTATTTGTAATAAATAAAAAACAATTTATTTTAATACATATTTTATTGTCCTATAGCCAAATATTCCAATAATCATTTGAATATTTTACATACTTATTTCATTCTAACTTAATGAAAATGGAGATGTTGGATGGAACTTCCTCCTCGAATCCAGGCCGGAAATTGACAATCGTCCGAAACTTCTTATCATCTTCCGTCTAGTTTCATACTCATGAATTTGTTTCTTCAAATCTCGAATATTCTTGAGATGCTTATCCAGTATATCCATTTCGTTGTAGAATCAATTCTAAAATATATTTATCGAATCAATCCAAGAGTCGTGTGACTTGTCCAAGCCCAACCAACGAACTAAGACTTTCTTTCCCTTTCGACGAAGGACCTTTTCCACCAAAAATACGTCTGGATATTTCACCTTTTGTAACTCAAACTCATAAAAAGCGCCCCCTATAGGAAGATTATTCAAATCCTCAAGAAGATATGTTACAGGATTGGTTACTTGAACTTTTTTTATTTTAAAAATCTCTGTGGTCCAGTTGGGCGTGTAACCTTTTGAAAATACATGTTTGGCTTTACTGATCCTCACCATATCATTAACCTCGAATTTTCCCTTTCCAGCGATCTTGATATGATTGTATCTAGTTTCCAATAAACTTTGCTCATTTTTCTTATTAACATCACATGGTTTCATTCCGATAGTACGATGTTTCGTCTGATTATATTCATTGACAATACTGGATAAGTTATCGATCCATTTATATGTTCCATGCAAACTGAAGTATTTGAATAATTTTTCCTTAATAGTTCTTATAACCCTTTCAGCCATAGAAGCTTTGGTTTTGGAATAAGAACAATAATGTCTTATGTCATTTTTCTTCATAATAGATTGAAAATTCGCATTGAAGAATTCCTTCCCTTGATCAGTTTGAAGATTTCTCGGTGTAACTCTGCTATCAATCAAAATTTTCTTGAATGCATTTGATACTTCTATACCAGTCTTTGTTTTAAGTGCCATCACTCGAACGAATTTGCTAAAACAATCTATAACTACTAAAATATATTTGAAATTTTTATTTTGCTTCGCGTAAAGATCCATTTGTGCTAAATCAGCTTGCCACAGATCATTTAATCCTTTAATTATGGTTCTTCTCCGAGGGAAGTTTTTGCGAATTGGTTTGTGTAGCTCTCGAACCAGTTGTATTTTCTCCTTCGTCTGCATGATTGGGATATTTGTTATCCAATAGCTTGATTTTACTATTCAATCTATCTAATGCTCCAATTACTTTATTTTGAAGTGAGAGCAATCTATCGTCCTGGGATTGTAGAAATGCTTCAAGTTCTAGTTTGTTATAATATTCCCTCGAAAGTGAAGTCCTTATGTGATTACTTACTTGTTTCAAATACTCAAACTTTTGTTCAATTTTTTCATCAATTTTATCTTGTTCAATGTGAAAATTATCTAATCTATTATTAACTTCACCCTTGAATTGATAAAAAATCAGTCCTAACTTCCCAAATTCTGTGGTATTCAATTTGATTTGATTATGTATTGTATCGAATTGAATATCTACATATTCTTTATTAGCGCTATCGGAATCGACTAAAGGTTTACCCACATTGCATAATTTTCGGTTGCCGAAATCAAAGTCACCATCTGAGGTTCGCGGAAAGATAGGGATAGTTGATTGAATATTTCTTAATTTACTTCTATGAGTTGAAGAACGTCCGAACTTATCGAGAGACATATTGAATTTATCGCTTTGCTCTCAATACAATTCAATATATAACTTTTTCTTCTCGAAGCTCCTCGACTATTGACTCTATTTCATTATCAACAGACGTATTTCCAGCCATTTTGGATGCATAGAGTAATCGAAGTCTATTAACAATTTCATTCACATCATTCCAATAAATATACTCAATAGGATTTTCGTTGAATGTCATTAATCCATGACCAGTTGATGGTTTTATGATTTCACGATATTTAAATCCTTTATTCGCTTTAACAGGATTATTAGAATTGAATTCTCTCCTATGAACATTGGTCATTTTCAGTATTTTATGATAATTTTCTAAATCAGATTTATTATACTCTTGTGGTTCTTTTTTGAACAGCAAATTATAAAGCCCATCTGTACCACTAAATCTTTCATTACCAATCAGTAAGTCACCAGTTTTCTGGTGAAAGTCTACAGTTGTTTTACCTAAGGTCCATTTTGAAAGTTTATGATTATATTTAGGTCCGTAAGCATGATCATAGCTATCTCGTTGTGTTAAAGCCGAATAAACATAATCTCGAACCCTTTCTGGATATTGTTCTAAATAAGTTTCAGCATTATGGTAATTACTCAATTCATTGACGAACTGTTCAGATTCATTATTGTCTCCATCAATGAAAACCGAATCATTTCCCCTATGGTCATCATTATCATCATCATCATCATTTTTTGATATAGCAATTTCTTTTGTAGGTAAATAATTTACTAATTGTCGTTTCAAACTGATTTTTTTCGGTTTTTCAAATTTCATTATCGGTGTAAATGGTGAGGACTTATATTCTTCTTCTTCTTTTTCATCATCAATGTCAATATTTTCGACCTTTTCTTCTCCTTTTTTCTCTTCAGGTGAACGGAAATGTGACGGTTTCATAATGGTACTCATTCTCTTATATGGCTTAAAAGGTATCTCTTGACTCCTTTTACGAGGAAAAACTCTATTATCTGGTGTTGATGAAAATTGCGGTTTTGGAATCTTTTCAGATAAATTCTTCAAATCAATAGTTTTGCTATTTTTTTTACCGAGTTCATCTTCTATACGTTTGAGTTGTTTTGTGATTGGTGTATAAAGTCTTTCCAATGTTTCATCACCCGCAATTTTCCCCAGTTTGAGTCCGGCATATTTTTTCCTAATATTTCGTATGAGTTGTTGAATAATAATTTTTCTATTTCGATCTGATTTGGTCTTCATGTTGGAAAGCATCGCATTCGAATGACTATCAATCATCCAGCGCTATATATTTATCGAAACCTAATCGATAGCGTCCATTGTTCAAATCAAAGTCTTTAACAATTACCAAAAATCCAAAATTATCATTCCAACATATTCTACAAATTTTTTTAAATGTTTCATAGGTCATATCCGGTGATACATGCTCATCGAATATATGTTTAAGATTCACATCATCTTGTTTGAATATGACTAATATATTAGCATTATCTCTAATGATATGTTTTTTGGCTGCAACATATGTCTGACATAAAAATGCTACATCAATCGATTTATGTCTGCCCATAGCATAATATGATTTGATTTTATCTTGATTTTCACCTATGACGTCATCAAAAATAAAAATAGAATTTGCTTTCGCATCGTTCGGTTCATCAATTTCAGCATTCTCCTTGAATGGGAAATAACCCACACCATTCACTTTACTTAAAATATGTTCTAAAATTTGATATTTCGATTGGTATAGACTCTTTGAGTAAATGTATACGTTTTCAAAATTCAAACCATTTAAATCGAAAATTAAACTCAATAACGCATTTGACTTTCCACATCCACTTGGACCTGCAAATATGAATCTACAACTGTTTGGGAATAGATCACCATGTTTTCTACTTTTTTCAAGTTCAAATTTTTCATCCAGGTAATCTAAATTCTGAACTGGTAACACAGCATGATGTTGTTCAATTCGTATATTCTTCATTACTAAACAGAAATCCATATAGATAGGACTATAAATATTAAATTCTTTATGCAATATTATCATTATTATGTTATCATTCGAAGGGGGCGGTCTAGTGAATTCAATAATTAATAAATTACCTTTCGAGTTACATTTACCTGGATATCATTATTGTGGCCCTGGAACAAAACTCGAAGAACGTCTTGCTAGAAACGATCCCGGTAAAAATAAACTTGATGAAGCTTGTAAGGAACACGATATAGCTTATTCCAAACATACTGAATTGTCTGATAGACATATTGCTGATAAAATATTAGAAGACAAAGCTTGGGAACGAGTGAAGTCCAAAGACGGTACATTTAAGGAGAAAAGTGCCGCCTTGTTAGTCACCGGAGCAATGAAAATGAAACGGAAGATGGGTATGGGTCTTCGAAATAGTCAAAAATCTTTCAGAAGTTTTGTCTTGAAACCAACTCATAAAATTTTGAAGAAATCAGGGGGCAATGATTTGAGAAAATCAACGTTGATTGCCCTCAAAACAGCTCGAACTGCAATTAAGAAAGCAGGTGGAAAGAAAAATATTAAAATTCCACGCATCATACCATTCGAATCAAAATCTGGTGGAATTCTACCACTCATACCCATATTCGCAGGACTGTCAGCATTAGGAACCATGTTAGGTGGAGCTAGCGCTGTTGCAAAAACGGTAATTGATGCTAATAATGCTAAGAAAAAACTGGAAGAAGATCATCGACACAACAAAGCGATGGAGTCCATAGGACATGGGCTTTTCATAAGAAAATCTAAACGTGGATTTGGTTTATATATTAGAAAACAGTCAAAAAACTAGATAAGCTGCCCAAACGGGCCCTTTATGATTATGAAATCGAATCTTTTGCGAGAGAAATGAAAATAAAACATTTCAGAGGTGTTTTCATGAGAAATACATTACCAAAATTCCCAAATAAAAATGAATGTGCAATTCTCAATTTAGATTCAGTTGAGGGTCCTGGAACGCATTGGGTAGCATATAAAAAGTATGGTAATGAGGTTGAATATTTTGATAGTTTCGGAAATCTCAAACCTCCCAAGGAACTAATTCATTATTTAAAATCCTGCAAAGTGAAGTACAATAGAGATACTTATCAACAAATCAATACATCCAATTGTGGTCATTTATGTTTGAGATTTCTGATTCAATAAATTAATAGGATTGAAGAGATTTTTCACAGTATATCAGTCATGTCGATGTTGTTCACACTTAAAAATCGATCATCAATTTTATCGATTGATTTTGCTGTTCCCATAGAGCTGAACAGTAATTTCAACTATGGTTTGGCTTTGATAGGATTCTATACATATAACACTATCCCGAATGTTGAAAAATATAATAAATTATATTATTCCCTGGATGGTGAAGATAAAGTTTTAACCTTTCCAATTGGAACTTATGAAATATCAGATATGGAGGAATTCATAAGAAGAAAACTTGAAATAAAAACTTCTGATAAAGGGCAATCTCCTTTCTTCTTGAGACCTAATAATAATACTTTAAAGTGCGAAATATTTCATGAAAAATATGATATTGATTTTGGACCGAAGGATTCTATTGGTGCTCTATTAGGATTTTCATCGAAAATTCTCAAGGCAGGTAAAGTTCATGAGTCAGATTTACCAGTGGATATCATCAAAGTTCGAACAATAAATATCGATTGCAACTTGATAGAGGGTTCATTTATCAATGAACTCCCATCTCATTCACTTTATGGATTTGCGATTAATAGTGATCCTGGTTACGGAGTGAACGAGATCCCCAACAAGGTGGTATACTTACCTATAACAACACATCGAATACATAATATCACAGTGAATGTTCTTGATCAAGACGGTGAATTGGTAAACTTTCAAGGCGAGGAGATAATTATAAGATTACAATTGAAACGATGCCCTTAGTCGTTCCATATAAATATCAAACTACATACTACAATCAATCAGTTGATAAACAACAACTATCAAAACCGCACAAACATCTTTCTCACGAAAATTGGATTTTCCTACAATCAATTGGTCATGTTGTCCAATCACGTTTTCAACCTCTATCAACCCGTAAACACCGATGAATCTATAGTAAAAATTGAAAGTCGAACCTATTTACCATTCGTTAAATCCTTCAATCATTCCGATGTCGTTGAAATCACGATAAATCGAACAGACTGTTGGCTTTTGATGTATGATGCTGCTATTATCATCAAAGGAAAAGTACAAAAAACAAAAGGTAATGGAGATGTTAAACTAGTTCAAAATGCTGGAGCATTTCTTTTCGATTCAATTATTTATGAACTCTGCGGTATGGAGATAGAGAATGTTCGAGATCCAGGTATTATATCAACAATGCGAGGATACCTAGTTTATGAGGAGGATGATTCAAAACTACTCGAAACGGGAGGATGGAACTACCCGAAATCGCCAACCGTGAACCCAGATGGAAGTTTTATATTCAGAATACCACTCTATCATTTATTCAACTTTTTCAAAGATTATCAAATGGCTATGTGCGGTAAACAAACGTTTCGATTCTTCAGAGCACA
Source organism: Myrrha octodecimguttata (assembly GCA_958510865.1). Taxonomy (NCBI): domain Eukaryota; kingdom Metazoa; phylum Arthropoda; class Insecta; order Coleoptera; family Coccinellidae; genus Myrrha; species Myrrha octodecimguttata. The sequence goes on along the minus strand of OY294064.1, from coordinate 2,064,117 downwards.
AAACGATAATAATGCGATAAAAATAACATCGTCTGATCCTAAGGATCATACAGAAGCAAAAATCATCATTGATAGTATGGAATTGAAGGTGAAACATATTTATCCGAATGATATTATAAAGATGGATTTATTGAATGCTATAAGGTCTAATAAACCTATATTAATGCCATTCAGGAAGTGGGAGATTCATGAATTACCAACATTACCACATGGGGGTAATAAGGAGATTTGGGCTGTTAAAACATCTACAGAAATCGAGTGTCCAAGATTTATAATTTGTGGGTTTCAAACTGATAAGAAAAATAATAGTTCTATGGACATAACCGAATTCAATCATATGAATATAACAGATATACGTGCATTATTGAATTCGGACATCATTCCACAAGAAAATTTACGTTTGAATTTCGATAAGAATGAATATGCTGAAGCTTATCAGAATTACACACAATTTGCTCAGAGTTACGGAATATTTAAGAAATCCCCACTCCTGACTTTCAGTGAATTCAAAGAAAAGCCCGTTTTTGTACTGGACTGTTCCAGAAGAGATCAGACATTCAAAGCTGCAACAATTGATGTGAAACTAGAAATAGAGTCCTCGAAGGGATTTCCAAATAATACGAGAGTTTTATGTATTATAGTACATGATTGTATTATAGAATTCAAGCCGTTAACAGAAGAAATTACGAAAATTACAAATTTGTGAGGAAAAATGCGTATAATCATATGTGATATTCAAGGGTTTTCGATAGATGGAGAATTCTGTGTAAAGGAGCTATCGTTTGCAATGGGAAATAAAATGTCGCATTTCATTATGATGCCTCCAAAAGAATTTTCATCTCTAAATGTCAAGGATAAGAAAAGTGTAAGATTTTTGGAAAGAAAACATCATGGATTGAGATATACATCAGGACACATTGAATATGGAAAATTATGTGAGATTTTGACAAGTATTTTACAAAGTGATGATATCATTTACGTGAATGGGCATCAAAAGTATGACTTTTTGAAAAAAATGGTGAAAGATGTACAAGTACTGAATGTGGAAAACTATGGATGGAACCCACCAAAATTCGAGAAGAAACCCCCAAAGTGCATGAGTCACATTCTAAATCAATGTATGTGTACTGTCAGTAATTGTGATGATCTATATAGATGGGTGTGTTCATACTTACCAGAAGTAGACACTTTAGTTAGTAGACATCTGGTGTACGATGAAGTCAACAATGGATAAACCATATAATGATAAATGGAATGATGTTTTTAATAATGCTAATAGATTTAAAAATTTGAAATGTAAGCCTAGATATATTCATCTTGTAAAATTTGGAATTTTTTATAAACTATGTATAAATGAATAAAACACTTATTAAAAAATCATTTTTTATTTACATTTCATCATCATCTGATAAAATCACCACTTCATCGTAAGGTGGTAGTATGTCATCATACCCCTGATTCATATCTGGCATCTGGGGTGACAGATCATCATCATCATCTGATAAAATCACCACTTCATCGTAAGGTGGTAGTATGTCATCATACCCCTGATTCATATCTAGCATCTGGGGTGACAGATCATCATCATCATCTGATAAAATCACCACTTCATCGTAAGGTGGTAGTATGTCATCATACCCCTGATTCATATTGAGCTGGTGTGGCATCTGGGGTGACAGATCATCGTCATCATCATCTGATAAAATCGCCACTTCATTATATGACGGTGGTAGGTCATCATAAGAGATCTGATTCTGTGATGATGATGATTGTGCTTCATATTGCATTCGCAACATCACTTCATCGTATGGTGGTAGTATGTTATCATACCCCTGATTCAAATTGAGATGATGTAGCATCTGGGGTGACAGCTGGAACTCACCACCCCAATTCTGTGGCAATACTTCTATGGGTATGGGAACTTCTATGGGCACTTCTGCAGCCACTAGTGAATCATGCCAGTGATCGATTATGGGATTACAGTCAATCCCATTCATACGTAGTACACGTAGTATATTAATAACTTCACAATACATTTTTAAGGTGGAATAAAAATATCTGAGATTCTCCTTTTTTTTAAATGGGATTCATGAAGGAAGTGAAAAAACCGCTTTTTATGATAAATTTCAGGAAGTCTGTGGATCAGTATTTTTTATTTGAAAATCGTAAGACGTAAACATGTAAAGATTGCATAACACCGCGAGTTGACGATATTGCGATAAAAACCGCATCGTACGCAGTTGAACGATGTGGCCATCATATCTAATCACATTGAGATAAAATATACACAATGTATTTAATGAATAACACCTGAAGTCGAACGGAGTGGTTATCATATCTGATGCTGAAATTTGAATAGGCTGTCCGACAGTCTGTTAAATGAAGTGAAATTTTGGAATATCGATCATTATATTGATGAATTCCATCGGTAATATATCATGGAAGAAATAAAGAGACGACATGATAGAGATAAGAAAGTTAAGTTTGCTGAAGGACCCAAGTTATGTACAGTTCACCTGTTGGTGAAATGGTCGTTTGCTCATAGAGAAGCAAGAAAAGGACCTTGGGAACAATTCGCAAGGGATAGTGAAAGGTTTAGGTACAGAGCGAATCATTTTGAAAATATAATATGTGAATTTCTTCAGCCCGAACATCGTCACAGAGTATATGTAGAAAGATTCAAAGACGTTTAAATACATCGAGATTCGAATATACTTATCAGTATACAGTTTAATTTCATTGATATAGGACGCAATGTTCCTCACAGTAGCTTTTTTGTCGATTTCATTTCATTTTACATCATCGAATGATGAGATGGAAATTGCTAAATCATATTTAACGAAGTATGGATATCTTATACATAATAACCATTCAGAAACAGAAGTGTCTGAAGGAACACGATTAACTGATTCAATCTTGAAATTTCAAGAGTATTTTAAACTTTCTGAAACTGGTACCTTGAATAGTGAAGTGATCGAACTAATGAAAAAGCCAAGATGTGGCGTTGCTGATTTCTTTCAATCTTATGTAGTTACGGGTAAATGGACGAAAAAAAATATTAAATGGAAATTCCAAAGAGGTAATCAAGATGATTTGTATATAGCATCTAAATCGTTCGAAATTTGGAGTGAAAATTCAGGATTAACATTTACCAAAAATGATTATAATCCTGATATTCTCTTAAAGTACAGTTTAGGTAAACATAACAAGACTAATACTTGTCGCGGTAATGATGAATGTTGGACGTTTGATGGCCCTGGAACTGTATTGGCGCATGCATTCTTTCCCGATAATGATCGGTGTGTTGAAATCCATATCGATTCTGCCGAGAGATGGTTTAGAAGATTAGGTCTCCCACCTTCAGGATTCACCTCTCTATATTTAGTTTTAATTCATGAGATTGGACATGCCTTAGGATTAGCACATTCTGCAGAGAGCAATGCTATTATGGCCCCTTATTATGCGGAATATGATATACAAAATAATATATTACCGCAAGATGATTTGAATGCGATTCAATCATTATATGGATTCTCAAATAGACCAACTACAAAATCTACAATGAAAACAACTCAAACCACAACGGCACGAACAACAACGAAATCGAGTCCAACTACTGAGAAATCTATTGAAAATTATGTAAAACCTAATTTGTGTGAAGTAAAGAACAAAATTGAAAGGATCACCATTATCAATAATTATATTTATCTCTTATATAATGGTTGGGTATGGACAATTTCCCTCAATGATAAGAAAATACACTCTCCATTGAGAGCTATAGAGTATATACCCTTAGGTAACATAGATTTCAGGAACCATTCCATCCAAATATATCAAAGACCGAATGATGAAATCGGAATATTCCATCTTAATAGGCTATATATAATTGATCCAAATAGTTTTGCTGTGAAACAAATGCATGATTATCGTTATTTAGGTCTACCTCATGGAGCAAAAATTCATGGTATTTTCAATAGCTACAAAGGAAAAACATATATCTTTTATGATAATAATTACTGTATGGAAATTGACGAATGTGAATTAAAGAGGAAGTCTGTAAAATTTATAAGCGAAATATTTCCTGGAATACCTGGTAATTTTTCATCTGTATTCAGATATATTGATGGAATAATTTACTTCATTAAAGATGATATGATATATGAATTCAATGAATTCCTCAACAAAGCAACTGGATCATATAAATTTGAAATGGAGACATTACTGAAAATACCATGTCAATCGGATGGATTACTTCAACAATTAAAAAATCTTTTGAGTATGATCATAACAAATCAAATCATTATCAGTAACACAAATTAGATGGAGTGGGGATGATGATATATAAATATGATTTTTAAATCATCTTCAATCAGTAGTTAAAACTGTTAATAATGGAGGTATACGAGTTCAATAAATCGAAGAAATTCTATAATTATCTCTGCCAAGAACTACATTTTGCTCTGTTATATCATAATATTGAGAAATTCTCAAAAGTTCTGAATGATCTGGGGTTATTCACACCATCAACAATTTTTCGTGAACTGGTGATATATCGGGCGCCACAGGAAATTATCAAGAAAGTGTTCAATCATAAGAAGAAAAATGACGCACTCATCGAAGATATACAATCATCGATAGACAACCAAGAAGTGTCATTGAATGAGCTGAACTATATTTTAGAAGATTATGGGAATCTATCATCCTATGATATAGTGAACGTACAAATGTTGCTGAATGGATCATGTGAATCGTTGAAAAGTTCAGATGCGTTACATATTTATTATTCAATAAGTAATATTTGGTCGAATTATAAGCCGCTCCATGCATTTGTAGATGAACTCATAGCATCAGCATCATATTGTGGAGAGTACATCTTGTTATGTAATTTATTAGAAGAATTTGAGCAACATGGAATTAGCTTTAAGTTTGACCCTTTTAATAATAGCTATCATAAGAACATTTTAGATAATTTAAATCGAGGAATAACAGGCAAATTGCATTTTGATAATCAAATAGGATGTATAGGATCTCATTCTGATCCGACTGTATATAAATATGTAAAACAACTCTTACTTCAAATGTGATTTTATTGAATTGAATAAACATATTATAAGTAAATGGTCTTTTTCTGAATTCTGAAATCATAAACCATTTCCGGATGGCTGCAAAACGTTCACGATATGCTATCTGGACTCCACGAGCTTATTAACCGCAAGGTCAATTCATAAACGTGTGCCGTGTCTTCCGATGATACGGGAAAATATTTATACAGGGACATACCCGTAACGTTCGCTCAGGCTTGATCTTTCGATTTTTTCATACAGATATGGAAAATATCGATTTTTATTCACGACTACGCTCATTGTGTTATCTAGGCCATTTCGGATTATGTCCTCAGATTTTTCGTACCTACACGACTACGGCCATTTTGATTTACTCTCTGACCTTCAGAGATGAATAAAGATAATTTTAAGTTGTCTTCTACTTCATCCATTTTGCCGTGATTTCATATCCTTTATTCAGAAAGTTCTTATCTATATTTTGAGGTTACATTTCCTGTTTACGCTCTGTGGTTTCATTTTCCAGAAAGTTCTACATCCAGTTATTTCTTGTTCATTCCTGTTTGTTCTTATCTTTATTTTGAGGTTACATTTCCTTCTATACAACATTTCTACACTCACACCCAATACCTTAGATAGCCGCATGGTTAGAGTGCTTATCTCACAGCTAGGAATCCTGGGTTCGAATCCCAATGAAAATACAAAAAAGTTTTACGTCAACTCACGCCGGATCCTCCCACCCTCTCACCCTTCACCCCCTCACCCCTCGCCCCCTCACCCCTCGCCCCCTCGCCCCTCGCCCCCTCACCCTTCACCCTCTGCCCCCGGAGGCCTCCAGACTTAGAAAAAAATTTCAAACTTGGAAAAAATTTCGGACTTAGAAAAAATTTCACACATTTCGGACTTAGAAAAAATTTCACACATTTCGGACTTAGAAAAAATTTCACACATTTCGGACTTAGAAAAAATTTCACACATTTCGGACTTAGAAAAAATTTCGAACTTAGAAAAAATTTCGGACTTAGAAAAATTTCGAAAAGGAACAAAAATTGCAAAATCGACCTTAGAATTTTAGTAGGCAATTTAGTAGGGAATTCCGGCCAGAACCCGTGTTGCACATCTACTCACGTGAACCTTAAAAAAATATGTGAAATTCCGCTCAGGCAATGGACATGACCTCAAGTAAGAAGTTTTCTGGAATGTTATCCTTATAAAAAGGCTAGATATTTGGAAACCTGAGACTTGCAGCAAGTTTCTGCAGTTATAAAATCAATACATTACCTCCAACATTTTTCGAGATAATGGGGGAAGAAATTTCATATTAGAGAGATATTGTAGTATCAAATTTATGTGACGTTATTAGTTATTAGAGAGATATTGCAGTGTCAAATTTGTGTGACGTTATTAGCGCAAACGTTATTTTTGACATCTAAGCATGCGCAGATTCAGTTTCAGAATAACGCAACGTTAAAAGCGTTAGCGTCTAACGTTATTTACGGAAAATTGCGAGCCGCATTCCATTTTCATATAACAGCAGCTTAAGATGCACATGCAAAATGAAAAATGTCACAGTTGGTTCAACCTACCTATATATAGAAATGAAAAGTATTAATGTATTTATATGAATAACTTCAGCTATTATCAACTCTAACAGTATATCTAGTTTTTGTCAGGTTTTTAACCAGATCACTCTTTTAGAATATGATTTTGTGTAGTATGTGTATTAGGTAGCTGCAGAGGTGCTCGGTAGTTTCTCTGCAGCATTTTTCTTCAAAATTCTTTTATTTTCATTTACACCTGAAAACATCAGGACATGAAGTTGTTTCGAAATGAATACATTGTAGGTAATTTACCTTTATGAAAATAAAAATCTTCAGATGAAAGCAGTGAGCAGACTTCCATGTATTTCGTGACCTGTTTTCCAATCTTCAATTTCTAAAGCTATGCCTTTCTTCTATCATTGAGGGTCCTGCCAAATGCTATTTGCAAATTAACTTCACTTTCATTTGGCTTTGGAAAAAATGAAAACTAGAGGCACTAGACGATCCTTTCTTCTTTGACCATTGAGAACATTGAGTTGAGGCACACAACAATAGTCATTTCGGGAGGATGCCATTTCGAATTATTACAATCGAAAATTTTAATCGAAAACAAAGGAATCGATTGATGAATATTACAAAACTCTCGGTATACCAAAATTTTAACTCTGAGAACAACACAAAAGCTCGAAAATGAACTCCAAAAGTAAGCAAATTACGTTAGAATAACAGCTAAAAAAAAACTACTAGCTTGGAAATGTTCGAATTAAATGGCGATAGAAATCCGAACACTTCCAAGCTAGTAGTTTTTCGACGTGCCCGTTATTCTAACGTATTTTGCTTACTTTGAGAGTTCATTTTCGAGCTTTTCTGTAGTTCTCAGAGTTGAAATTTTGGTATACCGTATGTGTTTGTAATATTCATCAACCGATTCCTTCCTTTCTAATTGAAATTTTCGATTGTATCAATTCGAAATGGCATCCTCCCGAAATTACTATTGTTGTGTGCCTCAACTCAATGTTATTCATGGTCAAAGAAGAAAGGGTGGTCATCTACTGCCTCAAGTTTTCATTCTTTCCGAAGCCAAATGAGAGTAAAGTTAATTTGGAAACAGTATTTGGCTGGGAACTTGATGATAGAAGGTCTAGATTTTGAAATTGAAGATTGTTCACGAAATACAAGAAAGTATGTTCACTGCATTTCTCTGAAGATGTTTATTTTCATAAAGGTAAATCACAATGTATTCATTTCGAAACAACTTCATGTCCAGATATTTTAGATGTAAATGAAAATAAAGGAATTTTGATGAAAAATACTGATCCTGCAGAGAAACTACGGAGCACTTCTGCAGCTACCTACTTCACTCTACACAAAATCATATTCAAAGAGAGTGATCTGGTTAAAAACCTGACAAGAACTAAATACACTTTTAAAGTTGATAATAGCTTAAGTTATTCATATAAATACATCGATATTTTTCATTTCAATATTGGTAGGTTGAACCAGCTATGACATCCATTTTGTATGTGTATCTTCAGCTGCTGTGATATGGAAATAAAATCAATTATATGTCTATCTGTTTCCTCTATTTTATTTCGAAAAACGATGCAAAAGAACTAAAGCAGAAAAGCTGTCTTATCATTTTATTGATTCACTCGTTTGTAAACAAAGAGAACGGGTCATATCATCAAGGACCGGTATTATAAAACTTAACTTTAACTGACAGTTTTGACAGCAAGGTTAGGTCATATCTGTCAAAACTGTCAGTTAAAGTTTAGTTTTATATTACCGGCCCTTAGACTGATTCTAGATTTACCACATAATATGGCTTGCATTCAGCACTTCTTCACATTGATAAGAGTCCTTGAATTACTTATTGAGGTGCCTGTCTTTCCAGAAATTCAAGTAAACTTTGATATTGGTTAATTATGATTCACCAAGCAACAGACACTAAAATAACATCGAAATTATCCTCCAGAAATGATTTGAAGCACGATTTTCCAAAAGAAGAGTACCTTCTCAAAAAATCTTACACAAAATTATGATAATTTCGTTAAATATTCTAGCTCTGCTCAATAAATATTCGTTCTCCACCACATTCCTACGGTTTGTTTACAAAAAACTACTAGCTTGGACAGGTTCCAAATTTAACCGTTAGGGCGCTGGCATCTTCGCAGAAGTTTCTAATAGAGAGATATTGCAACTTTCGAATAGGGCAAACGTTATGTTATTACGGTTACGCTAAATATTACGTTTTGGTTTTAACGATCGTTCCAAAAGAAGACGTATTGCTACACGTTTTTGTTACCGTTAGTTATCAGTTTGTTTGGTTAGGTTATGTGAGACTTCAGATTTTTGTGTTACAAACTCACGTTCAAAATCCTTAATTTTAATCGACGTCTTCAAAAAGACGTCTATTAGACGTCGAAAACAGTGACGTGCTTTTTCAGTTAATAATGTGACGTCTTTTTTGAGGTGCCGTTTGGCACAAAAGTGAGATTTCAAATATATATATTTTTCAGCCAATATATTTATTAGTTGCACAATATATCAATTATGTGTGCCGATATATTTATTTTTCGTTCCGACATATTTATTTTCTACGGAACCCAATATATTTATGAGTTGGGTGTTGCAAATATAGAAATACGTGGTATCCAACTTATTTATTAATTTGACTTATTCAAACTTGTCACAAGAGGGCGCGCCGGCAGCGTTCAGCACATTCCGATCATATGGCAACATGGCGTAGCCATTAGTACAACCGAGGCCTACGTGAATTAACAGGCCGGAAGGTTAGATGTTGCCGTTGTTACAAAGGAGTGTCACGAAGCAGGGAAAAAGGAGATTGAGCACCGATTTCATAGTCACTTTACAGTTGACGGTGTGATTTTCGAAATGCTTTTAACGTGATATCACTAAGAACCTTTCGTGAAAAAAAAATACACAGCATTTCGTTTATTTCTGATTAGTTTAATAATCCTTTATCGTAAATCATCCAGATCTCACCACGAGGAGGAGCTGTATTAGTTCCAAAAGATTACCATCAGATAGGTATTATTCGAGATTCTGAAGCGTTTAATATCAATAAAACATAACGGCTATCGAAAGAGAAAAATAGAAAAGGTATAAGCCCTGGAACCGATGATGCATACTTTCACTGTTATGCACCTGGAAAATGGAAGTGATTTGAAGATGGCCACAAAAAGTCTGTAGAATAAATGGGATTCGGGGAAACTGCTTATTTCATTTGTTGCACAAAAAATTGTAGTTTTCTTTAATCATTAGAGATGTGCCAATGTCATCCGTATTAGTTTTTTGCGCGCATGTTCTAGGGGAACAGCGTGCTATCGTTTTGATCAAATGTCTGTAATTTTGGATGATTGAGCCGAAAATGGTCTCAATCGACTAGGTTGGACTCACTGATGACGAATCCGGTGTCAAAATCGATTCTGTCCGGCCGGCTGGCCGGCCGGCCGGCCGGCCGTAGACACGATAACTGTCGAACGAAGTGAGCTAGCGACTTGAAACTTTCAGGGTAGGTCGCGCATTGAAATGCCGCGGTTAAGTTCGTTAATGGGCCAAATCGATCGAATAGTTTCGGAGTTATAGGCATTTGAAGTTTTGAAGTTATTTATTTTTTATTTCAGAAACTACTTGAGCGATTGGATTCAATCTTGGCAGTTTGGTGGAGTATAACGACGCGCAACTTTGAGCCAAATTTCGTCAAGATCATATTGTCAATAAATTCAAAAAAAAATTTTTTTCGAAATTTTTTTACAAAAAAATTTTTTTTTCGGAAACCATTCATCATATCCAAAAAAAATTATACTCACACTCTGACCTTCTAATTTCACAGCAGTGTACTAAATTTCAGCTCGATACGATCATAAGTTTTGGAGATATCGGGAAAAAATATGTCAAATTTCGAGGTTTTCTTCTCGATATCGTTGATTTTTTTGGTATTACTCGAGAAATACTGATTCAGTCCTGATTAAACTTCACAGCTAGTTTTAAGATGCTGAAAGACAACTTTGTGCAAAATTTCGTGATAATCGGGTTATTAGAACAATTTGAAAAAAAAAATTTATATGATTTTTTCATCATATCATCCTCATTAAATTCTGTATGAAACTTCGAACTGTTATTTTCGATGGAGTACTGGATTTCAATTCGATCTGGTCTGTATTTTTGGAAATATTGGAAAAATAAAATTTTGATTGGGTGTATCTACGGAATCATTGGGTGGATTTTACCCATTCACGAATTCGGCCTTCGTAATTAAGGTCCAAACCTTCTCTACAAATATCGAGTTTCTAAGTTGTTTCTTTCGGAAGTTATTGTGTTTACGCAGTCGGCCGTTAGGCTGACCGTAAACACAATAACTTCCGGAAGAAACGACTTAGAAACTCGATATTTGTAGAGTAGGTTTGGACCTTAATTACGAAGGTCGAATTCGTGAATGGGTAAAATCCGCCCAATGATTCCGTAGATATACCCAATCAAAATTTTATTTTTCCAATGTTTCCAAAAATACAGATCAGATCGAATTGAAATTCAGTACTTCATCGGAAATAACAGTTCGAAGTTTCATACAGAATTTAATGAGGATGATATGATGAGAAAATCATATAAGTTTTTTTTTCAAATTGTTCTAATAACACGATTATCACGAAATTTTGCATAAAGTTGTCTTTTAGCATCTTAAAACTAGCTGTGAAGTTTAATCAGGATTGAATCAGTATTTCTCGAGTAATACCGAAAAAATCAACGATATCGAGAAGAAAACCTCGAAATTTGACATATTTTTTCCCGATATCTCCAGAACTTATGATCGTATCGAACTGAAATTTGGTACGCGCGCACGTTCAAATTCGTTGCTGAAGCGGTCATCTACATTGAACATGCGCGCAAAAGTTGCTGCCTTCACGGCAGTGCTTTTTGAAATTTTTTTCAGTGATTACTTATACAACTTTTGAGGGAACTGCTGGTAGCAGCAGACGAATCTGGAGTTAAATTGATCCTATTCATTATATTGCGTTTCCGAATTTCGAACATCTATAAATCGAATTTGGATATGGGTATATTGACTTCTTCAAAATCTTTCATTCTCAAATGAGTGAAATTATTGAACCCCGACGATATTTTTGATACTTTTCCCTGGGAAAATTCATTTTATAAACTATAATAAATCATTTTCTTGAACTTTGAAGGAGAAGTTGGAAAAACCGTCTCTTTGAAATTGGCATAAAAATGTGAAATCGATTTAATCTGAGCCCGATTGTGTCAATAGATATGAATTTTGTCATGGTGAATAACTTATTTTTGTCTTCGATGTTCAGAATCAGTTCTTTTGGAGGTATTTGTAGAAGCATTGTTTAACTAAACAATGGTAGAAGACATGTAACTGGGTTGTTTTGGAAAAATTGAAGGAAAAAGCATCATCAGTTAATTTGGGAATTTTTCTCGGTTTACTCATTAATCAACCATCTGAAGTTACAGAAGGTACAGAATGACAGTCCTGCTACAGTATGAGCATCTACAAAATGTTTTATGCATACCTACTACCATTGTTTACTTCATTATCGTCGTGAATTCCGAAACTGTCTTTCTTTATGTAAATATTGCATTCGGTCATTGTCATATTTTTTTACAGGATCTCTGGGAAATTGAAAAACGTAAACTTTTTAAGGATTTATAATAGGTCTAATAATCGGGTACTGCACAAGTACGAGCCATGATGAAACTCGTATCGAAGATTTTCAATTCTTGAAATATATAACCTGTTGATTTCCCTAAATATCGATTCTTCAAGTGGTATTCCAGAACGAAACGCACTCTAACAACACTTCACAAACCTTACGAAAGATTTAAACACTAATTTTCACCTGAAACACTAATAAAACAACCGATCAGAGCGAAAAACTGGATAATGCGAAAGTTTTATCTCGTTTCCCGGCGAAATGATGATGTAAACAAAAACATGTATGGACGATCGCCTAGCACTCTGTTGTCTATGATAACCCTCCATTGTAGAACTTCAACATCGCATTTTCTGGCATCCTCCTGGCCTTACGTAGGCTACGGTACAACTTATCACGTAATTATCTCCTTAATGCGTAGTACCTACACTGGCTGAAAGATGGCTTATAGATTGTCGATATCGAAGATATATTTCTTCGTTATCTATCTTATAGATAAGTAGATGTTATTATATATATTAAGGAATCCTAATAGCAGTTGGTTTGTGTTTTAATGCTAGAGTACAATTTAGTTCATTTGGTTGGTAATTTTCTACACAAGAAATGTGAAATTACGATTTTGTCAACGGTACTTCACGAAGTGAAATATTTACACAGTGTTATGGCATAAACCAAATAGTAAACTTGAGCTGAATTTTAGCGAGCCTATCTTTCAAACATTTTTCGTGTCTTTTGAACTATTCCTATTTTAGCGTCACAACAGTGACGTCACACGCAATATTTTTGAAAACAGTTCGTAAAAATCGAAAGAATAGCGTCGTAGCGGTGACGTCACACGCAATATATTTTGAAAATAGTTCGTAAAAATTGAAAGCAGTATTTTCCATATTTCAAAACATTACTCTGTCGACTATCATTATATTGTGGTTATGTTATTTGTTATGATTTTTGAAGGAGTTGTTCTTTATTCAGAGGTTATGATCGTTATTTTGTACTGTATTGTGCATTTGTGAACCTTTGTAGGAAGAATGCTTTTAAAAAATATCGGTTGTTGCATATTTTCAGCATATTCAGATAAAAATGAGATACTGTTCAACATTCGGATGTGGCAGCAGTGCGAATTCGAGAACGATGTCTATAGTAAAAATTGGAGGTAGATGAAGAAACTGTGGGACGATTGCAAGGTAATTTTCGTTTCAAAGTTCTCTATATATTTCTTAAGATGTTCTTCCAATATTTTCTTTCGTTTCAGCGTTTCTTGCTGACTTCGAGAGGGCCTTAAGAGTACCAGAACAACAATCTCATGAAAGTAATATTTGGAAGAGATCCAATTGCCCAACTTAGGAGGATAACTGGAAAACCCTTGAGGGAAAAGAACGACTAAAAGATTTGACGTTATTCAATATATTTCTATCAAATATTTTTATCGGTGTGATGATTCATTTTTCATTATTGTTGTATATATTTTTATACCTACACAAGTTGAAACCATTCCAGATCTGTCCGAAATAAGAGCACTGGACAAATTCTCACGGTATGTAATTTTACTGGAGTACTTATTAGTTTGGTGAGCTTATTTCAGACTGTTCTAGGGTTTTGGCTTGTGTATTATTTACTTCCATGTTTCATATCTTAACACAAGGAATGTAATATATTTCATTTTTGAACATTTTGAATGATGTGTTATAAATAAATATTTTTATTGTTTTATTAAAGAACGATTTCAGAATTCCAATTGGTTTCTTATCATGAGCCTACTCGATAAATATCTTCAGGGTTGCGTTCACAAACTTACTTCCAAATGTACTCTGTCTTTAAGAAATAGGCATTTGCGAGTTTCATAAACTTCCTACGAGTGAACTGAGCATTCTGAGTAGGTTTGTTTATGCAATCTAGATGAATGAGAAATTATACCATTCATTAATGAAAACATTCAGAAGTTCAGAAACTTCCTACGAGTAAACTGAGCGTACTCTTAGAGCAAGTTTGTTAATACAACCTAGATGACTGAGAAATTATACCATTTATTAATAAACATTTAATTTAGAATGAAGTATTACATATAATCTGTAGAGCATGTCTATGCCAAAACGAACTATATTATCTCTTTTGAATAATAATAATAACCTTCATTTCAAATCATCCCCAAAATACACATGCATACATAAAAGAAATGAAGTGGAACTGCGTTCACAAAAAAAACTCCCAGCCTAGATCATGCAGACTGTAGGGCTCTCTGCATAGCAAGTATAATATGAAGAAGATTGGGCTACACTTCTTTTTGGTATTCCTAAAATTATTTCTTGTTTATCAGAATGTTCTACGTGATTTTGTATTCCTATTTCTACTTGTTGTGTTCTCCTATCGAAGTAGGAGGTTATCCATTTCAGTGCTGATTGAGAGTGTACTGCCAAGGCAATCATAGGCTTTTGTTAAATCGATGAACAAGCCAAAGCCAGATTTCTATCTTTGAATGCTTCAGTGATTTTCTCCACAATATCATAGATCACTCTTTTTACTGATTTACCTTTCAGGTTTGCATCCTGAGAATATTGCATTGTCCATGAGAAAATCTATGAGAAGGTAACAGAACGCCTGTTTCAAGATCTTCGAAAATGTTGGCAATTAACTGATCGGTCTGTAATTTCCATAATCATTGATACTTCCTTTGAACACTGACTTGATCAGTACTACTTTTAGCTGTTCTAGAAAAATTCCCTCTTTATTCACTATATAAACAGGGTGTATCTCAATAACACCGAAAAAATTTAAGGGGTGATTCTGTGATAGAAATTAAGGTATTTGGTGTAAAATTTTTTGAAATCCTCCCCTCCAAAGATTTATAAAAAAAAAAATTTTTTCTCTTTTACATAGTCCCTGTATACACGAAACTTGGTAAATATTATTTGTCAATAAAACTACACAATTTGGAATTTTTTCAACCCTGAAGTATGCTAAGAAGGGGTTGAAATAGTCAACCCCTAAGATACTTTTTCTTACAACTTTATTTTGGATACACATTTTCCTTTTAAAACCACATGCCTGAAAAGCCCAATTCATTTACTGACTATTTTATCTCCATAAGTTTTTTCGAAAACTTGAGCATTTAGGAGAAAAAATATCGATGATCTACGAAACCGCATTGTAGCAGGGTGTGAAACGATAAGAAATTCAGCTGGCATAATTCATCGCATACGCATTTCAATCAGGACTTTCATCACAGAATAACCCCTCAAAATATCCTTATAATCTTTTCTATTGAATTCACCTTGACAAATATCAGAATTCTCCATCTAGATTTGAGCATCCCAAACGCATGTTCCACAACTACTCGTGTTTTGCTGAAAGCAAAATTGTATTTCTGTTGTCTTTTACTTATGACTCGTGGTTCTCAGGAGAGTAGAATTTAATTATAATGCGATAATTACACATTACACGGGATTATAAACCATACTAATGAGGAGTTATCAACCAATTCTTCAGAGGATATGCTTTATCACCTACCAGATGATACTCTTCGAAAAAATATTTTCGAAATAATCCCTTATCTTCTACATTTGTCCAAATTGTTGAATTATGCAATACCTTCAGTAGTCATATTGTACTAACATGGAAAAACTGAAACATTCTACTATTGCATGTAGATCCTGGGAAGCCAACCATAATATCCATGAAAATTTTTTTACTAGTAACAATTCCTTGCTGTCTGATGGAATGATTACTATTTTTATCAATACAACTTTCTTGTTGAGACACTTGAAATGAATATTTCACCCATCTATGGCTCCAATGACTCCTGAAAACAATGTTATTTTAATCGAAGAGTATATCAATCATCCTTTCGAATAATTACCTGGATAACCACATTTTAATCTAAAACCAGATTCAATATTTGCTGCTTCCTCTGACATAGGCCATGAAACATATTTTCCTTATGGTTGAAGAATTTTTGGGATTGTAAATATTCAGTAGAATTAAAAACAGAAGATGGAGCTACGTTGAAGCGGTCACTTACTGATATTGAAGTACCACCTTTGCCAAGCCACCAAAGCAATATCAGAACACATTTTTTCAGAGTAATCGGTTGTTCTCCCCCAAATTTACAATTTGATATCTCCAATGTTTATAAAGATAATATTTTTGAATATTTTTTTCGCCTTGAAACTTGACAATAATATTGATAACAAAATCCATTATATCAAAATATTGGAAGAACTCTTTGAACAACTAACACCGAAACACGAAAATTCAGTTCAATTAAATTTCGAAATAACAAGCATGGAGCAAAAACTGCAGTAAACAAACAAAAAACAAACAAATATTAACCCTAAAATGACAAAAATCTGTCATCGGAGTTGACGTTTCTGGTTTTGAAAGAATCCATTTTAGCGAACATCGAACTGATGACGTCATTACGAAAAATCTTTCAAAAAATTGCTTTCATTTTTCAACGCCAAAATTCAGCTTTGAACTCGTTATTGTAAGTATTTGACTTTTGAATCTGTGCGATTTCATTTTCATCGATCTGATTAATTGGTGTATCTCCCTCTCTCTTCTCTTATGCTCTCCACCGAAGAAGAGAGAGATAGGGTTTAATCGATTTATCAATTCGATGAAAATAAAAACGTAGGTACCTGATCTCTTTATAATCTGCTACAACTATATGGTTATGTTATTTGTATCGGGGGTTCTAATGCTATTATTTTGGAACTTGGAAACATGGAGGTAGGAAAAAAGGTAATAGAACTCTTAAATTACATAACTTTCCCAACCATTGCTTACTGTGAGAGACTAATGTACTAATAAGTACGCCCTGTTGCCAAAATCTCAGAACGGTACCAAAGGTCGAATTAATGGATATATTGGCATTAAATAATGATATTGGTTACGACGAATTTGTATATTTGTAACACCCAACTCATGAATATATTGTGCTTCGTAAAAAATAAATATATCGGCATACAAAATAAATATATTGCTGCAACTAATGAATATATTGGCTCGAAAACACTTATATTTGAAAACACACTTTTGTCCCAAACGGCGCCTCATACCTTTTATAGGTCCTATATTATTAGAAGACGGCGTGGACGAAAAATGAAGGCGATATGAAGCAGACTTTGGTCAGTCTGATAGCTGGGCTTAAAATGTCAAACTTTACGATAGCTCTGTCAGTTGCTCTTTAGGTTCCGAAAGGATCCAAAATAATTCATCCTCAGTGTTTTCGATATTCGAATTTTCAAATTTGTTGGGATTTTTTTTTCTTGAGATCAAATTAACAAGTTTTGTCCCTGCGTTTTCGGGCTGAACGGGGTGAATAAGAATTACTTACACTTGCCAATTGGACGATTGTTACATTCATCTCCTTTGCATGTCGTACAATACCTTTTTTTCCCTCCACGGTTTTGTCTTTCACCAGGATGGCAGTAGTTCATTTCTGCGCAACCTCTACTGTAATATGGAAAATTCACTCTTCGGCTGTCACGCCGATAATCTTCGTAACAAACAGTTTCACCTTTATTCTCATCGCAAGTAATGGTGTTGTTGTCTGTGCCCATACGACAGGACGAGTCAATGCCGTCTTCGCTTGTGCAAGATCGACACACCAGAGAATTTACCAAATCAAAACTTTGTACAACTGCCATTAAAAATAGAAAAACATGGATTACTTTCATCTCGGACATGACTTTAGTTATAATTTCACTATTGAAATTGTTGACTAGCAACTACGGCGTATCATTTATATTCGACGAACTAATTTACATTTATGGACTAATTTTAAATATTTCAGTCATGAAGATAGAAGTTTGAAAATTATGACCCAATTTCAATAATTATTAAGATAACACTATCACTATAAGGTGGAAAATAATGAGGATATTCATTTGTATAATTAGTTGGTCAAAAATTCGACTAAAATAAAAAAGTAATATGGTAATTTAAGGATCATATACAGACAATTTCAAAATTATTGCGCCCGAGCTGACCGTGGTTGAAAAAAAATTAAAAAAGCACCGACGTGGGGTCTGTTCAGGTGATTTACGGAATCATTCGACATAGATGCATAGAATACATAAGGTGAGGAAACTCTTTGGCATATTTTGGGTCCGAAATGAGGTCCAAACGTTGTCAAAATACGGCTTTGTTGGCCTACTTCAGTTTTCGCCGATAGGTGCCGCATATTAAAATCTGCCATATAAAATCTGAAATATTCAAGGAAGTTACCGACTTGTTATATCAAAACTAGTCAAATCAGAACTTCTTTCTGATTTTCTGAGTTGGATCATACATTATTTTCAAGAATTTCCGATAAAATTCATTCAGTCTGAAACTTGATATTTTTAAATACCTGCTTATCACAAGAGGTATTTATTATTATCTCAATATTCAGTTCATGGAAACGAAGTATTCCAGAGTTGTGTTTTCAAAAAATACCATAAGAACTCATTTGGAACGATAGATACTACAATTAGTTTGTCTGGTTTGAAATTCGTCTGATGAATTCGTATGAATTTGACTAGCAAAGTGAAAATTCATATATCGATTTCAATAATAATAAACATGAACATTTCCTCCAAATATTTGCATAAGAAGGTATGTAACATAATTCATAACTCTCTAATTGAACATGTATTAATAGGTAAATACAAAATTCAAAGGATATCTAAACTATCCAATAAAATCCATTTGTAATATCAATCTCCTGTTTTGTTTTCACCGTTGTTTTGGCTTCGAAATAACTTCTTGTATCCGTCCATGGAAGTGTTCTCACAATAAACCTCATATTGCTCCTTATTCCCTTACACATATTTCATATTATTAATGGGTAGATGTTTCACATTTGTTAAACTCCTCTTATGTATTAGTGAGAATCCATAAATTCGAATATCTGATTCATTTTTTGGGAAATAGTTTCATCAGATTAAAGCTCAATTCATTTTTAGTCAGCGTAATGAGTAATAAGTAGGAAAGTGTCGACACCAGATATATTCTAATTCTATGCATCTATAATTCGACGAATGTTATCCCGTTCACGAATTCGAACTTCGTAATAAACCGAAAACATACTACAGATATAACTTGGTCGTTCTTTCGGAAGCAATTTTAGAATCCGGAATGTAAGACATAATTGGAAATGAATTCGGAAAGAAATGATATTTATCTAGACACTTTATTTATTCAAATAAATAAACGAAATAAAATATCATTCATTTCCGGATTCATTCCCAATCATGTCTTACATTCTGGATTCTAAAACTGCTAGATTGAAATCTTGTAAAACCTTATGGATTAACGATTTTTTTTATTCTGAGAAAAGTGACAAGGAAATTTGGCGTTCGGAATGGAATTCGTGTAATGTTTTCAACAAAGGTTTGATTGGCGATCATTCTGGAAAAGTTCATGGTTATAATCTTCCTAGGAAAATTTGGTGCATTTTGAATCGACTTAGAACCGGTCATGGTCGTTGTAAGTGCTCTTCAAGTGGAATTCGGTCGGAAATCCACTGTGCGAATGGGGAGAAGAGGAAACAGTAGAACATTCAGATGATAGGTGTCCAATATATAAATTCGACGATGGTTTCGAGGCAATTCATTCGGTGTCTGATTCTCCTTTGAGATGGATCGTGTACTTCAAATTGATTTAATGAATGAAATGAACATTCACTAATTCAAATTGGTTTTTTTCGTCTTCCTATCTTGTTTTCAAGTGTGATTTCGGGATATCATCCTGCATCGAAAGGAAAGAATAAATTTTGTTCCGTTGATGAAAAAGAAGCCCTTCAATAACAAACAACATTGCACTACACACATATAATAATATATAATTTTTCCTGAGGATCTGTGCTTTTCTGTTGGCGTCTGAATTTAAGATTGCAGAGCGCCCTGGTGGCCAGTTTTAGAACCTTAGATACAGATATAGATATTGTTTTGGTAGTCGATTTTGTACTGTTTGTTAGTGTTGGGTTTGATAATTTTTGATTTCACGATTTATTCAAAGACTTTTATAGTTGAAAAGAGTATGACTGGAAGTACATATTCCATTCTTATAATTCTTATATCATCCTTCAATCTAATTCAGTGTAGCAACTCTAAAATTACGGGGATATCTCCGGAGGTTGGACAATATTTTAATATTATTTATTTTGAGATCCAAATGGTATGATTAATTTCAAATTATTTGGAGTATCTTATAGGCTCAGAAGCTAGAAGTGTTCAGGTAGATGCATGTGATATTATATTGCAAAACTAATAAACTTTATACCTTTTTTTCCTACCCAACTTGATTATTGATCAAATGCCACCTCAGATCTACTGCTCAAAAAGTTGAAAACATATAGTATTGTAAAACATACTTTTTAGAATAATAGACAATAAAAACTCATAACTTCACAAGTTTCATAGGGAAGTACTAAATTTGCACAATATATTGTGACTACAATGAATACATTCACATAACTGCTACTTTAACTTAGCCTTATTCATTATGGATTTGACATTATTCATTATGGATTGACAAATAAATTCTTCCAACACTCATACGATTGGTCTTGAAAAAGCTGTAGTAAATAAGCCTTGTACAACTTTGCTTTCATCGGCAGAAGCACTTTGAGCTAAGAGTATTCATCACCAGATATTTCCTTGTTGAGACTCTTTTGTTACAATCGGTCAGTTCTATCACTAAAACATTTACGTGATTCCTTATTGATCAGTTCTACAGGCAGATTTCTGGAAGGCATAGCATTCCTCTTAAGTAACTTTTTCTTCTTGAATTAGAGGCCTGGAAAAAAATTGTCTTCATGAATGTGATCTAATATTTCATGAGCAATTCGTGCTTACCTCTATAAAAATGATGATCATCATCGGTAAAATGCAAGCAACAGACTCTCATGAATCTTGTTGGTTAGTTAACCAATTTTTAGTTACAAGTTGTCAAGGTTTTTATCGATTCTTCAACACTTTCAGGCCCGACTTGTTAAAGGAAGATTCTTTCACCCAAACTAAGAATTTTTCACCGCGCTGTGGAAATCTATGGGAAGGGACATTCGAGTTTGCTTTTCCTCAGTAGAAGCACTTGTAAAATCACACAAACGCCAAGAAGAATGCATAAACTTTCTCATTTTCTTAACTTTTCCTTTAACTCTGATAGCCACCAGAGGGAGTAGCGCTTATCTTAATTCGCCAATCGTACCTACAAATGTATGGTTTTCATTTCCTCTGCTTAAACGGTGATAACACATATTGTGTGATATAAGAAGATTGTACTGCTCATTCTCAAAAGAATATATATAGTGTTCACAAAGGGTCTAACCGTTGTATAAAGACAACATAGTAGGACAACCTCCTTGCTAATTTCGTTTCCCGAAAAAGATACTCGAACTAGATGGCGTCATCGTCGAAAGATACTCGACGTCAATACGGTCGTAAATCGCATGCTATGGAATCACAGGGCCGGCAGATTGAGGGGCCTTTTATGCGAGGGAGATTCGGGTATTTGGGGAATCGGAGATTCTTTCCTATTGGCCGACGACGATCACGTGACCGTCGTCGGCCAATAGGGAGGAATCTCCGATTACCCATATACCTGAATCTCCCTCGCACAAAAGGTAGCTTAAGAGATTCTGAGAATCTTGGGTTTCGGGTAGGCCATTCGCAAGTACTGCTAAGCGATACGCCCTCTGGTGATAGAAATTCGAACACTTCCAAGCTAGTAGTTTTTCAACGTGCCTGTTATTCTAACGTATTTTGTTTACTTTTCGAGTTCATTTTCGAGCTTTTGTATTGTTCTCCGAGTCATAGAAGAATGGATCATCTTGACTTCATCTACTGCCTCAAGTTTTCATTTTTTCCAAACCAAATGAAGGTAAAGTTAATTTGGAAACAGCATTTGGCAAGAACTCAATAATAGAAGAAATGCCTGGATTGTGAAATTGATGAAACAGGTCACGAAATACATGAAAGTATGTTCACTGCATTTCTCTGCATGAAGATGTTTATTTTCATAAAGGTAAATTACAATGTATTCATTTCGAAACAACTTTATATCCAGATGTTTTTAGGTGTGAATGAAAGTAAGAGAATTCTGATGAATAATGCTGTTCCTGCAGAGAAACTACCGAGCACTATATGCAGCTACCTACTCCACATACCACACAAAATCATATTCAAGGAGAGTGATCTGGTTGAAAAACGGACTAAAACTATATATACTGTTATAGTTGATAATAGCTGAAGTTATTCATATAAATACATTAATATTTTTCATTTCTTATAGGTAGGTAGGTTGTGTAAAAGTTATTTACTGCTTGGGTGGATATATTTATAAAAGCACAACTTATTTTAAATTACTTTATTCTTAATTATTAGTATTTACATCTGGGACGCTTCTTCACGTGTCTTCTACTGTTCTAGGTTATGTGACGCAGCTCTGTGTTTATGTACATGATCATAGACAGTTATTTTAAGGGATGTGTTCCATCATATCCTAACATCTCCCCTTTCAATAGATAAACAAAATACAATCACTAAACATACAAAACAAATCATAAATCCAGTCTATTTGGAGGCTTGACCACTCTGCCTGATAATGTTTTTCTTAGTGACTCTGAGATCGAGTCTGAATTACAATTATTTGTGCTCACGCTCGAATTATCTGGACTATCATTTCCTGTTACAGTTCTATTATTTACACTTGTATTTTCCGGGCTGTTTATACTATTTTCTATATCTATATAATATGGAATACTTTTATTAACATCTTCATTCTCCTTTGAGTTCAACAGAGAATGTTGTTCTTCCTTTTTTGAAAATATATCACCTTGTATAATTTTTATGAATTTCCTGTTCCTGTAAAGCTTTGCCCCATTCTCCAGTTCAACTCTATAGACCCTATCCCTTATCTTTTCTATAACAACCCCTGGTGTCCAATTTGACCTTGGTTTGGTCTGAATATAAACTTTTGTATTTACTGGAATTTCTGGCAATTGTTTAACGCCTTTATTATAATATTTCGCTTGCTTCACTCGAGAATCTTCCAATTTTCTTCTGATATCATTGTTTATTTTCGGGTGAAACAAGCTTTTGTTACTTATTATATTCGACCTGATGTTTCTTGACATCAACATTTGTGATGATGAGTATCCTGTTTCTACACACGCATTTTTGAAATTTAATAATGCTAAATAGATATCTTTTTTTTCTTCAATGGTTTTCTTAATTATTTTCTTAACTGTCTGTATATGTCTTTCCGCCATACCATTACTTTGAGCATATGTTGGAGAAGACATAATGTGTGTGAATTCCCACGCATTTGTAAATTTTTTAAATTCTTCTGATGTAAACTGTGGACCCCCATCTGATATCAATGTTAATGGTATTCCATGAGTACAAAATATTGATTTTAACGAATTAATAACATTTCTACTTGTAGTGTTTTTACCTAGAATTACCACTTCCACGAATTTTGAAAAATAATCCACAACTAGCAAGAATTTTTGCCCCTCAATTTCAAAAATGTCACAGCCCACCTTATTCCACCTCAAATCAGGTATGTTATGCGAATTCAAAGGTTCTGAACTTTGAGAATTCGCATATTTCAAACATAAATGACATTGAGTTATCTTTTGTTTTAAATTATTAATCATTCCTGGCCAAAATATTGAGTCCCTAACTAAACTTATTGTTTTATTGATTCCAAGATGACTATAATGTGCCCTTTCCATCATTTCATTTCTCAATGTTTTAGGAATTACAATTGCCCCCCCTTTAAAAACCATACCATCAACTACATGCAGTTCACTCCTATAGGGGAAGTACGATTTCAATTTTTCATTTAACTTTTTGCTGATATTTGGCCACCCACTTTTGATGATTTGTATCAATTCTTGAAGTTCCTGATCTTTTTCTGTTTCTAATTTCAACTCTTCAATTTTTTCAGGTGTGGCATTTACACTACATTTCAACAAACAAACTTGAGCCTCAATTTCTGAATCCAATATAGTATATGTGTCTGATAAGTATGCCCTAGATAATGCATCAGCCAAAATTAAGTCTTTGCCTCTTTTGTACACTACTTCAAAATCAAATTTTTGTAATTGCAGTAGCATTCTTTGCAATCTAGCAGGACAACTATTGATTGGTTTTTTGAAAATTTGCAATAATGGCTGATGATCAGTTTCTACCGTAATTTTTTTACCATATATGTATTCATAAAATTTTGACAATCCAAAACAAATTGCCAATAGTTCTTTCTCAATTTGTGCGTAATGAATCTGTGTTTCTGTTAGTGATTTTGAGGCATATGCACACGGTAAATTGTCTTGAAGAAGAACAGCACCAAGTCCATTTCTCGAACTATCTACTGATAATACTATTGGTTTATTTCGATCATAAAATTGCAGTATTGGACTTGATACTAGTATTTTCTTTAAACTATCGAACGCTTTTTTCTGATCATCCAACCACATAAATTCCACATCTTTTTTCAAGAGTTGACGCAATGGCCATGTATTGTGAGAAAAGTTTTTTATGTATTTACTTATGTAAGTTAAAATTCCTAATAAGCGTTGAACTCCTTTTTTATCTTTTGGTTCTGGCATTTCTAATATAGCTTGTATTCTCTCATTTGTTAGTTTTACTCCTGCATTACTTATTTCTTGACCCAGAAACTTAATTTGTTTTTTTCCAAAACTACACTTATCTAAATTAAATGTAACATTGTTTTTTCGAGCTATCTCTAATACATCTCTTAGTCTTTGGTCATGTTCTTCTTTTGTTCTACCCCACACAATGATATCATCAATATATACCTTAACACCTGTTGATTTAAATAAATTTTGGAATCTATGTTGAAAAACTTCTGGTGCAGGCTTTAGTCCATAAGGTAATCTTAAAAATTTGTACCTACCGAATGGAGTACCAAATGTACAAAGATCAGAACTTTCCTTATCTAATTTTATCTGGTAAAATCCCTGAGCAGCATCTAAAGTACTGAATACTGTTGCTCCAGCCATATCACATGTAATTTGTTCTAGTGTAGGAATTTGGCAATGTTCCCTTTTCAATACTTAATTTAAATCTTTTGGGTCTAAACATATCCTTAATTTACCACTGGGCTTTTTAACAATTACCAGCGGATTCACCCAATCAGAAGGTCCCTACGGGTGTGAAGCTACCGATGGATTCTACCGATGGATTTCGTCGACGGGGGTCATATGGCAACGTGGCGCGGTCGAAGCCAGGGTACTATGTCGGGGCGTTCGGGACTACCCGTAACTGATCTGCTTCCGCGCACAACTTGGTTTGTTTATTTCCTATACGCAGCGAATGGAATGGAATGATGCAAGTTCGGGCGTATTATGAATATCTATCGGGTGGAAAAGTGCTAATAGTAATCAGATAATTTCAAATATCAATTATTCATGATTATGAACCACCACAATGCATTTTGGAAGTCATTGCCGTAGTAGGTAGTGCAAAATATGAGGAACATTCATTTTTTATATACGTGAATAATGATATCCATCAGTTATCATTACAGATTAAGCGTTTTCAATAGCAAATGTTTAGTCCTCGCTGTTGGATTAACAGTGAAGGTCGACTGAAAATTGAGGGTAGGAAAATTTTGGAAATATTTCTGATGAAGGCATGGGGCCGGATAAAAATCATTTCTTGTTTACGTCTCATAGCATTTTGAATATCAAATAAAAGTGATCAGGGACGTCGGATTCATTTTGTTGGAGGAAAAACTTCAAATCTGCGTCTAGACTTATCTAAGCAACGTCGCTAACAAAGACCGATAGAATATCTTTTCCTATCACTTTCCTCAACATTTTCAGTAGCCAGAAAAAAGTGTTCGCCCGTAGAATACCGGAGACGGCGGACTTCGTTTCGGACGATGGAAAATTTCAAATCTACCACAATACTTATCTGAGCGTTGTCGGTTATAAAAACCGATTGAATATCATTCCCTCTCACTTCCTCCAACATATTCAGTAGCTAGAAAAAAGTGTTCGCCTATAGGATACCGGAGACGGCGGAATTCGTTTCGGACGATGAAAAATTTCAAAACTACTACAATACTTACCTGAGCGTTGTCGGTTATCAAGACCGATTGAATATCATTCCTTATCACTTCCCTCAACATATTCCGTAGCTAGAAAAAAGTGTTCGCCTATAGGATGCCGGAGACGGCGGACTTCGTTTCGGACGATGGAAAATTTCAAATATACGTCAATACTTATCTGAGCGTTGTCGGTTATCAAGACCGATTGAATATCATTCCTTATCACTTCCCTCAACATATTCAGTAGCCAGAAAAAAGTGTTCGCCCGTAGGATGCCGGAGACGGCGGACATCGTTTCGGTCGATGAAAAATTTCAAAACTACCACAATACTTATCTGAGCGTTGCCGGTTATCAAGACCGATTGAAAATCATTCCTTATCACTTCCCTCAACATATTCAATAGCTAGAAAAAAGTGTTCGCCCATAGGATGCCGGAGACGGCGGACTTCGTTTCGGACGATAGAAAATTTCAAATACATATACGTCAATACTTATCTGAGCGTTGTCGGTTATCAAGACCAATTGAATATCATTCCTTATCAATTCCCTCAACATATTCAGTAGCCAGAAAAAAGTGTTCGACCATAGGATACCGGAGACGGCGGACTTCGTTTCGGACGATGGAAAATTTCAAATATACGTCAATACTTATCTGAGCGTTGTCGGTAATGAACACCTATTGAATATCATTCCTTATCACTTTCCCCAACATATTCAGTAGCCAGAAAAAAGTGTTCGCCCGTAGGATACCGGAGACGGCGGACTTCGTTTCGGACGATGGAAAATTTCAAATATACGTCAATACTTATCTGAGCGTTGTCGGTAATAAACACCTATTGAATATCATTCCTTATCACTTTCCTCAACATATTCAGTAGCCAGAAAAAAGTGTTCGCCCATAGGATATCGGAGACGGCGGACTTCGTTTCGGACTATGGAAAATTTCCAATATACGTCAATACTTATCTGAGCGTTGTCGGTAATAAACACCTATTGAATATCATTCCTTATCACTTTCCTCAACATATTCAGTAGCCAGAAAAAAGTGTTCGCCCATAGGATACCGGAGATGGCGGACTTCGTTTCGGACGATGGAAAATTTCAAATATACGTCAATTCTTATCTGAGCGTTGTCGGTTATCAAGACCGATTGAATATCATTCCTTATCACTTCCCTCAACATATTCCGTAGCCAGAAAAAAGTGTTCGCCCATAGGATGCCGGAGACGGCGGAGTTCGTTTCGGGCAATGGAAAATTTCAAATATACGTCAATACTTATCTGAGCGTTGTCGGTTATCAAGACCGATTGAATATCATTCCTTATCACTTCCCTCAACATATTCATTAGCCAGAAAAAAGTGTTCGCCCATAGGATACCGGAGACGGTGGACTTAGTTTCGGACGATGAAAAATTTCAAAACTACCACAATACTTATCTGAGCGTTGTCGGTAATAAAGACCGATTGAATATCATTCCTTATCACTTCCCTCAACATATTCAGTAGCCAGAAAAAAGTGTTCGCCCATAGGATACCGGAGACGGCGGACTTCGTTTCAGACGATGGAAAATTTCAAATATACGTCAATTCTTATCTGAGCGTTGTCGGTTATCAAGACCGATTGAATATCATTCGTTATCACTTCCCTCAACATATTTAGTAGCCAGAAAAAAGTGTTCGCCCATAGGATGCCGGAGACGGCGGACTTCGTTTCGGACAATGGAAAATTTCAAATATACGTCAATACTTATCTGAGCGTTGTCGGTTATCAAGACCGATCGAATATTATTCCTCATCACTTCCCTCAACTCCGCTCAGATAAGTATTGACGTATATTTGAAATTTTTCATCGTCCGAAACGAAGTCCGCCGTTTCCGGTATCCTATAGGCGAACACTTTTTTCTGGCTACGGAATATGTTGAGGGAAGTGATAAGGAATGATATTCAATCGGTCTTGATAACCGACAACGCTCAGATAAGTATTGACGTATATTTGAAATTTTCCATCGTCCGAAACGAAGTCCGCCGTCTCCGGCATCCTATGGGCGAACACTTTTTTCTAGCTACGGAATATGTTGAGGGAAGTGATAAGGAATGATATTCAATCGGTCTTGATAACCGACAACGCTCAGATAAGTATTGTAGTAGTTTTGAAATTTTTCATCGTCCGAAACGAAGTCCGCCGTCTCCGGTATCCTAAGGGCGAACACTTTTTTCTGGCTACTGAATATGTTGAGGAAAGTGATAAGGAATGATATTCAATAGGTGTTCATTACCGACAACGCTCAGATAAGTATTGACGTATATTTGAAATTTTCCATCGTCCGAAACGAAGTCCGCCGTCTCCGGTATCCTATGGTCGAACACTTTTTTCTGGCTACTGAATATGTTGAGGGAATTGATAAGGAATGATATTCAATTGGTCTTGATAACCGACAACGCTCAGATAAGTATTGACGTATATTTGAAATTTTCTATCGTCCGAAACGAAGTCCGCCGTCTCCGGCATCCTATGGGCGAACACTTTATTCTAGCTATTGAATATGTTGAGGGAAGTGATAAGGAATGATTTTCAATCGGTCTTGATAACCGGCAACGCTCAGATAAGTATTGTGGTAGTTTTGAAATTTTTCATCGACCGAAACGATGTCCGCCGTCTCCGGCATCCTACGGGCGAACACTTTTTTCTGGCTACTTAATATGTTGAGGGAAGTGATAAGGAATGATATTCAATCGGTCTTGATAACCGACAACGCTCAGATAAGTATTGACGTATATTTGAAATTTTCCATCGTCCGAAACGAAGTCCGCCGTCTCCGGCATCCTATAGGCGAACACTTTTTTCTAGCTACGGAATATGTTGAGGGAAGTGATAAGGAATGATATTCAATCGGTCTTGATAACCGACAACGCTCAGGTAAGTATTGTAGTAGTTTTGAAATTTTTCATCGTCCGAAACGAATTCCGCCGTCTCCGGTATCCTATAGGCGAACACTTTTTTCTAGCTACTGAATATGTTGGAGGAAGTGAGAGGGAATGATATTCAATCGGTTTTTATAACCGACAACGCTCAGATAAGTATTGTGGTAGATTTGAAATTTTCCATCGTCCGAAACGAAGTCCGCCGTCTCCGGTATCCTACGGGCGAACACTTTTTTCTGGCTACTGAAAATGTTGAGGAAAGTGATAGGAAAAGATATTCTATCGGTCTTTGTTAGCGACGTTGCTTAGATAAGTCTAGACGCAGATTTGAAGTTTTTCCTCCAACAAAATGAATCCGACGTCCCTGATCACTTTTATTTGATATTCAAAATGCTATGAGACGTAAACAAGAAATGATTTTTATCCGGCCCCATGCCTTCATCAGAAATATTTCCAAAATTTTCCTACCCTCAATTTTCAGTCGACCTTCACTGTTAATCCAACAGCGAGGACTAAACATTTGCTATTGAAAACGCTTAATCTGTAATGATAACTGATGGATATCATTATTCACGTATATAAAAAATGAATGTTCCTCATATTTTGCACTACCTACTACGGCAATGACTTCCAAAATGCATTGTGGTGGTTCATAATCATGAATAATTGATATTTGAAATTATCTGATTACTATTAGCACTTTTCCACCCGATAGATATTCATAATACGCCCGAACTTGCATCATTCCATTCCATTCGCTGCGTATAGGAAATAAACAAACCAAGTTGTGCGCGGAAGCAGATCAGTTACGGGTAGTCCCGAACGCCCCGACATAGTACCCTGGCTTCGACCGCGCCACGTTGCCATATGACCCCCGTCGACGAAATCCATCGGTAGAATCCATCGGTAGCTTCACACCCGTAACTTTTTTACAGTAAATTAATTATTATTGGCTGCCTAAATATTTTTCATTTTCAGTACAATGAACTCAATATAATAATTAGTTGATGCAACCAAAACAGTATTTATTCAACAAAAAAGCAATTTTCGTTACAATGATGATAAAATCTACTCTAGGAAATAAGTAGTGCATGCCTGCTAATTGAAGGTTCTGAAGCAATAGATTATGTTTTCCCTGAAAATAATTCATGTAGAGAGAATATTCCTTAACCCTACTGAAAATCAAGCTTGTTTTATATACAATTTGGCATCAATTCATGAAAACTGATGATAGATGATCCTCGGAGAATGTGATGCCAGATGAATTGAAATTATATCTCAGCTTTCGGTTGAATGTCACCTTCATAATGATGAAACAAATACACCGCATTTGCTTAATAGTTATGAGAAGAATTTCAAAAAATTCCAGAAGAGCCCTGACGTGAAGTCAGTAGCTTTAGCACACATGATCGAATTCGTTGCCAAAACGGTAAGCTTTCACGTATTGACCCCACCAAAAGCAGCTTGGCGATCTTCTAGTAATATTACAAGATCCCTCAAGCTGTCTCTTCTTGATTTCAATTGGATCCAACCTGTATTTTCGAAAATAAGTTTTTGAATGGTTAAATTTATGGAATTATCAGGCGGATTTTACCCATTCAAGAATTCTACCTCCGTAATCAAGCCCCAATCCTACTCCATAAATATTGAGTTTCTAAGTTGTTTCTCTCGGAAGATATTGTGTTCACAGTCGTCCTCGCACGGCCTATTGTAAACACAAAAAATTCCGAGAAGAACAATTCAGAAAAACTCGATTATTGTAGAGTAGGTATGGATTACAAAGTCGAAATTCGTTAATACCTTAAATCCACCTAAAGATTCCGCTGGTTACAGAGCTGTGCCAAATTCTTGTGCACAGTGCTCGTGAAAGCACTCGAAGCAATTTTGTGCTCCTAAGCACTGTGTTCGCAAGCACTTTATTAAGCCGGTGCTTAGTGCTTGGTGCTTCGAGAATTTTTTGAGGATGCTTAGTGGTTAGTAATTCGAAAAAGTGCTCCTAAGCACCGCAAAGTGCTCCCGAGCACCGCAAAGTGCTCCCAAGCACCGTAGTGCTCCCGAGCACCGCTACTATTACCTATGAAAATAATAAAATGCTGTCAGAGTCAAAGCGTAAGCTTTCAGCTTGGAATATCGAGATAAAATATTTCGTATTCTATCTCGATCATGAAGATATTAGAATTTCGTTCTGAAGAGTGTTGGAAAATTTCAAGAAATCCACTGACGTGAAGTCACGTGGATTATACTTATTGAATTTTCGTATTCGTATATCACACATTCCGGTTCACATTTAAAATTTCATTATTTTTTTTCTCTATAGTTTCGAACCTAAAAATCTGATTGAAATGATATTTTGCATTCTTTGATATAGTATGATTGCGTGCAAGTTCGTGAGGAACTCCGAGAGTATCGCAAAATTAGAATATTTAAGACAAACATATTTCTTGAGCTCAACTGAATCCTGGATGAGTGACATAAGTCATTTATGGCAAACGAACAATCTCTCCATTCGAATACTATAAATATAAATTCCATTAGATTATCAGTTATATTATGGGAAAATAGGGATGAAATCGTTTTTTGATCTCCTGATTAATCATCACGAAACTTGGCACGAAGCTGTCCATTTTAGAAGTTATGGGACAAAAACACATAATTATGCTCACGTCAATAACACTGGAAGTTCTCGAACGATAATGCCTATAAACGAACTTAGCCGAGATATTTAGGCTCTGAACCTACCCTGCAACTTTTCAGGGCTTTAGATTTCTCGTTTGGAAAGTAATCGTGTTCACGGACGGCCGAACAGCCAAACATCGATACTAGTAACAGATTCATCATCAGAGAGCCAAACAAGTCAAGTACTGGATTTCAATTCGATATTATATGCGTTTTTTCGGAATATTGAGAATATAAAATTTTGAATGGTTATAATTACGGAATCATTGAGCGGATTTAACTCATTCACGAAATATATATTCGTGATATGTACACCCATTCAAAAATTTCATATTTCCAGTGTTTCCGAAAATAAAGATCAGATCGAATTGAATCCATTACTTCAATGAAAAAAAATGACAACTTGGAGATTTGTTGCGAAATTTCGTGGGAAACATGATGAGCAGATCTTCAAATATAAAAGTTGTGGAAACAAAATTTTGAATTTCAATTCAATCTAATTGAAATTATCACGAAATCGTACGAATTTGCTAATAAGCTTTCGTCAACCAGTCTAACGGTAGATAGTTAACACAAATACTTCCGAAAGAAAAAACTTAGAAACTCGATATTTGTAGAGCCTTAATTACGTAGGCTGAATTCGTGATTCCGCAGATATACCCATTTAAAATTTGAACACCTAATATTTTCAAACATTCAGCTAAGATCGAATAAAAATCCAATATTTGATGGAAAAATGACAGCTTGAAGGTTCACACAGAATTTCGTGAGAATAATATGATCAAAAGATCGCAGAATATTTGAAAAAAAAATTTTTTTTTAGATTGTTCCAATGACACAGACATCACGAAATCTCGCAAAGAGTTGCAAATCAGCATTTTCGAGCTAGTTACCAAGTTTAACAATGATTGAGATTGTATTTTTCCAGTCATTCCGGAAAAAAACGACGATACTGAGAGAAAAAACGTCCAAAATTTCCTCCAAATCTTTTTCCCAATATCTCTGAAATTTATGGACATATAGTACTGAAATTTGGTACACTGGTATGAAATATGGAGCTCAAGGTATGAGCAAATTTTTTTCGAATGTAGTGAACTGCCCCATAATGAAAATTTTTCTGAAAAAATGTTTTCAATCTTACTGACGGTACGATCTCAACAAAATTTCGCAGGAAGTTGCGTCCCATTGTGCCTCAACTAAGTGCCAAGTTTCGATACCAGGGAAATGACCTCAAAATTTCAAATAGCTATAAGGCTCTGAAACTGTTGGGCCGCTTGTACCCATTAACGAACATAACCGCGGCATTCGGATGCGAGACCTATCCTGAAAGTTTCAAGCCGCTAGTAGTTCGCTCGGTTCGACAGATATCGGGTTCTCGGTTGGACGGCCTGCCGAATAGAATCCACTTTGACACCGGTTCTTCATCAGTGGGTTCAACCTAGTCGTTTGAAACCATTTTTGGCTCAAAATTCGAAAATTACAGACAAATCAAACACCAAACGATAGCACGCTATTCCCTAAAACATCGTGAAATAAAGAGTTACAGGTTTGCTGCTCGCACATATGATGAATAGTTTTTGAGGAGAAACGAAATTTTGCAACAGGTTGCGTGTTATCATGCTGCAACTAATTACTAAGTTTCAATCCGATCGTTTCAGTAGTTCTTAAAATATTGACGAAATAATCTCAAAAATTCGAATAACAACTCCCAAATTTGGGCCGATTTGGACCACTAAGGAATTAAAGAGTAGCTTTTTACAACGCAACCTAACCTGAAAGTTTCAATTCATAGATAGGATTCGCCATACTCACGTTATCGTACCTACAGACGGCCGCTCGGAAAGACTGAATTGATTTTGTGGCCGAATTCGTCATCACTGAGTCGAGCCTAGTCGTTAGAGACCATTTTCGGGAAAATTTGAGAATTACGAACATTTTGACTAAACGATTGCACGTTGTTCTCTAGAACATGCGCGTAAAAACACAGGTATAATTATTTTTCATTAAGTTGGACGAAGTAAATGGATGCGTGATATAATTTTTATTGGATAATTTAAATTATAACGCAGGAATTTTCAGCTGATTACCTCGAAGCGGGATAACTATGAAAGGTAAATGTCTCATTAAAACCTATAATAATGAAAAGCGAAATCTAAAAAATGCAGTGAAGTAGATATGCAACACCTGTTGCAGCACAATTTTGATCATTTTTACATGTAAATTCCCATAAGGAATTGTAAGATCCGTTTTGGTATTTTGGTTCCTTTTCGAAATTTTTTCCAAGTCCGAAATTTGTTTTGAGTCCGAAATTTTTTCTTAGTTCCAATATCTGAAATTTTTTCGAAGTCTAGTCAAAAGCTTTTGCGAACGTTTCGTTTTCCTAAGGTCTTCTCTACTCTGTATGGTTGTTAATGCTTTTTTGAGTATTCCCTCGTCCTTGAAGATTCCTCAGATGTGATTCCTGTTTTATAGTCCTCTGAGGACGCGTAAAGTTCTCCTCGAATGCAAGCGAGTTGAAATATCCCGTCAGCGCTCCTTAGACATATTTTTATGGTTAACCTTCATACACGTTTTTTGCGCGCATCTTGTAGCGAACAGCGTGCTATCGTTTTTTCCAAATGTCTGTAGTTATCGAATTTTTGCACGAAAATAATCTCAAACGACTACGTTGGACTCACTGATGACGTGATGGCAACACTGGTCGGGCTTCGTAAAATAATTACTCAGCATAGTTTTTACGCGTTTCCTCTAGGAAACAGCACGTTATCGTCTCGAAACAATGTCTGAATTTATCGAATTTTGAACCTACAATAATTTCAAAAGATCGAGTTGAACACCCTGAAGAAGAATCCGTGGTCAAATTAGATTCTGCTTGTCCGTCCATCTGCCCGTATGTGCTCTAACTTCCGAAGGAAAGAACTGAAGAAAGAACTTGGCGACTTGAAATTGTCAGATTAGGTCCAAATATGTTCGTTAATGGATGGAATCTGTCGAATATTTTCCTCTATATCTCATGAGGTACTGAATCTACAAGATTGAAACTTCGTAAACACTTTTGGAATACCAACGCGCAACTAAGTGCAGAATTGCGTGTAGATCCAATTGTAGGAAAGAAATGTTTTTTCGAAAATTTTTGAAATTTCTCATGAAACTTTTTTTTTCCTCTGAGAATATTGATTATATTGTAACGATATTTGATACAAAACGCAAAGTTAGAATTTGAAAAAAATGATCCAACTTTCAATTCGATCCGATATTCATTTCCGGAGATATAAGGAGAAGAATATGCCAAACGTTCGTTGTTATTTAGAATATTGACGTTATTTGCGCAATAGCTCACGAAGAACGAATTCAATCAGATTGAAACTTCGAAATCAGGTGATGAATACCGACACGCAACTAGGTGCAAAATTTTGTGTTGCTCTAATCGTTAGAATTTGAACAAGCGCGTAAATGCTCCTGACCTTACGTCAGTGCTTTTCTAGAATTTTGATTTTCTCTTTTCTGAAGTATTAAGAGCTGTGATTTATTGCAGTACATATATTTTTTTCGGGAATGAGAAATCTCGAAGTGTTTTCTCGATCTCGCCTCGAAATCGAGACAAGAAATCTCAGGTTTCGAGAGTTTCGTGAAATCCTAACGTCATCTGACGCCATGAGAGTTTCATCTCCACTGGTTGAATAATTTGGCGTTTGCATGATTCACATTTGGAAAAGGCTTCATGTACATTGAAGACCTCTTCCTCTTTCCGAAATTCGCTTGCACCAGATAATGTAACAGAATGAGCAAGACCTTCCGCTGAAACAAATATGCAAGAATTTTAAATATAGTCGAAAAAAATTGCGTTTTGAAACGTTTCAATATAAAATTATGTTACATCTTCCCATCGAATTGATCCCATTCTTCTCTCCAAATTGAACAAAGAGCAGTGAGATTTTTATATAGGTGTGAATTAATCGACAAAGATTTAATTACATAACTGCCTCAATTAAACAATAAATCATCGAGGTCGATAACGGAAAATGGGTTAACCCACATCGATCCTGTGTAAATAATTCTTCGTGTATTGTTATATTGGTGAGCATGCCGGTATTTCTAATCCTTGTACAGTGTCTTCATGAATGATTGTAGCAATACCAGTGGCTTTGGAACGTTTTATTCTTCCGCTTCATATGTATACTCTTTATTAGGATCAGCCACGAAATGTACTTTCTTCGGGCATGGCGAACAACTTCACCCAGAAAAATTCAGGATATACTGTATAACTGTATATATCATAGTAATAGTAGGACTTGGTGAGTACGGATTGACATTTGAAAATCAATTCTGGCTTCCTCCAGAAATCTACAGGGGTATTTTTACGCGCTTGCTCTAGGGAACAGCACGTTTTCATTTCGTCACGATGTCTGCAATTTTCGAATTTTGAGCCGAAAATGGTAACTTTCGAAGGAAAAGACTTGGTGACTTGAAATTGTCATGTTAGGTTTGGAGTCCAATTACCTCGGCTATGTTCGTTAATGGATAGAATCGGTTTCGGAGTTAGGCCAATTGAAATTTTGAGGTTAATTCCTTGATATCTTATGAAGTATTGACTCGATCAAATTGAAACTTCATGAACAGTTTTGAAATACCAACGCGCAACTCAGAGCGGAATTTCGTGTAGATTTCAGAAACATTTTATTCAAATTTTTTTTTTTGAAAATATCGATTGAATTTCAATGGAATTTGGCACAAACCTTAAAGTCAGTATTTAACAACAATGTTCCATATTTCAATTCCATCCAATATTTAGTTTCGGAGATATCAGGAAAAAATGTGCCAAATATCGTTGTTATTTGGAATTTTAACGTTATTTCCGCAATATCGAAAATTTTCCAACTGTACGTTGAAGGAATAGATTACCGAAGGTTATCCAATGACGTTTATTACTATATATAAGGTGCAATACTTAGAAATAAGTGAAAAATAACCGAATCACTCAACATTTATTGAGATGAAAAGTATGGTACCTTATTAAACAAATAATCTATCGAAATATTTGAAATGAAAATTAAAATGAAAAAAGCACTGACGTGAAGAAAGCAGCTTTTGAGCGCATATTCAAATTCGTTGCTGAAACCGTCATCTTCTCACGTATTGGTAAACTTCTGGTAAACCCCTAATCATATTATCTTCACGAAATTCTGCATGAGCCTTCAAGTTGTCATTTTGTCAATCACGTACATTCTGGCTTTTCAATCTTCATTTTTGGAAATACATATTGTGAAAATACAGATTGGATCGAATCGAAATTCAGTACTCTAAAAAAATGTCAGCTTGAAGAAAGAATTTCATGAGGATAATATGAACAGGAAATCGCAAAATATTGAATAATTTGATACAAAAATTTTTTTTGACAATTTTCTCATGACAAGATCATCACGAAATTCTGCACAAAGTTGAATATAAGCATTCACAAATTAGCTGCCAAGTTTCCTTATGATTGAATCAGTATTTTTCGAGATATACCGAAAGAAATAAAATCGAGAAAGAAACCACGAAATTTGTCATAATTTTTTTTCAATATCCCCAAGAATTATAATCGTGTCAAACTAAAATTTAGTACACTTCTTTGAAATATGGAGCTCAAGCGATGAGAATTAATGAGAAATAATCTCGAAAGTTCAAGCGATTACAACTCCGAAAAAATTTGGCCGTTTTAACCCATTATCGAACCTAACTGCCACATCTCGATGCGCGACTTGCTCTGAAAGTTTCAACTCGCTAGCTTCCTGTGTTCGACATTTATCGTGTCATCGGCCAGACGGACGACCGGCCCTTCGGATAGAATCGATTTTGACAACGGATTCGTCATCAGTGAGTCCAACCTAGTTGTTTTAGAACATTTTCGGGAGAATATTCGAAAGTTACAGACATTTGGACTAAACGATTGCACGGTGTTCTCCAGAACATGCACGCAAAAATCTCATTCGAAGAGGAAGTACCTGGTCCTAATTTACATCTTTGAGCCAAAGCGAATCCTTTTCGGTTCATTTTTCATATATTTTCACGCTGTTATTTCGCAAAACTATAACACAATGTACGTAGAGCGTAATGATGAATTCTGCCCGACTGATAAAAACAGCTTAAATTGATGATACCAGATGGATTTTGATGACATAGTCTATGCGGCGTAACTGAAAAATATACAACTCGGTACCTGCTAAGAGTTAACGCAAAAGGAGAAAAATGTTTCATCTTTTGAAATACTTGGTATTGGGATGACTACTATTTATTTCCGGCTATACATATCGGACTAAAAACCCTGAATATATGTCAACACAAATCACGAATTTGTACAGGTGGAGTTATTTCATATACCCGCTCTTACTCTTGTCTGCATGCTTTTATCCGGTTTATTTTTGAAAGATTCAAATTCCTTCATATTTCACAATTGTCTTGGAAATATGTATTTCAATCCCATCCATCGAAATTTTTACAACCGCTTTGAAATTTTTTTTGACTGCCTTGAAATTTTTTCAACAGCCTTGAAAGTTTTTCGAATGCTTTGAAAATTTGCCAACTGTTTTGAAAATCTGCCAACTGCTTTGAAAATCTGCCAACTGCTTTGAAAATTTGCCAACTCAGTTCAACATTGTGGGGGATCGTCCGCCCATCCCCTCCCTTAGGCCCGTCCCTGCCTAGCGGTTGTTTCATTATTTCCAAGGGTATTTCCGAATTCATAATTCATCATTGGAATTCGTGCTGTTATCGCTATGTTCTACTATCTAATTTACATGTTTGATATAGGCAGATAATCTTGAACTGAAAAATTTGCAGCGTTCTTAGGTAACTTATCATTTCAATTCATCCCCAGGCTTTTGCTGCTACATTCTGCCTAGAGATGGTGCTATAGTTCCTACAATAGATGGACGGGGACGACTGAGCCAAGTTGAGTGGAATAATTATAATTTTCGTGATTCAGACGGCTACGGTACCTATGCTTTTGGCTACGATATTGAAGATCCAGATACTAACAATGTTCAGTTCAGAAGCGAAGAGAAACTATCCAATGGCAGCGTGGTAGGACGTTATGGATTTCTGGATCCCGAAGGCGTAGCATTTATAATCAATTACATAGCAGATGAGGGAGGATATAGGTGAGTCTGATGCTTTTCGAACTGTAAACTCGTTACTTGGTAAAATTGGAAGTTGTGTCATCCGAAACTTCTATCACATGAGGTATAGGCATGAGGATTATCTTTATGAAGATTTCATATCTACTTTCAGTATTTCTGCTGAATGAAGGAATATTTTATGAAAAAAGATATCTCCAATAATATTCTTCACCAGTTGGTGTTGCTCAATAGGGCCGCTGGGTCGCGCGCCCTCCCCAAAAAACTATACTGTCGTACTACACAATTAATTCTTTTCAAATTAGTTGATATTTCATTGAGAAACAACAACCGTTAGTTAATATTCCAACGAAAAAAACCAACATAAATTCTTCCAAACGATCCGTCATCCGCCCCCAACAGAATACGTCCTTATTGACCGTGGGAATATCGAAAATGTATCTCGAGTGCGCGAAATACACGGCAGCATGGCCAGGCTGGCCGGAACCCTCATATAGGAACAAACAAGCACAGCGAATGCTGTCGAAGGACCCTGATCAACTACAAACTATAAGTACACCAGGGCCGCGAAATTTATGCGGCCCCAATTCGAGTTCAGGTGCGGTCTGAATATCTTGAACAAGAAAAGCGGAAATTTTTCTCTGTTACTGTGAGTGATATTTGGGTTATATGTACAGTGGACCTCTAGTTTTAGAAGTTTGCAGAATAAACAATTCTGTATAGTTCCATGCTTAGGAGCAAACAATTTCTCGAATATAACAGGGTGGCTTCTGGAGACTACAGTTCGTTTTTTCCAAAGAATTTTTTTGGTGCAAATGGTTGAAAAAAACTGTAAGAATGCGCAATGTTGCCTTTTTTATATCCAAGAATTTTCGGGACAATAAGAACTGAAATGGAGTGAAAAATGGAAAATTACTAACATTGCACATTCTCACGAAAGAATCAAGTACACCCAAAAAAAAATTTCAATAAATACTCTCTGAAGCCTGCAGAATGACCCCGAATTTTAATATTCCACGCAGCTATTGGCAACGTTAAAGCTTTAAACCAAGTGCAGGTGCCTTCCCTTGAGATTTTGACGGGGTGAATGTGGCTGTATTGCCTAGCCGTAATTTACCAGCACGTAGTATTGTTTGCTCTTAAGTATTTGGATAATACCCTGATTGTAAAGCAAACTGAGTTTCAGCTGGTGTTTGTTTTTTATGTGTTCTTCCCTTGAACGGTTTTAATCTGATGTTATTCCAAGAAATTTCGTTGTTCTCTGAAGTTTGAAGTAATTTCATCAATTTTATCTCTTCAGGTATAATTTGTGTTGATTGTTTTGTTCTGAAGCACATGTTTTTTTTGTGTTCAGTGTGAGCTTGCGAGACTTCAGCCATTCCTCTATTTTATATAAATATTTGTTGTCTTGGTGAATTGGTTTGTATCCGAAATCAATACATCAGCAGAAAGTACCATCAATTCTTGCATTGTAACCCCTATTAAGTCATTTATGTACAACAAAAATAGTATACATCGTAATACACTTTTCTGTGGTATACCTTGTTTGATGCTGTTGTTCGATTTTATTTCTTCACCTCTTTCGGTTATCAACACTCTCGGTTCACGTTATGTCAGATATTATATGAACCATTCTAGTTGCTGTCCTCTAATTCCCTTTTGTTCCAATATTTCCAACAGTGTATCATGATCGACACTGTCATATGTCTTTGAGCGATCTAGATATAGTCCAAAGATGGTTACTTTCCTCTCAAGACGATTTTCGTGATGAACTGGAGAATAATAATAATAATAATAATAATAATAATAATAAATCGTCTTTATTAGGTGAAAGTTTAGCTAGAAGCTATTCTTACACTTTTACCTATCAAAAATAATACCTTAACCTTCTGAGAGACAAAAAAAAAGAAAATACAATGCACTCAATGTAACAAACAAAATGTTTACAATTACATACATAATTATAGCGAAGTAAATATATCCAAGTGAGAGTAAAATTGAGTTTCTGGTATGAACTCGAAAGCCACTGATTGATTTGAATTTGACGCTGTTATCAATACAACTATGAATAAGAGGTGCCTGGTAAGAAAATGAACTTTTGAACTTTGTGGTGTGATGACGGGGAATATCAATATTTAACTGTCCTCTTGTATTCACTGAATGAACGTTATGTCTAAAATTCATTTTATTGTATAAGTATGAGGGTTGCTTTGATCTAATTATTTTATGAACGAAGCACATTAAGTGCTGTCTCCTACGGTTATCCATTCAAAGCCATCTCAAGTTTATGTGGCCAGATGTTGGGACAGATCTCCTTAAATTGAGAACGCGACGGCAACACCGATTCTGAACTGACTGAATCCGCACTTATTTATGAAAGAACCATATACTACATCACCATAATCAAAACGCGACAAAACAAGCTGATTGCACAGCATCATTCTCATACTCCTGTTCAAGAAGTGAAATGGCAGAATTCGTCGATTTGCCTTTTATAGACCCAGGTTGGTTTTTTCTTAGTGTGTTGCATTTTTCTAGAAATTGCATTACTCTTTTTGCCATAACTATTTTATGTATTTTTGAGAAAGATGAGAGGATACTTATTGGACTATAGTTTTCAAGAGTTCTTTTTGAAAATTGGTTTTATTAGTGCAAGCTCAAGTCTTTCAGGGAATACACCATTCTTGATCGAGTTGTGCAATATGTATGTTATAAGCTTTATTATCTCATGAATTGAGGTCGTCACCATACTTGTTGGAATTCCAATCACTGCCGTTTTTATTTTTGGTCAGATTTTTGAGTTCTGTTTGTTTGTTGTATAGTTTCCTTCTTCATTTTGTACAGCGTTTATGGAACATTCATTGCATTGCATTCATTGCATTCATTGCTTTACCCATATAAGACATTGGATTAAACATCAGGGATGGACTTTTTGGACTGTCTTCTGGAACAGATATAATTTCGTATAGAGTTTCCTATCGAGTTTTGTATCTTGCCTTTAAATTGAAGTAGCACTCACCTTCACATAAGTTTCATTTTTTTTGTAGATTCTTTAGGATTTTGAAAACATAATTATAACTCACACGTAAATATTTCAGAAATTCATATTTACCGCGCACAAGTGCCTGGCCCTTTTGTGGTCATTTTTGTGTTTATTAAATTCATGGATTATTTGTGATTATCTGTCGTTACAGCATTGTTGTTGTCCTTTGATTATATTAATAAACATCATTATTATTAATTAATTTGCAATATCTAAAGGACTTTCTGTTATTGGTGGTTCACTGACAAACTCCCCCCTTGACATAATTCACAATACTCTAAACTGTCTTGGTTTTTTTATCCAAACTTTATATCACTGTTTCAGATTAATCTGTTTTATGTCTTATTGAAATCTGATTATTTTGTGTTTCGTTCGATTCCATTATTTTAAATCGGTTTTTCAGTACTCAGCACAAACAAGATGTCTAGTTTACTTATTATAACCACGATTCCTGGATATTTTTGGTTGAAACATGTTTTCCTTCTTCTCCTTGATTATTGTTTGGAAATGTGTCATTGAATAATTCAAGAAACTTTAATAGGATGCCATCCATTGTCTGTTTACATCCTCTTCTTCTATATTAATAACTTCCTATGTGGGATGTGAATTGCCTCCTGTATATGTTGTTTTTGTCTTCTTCATGGTTCCATATATTTATTTTTGCGCATTGTGGTCTGAAATTTCAGAGTTTATGACTTCTACTGAATAGTTGATTTGGTTACAGTTTGGGAAGATTGTATCTATACATTAGCTTGATGTTGGTGTTATTCTGGTATATTCAAAGTTTTTTTGCTGTAAGCTATAAGATGTCGGTCTATTAGTGTAGTCTGTTTGATTTTCACTCGATGTTGAAAGATCAATATTGAAATTCGTGAAGAAAAAAATCGTTTATTTTTCAGGTTGCAAAATGTTCAAAATTGTATTAATTTTTTCGAAAAAAGAAATCATTGTTACCGATTGGAGGCCTGTAGATTCTTATTGTTATGATTTCATCAATATTCACCCCATCTCCAATTGCAGAACATTGAATGCGCCCTATTTCCGACATTTTGGAAGTACTTAGTGTCATTTCCTTCATATATGGCACATCCACCAACATTTTTTCCGCTCTGCAGAAAATGATGTGTCGGTCTTCTTCAAAAAACATTTAACATTCGGAAAGCCAGAGATCTTCTCGAGATATTGAGGAAAAAATCTCAAAGTTTTGAATAGCTATACAAAATCTGACATGAATCATTCCAATATCTCTGAAAACAGATAAAGGATCAAACTGAAATTTGAATCACTATTGTTAAATTTCGCCTTGAAGGCCCGTGTCAAATTTCATTGAAATCTGATGAACATTTTCTCGGGAAAAAAAGATTCCTGAAGGAAATACCATCCTCGCGGAAATTTGCACTGTAACTCGTCGGTATTCCACCACTACTTATCAAGTTTCAATCTGATCGCTTTAGTATTTTCTGAGGTATTGAGGATTTAATCTCCAAATTTTCAATTATCAGCGAAATTTTACATATCTTTCCCAATATTCCGAAAGAGAATAATGTACAGATTGATATTTGAAACATTATAAATATCGTTATCTAATCTATTGTCTCTGATAACTCCAGCTTATTCAACAAAAATCAGGAAAATTTTCGATCCGTCTTCAAATGTCCCAACAGTGTCGAACTACCTTGAAAGTTTCTGCATAACTCTAAAACGTTCGATTTCTGCCCCTAAACTAAGTATTCATGTGTGCCGGACAGAATTAGATTGGATCAAGGATTCTTCTTGAGGGAGTCCAACCTAATCGTAATGGACCACTTTCGGCACAAAAATCGAAAATTGTAGACATTAGCGCTGGAGGTTAACGCGCTGTGTCCCAGAACAAACGCGTAAAAAATGATTTCACAACATAGGAACACTCAAATTTGAGATGTGATGATTGTTTAGAAGAGACAGTGAATAGCATCCGTCAACTTTCCAGATACTCACTTGACAAAAATCATGTTATTCGATGCAGACCCGAAATTCAGCAAAAAAATTTATTGGATCGAATTGAAATATAGTACTTGATTGAAAAATAATATGTCAGCTTGGAGGTTCATGCAGAATTTCATGAGGACTTTATGCAGAGAAGATCGCCAAATATCCCTATCCCCAAGCAAAAATGCGTTCGCCGCGATCAATACGTGAAAATATAACCGTTTTGGCAACTTTTATGTTGCTTTATTTTTGAATGAATCACGCGATATTGATTGTTCAGTTCTCCTTTTCTAGACAGGGTAGAATTTCGATTGCATAATGCGGAAAAATATTTCTATGATTCATGAATCAAATTCACAATCTGTGTATTTTTACAGGGCCAACGTCGAAAACACAGTGAGGCTCAGTTATTTGAAGCCTATCAAAATAGAGACTGAACATCGCAATGAAAAGTATGCAATAGAAGAAATATCTGCATCTGACGAGCCCATTGAATCAAAGGATGTATCAGCGGATTGATTAGTTCAGATATCACATAAAGGACAGAATAACACATATCCGAATCATCCGAACAAGAACCGGGATACTGGAATATTCTTTTACCAATTATCAAGATCATTATCGAAAGATGATAAATTGGTACTTCAAACTTTGATGTTCATTCAGTTTGCCCTGAATGACAATAGATAACAGATTGATAACATCTGACATAGCCACATTTATTTTGCATGTATCATGACAAAGAATTCCTTCAATATGACGATT
The DNA here is from genome assembly GCA_958510865.1 of Myrrha octodecimguttata. NCBI lineage: Eukaryota > Metazoa > Arthropoda > Insecta > Coleoptera > Coccinellidae > Myrrha > Myrrha octodecimguttata. The sequence goes on along the minus strand of OY294064.1, from coordinate 2,019,266 downwards.
TAGTATATTATTCATTCTTACTGTTTTATGAATTCGATTCCCAACCTGTGATTATGAACTCTGTGAATTTGAATATTCATTATTTTTCAATTTCTTATAGGAAAATTTTATATGTTAGTGAATAGTTGACATAAATAATTGATAATTATATCTAGACTTCCATAACCAGTTTTTCCAATCATTATTCCAATACGAAAAACATATTTTATGATCTATATTTCAGTATCCCTTCTTCAACCTTTTGTTCAACGTACTGGAATCAGGTTAGTTGCGATATGAATTTAATGATCATTATAGCCATCAAAATACGTTTTCATATAGTGCATCTTCAATTATATTCAATCAGAACTGGAAAACATGAGATACATGTCGGATATGACATTATTTAGAAAATTATGTGAACCTCTAATTTACATTTCAATAATAATTTATCTGTGGGCCCACTGGTGACGTTTTGTCACCGTAGCGTTTTGTCACCGTCACCGGGTCTCATTACTAGCATTGGCGTGCGCGCACTAGGCGACGTGACGGTTGGGTGAGTTTTTGTCAGCACCATCGGCCCAGGTACAAAAATTCACCTGTCACAAAATTTACGTTCGGAAATTTATGCTGACAGCTGATATTATTTTGACATTTGATCAGAGCAACCTCAAAAGAAGAATGAAACTTTTGATAAAAGGTTCGAAACGTCGGTAATGTACTAATAGATCCTGATAAATTACTGTCCAAATTCCTGAGAAACCTTGTTGAATTTATAAACATGGACGTTAACCACCAACAAAATCTAATACTCAATTGCATTGTTCGAGAAGATTGTTGCGATGTGTTACTAGAGACAAATCTCTGAAATCAAAGACCTATCTGTGTAGTATGGCGGATTCGATTATTCCAGAAAGAGTATGTGAGGTGACACTGTCTATTGCAAAAACAAAGCAGTATCTACAGAAAATATAGGTTTGTTCCTTGTACCTGCATGAACTACACTAACTACACCAACCCCAATGACTTTCAATTCTCAGTGCAGCTGGGTGTGGTTGAGTGTAGTCACAGATAACAGAATAAATGGACTTAGTGTAGTTCAATCTGTTCCATGATTCTCACAGAATACAGAATATACCATACATGATTTTATACAAATCCAAGATGACATAATTCTATGTTTCTTTTGTTTTTGCTACCATTTCGAGGTGATGTTTATCTGTCGTAAAGTTTTTCTGAAGTCGTCATGGAAAAAATTCTATTTTGAATAACGATATGATGAAATTTAATTTCTGGTGGAAGTCACTAACATAGACCCACAAAGAGCTGAGACAGCTCATTCAGGGGCAAAAAAAAATCCAACTATAATTCCTGATTATACTTTACCATGGAAATGACGCTCATGATACCTAAGAAAGGAGACCTGACGCAACCGAAAAACTACAGACCAATTACATGTCTGCCCGCATTCTATAAAATACTCACGTCAACCATTGGCCACAAAATTAATATCCACGTCAAAACCAATAACATCATGTGCTGGGAGCAGAATGGATGCAAGAAGAAAGGTCGCGGAAGTAAGGAATCGATAATGCCATCACTAAGCAGGGGAAAAAAGCTGAAGAACATAGCAGTCGCCTGGATAGATTACCAAAAAGCGTTTGATTCTGATCCCCACTCATGGCTACTTGAAGTACTTGAAATTTATAAAGTCAATCGTGAAGTGATAAAACTTCTAAAGTGCCTGATGTCTATCTGGCTCACCTCGCTGACATGAAACAATAATTCAACTGCCTGCAGAACGACAGGAATAAAGATAAAGAGAGGAATATTTTGAGGGGATGGTCTAAGCCCACCGTGGCTATTTTGCGCTGAATCCCCTCAGTAATGTGCTGAATAGATCTGCATTTAGTTACAACATGGATGCAAGGAACAAGCTCAGTCGCCTATTCTATATAGATGACCTGAAATAAATATCTAGAGGACGAAAACGTTAAACGCGGTAAATTGGCTGAGGAAGAAAATATAAACTTGACGGATGGAAGGAAAATACCCAAGCTAGCAGAAGAGGAAAGGTATAAGTATTCTGTGTGCAGCAGACATTTTAAATCAGACAGTAAGAAAACAAGATGGAAACGGAAGATCAGCTCATGAATAGAATTCGCAGAATTCTTACTACACAATTGTCAGCCAAAAACAAAATGGAGGCCAGTAACATCTGGGCAATACCGGTATTCGTGTACACCGCTGGAAGTCTTACCAGGTATAGGACAGAGTTGGAGAGGCTGGACAGAAAATCAGAATCACCTGAACGCAGAACGGCATGCTCCACCCGAACTCGGCGATAGAGAGGCTATACTCACCGCGCAGAGAGGAAGGTTGTGGACTGTGTAGCTTGGAGTGTGCCTAACTGAAAGAAGAAAGAAAAGTAAGAAACTACTTCGTAAAAAGAAACTTACCTGTTCAGCAATGGGTAGCAGCACAACGTTACTATCTCGCTCAACCAGGGGAAAACAACATCCAAGAACCTGCACCTGAAGAACTATGTGAGAGGTGGAGACAGAACTGGCAGTTCAAACCTCTGCAAGGGAGGTTTTACGCCAGCCTGAACCAATGAGCTCGAACAGTTACCCCACTCAAGGCTACCTGTTCCTCCAAACGGAGGGAACATTCTTCGTGATACAGGACCAGGTTGTGCCAACACGCGTATACACTGAGGTTATTATGAAACAACAAGTCGACTCAACGAAGTGTAGGTTATGTTGCAAAGCAGAAGAGACATTACAACATTTGTCCTCAGGATTCTCGGCAATAGCTGGCACAAAATATCTTGCCCGCCACAACAGCATGGTGAAAAAAAGTGCATCCGCTGTTGTGCTTGAGGGAGGGCCTCCTACATCATTTAACGACACACCATATAAGCGCCCCGCAAACGATCCAAGAAAACGAGACCACCACAGTGTACTGGGACCCTACCGTAATTACAGACCGAGGTGTGGAGCATAACAGACCTGATATGGTGGTGTGGTTTAAAGGAAAAAAAACAGCGTACATCATTGATTTTGCGGTGCCACTAGATCAAAACCTCTCTGAGACGGGGAAAAAATAGCGAAGTATGAGCCACTATCTAGACAACTAAAAAGTATGTGGCACCTACAAAAAGTGGAAATAAAACCCTTAACAGCTGCAATGGCCAGGTTCACCGGAAAACGACAGAACACCCGCGAGAAATGCATCTACCTTCCGATTCTTCATTTTGGATGCAGAAGGCGGTTATACTGCTGACAGTTGGTATTGTACGACAAGCCGTATTTCCTCATTGATAACAATTAAATGAAGAGTCCATTTACTGAATAAATGCAGCAGTACATATTTTTATGTTTCATGAAAACATTAACTGATATCTTCATATTTACCACAAATAAGTTAGGAATAAAATGTCATGACAGTTTTGCAACAAGAAATGAGAGCTATTCTGAAAATAACAATAAACAATAAATTCAGTCACTGACTCACTTTTTTCCTGAAGAATAGCTCCAACAGAGGAGAATATTTGAGAATTCGTAAATACAATCAATTAAATTTGGTGTTTCTTATCAATTCAAATTGCATAGAATCCACACGAGAAATATGTTTCGTTGAGTTCAAGCCTTTTTTGAACCATATTTCCTGTACGAGGCCCCATCTCATTCAGTTTTCTTCTTTCTCATAGGTATATCTCCTTTGGCAGTTGGAAAGGATTCATTCCATTTTCTGAAAAATTAATCAGTTGTGAAACATGTTTCACAAATATAATCAGAGTCAATTATCTTAATATTCATTGGTTTACAATACTGCTTTTGTATACCTGAGTCATAATGAATTTATAACCAAATTTCGACATGTCTTCGCGAAATTCACATTTAGAAGGTTTTTGATGCATTATTTACCCATATCGTGAACAGGTCAGAAAACATTAATAGTGTATACATACCTGATTTGTTTCCTCTTCTTTAACAATTCCAATTCAATATCACCATGAACGCTAAGAGCCTCGACACAAAAATCAGACCTCATGGAACGATCGGATACTATCCATTATTGACACCACACACGATAATCGACGAGCCTGAACACGATATGAGGTGACTCTGCACAACCCCGATCGTAATAAACGTGAATATATATTTATTAATAGACACCTCATTTTTTATAGATACCAAAACTTATTGATGAAAAATATTTGAATCTCTGTAATGAACAAATTATCTATCGTTAACTTCTTTTCTTTGTAATAACTGAATATTGCAGTAACAAATGCTTTGATTATAGAGAATATCAAAACATATTACAAACAGTTTTATTGATTCAGCCATATTCATTGTGAATATTATTTACTTATTGTTAACAAATTCGGAAGAAACATAGGTTTATTCAATATAACTGATATTTTTCTTTCAGTGTATATAGGCAAATAATCATACTGCCATATCCAAGTGATAAATCTCAAATTGCATCAAATTATCAAATGGATCACGAGCCGTCGGGCATTTTGATATATATTTCAAAGCAATACATTTTCTAGTTCTATCGTCGCTTCTTTTGAATGATCGTCCAAAATTTGATTGTAATATGTATAATAACAAAACCAATCAGTATACATATTATTTACTTTTGATTCAAAGAATTTAATAAGCCACATAACATATCAACTGACAACGGTTGATCAGGTGAATCAATCCATACACATGATGTTTATTTTGTAGTGGATTTTCATGAAATCGGGGCTGTTAGCATTCCATATCTTGATCATTAATTATCCACCTGGCATTTATACTATGGATATATTTGTTGTGTAATGAATCTGACGAACTATAAGTTATCCTATGCAGTTTTTATCTAACGAGTTATAAAATTATTCAATAATTTTTTTTTTAAATATGTACATATGAAATTTGTAGAAGCAATGTAATTCTTTGTATCAAATGATTCAAAAATGTAGGGAAAACTATTTTTTGTGTTCATAGTAGAAACATTTTATGTATTATACATATGATATAAAATATTAATTAATATACTGCCATCAATGAATGAATGTTATTATTTACAAATTTCACAGAAATCAATATAAATTTTCAATACCCCAGGGTCGTAGCTACAGTTGACTTAAAGGTAGGGCAGTTGAAATTGAAATGAATGTTATTATTTACAAATATTTACAAATTTTACAGAAATCAATATAAATTTTCAATACCCCAGGGTCGTAGCTACAGTTGACTTAAAGGTAGGGCAATTGAAATTGAAATGAATGTTATTATTTACAAATATTTATAAATTTTACAGAAATCAATATAAATTTTCAATACCCCAGGGCCGTAGCTACAGTTTACTTAGAGGTAAGGCAATTGAAATTGAAGGTAGAGCAGTCAAACCTTTCATTGACCTCACGATTTTTTTAATATTCAGCTTATGCTTTTTAAGGTAGGGCAATAGTGTTTCAAGGGTGGGCATTGCCCAACCTTGCCGTACCCTTGCCACGGCCCTGCAATACCTTTGTGATTTTTACGCTCTTGTTATATGAACTGACCACAAAATTGTAGGAATAAATACTGGTATAAACTGAATGAGAATGAAAGTTTTTGTATGCATACTGTATCCATCAAGTTAAGTCTTCGAATTCATACTACGTTTTTCCTTCTGTAATGAATGCTCCTCAATGATATCGATGAATAACTTAACAGCTTCGTCTCAAGGTTCCGCACAATCTGATTTCAAATATTCATTTACCTAATTCTGTAAACCATACCGCATAATACGGGTGGGTTCCTGCACTATTTGTAGTTGTTCATGTCAACGAGAAGTCTTGATTATTTAGAACAATGATTATGGAAGAGTGTCATAAAAGAAAGAATATTCCTTTTCATTTTATGCTTCTATTTCTCAACATGCTTCACCGTGGAAGTTAACATCAAAATTTAGTTCCGGAATTTTATCCATATTAATAGGGCATCTTCATATCTTTCTTGATAAAATCTTGGAATGTACTAGGCATTCAACTGATTGATTAGGAATACTACAGTGCACGGTCAATCCATGTCTTCCGAGTTCAAAAATAACTGTGTCTATCATACAGTAAGCCATTCAGCGGTAGTTCCCTATAGTCTAGAATGTCTAGATTTTCAGGAGCAAGTTTCACCGTTAGTTTGATATAATAATTTATATGAAATAAAATATTCCAGTTTTTCATTCACTTGTAAAAGAACTTTTTACCTGTTAGAAATACTACTCGTACACGTGGTATTATAATGATTAGAGGCTGCCATGTCTCAACCGAAATATTACTTTCGCATGTTTTTTCTTTCGGATTGCAAATTGATGCTTGTTAGGAGTTTGATATCAACGTATGACATGAAGTCATACATCCGATGGAGTTTGTAGTCAAAATGCCAATATTCATCTCCCTGCCGACTAAGAGGAAGGAAACAATAATAAGACCATTTTAACTGATATCTAGCAGTTAACTCAGGAAATGTGGTCCAAAAATGAGAGTCAACTGCTATATGCAGTCAAAATGAGTTGTCTAATAGCGGATCTAAGGCAAACAAAACCACAACATGAAGTAAGATTGGGTGCGTTTTTAATTCCATCGAACTGATTAATCGGTGTATCTCCCTCTCTCTCTCTCTCTCTCTTCTTTTGTTCGCCAGCAGAGAAGAGAAAGATAGAGGTTAATCGATTAATCATTTCGATGAAAATAAAAACGTACCCATACTGATCAACAAGAGATTGAAAGGTTCGTGTTGAGCGTAACCATAAGATGTGAGAGTTATTAATGCAATTATAAATACAGGGGTGAGGGGGATATGTCGGCCTGTGGAGATAATCCCAGATGATGAGTTTATAGTATCCAGTCACTCGTTTGATAAATTGTAACTGAATCAAAATTATTACGGATGAAGAAAACATCTGTATAATAGCGAATATTTTCATAGCGGAATTCGTGCACATTTAGTCGCCGTTATAGCGGATCTCTGACAGGGGCCTTCTAAACATCACTGTTAATAAGAATATCCAAACATATAAACAATTTATGCTGTATAGAGTTATTGGGGTTCTTACGGCAAGGGTTCAATTACTCCAATTCATTCATACATATTCAGAAGCATATTAATATTCTGAGATTTTCTAAATGAATTCGTAAAATAGTCTATATACCGAAATTTTTCCTAAGGAAGATAAAACATGTTTTCAAATTGATTGTTGTATTTAATTTAGGAAACCAGTGATTACATACGAAGCGGAGACGGGAGCTGAAACGTCTATTACAAAGAGGATACTACGAACAACTGAAATTAAGACCCTGAGAACAAAAACGGAATACACACTGGCTGACAGGCAGAGGAACTCTACTATTAGAGAGAAATGCCAAACAGACGATGTGGGTCGAAAGATGAGGAAGAGGCGGAGAGAATGGAACCAGCATGTGGACAGAATGAGGCCAGACAGAATGGCAAGGGTCTCCAGGGACAACAAACCCCATGGAAGAAGACCGATCGGACGTCCACCAAAGCGATGGCGAGACAGTTGACAATCTACGTCACAGGAAATATAGACCGGAAAGAAGAAGAAGAATTTAGAAGATAAAAGCCTCCGCCGCAATCACAGCAGGATACCTATTCTTGGCGGTTATAGTATAGAAAATTCTCTATGGAGCGATCCCAGGTTAGCTTCTTCTCCCTTTTTCAAAACAAAAACTATTCCACCCAATCAGAGACCATGGATTCCGTGATGAATTATCGTTATGCTAGAGAGTTCTGTAAGATTGAATACTTAGGAGAATAGGAACGAACACAATTATCGGAAGGATATAATGATTATACAGGGTGGACCAAGTGGTGACTTTAATAATTTTTTTTTAGATTCCTCATATCTGTGGGTATCCAAAAACACTCCATGCATGTTACGCGATTTTTGTAGTTATCAAGTTACAATTTTTTGTCATTTTTCAATTTATTATGCCAGCGAGGTTTCAAAAATTTATATCTTTTTATGTAGTGTGTATTTTGCAGATTTTTTTTATATCTCCCTGAATGTTGTTTCAATAATAAAAATAACTCAGCTACCTGAAATCACTCAAAGTTACTCAAAAAAGGCTTGAAAGTTAGAATTTAAGTCTTCGGTAGGATTCACTCGAACAGCTTCTGGCTGAGTTCAAAAACTTCACACGGTTCTAAGCTACGAAAATCATAACGAAATAATAGTACTTTATCCGCCTTTTCTGCTGTAATCGGCCTTCGAAGGCGGATAGGTTCAAAATCATTGAAACACGATTCAAGTTATTTTCCTACATTTTATCATTCTGATGGTAAATTGTACTTGAAAATGTGATTTCAGAGTAATTTCAATTGAAATTCCTATGAGATAATGGTAGCACGTCTAATTTTTACATAAAGATGAATTGGGCGTGCAGGAACGATCGAAAGGCCTGAGCGTTCGCTAGACCTAAACCCAATCGATTTTTTATTAGAGGATTTTACAAAGAACTGGTTTAAGCGAAGAAAAGCAACAAAATTGGGACAAAAATCTTAGAAGTGAAAAGGAAAATAAAACAAAAACCTTTGACGATTATGAATTCATAGTTGAAGGAAGGGAATTTGGAGATTTCCTGTAGTAAAAAGTTATTTTTTAGTAATTTGTGCTTTTCATTTTCATTTCCAAAAGCAAGTCATTTCACAACTACCAATTTTAAAATATATTCATATTTTCAGTCAGTGATGGGACCAAAATCATTGTGAAAACTACACCAGCCACAGTTTTTGCACAGGAATTTCAGTAAAAATCACTTCAAAATCATATTTTGGGGTTCAGTTTACCATAAAAGTGATAAAAATTAGAAAAATGTTATTTCAATGATTTTTCGTCTATCAGTTTTCGAAAGTCGATTACAACAAAAAAGGCTAAAAAAATACTATCTTTTTCTGATGATTTTGGTGGTTCAGGAGCGTGCAAAGTTTTTAAACCTAGCCAGAAGCTCCTCTTTGTATTTCTTAATCGAAGTTGAATGTTCGAGTGGATCCTACTTAAAACTGAAGAGATTACTTTCGAGCTTTTTTAGAGTAACTTCGAGTATTTTCAGGTAGTTGCGTTATTTTGATATTGAAACAACATTCAGGGCGATCATGTCACGAAAAGAATCTGCAGAGTACCAACAACTACATAAAAAGATATGAATTTTCGAAACCTCGCTGGCATAATAAATTCGAAAAAACACAAAAAAAATCAAATCTCGAGAACTACAAATAATCGTAAAACATACATGGGGTATTTTTGGAAACGCCCAGGTTGGAGAAATCTAAGAAAAAATTATTGACGTCACAACTTGGACCACCCTGTATTATATTCATTATGATTTCGGATATATTTCTCAGACTGAACTTTATATGCTTTGATTGACAATAGATTAAACCGAGAAAAATTAAAGAATCGGAATCTACTTTCGTTTTGTCAATCGAAAGAGGTTTGATCATATATCGAAATGGTTTCGTTTGTGATGCTCATCGACATCTATTCCGTTATTTTTTCTGCTTTCTGTATGTTCAACATCCTCGCTTATCAGGCAACATGTTATATAATTTTCCATATCCGTCTTTGAGCGAAAAAACGTAATCTTGTAGTAAAATATGTTCAACAATGTTGAAATGATAAATATATCAAAAATGACTCTTATACTTCGTCATTACCGCAAAGAAAATATAACCTTTGAGTTAGCGTTTCTCCCTTCGGTCTCTCTTAAATAGTGAAGGATGCATCAATTATTTTCTGGTGATCACTGTTCGGTGATCATTTGGTGTAAGAATTCAAAATCCGTTTATGTTGTACTTTCAGATTTTCGAGAATCGCGACTCTTGGGTGTTAATTGTCCACTTCATATAGTTTTGTGCCACAATTCTGGTTTTGTTACATCCGAAATAAATGCTTGCGTCTCTTAATTTTTAGATTCGCCAGCATTATCAAATGGTTTTTATTTTCATGTAAAATAGTAAAATATATCACAATACAAAAAAATTGCTCAAGGTCATTCACACATACTACTATAAATTTGGTAAAGGAAGATCAAACGATAAAGTGATCCTGCACCTTTCCACTTATTTTGTCCCAGCGAATTTTGGCGTTACCAGCCTTAGAAAAAGTTATAGATCCTACTATAATAGGAGCAGATTGCCAAAGTAGGGTGAATAAAAGGGTGAAATCTAGCCTGATGACCAGATCCGCAGAGGAAGGTCTTGTTGAGGAGGAGGTAGAGTTATAAAGAATAAGAGTTCAACTAAGGAATACCAAGATTTCGGTAAAAGGATAATTGCCATCTGTATTCTAATTGATTCTTTTTTGAGCTCAATTGAAGTGCCAGAGACATTCCAAAACTAAGTTATTCATTGAGAAGCAAAGTTATGGCTAATGCTTCAAAATTCTGTTATGTCTTAAAACTCATAACTTTTTGTTTGAATTCATAAGTGAAAGGGAAATTACAATGGAGGGATACTATGTAGGGCTCAAAAGTGGAATATTCCAATATGCCAGTACCCTTCCTCATAACTATTCATTTTCGAACTTGTTTAACTCATTTATTCTTTTGTTATAGGTGAATATGCCTTCAAAAAACTTCGTCTTAAGACAGACATGGAAAGATGATGTGATTATATTGCAAATTTGGATATAGTATTTAGTATTCCACATTAAGATCGATTCCATATGAGATCCGTAAACATTTTGTAGACAAAAAAAATACTGAAAGCAGGAAGGATAGTGAACATATCTTATAAATTATACCATATAATTTTTTAAGTAGACGTAACTGAAAGATATTCTTCTGTTGAAAGATTCAGATTTGTACTTTGAATCTTCACAGTTAGCTTCGTTTATTGTTTATATTATTTCTATCCTGCAATCTGCAAGGGCGTTCTTCATAAAAAAACAATTTTTATTTCATTTTCAATAATTCTGTTTTAGATATACTCTTATAGTGATGAGTTATTTTAGAATTTTTGGCTTATTTCAATAATTTTTAAACATGCTCCCTCACATTGGCAACTCCAAAGTCCATATGGGTATACACCCATTCAGAAACAAACATTGTCATTTTCAGTTTCAGTGGTACTTTCGACTTCAGGTTTAGATATGTGAGGAGCTAGTGGTTTCGGAAGTCAACCAGGTCTTGAGGATAATGTTTATTCATTAGTAATGAACTTTCAATCCCTCTCGTGATCTTCAGTTGATCGAATGTAAACGCTTTTCACATAATATTCCGCGTAAGATCGCTGTCCTATCTACAGTAGCTGCTAGATGTTGTTTATTACGGTCATTAATGCGTTGCCTTACAAATTCGAAACTTCATAATCCAAGAGTTGATTGGAGTAAAAAATGTATTGACTTCAGAGCTACTTAATAGAAATGAAGTTTGAAAAAGAGAATACAACTCAGCGAAAAGGAGGAAACTTAAGGAAAGCTGAGAACCACAACTCTTTCAGAACACTGGAAAGAGACCAGGTCAACATATTTGAAGGGTACATCGACTTACTTAGCTATTTAATAGTTTGTGAATGCAATATTGAATCATTGAAAAAACAAAGACTTAGTCTTAGGACTTTTCGTAGCTCTAAGTAAAGCTTTTGATTGTGTAAATCATGAAATCCTACTGACAAAACTTGAGAAATATGTTGTAAAAGCAAATGCTAATGATTGGATAAGCTATTTGGATAAGATATTTTCTATCAAATAGTAAACAACAAGTTTTTGTTAGCAATGGGGATTATAAAGTTGAATCAGACATCTGCTCTTCATATTTAGATGAAAGACAGGGCAGTATTGACGGTCCGGTTTTGTTTATCGTTTACATAAATGATATTCCTTTGACAGTTCATGATGGTTTATTGACGAACTTTGTAGATGATACTAACGTTTTACTTGAGGTAAATAGTCTGAAACAAATTATAGAAAAAACTGAAGATAAATTTTGCATGTTGAAAGATTGGTTCTCTCTGAATGGATTGATGATGAACGAATCCAAAACAAGTCTTATTTTTTTCGGACGAGGCAGTCACAATATTCTGCTCCAGGTTATATAAACCTTGGAAATCAGGATGTGAAAATTGTATAGGACACAAAATTCTTTTGTGTATCTGTTGATGGGTGTCTTCATTGGGAAGAACACATAGAGAAAACATGTTTGAAGTTGTCCAGTGTGGGATAAAGGGAATTAAGCCACTATACATGGGTGAGAGCACATTGAAGATACTTTGGGGTACGGATTGATTTTTTGTGGAGAAAACAGCAAAATTCATTATTTGTGATCCAAAAGAGAATCATCAGGAACATTTTAAAAATGAATTATAGAGAATCTTGTAGAGGCCAATCTAGAAACATGGGCATATTGACTGTATTTGGTTTATACATATATGAGAGTTTGATGTTCGTTTTTGAGAATAGGAATATGTATGAAGCGTGTGGTGAACCTTATAATAATACAAGAAATTATGATCCTTTTTTTCACATCATGAATTAAATATGACAGAAAAGGGTCCATATTATTCATGTGTGAAAATGTTAAATACATTACCTAATGTTCTTAAAGAATGTCATAATTTGGGTTAATTCAAGAAATCCATATAGAAGTTGCAGGTTCAATTGGAACCACCAAATTTTTCAGATTATCTCCATTCGAATAATATTTTTCAGTTTATTTACTTTTTTTGTCACTTATGAGACGTCATTTCATTTTTTTTTTTATAAAGGAATTATATTGGTATCTGAAATGAAGGAGTTCATTATAATTATTATAACATCTACACTAAAGGCTCCAAAAAGGAGAAAATGTCGAGTGTGTAACCGGCCAAATCTGTGAAAACTTCAACATAAATACCAACAGCTTGCACGATACTGACGTCACAGATAAACCATTTACATTTGAGAGCCAGGCTAATATAGAAGACGAAAATAAAACCGAATATTTTTTGGGAGATTTGATATTGGGAAAACATAAACTTCCTCCTACTCCATTCATCGATTAGAGAAAAATCACATATGATTATTTTGTGATACTAGAATTCCCTAGCTAAGAAAATCGTTCAACAATTTATTAGAAAATTATAAAAACGGATTAAGATGGGCTTGCAGTAAAATATTTGAGAAGAGAGAAAAATTTATTTGTCCATCCCAATGTTGAGGACAAATTATACGTTGAGGAAATGGATGTTGTCACAACATTGGAAAAGCCAACGTCTTCCAGGAAACATTATTTCCGTGATGGCTTGAGCTCATATTATAGGATAATTGAGCTTGCGTTTTTTGTACGCGTTTGCAGGTATTCCTATAGTTTATTCGATCTCACAGAGTCGGTTTCGAATCCACATATTCAAGTTCACATATTGATTGTTTGTTCGAAGAGAGATCTAATGAGTTCATAGAGAAGAACAGATTTAATTTTTCTACAATTTTTTCATTTTTTTTCTCCTTTTATAGCTGGGTTGCCTGCAATGAATTTCGGAAACTGAAAATTGTTCTCTTTTGGCGAAGATATCTTCCTACACATAGAGCTACCAACAAACGTATTTTGAAGGCATTGACAAACTCGAATATGAAGAATTTCTAAAAATTAAGAACATAGACTGGGAATCATTGGTTAGACGACTAATGGAAAAGAGAAACTGTATTTTTCAACATATGGTTGTGTTAAATTATGCGCATGACTGGTTGAGGCGAGGAGTGGGAGAAATAATACACATTAAAATTAATGACACGGTTAACACGGTTCTGATACGAAACACTTGAGCTCCATTTATAACTAACTTACTGCAATTCTATAAAAACAAAAATAATAGGAACATCACGAGAATTGGCTACCTTTGTTGTGACAGTAGTAGGTGTAATCTCGCCCATCTCGATTTGTAGTTTCCATGTCCTAACCTTAATTTTTAACAGAGAGCATATGATAGGTATTGCCAATATTGGTGTTTAACGATGAAAAGTTTTTCAAGTTGATTGTACGAGCTCATAGTTTTTATGACCTTTCAGATCTTATGACTGTAATATAACTAATATCTTGACTGAGACATGATTGTGAATAAATGTTAAATAAAGGATGTTTTTTGCAGTCCTGAAGAAATCAGCAAAGACTGATGAGATCTCGACGCACTTGAAAAATACAGTGTTTCTTTTCCATTAGTCCTCCTACCAATGATTCCCAGTCTATCTAGAATTCCTAGGACATTAGAATCAAGCCTACAAATGGAGAATATGTTGCACACCTTTACTTGTGTTTTCAACAACAGCAGTCGATATTGAAAATTCATAATTCATGCATAGTTTGAAAAGCAAACATTTTATGAAGAAACAGCTAGAACAGAATTATCCCAATACAAAGTAGTTGGCGGACCACATGAATACACCCTACTTCCTACCTCCATAAAAATATTCTAGTGATAGCATTGACTTTTGCAGAAAGTTGTTTTAATCAGTACTTTCGAAGTGGTAACCAAGCTCCATTATGGATACCGAGGAAAAAAACACGAAATTTGACACATTCTTACCAATAACTCATACTTTATAACCGTAAAGACTGAAATTTCTCACACTGATGCTAAATTTCACAGCAACAGAAGTGTTAACGAATACAATGAAGAGTTTCCGAAAAAAAAATGTGATGATAATTTCCTGAATTTTTTTTCAAATCTACCTATTGTACGATCTGAACAATATTTCGCTCCTATAGTTTTGCGTAGTTTTGCTTCAATTATGTGCTTAGTTTTTATACAATAACCTAAGTAGTTTTCGAAATATCAGGAAAATGATCATTCCCGCGAATGCGTTTGGCCAATTCCGCACATTAACGAACTGAAATGCAACCTACCCTGGAAGTTTTAGTCGAGAGTTTTCCAAACGCCCGTGATCGTGCCTTCGGATGGCCAGCTGACCAGCCAGACAGAATCGATTGAGACGCCGGATTCGTCATCAATGAGCTCAACCTAGTCGTTCAAGACCGTTTTCGGTAAAAAAATCGAAAGTTTCATACATTTGAACCAAACGAAATCATGTTTCCCAGAATATGAACGCAAAGAGACATAGATTTCTCGGTGCACAATAGTACATTGCTTGCCGGGTAGGAAAAACCTAATATTCATGGAAGACTGTGAAGATTGCTTTTTTACGCAAATCGTTTAAAATTTGACAGGTAATTTCGAAAAAATCACGAATTATTTCATTCATAAATAAATGGAACGAATTTGAAATTCGTAATGAAATTGGTTGCGTTACTATGGAAACATATTCATGTTGAATTGTCAAACTTATATAAAAATTTAATTGCTCCTCCATAGTTGGTTGAATACTGCTTGAGTGGAATTATAAGTTGAATTCCGATATTCCCAATCAGTACTGGCCAGTATCAGTAATTTCGAAACGCTTCGTACTGATACGAACAGTTACCAAAGCAGTGCCAGTAAAATCGACTGTCAAAATTTACTGACAAGTACTGGCCAGGAATATCGGAACTAAACTATTATATAAATTAATTCCTTTTAAACAAGGTGTTTTCAACCATTTATGCAGAACACTAACAACTGTGAGGAATATAATTTCCTTACAGTAAGGAAATGAGTATTTCCTTACAGTTAGGAAATCTTGACTTTTCCTTTGGGATATATGTTTGTTTGCGGAAAAAGTACTTTATATTGTAGCAGTGAATTATTTCATCAATATTTCGGGAACATTGAAGAATTTCATCAAGTCCATGTCCGTTTATATCAGAGAAAATTTTTCGGTTCAATAGGCAAATTCATATCCAAGTAATCTGCATCCTTTTGTATTCACTATTCACGACAAATATTTCACATGACATGACTACATACATAATCGTTTCAGAAGTACTGTGATATGAAAAATGTTGCCGATTTCTCATGAAAAATTTTAATACTCAGTGTTCATCAAAAAATATATACTTTTTGCGGTATTGCACCCTTCGCTTTCAACGACGTTTCGAACGAAATCTTTTTCACATTCCGTCGAATATTCATCCTGTATACTCAATCGCATTTTTATTTGGAAATAACTGAAAAGTGAATTTCAGGTTTACATTTTCAATAAAATTATACACAATTTTCGGAAATGAGAATCTTCGCCGCTTATCCTTGGGCAATTACAGTGGACGGATATACAAAATTCCAACCACAAATTCTTCATCATGCAAATAATTCGGAATGACAAATTTTAAAAACTCAAACTCTTGAACACTATTAAATCACCCTGGAACGAGCACGTAAAAATATATTTTACCAGAGAATTACATATTCTTTTGTTAGGATTGGAAACAATGGGCGAAAATTATGAACTTGCAGTTCTGGCTATATGATTGATTGAATGCAGAAAAAATATACGGAAACCATAAACTCATTCATTCACCATTTGGTAACCCTATCACACCAAGAGTTCTGAGCTTCTTAAAATGTACACAATGTGCACAGTTTGTACACATTTCTGGAAGGACAAAGAATGCTTGATGTAATAAAATGAAGACCAACTGGTGAATTCCGATTCCGTTTTTGAGATATTTTACGGTTCGTCTCTGAATATGCCTTTGAATTTGAAATAATCTAGCAACAGGAAAATGTATTTTTCCTCTGGGAAGCTAATGAAATAGTTGAAGCTTTCTTCACGTCGTCAATAAAATAGTCCTGCTTCAACACTTAAACAACTGTTGCGAATTCAACCATTTTGTCCAATAAGTCAAACTGAGCAGAATCGGTAGAAGAATTCTTTCACAGATATTATGTTATGGCTATCATTCAATTTGAGTATATTGAAGTAGGTTGAATTGATTTCATAGGATTGCAATGAGCTGATGAAGAATTTGTAGTAAAATTCAATTATATTCTGTCCAATACACTCAATAATTTTCGACCATTTCAGAGAAAATTGAATGAATACAAAGTTTAGTCCGTGACCAGAAAATTATTTCAAACACTACCAAATCTGTTACTCGTTCAGGGGAGATTTCGTTAGGATTATACAGAATCAAATATCTACAAATTGGGTGATCGAACAATCCAGAAATTAATGATTTTCACGCAAGTTCCCATGCAAAATTTTTCATATTATCAGTATTAGATTCTCAATAAATGATTTTGTGACGAGAACGAAACATGACTTTTTTTATCAAAAGAGGCAACCGTGAAAGAATTAGTATTCGATATTATTTTGAATAAACAGGTAGCAATATACCTAGACACTGGTTATAATAATTTCTCATTGAAAGTATGAGTTCATAAACTTCAACCGGACAAATAAAATTTAGAGATTGTTCAATCAGCCAGTCTTCAGTTATAAAGACACATTTCCTGAACAATTCTTACTTCTTGTGAATCGACAACTTGGACTTGGAAAATGTCTGTCCATACAGATAGCATATTACAGTTCAGTGAATTTTCTTATGCGAAACTGAGTAAATGAACCGGAGGAGGTTCGGTCGACTTCTTTTTTTTGCGAAATACTCGGAAACTTTGGAGTTAGGCATTTTTAAGCTCATAAGTTACTTCGATTTGTAGAAATTTCGGAATTTGAGACGTTTGAGGTTAAGTCCTGCGCAACGCACTTGTGTTGAATTTATATACTAGTGAAGGCCATAATTAATGCTTTCTGTATATTCACTTTTTTCGACCTATTGATTAAGATGATGGTATTGAAAACTTTGTGGGAGACATTAACATGGAAATAATTTTTATTATTGCAAAATGGCACAGGGACTGGCATCGATCGCTTACTATGTCGATTTCAGATTCTTATCTTAATACTTGGAATCCTAGGTTATCTTGTAAGTTCTTTTTCTCAACTTTCACCCAAAAAACCAAGTTGACAGAGTTCTTTCATTTCGTTTTTGAGAACACCTCCGTTCACACCTTATTTAATTGGTGTAGTGTTGAACAAAATGCCATTGCGTACATTTTCTAATGTCAATTTTCTGTGACATTCAATTTCAACTTTAATACAGAAGAGTCATGAAGTTTAATTCAAGAGGGCAGCACGAAGGACATTAACGAGAGAATGGTGACATTATATGGAGCAAAAAGCCAGTCCTATTATTGGTATAAACTACGGAGGTAAAAGAAGGGGAGGGAGCATATCCTATATTTTCCCTCGTACCAAAAGTGTCACACACTTCTGAGAACTCTCTGTGGATTTTCCCATACCGATATGGCCGAAAATGAAATAGTATTTTTGTATTCTGTGATGTACAGCAAATGAGAGGAAAATATTCAGTTCAAAGTCGGTCATATTCGTATGGGTAAATCCACAGAAGGTTCTCAAAAGTGTGTGACATTTTTCAAACGTTATGCTCCCTCCACACTTTTCCTACCTCCATGGTATGAACCATTCAAATGGAATGAAATTCCATTCAAGATTATCCAAAGTCTAGAAAACCTCTGTTAACATCAACTGAAAAAAAAAAGTTAAAGATTTAGTGACCCCCGAGTGAAACCTTCAGTTATTGCTGAAGAAATAGAAACATCAGAAAAAAGAACCAAATTTTAGTTTGATTCGGTCTCGATTTACGGAGATATCAGAAAAAGTATGTCGAATTTTATTTCGCGGACTCGTTGGTTCATGGATAACTCAAAAATACTCCTCCCACTATGATGGAATATGGTATTCGGCAAATGCTAGAGCACAATTGTATCCAATATTCATGATGATCGTGTCATAAGTACAAAACATTTTTTTTTCGCAGGAATTCAAACATGCGTGCAAAAGCTGCTTATTTCAATGTTTCTCTTTATTCAACCCTAAATGGTTTGGGAAGTGAGTAGTGAAATGTTGGAAAGTATATTATACAATGAGCGTCAGATGTGTTCTCTTTGGTCTTTGTTATTATTTTCTTACACCACAGTTATGTATATGAATTTATTTTTCGCATTCCATTTTTAGATTGACATTTCAACTGGAAACATGCAATGGTTCAGCTTCTGCAGTTGTTAGCGTCGAAGAACGTGAACAAATATCGCGAGTCCCTACGGGAGAAAAAAGTAAATTTTATGATATAATTCAATTATTTCCTCTTCAGTTTAGAGAAATATACGAATTCCCTTCGAACTACTGACGACAAAATGCTTTTTAGGCGCTTGTTCTGGGGAACAGTGCATTATTGTTTCTTCACAATATTTATTATTTTCGAATTCGAAAGTGTTCTTGAACGACTAGATTAGACTATCAGGAGGAGAATCCTTTAAATGCTGAAAGTTCGTCATCTCGTCCGTCCTTATGTGCTCTAAAGTTTAAAGGAAAGCAATGAACGACTTTCAATGGTCACATTAGGTTTGGAATTAAAATATCTCAGTTGAGTTTGTTAATGGGTGAAATCAGTCGGAAAGTATTAGTATCGTCAATCAGATATACCTCTGTAATTTGAAACCGAACATAAACCCAATATTTAACAGAACTGTTTCAAATCTAAATTCGAACTCATGTTCAATTTTGGAGAAATAATGAAATATTTATCACAAATTTCGTTAATATTTTTAATTTTACGTTATGTCTCAATACTCTCAGAAAAAAATGCGATCAGATTGAAGCTCTGTATAAGTTGAATATCATAACGCACCTCAGTGCAAACTTCGAAAAAATTTATTTCAATTTGAGCAAGCGCGCAAAACCTCCTGGTCCCACGTCAGTGCTTTTCTAAAATTTTTTCGATTGAATTCATCAAAAGATGTGTTTTTCCTTTCAACAAATAAAACCTACAAAGTCACTGACGTGGGATCAGATTTGCGAGCATGTTCAAAGGAGATCACCAAAAGTGGTTTGGTGGGGCAATACGTGAAAAGATGACCGCCTTGGCAGCGAATTTGAAAAATATCTAACATTGCGCATTCTCACAAAGAAATTGAGTACATCCCGAAAAAAATTTCAGAAAATAATCACTGAAGCATGCAAAACGACACCCTTATTCTACGGATTCTTAGATTTCTCCATACGTATCGTTGCATTCATTCGTTGCAGCATGGAGACAGTGGGCGGGTGCCTGTGACATGCTTATGGAGGTTTTTGACGCAAAGGTCTTTCATTGCACCGTAATAATATAATTTGTCATATTGGATATGATATGGAAGTTACTCGTAGTAATGAATTGCTATGGGCGAACTGTTAACACTTGTTATAATTATTTCGAGTTGTTCTGGTTGAATTTTAACGTGAGCCAATTGTTTTTTGGTGGAATTCTTGAAATTCAAAGGTGAATTATCATATTTCACGAAAAAACACAAAATAGTACTGAAAGTAGTTCGAAGGTTCTGAAGGGATCAGATTATTATTGAATTATTATTATGCGATAAATGTTGCTATAAACAATTATTATAGTTCAGTCCAGATGTTCGAAAAAAAAGTATATAATAGCATCGATGATTTTTCATAGCTAACTACCAAGTTTTCATTGGAAAACTGGGAAGGACACATTCTTTTGCAGATAGTGAGATACTTAAATTGAAATATACAGGGTATCTCTAAAACTCAATAGTCTCAATTCTCTCGATTATTGAGCAACAACGATGACTCTTCTTTTTATGTATCCAGTAAAGCTCAACGGGGGGCTTGTTCAAGAATGAAATGAACAGGGTATCCCAAAAAGGGATATGATCAAATATGTTCCGAATTGACAACCACCATTTGTTGAAACACTTCTCTTCAAAATTGAGAGATATAAGCAGTAAGTTAATAATATTATGAATCGTAGGCCTGAGCGGCCGAAGTCTGCTCGGCGTTTTCTTATTCGAAAATTCATCAAAATCGTTCGAGCCGTTTATGAAATAACAAAATATATTCATATGCTTGTGAAAATCTAAGGATTCTTCATTCAAAAATATTAGATATTATACTGATTCTCTCTTATTTTAGAAAGAATAAGGAGCATTTCTACAAACGCTTCGGTTCTACTTAGCTCCAGTAAAAAGGTGGAAAACAATGCCAACCGACTACAATTTGCCATTAGTAAGGCAGAGAAATATAGATTGAAGGAAAATACTGATTTCAAGAAGAAAGTGGAAGAATGACATTCTCAATGGCCCTTTTCGTGTATTCGGTCAACACGCAGAATATGACAAATAAAATATTTCAAGTGTAAAAATAAAGGCACTAACTTCGTTTCTGCAATGAAGGAATGTGATTTGTATCAAGGTGTGCATTAATCAGCTCATTCTACACATTGAAAGTTTGCTTCACAGTATGAACAATAATCTTGCAGTACATTATAATTAATTCATTGGCCTGCAAATCCTTTGAGGTAAATGAATAAAGAAAATATTCCTACCAGACTAGATGAAGAGCTGCTTTGATTTCGTTTAACAAGGGTCCTGATTATCATGGAGTGCTCAATGATGCCTTTTCGAAAAAAAATCCTGCGTTTTCACTAATAAATATATAGAAATTCTCAGAAGGAAAAAAAATAGGAATGCTAGGTTGGTCATGTGACCACAGATCTTATGGATTTTTCTGAAGTTAATGAAATTGTTAAATTTAATATAATTGTACTCTGTGAGATTAATCGCTCTGCTCTATCAAAATACTCCCCGTATAGAATTGAGAATTGCTTCTGACCGCGAATGTTATATTTTAAATTCTGCGGGTGTTAACATACATAGTCACGTTGAATTCACGTATTTTACCTCTTAAACCGACGAATAGTGCTCCTAAATAATTTTCGAATTTTCGGCCGGTATGAGTAGGCAGCTAACATGGTGCGGACATGTAAGACGTATGCCTGAAACAAGACTCCCAAAAAAAGTACAATCATGGCAGCCCGCACAATCGAGAAAAAGAGGATGACCCAAAATAGATTGGCAAAAATCCGTACACAAATCCATGAGTGAACACTCGCAAAAAAATGCTCTGTACCCTCGCAAAAAAACGCTCTCTATGACCTGTCAAAACATAAGTCAAGGTTACTTTGGAATTATAAACTTTCAGATACATTTTCTAGAGAAACGGAAATATATATCGTTCAAAGGAGATCGGAAGTCAATAAAAGGATATTTAATCTTCAAAAACTTACCAGCAAAAGTAACCTAGCTCGTACACAACGGTAAAATTCCAGTAAGAAAGATCGTTCTGAACCGGCACAAATTATGCTGAAATTTTGGAAAAAACTCAAAGTTGGTGGTAAAACACTTAATAGGATTCAGTACCAACCTCTAATCGATCCATTTCCATATAATATATCCCATATTGCAGTCGATTTAGTCGAATTTCATGTTAAAATTCCATATAAGGAGCTCTCGTTCATAGGGTAGATTTATGGAATTTCCTTTTTATTTATCACCAATCGCTTCATTCTTTTGCTTGAAAACAAAGCCCCGAGCTTAGTTTTTGCCTTTTCATACAATATTTGCCAGTATTTCGGCGTTTTACGGTCAGTTTTATTCAATTTCTATCTGACAGCACTGACATCGCTTTCCGACCCCGAATGTAAACACAGATCGGACTCGATGGTCTGTCAGAAATTTTCCGACAAAAAAGAAACGTCACGAAGTAAACAAACTTTTTACGAATTTTTCGTACATTTTCGTTCGTTTGAGAGGAATGGGAATATATTCATGGACGTCTACGGTCTTTGAAGGTTCATTCCCAACCCTCGGTTTAGGCCGAAAAGCTTCGCCTTCGTAGGAGACAGCCCGTATGGAACGGTCTATTTTACGAAATCGGTGAAATTCGTCAAGTTTAGGAATTTTTTTAGGTATCTTGGAATTCTTCGACGTTTTCGAACGTGGTATCTACGGAAAGAGCGTTCTTTCTTTTTTCAGATCGGGAAATCGCCTTCGGCGAGTTCCCTCTCTCGGTGGCTCGAGGTCGAACTGTCAAAGTTTGGAATTTCGTAGTTTTATATTTTTTTTTTTTTTTTTTTTCCCTTCACACAACCTGTTGCGGATTCTCAGGAGATACCCGGGCGCGAACGCCAAGGGTATTCCGATTTGTTTTAGTGCGGAAAGACAACCTGTCTTATTATGCTCACTGTTCCGAGAATTACTGCCTTCTGCATCCATGTGATGGCACTTGCAGGTAAGTTTAGCTCTTGGAGATGTTTAGTGGTATTTTTATATACTAGGCCATTCGCGGATATTATAAGCGGCATAATTTCATATATATATATATATATGAGCAGGCATTTATTGATCCATAGACGTTTCGAGGAGAGGAGAATCCTTTTGAGAATTGAATTTAAATCCATTGATGAATTCGAAATATTCGGTCGTTCATTAATGCAAGAATATGAGAGGGTGTATCGATTAAAGCATATTTTGGGAGGATTTTGCATCATTTTGTAGGTTTCTGTCTGAAAAAGAACTATTGAAAATGAAATAAAATTGTTTTTTATGGAAATCGCCTTGCGTATGACAGGATCAGGCTATTTGTCAAGGGCAGTTTCTCGCAAAAGGGTTACCTAATGAACAATATCGGTGAATCCATGTTGCTGTGTTTTTTTAGGAAATGTCAATTCGACTGAAGAAAATAATTCTGCAAATTTTCTCATTTGTCTGATGAAGGTGTCAGATTTGTACTCTGAAACGTAACAGTTCCCTTTGCTGGTCGTTTGTATAATTTCGGTATTGTTCATTAGGCAATCTTTTACCTAGAAACTGCCCTTGACGAATAGTTCAATCCTGCAATCCGCAAGGGCGGTTTGCATGAAAAAACAATTTTATTCAATTTCTAATAGTTCTGTTTCATTTTTATTTTGTATTTTTTTGTGGGATTTCACTCCCAATATATGTAAAATAGTTGTGAAAATCATATTTTATTCTATCATATCCTAGTGTCGGTATCCACCATACAAAAACATGCCGAACTATCCCAATTTTTCCTCGAAATGCACGATCAAAATTATTGAATAAGCAATTTCATTCGCATGTTTCACATGGATCTTGAGTTGAGTCGATGTGAAGATTGATATCTATCAATTTGTTGCTTGTGTATTTCCAGAATCATTTCCTTTTTTCCTTCAAATTAAAAAAGTTTACCTCAGATATCGTAGGAATCCTTTAATATTTCCTTTGTTTCAAACTTATTATCACAGAACTATCTGCGTCCCAATTCACTCACGATATTCCTATTCGATTTTATAACGTAGAACATTTTGCATTAAGAATCAATTTGCGTGGAAACGGGGCGCCGCTTTTTGCACGACACGAGGAAGTCCGAAGTGACTGGCGGTGGCGTACGAAAAAAACTCCATCGCCAATTTGGCGATGGATTTTTTTTAGCTATACAATTGAACGAATTGCCATACAATCCGATATTTGGTCGTACGTGCTTACCACATTCACGTGACTTAAGAAATAAATCTAGGCCACGTTGTACAAAATTTCTATTTTTGAAGTATTATATGCACTGCTTGCTCGAAAGAACGTATTTATTTATATATACATAAATTATCAATTTGTATATTATTGTATCATTTATTGTAGATACCTAATTAAATTACCTAAGAATGAAAAAACACCAAGATAAGATGAAGCTTCAAGTTCATCATCAAATATCCTGCCTGATAATGAACCTGTCGCAAGTAAATCTGCTGAACATAGTTATCATTTTACGGCGCAAGAAATTATAATACCTCAGGAGGGTGACAATGAAGCAAATTATCCTCCTTCTGAGCCAGTAGAAAATGAAAGAAATAGAAAAATGGACACTCTCGATCCTCAATCGACTGGAGATGAATTTACATTCCTTGATAAGACAAAAAATTCCATTCTGTAAAATATGGCAGAAAAATTTGTCTGAGGTAAAATTTCAAATGATCAGACAAATGAATCTCATAAAGAAAGAGCATGTGGTAAGAACTACTCCACAAATTGATAGAATCTTACCAAACTCGGAAAGAGAAACAAAGATGTTGCTTCAAGAGATTGAATTGCAATTTGATTGCTACATCAGTGAACATGATTTATAGCTTTCTTGAATGAATAAATTTCTTGATATTTGCAAAAGTGTGTTTGTGGACTCTGAGATTCCCAAAGAAATTAAATTGAAAAGAAAAAAAACTACTCAATTAATCGTGTGACATTAAGGACCAAGTTTTAAAAGCGAAATTATGAACGATCTGAAAAGTATTCAGTTTTTTATTATCATTGATGAAACTGTACAGATATAAGCACAAAAAAGTGTCAGACACTCGTGGTGATACTGAAAACACGAATCTGTGTATGACAGATCCTTTGATTTAAACGAGACAGAGAGTGGAACTGCTGAAGAAATTTTTCATGTTTTGAAACATTTCCTGATAGTATGAAAGGAGTACAATTGAGAATCAAAAAGGAATTGCAGACACATGATTTTGTTCAGGGCACTGTGGAACAATTTGCAAGGGATCTTCATTCATATTTTGCATGTAGATCGAAAAGGACTGCTGCACTAAAGGAATTTCAAATCTTTTCAAATGAAAACCCCCATAAGATGTTGCATCCAAGTCAAACCAATAGGCTCTCTTTATAGGTGATATAAAGTTGTTTTGGTACCTACATATACGACCAAGTTTTAAAAGCGAAATTGTGAACGATATGAGAAATATTAATTGTTCTATTATCATTGATGAAGCTATATTTATACAAGCACAAAAAAGTGTCCGATGCTCGTGGTGATAGTGAAAACACGAATCTGTGTATGACAGATTCTTTGATTTAATCGAGACAGAGAGTGGAACTGCTGAAGAAATTTTTCATGTTTTGAAACATTTCCTGATAGGATGAAAGGAGTACAATCAAGAATCACAAAGGAATTGCAGCCACATGATTTTTTTCAGGGCACTGTGGAACAATTTTCAAGGGATCTTTATTCATATTTGGCATATAGATTGAAAAGGACTGCTGCACTAAGAGAATTTCAAATCTTTTCGAATGAAAACCCCCATAAGATGTTGCATCCAAGTCAAACCAAGAGGCTCTCTTTACAGGTGATATAAAGTTTTTTCGTACCTACATATACGACCAAGTTTTAAAAGCGATCTAAAAAGTATTCATTTTTCTATTATCATTGATGAAACTATACAGATAAAATCACAGAAAAGTGTCCGGTACTCTTGGTGATACTGAAAACACGAATCTGTCAATGACAGTTTTTTTTGATTTAGGGCCGGTTTTATAAAACTTAAGTGGAAGTCATCTTTAACTATAACCGACAGTTTTGACAATTATATTAGGGCATAACTGTCAGTTAAAGTTAAAGATAACTTCCAGTTACGTTTTATAATACCGGCCCTTAATCGAGACAGAGAGTGGAACTGCTGAAGAATTTTTTTATGTTTTGAAACATTTCCTGATAGGCAGTATGAAAGGAGCACAATCAAGAATCAGAAAGGAATTGCAGCCACACGTTCTTGTTCAGGGCACTGTGGAACAATTTGCGAGGGATCTTTATTCGAAGTTTGGATATAGATCGAAAAGGACTGCTGCACTAAGAGAATTACAAATCTTTTCAAATGAAAACCCCCATAAGATGTTGCATCCAAGTCAAACCAGGAGGCTCTCTTTACAGGTAATAAAGTTTTTTTCGTACCTACATATGCGACCAAGTTTTACAAGCGTTATTGTGAACGATCTGAGAAGTATTCATTTTTCTATTATCATTGATGAAACTATACAGATATAAGCACAAAAAACTATCCGGTACTCGTGGTTATATTGAAAACGCGAATCTGTGTATGAAAGTTTCTTTGATTTAATCGAGACAGAGAGTGGAACATATACGACTATTTATTTATTTATTTGATTTCAGGCAGAGGTGGACAGAATACTGGAGCATTGGAGTTCTTTGCAAATGTTTTTGCATAGTGAAGCATTAGAGGAAAAGTTGCCCAGTGCTGAACAAATTTTGAATGCCCTCACGAATAGTTTGTATAAACTTTATATATTTCTCTTATCATAGGTCCTCAAATCAATAAATACTGTAAATGTAGAATTTCAATCATCCAAGTCCAAATGCCCCTGATGCTTGAAAACTTTAAAGCTCTTTATAACACATTTATTAAATGTTTTTTGAAGAAAGAATTAATGGAAGATTTTGAAATGGGGTCGTTTAACGATTAAATCGATTTATCGGTTCCTCACAACCACCTTTTCCTAGGGAATATTTATTTGGGAGCCAAAGTGGGTGAATTACTCAACCAAGACCTTGACATCCGCATGCAAGAGCTGACTGATTTCGAATTGAGGTGTTTGGAATTCTACATTCAAATCGGTACTCAAATAAAAGATCGATTCGATCTCAAGGATAAAATTCTACTATTTGCTCCGAATTGTATTCCAGAAACCGTATGTATGCGAAGCATACGTTACATTGCTGAATTTATAAATTTTTTTTCCCACATTGTTGTTGATATGGAGGCTACAAATAATAAGTGGAATTTGCTCAGTGATACCTCTTTCGATGAACATGTAAAAGAAAATATCAATATGATCTGGCAGGTAGTGCAAATTAAAAAATTTATAAGGTGAACCTATGTTCCCAAATTTGATGATTATTGTTCAGGTAATCATGTTGTTGCCCCTGTCTTCTGCTGCAGCAGAACGAGTATTTTCTAGTCTCAATTTGATGAGAACAAAGACTGGAAACTGCCTTGCAGTAGAGACTTATTCGGCTATACCGTCTATTAAAGACGAAATGGCATTGTATGGAGGTTACTTGCTTGGAAACCTGACAAGGCGTTGTTGCAATATAAAAAAAGAAATCAATGATTATGTACCTTATGATGAAACTGATATGTGATATGCTCTCAAGTTTTGTTATTCTCATGAATCTCATAAAAGTCATATACACTGTGTTTTGGATGAAGAACCTTTTTTTTATATTTATATTTCTTATTTTTACAATAATGAAGTTATGTTTGTTATGTTTATATTTATCCGTCCGATTTATTTTCTTATTAGAGGATACCAATGGTTCTATTAGTTGATTTATGAATATTATATTATAATCTCAAGCTAAATTAATAAATGCAAAATTTCAATCAAGAAAATTGCCATACACTCATTCAAAAAAAAAAACTTGAAAATTCAATTCACTAGCCATAAAATAATTCTTATTATTCTATATTCTGTTCTATGCCGAGCCTGCGTAATATACTTTTGATTAAATCAGCTTTGTCTGTGATCCTATAACAGAAAATTACATGCCTGCGCATGCACGAACTGCTTCGTTTTGTATTCAAATCATAGAACAGTCATTTATTCTGATGACAGTTGTGCTATACAATCCTAGCAAAGAGCATACATTTTTATCTTTCGTATTTGTACAAAACGCCTTGGAGTAGCACTGTCGCAAAACCACTTCAGTGTACATTGGTCCATGGTGGAAGAATATATTTCTTGAGATAGACTAGGTCATGACCGGTGAAATTCTCGCCGTTTAAGAGATAATGGGCATGTTGAAAATACGTGAAAATTGCTACCTTTTCTCCAGGTTTTGGATATCATGCCCTTGAATTGAAACTAATTCTAAATAATAGTTCTGAACATTGCTGATAAGTGTTGCTTTTTGGACGTTCAAAGAAGTTTTCAAAAATTCTTATAACTTTTCGAGAAATAAGGATGAAATTTCTTGCATTTTTCATTGTCGTAACTTTTAACCTATTTTTTGAAAAAATTAGGGCCAAATGAATGTTGACCCCTAAGATATGAATGAATATGTGCATTTTGTAAAATTTTCAAAATTGCATAAAACATACTTCGTTTCTCGATGGGTAGATATTTCCGTTACTAGAGAATGAGGGGAAATTCAGGTCCATCGTAAACTTTCACAATTTTGACGAAAACAGTATCCTGTTGCGAATTTAACGGGATGAAATGATGGAATAATGATTACTAGTAATGAATCCATTACTTAAGAAATTCCGGAAAAATAAAAAATACAATTTCAAATCTTCTTTCAATTAATATTTTCAAACCTGAGTTTCAAGCATAAATTGTGTTATACCCCTCTACCACGATTCTTTAATCGCATGTATTAGGTGTTGCTTAAACTTATTCTATCAAATATCCCAAGTGAAGTTATTCGAAAGATTTCAGTTCATTGATGTGGGGGCCCTAGAAATGGTCTAGGATGTCTCATCCATTGTACTAGGTACATTAAACCCAAACATTGTCGAACTCAAGGGCCAGTAGTACTATAGGCTACTCTCGTAAGATTCCTATTGCAAAATTACTAGTGGGTATCGAACCACAAGTTCCATAATATTTGAGTCTTATGTACCCAATATAATGGATTGGAGACTCTAAACCAATCTTGCTGCCGCCTAGATTTCTCGAGCGCAATTATGTAATTTATTTCACTTGGGCTATTTGATTGAGAACAAGTTTACGCTACTGCTGAATACAAATGAAGCGAGACAATTGAGATGGTGTATCTACACCCAGAGTATCGTAGGTGAGGCGGCAAAGCACGTTCTGAAATGTCGTGACCATCAGAACGGATAAAAACAATTAAATTCATTTTCATAGAACTTGTGAGTGAAATTTATTCACTGAAACTCTGGTCTGAAGATATTATTTGAAAGATGATTTGAAATTGTATATTTTTTTTGATTTTCGGGAAATTCCTGTACATTTTATAACTATTAATCTTTATTTCAACATTTATCTCATTACATTCACAACACAAAACTTTTTTCGTAAAAATTGTGAAAGTTTAGGATATACCAGAATATTTCCGCATTCTCTTGCGACGAAAATATCGCTCTTTTCAGAAAAAATTAGAGTATTTCTCAAACAAATTTGGAAACTTGAAAAAGTGGGCACATATCCGTAGTGAATGTTCACATTCACGTAGTTATATTTTTTTCAGAAAATCGGGAATGAAAGTAGCGAGAATTCAAAACGATCATTTCATTCCCATTTTTCGAAAAATGATATGAATTTTTGAAATTCCAGAAAGCATTAACAATAATCAGCAATGCTCCGGAAAAGGATTTTTCGAATCAGTTCCAATTTAGAGACGTGGTCTCCAGAACATCGAGGAAAGGTACCGATTTTTCACGAATTTCCAAAACTCCCACCATCTCGAAAACTGTGAAAGTTTCACCTGAAAATTTGTTAGATATTCTGAGTGGTCATGACCCAGTCTATCACCAATTCAAATATTGTTTATGGTTCACTGGACACCCTATATGAGAACAAACGAACCAAATTACACTCAAAAGACTTGGCATTTTATTTGATCGATACACCACTGTGGAGCAGTGTTTACATCTTCCGTTCCTACAGTTTCGGGAGGAAGTTCTGAAAAAAATCGGTAGATTTTTGAAATACATACCTTTTCACATATTTTATGGGTTATTCAGGTTTGAATTCCATTTATTTAAAGTATTGGGCAAAAATTGATACAAAAATAACTCCAACCAGTAACGAATAACTAGAAAACAACCAGAATGTAACTGATAAATATTGGAGCAAATATGATGACATGTTTTATATAAGCTAGGGCTTATATAAAGCATGTCACCAATCAGGATTGGGGATTCACCTGAACATATTGAGGGGAATCACAAACTGCTTCCAGTTCTCAGCCAGGTATTGATTAATTTTAGGACGCGGCAACCTGTAACCCATAAATCTGTATCACATGAAGTATGCTCTGCGTTATAGACTTGTCAACGTATAACTTGAATTATGTCGTTATAGAGTGATGATTTCCTCGAATATCAGAACATACTCTAGATCTACCGAGAAGTCGGTAGAGATGGTAACACTGCTGTGGAGCTTTGAAAGGTGCCCCGGAAGCGTCCTGATGATATTTCATTATTGTTATCCGGGTTTAATTTTCAAGCAAGTTCTATACTGTTAGGTTGACCGTGAACGAAACTATTGATCAGTTTCGGGGAGGATTAAATCCCGTGGATTCCTTCATTCGAAATTTTATTTTCCCAATATTATTTCGATCCGTTCGAATTGGAATCTAGTACTTTGATGAGAAATGACAGATTGGGGGTTACGAATAATTTCGCATTCGAATTTGTACACTTGATTAAAAGCTAGCGTTTTACGGCCGTCCTCACGGCTGATCGTTAACACAATAATCTCCGAAAGAAACAACTTAGAAACTGGATATTTGAATAAATGAATGGGTAAAAGCAACTCGATGATTCGGCAGATATACTCATTCGAATTTTCTTTTCCCAGTATATGCAAAAATAAATATTGAATCGAAGAGAAATACAGTACCTGATTACAGGTTGAAGGTTCATACAGAATTTCGTGAAAAAATTATGATTTAAAGATCGTAGACTATGGTCTCTAGGTTTGATGGACCCACTGAATCCGGTGTCAAAATCTGTTTTATCCAGCCAGCCGGTCGGAGGAGGAAACTGATATAAATATAGTACAGAGCAAGCTAGCACCTCGAAACTTCTGGGGTAGGTCGCGCATTCGAATGTGGTTGTTAACTTCGTTGGTGGACCATATCGATCTTTTATTATATCTCTAATGTAAAATAACCAATTATGGATCTATGGGAGAGGGTTCGCTAATATAAGGGGTCTGTGGCGTTCTCCGTTTATCAGAGGATCTGAAATATCATCCCTTGGAGGACCAGACCTGGTCGAAAGACCCTCCTGGTCAGAGAGCAAATGTAGGTAATATTATTTACTGCTTCCTGCTGGTTTGCTGTCCCTCTTACTGTTTCAGATATTATGTCAAGATATTTTGTCAAAACTAATTCAAGATGATGAAAAAATTTTCCAATGAAGAAGATGCCATCCATGTTCTTTAAACAAATTCCTACACTTATACGGGGAGTCAGAGTGTTATCTGTGCTCATATGTAAAAATGTATGGTACCCCGTTCACATTTCCTCTGCTAACACTGTGATATACCAAAGAATGTGATACCCTTTCTCGAAAGATTATATATATAGACCCAATTGTTTCGGAGTGATACGAAATTTTAAATCTTAATATTATTTCCTTGATATGTCAGAAACTACCAGAGCGATCAGATTTAAACTTGGAAATCAAATAAAGCATGACGACGCGCAACTTCTTGAGAAATTTGTTGAGATCGTGATGTTTATGGAATCGAAGAATTCAGAAAAAAATTTTTTTTTTAAACTTTTTATCAAACTTGCAAACTATTTTGTATAGTATGGATTAAAGATCGCCAATCTTCATATCACGAAGGAAATATGCGTTTGGAGGGGTCAATACGCTATTTGAACGAGTGTTTATTAGAATTTTCATTAAACGAGTCAGGAATAACATTTCGACGTATATCATATAGAATTAAATATACAAGTTTGTGATGAATAATGAGGTGGACGTATGCCCGAAACACCCCTGTGCCTTTTGTGATTATTGGTCTCAATCTCGTCAGTTCTTCCTCGACGTACGTTCCGTATGCATAATGCTTTGTGCCCTTCAATAGGTCTCTCCCATAAACTTTTTTATCATTGGAATCAAATATTATACCCGTAAGATTACTAAAGATTACTACCTAAACCGCTGCAAACAATCTCAATTTTCAACGAGAAAAGGATCTTTAAATTTGACTCCACTTATTGGCTGTTCAAACGTAGGAGACTTCGCACCTTCTGTGACGTACCGGGATATATCCACTTTCTCTCTTCTCGTGTACTTTTCTCTTTAGCAAACCAATAGACAGCGTAGGCTGTATCGATCGGTGAATCGTACAATAAAGAATGACGTAGAAGGCGATCTGACGCGTTTCTCCCGCTTCCAGCTTGAGTCCCTATTTGACCATTTTTAATACCGAATTATTAAAAATTCGCGAATTGTTTAAGTGTGTGATACCCTATATTATGATTTTGTATCGATATATAAGGAGAAAAATATAAAATATGATAATTCGTGTAACATGCAAGAGACCTATTCTGTAAACTAAACTGCATAGGCCTGGTAATACATCTCTCAATTTTTTTGAACTAAAACTGAGGGCTCTTACAGAGTGGAGCGATGAGCGAAGACGAGAGAGCAAATCGTGATGGTGTAGTAAAATTTTAACGTCTTGTAAATTTATTGTTTTATTTATAATTCAGCTGACCTGATGGTGGCCTACTGCCGAAATCGATAGTCTGTTTCAGAATATAATTATAAAAACAAGTGTGTCTCTCTTTCCTAATTAATGATTCTGTTTTTCGAAGAGAAATTCCAATAAGGAATTGAAAATGGCGTTCTGCTGAAACATGGATATCTTCCAGGTTTTTAGGCTTCCGCGAGAAGTATGAATAGTGTTTCTGTCGCAATAGTCCGAATTGACACTCATTATACAGGAGGTCACAAAACTATTGTCGAAGTTAGCAATTGCGAAAACGTGAAAACTCAATTTTCTCGAATTAAAATCTCAGTTTTTTATAGCCATACTGGGATCTACATTGATAAATAATGTAGGTGTTGAAATGAAATAACACTAATGCCCTAAAAATCATAAGATCTGAGATATTCGTGAAAAACGAGGTACGTGATCGCATTTCGAACCTATCTCAGTTCTCGTAACAAATCTTTGGGAAAACTCTATTCCAGGCCCAATCAAATGATTGTGAATGGAGTAAAGAATGATTGCATCAAGACAGAGGAACAGTTTTAACATCTACATAACGCGTCATAGCATCTCAATTTAGGATAAACTGAATTTCATGATCAAGTGATCACAACTGGTATAGAACTTCAATCAATTCTAGCAAGAGGTAACCTTTTTGTACCGAGAGAAATCGAGATGTAAGTGCTGAATAACATGAAAATATCGCATAGGGGTACGTAGGCTCGGGAATACTATGTCCGGTTATAGTGAACGCTCAGTATTATTTCTTCAAATTGGTTTTTAACAAATGACTTGTCGATATAAGCGGAGTCATCTTATCCGAACGCTGTTATATGAAACTTTATATGGATGCCAAACTTCACACTGCAATTACGTCATATCGGTTGGTCAGTATAGCCGGCGTCATAATAAACGGATTCTACTGTATTCGAAATAATCAAAAAATCTTTTTCTTTAGCTTACTTGTTAGCCTTCTATCGCAGTTTTTCCCCAAATGCGTTTAAATGTCGCCCAAATTTTTCTATATAGAGTTCAAGCTCGCCAAATTTCTAACCCTATTCTATAAGTTTAGTATAGAACCAGATGAAACCCAAGGGAAATGGAGTTATACACAAATAAAGTCGTCGCAGTTTGAGAGTGTTATAAATACATTTTTCTACATTTTGGAAGATTGCATATCTACAAATTATATCGATTTGTATCTAATAGAATGAAATAATGATTCGCATAAGGAGAGAATAATTTACTCTAAATTTTTGCGATATCGCAGAAATCTTTTGTGAATCAAACAAACGAAGAATTAAAATAAACTATATCAACCCTGAAGCAATCTCCTCGGTAGAATTATGATATGCTGTATGAAATTATCACGGTGAATAGAATAATCAAGTAAAACATTCGATTTATTATATTGGAATGAAAGTTGAAAATAAAATTCAGATATTCATTCGAAGGGAATTTCACCTCAAGAGGATTAGATGCATGAATTTCCGTACAATTCAAATGAAAAGTTCTGTGTATTTTAATATGGAAACCAACACCATGCCTTTTTAAAGATCTATAATGATGATTGATATATCAAGAATAACAAAAGGAGCTATCTGACGAAAAACTCAAGAGAAAAAAAACCGAAGATTTGAGAAAAATGCTAGAATTTTAGGAACTGACATGGTAGAGTTGAGGTGAAGAATATAAATAATTATCAAGGATATTCTTCCGTGTTCTTATGTTCGAATAAATAATATTTAACTAAACAATTACATCGTTCCAGGCCAGAGTGTACGCGTATCGCGATATTTCAAGTCGGCTCCTAGTTTATTAATAAAACTGTCAGCAGTAAGAGTTGAATGAAGTATTTCTGGTATGCAAATTCATCCTCACGCCTCCCGAGTTTTTTTAAATCAAAAAGCCAACTCGCGATATCACAATCTCGCACCCTATAAACATAATTATGGTCTATAAAACACATAACATTACTGTAAATAAATTAAATAGATTGTTTTATAACCATATAATACGTGAGGAGGCAAAAATCTGAAACTATTTCTCGATATTATTCGAGGAGGATCTGAAATATCATCCCTTGGAAGACCGGACCTGGACGAAAGACTCTCCCGGTCAGAGAGCAAATGTAGGTTATTTTATTTACTGCTTCCTGCTGGTTTTTCTGTCCCTCTTTCTGATTCAGATATTATGTCAAGATAATTTGTCAATATAAATTCAAGATGACGCAAAAATTATTAATTATATTTATACTCTTGGAAATCTCGGGTTAGATTTTGATCCTGAATATTTCGGTTCAGTTCGTGAATGGGTCAAATGTGCCGAATGGTTTTTGTGAAATCGCCTTTTAAAATTTTGATTTTTTGATAAATATGTCAAATTCCTTAGGTATTTCAAATGTTGAGATGATTCCCTCAATTTCCCGAGAAGAAATGAGGTTGTCAAAATTGAACTTCCTTAACAGTAATTCTAACGCATAACTTTCGAGATGTCTGTTGAAAAAATTGTTTTTTTCGAAAACTATTTATAATTTTATCGTGAGTTTGGTACAGACCTTGAGGTCACTATTCAACAATTGTACTTATATATATCAAATTTCGAAATTTGATCGGATATTCATCTTGGGAGATATTGGAAAAAATATGTTCAATTTCGTGCTAATTTAATCAATATTATTGTTAATTATTTCCGTAATAACTTGAAAAATATCTATATATTCGATCATCTACTGCAAGATTATGTATATCTGCTGGACCACAGGATGGGTTTCAAAAATTTGGCGTTCGTAATTAAACTCCAAACCTGCTCTACAATTATTAAGACTCTAAGCAGATTCTCTCGGTACTTATTGTATTCACGATCAGCGGTTAGGTCAGACTTATAAAGATTAATTATGGTAGCCGAATTCGTGAAATTGAACAAGCGCGTGAAAGCTGCTGACTTCATGTCTGTGATTTTCTATGTTTTTTCAATTATCTTGTGAACATTTGATATCATTATTCGATTAACCCGGTAGATAAAATTCATTTTCATCAAATAAAAGAATTTGTCGGGTATTCTATATAAAATATCATTTTTCCTTATGAACAAACAAGAAAAGTTCGCAAAGTTCAACCATAAAAATCCGAAATTTCCTGCATGGGATGTATATATAAATTTTCGAATAAATAAATTTCATAAGTTGCGTACGTAAGAGTCATAAACGTATATTATCCAAATAATATAATATTATACTCGTACGTCCAGGATAATTACGAGTATTGAGCTTGTTGAAAACATATATGGAACACTAATGGGTATTTGCTAAAATGAAAATTATTTGAATGAAAAAACCGTTGTATGGCCAGAGAAAATCATGCAATTAGTGGAATTTCGCAATGAAATATTTATAGGATGAGAGAACAGAGCATGCATAATACTACGTGGATTTCAAGTTAAAGAGTTTGTTCTAGTACATCGAGATTGAGGTAAAAGTTTTGAAACTACGTTTATTTTGTTCGTTATTAGTAGTTGTTAGCCCTAAAAAAGTTTTCAAGGACAATGCAACGGTTCAATATCTCAAAAACATCATGTTACAAATAGAAAATTCAAGCAATAACATTTTTGCAAATAATATTCTTAAATAGTATTTACTAAGCAAATATCCATTTTGCATCCATTTTTATCAGATCTACGTTTGCGGATATCGTTGAAATATCAACAGTTTTGGAAATATCAATCCCATAAATTCACATAAAGATTCTATACGCATATTATAAATCATATTCCATGTAGAACCACCATCTCAAATATTCGCATATCATTGAGCAAACTCCTTTCCTAAAGAGTAGACCAAGTGGAAAGTGTCTAGCCGTAAATGAAAGCCACATTTTTCATTCGGTGTAGTCTTGTATAAAGGCTTCATCGTACAATGGTATTGGTCTGCATTTCATAGACCATTGTGGCAAAAATATTTTGTATAAGCTTTACGAATTTTTCATGACCCAAGCCTTATGTTAATTCGCTGTCGATTCTGTACATCTAAAAACTTAGAAAAGCACTGACGTGAGGTCAGGAGCATTTACGCGCTTGTTCATTTGCCAAAACTGCCACATATACCCGTATTGACTGCTCCAAACGTCAGATCTTAGATCTTTTCTTTGCATATGTTCCTCACGAAGCTCAGCATGAACTTCAAGCTATAATTTCCGATCAAGTACTGGGCTGGAATTCGATCCGAAATTTTGAATGGGATATAATAACTATGCAAGGAATAATCGGCGAAAATGAACCCTTTCAAGCATTCGACTATCCGAATTGAACTGGAAAACCTACTCTACAAAATATAGTCCATTAGTGGATTCTTCCTAAAGTTATTGTGTTTACGGTAGGCCCTAACAGCTGCTACCTGAACAAAATTACTTCCGGCAGAATCTACTCAGTAGTTTAATAATTGTAGAGTAAGTTTTGAGTTGAATTACCAAGGCCTGATTGGCGAATTTGTGAAAATCATCCAAATATTACACATATACTTGAAAATAAAATTTTAATTTTTTTTTGTGATCTTATTGAACGATCATCAAAAAAATTAGCACAAATTTGCTCATCAACATTTTTCTAAATACTAACGGGGGTTCATCATGACCAGATAAGTATTTGGTGAGGTATTTCTGAAATAAAAACGGTTACCTAGGAAATAATCAACAGTTTGATATCTATTATCTTCCCTATACAGCTCCAAAGATCAATATATGATCAACCCGCAATTTCAAACTCTGAAGCTAGGTAATGACTCCATAAATGTACCATATTTCACTGAAATCTAAAAAATTGTACCCAAAAAAATGATTGTATTGAAAATTGAAAAAATCTGATCGTGTTGATTATTTCTGAGATATGAGAAAACAAGCCCAAAAATTCGAATTGCCACGAAATTTGACATTATTCGTTTCCAATATCTTCTGAGATGAACATCGGGTCAAACTGAAATTTGAAACAATTTTATTCCAATCCTAAGGACATTTCATCATATATTGCGCGACTGGTATCCTAGAACTACTTGAGAAGTTTCAATCTGATCGTGTCTGTACTTCTCGACATATCGTGGAAATAACCAGATTTGACATATTTTTTTATATAAAAATATCTGATCGAATTCCAATTAAAATCGCTGTTGTAAATATTGATTTCATTGAAATCTGATCAATGCAATGAAAATTTTCGAAATGATTTTCCTATAATTTTTTTAATGTTGAAATAGATCCACAAGAACTTTCGCATTAAGTTGCGCGTTGGTATTTTCCAATTTATCACGGAATTTCTGATCGCATAAGTACTTCTTGAGATATCAAGGAAAATAAGTCAAATTTTCAAATGATAACGAAATTTGGACTCTGAAATTCAATATAAGATGAAACTGAAATTTGAAACAGATTGTTAATAATCACTTATAGGTCTGGTATACTTCTAATAAGTTATATCCCTGATGACCCTGATGCCGATTCATCAGGTTTTCTATTCTCCACGGATATATATCGACGTAACTTTGTGATACAAGAAAGTTAATTAGATGACCGTTTTTTTCTTCCGGAAATGAGCTGAACGATTGATGGACGACCAAAACATATTTGTCGTGAAGAAAAAAAAAATTGTCACGCTCTTTGTTTTTTTTAAAAGGGGTGGCTCTGCTAACTTAATATTAAGTTAACGGTCATCTAATTAACTTTTTTGTATCATAAAGTTACGTCGATGTATATCCGTGAGAATGAAATATTTCCATTATTCAGCATTGAAACGAAAATCGTTCATCTCGGGAAATAGAAGATTTAACCATATACAACCCAATATCAGTCAATAATGATACGGAAAACATACCTGAAATATCAATTTACCAATACAGTGTTGCCGAATACGGACAAATTTCCTGAGAAACCAGAACATTTCATTAAAACTTATAAAAAAGCTATAAAAATTTATTTTTTCTGGTTTTTTCAGGCTAGATGGTCTACGACAAGTACTCGACATATTACTCATAACACTTTGATCGATGCATATTTCAGAATGGCTCTGCTAACTTAATATTAAGTTAGCAGAGCCACCCTAAAAATAACTAGAAGCGCGACAATTTTTTTTCTTTCACGACAAATTCTCGACAAATATACGACAATTAATGAGATGGTTTTCATTGACTTCCATGCAAGTGGCTCTGCTAACTTTATGGACATCTAATCAGTTCCATTATCACGCAATTTCACTCGTCAATAATACTAAACGCGTTAACAGGCAAAACCGCTGAACAAGTGCAGGAGATCAAGAAAAAC
The DNA here is from genome assembly GCA_958510865.1 of Myrrha octodecimguttata. Classification (NCBI taxonomy): domain Eukaryota; kingdom Metazoa; phylum Arthropoda; class Insecta; order Coleoptera; family Coccinellidae; genus Myrrha; species Myrrha octodecimguttata. The sequence goes on along the minus strand of OY294064.1, from coordinate 1,979,938 downwards.
TTTTGCTAAAAAGGGTCATTTTTATGAGAATTTTTCGGATATTCCTGGGCAGACTTGGCGTGGAGTACTGAACATGATTGGAAAGAGAAAGTTCCGAATTTTCCTGTTGTAAAACCTAAAAACCAAATAAATATACGTTATACGTCCTTGGCTATTGTGAACAAAGCTGATGTTTTACTGATTTACCTCTAATTATAGAATACAATGCCATAAAAACATTGAAATATTGACATAATAGGGGCGTTTGTTTATTACCGCAGTCTGCTCAGATTGCTCCTGAATCGTAAGTTACTTACATCCAGATGAAGAGGAGTACACACTTCAACCGCTCGGCAAACAATTTTGGGTGCTAGTATTTTAGTTTGATAGAACCAAGCTATCCATCCCACAGAAAACAGTTATATTAACTTAGACAATTCCGTTTATTTCAGAGTAATCCATAAGATCTATGATGCAATTAACGAACGCAGCTGTTTATAAGTCAATGCATAGAAATGTTGAATACTCAACACATCAGGTCATCCATTAAAGATCTCTGCTTAGATTAGATAACTACTCACGGACTAGTTTCCTAAAGCACTCTGCGCAATCACTAACGCTCCGACGAATTGATGCTCCCTCGATTGGATATTTCATTTTTCTTATATTTCAAAAATACAAATCTGATCGGGCTGAAATGAAGTACTCGGTTATGGAATGGCGATTTTGAGATTCCAGTGAAATTTCAACAAAATACATATAACAATTTTCAAAACAATTTTTTTTCTGATTATTTCATGGTTAATTATTCTCATTGATAGTGTACATCTACAACCAAGTCTCATTTTCGATCAGATAAATTATATCTATATATATTATATTTTTGCTATGGCTATATGACAAAAACCATTCGGCAGATTTGGCCCATAAAACGAACTCTAACCGAGACTATCGAGAATCTCAGCCTAACTTGAAAATTTCAAGACTCTGGGTTATTTCTTCCGATAGATAGGGCACACGAGGCCGGGCGGACGACATCTGGCCGGACATGATCAAATTTGATCACGGATTCTTCATGAGTGATTACAACCATTCTATAATGTTCATAATTGGCGGTCACGTGCAACAAGTGCTCAAAATCAATCAGTCGTTATGATGACTCTAGATTCTATTCAATGTTCCGTTGAAAGTTCTCATTTATTCCATACACAGTGTCTTGACATAACAGGATTCAGAGACTATGCAAAAGTCAATAATAAAATGATGGATGCTTATTGAATGTTCAGAAAGCATAACCTCAAAAACTAAGATGCCAGATAGTCAAAAACTTCCTTAAGATGACTTTGTAAAACATTGAGCCGCATTATAACCAATTCTTTCACGAATCTAATTCCTTCCAATAATAGAGAGTTTGAGTTCATCTGAAATCTCTCTTTTCGCGATGAAGTGTCTGATCTGAAAACGGTAAACAATAAGCTTCTGAAAAAGATTGAGAATTCAGGGGCACGCTCATTACCGAAAACTAAGCTGAAATTAGATGCTATCACAAATACGGATCTCAGTGAGAGTTCGAATGAATTGCAACACAAAATCCCAATTATACATGTCACCAAAGCTACACCAGCATTTATGCACACTTCAAAAATACATTGCTCAGAATTTTGTACACATTTATTACAAATTTACGTCCCAAAGCAAAAAATTTATTACAGCTCACGTTTTTCCAGAAAAAATGGAGCGGGCCAGCTTTAGATTAAGCTGCACCAAGCAGTCTGTATTTCCAAGAAATGAAATATTTAGTCATCGAATTGGCACCAGAATTTCTTACAAATTTATTACAGATAAATGACAAGCAAAAAATTCAAAATTATTAACCCCAAGGGAATAGACACCCCTAAATATTGAATATTCAAGTTGAATGTGCATCCAAAAGGTGACGGTATGAAATATTCATCATACTTTCTGAAACAAACTTTAAACGACATCATATTGTCCGATGATGGGGATGAAGCATCCCCCAAACATATCGAAATTCCTATTATACGTAATTATAGGAGCAACGATATAAACTGCGTAACGCAATTTCCCGCGGACAGTACATATACTCGTATCTGTCGGGATATTTTAACTCTCGAGGATATCACCGATTTTTCTTCGCTTCAAAAATTTATTACAGTAGCCCACAATTCTATAACATATGCTTTGGGGTTCAAACAGACTATTTCAATCAGAAAAATATGGAATTAGTAACGTGGTAGGTGAAAAAAAAAATTCGAAATATTATGATGGAAAATTGCGGTATCACCGATTTTTCGCCTTTTCAAAAATTCATGACAGTAGCCCAAACTTCTTTACCACATGCTTAAGGATTTGAATGAACTATTTTAATCAAGACAGAGGAACAGTTTTAACATCTACATAACGCGTCATAGCATCTCAATTTAGGATAAACTGAATTTCATGATCAAGTGATCACAAACTGGTATAGAACTTCAATCAATTCTAGCAAGAGGTAACCTTTTTGTACCGAGAGAAATCGAGATGTAAGTGCTGAATAACATGAAAATATCGCATAGGGGTACGTAGGCTCGGGAATACTATGTCCGGTTATAGTGAACGCTCAGTATTATTTCTTCAAATTGGTTTTTAACAAATGACTTGTCGATATAAGCGGAGTCATCTTATCCGAACGCTGTTATATGAAACTTTATATGGATGCCAAACTTCACACTGCAATTACGTCATATCGGTTGGTCAGTATAGCCGGCGTCATAATAAACGGATTCTACTGTATTCGAAATAATCAAAAAATCTTTTTCTTTAGCTTACTTGTTAGCCTTCTATCGCAGTTTTTCCCCAAATGCGTTTAAATGTCGCCCAAATTTTTCTATATAGAGTTCAAGCTCGCCAAATTTCTAACCCTATTCTATAAGTTTAGTATAGAACCAGATGAAACCCAAGGGAAATGGAGTTATACACAAATAAAGTCGTCGCAGTTTGAGAGTGTTATAAATACATTTTTCTACATTTTGGAAGATTGCATATCTACAAATTATATCGATTTGTATCTAATAGAATGAAATAATGATTCGCATAAGGAGAGAATAATTTACTCTAAATTTTTGCGATATCGCAGAAATCTTTTGTGAATCAAACAAACGAAGAATTAAAATAAACTATATCAACCCTGAAGCAATCTCCTCGGTAGAATTATGATATGCTGTATGAAATTATCACGGTGAATAGAATAATCAAGTAAAACATTCGATTTATTATATTGGAATGAAAGTTGAAAATAAAATTCAGATATTCATTCGAAGGGAATTTCACCTCAAGAGGATTAGATGCATGAATTTCCGTACAATTCAAATGAAAAGTTCTGTGTATTTTAATATGGAAACCAACACCATGCCTTTTTAAAGATCTATAATGATGATTGATATATCAAGAATAACAAAAGGAGCTAGCTGACGAAAAACTCAAGAGAAAAAAAACCGAAGATTTGAGAAAAATGCTAGAATTTTAGGAACTGACATGGTAGAGTTGAGGTGAAGAATATAAATAATTATCAAGGATATTCTTCCGTGTTCTTATGTTCGAATAAATAATATTTAACTAAACAATTACATCGTTCCAGGCCAGAGTGTACGCGTATCGCGATATTTCAAGTCGGCTCCTAGTTTATTAATAAAACTGTCAGCAGTAAGAGTTGAATGAAGTATTTCTGGTATGCAAATTCATCCTCACGCCTCCCGAGTTTTTTTAAATCAAAAAGCCAACTCGCGATATCACAATCTCGCACCCTATAAACATAATTATGGTCTATATAACACATAACATTACTGTAAATAAATTAAATAGATTGTTTTATAACCATATAATACGTGAGGAGGCGAAAATCTGAAACTATTTCTCGATATTATTCGAGGAGGATCTGAAATATCATCCCTTGGAAGACCGGACCTGGACGAAAGACTCTCCCGGTCAGAGAGCAAATGTAGGTTATTTTATTTACTGCTTCCTGCTGGTTTTTCTGTCCCTCTTTCTGATTCAGATATTATGTCAAGATAATTTGTCAATATAAATTCAAGATGACGCAAAAATTATTAATTATATTTATACTCTTGGAAATCTCGGGTTAGATTTTGATCCTGAATATTTCGGTTCAGTTCGTGAATGGGTCAAATGTGCCGAATGGTTTTTGTGAAATCGCCTTTTAAAATTTTGATTTTTTGATAAATATGTCAAATTCCTTAGGTATTTCAAATTTTGAGATGATTCCCTCAATTTCCCGAGAAGAAATGAGGTTGTCAAAATTGAACTTCCTTAACAGTAATTCTAACGCATAACTTTCGAGATGTCTGTTGAAAAAATTGTTTTTTTCGAAAACTATTTATAACTTTATCGTGAGTTTGGTACAGACCTTGAGGTCACTATTCAACAATTGTACTCATATATATCAAATTTCGAAATTTGATCGGATATTCATCTTGGGAGATATTGGAAAAAATATGTTCAATTTCGTGCTAATTTAATCAATATTATTGTTAATTATTTCCGTAATAACTTGAAAAATATCTATATATTCGATCATCTACTGCAAGATTATGTATATCTGCTGGACCACAGGATGGGTTTCAAAAATTTGGCGTTCGTAATTAAACTCCAAACCTGCTCTACAATTATTAAGACTCTAAGCAGATTCTCTCGGTACTTATTGTATTCACGATCAGCGGTTAGGTCAGACTTATAAAGATTAATTATGGCAGCCGAATTCGTGAAATTGAACAAGCGCGTGAAAGCTGCTTACTTCATGTCTGTGATTTTCTAGGTTTTTTCAATTATCTTGTGAACATTTGATATCATTATTCGATTAACCCGGTAGATAAAATTCATTTTCATCAAATAAAAGAATTTGTCGGGTATTCTATATAAAATATCATTTTTCCTTATGAACAAACAAGAAAAGTTCGCAAAGTTCAACCATAAAAATCCGAAATTTCCTGCATGGGATGTATATATAAATTTTCGAATAAATAAATTTCATAAGTTGCGTACGTAAGAGTCATAAACGTTTATTATCCAAATAATATAATACTATACTCGTACGTCCAGGATAATTACGAGTATTGAGCTTGTTGAAAACATATATGGAACACTAATGGGTATTTGCTAAAATGAAAATTATTTGAATGAAAAAACCGTTGTATGGCCAGAGAAAATCATGCAATTAGTGGAATTTCGCAATGAAATATTTATAGGATGAGAGAACAGAGCATGCATAATACTACGTGGATTTCAAGTTAAAGAGTTTGTTCTAGTACATCGAGGTTGAGGTAAAAGTTTTGAAACTACGTTTATTTTGTTCGTTATTAGTAGTTGTTAGCCCTAAAAAAGTTTTCAAGGACAATGCAACGGTTCAATATCTCAAAAACATCATGTTACAAATAGAAAATTCAAGCAATAACATTTTTGCAAATAATATTCTTAAATAGTATTTACTAAGCAAATATCCATTTTGCATCCATTTTTATCAGATCTACGTTTGCGGATATCGTTGAAATATCAACAGTTTTGGAAATATCAATCCCATAAATTCACATAAAGATTCTATACGCATATTATAAATCATATTCCATGTAGAACCACCATCTCAAATATTCGCATATCATTGAGCAAACTCCTTTCCTAAAGAGTAGACCAAGTGGAAAGTGTCTAGCCGTAAATGAAAGCCACATTTTTCATTCGGTGTAGTCTTGTATAAAGGCTTCATCGTACAATGGTATTGGTCTGCATTTCATAGACCATTGTGGCAAAAATATTTTGTATAAGCTTTACGAATTTTTCATGACCCAAGCCTTATGTTAATTCGCTGTCGATTCTGTACATCTAAAAACTTAGAAAAGCACTGACGTGAGGTCAGGAGCATTTACGCGCTTGTTCATTTGCCAAAACTGCCACATATACCCGTATTGACTGCTCCAAACGCAGATCTTAGATCTTTTCTTTGCATATGTTCCTCACGAAGCTCAGCATGAACTTCAAGCTATAATTTCCGATCAAGTACTGGGCTGGAATTCGATCCGAAATTTTGAATGGATATAATAACTATGCAAGGAATAATCGGCGAAATGAACCCTTTCAAGCATTCGACTATCCGAATTGAACTGGAAACCTACTCTACAAATATAGTCCATTAGTGGATTCTTCCTAAAGTTATTGTGTTTACGGTAGGCCTAACAGCTGCTACTGAACAAAATTACTTCCGGCAGAATCTACTCAGTAGTTTAATAATTGTAGAGTAAGTTTTGAGTTGAATTACCAAGGCCTGATTGGCGAATTTGTAAAAATCATCCAAATATTACACATATACTTGAAAATAAAATTTTAATTTTTTTTAGTGATCTTATTGAACGATCATCGAAAAAATTAGCACAAATTTGCTCATCATCATTTTCTAAATACTAACGGGGGTTCATCATGACCAGATAAATCATGACCAGATAAGTATTTGGTGAGGTATTTCTGAAATAAAAACGGTACCTAGGAAATAATCAACAAGTTTGATATCTATTATCTTCCCTATACAGCTCCAAAGATCAATATATGATCAACCCGCAATTTCAAACTCTGAAGCTAGGTAATGAATCCATAAATGTACCATATTTCACTGAAATCTAAAAAATTGTACCCAAAAAAATGATTGTATTGAAAATTGAAAAAATCTGATCGTGTTGATTATTTCTGAGATATTGAGAAAACAAGCCCAAAAATTCGAGTTGCCACGAAATTTGACATTATTCGTTTCCAATATCTTCTGAGATGAACATCGGGTCAAACTGAAATTTGAAACAATTTTATTCCAATCCTAAGGACATTTCATCATATATTGCGCGACGGTATCCTAGAACTACTTGAGAAGTTTCAATCTGATCGTGTCTGTACTTCTCGACATATCGTGGAAATAACCAGATTTGACATATTTTTTTATATAAAAATATCTGATCGAATTCCAATTAAAATCGCTGTTGTAAATATTGATTTCATTGAAATCTGATCAATGCAATGAAAATTTTCGAATGATTTTCTATAATTTTTTTAATGTTGAAATAGATCCACAAGAACTTTCGCATTAAGTTGCGCGTTGGTATTTTCCAATTTATCACGGAATTTCTGATCGCATAAGTACTTCTTGAGATATCAAGGAAAATAAGTCAAATTTTCAAATGATAACGAAATTTGACTCTGAAATTCAATATAAGATGAAACTGAAATTTGAAACAGATTGTTAATAATCACTTATAGGTCTGGTATACTTCTAATAAGTTATATCCCTGATGACCCTGATGCCGATTCATCAGGTTTTCTATTCTCCACGGATATATATCGACGTAACTTTGTGATACAAGAAAGTTAATTAGATGACCGTTTTTTCTTCCGGAAATGAGCTGAACGATTGATGGACGACCAAAACATATTTGTCGTGAAGAAAAAAAAATTGTCACGCTCTTTGTTTTTTTTAAAAGGGGTGGCTCTGCTAACTTAATATTAAGTTAACGGTCATCTAATTAACTTTTTTGTATCATAAAGTTACGTCGATGTATCCGTGAGAATGAAATATTTCCATTATTCAGCATTGAAACGAAAATCGTTCATCTCGGGAAATAGAAGATTTAACATATACAACCCAATATCAGTCAATAATGATACGGAAAACATACCTGAAATATCAATTTACCAATACAGTGTTGCCGAATACGACAAATTTCCTGAGAAACCAGAACATTTCATTAAAACTTATAAAAAAGCTATAAAAAATTATTTTTTCTGGTTTTTTCAGGCTAGATGGTCTACGACAAGTACTCGACAATTACTCATAACACTTTTGATCGAATTCGATGCATATTTCAGAATGGCTCTGCTAACTTAATATTAAGTTAGCAGAGCCACCCCTGAAAATAACTAGAAGCGCGACAATTTTTTTTCTTTCACGACAAATTCTCGACAAATATACGACAATTAATGAGATGGTTTTCATTGACTTCCATGCAAGTGGCTCTGCTAACTTTATGGACATCTAATCAGTTCCATTATCACGCAATTTCACTCGTCAATAATACTAAACGCGTTACAGGCAAAACCGCTGAACAAGTGCAGGAGATCAAGAAAAACTTTTGCTAAAAAGGGTCATTTTTATGAGAATTTTTCGGATATTCCTGGGCAGACTTGGCGTGGAGTCTGAACATGATTGGAAAGAGAAAGTTCCGAATTTTCCTGTTGTAAAACCTAAAAACCAAATAAATATACGTTATACGTCCTTGGCTATTGTGAACAAAGCTGATGTTTTACTGATTTACCTCTAATTATAGAATACAATGCCATAAAAACATTGAAATATTGACATAATAGGGGCGTTTGTTTATTACCGCAGTCTGCTCAGATTGCTCCTGAATCGTAAGTTACTTACATCCAGATGAAGAGGAGTACACACTTCAACCGCTCGGCAAACAATTTTGGTGCTAGTATTTTAGTTTGATAGAACCAAGCTATCCATCCCACAGAAAACAGTTATATTAACTTAGACAATTCCGTTTATTTCAGAGTAATCCATAAGATCTATGATGCAATTAACGAACGCAGCTGTTTATAAGTCAATGCATAGAAATGTTGAATACTCAACACATCAGGTCATCCATTAAAGATCTCTGCTTAGATTAGATAACTACTCACGGACTAGTTTCCTAAAGCACTCTGCGCAATCACTAACGCTCCGACGAATTGATGCTCCCTCGATTGGATATTTCATTTTTCTTATATTTCAAAAATACAAATCTGATCGGGCTGAAATGAAGTACTCGGTTATGGAATGGCGATTTTGAGATTCCAGTGAAATTTCAACAAAATACATATAACAATTTTCAAAACAATTTTTTTCTGATTATTTCATGGTTAATTATTCTCATTGATAGTGTACATCTACCAACCAAGTCTCATTTCGATCAGATAAATTATATCTATATATATTATATTTTTGCTATGGCTATATGACAAAAACCATTCGGCAGATTTGGCCCATAAACGAACTCTACCGAGATATCGAGAATCTCAGCCTAACTTGAAAATTTCAAGACTCTGGGTTATTTCTTCCGAAAGATAGGGCACACGAGGCCGGGCGGACGACATCTGGCCGGACATGATCAAATTTTGATCACGGATTCTTCATGAGTGATTACAACCATTCTATAATGTTCATAATGGCGGTCACGTGCAACAAGTGCTCAAAATCAATCAGTCGTTATGATGACTCTAGATTCTATTCAATGTTCCGTTGAAAGTTCTCATTTATTCCATACACAGTGTCTTGACATAACAGGATTCAGAGACTATGCAAAAGTCAATAATAAAATGATGGATGCTTATTGAATGTTCAGAAAGCATAACCTCAAAAACTAAGATGCCAGATAGTCAAAAACTTCCTTAAGATGACTTTGAAAACATTGAGCGCATTATAACCAATTCTTTCACGAATCTATTCCTTCCAATAATAGAGAGTTTGAGTTCATCTGAAATCTCTCTTTTCGCGATGAAGTGTCTGATCTGAAAACGGTAAACAATAAGCTTCTGAAAAAGATTGAGAATTCAGGGGCACGCTCATTACCGAAAACTAAGCTGAAATTAGATGCTATCACAAATACGGATCTCAGTGAGAGTTCGAATGAATTTGCAACACAAAATCCCAATTATACATGTCACCAAAGCTACACCAGCATTTATGGCACACTTCAAAAATACATTGCTCAGAATTTTGTACACATTTATTACAAATTTACGTCCCAAAGCAAAAATTTATTACAGCTCCCGTTTTCCAGAAAAATGGAGTGGGCCAGCTTTAGATTAAAGCTGCACCAAGCAGTCTGTATTTTCCAAGAAATGCAATATTTAGTCATCGAATTGGCACCAGAATTTCTTACAAATTTATTACAGATAAATGACAAGCAAAAAATTCAAAATTATTAACCCCAAGGGAATAGACACCCCTAAATATTGAATATTCAAGTTGAATGTGCATCCAAAAGGTGGACGGTATGAAATATTCATCATACTTTCTGAAACAAACTTTAAACGACATCATATTGTCCGATGATGGGGATGAAGCATCCCCAAACATATCGAAATTCCTATTACGTAATTATAGGAGCAACGATATAAACTGCGTAACGCAATTTCCCGCGGACAGTACATATACTCGTATCTGTCGGGATATTTTAACTCTCGAGGATATCACCGATTTTTCTTCGCTTCAAAAATTTATTACAGTAGCCCACAATTCTATAACATATGCTTTGGGGTTCAAACAGACTATTTCAATCAGAAAAATATGGAATTAGTAACGTGGTAGGTGAAAAAAAAAATTCGAAATATTATGATGGAAAATTGCGGTATCACCGATTTTTCGCCTTTTCAAAAATTCATGACAGTAGCCCAAACTTCTTTACCACATGCTTAAGGATTTGAATGAACTATTTTAATCAAGACAGAGGAACAGTTTTAACATCTACATAACGCGTCATAGCATCTCAATTTAGGATAAACTGAATTTCATGATCAAGTGATCACAACTGGTATAGAACTTCAATCAATTCTAGCAAGAGGTAACCTTTTTGTACCGAGAGAAATCGAGATGTAAGTGCTGAATAACATGAAAATATCGCATAGGGGTACGTAGGCTCGGGAATACTATGTCCGGTTATAGTGAACGCTCAGTATTATTTCTTCAAATTGGTTTTTAACAAATGACTTGTCGATATAAGCGGAGTCATCTTATCCGAACGCTGTTATATGAAACTTTATATGGATGCCAAACTTCACACTGCAATTACGTCATATCGGTTGGTCAATATAGCCGGCGTCATAATAAACGGATTCTACTGTATTCGAAATAATCAAAAAATCTTTTTCTTTAGCTTACTTGTTAGCCTTCTATCGCAGTTTTTCCCCAAATGCGTTTAAATGTCGCCCAAATTTTTCTATATAGAGTTCAAGCTCGCCAAATTTCTAACCCTATTCTATAAGTTTAGTATAGAACCAGATGAAACCCAAGGGAAATGGAGTTATACACAAATAAAGTCGTCGCAGTTTGAGAGTGTTATAAATACATTTTTCTACATTTTGGAAGATTGCATATCTACAAATTATATCGATTTGTATCTAATAGAATGAAATAATGATTCGCATAAGGAGAGAATAATTTACTCTAAATTTTTGCGATATCGCAGAAATCTTTTGTGAATCAAACAAACGAAGAATTAAAATAAACTATATCAACCCTGAAGCAATCTCCTCGGTAGAATTATGATATGCTGTATGAAATTATCACGGTGAATAGAATAATCAAGTAAAACATTCGATTTATTATATTGGAATGAAAGTTGAAAATAAAATTCAGATATTCATTCGAAGGGAATTTCACCTCAAGAGGATTAGATGCATGAATTTCCGTACAATTCAAATGAAAAGTTCTGTGTATTTTAATATGGAAACCAACACCATGCCTTTTTAAAGATCTATAATGATGATTGATATATCAAGAATAACAAAAGGAGCTAGCTGACGAAAAACTCAAGAGAAAAAAAACCGAAGATTTGAGAAAAATGCTAGAATTTTAGGAACTGACATGGTAGAGTTGAGGTGAAGAATATGAATAATTATCAAGGATATTCTTCCGTGTTCTTATGTTCGAATAAATAATATTTAACTAAACAATTACATCGTTCCAGGCCAGAGTGTACGCGTATCGCGATATTTCAAGTCGGCTCCTAGTTTATTAATAAAACTGTCAGCAGTAAGAGTTGAATGAAGTATTTCTGGTATGCAAATTCATCCTCACGCCTCCCGAGTTTTTTTAAATCAAAAAGCCAACTCGCGATATCACAATCTCGCACCCTATAAACATAATTATGGTCTATATAACACATAACATTACTGTAAATAAATTAAATAGATTGTTTTATAACCATATAATACGTGAGGAGGCGAAAATCTGAAACTATTTCTCGATATTATTCGAGGAGGATCTGAAATATCATCCCTTGGAAGACCGGACCTGGACGAAAGACTCTCCCGGTCAGAGAGCAAATGTAGGTTATTTTATTTACTGCTTCCTGCTGGTTTTTCTGTCCCTCTTTCTGATTCAGATATTATGTCAAGATAATTTGTCAATATAAATTCAAGATGACGCAAAAATTATTAATTATATTTATACTCTTGGAAATCTCGGGTTAGATTTTGATCCTGAATATTTCGGTTCAGTTCGTGAATGGGTCAAATGTGCCGAATGGTTTTTGTGAAATCGCCTTTTAAAATTTTGATTTTTTGATAAATATGTCAAATTCCTTAGGTATTTCAAATTTTGAGATGATTCCCTCAATTTCCCGAGAAGAAATGAGGTTGTCAAAATTGAACTTCCTTAATAGTAATTCTAACGCATAACTTTCGAGATGTCTGTTGAAAAAATTGTTTTTTTCGAAAACTATTTATAACTTTATCGTGAGTTTGGTACAGACCTTGAGGTCACTATTCAACAATTGTACTTATATATATCAAATTTCGAAATTTGATCGGATATTCATCTTGGGAGATATTGGAAAAAATATGTTCAATTTCGTGCTAATTTAATCAATATTATTGTTAATTATTTCCGTAATAACTTGAAAAATATCTATATATTCGATCATCTACTGCAAGATTATGTATATCTGCTGGACCACAGGATGGGTTTCAAAAATTTGGCGTTCGTAATTAAACTCCAAACCTGCTCTACAATTATTAAGACTCTAAGCAGATTCTCTCGGTACTTATTGTATTCACGATCAGCGGTTAGGTCAGACTTATAAAGATTAATTATGGCAGCCGAATTCGTGAAATTGAACAAGCGCGTGAAAGCTGCTTACTTCATGTCTGTGATTTTCTAGGTTTTTTCAATTATCTTGTGAACATTTGATATCATTATTCGATTAACCCGGTAGATAAAATTCATTTTCATCAAATAAAAGAATTTGTCGGGTATTCTATATAAAATATCATTTTTCCTTATGAACAAACAAGAAAAGTTCGCAAAGTTCAACCATAAAAATCCGAAATTTCCTGCATGGGATGTATATATAAATTTTCGAATAAATAAATTTCATAAGTTGCGTACGTAAGAGTCATAAACGTTTATTATCCAAATAATATAATACTATACTCGTACGTCCAGGATAATTACGAGTATTGAGCTTGTTGAAAACATATATGGAACACTAATGGGTATTTGCTAAAATGAAAATTATTTGAATGAAAAAACCGTTGTATGGCCAGAGAAAATCATGCAATTAGTGGAATTTCGCAATGAAATATTTATAGGATGAGAGAACAGAGCATGCATAATACTACGTGGATTTCAAGTTAAAGAGTTTGTTCTAGTACATCGAGGTTGAGGTAAAAGTTTTGAAACTACGTTTATTTTGTTCGTTATTAGTAGTTGTTAGCCCTAAAAAAGTTTTCAAGGACAATGCAACGGTTCAATATCTCAAAAACATCATGTTACAAATAGAAAATTCAAGCAATAACATTTTTGCAAATAATATTCTTAAATAGTATTTACTAAGCAAATATCCATTTTGCATCCATTTTTATCAGATCTACGTTTGCGGATATCGTTGAAATATCAACAGTTTTGGAAATATCAATCCCATAAATTCACATAAAGATTCTATACGCATATTATAAATCATATTCCATGTAGAACCACCATCTCAAATATTCGCATATCATTGAGCAAACTCCTTTCCTAAAGAGTAGACCAAGTGGAAAGTGTCTAGCCGTAAATGAAAGCCACATTTTTCATTCGGTGTAGTCTTGTATAAAGGCTTCATCGTACAATGGTATTGGTCTGCATTTCATAGACCATTGTGGCAAAAATATTTTGTATAAGCTTTACGAATTTTTCATGACCCAAGCCTTATGTTAATTCGCTGTCGATTCTGTACATCTAAAAACTTAGAAAAGCACTGACGTGAGGTCAGGAGCATTTACGCGCTTGTTCATTTGCCAAAACTGCCACATATACCCGTATTGACTGCTCCAAACGCAGATCTTAGATCTTTTCTTTGCATATGTTCCTCACGAAGCTCAGCATGAACTTCAAGCTATAATTTCCGATCAAGTACTGGGCTGGAATTCGATCCGAAATTTTGAATGGATATAATAGGTTTGTTCCAACACCCAGTTCTGTTACTGTCTTGAACTCATTCAGAACTGAATCAATTCACACGTCTTCGCTCATTCTAGTTCGGGACTAATTCTGAATAGATAGTTCGAAAGTGTTAGAAACGAATCATTCTTAGAAATTCCCTTGTCATAGCCTAAGGGCTGTTTGTCACCCGAAAAATGCAGCCCGTCTCTGCCAGATGTGGTTTTATAGCCCCTTGCTGCATTCGAATGGCATGTAACAGCTGACCGATTCAATTCCTCCTTCTCAGTTCTTGCCTAAACCCAAGAACTGAATTCACCGTTCTAGAACTGGTCTGACACAGATTCTTTTTACGTTGGAACACTTGGTTTGCAATTCCTTACCAGTTCGAAATTTGTTGGAACGCTAATATCGATATGCGCAAACTCCGCCTGATTCAGAACTAGTTCCAGAGTGTGTAGGAACAAACTTAATAACTATGCAAGGAATAATCGGCGAAATGAACCCTTTCAAGCATTCGACTATCCGAATTGAACTGGAAACCTACTCTACAAATATAGTCCATTAGTGGATTCTTCCTAAGGTTATTGTGTTTACGGTAGGCCTAACAGCTGCTACTGAACAAAATTACTTCCGGCAGAATCTACTCAGTAGTTTAATAATTGTAGAGTAAGTTTTGAGTTGAATTACCAAGGCCTGATTGGCGAATTTGTAAAAATCATCCAAATATTACACATATACTTGAAAATAAAATTTTAATTTTTTTTAGTGATCTTATTGAACGATCATCAAAAAAAATAGCACAAATTTGCTCATCAACATTTTCTAAATACTAACGGGGGTTCATCATGACCAGATAAGTATTTGGTGAGGTATTTCTGAAATAAAAACGGTACCTAGGAAATAATCAACAAGTTTGATATCTATTATCTTCCCTATACAGCTCCAAAGATCAATATATGATCAACCCGCAATTTCAAACTCTGAAGCTAGGTAATGACTCCATAAATGTACCATATTTCACTGAAATCTAAAAAATTGTACCCAAAAAAATGATTGTATTGAAAATTGAAAAAATCTGATCGTGTTGATTATTTCTGAGATATTGAGAAAACAAGCCCAAAAATTCGAATTGCCACGAAATTTGACATTATTCGTTTCCAATATCTTCTGAGATGAACATCGGGTCAAACTGAAATTTGAAACAATTTTATTCCAATCCTAAGGACATTTCATCATATATTGCGCGACGGTATCCTAGAACTACTTGAGAAGTTTCAATCTGATCGTGTCTGTACTTCTCGACATATCGTGGAAATAACCAGATTTGACATATTTTTTTATATAAAAATATCTGATCGAATTCCAATTAAAATCGCTGTTGTAAATATTGATTTCATTGAAATCTGATCAATGCAATGAAAATTTTCGAATGATTTTCTATAATTTTTTTAATGTTGAAATAGATCCACAAGAACTTTCGCATTAAGTTGCGCGTTGGTATTTTCCAATTTATCACGGAATTTCTGATCGCATAAGTACTTCTTGAGATATCAAGGAAAATAAGTCAAATTTTCAAATGATAACGAAATTTGACTCTGAAATTCAATATAAGATGAAACTGAAATTTGAAACAGATTGTTAATAATCACTTATAGGTCTGGTATACTTCTAATAAGTTATATCCCTGATGACCCTGATGCCGATTCATCAGGTTTTCTATTCTCCACGGATATATATCGACGTAACTTTGTGATACAAGAAAGTTAATTAGATGACCGTTTTTTCTTCCGGAAATGAGCTGAACGATTGATGGACGACCAAAACATATTTGTCGTGAAGAAAAAAAAAATTGTCACGCTCTTTGTTTTTTTTAAAAGGGGTGGCTCTGCTAACTTAATATTAAGTTAACGGTCATCTAATTAACTTTTTTGTATCATAAAGTTACGTCGATGTATATCCGTGAGAATGAAATATTTCCATTATTCAGCATTGAAACGAAAATCGTTCATCTCGGGAAATAGAAGATTTAACATATACAACCCAATATCAGTCAATAATGATACGGAAAACATACCTGAAATATCAATTTACCAATACAGTGTTGCCGAATACGACAAATTTCCTGAGAAACCAGAACATTTCATTAAAACTTATAAAAAAGCTATAAAAAATTATTTTTTCTGGTTTTTTCAGGCTAGATGGTCTACGACAAGTACTCGACAATTACTCATAACACTTTTGATCGATGCATATTTCAGAATGGCTCTGCTAACTTAATATTAAGTTAGCAGAGCCACCCCTAAAAATAACTAGAAGCGCGACAATTTTTTTTCTTTCACGACAAATTCTCGACAAATATACGACAATTAATGAGATGGTTTTCATTGACTTCCATGCAAGTGGCTCTGCTAACTTTATGGACATCTAATCAGTTCCATTATCACGCAATTTCACTCGTCAATAATACTAAACGCGTTACAGGCAAAACCGCTGAACAAGTGCAGGAGATCAAGAAAAACTTTTGCTAAAAAGGGTCATTTTTATGAGAATTTTTCGGATATTCCTGGGCAGACTTGGCGTGGAGTCTGAACATGATTGGAAAGAGAAAGTTCCGAATTTTCCTGTTGTAAAACCTAAAAACCAAATAAATATACGTTATACGTCCTTGGCTATTGTGAACAAAGCTGATGTTTTACTGATTTACCTCTAATTATAGAATACAATGCCATAAAAACATTGAAATATTGACATAATAGGGGCGTTTGTTTATTACCGCAGTCTGCTCAGATTGCTCCTGAATCGTAAGTTACTTACATCCAGATGAAGAGGAGTACACACTTCAACCGCTCGGCAAACAATTTTGGTGCTAGTATTTTAGTTTGATAGAACCAAGCTATCCATCCCACAGAAAACAGTTATATTAACTTAGACAATTCCGTTTATTTCAGAGTAATCCATAAGATCTATGATGCAATTAACGAACGCAGCTGTTTATAAGTCAATGCATAGAAATGTTGAATACTCAACACATCAGGTCATCCATTAAAGATCTCTGCTTAGATTAGATAACTACTCACGGACTAGTTTCCTAAAGCACTCTGCGCAATCACTAACGCTCCGACGAATTGATGCTCCCTCGATTGGATATTTCATTTTTCTTATATTTCAAAAATACAAATCTGATCGGGCTGAAATGAAGTACTCGGTTATGGAATGGCGATTTTGAGATTCCAGTGAAATTTCAACAAAATACATATAACAATTTTCAAAACAATTTTTTTCTGATTATTTCATGGTTAATTATTCTCATTGATAGTGTACATCTACCAACCAAGTCTCATTTCGATCAGATAAATTATATCTATATATATTATATTTTTGCTATGGCTATATGACAAAAACCATTCGGCAGATTTGGCCCATAAACGAACTCTACCGAGATATCGAGAATCTCAGCCTAACTTGAAAATTTCAAGACTCTGGGTTATTTCTTCCGAAAGATAGGGCACACGAGGCCGGGCGGACGACATCTGGCCGGACATGATCAAATTTTGATCACGGATTCTTCATGAGTGATTACAACCATTCTATAATGTTCATAATGGCGGTCACGTGCAACAAGTGCTCAAAATCAATCAGTCGTTATGATGACTCTAGATTCTATTCAATGTTCCGTTGAAAGTTCTCATTTATTCCATACACAGTGTCTTGACATAACAGGATTCAGAGACTATGCAAAAGTCAATAATAAAATGATGGATGCTTATTGAATGTTCAGAAAGCATAACCTCAAAAACTAAGATGCCAGATAGTCAAAAACTTCCTTAAGATGACTTTGAAAACATTGAGCGCATTATAACCAATTCTTTCACGAATCTATTCCTTCCAATAATAGAGAGTTTGAGTTCATCTGAAATCTCTCTTTTCGCGATGAAGTGTCTGATCTGAAAACGGTAAACAATAAGCTTCTGAAAAAGATTGAGAATTCAGGGGCACGCTCATTACCGAAAACTAAGCTGAAATTAGATGCTATCACAAATACGGATCTCAGTGAGAGTTCGAATGAATTTGCAACACAAAATCCCAATTATACATGTCACCAAAGCTACACCAGCATTTATGGCACACTTCAAAAATACATTGCTCAGAATTTTGTACACATTTATTACAAATTTACGTCCCAAAGCAAAAATTTATTACAGCTCCCGTTTTCCAGAAAAATGGAGCGGGCCAGCTTTAGATTAAAGCTGCACCAAGCAGTCTGTATTTTCCAAGAAATGAAATATTTAGTCATCGAATTGGCACCAGAATTTCTTACAAATTTATTACAGATAAATGACAAGCAAAAAATTCAAAATTATTAACCCCAAGGGAATAGACACCCCTAAATATTGAATATTCAAGTTGAATGTGCATCCAAAAGGTGGACGGTATGAAATATTCATCATACTTTCTGAAACAAACTTTAAACGACATCATATTGTCCGATGACGGGGATGAAGCATCCCCAAACATATCGAAATTCCTATTACGTAATTATAGGAGCAACGATATAAACTGCGTAACGCAATTTCCCGCGGACAGTACATATACTCGTATCTGTCGGGATATTTTAACTCTCGAGGATATCACCGATTTTTCTTCGCTTCAAAAATTTATTACAGTAGCCCACAATTCTATAACATATGCTTTGGGGTTCAAACAGACTATTTCAATCAGAAAAATATGGAATTAGTAACGTGGTAGGTGAAAAAAAAAATTCGAAATATTATGATGGAAAATTGCGGTATCACCGATTTTTCGCCTTTTCAAAAATTCATGACAGTAGCCCAAACTTCTTTACCACATGCTTAAGGATTTGAATGAACTATTTTAATCAAGACAGAGGAACAGTTTTAACATCTACATAACGCGTCATAGCATCTCAATTTAGGATAAACTGAATTTCATGATCAAGTGATCACAACTGGTATAGAACTTCAATCAATTCTAGCAAGAGGTAACCTTTTTGTACCGAGAGAAATCGAGATGTAAGTGCTGAATAACATGAAAATATCGCATAGGGGTACGTAGGCTCGGGAATACTATGTCCGGTTATAGTGAACGCTCAGTATTATTTCTTCAAATTGGTTTTTAACAAATGACTTGTCGATATAAGCGGAGTCATCTTATCCGAACGCTGTTATATGAAACTTTATATGGATGCCAAACTTCACACTGCAATTACGTCATATCGGTTGGTCAATATAGCCGGCGTCATAATAAACGGATTCTACTGTATTCGAAATAATCAAAAAATCTTTTTCTTTAGCTTACTTGTTAGCCTTCTATCGCAGTTTTTCCCCAAATACGTTTAAATGTCGCCCAAATTTTTCTATATAGAGTTCAAGCTCGCCAAATTTCTAACCCTATTCTATAAGTTTAGTATAGAACCAGATGAAACCCAAGGGAAATGGAGTTATACACAAATAAAGTCGTCGCAGTTTGAGAGTGTTATAAATACATTTTTCTACATTTTGGAAGATTGCATATCTACAAATTATATCGATTTGTATCTAACAGAATGAAATAATGATTCGCATAAGGAGAGAATAATTTACTCTAAATTTTTGCGATATCGCAGAAATCTTTTGTGAATCAAACAAACGAAGAATTAAAATAAACTATATCAACCCTGAAGCAATCTCCTCGGTAGAATTATGATATGCTGTATGAAATTATCACGGTGAATAGAATAATCAAGTAAAACATTCGATTTATTATATTGGAATGAAAGTTGAAAATAAAATTCAGATATTCATTCGAAGGGAATTTCACCTCAAGAGGATTAGATGCATGAATTTCCGTACAATTCAAATGAAAAGTTCTGTGTATTTTAATATGGAAACCAACACCATGCCTTTTTAAAGATCTATAATGATGATTGATATATCAAGAATAACAAAAGGAGCTAGCTGACGAAAAACTCAAGAGAAAAAAAACCGAAGATTTGAGAAAAATGCTAGAATTTTAGGAACTGACATGGTAGAGTTGAGGTGAAGAATATAAATAATTATCAAGGATATTCTTCCGTGTTCTTATGTTCGAATAAATAATATTTAACTAAACAATTACATCGTTCCAGGCCAGAGTGTACGCGTATCGCGATATTTCAAGTCGGCTCCTAGTTTATTAATAAAACTGTCAGCAGTAAGAGTTGAATGAAGTATTTCTGGTATGCAAATTCATCCTCACGCCTCCCGAGTTTTTTTAAATCAAAAAGCCAACTCGCGATATCACAATCTCGCACCCTATAAACATAATTATGGTCTATATAACACATAACATTACTGTAAATAAATTAAATAGATTGTTTCATAACCATATATTACGTGAGGAGGCGAAAATCTGAAACTATTTCTCGATATTATTCGAGGAGGATCTGAAATATCATCCCTTGGAAGACCGGACCTGGACGAAAGACTCTCCCGGTCAGAGAGCAAATGTAGGTTATTTTATTTACTGCTTTCTGCTGGTTTTTCTGTCCCTCTTTCTGATTCAGATATTATGTCAAGATAATTTGTCAATATAAATTCAAGATGACGCAAAAATTATTAATTATATTTATACTCTTGGAAATCTCGGGTTAGATTTTGATCCTGAATATTTCGGTTCAGTTCGTGAATGGGTCAAATGTGCCGAATGGTTTTTGTGAAATCGCCTTTTAAAATTTTGATTTTTTGATAAATATGTCAAATTCCTTAGGTATTTCAAATTTTGAGATGATTCCCTCAATTTCCCGAGAAGAAATGAGGTTGTCAAAATTGAACTTCCTTAACAGTAATTCTAACGCATAACTTTCGAGATGTCTGTTGAAAAAATTGTTTTTTTCGAAAACTATTTATAACTTTATCGTGAGTTTGGTACAGACCTTGAGGTCACTATTCAACAATTGTACTCATATATATCAAATTTCGAAATTTGATCGGATATTCATCTTGGGAGATATTGGAAAAAATATGTTCAATTTCGTGCTAATTTAATCAATATTATTGGTAATTATTTCCGTAATAACTTGAAAAATATCTATATATTCGATCATCTACTGCAAGATTATGTATATCTGCTGGACCACAGGATGGGTTTCAAAAATTTGGCGTTCGTAATTAAACTCCAAACCTGCTCTACAATTATTAAGACTCTAAGCAGATTCTCTCGGTACTTATTGTATTCACGATCAGCGGTTAGGTCAGACTTATAAAGATTAATTATGGCAGCCGAATTCGTGAAATTGAACAAGCGCGTGAAAGCTGCTGACTTCATGTCTGTGATTTTCTAGGTTTTTTCAATTATCTTGTGAACATTTGATATCATTATTCGATTAACCCGGTAGATAAAATTCATTTTCATCAAATAAAAGAATTTGTCGGGTATTCTATATAAAATATCATTTTTCCTTATGAACAAACAAGAAAAGTTCGCAAAGTTCAACCATAAAAATCCGAAATTTCCTGCATGGGATGTATATATAAAATTTCGAATAAATAAATTTCATAAGTTGCGTACGTAAGAGTCATAAACGTTTATTATCCAAATAATATAATACTATACTCGTACGTCCAGGATAATTACGAGTATTGAGCTTGTTGAAAACATATATGGAACACTAATGGGTATTTGCTAAAATGAAAATTATTTGAATGAAAAAACCGTTGTATGGCCAGAAAATCATGCAATTAGTGGAATTTCGCAATGAAATATTTATAGGATGAGAGAACAGAGCATGCATAATACTACGTGGATTTCAAGTTAAAGAGTTTGTTCTAGTACATCGAGGTTGAGGTAAAAGTTTTGAAACTACGTTTATTTTGTTCGTTATTAGTAGTTGTTTTCCCTAAAAAAGTTTTCAAGGACAATGCAACGGTTCAATATCTCAAAAACATCATGTTACAAATAGAAAATTCAAGCAATAACATTTTTGCAAATAATATTCTTAAATAGTATTTACTAAGCAAATATCCATTTTGCATCCATTTTTATCAGATCTACGTTTGCGGATATCGTTGAAATATCAACAGTTTTGGAAATATCAATCCCATAAATTCACATAAAGATTCTATACGCATATTATAAATCATATTCCATGTAGAACCACCATCTCAAATATTCGCATATCATTGAGCAAACTCCTTTCCTAAAGAGTAGACCAAGTGGAAAGTGTCTAGCCGTAAATGAAAGCCACATTTTTCATTCGGTGTAGTCTTGTATAAAGGCTTCATCGTACAATGGTATTGGTCTGCATTTCATAGACCATTGTGGCAAAAATATTTTGTATAAGCTTTACGAATTTTTCATGACCCAAGCCTTATGTTAATTCGCTGTCGATTCTGTACATCTAAAAACTTAGAAAAGCACTGACGTGAGGTCAGGAGCATTTACGCGCTTGTTCATTTGCCAAAACTGCCACATATACCCGTATTGACTGCTCCAAACGCAGATCTTAGATCTTTTCTTTGCATATGTTCCTCACGAAGCTCAGCATGAACTTCAAGCTATAATTTCCGATCAAGTACTGGGCTGGAATTCGATCCGAAATTTTGAATGGATATAATAACTATGCAAGGAATAATCGGCGAAATGAACCCTTTCAAGCATTCGACTATCCGAATTGAACTGGAAACCTACTCTACAAATATAGTCCATTAGTGGATTCTTCCTAAAGTTATTGTGTTTACGGTAGGCCTAACAGCTGCTACTGAACAAAATTACTTCCGGCAGAATCTACTCAGTAGTTTAATAATTGTAGAGTAAGTTTTGAGTTGAATTACCAAGGCCTGATTGGCGAATTTGTAAAAATCATCCAAATATTACACATATACTTGAAAATAAAATTTTAATTTTTTTTAGTGATCTTATTGAACGATCATCAAAAAAATTTGCACAAATTTGCTCATCAACATTTTCTAAATACTAACGGGGGTTCATCATGACCAGATAAATCATGACCAGATAAGTATTTGGTGAGGTATTTCTGAAATAAAAACGGTACCTAGGAAATAATCAACAAGTTTGATATCTATTATCTTCCCTATACAGCTCCAAAGATCAATATATGATCAACCCGCAATTTCAAACTCTGAAGCTAGGTAATGAATCCATAAATGTACCATATTTCACTGAAATCTAAAAAATTGTACCCAAAAAAATGATTGTATTGAAAATTGAAAAAATCTGATCGTGTTGATTATTTCTGAGATATTGAGAAAACAAGCCCAAAAATTCGAATTGCCACGAAATTTGACATTATTCGTTTCCAATATCTTCTGAGATGAACATCGGGTCAAACTGAAATTTGAAACAATTTTATTTCAATCCTAAGGACATTTCATCATATATTGCGCGACGGTATCCTAGAACTACTTGAGAAGTTTCAATCTGATCGTGTCTGTACTTCTCGACATATCGTGGAAATAACCAGATTTGACATATTATTTTATATAAAAATATCTGATCGAATTCCAATTAAAATCGCTGTTGTAAATATTGATTTCATTGAAATCTGATCAATGCAATGAAAATTTTCGAATGATTTTCTATAATTTTTTTAATGTTGAAATAGATCCACAAGAACTTTCGCATTAAGTTGCGCGTTGGTATTTTCCAATTTATCACGGAATTTCTGATCGCATAAGTACTTCTTGAGATATCAAGGAAAATAAGTCAAATTTTCAAATGATAACGAAATTTGACTCTGAAATTCAATATAAGATGAAACTGAAATTTGAAACAGATTGTTAATAATCACTTATAGGTCTGGTATACTTCTAATAAGTTATATCCCTGATGACCCTGATGCCGATTCATCAGGTTTTCTATTCTCCACGGATATATATCGACGTAACTTTGTGATACAAGAAAGTTAATTAGATGACCGTTTTTTCTTCCGGAAATGAGCTGAACGATTGATGGACGACCAAAACATATTTGTCGTGAAGAAAAAAAAATTGTCACGCTCTTTGTTTTTTTTAAAAGGGGTGGCTCTGCTAACTTAATATTAAGTTAACGGTCATCTAATTAACTTTTTTGTATCATAAAGTTACGTCGATGTATATCCGTGAGAATGAAATATTTCCATTATTCAGCATTGAAACGAAAATCGTTCATCTCGGGAAATAGAAGATTTAACATATACAACCCAATATCAGTCAATAATGATACGGAAAACATACCTGAAATATCAATTTACCAATACAGTGTTGCCGAATACGACAAATTTCCTGAGAAACCAGAACATTTCATTAAAACTTATAAAAAAGCTATAAAAAATTATTTTTTCTGGTTTTTTCAGGCTAGATGGTCTACGACAAGTACTCGACAATTACTCATAACACTCTTGATCGAATTCGATGCATATTTCAGAATGGCTCTGCTAACTTAATATTAAGTTAGCAGAGCCACCCCTGAAAATAACTAGAAGCGCGACAATTTTTTTTCTTTCACGACAAATTCTCGACAAATATACGACAATTAATGAGATGGTTTTCATTGACTTCCATGCAAGTGGCTCTGCTAACTTTATGGACATCTAATCAGTTCCATTATCACGCAATTTCACTCGTCAATAATACTAAACGCGTTACAGGCAAAACCGCTGAACAAGTGCAGGAGATCAAGAAAAACTTTTGCTAAAAAGGGTCATTTTTATGAGAATTTTTCGGATATTCCTGGGCAGACTTGGCGTGGAGTCTGAACATGATTGGAAAGAGAAAGTTCCGAATTTTCCTGTTGTAAAACCTAAAAACCAAATAAATATACGTTATACGTCCTTGGCTATTGTGAACAAAGCTGATGTTTTACTGATTTACCTCTAATTATAGAATACAATGCCATAAAAACATTGAAATATTGACATAATAGGGGCGTTTGTTTATTACCGCAGTCTGCTCAGATTGCTCCTGAATCGTAAGTTACTTACATCCAGATGAAGAGGAGTACACACTTCAACCGCTCGGCAAACAATTTTGGTGCTAGTATTTTAGTTTGATAGAACCAAGCTATCCATCCCACAGAAAACAGTTATATTAACTTAGACAATTCCGTTTATTTCAGAGTAATCCATAAGATCTATGATGCAATTAACGAACGCAGCTGTTTATAAGTCAATGCATAGAAATGTTGAATACTCAACACATCAGGTCATCCATTAAAGATCTCTGCTTAGATTAGATAACTACTCACGGACTAGTTTCCTAAAGCACTCTGCGCAATCACTAACGCTCCGACGAATTGATGCTCCCTCGATTGGATATTTCATTTTTCTTATATTTCAAAAATACAAATCTGATCGGGCTGAAATGAAGTACTCGGTTATGGAATGGCGATTTTGAGATTCCAGTGAAATTTCAACAAAATACATATAACAATTTTCAAAACAATTTTTTTCTGATTATTTCATGGTTAATTATTCTCATTGATAGTGTACATCTACCAACCAAGTCTCATTTCGATCAGATAAATTATATCTATATATATTATATTTTTGCTATGGCTATATGACAAAAACCATTCGGCAGATTTGGCCCATAAACGAACTCTACCGAGATATCGAGAATCTCAGCCTAACTTGAAAATTTCAAGACTCTGGGTTATTTCTTCCGAAAGATAGGGCACACGAGGCCGGGCGGACGACATCTGGCCGGACATGATCAAATTTTGATCACGGATTCTTCATGAGTGATTACAACCATTCTATAATGTTCATAATGGCGGTCACGTGCAACAAGTGCTCAAAATCAATCAGTCGTTATGATGACTCTAGATTCTATTCAATGTTCCGTTGAAAGTTCTCATTTATTCCATACACAGTGTCTTGACATAACAGGATTCAGAGACTATGCAAAAGTCAATAATAAAATGATGGATGCTTATTGAATGTTCAGAAAGCATAACCTCAAAAACTAAGATGCCAGATAGTCAAAAACTTCCTTAAGATGACTTTGAAAACATTGAGCGCATTATAACCAATTCTTTCACGAATCTATTCCTTCCAATAATAGAGAGTTTGAGTTCATCTGAAATCTCTCTTTTCGCGATGAAGTGTCTGATCTGAAAACGGTAAACAATAAGCTTCTGAAAAAGATTGAGAATTCAGGGGCACGCTCATTACCGAAAACTAAGCTGAAATTAGATGCTATCACAAATACGGATCTCAGTGAGAGTTCGAATGAATTTGCAACACAAAATCCCAATTATACATGTCACCAAAGCTACACCAGCATTTATGGCACACTTCAAAAATACATTGCTCAGAATTTTGTACACATTTATTACAAATTTACGTCCCAAAGCAAAAATTTATTACAGCTCCCGTTTTCCAGAAAAATGGAGTGGGCCAGCTTTAGATTAAAGCTGCACCAAGCAGTCTGTATTTTCCAAGAAATGCAATATTTAGTCATCGAATTGGCACCAGAATTTCTTACAAATTTATTACAGATAAATGACAAGCAAAAAATTCAAAATTATTAACCCCAAGGGAATAGACACCCCTAAATATTGAATATTCAAGTTGAATGTGCATCCAAAAGGTGGACGGTATGAAATATTCATCATACTTTCTGAAACAAACTTTAAACGACATCATATTGTCCGATGATGGGGATGAAGCATCCCCAAACATATCGAAATTCCTATTACGTAATTATAGGAGCAACGATATAAACTGCGTAACGCAATTTCCCGCGGACAGTACATATACTCGTATCTGTCGGGATATTTTAACTCTCGAGGATATCACCGATTTTTCTTCGCTTCAAAAATTCATTACAGTAGCCCACAATTCTATAACATATGCTTTGGGGTTCAAACAGACTATTTCAATCAGAAAAATATGGAATTAGTAACGTGGTAGGTGAAAAAAAAAATTCGAAATATTATGATGGAAAATTGCGGTATCACCGATTTTTCGCCTTTTCAAAAATTCATGACAGTAGCCCAAACTTCTTTACCACATGCTTAAGGATTTGAATGAACTATTTTAATCAAGACAGAGGAACAGTTTTAACATCTACATAACGCGTCATAGCATCTCAATTTAGGATAAACTGAATTTCATGATCAAGTGATCACAACTGGTATAGAACTTCAATCAATTCTAGCAAGAGGTAACCTTTTTGTACCGAGAGAAATCGAGATGTAAGTGCTGAATAACATGAAAATATCGCATAGGGGTACGTAGGCTCGGGAATACTATGTCCGGTTATAGTGAACGCTCAGTATTATTTCTTCAAATTGGTTTTTAACAAATGACTTGTCGATATAAGCGGAGTCATCTTATCCGAACGCTGTTATATGAAACTTTATATGGATGCCAAACTTCACACTGCAATTACGTCATATCGGTTGGTCAGTATAGCCGGCGTCATAATAAACGGATTCTACTGTATTCGAAATAATCAAAAAATCTTTTTCTTTAGCTTACTTGTTAGCCTTCTATCGCAGTTTTTCCCCAAATGCGTTTAAATGTCGCCCAAATTTTTCTGTATAGAGTTCAAGCTCGCCAAATTTCTAACCCTATTCTATAAGTTTAGTATAGAACCAGATGAAACCCAAGGGAAATGGAGTTATACACAAATAAAGTCGTCGCAGTTTGAGAGTGTTATAAATACATTTTTCTACATTTTGGAAGATTGCATATCTACAAATTATATCGATTTGTATCTAATAGAATGAAATAATGATTCGCATAAGGAGAGAATAATTTACTCTAAATTTTTGCGATATCGCAGAAATCTTTTGTGAATCAAACAAACGAAGAATTAAAATAAACTATAACAACCCTGAAGCAATCTCCTCGGTAGAATTATGATATGCTGAATGAAATTATCACGGTGAATAGAATAATCAAGTAAAACATTCGATTTATTATATTGGAATGAAGGTTGAAAATAAAATTCAGATATTCATTCGAAGGGAATTTCACCTCAAGAGGATTAGATGCATGAATTTCCGTATAATTCAAATGAAAAGTTCTGTGTATTTTAATATGGAAACCAACACCATGCCTTTTTAAAGATCTATAATGATGATTGATATATCAAGAATAACAAAAGGAGCTAGCTGACGAAAAACTCAAGAGAAAAAAAACCGAAGATTTGAAAAAAATGCTAGAATTTTAGGAACTGACATGGTAGAGTTGAGGTGAAGAATATAAATAATTATCAAGGATATTCTTCCGTGTTCTTATGTTCGAATAAATAATATTTAACTAAACAATTACATCGTTTCAGGCCAGAGTGTACGCGTATCGCGATATTTCAAGTCGGCTCCTAGTTTAATAATAAAACTGTCAGCAGTAAGAGTTGAATGAAGTATTTCTGGTATGCAAATTCATCCTCACGCCTCCCGAGTTTTTTTAAATCAAAAAGCCAACTCGCGATATCACAATCTCGCACCCTATAAACATAATTATGGTCTATATAACACATAACATTACTGTAAATAAATTAAATAGATTGTTTTATAACCATATAATACGTGAGGAGGCGAAAATCTGAAACTATTTCTCGATATTATTCGAGGAGGATCTGAAATATCATCCCTTGGAAGACCGGACCTGGACGAAAGACTCTCCCGGTCAGAGAGCAAATGTAGGTTATTTTATTTACTGCTTCCTGCTGGTTTTTCTGTCCCTCTTTCTGATTCAGATATTATGTCAAGATAATTTGTCAATATAAATTCAAGATGACGCAAAAATTATTAATTATATTTATACTCTTGGAAATCTCGGGTTAGATTTTGATCCTGAATATTTCGGTTCAGTTCGTGAATGGGTCAAATGTGCCGAATGGTTTTTGTGAAATCGCCTTTTAAAATTTTGATTTTTTGATAAATATGTCAAATTCCTTAGGTATTTCAAATTTTGAGATGATTCCCTCAATTTCCCGAGAAGAAATGAGGTTGTCAAAATTGAACTTCCTTAACAGTAATTCTAACGCATAACTTTCGAGATGTCTGTTGAAAAAATTGTTTTTTTCGAAAACTATTTATAACTTTATCGTGAGTTTGGTACAGACCTTGAGGTCACTATTCAACAATTGTACTCATATATATCAAATTTCGAAATTTGATCGGATATTCATCTTGGGAGATATTGGAAAAAATATGTTCAATTTCGTGCTAATTTAATCAATATTATTGTTAATTATTTCCGTAATAACTTGAAAAATATCTATATATTCGATCATCTACTGCAAGATTATGTATATCTGCTGGACCACAGGATGGGTTTCAAAAATTTGGCGTTCGTAATTAAACTCCAAACCTGCTCTACAATTATTAAGACTCTAAGCAGATTCTCTCGGTACTTATTGTATTCACGATCAGCGGTTAGGTCAGACTTATAAAGATTAATTATGGCAGCCGAATTCGTGAAATTGAACAAGCGCGTGAAAGCTGCTGACTTCATGTCTGTGATTTTCTATGTTTTTTCAATTATCTTGTGAACATTTGATATCATTATTCGATTAACCCGGTAGATAAAATTCATTTTCATCAAATAAAAGAATTTGTCGGGTATTCTATATAAAATATCATTTTTCCTTATGAACAAACAAGAAAAGTTCGCAAAGTTCAACCATAAAAATCCGAAATTTTCTGCATGGGATGTATATATAAATTTTCGAATAAATAAATTTCATAAGTTGCGTACGTAAGAGTCATAAACGTATATTATCCAAATAATATAATACTATACTCGTACGTCCAGGATAATTACGAGTATTGAGCTTGTTGAAAACATATATGGAACACTAATGAGTATTTGCTAAAATGAAAATTATTTGAATGAAAAAACCGTTGTATGGCCAGAGAAAATCATGCAATTAGTGGAATTTCGCAATGAAATATTTATAGGATGAGAGAACAGAGCATGCATAATACTACGTGGATTTCAAGTTAAAGAGTTTGTTCTAGTACATCGAGGTTGAGGTAAAAGTTTTGAAACTACGTTTATTTTGTTCGTTATTAGTAGTTGTTAGCCCTAAAAAAGTTTTCAAGGACAATGCAACGGTTCAATATCTCAAAAACATCATGTTACAAATAGAAAATTCAAGCAATAACATTTTTGCAAATAATATTCTTAAATAGTATTTATTAAGCAAATATCCATTTTGCATCCATTTTTATCAGATCTACGTTTGCGGATATCGTTGAAATATCAACAGTTTTGGAAATATCAATCCCATAAATTCACATAAAGATTCTATACGCATATTATAAATCATATTCCATGTAGAACCACCATCTCAAATATTCGCATATCATTGAGCAAACTCCTTTCCTAAAGAGTAGACCAAGTGGAAAGTGTCTAGCCGTAAATGAAAGCCACATTTTTCATTCGGTGTAGTCTTGTATAAAGGCTTCATCGTACAATGGTATTGGTCTGCATTTCATAGACCATTGTGGCAAAAATATTTTGTATAAGCTTTACGAATTTTTCATGACCCAAGCCTTATGTTAATTCGCTGTCGATTCTGTACATCTAAAAACTTAGAAAAGCACTGACGTGAGGTCAGAAGCATTTACGCGCTTGTTCATTTGCCAAAACTGCCACATATACCCGTATTGACTGCTCCAAACGCAGATCTTAGATCTTTTCTTTGCATATGTTCCTCACGAAGCTCAGCATGAACTTCAAGCTATAATTTCCGATCAAGTACTGGGCTGGAATTCGATCCGAAATTTTGAATGGATATAATAACTATGCAAGGAATAATCGGCGAAATTAACCCTTTCAAGCATTCGACTATCCGAATTGAACTGGAAACCTACTCTACAAATATAGTCCATTAGTGGATTCTTCCTAAAGTTATTGTGTTTACGGTAGGCCTAACAGCTGCTACTGAACAAAATTACTTCCGGCAGAATCTACTCAGTAGTTTAATAATTGTAGAGTAAGTTTTGAGTTGAATTACCAAGGCCTGATTGGCGAATTTGTAAAAATCATCCAAATATTACACATATACTTGAAAATAAAATTTTAATTTTTTTTAGTGATCTTATTGAACGATCATCAAAAAAATTAGCACAAATTTGCTCATTAACATTTTCTAAATACTAACGGGGGTTCATCATGACCAGATAAGTATTTGGTGAGGTATTTCTGAAATAAAAACGGTACCTAGGAAATAATCAACAAGTTTGATATCTATTATCTTCCCTATACAGCTCCAAAGATCAATATATGATCAACCCGCAATTTCAAACTCTGAAGCTAGGTAATGACTCCATAAATGTACCATATTTCACTGAAATCTAAAAAATTGTACCCAAAAAAATGAATCCTTGAGCATGTGTTAAAGAAGTGTGGGCTACTGCAATAAATTTTTGACAAAGAGGAAAATTGATGAATATCGAAATTCTCCATCATTATATTTGGAATAAGCCCACACTTCTCTAACACATACTTAAGGATTCTAGTGAACTATTCAATCAAGGAAAATATGGAATTGTCAAAATTCATTACAGTAGCCCACACCTCTCTAACACATGCTTAAGGATCCTAGTGAACTATTCAATCAAGAAAAATATGGAATTAGTATCGTGGTATGAGCAAAAAAAAATTCGGAATATATTGATGGAGAATTTCGATATTCATCAATTTTTCTCGTTGTCAAAAATTCATTACAGTAGCCCACACTTCTCCAACACATGTTTAAGGATCCTAGTGAACTATTCAATCAAGAAAAATATGGAATTAGTATCGTGGTATGAGCAAAAAAAAAATTCAAAATATAATGATGGAGAATTTCGATATTCATCAATTTTTCGTTGTCAAAAACTTATCACAGTAGCCCACACTTCTCTGACACATGCTTAAGGCTTCTAGTGAACTATTCAATCAAGAAAAATATGGAATTAGTATCGTGGTATGTGCAAAAAAAAACTGATGAATATCGAAATTCTCCATCATTATATTTCGAATTTTTTTTTCAAATACCACGATACTAATTCCTTATTTTTCTTGATTGAATAGTTCAATAGAATAAAGTGTGGGCTACTGTAATAAATTTTTGACAAAGAGAAAAATCGATGAATATCGAAATTGTCCATCATTATGTTTCGAATTTTTTTTTGCAAATACCACGATACTAATTCCTTATTTTTCTTGATTGATAGTTCAAAAGAATCCTTAAGCATGTGTCAGAGAAGTGTGGGCTACTGTAATGAATTTTTGACACCGAGAAAAATTGATGAATATCGAAATTCTCCATCATTATATTCCGAATTTTTTTTTGCTCATACCTCGATACTACTTTCATATTTTTCTTGATTGAATAGTTCACTAGGATATTTAGCCATGTGTAAGAGAAGTGTGGGCTACTGTAATGAATTTTTGACAACGAGAAAAATTGATGAACATCGAAATTCTCCATCATTATATTTCTAATTTTTTTTTTCACATACTACGATACTAATTCCATAATTTTCTTTATTGAATAGTTCACTAGAATCCTTGAGCATTTGTTAGAGAAGTGTGGGCTACTGTAATAAACTTTTGACCACGAGAAAAATTGATGAATATCGAAATTCTCCATCATTATATTTCGAATTTTTTTTTGCTCATACCACGATACTTATTCCATATTTTTCTTGATTGAATAGTTCACTAGGATTCTCGAGCATGTCTTATAGAGGTTTGGGCTACTGTTATAAATTTTTGACAACGAGAAAAACTGATAAATATCGAAATTTTTAATCATTATATTTAGATTTCTTTTTCACATACCACAATACTAATTCCATATTTTTCTTGATGAAATAGTTCACTAGAATCCTTAAGCATGTGTTAAAGAAGTGTGGGCTCCTGTTATAAATTTTTGACAACGAGAATAATCGATGAATATCGAAATTCTCGATCATTATATTTCTAATTTTTTTTTCACATACTACGATACTAATTCCATAATTTTCTTCATTGAATAGTTCACTAGAATCCTTGAGCATTTGCTAGAGAAGTGTGGGCTACTGTAATCAACTTTTGACAACGAGAAAAATTGATGAATATCGAAATTCTCCATCACTATATTTCGATTTTTTTTTGCTCATACCACGATACTTATTCCATATTTCTCTTGATTGAATAGTTCACTAGGCATGTCTTATAGAGGTTTGGGCTACTGTTATAAATTTTTGACAACGAGAAAGACTGATGAATATCGAAATTCTTAATCATTATATTTAGATTTTTTTTTCACATACCACAATACTAATTCCATATTTTTCTTGATGAAATAGTTCACTAGAATCCTTGAGCATGTGTTAAAGAAGTGTGGGCTCCTGTTATAAATTTTTGACAACGAGAAAAATTGATGAATATCGAAATTCTTCATCATTATATTTCGAATTTTTTTTCACATACCACGATACTAATTCCTTATTTTTCTTGATTGAATAATTCACTCGAATCCTTAAGCATGTGTTAAAGAAGTGTGGGCTACTGTGATAAATTTTTGACAACGAGAAAAATTGATAAATATCGAAATTCTCCATCATTATATTTCGAATTTTTTTTGCTCATACTACGATACTAATTCTATATTTTTCTTGATGGAATAGTTCACTAGAATCCTTAAACATGTGTTAAAGAAGTGTGAGCTACTGTAATAAATTCTTGACAAAGAGAAAGATTGATGAATATCGAAATTCTCCACCATTATATTTCGAATTGTTTTTTCACATACCACGATACTAATTCCTTATTTTTCTTGATTGAATAATTCACTCGAATCCTTAAGCATGTGTTAAAGAAGTGTGGGCTACTGTATAAATTTTTGACAACGAGAAAAATTGATGAATATCGAAATTCTCCACCATTATATTTCGAATTTTTTTTTCACATACCACGATACTAATTCCTTATTTTTCTTGATTGAATAGTTCACTCGAATCCTTAAGCATGTGTTGAAGAAGTGTGGGCTACTGTTATAAATTTGTGACAACGAGAAAAATTGATGAATATCGAAATTTCGAATTTTTTTTACATACTACTATACTAGTTCCTTACTTTTCCTGATTAAAATAGTTCATTCAAATCCTTAAGCATGTGGTAAAGAAGTTTGGTCTACTGTAATGAATTTTTGAAAAGGCGAAAAATCGGTGATACCGCAATTTTCCATCATAATATTTCGAATTTTTTTTCACATACCACGTTACTAATTCCATATTTTTCTGATTGAAATAGTCCGTTTGAACCGCAAAGCATATGTTAAAGAATTGTGGGCTACTGCAATAAATTTTAGAAGCGAAGAAAAATCGGTGATATCCTCGAGAGTTGAAATATCCCGATAGATACGAGTATATGTACCGTCCGCGGGAAATTACATTACGCAGTTTTTATCGTTGCTCCTATAATTACGTAATAGGAATTTCGATATGTTCGGGGATGCTTCATCCCCATCATCGGACAATATGATGTCGTTTAAAGTTTGTTTCAGAAAGTATGATGAGTATTTCATACCGTCCACCTTTTAGATGCATATTCAACTTGAATATTCAATATTTAGGGGTGTCTATTCCCTTGGGGTTAATAATTTTGAATTTTTTACTTGTCATTTATCTGTAATAAATCTGTAAGAAATTCTGGTGCCAATTCGATGACTAAATATTGCATTTCTTGGAAAATACAGACTGCGTGGCGCAGCTTTAATCTAAAGCTGGCCCATGCCATTTTTCTGGAAATCGGGAGCTGTAATACATTTTTGCTTTGGTACGCAAATTTGTAATGAATGTGTACAAAATTCTGAGCAATGTATTTTTGAAGTGTGCCATAAATGCTGGTGTAGCTTTAGTGACATCAATTATAAATCAAGTTAATACACCTAATGAAAGGCAGATACACCTTCTGAAAGTAACAACAGCAAACCAAATACTATTGTAAATTCAGTTTCCATTGAAAACTGCCCACAAAACAATGGCGAGGATGGATTTACTCTAGTGAAAAATAAAAATCCAGGTGTACTGACAGAAGCATAATTGGAAATGGAAAAAAACGAAGAAATGTCCATAAAGGGGGCTCAAAAATATGGATACCTACATGTATGCCAATTACATCAGGCTTTGAAGCCTGATCTATTGAAACCTCATTTCAATACAAGTGGTTTTACAGGTATCCCATGTGAGAGACTACAATTTAAAAGACCCTCGGAATATTTATCCTTTAAATTCACGGTTCCAACAGAAAATTTTGATAACATCAAGAATCCGAGGCTTTGGCCGGAAGGTACCAGAATAAACCATTTTTTATTCCGACTCATCAGAGACAAATCAAAAAATGCGATGAAAATCTAATCTCCTAAGAACCGCTCAGATTTGACCAAACAAAGTATTCCATATGTTTTCGAATGTTCGGCAGTGAATATAATTCTCGGCCACAAAAAATTCTCGATTAGGGAATAGTCATTAGATCATAGTCGGTGATTTCAACATCAACCTCCTGAACAGCAGTGAAGAAAAACAAACATTAATTTCTATCCTTGAGGGGTATAACGCCCGAAAAACAATATCTGAGCCAACACGAATTACTTATACTTCTTCTACCTGTGTTGATAATATTATAACAAATCTGGAACAACATGAAACTGCAGTATTGTCATCACATTTATCTGATCACACTTCTCAGATATTCTTTTTTCCGATCCCCAAGACCTTCGTGAGATCAGAAATGAAACAGGTACGACTTATCAATGAGAATACGATGAAAATATTCACGGGACTGTTAAGTGGAGAAAAATGAAACTTACCTTCTTCAATTCGGAATCCTTGCAGTGTAGATGATCTCTGGTATAGTTTTTGCGGGAGATATAAATCTATTTTTGACTCGGTGTCTTCTCTCATCCATAAAAATATAAATAATTATGCGAAAAAATATGTTGACGAATCTGATCAGGTCAGACATCCAAAAAATCAATTGGATTACTTCTATATAGCATCTCCTTATAATCCAGGACATAATATTGTATACAAAAAAATTCAAAAATAATATAATACTATTATCAAAAATAATAATAAAAATTACCTTGAAAGTAGAGTAAACAACCTAACAACAAAACCAAAACATATGGCAATTAATTAGCGAATTAACAGGACGTAAAATAAAGACTGATAAGGGCAATCTGATCAAGACCGATAATCCTCTACAATTAGCTAACTCATTCAATAAACGTTTCATCAATGCCCACTCGTCATAGAAAACGGAAAAGCCTATTATCACGAGTACTTTCGAATTCCGTCTCATCTCACGAAATCCAAAATCGTTATTTCTGTTCAGAATAACTCCAAACGAAGTAATCAAGGCTGTATATGAAATGAAAAATATGAACTCTTCGAATACGATGGTATTCCTATGTCAGTTATAATAGGATCAATAAAAATAATCGCAGAACCACTCGCCTTTATAATGAACAGATCCTTCAAAGAAGGTATCTTTCCCAAATCCTTGAAAATAGCGGTAGTGAAACCATCTTTTCAAAAAAGGAAATATCGAGGATCTTAACAACTATCGACCGATAAGTTTAATTTCATCTTTTTCACAAATTTTCGAAAAAATATTGGTACAGGGGCCCTAAAATTTTTTTCATAGATCAAACATATTTTCAGAACATCAACATATCTTAGGTCAAGGAACGCAGAAACAGCAGTTTTTTAGTTGACTTGATCAATTCTTCGATTGCTAGAGGCTGGGGAGGTACCTATGGGTCTTTTCATGAATCAATTCAAGGCCTTTGACACCGTGGACCATGAGAGATTGCTGGAGAAACTAAACCTCTATGGAATAAGGGAAAACTAATTGAATTTAATCAGGAGCTTTTTGCAGGGTAGGGTTCGAAGGGTGTCACTCGAAATTCATGGAGGCCATATCATATCCTCAGATAAAGAACCGACAGTAGGGGTACAGCAGGGTTGCATTCTCGGACCAACGTTATTCATAGCCTACATCACGTCGAGGATGTTCAGATATCAACATAAATAACTATACTACTTGTGTTCGCCCAGTTGCCCCAGTCCCAATAATCGATGGGATAGACAATAGTGAAATAGTCATGTATGTAGATGACACTTATTTTTTTATATCTGCAAATAGCATTTCAGAAACTGTAGAATCACACCAAAAAAAATTCCACAATATCTCAAACTGGTGTTCAGTAAATTGGCTAACCATTAATTCAAACAAAACAGAGTGTGTTGTTTTTTGTACCTTTCATTCAAAAATCGGAAAAACAGGAATGATCAATCTTGATGGTGAATCAATAAAAGTTTCGAATAAGACTAGATTTCTGGGAGTAACAATGGACTATCACTTGAACTGGCGTAAACAGATCACCTATCTCAACAGCGTACTCTACTCTCTTCGCGTCTTGGCTCAGCAAGCAGATTCTGAACTACTGAGAATGGTCTACTTTTCAAATTTTCAGTCGGCACTGTCTTATGGAATCATTGTGTGGGGGAAATAGCTCGGATATCAACATCATTTTCATCATTCAAAAAAAAGCACTAAGATCCATATCCGGTTTGACCAACCGAGCCTCCTGTCGTGGATTTTTTTAAAGTCACGGAATACTCACAACCATCGCGATGTAAATATTAAAATGTTTACTTTTCTTAAGAAAGAACCCAAATTATTTTACTTGTAACGAAAATGCCAATAATACAAGACGTGTATACCCCCTTTCTTTTGCCCATTTGTTCTCTTTCTTTAACACAAAAGAATGTCGAATATATGTGCCTAAAACTTTATAATAAATAACCCACAAAATATCAGGTTATGAATAACATTAAGGAATTCAAATCCTCTACAAAAACGTTCCTGTTAAATTTTGAGCCATATTCAATCACGGAATACGGAAGCCGATTGTCTGATCTGAGAGATTCCTTTAATTTTGTTTTTTAGGTTTTCTTCGACGTATTTTTCTTTTCAAATATAATATGATCATAAAACTAAATATATTCTTATTCTTAATCTATTGTATTCATACAATGGTACAACCTAGTCGTTTAAGACCTGCTGAGCTGCTATAGAGATGCGATACCTTGCATCCCTATAGCACCCCTTCGACGATACCATATTCTCGTTGAGTTAGTTGAAGTTATCTTAAAAATAATTCAATGGGATCACTGATGGGGACACCTAAATTCCGGAGCAATATATGGCATGTTGAGCATAGAAGCATAAATTATAAAATAAAAATTTCCCTTCCGTCATCAGAAGTCTTCGTGTTCTGAATTAGGACAAATGTTTTCATGTCATGCAAAGAAATTCTTAATTGATTTTCTGGATCGATTATTAGACTTCACTGGGTTCCGAGATATTTGAATATGATAGATACGCAGCGCTTAAAAACATTTCTGATAAGTTATTCTCGAAATACGAATAGTTTCTCATACAAAACTTATCCTTCCGAAAAATATTCAGCAGGGAACAACTTGCAGAATCGAACCTTATTTCTTTTTGTTCTTGTGAGACGAATATATAGGAAATGAGATTTCACAGAAAAAACTGCCAATCAGCAGCGTATCATCGAAGAAAAATAATGATTTACCAGTGTTGGTAGTGGTAGCTTTGAAATATCATTTCGTCAGGATTCGAATGTATAACTTGATGCATACAGTATAGTACAGAAACTCACCAGGAGAAGAGCAATCTGATAATGCCACCTCAAAATTGATTTTCTGTGCCAGTTTTTTGGGTCAGTTCATAGATTACGTAAGCTTCAACTTAATCCCTCTTCCCTGAAATAAAAAATATCAAGGTATAAGTCGTATTATCAGATTTTGATTCACTATTTATTTCACAGATGCGTCCTACTAAGAGGAAGTTGTTTAAAAATCAACATTATCCAACCAAAATTGTAGAAAAGTATTTACGTGAAGTCAGCAGGTTTCACGCGCATGTTCGAATTCGTGAGCAAAATTCAAAATTTTTGTTGAGATTGTTCTAATGACAATACCATTGTAATGTTACAAAACGCTCCACTGTAGATTTCAGTTTCAATCGCAAAAAACGCTTCACTAGCAATTTCAATTTAAATTGCAAGAAAACTCCCCACTGCCGATGTCAATATCAATTGCTTAAAAACGCTTTCCCTGTTGACGGTTGAGTTTGTGTTTCGCATGGGCGATCTGGCTGGTCACATCGGATGAAGAGGACATCTTTCTTTTTAGAACCGAGTTTTTTCAATAATTTTTCATGTGAAACGGTATCGAAAGCTTTTGATAGGTCAATGAAGACGCATAAGCACGATTTACTTTTGTCTAGCGCTTTATACAGGGTCTTTCACGAGGAACCTCACCCATATTTATACGGGAAACTACTGAACGTATTTTCATGAATTTCAGCACTTATAAGTATTTCA
This sequence comes from Myrrha octodecimguttata, assembly GCA_958510865.1. Lineage (NCBI taxonomy): Eukaryota > Metazoa > Arthropoda > Insecta > Coleoptera > Coccinellidae > Myrrha > Myrrha octodecimguttata. Next base: position 1,940,341 of record OY294064.1, on the reverse strand, counting down.
CGATGCTGATGAAATGTAAAATACTTTCAAGGCATGAGCACCTCCGGTTTCTCCGGAAATGACGTCAACTTCCGTTTTTCAAATTAGAACACCATTTTTTTATTGCAGAAATAGATTCCTTAGAAAATTTCAATTTATTTTGATGTAACATTTTTCAGTTTTGGTTGAAAAATTCTCTCTGAGCGGGAAAATTCGAAAAAAAAATCGAAAATAGAGCTCCGCTGAAACAAGAATAACTTCGAGGTTTTTGGATGGAAAATTTTCATTTTTGGGATTCTTTAAGATGTAAGATTGATGTATCCACTTTAAAAATCGAAATCGCGATTCATGATACAGGGGGTGAAAAAATCGCTTTCAAAGTTAGGGATGACAAAATCGTGAAAAATCAATTTTTTTCAAATTAGAACCCCATTTTTTTATGGCAGATATTGAATCTACGTTAAAAAATAATGTGAGTGTATGCATCACACCCTTGCCCTAAAGTAGATATTTTCTGAGTTATTCACAAAAAACTGTTTTTCGTCTTGAATTTTCAGTTATTTCTTTTCCCTTCACGCCAAAAAGATGACATTTTCAGGAACTGTTACTTAAACCATGTTTTAGATTTTACTACCCTAATATGCAAGAGAAAAAAGTTACAGGTTGTTCCTAAATAGATGGCGAATTTGGATTCGAATTTGTATCGGAAACCTCTTTATTTCAACTAATCGGCCATCGGTTTTCTCTCCAGTGATAAATGAATAATTCCTTATGAACCATATGCAAAAACTTACCATGTTTTACATTATTTTTTTTTAATGATAGATATCATTAATTACATCTGCCAAACTCCTCTTTATTCAGTAGCATTTTGTGTTTACTATTAATTTGGTGATAATTCGTATTAAGTTATAAAATCGATCACTATGCCTAATTTTACCAATGAAGATTATTTAAATCTCATTCTACTTCATGGAGAATGTAATAAAGTTGTAGATAGAACGATTCGACTGTTCATTGAGAGGTTTCCTGACCGACCCAGACCAACGAAAGATACCATTAACAGAACCATGACAAACTTGAGAAATGTCGGATCTTTCGTTAAGAAAACTACACACAGAGAAAAAAGTGTAGTAGGAGATGAGAACAACGAAATTACAGTTCTTGCATATTTTCGTGTGAATCCTTAAAATTCTCTCAAAGATGCCGAGATTGATCTGGGATTATCTAAATCGAGTGTTTGGAGAATATTAAAAAAACATAAAATGCACCCATATAAATTCAATAGGGTACAGCATTTGAAGGAAACTGATTTCGTCAGGAGAACAGAGTTTTGCGAAGCTATGATGATTCGATTTCAAGAGAATGAAAACTTTTTGGACTGTATAATTTGGACAGATGAATCTGAATTCACAAAGAATGGTTCTTTCAATAGGCATAACAGTCATTATTGGGATGAAGAGAACAACCACCACTTCAGACAATGGAACTTTCAAGAGACCTAGAGTTTCAATGTTTTTTGCGCCATCAAAAATAATGCAATTCTCGATGTTCACATTTATGATGGGACTTTAACTGGTAAGATAGAACACTACACATGTTTGCACTATTTAAAGAATGTTCTCCCTTAGAAGATAGATATTCTGACATATTGACTCAAATAATTGAGCCGCTAGTACAGAACCATAATGACTTATGGTATCAACAAGATGGCGCGCCTCCACACAATTCACTTAATGTGTCAAATATCCTCTACAGGCTATTTGAAGATCGATGGTTGGCGAACAATGGTCCACATCTTTGGCCACCACGTTCTCCCGATTTAACTCCTTTAGACTATTATGTTTGGGGTAGGATAAAAAATATTGTCTACTCAACTCCCCTGACTGATAAAGAGGACTGCATAGAACGAGTCAGAAATGCGTTCAGGTTTGTTTAGATTTTTAGATTCATAGTTCTGAAACTCAATTTGGTTTTTAAACACTTTTGCAGATTCCTCCCGATGAAATAAGAAGAGCAACGCACGAAGCATTCCTGAGACGTATAAAGAAATGTCTAGAAATTAACGGTCAAAACTTTGAGCATCTTCTCTAGTTATAACTGCGAGAGTATGCCATGGTTCTCCTAATAGTAACTTGAAGTCGGTTTCAAGAAGGGGTGAAAAATCTACAGCATGGTTCAAATAACAGTTCCTGAAAATTTCATCTTTTTGGCGTGAAGGGAAAAGAAATAGCTGAAAATTCAAGACAAAAAACAGTTTTTTGTGAAGAACTCAGAAAATATCCATTTTAGGGCAAGGATGTGATGCATACACTCACATTATTTTTTAACGTAGATTCAATATCTGTCATAAAAAAATGGGGTTCTAATTTGAAAAAATTGATTTTTCACGATTTTGTCATCCCTAACTTTGAAAGCGAGTTTTTCACCCCCTGTATCATGAATCGCTATTTCGATTTTTAAAGTGGATACATCAATTTTACATCTTGGAAAATCCCAAAAATTAAAATTTTCCATCCAAAAACCTCGAAGTTATTCTTGTTTCAGCGGAGCTCTATTTTCGATTTTTTTTTCGAATTTTCCCGCTCAGAGAGAATTTTCCAACCAAAACTGAAAAATGTTACATCAAAATAAATTGAAATTTTCTAAGGAATCTATTTCTGCAATAAAAAATTGGTGTTCTAATTTGAAAAACGGAAGTTGACGTCATTTCCGGAAAAACCGGAGGTGCTGATGCCTTGAAAATATTTTAGATTCCATCAGCATCGTGAAATACTTATAAGTGCTGAATTTCATGAAAATACGTTCAGTAGTTTCCCGTATAAATATGGGTGAGGTTCCTCGTGAAAGACCCTGTATATATATAAGGTGTTAACTGATGGATTGCGTCCTCGGTTGACCTTTTTTCCCTGAATCTATATTGGTGTTGCGAAATAATATCATTTTTTTCACAGAACTTCATTATTCTTGTTTTGAGTATTTTTTCTATGATTTTTGAAATACTAAAGGTCAAGGATATTAGTCTATAGTTTTCCACTTTCAAACTATCTCCATTTTTATACAGAGGTTTCACGATTCCAACTTTCAATTTCCTGGGAAAGTATCCTTAGTTGAAACAACAGTTGATCAGGTGAGTTAAGGGAGTTTTTATCACCTCTGCTATCTTCTTCAGAGTTTCCGCCTGTATACCATCAGGTCCAGGAGATTTTTTTTTCTTCAGCTGCATTATCGCCTCACAAACTTCCCCTGTATCAGTAGGGAGCAGAGCCATCGAATTTTCTATCTTTCTGATATTTTCTCTATAATTGCTCGGAATATTAATCCTCTCTGCAAATGCTTGACCCAACGTACTATAGTATGTGTTGAAACTTTCAGCCATTTGTTCTCTCGTCCTCAGCGACGATCCGTCGGCTGATATAATTTCGGCTATTTTTTTTTCGGGTTTGATTCAATTACAGATGGAATCAACAGTCTTCCAGAGAGCCTTGGACGTGTTCATGTTATTTATCTCTTATCATCTTTTGTGCATAGGCTCTCTTTGCAACTTTTATCAATTTGGTCAGCTTGTTCTTATGGGCTAAATATTCTCTCCGCAGATGCGAAACGCTCGGGCTCCTCTGAACCTCCCCGTACAGTCGCTGTTTCCTGCCAATTGATGTAAGAAGTCCAGGTGTAATTCATTTCTTTCTCCCCATGTTCTGCCCCCTAAGTCTCACATTCCCTGTATGTTCCACATTATACTTATTCAACTTTCCAACAAACTCATCAGTCATCTCATCAACATCCTCCGAAGAATAAAATTCTCTCCAGCTCTCCTTCCCCAAGGCGATTACGAGTTCGGGGTAACTTATATACTTTTTGTATCGCTCCTTTTGGAAAGGCTCGTTTGTTGATTTCCGAGTTAGGTCCCCTGTCAATGCTATGGGATAATGGTCTGTAATATCGTATTGAAAAAGATATGATCGGATATCCCTATTTTCTTTTATTCTAACGTAGAAATGATCAATGCAAGTTCTACTCCGTGGTCGAGTAATTTCATTCATATATGATTCATATCTGAAAGCGTTCATAATATTTTTGTATTCACCGGAGATATCCGAGTCTGGCCTCAAATCTCCCGTAATTATGTGCATATCATTACCTGCCAGTGACCGTAGATACCCCTGAAGATCTTCGTTAAACGTTCTTGGGCAAGTATATGGGAATCTGTAGATGGCTGTTAAAATGACATCCCTGGATTCAATATGCGCTCTGACCTCCAATACCCTTACATTCCCTAGGGTTTTTACTACGTGTGAGTAGCTGATTTCATCTTTGATGTATATTATTACCCCATCATTTCTGTTCAATTCGCCTTTATTGTATAGAGTATCGAAACCTTCTATTTTTAACACATCTAAATCATCTACAAGAAATATATCAGAAAGCACCATAATGTGAAAGTCCAGGGAAAGCTTATTCAAGAACAGTAACAACTCATCTATATTCTTAATGACGCTTCTAATATTGAGTGGTGAAGCCCGAGAGAGCACAAAACTGTCCATATCATATTTATTATCTTGTAAATAATTTCAATTATGTCTATAGTCACTGGGAATGAGAATACATTTTACAAGCACTAACATATAGATTTGAAATATGCAATCCTTGTACCGGAGCTTATTTTTACTGAAGTATCTTCGTACCGGAGCTAATTTTTACTGTAGTATCTTTGTACCGGAGACTACTCTTACTGGAATATCTTTGTACCAGAGCTGATTTTGACTGGAATATCTTAGTTCTGGAGTGAAAAAGAGACCACCTTCCTGAGTGGAATATCTTAGTTCCGGAGTCAATAATTGAACTTCCTTAGTACCGGAGTATCTTAATACTTGAGTTCGCTTTGGATGGAAAATCTAAAAACCAAACGACCTACTTAGTACCGGAATATCTTAAAATTGGAGTCGAAGTTTGACTGTATTGTCTTGGAACCGGAGCTACATTTTGAAAACCAATGTGCCGGATCCTTTACCATCTCAGATTTACTGTAAACTTTTGTGTGTTGTGAATAGAACTTAATATTTCAATTGTATAGTTGAAATAAATAAATAGGGAGTAAAAGGTTGCATCTTCAACGTCAGATCGAAGACTTTAGATACATTCAGGAGTAAAGGAGTTTTTAACTAGGCGCACTATGAGGCATTTTACTCAAGTAATATGTTTCATGTGCGGACGAACAATGTTGCTACTGTAAGTCACTGAGCTAGTTTAACGGGCAGGCTAGTAAAATTTATTTCATCATCAGGAAGTTTTGCACGAAATTGTGAATTAGCGTTTGTCAACATGTCATCATGATCGGAATAATAAGTATTGAGATATTATGAAAAAAACAACGATACCAGGAAGAATACCCTGGTATCAGAAATATTCACTTTCGATATCTCCGAAAATAAGGATCGGATTGGACTGTAATTCAGTACAATGTTGAGATGTGACTTCCAGGTTTCTGTAAAATAACGTTGAAATAGTTCACGAAAATATAATTCGTTCAACAAAAGTTGAAAAATCTTTTTTTAATTTACGATCCCGACGAAATTTAACCAGTACTTTCGAGTCGGAATTTCTCAAAAAAATTGGGATTTTGGGAAAATAACTTCGAAAATTTAAAATCAGTAATCCAAAACTGTTCGGCCGATTTGATCCATTAACGAACTTAGCCGACGCATTCTGATGTGCAACCTATCCTCAAAGTTCCAAGTCGCTAGCTCCTTCCGTTCTCGAGTAATCGGGGTAGTAGCCGGACAGAAACGATTTTGACATCGGATTCTTCATCAGTCGTTTGTGACTTTCGACAAAAAATGTCGACATTTGGGCGGAAGCACGCTGTTTCCTAGAAAATGTGCGGAAACAAAATTTCGAGAATGAAAAGCTTACATGCAACTGATTTACTTCAATGCTGTAGGCTATAATGGAATAATGTGAGAAATATCTATCTTACTAGACGAGCAAATCTTTTAGGCATTTCATTTAATAGCCGTGTTCGGTAATTACACACGAGAGGCGACGGATTTTTTATGTCACGTGGTCACATATGGTATATGAACTTGAATTTATACCAGCTTATTGTTATGGGGAACAGCGCGTTATTGTTAAGTCATAATGTTATTTTCGTCTTTTTTCCTGAAAATGGTCTCAAACAACTAGGTTGGACTCAATGATGAAGAATCCCTGGTCAAATTGAATTCTGTCGGTCCGGCCATTCGTCCGTCCGGCCGCATGAGCTCTTACGTTCTTCGGTAAGCAATTGGCGACTTGAAGTTTCTGGTTAGACTGAGAGCCTAAATACCTCGGTTAGGTTCGTGAATGAGTTGAATCGTTCAATTAGTTTCGGAGTTATGCCTGTTGTAAAATCTCGAGAATTACTGATGCGATCAGGTTGAAACTCTGTGAATAGTTGAAGAAAATAAATGATCAACTGAAAGCAAAATTTCGTGTGAATTCAGTTATGAATAAATTTCTTAAAAATGTTTATAAAAATTTTACCACTTTTCGCTTAACAAATTCTGAAATTTGGCCCAGACGAAGTCAATATTAAAAAAAATGTTGTAGAATTCAATTCGATCCGATATTCATTTTCGGAGATCAAAGGAAAAAAAGAGAAAGAAAAGAATATGTCAAATTTCGATGATATGTAAAATTTAACTTTACTTCCTCAATAATAAATCACCAAACCTAAAATTATCTAGCCTTTGAATAGAATCTTCCGGTTGTACTCGTGATATATATATTTAAACACAATAACTTCGAAAAAAAACTACTTTTACAATACTCAGTAGGTCTTCGGTTCAATCGCTAATTCATGAATGGGTAAAATTCGTCAAATGATTCCACTGAATCCATTTAAATATGTTGTATTTCCAATATTTGCAAAAATACGGATCGGATCGAACTGAGATCAAGTACTTGATCAAAAAATGATAGTTTGAGTTAAAAGCAGAATTTCATGAAGACTATATGGAAAGAAGATCGCAAAATCTTTCAGTAAGGAAGTAAAACTGAGTTTGGCGTGGCCAAAACGTATGAATAGGTGATCACTTCGCCAAGGAATTTGAACAAGCGCTTAAAATCTCTTGAACTCACGGTGTAAAAAACATATGGTCACCTGTTTCATTGAGATTCTGGAATGGGAAATAGTATATCTAAGTGAATTTCCAGCATTATAAACGAAATAAGTTCTCATTTCAATGAGTCAAGGCTTAGTTCCATGTAAACTTTGCCCTTGAAATATGAAACATTTGTTCCCCATATCTCCAAAAATTATAATCGGATCGAACTGAAATTATGAAATATTGAGTTCCAGATATGTGAAAAATGTTTTCGAAGCACTTAACAACCAAAGTTCCGTTTGTTCGGCTCCATTGTTAAGTCATTTGTCTATGCCGACTACAACGGCATTGGGAAAAATATTGAAGAATCAAGCTGATCGAATGGGCTTTGTATCACGCAGCGGCTGACATAAGCCGGATATTGTATTTTAAAAATGAATGCCATGAAATCATCTTATAGATAATAATAATAATAAACGGTAAACCCGCAAGTTTCCCCGTCGCGAAGATATCAATGAGACTAACATCACTGTATGCAGTTCGTTTTTCTGAACAAAAAATCTGAAGCCGAACATGGGCGGTCTCTCTTAGTTTGGAAGAAATGGGCCCCCAAAGTTCCAAACTTACACATTTTCAGCTTTCTTTTTCCACCATAAAAACAATCACTCACTTCTTCTATATAGTTCACATATGATCTTTGAACCTTCAACTAACGATTAGCGACACTTTCTCTCAAAAATAATCAATATTTCATGGAAAAAAATCCAAATTATTGGACAACCACTTAACCTCTATTTCTACTGACTTCCACTCAATCGAAAAGTGAAGTTTGGCATTGCCGCCAATTTCATCGTTCGGAATCGTGCTATCGTGCGAATTCGTCGATGACAGATTATTGTTTGCTGGCGCGAAATTCGAAATATGTTCTTTAATGCAATTCTCTAAATCAGGTGATATTTAACATGAGACTTCGATTTTATTGAAATCTACAAGGATGAAACAGACATATAGTTGTTAAATGTTGTTATATGATGTGTAGGTTTATAGTTATTTAGATCTAACTATATAGGTAAAGAATATTTTGGGGAACTCTACAAATTTGATGTCAAACGAAATCTTGCGAGGGGAAATTTGAGTGGGATTTACTCGACCCTCCCCGTATTCATCCCTGATCTGATTCTGATCATCTGATCGTCAGTTGAGATCAGAATTGAGATTGAAGGGCTTATACCAAAATTTGTATTCAGTATTAAAATAAAAATAATGAAGCGGCACGAAGTTTTTAACTTAATAAGAGTCGAATTGGCTATGGTGAATTTTTGAATTGGGTGTGGTGTTTTGAAAGCCACCATTTATTGCACCACTTGTGGTGCAATTTGTTTGTTAAACAAAGAAAAGTTGTTTTATTCGTGCGGCCGGCAGCAACGAAAAAGCCGACCAAAAAAAAAAACAAAAATCGAAAAATGCCATTTCGAAAAGTCCGCAAGAACAGGAACTTTCTTTCGTTCAACCTTAGCTGTAGAAAAAATCATTTAAATTATTGCATTTTTCTGTCTACAACCGCATCCCTGGCTCTCTACAATGCGTTATCACATTGACATCTCGGAAAATACAGCGTTGAACTGGAGCAACTACTGTCGAGAGGTAAATATATGATCGAAAAAGTAGAACGAAATTAATCAGTGAGAAAATGTTTACAGGTTTGTTTGAAATGGCTTCAGAGTACGCTCCGAAAGATTGGAGGACCGGGAAAGGTTGTAGAGATCGACGAGGCGAAGTTCGGGAAGAGGAAGTACCGAACGATTAAATTGGCGGCAATGCTTCACTTTTCGATTGAGTGGAAGTCAGTAGAAATAGAGGTTACGTGGTTGTCCAATAATTTGGATTTTTTTCCATGAAATATTGATTATTTTTGAGAGAAAGTGTCGCTAATCGTTAGTTGAAGGTTCAAAGATCACATGTGAACTATATTGAAGAAGTGAGTGATTGTTTTTATGGTGGAAAAAGAAAGCCTAAAATGTGTAAATTTGGAACATTGGGGGACCATATCTTCCAAACTAAGAGAGACCGCCTATGTTCGGCTTCAGATTTTTTGTTCAGGAAAACGAACTGCATACAGTGATGTAAGAATCTTATTGATATATTCGCGACGGGAAAACTTGCGGGTTTGCCAGAAATCAATTCATACCTTAAAAAATGCTGGACCATTATTTTGTAATCAGCCCTTCGCCTCTGACCTTTGATACCATCAATGGTTCGTCGAGGGTACCAACTCACCAACTCCTTGTTCACAGCTTTCACCCCTGCCTGCACGAGCTCTGCTTCTCTCATAGCCATGAACTTCCGCTCGGACTCTGTCCAGCGCTTTCCTTTGAGGTCGGATCCTATAGTGATATCCTGGGAACAATGAGACCGATTATAGTTATGCTTATTGAGGAAAAGCACATTTAAATATTGATTATGAATACCATGATTCAATCGTCAGTATTTACGTTAAAAAAATCACTTTCGTGTATGACGGTTTTCACTTTCTTCTTTTGAGGACCGCTAATTTTTGATCAGATATTCCCTCAAATATTGATTGATGGCCAATGGTATTATTCGACTTAACCCAACCATCCTCGTCAAGGAAAATGATATTCTAATATCGATTAATTTACGTATATTCCGAATAAAAGTTTGGCCCATTGTCGGAATAAACGAGCTCTTCTGTATAAAGGTTTTCTACAAAATGTTTATTCCTAGCAAAGCAATTTTATCCAAATCATCCCTTTAAAATTGATGAAGGGTCAAAAATTGCTCAAACTTGTTCTTCGACTTTATTTCGAACAAATCATTTTTGAGCTTGTCTGGGTATAATTATTTGAACCAACTTTCATTTCACTAGTAAGGCCGATTCTGAACTAGTTCGGTACTTTATGCCTGCCCAGGCATGTGCTCCAAATAAAATGGAAAATACTAAAATAGTGATGTGTTCTTTGTGTCGACGACATTTCGATGATTTGTGATTCATTTCATTTCATTCTAGATTTCGTTTTTTCCCCACCCAAGAATACGTAGAGCAAACAATGAAATTCTATCTATTGCGCCGACAAATTATTATTGATTGTACGTACATTATGCTTGTGATCCTTAATACTCAGTCCCCATTTCTTATAGTGCAAAATCTGCACAATGGTTTCAGAGTTATGGCCCTCTTATATTTTGTTTTCCAATACCGCGAAAAATATCGAACTGATCGAATTAAAACTTGTTTTGTAGTTACAGAGTATCTGTTTCGACCTGAATTAGTTTATTCAGGTGTTTTGAGTTTCAATAATAGAGACCCGTTGTGGATGAATAAACCGAACTTGATTAATTCTGTCGTTATCCAAATAAAAACACAACCGAAGAATATTTTCTGATACGTCATCAGAAATGTTGATGCTTCTATAATCAGGACACAATTTTTGAACTTATTGATCTGGGTGATCAATATCGTTGCACTGATGATACGAAAATATTGTTAAGCTGTATTAAAAACGCACTTTTAACACGTAGCAAAAAAATGTATTTTCTTGTATCTGTACTAGATGACATGATCGAAAGTTTATACAATTAATTTGCACAATCCTCCTTCTATCTCTTACGATAGTAAGGTTGTAGCGACTTTCAAATGAGAAGTTACGGCGTTCAAAATACAAAAATTAAAGGATATAAATTCAAGATCGAATTGTTGTTTACTATACAACGGTCAAATGAAGAGTGCTTAAAAACTAACGAAACCCAAACTAAGGAATTTCCCTATTTTACATTGTAGAGGAAGAATATAAATTTTGATTGGCTTTTCGAATTCAGCGACGCCGTTCTGAATTCCGGAAAAACAATTCGGATTGGTTGGTGTGAAATAGTGATTCGGGGAGGTTTACCAATTAAAGGGCTAAATGAAAATACGCATTTAATTTGCTAAAATTAGAAAAGGTATTCGCATATAAATATACACCTTATAAACCTACCTAAAATTAGAAAAGGTGACCGATTCAAATATTTCAAATATCATGAATTGATATTAAAACACAAAAAAAAATCTTTATGGTTTACCAGTCTTCCACTGAGCAACGTAACTATGTTCTTTCTACCAATCAAGTTCAAAGACTGTTTTTATAATAATAATTCAGATTCGCGAATAAAAACTCAATGAAAAACTGGTAACTAAATATTCAACTTAGGTGGTACTCTAGGCAAACACACAAACACAAAGTTATTAACGCGGGTTGCCTATTCGCATTTTCGAGGGGTTGGCAAGTACAAAACAAAAATAAACAATTGGGTTGGTATATTTCAGCACAACCTGTATCAACATGATCTGGGCCAAACTTTGGCAATCCCATATCACTAGAAGAATTTCAGATATTTCAGAACCCTTATATTGCTGGCAGTTTTGAAGGAGATATTTGTTGAGTTCCGATATTCCCAATCAGTACTGGCCAGTATCAGTAATTTCGAAACGCTTCGTACTGATACGAAGAATTACCAAATCAGTGCCAGTAAAATCGGCTGTCAAAATTTACTGACAAGTACTGTCCAGGAATATCGGAACTCAGCTATTAATCGAGTTTTGAAACTGAGTTTTATATGTAACTCATCCTCCAAACTATTCCTCGTGCGAAGTGTATTGGGTTTTTCTGTGTCTGTGTCTGTTTTTCATGCCTTCAGGGATCATTTACATCATTTCCAAACAAATTCATCTTATAATTTCTGATCATCTGAACCAGTGATAGAGCAAATAATATTTCTTCCAATTCTTGAAATATTGAAATTATGGTCGTTTACTGTCTAATATCAAGTATTCCGTCGATGAATCGGATCTCAGCTTTCAGCATTGAGTATTATACTACTACTAGTTGTAAACTCATTCAGTATAACTGTATACTGAAACTGAAATCCGATAGTATGTTCCTACCAGTGTCATAAAAAAAAAGTTTGACTTACCCCAGGGCTGGAAGACTCTGGCTTGGATGCTGAGGTTGTCGGCTCAGCTCTTGACCTCCTACGATTCCTTAGAGAACAGCGCTTTGCCGACCAAGGTGTTGGGGGCCTAAAACCTTGACGCCACGGAGTTGCAGGCTTAGGGATGACAGGCATAAGGCTTTCAGGGCTAGGACTAGCAGGCCTAGATGCTGGAGACGTAGTAGCAGCAGGCATAGGACCTGAAGGCCTAGGCCTCGCCAACCCTGGACTTGCTGGTCCTGTACCAACTGACGCAGTACTTGAGGACCGGATGTATCTTGACCCAGGACTTGCCGGATCAAGGCTTAAAGGTTCAACGACCTGAAATGAAGGAACATTATAAAATGCATTCAGAATTCGATGTTATTCAATATAGATTTTGAATGGGGTGCATTAGATTAGGAAAATTAAATTTCCACCTGATAGCATGATGGTATATAAGGAGATGAATATCCATGTCCCTATTATTTCAACGAATTTCTGTTTATTCAAAACTTAACATTTCTGTGAACAATGTCTTTTTGACATTGCGATCAGAAGGATAGTATTTCTGACCAAACATCAATTATTTGATTTTTTGAGTGTAACAATATATTACTTCCAATGGATTATGTTTTCTATTCAAGAAAAACGATGATTCTGATATACATTTCGTGATTACAGACTTGAAGAACAACCAAGATAATCAAGATAGTATTTTCTTCCCCGAAGTCATCTGCGGATTATCTTGACTTTTCACAACAGTTTCAACCAGAATACTAGAAGGCATTGATGAATTGAATCTTTTCTTTTTCTCTAGATGATTGTCGGAAACAGCAAATCACCTAACAAAATGTGAAAAATTCAGCGTTGCATTCCACTCATTTGACGAGGTTTGCATAATAAATTGCGTTTTCGTTCTCTGTACGAATTCGAAATTTCATGAGAAAGGAGGTTTGAAAGATGCAAGAATTAGAGGTTCATCTATTGACTTTTCGGAAAGAAATATATTAGAATTTGAAAATCGATTTATAAGGTGATATTTCCAACTCAAACAACTTTAATGAGGATTAATGAGAACTATACTGGAATAACGAGTTCATCTTATCAAATGTCAATAACGTTTTAAGTTCATATAAATTTCGTTCATAGGTATGGCTCTGGTAATTGTTGAGGTATTTCCATGTATTCGAAAAACCACCCTTTAGATTTCTGTAGATAGCCAGATTATAATATGTTCACTATGTACAGTATCTACAGAACTCCCAGAACACCCTTTATAACTAACGTTATATCTGTTTGTTTTCCCAAAAATGAGCTGTAAGCATATACAAACCTGCTGATGAGTTGCGGTGTTTTCTGGCTCAAGTGGTACATCTGTAAGTGCGTCTTGTGATCTGCAAAAATTTTGTAATTTTAAGAATAAAATCAATGATAATATAATAATGATAAAGTTCTTTTGAAGCATCCAACAAATTAACAGTAGGGATTCCAACTACGTAAAAAAAACTATATATGAGTGACAGGAACTCACTTCCTAAGAATCTCGCCTGTCTGGCCTTAGAATTATACTACATATACAAAAGAAAATATAAAAATAAGAAGATCGAAAAGTTTCCTATCCCAACATGCGCTGACATTCAAACTCTGAACAGACCGAGACAGAAAATCGGAAGCTGAGGAACCTCAGTCACCTGAGTGAACGTCTTTACAGGCATGAAAGTCAAAAACTTTCACCTCTATGCAGGTGTTCCATTATTCTATGCGACTTGTGTTCAGGAGCAATAGGATTACTTTTTTTTAAGTTTTTATAGCTTATTATAGTTCTCAATTCATTAAATTATATGGGGTGTAGTTTAACTTAGGCGCTAGATATGTCCAAGATCTTTGGCTCACAGTTTTTACAATTCGGTGACCTTTTTATGAGTCCTACGATTTTCGCGAAGTACAACTGCCTCATATTCAGTAACCTAGCAACTTGATATATTTCATCAGTGGGAAAAACCAATGCATGACCAGGTATCATTTTCAATATAAGTCTCTGAGCGATGTTGATTCGCTCCATATGCAAATCAACCGCGCCTGTCCATCCTGATATTCCATAAGTTAGTAAAGACTGTACCAGCGCGACACATACTATCCCGAGATGCTTCAATCCCATCTGCCCTCTGAGGCGTTTGAACATAGAACAAAGGTCGCAGCTTTTCAGCCAGTTGTTCGCAATGATATTCCCATCTCATGTGTTGGTCTATAGTAATTCCAAGGTATCTGACATATACATTTTCTTTCTCCAGTATAGTGGTTCCATTTTCCGTCCTCGGTGATCTTAGATTTGGAAGACCCCTTCTATAAGATGAAAAAGATAAAAAGCTGGACTTTGCCACACTGACCGTCAGCCTATTGTATCTTAACCAGTCCGATATTTTTTGTAAATCTTTTTTAGCGTTCAATCTCACTTGTGTCCATGTTTCTGCCCCAGACGAGATCGATATATCATCGGCGAAACCAATAAATGTTCCCAATACAATATGTTCACACTCAGGAGGTCATTGATATACACCAGAAACAGCAGTGGACCGAGAACAGTGCCCTGAGGGACTCTATATTCAACATCATGCTCTTCACTCCTTTTCCTTCTGACAAACAATCTGTTTCCCTCCCGCTAGTTAATTTCTCAGCAATTTCAGGGCCAATCCTATCATTCCATAGTCATACATTTTACCGACAAATATTTCGTGAGTGACAGTATCGAAAGCCCTGGATAAATCGAGATATATAGTTGAAAGAGGTGTTTTCTTATCTAGGCCGTTATATATAATATAAAAGAAGTTAATTTCCTTATTGCATTATCCGTTGACTTGTCCTCACGAAATCTATATTGGATCTCCGACAATAAATATACTTTTTAGTGCAAGAATTTTGTCAACCTGGCATTTATGATTTTTTCCATTATCTCCGAAATATTTGACAACAAAGATTTTGGATTTTTGCCATCTCCATCCTGCATCCCACCTTATGAACTGACTTCATGATCTCTATTTTGAAAGGATGAGGATAAATCCCAGCAGCCAAGCACTCATCGATGATGTGTGCAAATATATATGTATATATGCAAATATATATGTATATATATGTGTGCAATAATATATAATAAATATATATAATATTCTCTTATGAACTTCTCTGAAAACACAAGATTTTATGCCTTCAACGCCTACAGCTTTTTTCCTCTTTATCAGTATCAATGACAATTTCAACTTCGTGTCTACTTGTCAGGGCTAGGTATATACTCTCTCTTCGATTCCTTTTTTTCGGTACTGAAAAATTTTTTGGTTGTTTTATTCAGTCGGCAAGCTGTGATCCCGAAATACGGAAATATTCATTGAATTTTGATGCAATATCCTTTTTGTTCGTTATTATTTCACCGCAATATGTATCCTTCTCAATTTCCCTCCCAGTCGAAGCTGCTCTACATGTATAATTGACATGCTTCCGATATGGCAGCAGGCTCATCTCCACTCTTTTCAATACATGCATGCAAGTATGTTTTCTTCGAATGATCTATTAACTTCAAAAGCTTGTTCTTTTGTCTAGCATAACAGTTCTCCATTGTGAGGGTTCGTAATTAAAAAGTTGTATAGCCGATTTTTCTCATTTATGGATGTCAAAAATGTTTTTGTTATCCAAGGGTTTGCTGGTATTTTCTTTCGGTTCTCCAAAACATGTTTCGTATTTTTGTCACAAGTTTTTCACTTAATTCCCGATATTTTATTAGATTTCTAGTTCGAAATGAACAATTATGGATCTATGGGAGATGATTCCCCAATAAAGGGGCCTGTAGCGTTCTTCGTTTATCTAAGGATCTGAAAATCATCGCTTGAAGGACTGAACCTGGTCGGAAGACCCTCTCGGTCATGAGCAAATGTAGGTGATATTATTTACTGTTTGCTTCTGGTTTTCTGTCCCTGTTTATGTTTCAGATATTTTGTCGAAACGAATTCAAGATGACGGAAAAATTACTTTCCAATGAAAAAGATCCATCTCCTATAAACAAATAACTACACTTATACGGGGAGACAGAATTTTTCCTGAGGTTTTTATCTGTGCGTTATCATACGCAAAAATGTATGGTGCCCCGTTCACATTTCCTCTGCTAACACTGTGATATATCAAAGAATGTAATGCTCATTCTCAAAAGAATATATAGATATATATATATATATATATATATTTTTTTTTTCTCCAGATAATTTTGTATAATATTAGTGAAGTTATGAGTTTTTATATTACAATCTTTTTCTTCGTTAACATGATGCCAGCTTTCCTTCTGCAAATCTGAGTTCAGAGACTCATAAATCAATGTAGGATGTGCTATATTTATTCGCAACTTTTCGGGGTGTCGCCATTTTTACGTATCAGTTGTATGAAGGGTCGGATAATGATCTGTTATGGCCTTTGATCTAGTAACCCTATTGATTGTAAGATCGATAACCGAAGACACTAAAAACGGTGACGTATTCTATAGTCATGAGACAGTTTTTCAAGAGAAGATTTATATTGATAAATACAACATTGAAACCCGAGCTAACCTGTAACCCATTCAGATAATGGCTCTGATCAACTTACTTCCTGATTAAATGATTTCGCTAACTTCCCATCATATGATCCTGACAAAATTCTACATAAAAGTGCATGGCGTTATCTTTAGTGTAAAGATCGCAGGAGTGTTTACCAGGGAGTAATGACTGGCAAAATACATATTGAATAAGAATCTTGAACTCAAATGGAAAATAAATCAAATTCAAAATTCCTTGGAAATCAGATGATTATGGCAACTAGCAAAATCATTTCATTCAGATCAACATAGTACTAAGGTTGTGTAGTGGAGATCACAAAGTGAATGCTAAATTTGGGTGGAATCCGACAAATATTTTGAGAAATATAAAATTCTGGAGAAGAATTAATAAAATTTCTTCGAGATGTAAGAAACGACACGATAATCGCGACATTCCACACATGTTGCGAGTCAGCATTCCACGACAATTTACCGTTCAATCAAATCGAGGAAACATCAAAAATTCCGATGAATGCACCTGGAAATTATTAGATCGAATTTAACTATTAGCGAAACCAAACAAGTATTTAGGCTTCGCACCTACCATGAATATTAAAAGACTTCAGGTATTCTACTTCGATCCGCCTAAGGCACATAATTGAAGTTAGCCACAGTTCAATCTTTCATGCTCATAAATAAGAAGAAAAATCGAAAAAAGGACATTCGGACATATGAACAGTATGATTAGACGAGAAATCGATGATTATGTGGGTAATGTGTAAAGTAAATATAAGAAATATATAGTCCATCCTCAAAGTGGAGTTAGTGATAATCAAAATTCAATGTCGTCTCCACACATATATTATCCGATAAGGAAAGTTTAAATATAATACATGTTTCGGGCGATTAGGCGCCCATCTTCAATCACAAATATCAAGAAACTATAATAGAAATCAATTGTTCAACTTAGGAACAAAATGGACGATTTTATTACATACTTACACAGGAATTCGTCTAATGCAAGAAAATTAATACAATTTGGACGCCAAAACATTTCGAAAATACGGAAACGTCGTTAATACAATTTCGAAAATTGAGGGTAGAATCCCAATAATAATAAACGATTGTACAGAATATGGAAAACATCCAAAATGCAATGGCGTCTGCAAAAATTAAAATTAAAATCAATGACATCGATCCTACAGATTAGGGGGAGATCAGGACGACATCACACAGAGAGTGGCCAAAAAGGCTCTAAGAACCTGTCAAGAATGGAAAACTACCGTGTCAAAAGGAACCTCTAAACGAAGTGCATCTACTCAACCGAAGGTGGCGCTGTATACACAGAAAGTTACCAAAATTTAACTAATGATTAAAGATCTGAAAAAGGGAAGGCAATCAAAATGAACTTGACCATTAAGTGAAACAAGGTCATGTCATGACTTCCCAAAACATCACTAATATTAAAATTTTGCTCAGATTCAACGTCATACCTTTCATTGCCAACATGCAGAATGTCCACACCTGAACCAGGGTCAAAGATATGGTTCTCATTAATAATATGATTAGAGAAGGATCTATTCGTACAAACCTAGAAAGATCCGACATGACTTTTAAACTTCTCAATAATTCTTTCATGTTCTCTTATTCTGATTTCGAAGGATCTACCTGTCTGACCGACGTAAACTGCATTACAAGCAGGTGAAGAGCATGAGAGTCTTTATACTCCAGAAGTCTCCAATATGGGAATTTTGTCTTTACTGTTAACTAAATGTCTTTTAATGTTTTGTTGGTGCTGAAGGGAATACTCAAAACGTTATCAACTCTCCTAAAAATATTCATAATTTCGTAAGAAATCCACAAAATGAAATGGGGGCAAATTTGTACCGTGTGGGTGGAGAACTTAAATTTCGATTAAAACATCTCAAGACATATTTGTACCTGAAGCTGGGCGCCTATAGGCTATAGTCGCCTGAAACATGTATTACATTTAAACTTTCCTTATTGGAGACGACATTGAATTATTGGTTTCATTTGATTAAAGGAAATATCTTTTACCTGTTCTCAGTGTCCGATTTTTCTTGACCCGATTCCACTCTTCCATCACGGTCCCCTCGAAAATGCTTTTTTCTAAATGTATTCTTCGAGCTGAAAAACCAATCAACATCAAATCAATTTCAAACTTCCCAAAAACTTTTCTAGAAATGCACAGATGTCAATTCGAAGCTTTTCTACGCGTGTTTAAATTTGTTGCCACAATTTTTTTTTTATTTCAACCCGTAACATATTTTATCAATGAATACTTGAACACTGAGTTACAAATCAGCGAGATTTCACTTTTTCTAGTATATCTCGAAAAGATTTGGAATCAAGCAAAGCATTGATTATTTCGTTTCATCGATCATGTATCGGAACGACCAATTTTGTATTTCATGAGAATCTCATGAAATAGTGATCACGAATATCCTACATGGTTTCATATCTCACGGCGAATTGAAGTTTTTAGTTAACCAGGCGTATGGAGCATCTGCGCAACTCTGTACAAACCGGCAGACGACGGTCCCATCCACTGCTAGTCTTTCTTCGATCCTAGGGTTGCGCTCCTTCCATGGAATCACACCGAGATGGTTAAAGAAAGACCCACGTCAGCAGGCACTGGCCCACCTATGACCGTTCGCAGACGTAGCGATGAGTTCTACAACCTTATGAATACAGAGTGTAACAGCCAAATGGAATAAATTCGATAACGAATAAATGAGGGGGTGTTAGGAAAAACACTCGGACACGTCGATTTGTGATTTTAAATGCGCATAGTTTTCGAGAAAATAAAATTATATAGGGTGTTCCATGCGACCGTGGCCAATACCAACTTTCTTATTTCAAATGTAACCCCCTGTATATTTTTTATTTTTTGGATTCTTCAGATAATTCTAGACATAATTCATGCACAATGTCCTATACCTATCTTCAACTTTTTCGGAAATATTAAGTGTTTTCAGAAATGTTGAGTAACGTTAGAAGACAATTCTACACCAGATTTGCATTTTGCCAAGACATTCGCGGCGAGCATTTTGACATTAATGTTTTTTTTTTTGTTTTTTTTTAATATTAAGAAATAATCAGTATTACTTATTAGGTTTTAAGTGTAATGTACCGAATTTGTGAAATTAAATAATTTTTATTTAAAACGTTGATTTTTGCACTAAATCTGAAAACACTTAATATTTCCGAAATAGTTAAAGATAGGTATAGGACATTGTGCATGAATTGTGTCTAGAATTCTCTGAAGGATCCAAGAAATAAATAATATACATAATATATGAGCGTTCCTACCACTTCCACAGCTCATCGACGCATCCGGCCTATGTGCGGTGGAGCAGGGGGAGGGGGGGAGGGCACTCGGTCCACAATATTGCACTTGTGGCTCCTGGGGAAACAGTTCGGATACTAGTCACCTAAAACTCTATTCCCAGCTACTTGTATTTGGATACTAGGGTTTCAACACTGACATCCCGACCCCTCGAACGCTGGCTGCTTTCATAGTAGGTGTGGATATGATCCAGATTCAGCCATGCCGGATACTACACTGCTCCATGCCTTTCTCCCCTAACCATGACCGATCCAGGCAACCCACTACTGAAGGGAGTTGCAACAAGAACAGTTGTCCGCGAGACTGATATCCAGTGGCCTAAATTAAATAGCGCTCTAACCACAAACCCCTCAAAGCCGTCTCCAAGAAGTGGCACTGGCAGACTCCGACCCTTCTGACGTTATAATCCGCCTATGGCTAGCACAATCTATAGGTTCTAGGAATGTTTGCATATTACTCAGAGGATCGCCCTGAGACAAGGTAGAACCAATCAATTCTACGGGTGTGCCCCCGGTGTTGGATCGAGAGCATATGCGGACAAAAAATTTCTAGGTTCCCTTATGAATTCACAGAATCAACTAACGTGCAAAAAATGTCATTCATTGAGATATATACAGGGTGAGTCACGAGGAACTGTACATATTTCCACCACGTATAGAGACTACTCAGGTGATTTCATCAAATGATCATTTAAAAGTGCCTTCGGTTTTTACCGAAAACTTCAAACCGTCATAACTTTTCAACAGTTATCCCGAATCGATTGAAATTTTCAGGAAATATTGTCAGGTACCAAGTCGTTCATAATTCGGAAAATCCAGGTCCAGAGCATCGGAAATTTTTGTTGTCTCGCTCTTTCGCAAAAGTTTCTCTCTGGTGTATGTTTTTTTCTATGTTTGAAGAGGAATATTGAAATCAGAATGATTATGGTGGAAAACTGCCAAAAAGATTTTCCTAACATTATTGTACGGTTTTCAATTGAATAATGAATTTCTGTTATGATTTTCGCTTAGCTCTAAACAACAATTTTCTCATTGAATTCAGTATAAGGAGCAAGGGTGGGTATTGCCTTAACACATCATACAGCATTTTGAAATTCAGTGTCGTTTTCAGGACCGGCGCAATTTACAAGGAATGGTGTTGTCAATTCGAGAAACACCCATATTTGGGCCGAAGAAATCCTTATGCAACCCGCGAAGGACACTCTCAAGTAAGATATTCGGTAAATACAAGGATTGGGGTAGTCAATAACCAACTTCTAGGTCCACATTTCTTTGATGACTCGTTGAGTGGAGAAGTTCATTTGGACTTTTCACAAAATATTCTCCACAACCTATTAGCTAATGTTGACGTTCGGTAGCTCTACTTTCAGCATGATAGAGCACCTCCACATTTTTAAGTTGCTGTCTGCCATCATCTGAATAAAACATACGTTTCCAGATGGATATGGATTGGAGGTCCTATTCCTTGGCTATCGAAGTCCTCCGATTCAAATCCTATTGATTATTTCGTTTGGGGACGACTGGAAGAACTTTTGTATGCAGAACCTCCAAACACCAATAAGTGAAAGTGAAAAATAATTAACTGTTCCAATATTACGATCAGGTACAATCAGGAAGGTAGTTAGACATTTAAATCTAAGACAACAGAAATGTGTGGAAGCTGGAGGAATTCATTTTTAGAATAATCAAAAATAATTGTTATTGGTTATGTTAATTTTTCCTCTCAATTATTCCCATAAAAATTTTATCTTCCTCAATCTGTTTGGTTTAATTTTTCTTACCAATGATGGTTTATGTCTGAATTATGAATTCATTACAATTTTATAACAAAAAAGTGGGAGATAATCCATTAAGCTCGTTTAAAGTTCTTTAATGAATTCACAATCCAGTCATAATTTAAAATTTTGAACTTTAAGAAAACAACTACAGCCTAACAACCAACAACGACAAATTGAAAAAGACAGACAAGGATACAAATTCCATAAAAATTTCAATCGATTCGGGATAACCGTTCAAAAGTCATGACGGATTGAAGTCTTCAGTAAAAACCGAAAATCAGCCTGTATAAAATTTATGAAAAGAGGAGGGCATTTTTAAACGATCATTTTATAATCACCTGAGTAGTCTCTATACGTGATAGCAATAAGTACAGTTCTTTGAGACTCGCCCTGTATAATGGAGCGAAATTTTTGATGACGAAGTTTTGCTGACAGATCATTGAAAAGGAGCAACTTTCATTTTACGCGCTTGTTCTGGGAAACAAGGCGTTATCATTTCGTCACGATGTCTGTAATTTTCGAATTTTCAGCCGAAAATGGTCTCAAACGACTATGTTGGACTCACTGATGAAGAATCCGTGGTCAAAATTGACTCTGTACGTCCGGCCGTGAGCGCTATAACTTTCGAAAGAAAGAACCTAGAGCCTTCAAATATTCAGGTTAGGTTGAGATCCTGAATATCTCGGTTAAATCCGTTAATGCGCCAAATCTGCTGAATGTTTTTTGTGCACAGCCATTTGAAATTTTGATTTTTCAATAACTCGAAAGATATCCATCTGATCGAAATGTAACTTGCTTGGAAAGTGTCGATGAGAAGAAATATCCATGGAAAAATTCGAAATTTTTTTTTTATGTTTCATTGAAATTTCCTAGTCACCATTTCGCAATGTGAACAAGCGGGTAAAAGCTGCCGACTTCACGTCATTGCTTTTCTAGATTTTTGAATAGAAATAGTGTCATTTTTCAAATTACTAAAAGACCCATCACACTAGCCAATAACTAAGGCGCGGTAGGCGATCGAGTGGACCCGATCTGCCTAGCTCCCTACCAGCCGGCATACAGGGCAATATCCTAGCAACGACGAGAACGTACATTCAGGAAGGGGCAGGTTTCTAGAGAATTGTAATAGGCCACGAGCAGTTTTGACTGATAGAGACTGGGGAACCAACAATAACCTCAAATGCATTGTTTACTATGGAAAAATGCGATTTGGCTTGTGACTTTGTAAGAATTAGGATATTTTGGACAGAAATATTCACTATTGCATTATCTAGGAACTATATCCAAAGGATTTAATATCTTGTAACAGTAACACCCTTATTAATATTATGAAATTTTTCGAATAAATACAATTCTTGCTGGTTGGTGCTTTTTTTTGTTACTGGGTTCAGTTATGCAGGAAATACAATTTAAAACCTAAGAGTTTCGAAGTAAATTAAGATTATTCAAGCCCGATTAATCAACATCAAATCGATGAAAATTACCAATGAGTTGTTGAAGTATTTTCAGTTGAATGGTACTATCCAGATGTGGAGAGGGACTCAATTTATCCATTATTAAATTAAAAATCCATTATTAAATTAAAAAATTAAAAGAGAGAATTAGAAAAATTCTATCATATTTCCTTGATTCATTCAATCTATAACTGAGTTTGAAAACTGGAAAAATAACAGGATAAATGTTATTTCCACTTTGTCAGTTACCTCGGTAAAAAACAGGATGGAAATTAGACTCCACAATCAACAAAACTTGAATTATATAGCATTTATGCATACCTTGACATTCAGGTATGCGATGAAATTGAAATGTGAGCAGATTTTCATGTTTTGTCGAGTAATATTATGTACAATGATCTTAATGGGCATTTCTTTATTTCTTACGTTGTTTTGTTTGGCTTGGGTATGCCGATTTATTCAGGGTAAGGAATTTTCTGAAAATCGCCAGTTTTCGTTAAAGATTCCTCTTTGTTTCTACAAAATGTGGGTGTGAATCATCACTGATCGGCATTTAAGCCAACTGAAGTAACGATGTGCCTATTTAATAAACTACAACTCACAAAAAGACGTCCAACTGAACTAACGAAAGGTCTGTATATTTGCTTGTTCATGAAATCAGGGACTAATTTCATATGAAATACACCAAATTCATACTATCCTTATAGAAAAAAAGTGAATATATCAGTCCAGAATTTCCAAATGACTACGAAATCCTGAGATAAATAGCTTTTTCTCGTGGTAAACAGTGCATATTAGGTTATTGTGGGTCCTCCAGTCTCTCTCAACTGTCAAAACTGCTCTAGACCTATAAGCGACGTACTACCCGGCAGATCGGGCACCCAATAAAACGGCCCCTTGAAATTGGGTAGTTTAAGAGGTCTTTCAGAGTTTTGAAACTTCAAAGATGGAAAAAGTTTACCAATCACGAGCATCGGCTTCTGAGTATTCTTTCACTGGATCACACATTGCCTCCTCGTACGAGTCACTGGAAGAATCGATGAAGCGAATGACTCCGACTGATTGGTCCTGCCAAAGCTGTAACAGAGAAATTGAAGAATTTATTTATTCACCCAAATAATTAAGCATAACTATTTTGTCCGAAGACCAACTAAACAAAAACTTCACAAGGTGCAGCAAGAAATTATTTATTTTCCAGTCTATGCAATTGATATTGAGAATTTAGAAATTATTTAGAACAGAATTTCACTATTTACATCTTCTGATGTGGATAGTTGCCCTTTCAAGAAAGCACTAGGACTAGGCTTATTGCTAGACGAACTTTAATTATTTAGAGAATTCATCCGATAGAATGTAAGGTCATTATTGAGATCCCCATTTCCCATAGAAATTAGCTCTCACAACTATGTCGTAATCTGCTTTTTTCAGACGAGCGCAAGCGTTGGGCTAGTCAGCTAGCTAGTTGTTCTCAACGGAGGTAAAGTTCTGGAAGGGCTCAGGAAGACGAGAATGAGCTTTCGCAGGGCACAAGAAGAACAAAGAATATTCTACAATGAGAGGAATGAGATGACCAGCCCACACACCAGAAATGAATTCTATGGATCAAAGTAGTATATACTCGTGAAAATCCGGCCTCCAGCCCCTAGGATTTGACAGTTAGTGTTCGAATCAAATCGGACTTGTGCCTTAATAACCTGATTCGAGGAAAGCAGAGATGCGTATGCCTATAACTTCGGAGAAGAGGAGGTCATGCAGACTGCCGAACCATTAACTTTGTGCACCAGTCTTCCACAATTTGGTTCAATCAAAAAACAAACCTAAGTGAAAAAAATTCGACACCCTCTGAAATTTTTAGTTTACGATTTGGAGAATGTGGACGTCCCCTATCCTTGACTTTTCTCTGAAAGTACTGCAGAAAAAAAAATGAGATTTGGTACAAAATCATTAAGTTAGATTGCTGTATCAAAAACGAGGGGTTAAAACCAAAAAAATATCGAAAGTTGATAACTGTTGAAACAGCGAATCTGAAAAATGTTCCTGAATGATTTACGACCAACAGTTCGCAAGATACAAGGAAAAATTGATCGAATGCGTGATAGTACAAGAAGATAAATTTGAATATCTTCAATCACCTAATAATACAGATACCCCGTCACTTGACAACAGGCCGTTGCCGCGAGATATAGGTACACAAGAGATGCATAGATTACAAGGTGCGGACACTCTTTGACATATTTTGGGTCCGAAATGAGGTACAAATGTTGTCGAAATACGGCTTTGTTGTCCTACTTCAGTTTTCACCGATAGATGAAAAGAAAATATAATAAGAAAATCTGCCATATAAAATCTGAAATTTTTACGTAAGTTATCGACCTGTCCTATAAAAACTATTCAAATCAGAACTTCTTTCTGATTTTCCGAGGTGGACAATACATTTTTTTCAAGAATTTCCGAGAATAAATTAATTTTGACCAATTCAAATTATGATTATTCATTTAAATCAGTCAGAATGGAGATGATACATATAAAGGTTTCCTTCGTATCTGAATACAAGTCTGAAACTTGATATTTTTGAATACCTGTTTATTACAAGAGGTAGATATTTATTATCTCAATATTTAGTTCATGGAAAAGAAGTCTTCCAGAGTTGAGTTTTCAAAAATACCTCAAGAAATCATTTGGGACGATAGATACTACAACTAATTTGTCTGTTTTGAAGTTCGTTTGATAAATTCGTATGAACATGACCAGCAAAGTGGAAATTCATATTTTCAATAATAATAAACATGAACATTTCCTCGATATATCTACACAAGTATGCAACAAAATTCATACCTTTTGAATTGAATAGGTATTTAGTAATAGGTACATACAAAATTCATTAACCATATTTAGTGGGTAATAGTTGGGAAGTGTCGACACCTGATATATTCTATGCATCTAGGGTACACACTTCATTAAATAGGTATACTTGACTACAAATATGTAAGTAGTAGATGGTGATGAAATAAAGGGCACTCATTGTTCAAATTGAACTATAATAAAATCGATTCACAATTCATCTGGAAGATTATCTCGAGCCGAAAGCAAGAAATTGGTCCATCAAAATACGAAATACATTAATGTTTACTACAGGGTATCAATTCGGAAACTTGACAGTCCAATTATGTCACAAAAGGGATTTTCTGAGAGAAAATGCCAGTACATGTCAATATTTCCCGAGAAACGTTTGCCAATGTGGGACAAACCGTTGAAAATAGACTGTATTATTGTTTGGCTAGTAATAGAAATCATTTCGAGCATCTTATTTGATTGGTACACACTACTTCAAGGACTCAATAAAGTTCACCCTCCATTCCCTATCAAAAATTTAGGGGTGACAACCCCACACCTCCGAATAAAAATTGACATGTTTGTTGTTCACTCTCAAAACATCCCTTCCGTAATAAAATTGGCCTTGCAAGTTTTTAAATTAACCCCTGTATAAGATATTCAAGGAGCACTCAGTCTTTTGAATGGAAAACTCACCTCTGTAACTGGAATCATATCATCCGTCCGCCAGCTAGGCTGTTGAATGAAAAAAAAAATAAGTTTGAAGATAACTACAAAATTTTAATATACAGGTAGACTTCGTACAAACAATAAATAATCATGTGATATACTTCATTTTGATGAATAATACTTATTACGTTATTTGATATCAAATCGAGCATTTTAATAAGGGCCTAATCTTGTCGTAGCGTAAGTGACTGAACGAATACTTCGCATTGCATTGAGTTCCATTTCAATACGTCTGTGTCAGTGGCTTTCAGATCCATTGTATTTGTAATCTAACTTGTGATTCTCAATTATGGATGCCGTCCTGTAAGTGTCACATCTTATAGATATATGATAGTTACCTGCTCAACGTTCGAGATGTTTGTATTTATTTTTGAACAAACCTAGCATGTTTCCCTCGAATTAAATGAGTGATAAATCGATAACACTTAGTTGTAGAAAGGTTATTACCAATACAATGAAATTCCAGAAAAGCACTGATGTGAAATGAAGGCTTTAATTCTTCCTGTCGAGTTAAAATCTACCTTGAAATCACTTCCCTCTTTTCGACTTTGAATGAACTTCTACCTCTAAGGGCCGGTATTATAAAACTTAACTGAAAGTTATCTTTAACTTTAACTGAAAATTAACTTTTGCTCAAAAATGTCGGAATTATAAAAGTCTCATTTCTATCATAGACAAGAAATACTGTGATGATTTCTATGAAAAGGAGAATGAAATAATTTGAGATTCTGTAATAAATTTAACCACCAATTTCTGGGTTGGAAAAGCTGGACTTTGGAAATATACTCCCTTTCAAAACATGATAGGAATAAACAAAACCTTTATTGACAAATATTCGCACCATATATCAGGGAGCTTAATGGATTGTGGTTTCCATAAAAATAGAAAGTGAATTACTGATTTGAGGGAGAGTTGCAATGATCAATTTTGAATTCTTATACTTTTTACAATATGGAAGGGATGTTTGGGTACTTATTCGGTCACCTAACTAAAAAAATGAAATGAATATATTGGAAAGGAAAAACTTTGACAATAATGAGATACATTCAATTCAGGAATTTTTGAACAATTACAATAAAATTTGTACAAATCCAATTAGGTACAGAATTTTTTCACAAATACTTCACTCTTCACCAACGGGCAAGTACTTTCAACTGACACTGGAAGTGGTAATAATCTCAACACTAAATTTGCAAAAATTGTCATTCAATTAAAAAATATGGTAATGTTTTGTGTGGCTCTGGGTTATCGAGCCCTCATATCTAGAAATTGTACAGCTACCAGTTTGGCCATTACTATAAGAAAAGTATCCATTGAAATTGTGATGATTTCCTTTCATCTTAAAAGTTAAATAATTTGTATAAATAATTATGCTTCATTACGCCTTTACAACTTTTATCTGTTATATTAGGCACCGAAAAGAATAAATGCCAATGATTTTTTTTCAGTTACATCTTATAATAGTTGAACAAAAAGAGTAACTGATATTTTCATTACAATAATATGCCATGAGGAACTCTCGAGATTGGATTATTACTCGCGTGAGGTTCATAGCAGGCATTTTGATGTAAATAGATAATAAGTATGCAATTTTCAATGAGACATTTCTGATAATACAGTCAGTAAAGTTGATTTGTGAAAACCCCTAAAATCTCCAGCAACTATCTAGAAAGAACAAGCTGCATAAACTCTGCGTGTAATCAACACATTTGCATCACTAGCGTCAAAGCACGATTTCTAAGAATATGTTTTCCATTACAGGCGTGCAGAGTGTTCAGATAAGCGAAATCTGTTTTTGAATTCCGTTTCTTCCCATAAGTTCAGATGGTTCAGCCGATTTCTAAATATCCTTTCTCAACAAGGATATTCAACAATTTTCATGGCATCATCGTCATAGTCACTTAAAAGTTCTTAAAAAATGAAGTGAATATTTCTCAACGAGGATGTTCAACAATATTCATGTCATCTTCGTCATGGTGAATCAAATGTTCTTTAAAAATGAATTGAATATATCTTGCTAACATGTTTCTGAAAATATCATAACATCAATAAAATCGAGATTATATTCACCTTATGTCAGCGGAAAACACAGGGAATCTGTGGAAAAACAGGAGTTAATTTTAACTTTAACTATAATTGATACCCAAACCACCAGATGAAGATAACCCTCAAATCTAACTTTAACTGGAAATTACTGCTTAAATTTCAGTTAAAGTTGAAGATAACTTCCTGTTAAGTTTTATAATACCGGCCCTAAGACTCAACCCATATGAGTATATATATTATGATAATATTTTATCACTAAGGACTCAAAGGAAAGTACCCATTTCGATAGACATTTTTTGGACCAACGTTCTCGGAATTTTAAACTGAAAATAGTCTCCAACGACTAGGTTAGACTCTCAGATAACGAATCCGATATCAAAATCAATAGGTCTCTTGCATGATTTTTTTTATCATTGGAATCAAATATTCTATCCGTAAGACCACTGAAAAACTTTAACCGCCATCAAAAATTTCAATCTTTAACGAGAAAATGCTCTTTTGAATTTGGCTCCGCATGTCGGTTGTTTAAACGGATGAATATTCGCGGTTTCCGTGACGTATGGGGATATATCCACTCTCTCCCTCTTCTCGTGTACTTTTCACTCTAGCTAGCCAATAGACAGCGTCGGGCTGTATCGATCGGTGAATCCTAGAATAACGAGTGACGTAGAGGCGATCTGACGCGTTTCTCCCGCTTCGACCTCTTGAGTCCCGATTTGGCCATTTTTAATACCGTATTATTCAAAATTCGCGATTTTTTCAAGTGTGTGATAGCACATTATGGTTTCGTATCGATATAGAATGAGACAAACATAAAAATATGATAATTCGCGTTGCATGCAAGAGACCTATTGTGTCCGGCCGACCGAGAACACGATAACTATCGAAAGTTAGCAGTTTCATGCTAGCGACTTGAAACTTTCAGGGAATACGCAGAATGAGGTGGGTTCGCAAATCCGCCGAACGAATTCGTGGTAATATTCTTTCGAAATTTAAACGGTATTTCCGTGATATTTAGGGAACTACTTGATTGATTAGATTGAAACTTGGCAGTGAGTTGGAGCATAACCACGCGCTACTTTATGACGAATTCTGTTGACATTCCATTGTTGGTTAATTCGAAGGAAACAACATTTTCATGTAGAAAAATAGCGATCATCCGTGAGTTAGAACATCGAGCTAATGACCAACACGAAACCTCTGGCACAGGGTTATTCTTTCGTTGAAGTTTTGAATAACGATTTGGCATACATGTTGCTCGATTCTACATGTAACGCGCCTTTTTTCCCTTCATGATATTCAACTTTTTCAACTCATTCTAATACATCTTTTCCCGCACATAGCCCCAAAAAAAGAAGTTTACAGATCTTGGTGGCCAATTATCGTAAATTTCGTCTGAAATATTTTAACTAAACGCCCCACTATTAAATCTCTCAGCGCATTATTGCGATAGAAAATTTAATGAGGTAAACTATTTTTCCGAAACTTTAGCCAATTTTTCAATATATTTTTACTATGATTCATCGTTTTTTGTTCGAATATTTCCCTATTATTTGGAATCGCGTCTTCTGTAAGTGATAACTGACAAAAAACCTTAGAACTTATATTAATAAAATGGCGGCAAATTTGAATCCGGTGGTTTTGTTGGGACATACTTATTGTTTTGCGATCTTCTAATCATAATGTCCTCACGAAGTTATCCATAAGCCTTCAAGCTATCATGTTTCAAGTAATGGATTTCAATTCGATGTATTTTTAGGAATATTGGGAAGATTAAATTATTACTGGGTAGGTATGTATGCGGAGTCCTTGGATGGATTTTACCCATTTGAAAATTGTACAGTATATTTGAAGCTTAATAATGAAGGTCAAATCCACCGAATGATTCCGTAGATAAACCCTTCAAAAATATCATAATAATTCTCAATATTTCCAAAAACAAAGACAGCATCGAATTGAGATCCTGTATATTATTGAAAAATGACAGCTTTAAGGTGCATTCAGAATTTCGTGAGAACAAAATGATCAGAAGATAGCCAAATCTTTCCATCTGGAAGTAAAACTGCATTTCGCGTGATCAATAAGTGAAATGAGGACCGATTTGCCAACGAATTTGAACATTCGCGCAAAAGCTGCTGAAGTCAATGATTTTCCACAATTAATTCCATAAATGATCTAATCCGTGAAAATTCTTCCGTTCCAGTGCTGTAACTTTAAACTTATTTAAATGTCAATCAATAGGGTCTTTCTCTTCCTGGTTCCTGATAGTATTTTCATGCTAATAACTCATAAGCTTTCAATCTTCCAATAATTAGTTGAATTAGAGCGAATAATAGGGAGGTGATTTGCAGGTATAATTCAAACGGTTGGCCAGCATGACGTTACTCTTTCACATATATATGGCTATAGTGAACCTGTAGGCATGAATATTTTTTCCTAGGTTCTTTCTCGCTCACCTGCCGAGGTAAAGCTAGGGTAATGGAGATGGTATCAACGCCCGCGGAAATGAACAAATGTAGTACCACTAGCGCAGGTGGATGAGGTACCCATAATGTTCAAAAATTACTTTTATAGTTAGAGTCAACTCTTCCTCAGGTTAATAAAACCTCTTCATCATGAATCAATCCCTTGAAGAATTATCGTGTCTTTTATTAGACAGCGAAAGATTTTGTTATAAAATGGAATAAGAAGGGACTAAACATGCTCATGAAATTAATTAGTCTCGCCGTGAAGTATGTGAACACTTTTCATTTCCAGAGGCAACCTTGAAATTCAAAATTTCTTTATCCACTTCTATCTTGTCTTCTTAACATGTATATCAACAAAATATAAATTACTGAGTCTGTGACGGAAGTGTTGCTCCGTACTAACTGAGAGGTTGAGCTTGAAGCAAGAAGACAAACAACCAGCGTGAAGTTAGCCTGAAAAGTTGGCATGTGAAATTCTCGAGTATGCACGAATGCCCATAGACGTCCGTCAACGGACCCTTCTCATAACAATGATGTAAGTAAAACATGGTGTGCTCATCTGCTCATCTGCTCATTTGTGATCGTATTTATCAATGATGACGTCACTTTTTTCATTCAAATTCAAGGAAATATATATTCTGTGCTTTGAATTTGAATGAAAAAAGTCATCACATGCGATCACCGATGAGCAGATGAGCACACCATGTTTTGCTTACATCATGCGCATAATGGACAGGAATGTTGATAATCATACAAAATACCTACATTTAAGAATACCTACATATATTGTAATGCTATGATTTCATGAATGAGTGAAATAGAAAAATTAGATTACACGAATTAAAGAGGCCCCGAACATTATTCCAGCTGAGGAGTGTTATCATCACCAAATTTCCCTAATTTTGCGTTTTATCAATGGAAATATTTCCATACGAGTACATTTTTGAGAAACTGACATGCATGCAATTCTTTCAGTTGATACTTATCAAAATAATATTAGCAGGGATAATGGGGTGAAAATGAGAGTGTTTTCACCGTTTTGACAATTTTCATGAAAGGACACTCTCGTATCATGATGAAAAGTTCTGAAAAATCTACAAATGAAGACCTTCAATTCGATAATGGTCAAAATTCCTAAGGATGGGAAGGAGGCGACGAAAATCACCCTCATTTCAATGTTTCGAGGATTTTTCATGAAAACGTTCGTGTATCAAAATGAAATTTTCTGAAAAAATCTGCTATATGAAAAGCTTCGATTCGACTGTAGTGAAAATACCTTAGCATGGGGATAATCGGGTGAAAAACTCCCTTATTACAGTTTTTTAGGCATATTCACATGAAGACGTTCGTGTATCAAAATGAAATTTTCTGAAAAAATCTGCTATATGAAAAGCTTCATTTTGTCTCTAGTGAAAATTCCTTAGCATGGGGATACGGGGTGAGAATCTCCCCTATTTCAATTTTTTGGGCATGTTCATATGGAGACGTTCGTGTATCAAAATGAAATTTCCTGAAGAAATCTGCCATATGAAAAGCTTCAATTTGACTCTAGTGAAAATTACTTAGCAGGGGGTAAAAAAACACCCTCATTCCAATTTCATGGGCATATTCATATGAAGACGTTTATGTGTCAAAATGAAATTTTCTGAAAAAATCTGCTATATGAAAAGCTTCGATTTGACTTTAGTGAAAATTCCTTAGCATGAGGATGAGGCGGTAAAAATCACCCTAATTTCAATTTTTTGGGCATATTCATATGAAGACGTTCGTGTATCAAAATAAAATTTTCTGAAAAAAAGGGCTATATGAAAAGCTTCAATTTTACTCTAGTGATAATTCTTAGCATTGGGATAAGGTGGTGAAAAACTTCCTCATTTCAATTTTTTGGGCATATTCACATGAGCAGTATTTCCCAAGATAGTGATATAAACATCAAAAACTTAAATGGATCCAACTCGGAAACCAATACCATTTTCCGAGAAGTTATTATTTGAATCTCGTTTTTTTCCGCAGAGAGTCTAACTGAATCGTTCAAACCCGTTTCCAAATCAAGATTCGAAAAAAACATAGTTTTGGGCAATAAACATGGTGATTCTATAACATGATAAGTAAATTAAATTCAACCATAGATTTTTGGCGTCAAATAAAACTTTTTTCTTTCGTCTTTTTTCCAGATTCTGCTCCGGTAAAATATTACGAAAAAAAGTCCTCCCCATGGTGTGAAGTTTTCTATAACTATGACAAATATTCTTCAGTTATCACTCCTATCCTACTCGAAACGATTTCCCATTCATTGACTTACTGATTCATAAAACTGTAAAGAATAACGAAGAATGTAGATAAAGTTCATCTTGAATCATTATAATATCTTCAATCACGTCAAGATAAGATTCTATCATTTGATAAAATTTATTTATACGTTATAATTTCTCCTTAACCGTTCTGAAGATATTCAACCTTGAGTGCTATAAAATCTGATGAAAATTCCAGAAATTTCTCTGTTTGTTTATCCGCCCCCAAACTAGAAACGGCCTCCAATCAAGCTCCGCCCACGTTCATCCGGATATCAGAATTCAGGAAGACATTCATCCATTTTGTGATAATTTTGTGATTGGCCAATTTTGAGGAGAAAAATTTTTCATTGATCGAAATAACGGTGAGAATTAATAAATCCAGGATTTCAATCGATTCGATGTCAAAAACAAAACCAGTTTTTCCTTATTTTTTCCTCAACTTACTTTCCTTCTGATAGTATTCACTCAAAATTCAACGCAAAAATATAATTCAGTTCATATAAGAAAATCTGAAGTTACTTCCACTTCTGGTCAAACCGGAAGTCATAGAAACACATTAAATACTTCAGTCGGTGGAGGAACAATCTGTTGTATTAATATCCAAAATTTAATTCCGATATCTTGTGAAATGAAAATTTTCT
The DNA here is from genome assembly GCA_958510865.1 of Myrrha octodecimguttata. Lineage (NCBI taxonomy): Eukaryota > Metazoa > Arthropoda > Insecta > Coleoptera > Coccinellidae > Myrrha > Myrrha octodecimguttata. The sequence continues at coordinate 1,906,143 of OY294064.1, read as the reverse complement.
GGGATTTGAACCTATTTCCTGGTACATCGTGTATATATTTATTGCAGAATATATCGTTTTTTCGTGCCGATAATTACTCAATATACAGTATATTCACGCGAGTGGGTGTTTTGAGTATATATGTATGTGGGATCCAATATATTCGGTTTTCTGGTCTATCTAATGGCCAAGAGATGGCGCGTCGAAGGCACGCGTACAATTCCCAGTTGGTTGGAAATTCAACTAATGGAAACAGTATGCTTCGGACGACGCGCCATCTCTTTGCGATAGATAGATCCAATTAAAAATCTTATATTTTTAGTTATTTGGAAATGAAACTTGAAAATATTTCTGCTGAAAATAAAAATACCTGTATCAGAACGAAAATTGAATATCACATAAAATAAATATATCGTCGAACGGAACAAATATATTTCGACCACTTATGAATCTATTGGTTTAAAATGAAAATCTTTGCAAATATATTAGCCCTAGTCAATGCAAACAGTTGATCAATACAGAAGAAACCGGCTATAGCTCATGCCGAAGTCAATTCATAGAAATAAAACGAGAACTTCTATGGATTTCAACACACTATATGACCTCTAAGAGTCTTAAAGTGAAAATTTCAATATCATTTAAATTGAACAAACATAAAAAATCTTACCCCAGGTATATCCCTCCAATCTGAAACAAAAACGAATATTGGTTGAAATGTTATTTCTGGGATAAATCAATATGATGATAATAAAAGGTGAATCTTCATTGGAGTACAAAGTATGTTTGAGATCCTTGACCTTCTTTGAACATTTCTGATTTTGTACGTTTTACTCTGTATTATATAATCTTCGATCATTCCAGCTGTAACAAGTTTCACAAAATTCAGTTCTATTCAGTAGACAAAGAAAACCTGGGTTCTTCGAGCCTTGCGTTACAATAGCAGGACCCAACCTTTATCAATGGAAATTTCATTGAAGAACTGAAAGTGTCATAATTCAGCATCCATAAAAACCACTCATGAACGGGTTATCACCTGTTCGTATTTTCCTGATATTTGGGAATTTCCCTTTTTAAAGACTTTTTAAAGTCTTAACCCAGCAGAACCAAAAATGAAAAATCAGTTTTCTGATCAGATATTAAGTTCGGAAAAATTCGGCTGTAATTTAATGCCTTGCTTTCAAATGTATTTCTTTTCTAGTTTCAGAAGGGTCAGTACGCATTTCGCAAGTTGATACCAAATCTCTGAGATCTCCCATTTGTTCTTACCGAAGTGGGTACAAAATAACATGAGTTGGAAATTCGCACAGCGACTTCCCAAAGTTATAGCCAATATAACCAGAATACCCTCATTCGAGTTGTATCGTACCCAACCTGAGATAAAGTATTTTTATGGGATCCCCTCGATCCATTGTAAGAAGACTAGTCTTATACTTGTGTGTGTGTAGCTTGGGCAAAAAGAACTTCAGCAATTACACATAAAACAAATACCTTTAATTCTCATATATTCCTTCATATTTAGTTACTAGGTATGACCATGCATATTGGCTATTATTTCCGTCAGGTTTCTTGAATTAAGAGATTTTTGTGGTAGAGAATCGCAATTTTGGCCTTGTAATACATTCGGCGAAAAGATTTCAAGATGTGTTTGGCAAATTTGTATTAAAAGCATGAAACTGATTGAATAATACATGCAAAGATCTTTTGCCTGGGGGCGTGCTATTGTTTTGTCCACAATTACGGGCTTATGGAGGATCTTATTCGGTTGAAACTTTCAGGGTGGGTCGCATTTCAAAATGCGACGGTTGAGTTCGTTAATGGGCTGAATCGGCCAAACAGTTTCGGCCAGTTGAAGCATCACGACGCGCCACTTTGAGTGGACAAAATTTGAAATTGAAACCATCATAATTTCCGGAGATAATGTGTATCGTTGTTTCTGCCATGAAAACTCGAAAAAACCTAGGAAAACACTGAAGTGAGCTCAGTAGCTTTTACGCGAATGCTCAAATTCGCTGCGAGAGCTGTCGTCTACTTTGAACATGCGTGCAAAAGCTGCGGACTTCATGTCAGTACTTTCCTGGTTCTCTTGTATATTTCTGCTTAGCAACAAGATTGAACTACAATATCAGATTCGGCGAAATTACCCTTCGAAGCAAAGAAAAATTACGTTGTGAAATATGAATATTTTCCAGAATCCTCAGGGAAAACTGGAAAATTCAAGATCTATATCCTATTTTATAGTTATAGTTTTAGTTATTCGAGAAATTCTCTGACTGCCTGCAAATATACTATCATTTCTTTTTCGAATTAATATTGAAGTTTCATCCTAAGCTTTGTTTCCATGCCTTTATCATTTATATGAATATAAATTTTTTCAAAGACGGTTAAATTATTTATCACCTCAGAAATACAAATGAATATTGAATTCCGACCGCGCTACGTAAAATTTTAACCCAGCTACCTATCAAAGTAAGAACGGGCAACCGAAGAGATTTTAAAATCTCGGACCAGGTTGGTCTCTAATATCATCAGTGACAAGGTTGCGCAGTAAATATTTTTTAAACCTGAGGGTGAGGAGGCAGTTGGTGGGAAGATACGTTGGTAAGCCCGTATGAAAATTTGGAATATTTTCATTGTCTTCTGTGATATAACCCCAAAATAGTTGTATTCTTTCATATTTTGTAGGATATGTATGGAAACTATGATTTCATCGACTGAATTTCTGATTCTTCATCTTAACCATATATTCATCAAGAGGAATTAAGATTCCTTTCATAATTGATATTCTAGCCTGTTTGGGGTTTCATGTTATACAAGTTGTGGAATTTGCGGAAAGGTGCGAAGGCTTTACCAGCAAATCCTTTTCCAATGAAATTCACAGGTGGACTTTCGTGATTTGAATTCGAAAAACGATGGATAACCATCGAAAGAATTGGACTCTAGGAAGATCTTAGTTCATGTTATACAAGTTGTGGAATTTGCGGAAAGGTGCGAAGGCTGTACCAGCAAATCCTTTTCCAATGAAATTCACAGGTGGACTTTCGTGATTTGAATTCGAAAAACGATGGATAACCATCGAAAGAATTGGACTCTAGGAAGATCTTAGTAGGTAACTATTGACCCCGTACATTTTCGAAATAAGAAGAATTTGAACATGCACGCAAAAACTGCTGCCTTCACGGCAGTGCTTTTCTAGATTTTTTTTCGATAAATGACTGGAGTTCAATTCGACCTAATCTGTATTTTTGGAAATATTGGAAAAATGAAATTTTGAATCTACGGAATCTACCTACTCTACAAATATCGAGTTTCTAAGTCGTTTCTTCCTGAAGTTATTGTGTTTACGGTCGGCCGGACGGCTGACTGCGTAAACACCTAATTGCCAAGTTTGAATCCAATCGCTCGAGTAGTTTCCGAAATATGAGTACATTAACCTCAAAATTTCAAATGGCTGTAACTCCTAAACTATTGGACCGATTTGTCCCATTAACGAAATTAACCGCGGCATTCCAATGCGTGACCTACCTTGAAAGTTTCAAGTTGCTAGCTTACTTCGTTCGATAGTTATCGTGTCCACGGCCCGCCGGACAGAATCGATTTTGACAACGGATTCGTCATCAGTGAGTCCAATCTAGGCGTTTGAGACCAATCATCAAAATCAAAATCATCAAATCTTACAGACATTTGGAAAAAACGATAGCACGCTTTTCCCCTAGAACATGCGAGCAAAAATGAGTCACTAGCGTAAAACAATGTGCAGGCCTTAGGGTTCGATACAGTCTGGTCCGAAAAAACCTTAAAACTTCGATTTTCCGTCTTTCAAATGAAAATGTGGAAAATCGCTCGGACCCTGAGTTTCTGGTTCGAGGGAGGATAACTTTTCCGCTCTTTGCGTCCCCGTTACTTCAACTCCCTAACAGGGGTGAGCACAACCCCTTGATTTTGAATAGAGACATTTTGAAATATCGAGTAACTATATGTCTTTGACAAAGGAAACTTGGTTTCTGAAACGTGCGTTAGACGCAAACAGTGTAGGTGGATTAGAGAGTGGTTACACACTGTTTTGTTATTTGATTAGAGAGTTATCGAAACCCAAATGTAGGCGTACCTTAAATAAAGTTGTGACATATATGCATGCGTACTCACAAAACATTTAAGGATGGCCTTTAATAAAATACGGGCCACCCTAACTTTAACTAAGATAGAAGACAGGCATACTCAAATTAAAGATCCCTTATTTGACGGTTCTCCTGTCATTCTTTGTTGTTCTGTGATGACTGGAGGTTAGAGCTCATTCTTTCTTTATAAATTTTAAGTGCGGTTTATTGTTGTGGTATTTGATTTGATATATGTGATTATATAAAAATTTTTCAACGATGGGGTATAAACTCTAGTAAAGCACGTGAGGTCAGCAGCTTTTTCGCGCTCGTTTAAATTCGTTGCCGAAGTGATCATCTATTTACGTATTTAGAAAAACAACGAAATTTCATCTCCGAAAATAAATATCGGATCAAAGTGAAATTTGAAAACTGTTGTCGAATATTGATTTCAAGTTCTGTGCCAAATTTCATAATAATCGAACGAACAGTCGCCAAGGAATACTAAATTTTCAAGAATTTGTTGAATTTAAATCATTACTGACAAATGTTGACTTCGAGGTTTGGGCCAAATTTCATTGTAATATGATAAAAAGTTGATTTTCTCCCACCAGTAACAAAGCTTCAATATGCCATAATATTGTTGAATTTTCTTCTCACACCTGATACCTTGTGTCGGATACGAATAATATTCTCGAGATAATTTCCACATTGACTCTTTCATTATTTTAGCTATTGTTTCATTATCGATGGATATTTTGAAGCAAATTTTAGGGTCAGATATAGTAATCGATACGATCTTCACAATTGGTTATCGCAACACCCCCCATCCCTATTCAAAATCAAGGGGTTGTGCTCACCCTTCTTGTGTTGAAATACTAAAATGGAAGAAGCGGAGAAGTTGTTCACCCCTCCGAATTAGAAATTGACGGGTCCGAGCGATTTTCCACATTTTCCTTTTAAAGTCGGTGAATCGAGGTGTTGAGTTTTCGTCCGTATAACCCAATATTTGTGTCTATTACCAAAGACCAACAAGGCAAATCACTCGACGTTTGCGGGAATCGCGTCTTTTCGACCTTGAGAAAAATAACAGACATAACCACACTTTCTGCTTCCTCAAAACAGCTGTCAAATTGAATACTCGAGTTTGGAATATCTAAAATCAAAATGTAAAAACGGATTTGTCGAGATTCAAGAATCACAAGATTAAGATCAGAGTAAGATTTCACGGTGAAACCATTTGAAAAGCAAAATTCTAATACCAAAGCGAGTATTCTGTCTCATCTTGAACTCCTGTGAAAATGAGTTGAAGATCTCGGTTGTAGTAAATGGAAATTTTGGAAGTATGTTATGGAAACCCGTTTTCCTTAATCGGAGAAACTTTGTAGTGGCTGACACTTATGGGTCTCTAGGAAAACCCTGACAATCTTGTGGGAGTTTGTGAGTGTTACTGCAACACTTAGTATTTTCTGTTCATTTTATTCTTTGTTTTCAATATTTAGGTTCATTCCTGACCATTTCTACGGATTCGAAACGAACTTTTAATCGGGGTAGTTTCAATTCATTATTCATTTGTATTTATTTCTTGTACCGTTAAATGTGTTGGAAGTTTTCTCACGGCTGTCAGCATATGTATGACGTAGTCAGTCGCTCGAAAGATTTCGTACTAAGCGAATCTCTCGATCAGTCAGTTTTCGTTCGATACTTTTACTTCGCTCTATTTTCACGTCGCTCTATTTTCACTGTTCACGAGTTTTAACCAAGAAAAAGATCTTCATTGGAACATCAAGCCACCCTTCTGGAGGAATCATCTACCAAGGTAGGCCTTCGAGTGCTTCCAACATATCTTTTTTCCTGGTTCGAATTGTTATTATATTTTCTCTACTCTTTCATTTTTCACTGAGTTACCGAAACAATGGATGTTCTATTTCATTGCAAGCCTTTTTCTAATATTTGTGGATTCAATCGAATTAATGTGTAAGGAATGGAAAAATTTATAAACAAGAAATATAATTCCTCTGAAAACTACATAATCTTATTTTTTCCATAACATTATCGATATAATTACTTATATAAATATGTTACTCGTGAAGTTTTCAGTACCTATATTGTGGTAAATATACCATGTCTACGTAAAGTCTGCCAAACTGTTCCAGTCACTGTTTTTGACATAAATTAACTCAGCAAGTTAAGTATAATCCATATTTGCTTTACTATTCCATCAATGAAGAAGATATATAACAGTAATTTATTAAAAGGGTATTTCGGCGAAAACTTGTTCTTTGAAATCATTTCATGATGCAAACAGAAAAATACAATTATTTTAACTGGAAAAAGTATAGGTTGTGATACTTTCAAATCAAATGAGATTTATTTCAATACAAAATCAAACTATGAATAGACCAACTCTGTTCGATTCTAATCCTTGTGGTTGTGCAATCATATAGAATTTTATTAGACATCCAATCGTTTTAATTGAATAATGGAGGTTGTAATTCTTTTACTTCAATTGCGATTTCTCTATATTATATGAAATAAACATCATGATTGAGCCCACCTAAGTTCGATTCAAATTCTTGTTGTTGTGCAATTAAAGCATTATATAATGAGGACTTCCATCATAAGAAAAAACCTCATAGATGACTTAACAATTGATTTTGTTGTAAAAACTGCTTGGATTATATTTTTGAATGGAACAAATACGAAATTATTCATCAAATAAATAGGACCAAAAATTAATTTCAGTTTGTTTACATTTTATAACCTCTTCAAGCGAGTTCTAAAGCGGCGAGTGACGTCATCCTATATCTGCATTCTGATTGGCACCCCAAAGTACCCCAAATGCCTGCTAAAATTCTTATTAGCTTAATTCAGGGTCATATGTGCGAAGGACATTGTTCATTTATTCTAAAATCACAATTCGATAGAAAAGGAATTGAAATTCGGATATGTTTTCGATCAAACTTCCAAACGAGATGTTTCATCAGATTTATACCGAAAAATATGGCTTCAAAAATCAGTGAATATCAGTGATATCATTTGAGATCAGTTACATAAAATTTCGATGAAGAATCCATGACGTTTGAGCAACCAAAACATCAAAATATTTTAAGTTTTTTCGGCTTCACTGATAATATACCAAAAATGAAATCCATGCAATGATCTTGGATAGTTCTCCGAATAATTCTGAATGAAGTTGAGATGAAGCACTAAAAATCATAAGTAACAAGGAACCTTACCTAATATCGGTTTCTTTTTAGGTTGAAGAGAGATGCCATATCGAACGGGTGTGTCGTCCTTCTGGCGTGTTGGCACCCGACGAATAAGTGCATCGACCATCGCATTAACGTCTGCTTGGTCCGGAAGCGCTTCATCCACCTGCTGTTGATCGGGCTGCCGACGGGGTCCTTCCTCCGTCCGAAGTTGTTGCTCCACAGCCTGCAGAAGGGGCTCTTCGGCAGGCTGGAGAAGAGGCTCTTCGGCAGGCTGGAGAACGGGTACTACGGCAGGCTGGAGAATGGGTACTACGGCAGGCTGGAGAACGGGTACTACGGCAGGCTGGAGAATGGGTACTACGAAAGGCTGGAGAACGGGAACTACGGCCGGTCGGCTTATCTCCGCGACCTCCTTTTTTTTCCTCTCGGACAATAGGGCAATTAAATCATCACACCTGTAATTTCGGTCACGTTCAGATTACAACAGCCAGAAAGAGTAAGAGTGGCAAATATTTCGATTCAGCTCGGCCACTACCAACTATTTCTTCCTTATCGAAGAAGATATTCAATAAGTATTTCTATTAGTATCATTTTGCATTTCAATAGGCACATAAGTCCTATATGCGAGTGGAATTGGTTGGTTTGTTCAATCGAAGTGCCACTACAATGAAATGAAATCGCCGCAAATTTTATACAAGGGTTTTATTTTTTTTCCCAGTTAAATAACCCAATACCGTAGATATCTTAAAATACTACTGATGTATCCTTCATAACTCATTGGTTTTTCGCACCAAATTGCAGCGTTCTTCTTTATAACTCAGGGACCACAGGTCGAAAATCATCCGGGTGAAAATTTTTAGGTTGATTTATGCAGCAGTAATCAACGTTGCAAGTTTCATGAAGTCGTCAGTTTTCGAGAAATAATTTTTTTCCCCCCCAGCCCTCAGTTTTGAGCCATTAGGGTACACCGATCCTGACGAGAAGCTCGTAGGATCAATCTCAGTCGATTTTTCTACAAAGTTTCACGGATTTCGGTTCTGTACTTCAGAGAAAAGCCCCGGGCGGCAGACGGACGGTTTTATTTTTATGAGTTCATTCGAATCTACATACTTCAAAGTGCAAACTGCGAAATTTTCAGGGGGTAATTTTTTTTTGGTCGATCACTAAGGATTATTATTTGATTTTTTCAAATAAAAAATCAAAATTGAATGAAACACTTTTCATAGATTTAGAAGCTTGTACTCATCAATTGGAATAGCGGATCGTCGCTATGGGATGAACTCTCTCATAGGCGGAATCCGGTAGCATGGAATTCCTAACAATGTCGATTGGTTTTTATTGACGCTTTCCATAAATCTTTTTATGAAGCCTAAATTGTGATATCAGGCTTCAAGAACGTCATAGATAGTTGCATGAAATTATAGCAAAAAAAAACGAGAAACGAGAAAGAATCGAATTCTCTTCATTATTGGAATCATTCAAATTATTTCAATTCCTGTTGAACCGGGCAAATCTGATTCGATGAATTCAACAGTTCATTCCAAATAAGTTGCATATTATTTTACCTGGCGAATTCGCTGCATAATAAACGTCAACCATATATATCATGATCAAGGAAGTAACGAGGACTCGTTTTCCAATTGAAATTTAAAATGAAAGATAGTTCAGCCGTAAGATTTTAACTATTTCCTTCAATTTTATCACTGAAGATATGTGACAGGAAATTGCGATCGAATATTGAAAACATTTTCAGCACTAAAACCTTAGAAGAGTGGATTGGATATATTAAATTATATTCAACAACCTGGCATCTCCGAGTCGTGCGATCTATACTGATACGGATGGACATGGATTCAATTAATATCTGATTTTTTGGGATATTTCTTCATGCAACCCTTTTGAGATGTCTTCGATGTATCAATGCATCAAAGTTTATAATAATCTGCCATAAACTATTAGTTTTCTGAATTTTGGCAAATTAAGAAATATGTCAAAGGTATCTTGTTGAAAAAATGTTATCATACAGTGAAAAATTACCTCAAGGGCTGTATTGGCGTTAAGTTGAATTTTGCTTTTTTTTTCTATCTGACTTATCCTTTACGTCTATGAATCTGTCACAAAGGATCAATAAATTGTTATTATTATTACTAATATTATTATTATAATTTCTAATTCAACATCTCGAACATGGCGAATATTACCTCTGCGTCAACTCAGTCGTCTCTTTCTTCAATGATTCTACAATTTTCGTATATTTTTCGGCTCGTTCTTCCATCTTCCGAAGTTGGCTATGGAAATCCTGAAAAAAGGTGAAATGTCTAAATGAAGTACGAGTTGTAGGAAGAACAAGAATTGTTGAATACTTGAGTATATTTTCATATCGTATATGTCACTCATTGAAAATTCTACATGTGTGGATGATTTGACGGTTCTTCGAATTCGTAGTTCAAAGGTCATTTGCATGTAACACAAAATACCTCGAATAGAACGGGGTGACTTCTAGTTCATTTTTTTCAACGACTTTTTTGGTGCAAATGGTTGAAAAAAAATCGTAGGAATGCGCAATGTTGCCACTTTTTTATATTCAAGAATTTTCGGGAAAATAAAACTGAAAAATAGTGAAAAATGGAAAATAACTAACACTGCGCATTCTCGCTAAAAAATTAAGAACATCCCAAAAAAACTTCTCAAAAAATACTCACTCAAGCCTGCAGAACGACACCCCGTTATCTCCTATAGACGTAGTAATTTCTCGGAATTTATAATATTTCACGCGCCTATTGGCGAATGAAGATAAGCGCCACTCCCTCTTGTGGCTATCAGAGTAACCCGAGGTACAGACATTATCAATAACAAGTTAAAATTCTTCTTGGCATTCGTTCGATTTTACAAGTGTTTCTATTGGGCGAGAGCAAACTCAAATGTTCCTTCCCGTAGAAATCTACAGCCCTGTGAAAAATTTCGAGTTTGGGTGAAAGAAACTTACTTTAACACGTCGGGCCTGAAAGTGTAGAAGAATCGATGAAAACCTTGGCAACTTGTAACTCAAAATTGGTAAACCAACAAACAAGATTTATGAGAGTCTGTTACCTGCATTTTACCAATGATGGTCATTTTTATAGAGGTAAGCACGAATTGCTCATGAAATATTTGATCACATTCTTGAGGACAATTTCTTTCCAGGCCCCTAATCCAAGCAGAGAAAGTTACCTAAAAGGAATGCTGTGCCTTCCAGAAATCTGCCTGTTGAACTGATTAAGGAACAACTTGAATGTTTTATTGATAGAACTGACCGATTGAAACAAAAGATTCTCAACAAGGAAAGATCTGGTCTCTTCGCTCAAAGTGCTTCTGCCGATGAAATCAAAGTGGTACAAGAAGATGCATGTTGCGTGTTATTTGCAAAACTAATGAACTTTCAACCTTTTTACCCACCCAACATGATTATTGATCAAATACCTCCTCAGATCTACTGCTCAAAAAGTTTAAAAACATACATTCACATAAAACTAATGCAACTTGTACCATAAGCCTTATTTATATGGATTGACAAATAAATTCTTCCAACACTCATATGATTGGTCTTGAAAAAGCTGTAATCAATAAGCCTTTGTACAGCGTTGAGTTCATCAGAAGAAGCACTTGGAGCGAAGTATTCATTACCAGATATTTCCTTGTTCAGACTGTTTCGTTTCAATCGGTCAATTTTCTCACCGAAACATTTACGCTGTTCCTAATGATCAGTTCAACAGGCAGAATTCTGAAAGGCATAGCATTCCTCATAAGTAACTTTTTCTGCTTGGATTAGGGGTCTGGGAAACAATTGTCTTCATGAATGTGGTCCAATATTTCATGAGCAATTCGTGCTTACCTCTATGAGAATGATCATCATGGTAAAATGCAGGTATAGACTCTCATAAATCTTGTTTGTTGGTTTGCCAATTTTGAGTTACAAGTTGCCAAGGTTTTTATCGATTCTTCAACACTTCCAGTCCCGACTTGTTAAAGGAAGTTTCTTTCATCCAAAATCGAAATTTTTCACCGAGCTGTGGAAATCTATGGGAAGGGACATTTGAGGTTGCTTTTTCTCGGTAGAAACACTTGTAAAACCACAGAAACACCAAGAAAAATGCATAGACTTTCTCATTTTCTCGACATTCCTTTCAACTTGTCAATGACAATGTCTGTACCTCGGGTTACACATATAGTCACCAGAGGGAGTAGCGCTTATCTACATTTGCCAATAGGCAACGTTTAAGAATGTAGTACGGGTCTAGCGGCCTGACCTTGAGATATAAACGAAGTTTGATGACATTTGAATGTTGCTGGGTTGCCTAGCTGTAATTTACTTCCAAGTGGTATTGTTTCCTCTTAATCTATTTCGATACAAGATCGTCAATGTATGCTATCACTTACTCACTTTCACAGTTCTTAAATTATAGATAATCCGGTAAACTGAGGATCAATGTCGGGTGAGAATAATATAACTGGTGATACAGAACCAGAGGAAACACGTAATTAAATGACAAAACTTTTTACCTTATATAAATTTTACAACTTTATGGGAAACAAAATTTATGAATCGCTCAAAAATGAATAATGTTACACATAATCGAAGTTTGCTCCGCAGGAATGAGACACCAAATATTGTTGGAAAAGCTTATTTAATTATGCCGAAAGACGAACAATAGATTTGAGTTACCTAAATTAGCAGCTTTCAAATTGACATAGATGTAATGAATAAAATCTGGTGAACGAATCACCACTACAGAGACAAAACAAAACTCACTATCAGTTAAAATCATAAAATTCCACTCGTATATACAATTAAAACCAGAAATCAATAAATCAACATGATATGTCATTGTATTTCATTAATTTATGGTTTTAATCGTATATATGAGTGGATTTTCATGCTTTTCACTGATTGTGAGTTTTGTTTTGTCTCTGTAGTGGTGATTCGTTCTCCAGATTTTATTCATTACATCTATGTCAGTTTAAAAGCTGCTAATTTAGGTAACTCAAATCTTTTGTTCGTCTTAACAATGCAGAGTTGTGTCAAATAGCTTTATGTTGTTACAGCCTTGAAAATGTTGGGAAAATCCAACGAAACGTCGGCATTATTAAATAATTTTTTCCAACAATATTTAATCTCTCATTCCTGTGAAATAAATTTCGTAAAATCAAAAGAGACATGAAATTCATGAACAGTTACACATAATATATTATAGAATCAGACTTGTTATGAGAAGAAACCTTAATAGCCATCTCGGCCAATTTAGTAGCCTAACGTGAATGATCGTGGACACATTAACGTTCGGAAAAACAACATAGAGGATTGATATTTGTAGAGTTAGTTTTGTCCTCAATTACGAAGGTCGAATTCGGAAAAAGGTAATTTTACCTTATGTATTGTAGTGATGAATTATTTAACTACCCCCAAAACATAAAAACCTTGATAAAAATATTTAAAAAATAGCAAAGTCTCACAGAAATATTTTGACCTTCGCAATAATCCACGAGAAACAATCTGAATGAGATCTAGTTACGAAAACTGGATCAAATTACACTCAAGGTTTACCGACAGACTTTTAAAAGTTACTGGAGTACACAAACTCGTATTCGTGCCTATTCGTCTGTACCCAACGAGTATCTGAGGAAGGCAAAAGATAGTAAAGAAAGATCGTCAAGATATCTTGACAGCAAGAGTGTTTTCAGTACTCGTGAAGTGAACCAACCAACCCAGCTCTTTTTTACAGCGGAAGTTTGAATTTTGTATCCTTCATGTCATAGTGATGTATATTTTATCACCGATTGAATTATATTTTTCCTAAAAACAATGGCAATTTGTAACGAAATATTCCTTTGTGCCTAATATACCTCAATAGCTATGTTCACGGGTCAGATGACGAACAGATTCCGAACATCCTTACCCACTCAATATAGTCACAGTGCGCATGTCTGGTTCTAATCCAATTCCGAATTCCTTTCAGTACGATCTTTACTGAACCGAAGTAAAATCCTTAGAATAGACGTGTGTAAGGCACTTCACGAACTATCCTATACTTTGTGGCATTGAAACAATTTGTGGTATTTCTTCTATCTTCGTCGCTTTGATTTAGTACATGATCACTTTTACGATCAAAACAAAGTACCATGAAAATTCTTCTCCTGAGTAAAATAACTTACTTGAAATGCAATACGCTGAATTTTTTCACAGAATTCCATCCAAATCAGCCGATTTCGAAATACACAAAATATTACCTATATATTTATTTTTATTCAGGGTGTTTCAACCATAAATTGGTCAAACGTATATAGCCGTATAGATGACATTGGGAAAGTAATTTTTGCCTTATGACATATACCCCGTTTTCGAAGCATAAGCGAGATACAGCGTGTTTAATGTCAGCTTTGAGCAATATTCTGATAACTGAGGTGATTTATACGTGACCTTTGAAATAACGGTTTTTGGTCACATCTTAGTATTTTTTGGTGGTCAATTCAATTGTTGTGTGGAATTCTGGTAAAGAATTTCAAAATAGCGGAAAACTTACAGAGTTTGAATGTTTTGTTTTCGATTGCCAATTTGGTTAGCGTTATTTCAATGTTCTCAATGTTCTAAGATTTTCTGTGAAAATTTTTTTCCAGAATTCAAAGTCAATCTGAAAATCTTTCAAAGTTGAACTTACTTTCATTCTGAACACTGGTGTGAAAACAGAATGAAAAAATATCTATTGGTTTTCGTTTTATAGCCTTCCAAAGATTCCGCTCGGAGAACACAAATAATTTTCATTTAAGGAACTGGTGGCGCTACGTAGGCCAAAATTGTGCTAACGGCCCCCAAAATGACCTGAATAGAAATGTGAATTCAGAACTCAAAGGGAAAACATAACCATTTTTCGGAATCGTGGGACGCACGCGTTCTGTACGGAACAATGGTTCGGAATCTTATACGGGGTGATTCATTAAGGTTGGCCACCAGCCGTATCTCGGAAACCGTTTATCGTATGACTTCCGGAAAAAAAAATCTAATGACAAACTCGGCCCCTAGAAAATGATTAAAAATATTTTCAAGTTCGTAGTTCCCCACTAGAGGGCGCAATCTATCACTTGTGAAATATAATCTCATTTTTTACGAAATATTCTCCAGCTAACAGTGGTAAAGAATAATAAAATAAAAATCTACTCTTTCTATTCAACAACTTTTGTTTCAGTAATTTTTCTATATTTTCTATTTTTTAGTGATGGGATGGATAAACTTTTCTTCACGAAAAAAACATTCTTACTCCTGTATGGGTGAACCGATTTCCACGTAATTAAATTTCATTCGAAGGCCATCGAAAGCAGATCACAGAAACATATGACAACAATATACCAGGTGATCCAAACTACAGACTGTTTTATGTCACTTCGCCCTATTTGTGCGTTTTACTGGAAAATTTCAAATGCAATGCTATGATTCTAACCAAGTGAGAATAAGCCAAGCATTATCACCTACTGACACCTACGGAGTTATTGACATTTTTGTAAATTTTGATCAATGTTGATCCTTTCCGTGAGCGCGCATAAACAAGGAAGTGACTTTATGCGTCATGACAACGCAACAAAATACTCAACACACATGAAATAAGAATAATGCGATAAAATAAAATAAAAATTAGCAACATAGAAAATATTTGAACAGAAAAACAACACTTACACCTAATCAATTCAAATATTTAAAATGTCTACCATTATTTTCTACACATAAATTTAGTCTTTCTGTCGTCGAGTTGACACTGGCCACAATTTCAGTATGAAAAGAAGCTGCCTGTCGAAATCTATTTTGAATATCCTCACTTGTAGTGGGGGGTGTTCGGAAAACTAAGTCTTTATTCTCCCCCAAAGATAAAAATCTAATACTGTGAGGTCGGGTGATCTTTCTGGCCATGGAAAAATACTACCTCGTCCAATATACCTCTTTGAGAAGACGTTATATGAATATTCTCTAACATTAGCAGCATAATGCGCCGGGCAACCATCTTGTTGATACAACATATCTAACCTGCTTTCAATAGCAATATTTTCTAAAAGAATTGGAAGATCTTCCGATAAAATTTCAAGCACCTTTGTCTTGTTAATAAGCCAAAACTTTTATGATATTATCCTCATTACGGCTTCTACGTTTTTTTTTCTTCCAAGATATTGAACCTTACCAGTTTCTCGCACTCTTCGTGTCAATCTATTGAATACCCTTTTGAAATGACGACGTCTTTCAGGATATCGTATCGGGTATTCCCTTTCATCTACTGCATTTTCTAAACATTCAAAATGAACTTTAAGCATATCATATGCTTCTTCGTTTGAATAATGGGTCATCATAAAATAGTGGTTTGCAATCGTCCTAAAAAACTTTTACAGCCATAGATACCGAAAATGTACAGTATCGCCAAAGCTTACTGGTTCTAAATCAGCTTGTTTCGTTGTTTTGATGAGTTTTCTCCTTTCATCTAATTGTTTAATTGTTTAGAGATGAAATAACTAAATTCCGCCTGCATTTCACAGGGTTGATCAATACTTATCAAAATTTACAAAAATGTCAATAACTCCGAAACGACCAATGATATCTGTCTACGATTTCAAAAAGTCAGTAGGTGATAATGCTTGGCTTATTCTCACTCGGTTAGAATCATAGCATTGCATTTGAAATTTTCCAGTAAAACGCACAAATAGGGCGAAGTGACATAAAACAGTCTGTAGTTTTCAATTGGATCACCCGGTATATTGTTGTCATATGTTTCTGTGATCTGCTTTCGATGGCCTTCGAATGAAATTCAATTACGTGAAAATCGGTTCACCCATACAGGAGTAAGAATGTTTTTTTCGTGAAGAAAAGTTTATCCATCCCATCACTAAAAAATAGAAAATATAGAAAAATTACTGAAACAAAAGTTGTTGAATAGAAAGAATAGATTTTTATTTTATTATTCTTTACCACTGTTAGCTGGAGAATATTTCGTAAAAAATGAGATTATATTTTACAAGTGATAGATTGCGCCCTCTAGTGGGGAACTAAACGGTTTCCGAGATACGGCCGGTGGCCAACCTTAATGAATCACCCTGTATATGCAACCAAAAGTCAATTTGCCTCGAATTAAATAGGAACCGTCCAAAATACAAAAAAATATAGATAGATTCTATACATTGAATAAATAGGCATTATTACCTCTTTTGCGAATTTCTCCATCAGTTTTTCCAATCGATCTAATCTTTTTGTGAGAGCTCGGAAGTCATCATCAGTGGGTTGAGGGATTTCCTAAAGAAATAAAATGTTTGAATGGAGTACAAATTGAAGGAAAAAGGTGAAAAGCTATTAAACAATGCGATTCCATTAATGTTGATTGCCAAAGATTTCTTATGGAGTACATTATAATGATAGTCTACCAAGAACGAATAGAAGCAATTAAGAGCAAACAATACCTCAAATATAACGAGGTGACTTCTGGAGTCCAGAGTTCGTTTTTTTCAAAAAACATTTTTGGTGCAAATGGTTGAAAAAATCGTAAGAATGCGCAATGTTGCCACTTTTTTATATTCCAGAATTTTTGGGAAAATAAAAACTTGAACGGGGTGAAAAATGGAAAAATAACTAACATTGCTCATTTTTGCTAAAGAATTGAGTACAACCCAAAAAAAAATCCTCTTGAAGAATCCCTGTGAGATTCGTTCCAGATACCCGGCAATGTCTTCATCAAACCGAAAATCAGTTTTCTCGTAGTGACCACCCTTCATCCGTTGTGTTTTGAATATAACGGATATTTCAGAATCCAAACTAACAAAATGTTTTCAAACAATAGATATGAAACTTCTCAAAAAGCTACAATTTGAAACGGTATACTCTCTTCGACTATTTCATTTTTTGGTGAAAATCAATGTGTCCCGAATTAACATTTATTACCTGTCTTTCCAAGTTGTCAATCCTATTAAACAGGTTATCCAGTTTTTTTCCATGAATGCTAGGTCCCTGACAAACTTTAGTTTTCTGAAAAAAAAAATAAAATGTGAGAAGGAAGAAAAAAGCTGACCGAGGATAAATAGTGTCCGATACTTCGATTCCATTGAAGACAGGTATGAGTGTTGTGGTAAATCTGTGAATCGGGTCCTCCAGTACTCCACCTCCCCTGCACACCATAGTTCCCTACATTAGCATTATGGTATCTCCGACCAACAAGACAAATCAGAAATCACTCCACTGTTTGCGGGCTTCACTGCCTGCCGACCTTAAACCGGGTCCAGATGAGTGTAATGCGAACAGCGAATGCAATGAATCACAGGAAGCTTTATGATTCGAGGCAGCGTCCTTTCTGCTCCGTCAGGACTATGTTTTCGATTCGAACGATGCATTTGAATGTATTATTCGAGTGTGAGTGAGTGCCGTCCACACTATTCGCCGAATCGTTCATTAGATTTTATTGCATTCGCTGTTCGGATTATACCATACCATTTGGACCCGGCTTTAGGCCAGATGAGTGTAATGCGAACAGCGAATGCAATGAATCACAGGAAGATTTATGGTTCGAGGAAGCGCTCTTTCTGCTCCGACTATTTTCGCGTCATACGAATCACTTTTGCATGCGGAAGTGAGGTCTAGATTCGGTCAAATGCAACATTTTGGCAACGTGTTGTTTTTCCTTAGAATTTGTATATGTAGACACACATGACATACAAACAAAAACATAGTGGATGGATACTCATTATTGTTTTTGATGGATTTTACAGTTTGAAATTGTTTTTTTGGGCATTTCTTTTGATATGTCGTGATGTGAACCAATATTAATGATGGAGTGAATATCTGAAAGTTGATGTACGAAAGACGATGTGAATTGAAGGAAGGATATATGTATATTATATTGTACCCAAATTCTATTTGTGATATTTATGTTGAGTTTTGTTTAGGGTATCAAATGGATATATGGTCACTAGAATGTCTGAAACCAATTACTCAGAGCTTCAGGAATAGAATTATGCTGTGAATATACCACATAATATGAGATGTCGAATAGCAGTTTCTGCACAAGGTGCAAACGCAAACTTTCAAATGTCTACAATCCTACGAATACTTCGAACGTTCAAAAACTGTTGGTAATTTATATGTAGAAAATATTAGTTACAAAATCAAAATAAATGAACCATATACAATATGAAGTGTTTCATTTACAAATACATGGTTGAACTGATTTATTTTCTGAATACTGAACATAGAATTTCAAATATCTAATTTGAACTGTATAGGTGATCGCAACAGAAGTTACTTGTATAGTTCAATTGAACTCAATAAACATTTTGTATGGACTCAGTTCAACAGAAATCCACTTCAACTAGAATAATTAATCTCAATTTGTGCTCATTTGCAGGATAATTTCAATTTTGTTCCAATTGGGGTTTTAACCTAAATGATTATCTGAATGACTTTTTTTCGGTTTAAATACAGTTCATCTATATTATACAGGGTATAATTATTGAAGAAAATTCACAACAATTCTGCAACAAACAATAATATGGTTGAACGTGTCTTATATAAATAACTGATTTTTGGTGGATTGAACCAAACGTATGATTTTCCACCTTTCCTACACGAACAGAATTAATTATCCATATATACAAACGCAAATTTCTCTAATATAGTTTCTAAATGTTTAACCTTAAACTGAGGGTAAATATTAGCATATCTGTTTTCGAATTGATATCCCATAAACGGTGAAGTAACTTGATTGGGATTATTTTGATATCTAGCTCGTTCTCGCATTTTCTTCTTTTTGAAACCAAAGAGAATCCTTTATAAGGCGCCAAAAATGTGAAAAATTAAAACGGTAGTATAAGTACTAATAAATCACTTTTTAATTGCGTGTATGAATAGGTTTGCTCTATGGACAAATAAACGGTTTTTGAAATAGAAAAAAAAATTCGCAGTGCACATCATGTTTACGTATAAGTTAATCCGCATGCGGATTTGAATCCGCCTGCTTCGACTCATCCGATGTATTTCAGTTGAAAACGAAGCTATGCGAAAGTTTATTTACTGGTGCGCAAGTGCCTTCTTGTCATTTCTGTACCGTGCAAAGTGATCATCACACCTGAAAAATAGGGCATTTTATCATTTCCCCCCTTTGTTGTGGTCATTTGGCTTTTTTATATTGAAAAAATATTTTAGAGTTCAGAATAATCACTCAAACATTCAAAATTATAATGAAAAAGGTGTTTTCGTGAATTAATCTTGCCCAAGTACACCGTGAACACCACATTGCCAGACTGTCGCATGACCGCGAGAGCTCGTAGAGGAAATGAATTCGGATCAGTTCAAAAATAGGGCCCCAGGACTCGGTTTTCAACTCGAACGCTGCATTTCAATTTATTATTCGAGGGTGAGCTCGAGTGCCGTCCACACTTTTCGTCGAATCGTTTATCAAATTTTAATGCATTCGCTGTTCGGATTACACTCATCTGGACCCGGCTTTAAATCGCGTATTCCCAGCTGCAATGTGATTGGGCACCCCAACGCACCCCAAAATGCTTGTGGTATCATACTATATAATTATATTATAAGCCGCGTACAGTCACAAGAGCTGAGCGGCTCGCGAGGCATGTTAATTGGTCTGCCTCGCAGGTGTAGACGATATTTTGAGCGGGAGCACAGCGGCCCGCGAGCCCCTAAACTTGACCCATCCGATGGATGATACGGCGAGGCAAAGGATTCCTCAGGCTCAGTTTGAACGGCAAACAAGTAGCGCTGGAATGTTTTTACGATGTCAAGAGCACACAGCTGAGTTTCGTGACGCTGTCCGTCTTGATGTTATTCATAGGAGTATAGTTTGTATGGGATAGTGCTAATGCAATAGCATTTTAGCATTTTAATAAAAATTCGGGTCGAGTTGTGAGCTATATTTTGTGAATTAAATCGTGTAGGATATTTTTCCGAATAATTCTCAGTGAAAGAATAGATATAATGCTCAAAATAACCTTTCATCCTGTCAATAATATATAATCAGAGGCAAGAAAACGTACGATTCTCGCAGAGTAATACAAATTCGAAATAATAATAATTACTTCGCGGTCGGTTGTTTGTCAGATGAAAAATATATTTCGGTATATAATAGCAATCTCGTTTTTTTTTTGGAATTCAACTATAATGAAATGTTTCGGCAGATTTGTCCCTGGTATTTTGCTATACGCGTATTCATCAAAGTAGTACCCACTTTGAGTCTATAATATTGACCCTAGATGATTCTTAATAACTGCCCTAAAAACTTAAGAGTTAACGAAATAAACAGGGAAAAGCAACTGCAGATGCAAATTAATTTTTCCGATGGTGGAAACAGTTGAATTCATTCTAAATTAACAAAATAAAGAGGAAAAAGCAACTGTAGTTGCAATTTATTTTTCCGATGGTGTGGAGAGCTAAATTTATTCTATCCTTCGAAAAAAGCGCCAGGGCACTATGAAAATTGAAACAGTTGTGATTGAGTATGGATAAGAGCGTTTTGAATAATAATGTGTAACTTTTCGATTCAGCATGAGCTTCGAGGGGCTTCGAGTTACTTTGAATAATCGAAGGGTTGAACGAACTCTGTTCTTGACTTTTCCGGTTGATTCACAATGTGAATATATATTTCGTTGTCAAATCATTGTGAATAAGCTTATAATGTTCAATATTCTTATAGAATATTTTAATCATTAATCAATTTTCCGTATTTCCAAACACATTTCATTAAAACCTATATTTCCCAATCATGCCCATTAAATAATATTTACACGTTGACACATAAGAATTCTCTTAAAATAATCC
Source organism: Myrrha octodecimguttata (assembly GCA_958510865.1). Classification (NCBI taxonomy): domain Eukaryota; kingdom Metazoa; phylum Arthropoda; class Insecta; order Coleoptera; family Coccinellidae; genus Myrrha; species Myrrha octodecimguttata. The sequence goes on along the minus strand of OY294064.1, from coordinate 1,885,030 downwards.
CCGTCTGTTTTACTACGCTACTGTACTGACTACTGGAAAGGGGCTCGCGAGCCACTGCGGCTCGACTTGGCCTCCAATCTCGCTCAAGGCTGCCTCGATGTGTCTAATTTTTCGCGAGCTGCTCACGAGCAGCTCTGCTCCCGTGTCTGTACGCGGCTCTATACGGCGACGCTCGATTCACGGTCACGAACACTTGCACATAGATTTCCCAAGTCAATAACGCGAGTCGTTCATCTGGTTGGTCTGTGATGTTATGATCTGTCTTGTTAAATCCCCATAGGACATCTCAGTTAGGCTCAGGTTGGCTTTAGCGAAAATACATTAGTATCGTGGCCACCAATATTTCCTAAAATAATTGAAATTTCTATTCCAAAAAATATGTTTGGGATCACAGGGTAACACTTAAATTTTCAATTCACTTCACAATCAGTAACAAACAACTGCGTACAAAGTTTCTGCCGGAGTGGATAAGTTTTCTCGGAAAGGATATTTCTTATAACAAAATCTGTGCTTGTATTCCAACAACACATGATATAGAACTTCGTTATTGAGCTCCACATAAGCTCCTTACATTTCGTGCCTATGATTTGTTTCTTACTATTAGTAATTGTGTTCATGATCGATTACTCTGCCAACCGTTATAAACATAACACAATAAAACTTCCGATAAAAAACAATTGTCGAATTGGCAAAATATACCCAATGATTCTGTAGATAAATTCATCAAAATTTCATTTCCACAATTGTATATCCGAAAGCCAACAAAGAACGTTGTGTAGGTTGATTTGAAATTTCGTGACGATCATATGATTCTAAATTAGATCGAACTGAAAGTGAAGCTGTTGTAGACGGGGACAATACGAGGATGGGTAACTTCTATAGCTTACTAGTTAGATCAAGCAAGTAAAAGCTGACCTAAGTGCTTCCGAACAGTTTTTTTGGGGATTGCATGTTTCCTTTCTTAATATTAAATTCTATAGATCGTCTGATGACCTCATCCCCACTGATTCGTTTTATGGAAGGGGAGGGAAGAAATGAAAAGAAATATTCACTAAGTATACCACAAGAGGTCAAATTATTTCCGGAAACTTTTTCGAGCTCATAAATATTTCGAAAATTATCCCGAATCGACGACGAGGGATAATTTTCCAAAAATATTCATGAGCGAGAAAAAATTTCCGGATTTAATTTGACCTCGTGTGGTATTCGGTAAGAAAATTCCACAACAAATGGGTTTATTTCCAACAACTTCCACTCCATGAAATCATATCTGCAAATTCACACAACGTGGAGGTAGGAAAAGAGTGGAGGGGGCATAACGTTTGAAAAGTGTAGTACAGTTTTTACGGATTTACCCATACCAATATGACAGACTTTGAACCGAATATTTTTGTCTCATTTGCTGTACACCACAGAATACAAATATTCGCATTGTAGTTGTCGGCCATATTGGTAAGGGAAAATCCACAGAAAGTTCTCAAAACTGTTCGACACTTTTGGAACAAGGGAAATATAGGATATGCTCCCTCCCCTTCTTTTACCTCATTGATACACAATGAGGTCTGCTTCAACTTCTGCAAAAATAATCCAAAAATCTCTAAATCAAAACCAAGCAACTTCCAATCAACCTGCCATAGTATAGGATGATTGCGTTTTTACGCGCATGTTCTATGGGAACAGCGTACTATCGTTTTGTCCAAATGTCTGCAATTTTCGATGATTGAGTCGAAAACGGTCTCAAACGACTAGATTGGACTCACTGATGACGAATCCAGTGTCAAAATCGATTCTGTCCGGCCGGCCGTGGCCACGATAACTGTCAAACAAAGTGAGCTAGCAACTTGAAACTTTCAGGGTAGGTCGCGCATTGGAGTGCCGCGGTTGAGTTGGTTAATGAGCCAAATCGGTCGAACAGTTTCGGAGTTATAGCCACTTGAAATTTTGAAGTTATTCATTTTTTATTTCAGAAACTTCTTCGGCAATTGGATCCAAACTTGACAATTAGGTGAAGTATATCGACGCGCAACTTTTTGCCAAATTTTGTCAGGATCATACTTTCGGTAACCGTTCATCATATCCGAAAAATAATTCCACTTAAGACTTTGAACTTCATATTTCACAGCAGTGTACCAAATTTCAGTTCGATTCGATCATAAATTTCGGAGATATCGGTAAAAAATATGTCAAATTTCGAGATTTTCTCCTCGATATCGTTGTTTTTTCGGTATAACTCGAGAAATACTGATTCAATCCTGATAAAACTTCGCAGCTAGTTCGGAGATGCTGAAAGACAACTTTTTGTGAAATTTCGTGATGATCGTGTCATGAGAACAATTTGTAAAAAAATTATGTGATTTTCTTGTCATATTATCCTCATTAAATTTTGTATGAACTTTCGAACTGTAATTTTTCGATGAAGTACTGGATTTCAAAACGGCCGACTGCAATAACTTCCGAAAGAATCCACTTAGAAACTCGATATTTGTAGAGTAGGTTTGGGGCTTAATTACGAAGGTCGAATTCGTGAATGGGTAAAACCCGCCCAATGATTCCGTAGATATACCCATTCAAAAGAGGTCATCTACATTGAACATGCGCGTAAAAGCTGCTGCCTTCACGGCAGTGATTTTCTAGATTTTTAATATAAACATCAATCCTAATGGTCCAAAGAATTTAGAAAACTTCTAAGTCTGTAGTTTAAATCAATAAAAATTATCATATGAACAAATAAAAATTAGATTGTAGATATTCTGTCATGATAAACGTCCAAAAAATTTCCAGTATAATTCGTTTTTGGGTACCCACGAGGAAAAAACTCCCACTAAAATTCATCCGTTGCGATGGTGATCTGTCAGAAATACACGTTCTGGTTAAAAATCACATGTGTGGAATTTTTAGAAAAGCACTGGATGTCGGGTGCTTTTACGGGGTTTTTCATTGGTGAATAAACATATGGTATCCTGAAGCAGAGCTACCCCAAGCATGTCTAAAAAACTTCTATTTAATAAGTCTTATCAATTCCCTGAGATACAGAGTGGTTCATGTATTCTCCAATAACAAGTTCTGGTAACTTTTGAACCACCCGGTTTAGTTGGTTGATATTTGAAACATACGATTCACTTCTACATGTCAATCGATTCATGTTTGAATTCTCAAAAAATTGCAGGTCATTCTTCAAGAATATAGGACTCGTTTCAAGCTGAAATTCAAAACCTTCTGTATACTGAAACTTTCGGATTTTTATTGAAATACTCTAGAACAGAAAATGTTCAATGCGACTCAGTAGAATTCTTTGTCTCACACGTCATTTTACCATCGATAATTTCAGGGACAGATTTATTTCAATAGCAAAATTCCACTGAACTATTATAAAATAGGTTCAATGGGATTGAACTCTTTTTGAATTCTGAAAGATTTGAAAAAGAATGGTTAGATTGTGAGAAACTGGTTTGTATTGTGTTCCACAAAGGTTTTTTCGTGATAACTGCGAAAATTTTTGCGCGCATGTTCTAGGGAAACAGCGTGCTATCGTTTTGTCCAAATGTAATTCCAGAATTTTTTTGATAAAAATTTTGATGACTATTAAATCCGTATCATCATAGTGTCTTACAAATACTCGAATTCAGAAAATACTGATATTTATTCGTGTATGGGAATTGACAAGGTAATGGTAGTGCGGATGTACTGGAATATCAATAGAGATTGCCCAATAAAAGATTAACGTATCATGAAGCTCCTCTGCAGTTCTCAATTATGTTCGCCAAAATGGTCGGTTTCCTTTATCGAGAGTGAAATATACCAAAGAAAGGCGACACCTGGACGTCGAAGAAGATATTTCTGATAAGATAGGGACACATCCAGAAGTTATTACCAGAAGAATCGCTCATGCTCCGAACATGACACATTTGAATATGTGGCGTAGATTGAAGAAATATATCTCCACCCCTCATCTTCAGAAAATACAAAGATCAAAACCAGGAGATGAAATTGGTGGAACTAACTTCAGAAGGTGAATTTCACGAAATGCAAGAATGGTCAACAGAATTGTATTAACCGATAAAGCCATGTCTTTAATATGGATAATTTGGATGAATAGTTCGAACAAACTCCGCATGCGGTCAGGCATACGAAATACCAATGAGATCGGATTGATTGGACCAAACATCCTACCAAGACGGCTTGCAGGTAATTTTGATTTCCTTCAAAATCATCTTCCAGTATCACCTGAAGGAACGGAAATTGAAGGAGTTCGATTCCAGTATAATGAACCTTTACCTCATTGGTCAGACAGTCCTTCGATCAGAATTTTCATGATATGTGGATAGTACGACGTCGACCGCATGCAGGCATGATCAAAAATATACGAGTCTATTTTGAAAAGGGCAAAATGTGCATTGAACAAAATGGTTCTACTTTCGAGCATCTTTTATGATTCACTTCAAGTTTTCATGTTTGTATATTATTCATCGTTTTTGATTTCAAAGATATTATTTGCATTCAATAACGTATTTCTCGAATTTACTGGGGGTATTAAGAAATACGAATGTGCAATCAGAGGTACAAAGAAAATATTCAATTTGATCACAATGTACATTTTTTCTGAGAATTTAATGGAACTTCAATATACAATTGACTCTTTCCCTGAAGTTTTCGATGAGAAAGATAACGTGCAGAAAAAAGAATCAACTGATTCACATTCAAAATTTTCTGACGCTGTCAAATATTTCAATCAAATTTTAAAAAATACAGAGTGTTGAATTTCAGCTCGAAAAAGGTCCCATGTTTTCCTAATATCGACGTCGAATATTTTGGGGATAAAAATATAAATCGATGGGCCTGTGGATGTGAATCGTACTTTCCAACTATCAACCTACTATAAAGGAAGGCTCAAAAGTTATGAGAAATTGAATTTGTTGGTGGATACATGAACCAGAGTGTATTATGGAATTGAATTGACCTATCAGGTGTTTTGAACTCGCCTAGGTTACCTCTTTCTCGGGTTGCCGTATGTTAACATCCTGAAACACATTTGAATTTCAAACTGGTCAATTCTCTATCTATACCTTTTCAAATTCAAATTGACACCTAACAAAATCAAATTGGAAATAGACATATTCAAATTGGTACTAAACAAAAACAAGTTGAGGCTAAGCCCATTCAAATTGGGAATATTCAATTACATGTTGGTACAACATTCTTTTCTGTGTGAATTGGAGTCTTATGAGCTTTTTCAGTGTATACTATGCCCCTGCATTTTCCTTTTATTTTTTGCCCACCTTTGGGCGGTTGATTTCTTGATACTCAAAAATTCCTTTCCAATCGCCGTTTTCTCTGCTTTTCAATTGATTCCGACTCTTCCGTTTCAGTAAGGAATGTAATTAAGAATTAAACTTTGGTTTTCCCTCATTGAATACCCTACTTCGACATTAAAGTGTTAACTTTATGAAGTAATCAAAAAATTCTATTCAAAGAGCAACGAATGTTGTATCCATATGAAAATGATCCGTTCCAATGGGAAATATACCTATATATTTCAAATTGCTAAACATGTCAAAATGATTACTCCCAATTTGAAATATATATATTTCCAATTGTTGATAATCAGTTTCATATGGGTACAACATTCGTTGCTCTTTGAGTCGGATTTTTGAGTACCTTATAAAATTAACACTTCAATGTCGAAGGAGTGTATTGAATGACTGCAAACCAGATTCTGATTCGAAAATACTGAGAAAGGAGATTCGGAATCAATTAAAATAAAGTTTTTCAGTCCATGAAGAAATAGACGATGGGAAAGGACTTGCGTATCTTTGGTTATCGAGAAGTCAACCGCCCTAAGGCGGGCAAAAAAACAAGAGGAAAAAACCAACGAAATAGCAGGAGTATATATAGTTCAAACTGAAGAAGCTTGTAGAACTCCAATTCACACAAGAACGAATGTTGTACCATTATGAAATTGAATATTCCCAATCTGAATTTGTTTAGTCTCAATTTGGGGATGAAAAGGTATAGTAGTCGATTTCAATTCCAACCGAGTTGTGTTTTTTGCAACTATTTGAAAGATAAAAACTTGAATGGGTATATCTACGGAATCATTGCCGCATTTTCACTCCACGAATATCGAGTCTCCGGTAAAATTCTCTCGGAAGTTATGTTCACAGTCGACTTGAAGGTCGATCGTAAACGCTATAACGAAATGAACACTCAAGAGACTATTTGCAGAGCAGGTTGGGGCTGCATTACAAACTCCGTAACAATAGTAACATGCAACAATAATGTTATATGATGGGTACCTACCCAATGTTTCCGTGGATAAACCCATACCAAACTTCCAATGAACAGGGTGTGGAATTTGAGCTTGTAATGAGTCCCATATTTTTCAATTACGGATATCGAACAATTTGGAAATATAAATACAAATCGATCGACGGCCGATCCTAAACACCATAACTTCCGAAATTAACAACTGAAGGGCTGTATATTTGCTGAGTAGGTTTGAGACTCAATTACGAATTTAATGTAATAATGGTTGGTACCTACTCAATGATACCGCTAAATAACCAATCAAAATTTAACTTTCCAAATATTTTGAAAAGGACAGCTTTTTTGCAGGACTTCGTTACGACCAAATGCTTAGAAGATGACAAAACTTGGAAATATTGGCGTAATGAAATTTGAATAGGTATGTCTATGGAACAACAAGGTGGGTTTTACCTTAACGAATTCCACCTTCGTTATTGAGCTCCAAACCGGCTTCACAAAGTTAAAGTATCTTAGTCGTTTCTGTCTGGAGTTATTGGGCTGTCAATTAGCTTAACGGCCGATAGTAAACACTAGAACTTTCAAGAGAGATAACTTGATATTCGTCGATCAGGTTTGGACTTCAATAACGAAAGACGAATTCAGCAGATATAGCTATTTGGATCGAATCTATGGATTGGATAATGGATGAAGTACACCTGGTAATTTTAATCTCCAGAACTGAATAATGAAAATGCTTTTAAGATGAAGAATTCTAGAAAAGCCCTGACGTGAACTTTCGCCCATTTGTTCAAATTCAGTCATGCAGTGATCTAGATGTATTGATCACTGGAAACGTATCTTTAGAATTAGTGGTCTTCTTTCCATACGGTCCACGCGAAATTCGAATAAACCTAAAAGCTATAAGTTTTCAATCAAGTATTAGATTTAAAATCGATCCAATCTATACTTTTGGAAAAATTGAAAAATAACTTTTTGTATATCCACGGAATTTTTGGGCGAACGGCCGATCGTGAAAACAATTACTTCTATAAGAAACAACTTTGAAATTCGATATTCGTAAAGAAGTTTTGGACCACATTCACGAAGGTCAAATTCGTGAATGGCTAAATTCTACCCAATGATTCCGCAGATAAACCCATTCAAAAATATGTCCATAAAGTTAGCAGAGCTACTTGCACGGATGTCAATGAAAACCATCTCATTAATTGTCGTATAATTGTCGAGAATTTGTCGTGAAAGAAAAAAATTTATCGCGCTTCTACTTTTTTTTAAGGGGTGGCTCTGCTAACTTAATATTAAGTTAGCAGAGCCATTCTAAAGTATGCATCGAATTCGATCAAAAATGTTATGAGTAATTGTCGGGTATTTGTCGTAGACGATCTAACCTGAAAAAACCAGAAGAAAACATTTTTTTATAGCTTTTTTATAGGTTTCAATGAAATTTTCTGGTTTCTCAGGAAATTTGTCCGATTCGGCAACACTGCATTCGTAAATCGATATTTCAGGTATGTTTTTCGTATCATTATTGACTGATATTGGGTTGGGTATTTTCGTTTCAATGCTGAATACTGGAAATATTCCATTCTCACGGATATACATCGACGTAACTTTGTGATACAAGAAAGTTGATTAGATGACCGTTTTTTCTTCCGGAAATGAGCTGACCGATTGGAGGACGACCAAAACATATTTGTCGTGAAAGAAAAAAAATTGTCGCGCTTCTACTTTTTTTTTAAGGGGTGGCTCTGCTAACTTAATATTAAGTTGGCATGTTTTTCGTATCATTATTGACTGATATTGGGTTGGGTATTTTCGTTTCAATGCTGAATACTGGAAATATTCCATTCTCACGGATATACATCGACGTAACTTTGTGATACAAGAAAGTTGATTAGATGACCATTTTTTCTTCTGGAAATGAGCTGAACGATTGGAGGACGACCAAAACATATTTGTCGTGAAAGAAAAAAATTTGTCGCGCTTCTAGTTTTTTTTCAAGGGGTGGGTCTACTAACTTAATAATAAGTTAGCAGAGCCATTCTAAAATATGCGTTGATTTCTATCAAAAATGTTATGAGTAATTGTCGAGTATTTGTCGTAGACCCACCAACCTGAAAAAACCAGAAAAAATAATTTTTTTATAGCTTTTTTATAGGATTAAATGAAATGTTCTTGTTTCTTAGGAGATTTGTCATATTCGGCAACACTGCATTGGTAAATTGATATTTCAGGTATGTTTTCCGTATCATTATTGACTGATATTGGGTTGTATATGTTAAATCTTTTATTTCCCGAGATGAACAATTTTCGTTTCGATGCTGAATATTGGAAATATTCCATTCTCACGGACAGGGCCGGCGTTAGGGGTGAGGCAGCGAGGCAGTCGTTTCAGGCGCCACTCTGCTAGGGGCATTAGGGGCAAAATCGGAGGGCCACATTTTCATATTTTGTTTTAATCCCAGATTATTGAACATACAGCCTGTCTCGGGTTTGCTAATGCAGCAGTTTGAAAATGTGTAAACATTCACCCCAACCTTAATAAAAGTCTATCTCATCATTCTTATAATAAGATTCGATGAAATATGCGGGTGCCACACGTGTCACTGTTAGTTTTATTACCGCACTTTATTACGCCGACAAAGGCGTCTTTGTCGGCAGGTTGCCACACACCCCTCGACTGAACCGACTCCCTACTGGTATTCTTGAAGATTTTAGTGTTTTTTTGCGCGCATGTTCTGCCATCGTTTTGTCCGAATGTCTGTAAGTTTCGATGATTGAGCCGAAAATAGTCTTAAACGACTAAGTTGGACTAGATTTGATGACAAATCCGATAACACTGCAACACTGCAATGCAGTGTTGCTGAATATGACAAATTTCCTCAGAAACCAGAACATTTCATTTGAACCTATGAAAAAGCTATAAAAAATATTTTTTCAGCCTAGATGGTTACATTTTCGATCGAATTCGATGCATATTTCGGAATGGCTCTGATAACTTAATATTGAGTTAGCAGATCCACCCCTTAAAAAAAACCTAGAAGCCTAACAAATTTTTTTCTTTCACGACAAATATGTTTCGGTCGTCCTTCAATCGTTCAGCTCATTTCCGGAAGAAAAAACGGTCATCTAATCAATTTTCTTGTATCACAAAGTTACGTCGATGTATATCCGTGAGAATGGAATATTTCCATTATTCAGCATTGAAACGAAAATTGTTCATCTCAGGAAATAGAAGATTTAACATATACCACCCAATATCAGTCAATAATGATACGAAAAACATACCTGAAATATCGATTTACGAATGCAGTGTTGCCAAACCTGACAAATTTCCAAAGAAACCAGAAAATTTCATTGAAACCTATGAAAAAGCTATAAAAAATGTTTTTTTCTGTTTTTTTCAGGTTAGATCGTCTACGACACATATCCGACAATTACTCATAACATTTTAAATCGAATTCGATGCATATTTTAGAATGGCTCTGCTAACTTAATAATAAGTTAGCAGAGCCACCCCTTAAAAAAAAAGTAGGAGCGCGACAAATTTTTTTCTTTCACGACAAATTCTCGACAAATATACGACAATTAATAAGATGGTTTTCATTGACTTCCGTGCAAGTGGCTCTGCTAACTTTATGGACATTTCAAAAATTTATTCTTCTAATATTTTCAAAAATTCAGATCCTGAAATAGGAACGATACCGAGAAAAAACAGAAAATATGACAGTTATTCTGATATCTTTCAAAACTATAATCGCATCAAACTGAAATTTAGTACACTATTGTAAAATATGGGATGTGCGAAATTTATTCGGAATCTGATAAATTGTTTTCCTAAAAAAGAAACGAATTTCGAATTTTTTTGAATTGTTCGGATAACAGAATCATCACGGAATTGTGCATTATGAAATTTGGTACTCTGTTGTGAATACAGGTTTTGTGCAAGATCAGAATCTGATAGATAGTTTTTGAAAAAAATATTTGAAGAGAAATTTCGGCTTTTTTTTCATTTACAAACCTTAGAATCTCAACACAATTCATGCTGTGAGTAGTATTCAGGAAATAAGCTAAAAAATTCGAATAAGTATGTTTTGCCGATTTGGCCCATACCACCGCATTTCAATGAGCGAACTACAATGAGAATCACTAGTTCGTTCTTTTAGACAGTTGTACTATCCTAGGCGGGACAGATTCGATTTTAAAAATTACACACTTTTCGACAAATCGATATCACGCTGTGCCCGAGGATGGTCGCAAAATGAGAGGAAATATGAGTTGAGTCATTTTTCAGGTTTTTTCTGAAACAAAACTATTAGAATTAAATAAAATTGTTTTTTTTTCAATGAGAACGCCCTTGCGGATTGCAGGATCGAACTACTTGTCAAGGTCAGTTTCTAAGATAAAACGTTGCCTAATGAACAATTGCGGAACAGAGGATCAACAAAGCGAACTGTAACGTTTCAGAGTACAAATCTGACTCCTTCATCAGATAAACAAGAATATTTGCAGAATTATTCTCTTTCGATATTAGGTTCTGTAGGACTTTTGTTGAATTGACATCTTGAAAAAACCACAACAACACAAATTCAGTTGGTAAGAATTGAGTACTATTACTACTCGAGGGGGCAAGTGCATCAATCTTCACTCATGTCACTTCATGAAATTAATCTTTATATCAGTAAGAACCTTACCTCAACATCAGGAAATCTTCTTTTTGGTGGGCGGGAGTACTGCTGTAAAATAAACACAAAATATTAAATACGAAAAGTAACAGGCTAATTTGTCAGCTAATCTACAATTATCGAATATTTTTCAACAAAAATTTTATCCAGAAGTTGTGGCTTTAACGGTTGTTGCCATAACATCGTCCAACTATACTACTTCTGCCTTCATGTTTATAAAATCTGTTATGTCCTTGAAATGTAACACATACGAAATATATTGCTCAATGTAAACTACGGTCAAATAATTTGCTGCTGCATTGATTCTGTAAAATTTTGAATAGAAATAGGCAATCCGCGTCAATGTTTTGATACCAAAATCGGTTCTCAAGTGAAAACTTCAGGACCTGATGGAGTTCCCGGAAAATGCAAGCAACATCGGAGTACTCATTCAATTGAACAAATCCAACACATCAATGCTCGCTTCGAGATGTGAATAAAGAATAAAGTTCAGATTTGTATCTTACAATATTTCTTTTATTCCTCTTTCATTAAATGAACCTTCAGAGGAAGACTTCATCTACTACAAACTATCATTCAGAAGTGTTAAGAGTAAGAGGAGCACGCCATTCTCTCAAATACATTCTGGGATCGCGAAAAACTTGATCATTATGTGCAAATACGAATTCTTTTGTTATTTTTCAGCAAATGCAATTTATTGATGTAGAAATTGTGATTTGTTTGTTCATCCAGTTTCGGGACAACTATTGTTATTGAAAAATAACAATTGCAGACGCTTCTGGTGACTGCGACAGCGCGGCTGACGATTACAAAATTATTTTCTTCAGTATTAAAGTTATTTCAGGAACACTGAGATTTAGATTTGTAATTCTTAATAGCATCATATGCTATCACCAGAGACATTTGTGTCGGATGCAACAATCTGGCAGAGTAGAAGATCTACGTTCAGTCCGCGCATACATACTCACTTTGCGTTTCATCCAATTTTCAAGTATATTCATAAGGAAAGTGGCAAAATATCTGAACAGAATTTACAAATCTACTAGATGATAGCAAAAATCAGTTTAGTAAAATACTACAAAATATTCCAGTACAGAGTATAAAATTCTGAATGAAGATTTCTAGAAAGCTTTTTCGTGAGGAACAACTAAAAAGTTGTCGAGTAGGTTTGCATCAGGGTTAGGAAGGCCGGATACGTTCAAGAGTAAAATCCACCTAAAGACTGCCCAGATATATCCATTCAAATTTTGATTTTCCAATATTTTCAAAAATCATAATCTAACTTTGTATCTGAAAAATGCTGATGAACAACTTTGTGCAAAATTTAGTGATTATCGTGTCATTGTAACAATTAATATTCTATGATCTTCTGATCATATTATCCTCATTTAATTCTGTGAGGACCTGTCAGTTTTCGATGAATTTCTGGATATTAATTCGAACTCATCTGTATTTTCGAAATATTGGGAAAATAAAATTTTGAATGGGGCAGAATCATGGTAGGTTTGGGGCTTAGTGACGAAGTTCGAATTCGTGAATGGGTTAAATCCGTCCTATGATTTCGTAGATATACCCAGTCGAAATTATATTTCCCCCCCCCTCAAATTACGTGGTTTAAATTTAACAGTCACTCAAGGTTACTAAGCGAGATAGACGTGACGGTGCAAAATAATGTTGTACCTAATCTTCCATTACGGAGTTAATCTTTGATTTTGTAATACGATGCAAGTGGCCCTTAGAGGGATTCGTAGTCAAACTCAATTTTTTAACTCCTATAATAACAACGTTCAGAAAGAATGCACGAAGAACTTGAACTGCACAGATTTAAACTCACCTCTGAGTCAGGACTCCTCGTTCTTTTTTTCCCTTGTCGGCGTCGACGAATGCTCTCCTGAAGAATGAACAAAAAATATACCTATATTCGAAGAAAAAAACAAATAATGCTTCATATAGGACTACAATTAACTGATATTCGAAAATGCTCGCGGGTCGGTCATATGGGAAAGTCCTATTATACAGGCGATATAAATATGCTATCTGGGTAAAGCGCGTTTATTCCAACAATGTTTCCGAAAAAAAATATCCGATCAGATTGATAATTATTGCACTGAATTGGATGTTAGCTCGAAACATTTCGGCGGAATCTGAAAAAAGTTCCCACAACATTTTTCAAATAAATGTTCGAAAAACTTCCTCTATTTATTGAGAAAATAGCCTCAAAATTTCATAACGGTAATTCCGAAACTGTTTAGCGCTGATGAACAAATAGAACCGAAGTATTTAGACCCCGGTCTACATCGAAAGGTCAAACTTCACATCATCTCCTCCGGAAGTTACAGCGTTCACGGCGGAAATGCTGGTCGGTCGGTAGGACTTAAATTTCACCATACAGTCTAATACCTCAGGAAAAAAATTTAAATCCAACATGACATTTACGCAGATGGATAGCGCTCCTGTTCCCCAAAAGAAATACGTCAATACCGTCCAAGTCTGCATAAAATAGTGATAGCTGGGCATACATACGCCTTATGGCATGCTAGAACGTGTGTGTATTTCTGGCTGCGTGCGTCATGACCGAACGGAGAGAGAGAGATTATTAAGTTTATCTCTTTTTTGAATTTTCTGAAAATTTTTCGTTTTGGCAGTGAGCCTTATTCAGTTCTGATTTCTAACTAAGCAATCAATATCACTATACAGGGTGATTCCGGAGGAGACCGTCAGATTTCAGGGTAAGTTCACACTAGTAGAGGCAGTTTCGAAACAATGTTTGTTTTATGTTTAGGTCTCTTAAGAGTATACAGGGCGATTAGTCTAATATTCGACCGATTTCATTTATTATTATGATTCAACTGATTTCATTTTTGGCTTTGCTCGTCCGGTTTTGATGAAATTTTTATCGTAGCACAATATGAATGAGCGAATTAAAAAATTCTTAATTTTTTTTCAAAATGCGCTGTTATTATTTTGGTGATTTCAGTTTGGTTTTGTAGGTTGAAAAAACAACTTGTACATTGCGTTTCCAAAACTTTGCTAACCGTTTCAGATTCTGCCATTACGAGTCATTATTCAGGTGTATTCAATTTTATTGGCACATTTCCAGTTTTCCGAAAAACATTATTTTTAAAAGGAAAATTTCACTTCAACCGATTCTACTTTTTTGATAACTTTGACTCATTCAATTTGAATGAAATTTTGAGTGGAGTTTAATATGAATGAGTACATTCAATATTTTTCTAGAATGTCGGTATGTTATTGTGATAATTTGCACTTAATTGTGCAAGTTGAAAAAACACCATGTACATTGCGTTTCCAAATCTTCTTTATCCTTTTGAGATTCTACAATAATGAGGCATTATTCAGGTGTTTCTAATTTTTTTGGCACACTTCCGATTTTCCGAGAAAAAAATTTCTGAGAAGAACATTATTCAAATTTCGCTCCGAAGCGGTGAGAATATTGCACTAAATAGTAAAGCAGTTTATTCCAAGGATGCGAAGCGGCTCCTAATTTCTGAAATAGTCTTTTCAAATTCGTGATTTATTTTTAATTGCTCATATTCTGTTTAATTTAATTTAGACAATGACTGAAGATATGCGCAGATGAGAACATTATTGAACGAAATCATTTAACGAAAGCTTTCTCATAGAAATAATCCTTTTAGAGAAAAGCGTAGGTGTGCAAAAAATGAATTGAGCGATTTTCGGGATAGAATGATTCTATACAGAATAAGAGCAGTTTAATATGAATTTTGAATTTGTGAAGAATATTTTTCGAACTAACGAACAGCTTTGCATGCTTCGACGATATAGCATCACTAACCATTGCAGAATATTCTCACTGCTTTTGAGCAAAATTTCGATAATGTTCTTCTTTTGAACATTTTTTTCTCTGAGAGTTTCCTAAAAATATTAAAAACAGCTCAATAATGACTCGTTATTGTTGAATCTCAAACAAATGAAGGGGGTGTTGAAACGCAATGTACAGGGTGGTTTTCTAACCTGCACAACTTTTTTAAAATAATTAATTAATTAAAATTAATAAGGTTGTCCCAGAATTATTACAAAAAATTAAGAAAAGAAAAGAAACCACAACTACTCAAACTAAAGCTTATTTCAGAGTACCATACATTCTTGGACTTTCTCAAAAAATTAAAAGAACTCTAAAAACAGAAAATAATCAGTTAATCTTTTACAACATGAAAACGGTTAGTACTTTGTATAGTAAAATAAAGGACTCGATCAGTTATGGTCAAAGATCCAGCGTGATATATGGGATTCCTTGTTTGGATTGCGATAAAATATATATAGGTCAGACAAGACAGTATCTACATAGTAGAATAAGGCAACATAAGTGTGATATCAGAGATGTCAAAAATAGGGAGAAAACGGCTTTGTGTTCCCACTTTTTTACAGAGGATTACAGGGTTGATTTTTCTAATGTTAAAATTTTAGATAATGAAAAACACTTTAGAAAAAGGAACATCTTAGAGATGATATACATTAATGTTAACAACTCCGTCAATTTTAGATCTGATTCTGAACATCTTAGTAAACTATATAATTCAATTTTGACAAGATATATGTTTATACAGAGCGGACAGACAGGGTGAGACTGTAATTAAGAAATAAATTACAATCTTGATAAATTGTGTACACTATCCTGCCATATCAATAAAAAGAAGAAATTTGTGGTGTTTGTGGTTGACAATTGTAATATGACATGACGGTTTTCGTGGGGTTAGGATTTTCTGTGTTCGACCATTTTATGGTTAGGTTTTTTCGTTGTAGCTTGATGTACCTTTCTGGATATTTGAAAGATTGCTTGTGAATTGATTTTGTACCTCGAAGTTTGATGTTAGACTCGTTCTTTAGTTTTAGAACTTCTAATTTTTATAGAGGTAATTTGCTGTTTTGTTTGTACCATTGTATAAGTGATGTCATTTTGATGTTTTTAGGCCTGAGGAAGCAGATGTAGATCTGCGAAACGTAGCTGAATATATGATCTAGAAGTCATTTGTATGTTTATTCCTGTCCTATTCCCGCAATTTCTGAACTAGATTACTTGATTACCAGTGGAGGACACTAAATTTGGATTTCTTATTTAAAATTATCACACTAACATACCTGCATTCTTGGAAATTGTTGTAACCATTGAATGTACCCATTCAGATTGCACTTTACTCAAAATTTCATCAAAATCCATAGCCATACCAAAGTTACCAAAAGAAGCAGAATCGGTTGGAGTGAAATTTCGGAATTTTCCTTTTTTGAAAAATGTTTTCGCAAAACTGGAGTTGTGCCAAAAAAATCGAATACACCTGAATAATGACTCATAATGGTAAAATCTGAAACGGATAGCGAAGTTTTGGAAACCCAATGTACACGGTGGTTTTTCAACCTATAAAACCAATCTGAATTAACAAAAACAACAGCGTATTTTGAAACAATTTTGAGAATTCTTGAATTTGCTTATGCATATTATGCTACGATGAAAATTTCATCAAAATCGGATGATCAAAACCAAAAATAAAATCGGTCGAATCAGACATATGACGTTGTATAGTCTCAATAGAGCCCCTCAACCATAAACCAATCCAACTAACCCTAAATTCTGACTGTCTCCTCCGGAATCACCCCGTATATTCACTGATCACATCAACATCATTGAATTATTCTCAGTATTTTGAAGGCTGTTTCAAACGTAGAGCTCCTATAACAGGGGCACCAGAAAAGGTGAATATCTCGCTGTAACAACCACAAAACCATAAAAAAAACTAATTTGAAATCCTTTATTGTCACCGCCTTTACTCGTCGGAAATTCATCTTGATGATTAAAAAGTAAAATAACTTATTTCCGCTTTATAACATGTGCAAAACATTTGTTGGAGACTGGTCATGATTTCGACAGCAATTTCGAAATTTTTCACGAAGAAAGTAAGACCCTTAATTGAACTTCTTGGAAGCGTTGGAGATGAATAAGTACAATAAAAAGCAGATTCTCCTCAACGACCAAATGGACCTAAATAAATCTCCCTTACTCAACCTTTTTTGAAACCCAGGAATTCCCATGATTTTGTTGTATTTCGCACCATATTTTTCAACTATTTAAAAAACTGTATGCCAAATATGAGATCAGTTACCATGCTCACCTGATGAATTCATGTTATCATAACGAAACAATTGTTGTGAAAATAAATATATAAAGTTGAAATAAGTTATTTTACTTTTTAATCATCATTAATTCGAAATATTAGTGAGATCAAGGTGCCTTCACAATAGCTTGTAAGGGTGTCAAGGTGCACTAGGACTAATTCAAAAGGTAACTCACCTCTCCGTCGGAGCTACTTTCCTGTGATGAAGACTCCTGTAAAATGAAAAAAAAGGGATCAAGTTAACGATGAAAATTAGCGATTAATCTCAGAAACTTTTTGGTCTTTTGACTTTGGCACATAAGTTCAAACATTCTCATTATATCCGAATCAAAATGTAGCGAGAGTCGGTTCTCGCTTAGTGAAACTGGTAAGCCATTCGAAATAATAGTTTCCCAATATTTTCGGAAATACATACTATCGCATGAAATTTGATATCTACATTGAATTCAATTCAAGTTGTCAAATGCAACTCGTAAGTTTCGACACGATTTCATCGGGATCTTGAAATTAATCCTGAAACGTAACATCAATATCGATTGAAGCTTATTTTCGGAGTATTCGGCATTTTCTCTCTCAATATCTGAAACAGAACTGTTGAAAATTAAATAAAATTGTTTTTAGGGTGAACGCCCTTACGGATTACAGGATTCAACTTTTTATCAGACAGTTTTCAGGAAGAAAGTTGCCTCATAAATAATTCTGGAAGAATACGAACAATCAACGTTACAGTTCACTTTGTTTTCCGGATCCATTGGTTCAGTATTATTCAAAAAGCAACCTTTATCCCTTGGAACTGCCCTCGACAAATAGTTCAATCCCGCAATCCGCAAGGGCGTTTCATATATAAAACAATTCTCATTTTTGCGCGCATGTTCTAGGGGAACAGCGTGCTATCGTTTTGTCCAAATGTCTGTAATTTTGGATGATTGAGCCGAAAATGGTCTCAATCGACTAGGTTGGACTCACTGATGACGAATCCGGTGTCAAAATCGATTCTGTCCGGCCGTCCGTAGACACGATAACTGTCGAACGAAGCGAGCTAGCGACTTGAAACTTTCAGGGTAGGTCGCGCATTGGAATGCCGCGGTTAAGTTCGTTAATGGGCCAAATCGATCGAATAGTTTCGGATTTATAGGCATTTGAAGTTTTGAAGTTATTTATTTTTTATTTCAGAAACTACTTGAGCGATTGGATTCAAACTTGGCAGTTTGGTGGAGTATAACGACGCGCAACTTTGAGCCAAATTTCGTCAAGATCATATTGTCAATAAATTTTAAAAAAAATTTTTTTCGAAATTTTTTTACAAAAAAATTTTTTTTTCGGGAACCATTCATCATATCCAAAAAAAATTATACTCACACTTTGACCTTCTAATTTCACAGCAGTGTACTAAATTTCAGCTCGATACGATTATAAGTTTTGGAGATATCGGGAAAAAATATGTCAAATTTCGAGGTTTTCTTCTCGATATCGTTGATTTTTTTGGTATTACTCGAGAAATACTGATTCAGTCCTGATTAAACTTCACAGCTAGTTTTAAGATGCTGAAAGACAACTTTGTGCAAAATTTCGTGATAATCGGGTTATTAGAACAATTTGAAAAAAAAAATTTATATGATTTTTTCATCATATCATCCTCATTAAATTCTGTATGAAACTTCGAACTGTTATTTTCGATGAAGTACTGGATTTCAATTCGATCTGGTCTGTATTTTTGGAAATATTGGAAAAATAAAATTTTGATTGGGTATATCTACGGAATCATTGGGCGGTTTTCACCCATTCACGAATTCGGCCTTCGTAATTAAGGTCCAAACCTTCTCTACAAATATCGAGTTTCTAAGTTGTTTCTTTCGGAAGTTATTGTGTTTACGCAGTCGGCCGTTAGGCTGACCGTAAACACAATAACTTCCGGAAGGAACGACTTAGAAACTCGATATTTGTAGAGTAGGTTTGGGGCTTAATTACGAAGGTCGAATTCGTGAATGGGTAAAATCCGCCCAATGATTCCGTAGATATACCCAATCAAAATTTTATTTTTCCAATGTTTCCAAAAATACAGATCAGATCGAATTGAAATTCAGTACTTCATCGAAAATAACAGTTCGAAGTTTCATACAGAATTTAATGAGGATGATATGATGAGAAAATCATATAAATTTTTTTTTTCAAATTGTTCTAATAACACGATTATCACGAAATTTTGCATAAAGTTGTCTTTTAGCATCTTAAAACTAGCTGTGAAGTTTAATCAGGACTGAATCAGTATTTCTCGAGTAATACCGAAAAAATCAACGATATCGAGAAGAAAACCTCGAAATTTGACATATTTTTTCCCGATATCTCCAGAACTTATGATCGTATCGAACTGAAATTTGGTACGCGCGCACGTTCAAATTCGTTGCTGAAGCGGTCATCTACATTGAACATGCGCGCAAAAGTTGCTGCCTTCACGGCAGTGCTTTTTGAAATTTTATTTTTAATAGTTCTGTTTCAGATACTGGGAGTGAAAACCCAGAAAACACCTACAGAATAATAACTTCAAAAATGTTCAAAAAAACTTGTTTTGAATTTTTCAACTTTAGGTCTGGATCACTATTTTTTTGATTAGTGAGAGGAACTCAAAATTGTAATGGGTATAGCTCCGAAACTGTTCCAATATTCACCCCAATATCTACAAGATACTAAGGCTCCGCACCTTCTTCAAAAATTACAGTTTTAACACAATTCAATAAGACCACAGATTATTCATCAGAGAGACCAACTTCGTCGTTCTAAATCAATTCGCGTCAAAATCCTTAGGGAGGAAAAAAATATGCATGGACTATTGATATAAAAGAAAGTCCCCACATCGTACTCTAGGCAAGATTTTGGGAATTTAAATAATTGGTCGGAATTATTTTATGTCTTCTTAGGTCTTTCCAACAAGTTTCCAAAATGGGCCGACTGACTGGCTGATTTCAAAAGAAATTATGTCCTTCGTTAACAGCTTTCGGAAAAAAAGACTTAGGTACGAATTCAACAGTGTAAGATACTGACCTCTTCAACAAAAATCCTTTTCCTTCCTTTGTTGTGATGCAGGCAACTCTCCTGTTGAATTACAAAAAAACTATTGAAGAAATAACAACCATTTCAACTTAGAGCTATTGATATCAAAGAAAAAAATTCCATATAAAAATCTAATCGAGATTACGAGATACTTTCAAATGTCTTCTTAGACCATTTGGACAAACTTTCAAAATAGTGTTCTAATTCATTCATGCCCTCCCTTCCATGAACATACTTACTCTTGGAAGAAAAGACCTAGAGTTTAGAATTCGACAGAAAGTTACTCACCCTTCCAACAGGAACCCACTTCACTCTATGAAATTGTCGGCGATATTCCTGTAAAATTTAAAAAATTGAGAAAATAGCAAATGTTGCTTTATCTAGGAGAATTAATTTGAAAAATAACAATACCCATTGAACTCTTAGCGTAGAACTAGAATTGGTTGGTTGGTTTACTTTCGTATGATTTTTTTATCTTGGTCCATTTAAAAACACTGCAAATTTTACACAAAGGTTTATTATTTTTTAAGATAAATAACCCAACATACCATTGATAACTACTTAGAACCGAATGCTATGATTCATTTTCAACATTATTGGAAATTTGCAGCGTTTTTCGTTATTACTCAGGAACCACTTGTCGGAAATCATCCTGGTAAAATTTTTTAGGTTGAGTTATGCAACAGTAATTAAAATATTATTTCTCAAAAACTTATCACCCAATTTTCATGAAATTTTACCCGGATGATTTCCGACAAGTGGTTCCTGAGTTATAAAGAAAAACGCTGCCAGTTTCCAATAATGTCGAAAATGAATCATAGCATTCGGTTCTAAGTTGTTTGAGTTATCAATGGTATATTGGGTTATTTAACTAAGAAAATAATAAACCTTTGTGTAAAATTTGCAGTGTTTTTTTATTCGTTTATTCAAATCTACACACTCCAAAACGTAAACTGTGAAATTTTCAGGGAGGCTTAAAATTTTTTATTGGTTGGTTATCAAATAATAAACCGAAAACATTAGAAAATGTCCTGACCGAATCCGTTCTACCGAAAGATGTATTCGGTGCTCAGTCGGATTGAAATCACAATTTTCTATAACAACCATTATAAATCTTCAGGAAATATCACTTAACATTCACAAATTGAGATATTCTCAATCTTTCAAACTTGGATACGAGGGAAGATCAAAAATATCGCCGATACGACTATACTGGAACTCCTGGAAGTCAAATTCGAAATCAAGAGTGAGACCATGTTTCGTTTACGATAACTTTGTAATACCTGAGTTGGAAATTTTTCGAGTTTTCAATCGTTACCTACCATTCACCCAGATTCATTTTCAATTTCGGGAACGGGTTTATAAGAACTTGAGCAATGAATTAAAGTAGCTTTGGATATGCTAGTTATTTCATTCGTACGATCTGAAGCTTTCGAAAGATAAAACTGAATTTTTCATAAATTTTCCAACTGAAACTCGAGATAAAAAAAATGTAGCGTTGAAATTTGGTCTAGCCAATACTTGTGGGAGATAGAGCAAAATCTATGTATTAAAAACTGAATTTTTGAGAGAGACAGATGCCTCAATTTTTCTGGTAATACAAGCAGTGGTTATTCGAAGATCAGCTAGGATTGCTCTTCCGAAATATGTAGATCCTGCAACGCTTACGGATTTTCTCTCGGGGCAAATTATTGTTAAATAGCCCTATGCCTAGGTTGATCAATTGGAGTAGAGTACAATTTGCTAGTACCGTTTTTGGTGACGGGACAGTGTATTTGCGATGGTAGATCGTGAGATTTTTTTTGTGCCAAGAAAGTTGCGGAGCCGATAGAATCTCTACAATGTAGGTTGCAATGTAGGTACAGTTGTAGGTTGTAGGGTTACTGACATATATAGCTCCAGCTAAAAGTTCGATGTGAGAGTTGAACTTATTCGAGTTAGTAGGGTAGTTTGTGTATTCGTGGAATAGAGTTCAATGTAGGAGTTAGTGTACATCTGTTGGAATTAGCTGTGAGCTAGTGAAGGAAAGGTTGGTTATTTTGGAAAGATGTGTGTTAATTCGATAAACCCATCGTATTTCGATCTCATCATTTTGAAGTTATAGTTAAATTAAAAAGTAGGTTATTGATGGAAATTACACGTTCGTTTAATTGATGATTGTTGTTTATGAACACGTCGATCTGTGTTAGCAAGCAAATTTAAATTTAGTTTTGGTTTTTCTTTCCTGATTTCTTCTTCCTCGGAAAAATTTCGAAGCAAAGATTCTCTCTTTATGCAGAGAACACGAACTTTCATTCCTTCAGTGATAATTAGTATGATTGAAGAAATAGAAATTCTAAGTAGTGAAGGGGGAAAGTTGGAAGACGTTTTTTAAGAGTCGAATGAATATTGCTACTCTTAAAACGAGCAACACAATCAGGACTAATTCAATTGGAAACTCACCTCTCCACCGGAGCTACTCTCCTCTTGGGAAGATTCCTGTGAAATGAATGATAATTAATGTTATATTATACCTATTCATCTAAGAAACTTCTTGACTCACAAAGCGTTATTATTACGCAATAGTTGAAACATTTGTATTTTCGCTGAGTCAATCATATTCCGAGAACTTTCTGAAGCAAGACAAATTTTAGTTTCAATTGCTGAACTTTCGATAGTTATATTTGAGTGATACCGCTAAGGCTATGATGGCCAACCATATCTGAATGGTCAAAGGGTCTATATAGGCTTCCAAATGAAAATTACACTGAGAATCTCAGAAACGTATAGTACTGACTAATTGCTCCCATTTAAATGCTCATTTCCATTTTTGCGCGCATGTTCTAGGGGAACATCGTGCTATAGTTTTGTCCAAATGTCTGTAATTTTCGATGATTGAGCCGAATATGGTCTCAAACGACTAGGTTGTACTCACTGATGACGAATCTGGTGTCAAAATCGATTCGGTCCGGCCGGCCGGCGACACGATAACTGTCGAACGGAGCCAGCTAAAGACTTGAAACTTGAAGGGTAGGTCGCGCATAAGAATGCCGCGGTTGAGTTTGTTAATGGGCCGAATCGACCAAATAGTTTCGTTATAGCCATTTGAAATTTTGAGGTTATTTCCCTCATATTCCAGGAACTACTTAAGCGATTGGTTTAAAACTTGGTGGTTGTTTGAAGCATAACGACGCGCAACTTTGAGCAAAATTTCGTCGAAATCGTATAGTCACTCAGTTGAACTTCATATTTCACAGTAGTGTACCAAATTTCAATTCGATACTGCTATTTGATTTGGAGATGTTGGGAAAAATATGTAGTATTTCGTGGTTTCCTTCTCGATATCGTTGTTTTTTTCAGTATAACTCAAGAAATACTGATTCAATCGTGATGAAACATCGCAGCTAGTTCGAAAATGTTGTAGGACAACATTGTGCAAAATTTCGTGATGATCGTGATATTAGAACAATTTGAATTTAAATTTCAATTTTTTTTTTCAAATATTTAATAGTCTATGATCTTCTCTTCATATTATCCTCTTTATATTCTGTATGAACCTTCAAACTGTCATTTTTCGATAAAGTACTGGATTTCAATTCGATCTAATCTGTATTCTTGGAATATTGGGAAAATAAAATTTTGAATGGGTATATCTGCGGAATCATTGGGTGGATTTTACCCATTCACGAATTCGGCCTTCGCAATTTAGATCCAAACCTTCTCTACAAATATCGGGTTTCTAAGTTATTTCATTCGGAACACAATAACTTCCGGAAGAAATGACTAGAAACTCGATATTTGTAGAGAAGGTTTGGACCTTAATTACGGAGGCCGAATTCGTGAATGGGTAAAATCCAAGCAATGATTCCGCAGATATACTCATTCAAAATTTTATTTTCCCAATATTCCGAGAATACAGATTAGATCGATAGATTAGACAGATAGATTAGATTGTGCACATTCGTTGCCAAAGCGGTCATCCCCATTGAACATGCGAGCAAAAGCTGCTGCCTTCACGACAGTGCTTGTATAGGTTTTTATGACCTTCTTCTGGGAAAGAGCGCATTATCGTTTTGCCCAAATATCTGTAAATTTCGAGTTTTTGTCTAAAATGGTTTGAAACGATTCGGTTCGACTTATTGAAGTAGAATTCGTGGTCAAATGGAATTCTTAACGACTTGAAATCTTCAAGTTGGGTTTGGAGCCCGAATATGTCAGTTGTTGATGGGTAGGATTGCCTGAACGATTTTCGAGTTATGCCCATTTGAAATTTGGAGGTTAGTTCTTTAATAATTAGAGTATTCATGCGATCAATTCGAAACTTCGACATCACTCGAAGAATACCAACGCGCAACAGGATGCAGAATTTCGTGAAGATCTCGTTAGGAAATTTTAATATGAATTTATGAGAGAATTTTCCTGATTTATATTGATAAAATCTATTTTTTGCAGACCAACAATCAGTTGAAATTAGGCGTTAACCTTGCACGCAATATTTAACTGAGTCTTAAAATTTACTCCCTATATTCTGTATTTTTCCAATATTTATTCTCGGAGCAATTGAAAAGTTTGTGTTTACGGACCGGAAACACAATAACTTCCGAAAGAAACAACTTAGAAACTCGATCTTTGTAGAGAAGGTTTGGACTTTAATTACGAGGGCGAAATTCATGAATGGGTAAAATCCACCAAATTATTCCGCAGGTATACGCATTCAAAATTTTATTTTCCCAATATTTCCAAAAAACAGATTAAATCGAATTGAAATCCAGTACTTTATCGAGAAATGACAGTTTGACGGTTCATATAGAATGTTTATAATATGATATGATATCTGATCGCATCCGTATTTCTTGATATATTGAGAAAGTATTCTCAACATTTCAAATGGGTAATAAGTCAGGTAAGTTGAACGGTTAGGCCGATTTTAAGCATAAAAAAACTTAGAGAAGCACTGCCGTGAAGGAAGCAGCTTTTGCACGCATGTTCAATGGAGATGGCAGCGAAGTACTGGATTTCAATTCGATCTAATCTCTATTTTTGGAATTATTGGCCTAACAACCGACCGAAAACACAATAACTTCCGGTAGAAACAACCTAGAAACTAGATATTTGTAGAGTAGGTTTGGACCAGTAATTCATCGAAAAATTTCGGTTCGAATGTTCATGCAGAAATACATGAAGATAGCATAATGAGGAGATTTGAAAGTTTTTTTGATATTGTTCTAATGCCACGATCATCACGAAATTTTGCACAAAGTGGTCCATCAGCTCTTCCAAACTAGCTGTAAACTTTCATCATGATTGAAATAGAATTTAGAGTTAAACCACGAAATTTGACATATTTTTTCACAATATCTTCGAAGTGTATGATGGTATCGAACTGAAATTCGGTGGACTGTTATAAAATATAAAGCTCAAGAAACGACCAGAATTTCCTAATGTAATGAACAGTTTCCGGGAAAACAAATGTTTCCAAAATTTACTGACAGCACGATCCCACCAAATTTCTGCGAAAAGCTGCTAGTCCTCATGTCTCAACTAACTGCTACGTTTCAATTCCATCGCTCTAGTGGTTCTCGAAATATCAGGGAAATGAACTCAAACTTCAAATAGCTAGACTCCGAAACTATTCGACCGATTTTATCCATTAATGAACTTAACCTTCGCATTTGGAAATGCAACTAACCCTGAAATTTTTATGTAGATAAGATTCTCCGTGCGCCTGCAATCGTGCGTATGGTCGGCCGGCCGGCCGAACAGTATCGATTTTGACACCGGATTCGTCATCAGTGAATCCAACCTAGTCGTATGAGACCAATACCGGCACAAAATTCAGAAATTACAGACATTTGGACAAAACTATAGCAGGTTGTTCCCCTAGAACGTGCGCGCAGAAACCAAACAAGATATTTACGCGCCCAACAAAACCCCGAAAATTTTGAGGTACGGCACATACGGCCGGCTGGACATGATCACATTTGATCAGGATTCTTGTTCAGGGGGTACAACCATTTTCGACTTAGAATTCGAAAATAACATACCTTTGAGCGACAGGATAACTCTATCGTTCCCTAGAACAAGCGCGTGAAAGGAGTGAGCAATTCCTTCAATATAAACTAATTTCTTGAGGTGAACCATCTAAAGCCATAAAAGAAACTGTCAACTATATCGAAAAGGACGAATTTCGAAAATATGACAATACAATGCAGATTCCTTATGAATCCACTTTGAAAATTTGTAGTAATTGTTGAAAAATCGATTCCTGTCTAGCAAAAATTTTTCTCTACAAGATGATTTCATCAGGGGCACACGAGTTTCACGAGTAGTGTACTATATAAGTTGGCCATAAGGAAAAAAATCCAAGTAATTGACAAAAAATTAGATTCGAATTGCCATCTGTCTGTCCAGCAGCAGTTATTAACGATGTGATTTTCACAATGAACGAGTTTATGCAAATCTTATACTATATCAGTTTTCCAAAATAGAATAATCATTTCCATTATGTTGCACGATATATGAGTAGCCAATATATGAAAGTGGAAGAAAAACAGAGCTTTTTTGTTGTAGATATTCACAATAATAGCTTATCGCCGTAAAGAGAAACCGCATTGTATCACAACCTGATTGCTTCAATTCATTGAAAGTTGAAATTATTATTTTGCAATGTTTTTAACTGAAAGCTCATAATAAACAGAAACAAAAATGAGTACTCACCCTAGCATGGGCTCTCCTGTCTGAAACAGAAAAGTCGTATGAAATAAATTATGTCATTATTTGTAATATTCATTTGATTTGGATTTGTCGACGCAATGACAGGTGAGTATGGTAACTGGTACTAGACTTATTTTAAAATAAGTTAAATTTTTACACCGTTTCCAAAAATGCATAAACACCTAACAGCCGATCGTAACTACAATAACTCTCGAAACAAATTACTCTAAATTTGCGGAGCAGCTTTGTAGCTCATAATTATGGAGCTAGAATTCATGAACAGACCTAATGATATATAGAAATTCGTTGAAAAGGATTTTTCGCAAAATTTCAGTGAAATTCGACTGATGGCTTTACAAGCCTCTACGAATATATCGGTCTCCCTTCGAAAAATTCAGAATTTGAATCTACCACGGATTCTTCGTCAGTTGGTGGATTAGAGAATTCTCGTGTCGAAATTCGAGACAGGTATCATTGACATTATTCTTGGGACTACGATGGATTCTTTGCTAAATTTTCTAGAACCAGTACCTTAAAACTTACCCTCATATCTCCGGTCGGCCAATTTGGCATACATCGCAAGGCGTTGACGTCGAACTCGCCTTTGTCCTTTGGCACCTGAAAAGCCGAAGATGATGTATATAGTTCAATCCAGGAGAGCCAGCAAATAATCTAAACAATATTATGTTAAGCCAGGTCCAGATGAGTGTAATGCGAACTGGCAATGCCATAAATCACAGGGAATTTTATGGTTCGAGGCAGCGTTCTTTCTGCTCCATCAAGACTCGGTTATAAACTCGAACGATGCATTTGAATGTATTATTCGAGGCCTGGCTCGAGTGCCGTCCACACTATTCTCCGAATCCTTAATCAAATTTCATTGCATTCGCTACACCCATCTGGACCCGGCTTTATGAAATTTTTCGTCGGAAGTATAACTATTTCACATGGGCATTCATTATCATCATCAATATTCAGTATCACCCTAAAGTAATTTTTTTAATTCCAAAAAGAAGAAATCAGTTATAATATAATCATAATAGATTCGCGTTCTTCAAAAGAACAATAAAATTGAGCCAAGATAGTTGGGATGGGTCCTAGTATTGCAGAATTACGGAGAATTCCCTTTAGGAATCAAAAGTAAATCTTATATTCAGTATTGAATTTTATTGTTGCAGATTCTCCTAGGTTCCGCTGTAGAACTCCTCAGAAGCTAATGCTGGAGCTAGGTAGGACCATCAGGTGTATTCTATGTAGTAATGCGTAACTTGATATACCGTTTAGGAATAGTGATACAAAACGTAGGATAATCATCTGAAAAAATTGTTGATAACATATTTCGGACTTGGGACACGCTGTATAACATTATCTTAGATCCAAAAGACCGAAATCTAAAATACTCATCGACCTGTCGCCGGCCCGAGCATATTTCTAACAAAGGAATTTTCTGATATACTGAATTTATTTCTTGTCAGAGACAATGTAATTCAAAATAATTGTGATATTAGAGTTTCAATGAAAAAAATCAATTAGATGTTAGTTTGTCCATTTCGCGGGGTATGTCAACTAAATGTTTTTTCATTTATTCGAAATATTATTATACTTTTTTATATCGCTTCCTAGTGGAAAAAAATCGGATATTTATGTGTGAAAAAGATATTCTTGGTAGATGACACTGCGAGCAACTGTAATTGGGATTGGAAATCATCAGCATCATTTTGAATAGCCAGGCTGACTTTCAATTAGTAAGACAAATTATTTTTTCGAATTTGGTTCGTATGCGGCCCACAGATTGCGTGATTTTCAAAAAGTTTCAAGTGCAAGTGCAATCTAAAAACTATTGTAGTCTAGGGACAGTATTATAAACAATCAATAAACGCTCAGAAAAAATATTCATATAATAATTTATCACTTTTACTATGGCGTTCCAACTCTATGGGATCTCGCGAGTAAGGGGTATCCCAACAGAGCCAAAAAGGGAAGAAATATGACATGCTGGCAGAGGAATACGGCAGAAAATTCCCCATAACCATTGGCCTCATTGACTGCTGTGAAACATAAGTTGAAACCTTGTGATCTGCGCAACTAATCCCGGTCACGAGATACCGAGGAATAAGGTCCGGTGTACACATCCGGCTTTTCTAGCTCCGGCGCCGTTGCGGTGCCGTACTTACACAGTACACGGAAACAGTGGTAGGAGGCACCCGTAAGTTCCGGTGCACACATACGGTTCTTCAAGTTCCGGCTCCGCGCCGTTGCTGTGCATTCTACCACTGATACTGTGTTCTTCAGACCGTAAGTCCGGCGCCGGAGCTGGAGCTGGAAAAACCGGATGTGTACACCGGACCTCTCCGTCACCGCAACGGCGCCGTAGCTGGAAAAACCTTATGTGTGCACCGAACCTTAGTACGGCAAAATACGAAAAAAATACGTCCATCCTAAAAATAAACCACAGCAAACAATCCAATTCATTGCACAAACGAGGTTATTATACCATAATATTTAATGACAGAATTAAAAAGTCGCATCCGTGGTGATAATACATATTGTGTTCATGGGCATCCTGAATGACGTCGCCTGCGTCAAGATTCAATACATAGTGTCAAAAATGCGCCATTGGCGCCATGACTTGACTTTACGCGTTCTCACATCCAAGAGGATTTTCAATGAAATCAATTCCAGACATTTGATAGAATTTGGTAAATCAGATCCGATCCAAATTTTCGGAAATCTTTTTTTTATTATGTTCAATATGGAAGTTAATAAAAAGTAATATGGAAATGTTCTTGTAAAAAAAAACATGAAAATAACCTTCTTTGTGATTGTGTGTTTATAACAGAATAGCAACACACTAATCTATAATCGGTAGATCATTTCCGTTATGGTGCAAACAATATTTTCCACCACTTTTCTTAGAACGTCTTTTGTATGTAATACAATACGAACGATTTTGGAGTATCAGAGGGGCGCATCGCAGTCGAATTAACCTCTCATTAAATATGTAAATATGTTTTATATTTTTCCAACATATACATGTTGAAGTTGTTCATTCATTTACTTCAACATTTTGCGGTGACGTATGGCACTTCTTAAGCATCGTATAGTACTCAGCCACAGAGGAGCAGAGGGATACAAAAGATCTGAACCTAAAATTCCGAAACTAATCAACAATGATTTTCGAAAAGACGAAATTCCAAAAAATACGTTCAGTGGGAACGACTTTAGGGAAATTCAATTTTAGAGCGCATGTTCTGGGAACAGCGTGCTACTGTTTCTTTCAGGTCTCGGACTCGTTGACATATGGTTATATGTCATTTCAAGTTTTTAGGTTATTTCCCTGATATTTCAAGAACTATCCAAGCGATTTGATTGAGACTTGAGTCAGTTACTTTACAGTAACTCAAATACTTCATACTATCTAAGCTTTAGTATCTCATTTCTTTTTTTCGTCAGCGAAAAGTAACTAGTATCTTAAATACTTTTGAAAATAAACTCTTTTAACTTGAAAAAAGTTCCTTTAGGCGAATGTGTGTATAGTTGGCCCAGCCTTTTCGGTTATCGAAAACATTTTTTATGCTGAATTGTTCTTGGTTTGTGCCCAGCACTTCTCGAAAAACAGGGTTTCAACGGCCGATAAAGATTGGGCTATACATATACTGAGTTGTGCCATTCGATTTTGAAAGTTCCTGGAATTTCCCGAGAAATCCTAAGTGAATAATTTTCTTCTCAAAAGAGGAAAACATTTGTTAATTTTGTGCTGACATGTGCCGTAAGTATTTTCACGAGATTTCCGAGAAATCACGAAAGCGAAACTGAAGTCAGCCCAGCAATTTCATTTTTTCGATATGAAAATATATACAAAACTTGTGATATACGTAAAAGAATTTGTGCCGTTGAATTGTTCACGAAAATCTTACTTATTTTCCAAAAAAAAACGATTTCGGAATAAAGTACCTTCGTTCTTATGTGTCAAAAATTGTTGGATATGGTTGTGCTACATTTATACCGTCAGATTTTCAGAAAAAACTTTTCAATTTTCCTTCGAACGATGAGAATTAGAAAAAATAGTTTTGTATTCAATGAACTATTATCTAATGCTCTATGAATCATTGATTGTTTAGGGTAATTGTTTTCTAAGGCTCAATCTCCAATTCTGCCGTCGATGAAATTTGAGCCTACAAATTCTCCTATTCTCTAAAATAATTATTTCGAGAAAACAAGAAATACAGTACTTCATCTAAAACGTTGAGAAACTCCACCCTTCGATATGAAAGAACTTTTAAAGTATCTTATCTTTTTTGAAAAGAAACTTGGAGATACGTATCTAAGTTCCTTTTTTTGAAGAGTAGGTATCTAGATACCCAAAGTAACTTCGGATACTCTATCAAAAAGTAACTTATCTAGTATCTATAAAAAATGTCCTCTTGTAAAGTATCGTCAGGGGGATGCCAATCCACAGGCAGGTCGGGACAATTATCATCAGCTTAACGCATACCCACTGAGAATAGAATTAACTCGACAGAGGCACTAGTGCAGACACCCAGATGTACCAGATACTGGCAGTATGTCAAGCTTCCCCCACTCTCTGGTGCCCTACTAGCTGAAAGTCTCTAGTCGAGCTTACATTATTCTGAATTGTGGAGTGTAATTCGTTAATCTTATAAACCTTATTTGTTTTGATTGATTTCAATTGAAAGAATGGGCGTATTCGTAGCTGTGGAACGCTATAACAGGGAGAAAAATAGAAAAATTGATAGTACCGTGGTAAAAAACTTTTCTCCTCATCGTTTCCTTTAAGATCCAAAATTCAAATAATGGATTCTAGCGATTAGGAACGACAATTAAAAACAAACCAACATAGTCGTGTTTTAAGTGACAAGTTTGAATAAAATGATTATGATAATTAAACTCCTTTTCGTAGGAAGAGACTTTTATTCTATCAAAACATGGGGTTTTCTGAAGATAATTTCAAAAATTCTTATGAATAGAGAATCTCAAAAAAATATCCATACTGAATCCAGAACAATGAATACAGCTAAGTAAGAAACATCAGCAAAATATCAAAGTATTATCCTGTTCAATCATTCACCTGCTTTGGTAAAATCATTGAATTAGTCGAGTTATTATAGAGTTGATGAAATTCTGATTTATAATTGTATTTAGTGATTTATTTCATTAATTTATGACTTGTCCTATGCACTCCACCTGTGTCTAATTGGATGAGGAAATTATATGATGATCGATGACGAAATCGGTTACCACTTTACATTTTCTGAATATATAGCAGGACACCTATACGTTGTTCCAGGCCCCAGGAGGAAGATCAAGTGTGAAGAATTATATTTCCAATACAAACAAAGAAAATACCCCTCAGAATTCGACAACGAATTTAACATAAATCAAAAACCCGAAGATCACAGATACAACAGTCATCAGATGTTAACCGGATTTGTATTATTTTTGTTTCCATGAAGCCTATACGATAATCGGGAAAAAAAACAAATAAAAAAATGTATCAATCAATGGAGAAGATAACCATAACACTAGTTGATGTTGATTGAAAGTTTAGAGCAAATATATTTCACCAAAATTGAAAAAAAAACTCTGATCAGAACCAGACCATCGATGAACAAAGAGTGCGACAGAAGATTAAAAAAACCTAGAAAAGCACTGCCGTGAAGGCAGCAGCTTTTGCGCGCATGTTCAATGGAGATCCCCGCTTTGGCAACATATTTGAACAAGCGCGCAAGAGCTGCTGCCTTCACGGCCGTGCTTTTCTAGGTTCTTTCGATTAAGTACTGGATTTGAATTCGATCTAATCTGTATTTTCGGAAATATTGGAAAAATAAAATTTGATTGGGTATTTCTACGGAATCATTGAGCGGATTTTACCCATCCGCGAATTCAACCTTCGTAATTAAGCTCAAATCTTCTCTACAAATCTCGAGTTTCCAGGTCGTTTCTTCCGGAAGTTATTGTGTTGACGGTCATCCTAACGGCCGACCGTAAACACAGATCGAATTCAAATCCAGTATTTCATCGAAAAATGACAGTTCAAAGGTTCTTACAGAATTTAATGAAGAAAATATGGTAGGAAGATCACAGAATTTTTTTTTTCAAAGTATTCTAATGACACTATCATCACGATTTTGAACAAAGTTGTCTTTCAGCAACTTCGATGTAGCTGCGAAGTTTCATCATAATTAAATCTGTATTTCTTGAGTTACACCGAAAAAACAACGATATCGAGAAGAAAACCACGAAATTTGACATATTTCTTCCCAATATCTCCAAAACTTATGATCGTATTGAACTGAAATTTGGTACACTGCTGTTAAATATAATGCTCAATGTCTGGGTGGAATATTTTTTCGAATATGGTGAAAGGTTTTCGAAGAAAAAAATGCTTTTGAAAAAAATTTTTTTCCAAATTTACTGAGTACAATCTTGATAAAATTCTGCTCGAAGTTGCGCGTCATGATACTCCACCTAACTGCAAAGTTTCAATTCAATCGAGAATAGGTGACCGCTTTAGCAACCAATTTAAATAAAGGCGTATCAGCTCCTGACTTAACCTCACTGCTCTAAAAAAATGTTTTATACAATTTTTATTGTCAGTCTTTTTGTCGATTCTAGACAACATACACAGAGAAAACCATTTTCTTGAATCTAGATTTTTATATTCTTTGGTTTTTATTCTCTTCATCCAACAAAAATTAATTTCGATTAAAATAACTTCTGTTGGATTGATAATCTAACGTTCTTTGAAGTAAGAATTACTTTTCTTTAAAACGGTTCTGAAAATTTGTGTAGATTGGAAAATATGAAACGTTGATTCAATTCAATCGTGTTTTGAAATTTTGAACTTCCGCAGATCTCAATTGGAATAATAATTTCTTTGAAAGAAAAGAGTCATATGACGTCTTCAAACTATCGCATATCGTTTCCAAATAAATTATTACTTTGTAAGTGGTACGCATAAATGATCAGGCAGAGTTTATTTGTTGTTTGATTCAATACGCCTTTTCATTTGGCCAAGCTGCGTAATTCTTTGGATCAAAGAAATATTAGTCATATTCATATACCATTCACATGCATACGAAAGGAATAAGGTTATATCAGTTATATGATGATATTCAAGATTTTTCACTTTTTTCTCAACACTTCACAACAATCAGGTGATCAAGTGACACCAATAATAGTACAAATCATATTATATGAACTTTAGAACGTAAAAGCTATTTTTATGTTCTGGTTGGCAGAACGACGCAAACTCGTGCAGCATTGCCATTCTTCTTCAATGGTAATGATATTTGCATACTTTTCTGGTGTATTTATTTTATTACTTTGCTATGAAGTGATAATATTTCAATATTCATAGATGACTCATTTTGAATCTCACAGATGAACAAATGGTTTTTTTCAGACTAGGAATCTTGTAGGGTGAAATTATGATTTGTTAATACTTATTAAGTAACTAATACCAACTATTTCGAACTTTCAATTCCAATAATCATACAATTTGATCATTGGTAAAATAATTTGAATTACATTTCTAATTATTTCTTTTTATTTCCTTAGTAAAGGGCTACCGGCTAGAAATATACATTAATGTAATCGGTATAAAAATCATAAGTTAGTATGAATCCTGTAATATAAAATATATTATAATTCAACGAGCGGTAATGGTCATCACACACGCAGATGAATTTTGCACCACGAGTCTTCAGGCTATTGGTGCATTTCATTAAGTGTGTTATGACTATTACCGCTAGTTGAATACTATACTCTATCTACGACTTAAATGGAGTGACGAAGTAATCAGAGATGTAGGTAAAGAAGGCAGTAATTAATAAATTGATTACGGTTATTATTTCTCAGAATTTTATTAAGTTAACAATTACAGAATACTGTCCGTTTTCACTAGATTGACTAAATGCCATTTACTATAAAAAATAAACCAATATATTGCTTTCTACTATTCATTCAAAGTTGCCTAGATCCGACAACACTGCTATGCTGAAAACGCACGCGTATATTCCACGTCACCGAAAGCGTCGACGCCATCGCCTAACTTTTCTTGAAGCTTGAGCCTGCATGAGTGTGCGTGTGCGTGCCCGGTGCCATTATTGAAGCATCTAACCGACTTATTTTCAGTGATTAGTGATGGATATTAGTGAATTCCTGAATAGCTGTGGGATTGGTCATTTAACCGATCATTTCAGAGGTGAGTTTTAATCTATAATAAATATCCCTTTCTTATATCTATTAGTACAATGAAAATCTTCGTGGAATATCTAAATGATTCATCAAATCAAATTTGATTACATAGTTTTGCAAAATAATGAAATCCATTTATGAAAATTCTTTCATGGCCTATTGTCAACTGAGTAACTTTGTTTTACAGAACAAAATCTTGACTCAGTAGACCTGTTGTCCGACCTGACACCGGATTTGATCAAAGAACTAATTGTGGACATAATAAACCTCAAGTTGCTCGTGGCAAATTAGTTGATAAGCACAGGAATAAATTGACAGCCCTGAGAAGAGCCCTCCAGTTTGAGAGGAAGGAGGAGGAAGATTCTGAACAGTTAGTCGAAGGTAAAATTATGACTTAAATCTTTTGTATAAGCTTAACTTTTGTGAAATTAACTTTTTCAGAACCTACTCAAGCAGCCAAAAATAGCCAAATCTGGCTAGTAAAGAACAGTATCCCTCAAGAAGAAGAACTTCTTCTCAGAGTGGCCCATTCTAGAAACTCAGTTAGCAGTTGAGCTGGTAAGAAAAAAAATTGATGATTGTATTATTTAACATAGTGATGATGCTTCATCTTAGAACTGAGCCTTATAATATCTTCCATACAGTGTGCGTCAAAATTATGGAACAAATTCATTTTCTCAGAAGAAAAATATTTGGCAACAAAATCCTGAAATCTTTGTATCTTCTTTACAGGCGTGCAGAAATTTTCAAAAAAATTTCTTTTTTTTTAATTAATTCAAAGAGGTTTCAGAATGGGCACTTTGTCATGGCTCATTTACTTTGGGACGATGGTACCTGATGAAATTTGTCACCAAACGAAAGTCGACCATCACAGTTTTGTTCGTGCACAACTTTCAACTCCTATGAACTGAGATAGAATGAATTTGGTCCATAATTTTGAAGCGTAGGTACTGTATATATGTATATTTAAAAATTAGTGAACTCATCGAAAAATTTTGAGTTATTATTTTATTATAATACATTTAGAATTTTCAGTTTTGATAGCAGAAAAGGTTCATCATGAAATTAATAGGTTTCAAATCATTTTTAAGAGTTTCCAATATCCTTATGAATTAGTATGAATTGTAAACTTCCAATTTCAGTTCTCATACACCTTCAATTCACCTAAAAACTTCTTGTGTCTTCTTAAATTAATAACAATAATTTTTGAGAAAAGGAATACATGCAACAAAAATAAATTGCATTGCCAGTTGTTTAGAACTCCATTTTCAAACTAAACACTAGAATTTTGATTTTTCTACCTTCAGAGCTCAAAAGAAAATTATAATGATTTCCATATTTATATCCCCATTATTTCAGATAATTTTGACGTGTTTTTTTTTAATTTTTAATATTCTTTCAAAATATTTAAATGTAAATTCCTTTCCACTAGGTGTCTTATGATTTTGCGAAATCATATGGTACAAATATAAATATCCAGGACAAATTTGATGAATTTTTCAATAGAATCCTCAAGGCCCGAAAGCCAAATTTGTCAGCTGCAGATGAGAGTATTCTTCAAATGTTAGAGGATAACATAACATCTGGTAAGTAATACAAAAATTATATGTTGGTATGCAAATACTTCTTAGGGACTGTTAGGAGACAAAACAATAATTTTTTTCTACATTAAATTTTTTTTAACTCATCTGAAAATATCAGTCACTAATTTTGAAAATCTATTTCAAGGGGAAAAAGGCAACACAGGCTTCATATTTGCATCTAATATTTTCCTCCTTAATTGTAGACTCGAAGCATACCATCCTACTTTATCTGATACCTTCGTTGGTGCCTCCTAGAGGCCGAACAAAAGTTGCTGGTAATAAGCAATGGAAACCGTCAATAACCGAATCTAGGGATGGAATTTTTTTGCATGTCAAAGTCCCCGGAGATATAGAAAGAGCTAAGAAAGAATAAATTGAATTTATGTACCAACGAGGTTTGACAGTACAACCTTATTTAATTATTGTAGGCCAGAGCTTAAGCAATGTAACATCTGCTTATGTTGTTATAAATAACAATATTTATAAAACAGTGTTAGTTCTTGATGCTGTAGATTTCTGTTTTACAGCTTACCACATTTTGGACGCAAAATATTCCTATGAATCACATCATATTTGGTACTTGATCCAATGGAGTTTTTATAGTTTATACACGAAAAGTGATATAAAAATACCGTTTATACAAGATTGTTTAATCTAAGTGAGATTTGTATATTATTCAGCAAATTTGTATAGGTGTTCTATCAAGCTGGACATGCTTATTGATTGGGATTATTAGAGCCACTTAACCAGGTTATTCAACTAGTTTTTTTAGTGTCTTTGTAGTAATTTACTGCAATGGATGAAAGTTCTGGATATATATGCTTCAAATGTGCCAAATGTTTCAATTCATCTGATGCTATGCTCATGCATTTCAAAGTAATTCATCCTTTATTGCAAAGATATGAATGTAATATAAGTGGTTTTCATAGATCATTTCCTAATCTGAAAGCAATACGTAGTCATTTCAATGTGAAACATAAAAGTTTTGTTGAAATTTCCACAAAAACTAAGAAAGATATTGATGACACACTTTTTGAGAATCATAGTCAATGTTCAACTATAGTTGATGATTTTTATTGTATATGATATTCATTAAGAGTTTTTGTTATTTTATATTGAATATTTGTTTAGGTACCTAGGTTCCTACTTTTTTTGACATTGAATGAATAAATTTCTTGATGCAAAGTATCATTTAAATTCAAGCCCATTTTTCCTTCGGGGGAATTGTTGAGGTCATGAAATATTTCATTTGCCTCAATAAAATTCGATTCTATTAGAAATAAAATTGTAATTGTTTCAAATATATTTTCATTTGAATGTCCATAACTTTTTTAACAGGGTAAAAAAATTCTTAATAGAAATTTCAATACTTTCATTGAATGGGTTCTTATTTTTACCTGAAAAAACATTTTTTTTAAACCAAAAAAATATTTATTTCAAACAAATCATATAAGTTCTTCAAGGTAATATAATATGTCTTCAATCCAAGTAAGTATGATGATGTATCAAAATTTAAAGTGCTTGGAAATAAGTTAAGTTTCTTTCATTTGTCTTATTATATATACAGATTGAGACCTCATTTCATCACATTAAAAACTACTATTTTTGGGTTGAGAAATATTTTATTCAGACCAACACATCATAATCTGTAAAACGAAATCAATATACTTATATTAAATTATCAGTCATTTGGATTGGGATGAATAGAGTCTTGATTTAATTGCCTCGAAATTTATACCAATAAAATATTTTTTTTCCTTTAAAACAACAGATTCTTGAATTAAATATCACTTTAATTGAATTAAAGAAATATTTCTTTGATAAAATCAAAGAATTCGCATTCTTCATTCAACAAAGATGTTTATTTCGGTCTATTGAAAGCTTAAATTTATTCAGTTCAAATAATTTTTATTTGTTATAAAGAAATGTTTTTCTCTGTGTATACACAACAAAATAGAAAGTTGGGAATCGATATTTTATTTCAAGAATAATTCCGAAATAACATAACTGGAAAGTTCGTTCGAAATTTGACAGACTATTTCTGAACTATACAATTTTGGAGAATTCTAATTTCATCTAATCTAATCTAATTTTCAAATTCTTGTTTTGTTCATACGATCTTCACGAAATTTGCCCGAGTATCGAATTTCAATTCAATCGGATCAGGATAGCTTTCAACTCATCTGGACGCGGCTTCACGATCTACGATTCAAATACCGTATCGTGTTATAGGTATAATAGGGTTCAAACAGAGCTCTATCGTGTCACCATGTGTGAACTTTATTGCTGAAATGTATGATCCACTCAGTTACATTCCCTACACCCTTAAAATATAAAATAAACTGGTCAAAAATTCGACAGCGTGCAGGATGGGGTAGGGGACATTTTTCCAAAAAGTGATAGACATTTTTTTCTGTTCTTCTTCATCTACGTTGTCCATTCTTGAAACAATCCCCCTACACAATACACGTTTCAAAAATATTTTATTTTCATTGTCAGAAAAGTCTGATATCATGCGCTTATATGTAGTTCGTTATGTTATGATATGATCGCCTGCCCTGAAAATGCAATTACAATAGGTCTTTTGCATGATTTTTTTATCATTGGAATCTGATATTCTAGCGGAAATACTACTCAAAAATTTTAACCGTCGTCAAAAATGTCAA
Organism: Myrrha octodecimguttata; assembly: GCA_958510865.1. Taxonomy (NCBI): domain Eukaryota; kingdom Metazoa; phylum Arthropoda; class Insecta; order Coleoptera; family Coccinellidae; genus Myrrha; species Myrrha octodecimguttata. The sequence continues at coordinate 1,845,725 of OY294064.1, read as the reverse complement.
TTTTCAACGAGAAAATGCTCTTTCAAATTTGGCTCCACATATCGGCTTAACCGGACGAAACTTCGCGGCTTCCGTGATGTACCGGGATATATCGACTCTCTCCTTCATCTCTTGTACTTTCCTCTCTAGGAAGCCAATAGGCAGCGTCGGCTGTATCGATCGGTGAATCGTAGAATAACGAGTGACGTAGAGGCGATCTGACGCGTTTTTCCCGCTTCGACCTTGAGTCCCGATTTGGCCATTTGTAATATCGAATTATTCAGAATTCGAGAATTGTTGAAGTGTGTGATAGCATACATTATGATTTTGTATCGATATAGAACGAGAAAAACATAAGAATATGATAAGTCGTTTTACATGCAGGAGATCTATTATGTCCACTTCGATTTCGCTCGAAAACTGTTGGAAATATCGAAAAAATGCTTGATATAAAAAGTATTGATCGAAAACATGAGATTCAGATAGATATTTCAGAATTTCAATAGGCCGAATAGTTTTCTCAAAAAATCTAGTAAAGCACTGACGTGAAGTCAGCAGCTTTTGCGCCCATGTTCACTTTTGGTGATATCCTTTCAACAACTCGTGAAGGAGTAAAATCCATGCAGTGATTCCCATTCCAAATTTTATTTTTCCAATATTTCCAAAAATACAGATTAGATCGAATTGAAATCCATTATTTTATCGAAAAATTATAGTTCCAAGGTTCATATACAGAATATCATAAAGATAATATGATCAGAAGATTAAAGGATATTGGATATTTGAAACAAAAAATTTGAAATTTTTTTTTCACATTGCTCTAAAGACGCGATCATCAGGAAATAATGCAAAGAGTTGCCCTTCAGCATTTACAAACTAGATGCAGCCCACTGACAATCGAATTATTCTTCATTTAGTCGTATTTTGTTGTTATGCTGGGCCATTTCGGTAGAAAATTCGAAAATACATACATTTGTGACGTTTTTCCCTAGAGCATATGCCAAAAATAAACATCGAGGCTAAAGATCCAGTTGGTTAAATTGTTCGCTTGATGGATGATATAGCTATTCGCAAAATATCTTGTCAGTTTAATTATATTGAACTGAAAACATATCCTTAGTAATATTTCTGAGAGATCTTATACATTGGGGAGCATTAAATTCAGTTCCAAATACTTTCTCTGTTGCAGTTATGATAATGAATGTGCTGATCAAAATGTTTTTCTACAAATTTATTATCGTTCCATTTACAACTACTCCCTCCGAGTTACGATATGGTATTAATTTTATTATGAGGAATATTAGGAGTTATTCACCCAATTTTCTATTCGAATTTCCAACTCAGTGCGAAACAAAAATTTAAGAACTACTCATGGGAGATCTAAAATAATTTCAGTCACTTCTGATATTCGAAAATGGAATGGATTTCCTGAACAAAATAAGTTGTCAACAAAATTCATAAATAGAATGATAATGCATTTGAACGAAGGAAATGTCATTCAATAAATCAATCATGAACAACAAAGGCACCACCAGGGGGGTGAAGCGACAGTAGGAAAAGTGGAAACAAGGACATACGTCCCCAACTAAGCTCGTTCTGTCCTTTGATTAGAAAAGGAGATGTAGGAAACGTATGTCGTAGATATGTTCAAATGGATGAATGACATAAATGACAGAACATTTATGGAATGACGAATGACAAATTGATAAATGAAATTGGCATAACTAAGCATAATTTCATAAATGTGTTTGTTGAAAAGTTATATGTGATATTTTCTAGACGGTTGCAATAATTGTTGTGATATTAATTAGTATTAATATGATCTCCATGTGAAGATAAGTTTTTTTTTGGTAATTTTAAAAAACTTTCCGGTCCAAATTTCCTTTTCAGGATTCAGCTGATGCCGGGGATAAAATATTTCAACTCTTTTCAGGTGCTCTCTTCGTGATATAATGAAACTTTTTTTTCCAGAATTCAGATTATGCTAATGATATGATATTTTTGCAGGTGATTAGTTGGTGATTGAATGAGTTTTTTTCAGGTATTACATGATGTTGAAGATTAGGGCGCTAGGTGAGATCTGATGTTTATGTTTATACAAAGTTCAATTCTATAAATCTTATTGTCTCTAACGTTATATTAAATTAAGAAAATGGCTTTACTTTCATCTGCTTCATTGTACAAAGATGTTAAGTTTTCTTGCAAATATCCTTCTTGCAAAAATTCCTATATCAGCAATTCACTTGTTGGTAATAAAAGATTTTTTCGCTTCCCTAAAGACCCTGTTACCCTCAAATCTTGGAAAGATATTTGTGAAATAAGTCCTAGCAAAAATATTACTAATTTTCGCTTGTGTGGTGATCATTTTTCAGCCTCTGATTTCAATGAAATGACCCTTAAGAGTCGTCTGAACAAAAAGGCTGTGCCTCAATCATCTGAGCTGATTCATTTACATAATGAACCTGACTATGTTGGTCAATTTCAACCCAAAAATTTATTTCCAAATGAACCATCATTTAACGATTCTCATATGATTCCATTACACAATGATCATGACTATATCAGGCAATTTCAGCTTGAAAATCCAGTCCTAAATGAATCATCACCATCTAACGATTCTTCCACGTCATATGTTTTTACTGACCATAATGATTCAACAAAAAGCTCTAATTCTAAATTCAAGTCCTGTGATGAAAGTTTCCTAGCTGACCATGATTATTCAGCTAATTTTGATCTTTCAAATTCTCCAGTTAAAAATTTTCTAACTGAACATAATTATTCAGTGAATGGCTCAGTTTCTGAACAGTCCTGCCCTGAATCTAAATATCACAGGCCTCGTTTGCCCCCATCATTTAGTTCCAAGTATAATCCTAATGTTGAAGCTGTGCTTTCTTCTCCTTGTACATCTGCAAGCAATGATGACGAACAATGTCCCGAATCATACTCCAATAGTTCTACATGTTCCAAGATTGGTTCTGATAATTCAGATCCATATTCGTTTATTCATGAGAATGGAAAGGGATTTCTTAAAAAAGTTGGTCTAAATGAATCAGAATTATCTCCTGACCAAAAGACAATGTATAAAATCCATAGAAATGTAACTTCAAGATTGTCTAAATTAAAATCCTTATTACAGAATAAAAAAAAACAGTTCAATTCTTTGAGAAATATGTATAATGATGGTAGATTTCAGTTAATAGAAGATAGGATATACACACAGTATATCAACATATCATGGTCTATCCCAGCAAGATTGATCAGCATTATTTATATTTGAAATATATTTCAATATTCATCTTCTATAATTTCATATGTGAAATTGATACTTTTTTCATTTTTCAGACTGTAATCATCTATATCGATGGAATCCACTTGATTATGTCTACCTATTGTGACTGGATGCTTTTTCCCCTACCTAGACAAAACAGTGTTATTGTGTTTCAGTGACGTGACAATTCTGATCGTAATAATAACTGAAAGACTGTCGTGAATAAGTGTTGACCCCATAAACATCCTTTTATCCATAACTCATGAACATCAAAGTGTAATTCTCATTATATTGAATAATTGTTCTGGAATTTGGTAGATACACCCCAAAGAACTTGAAATAGTTGAAACCAAATTCCAAAAATGTAAGACCTGTGGTTGGTCAAAAATTTTGTTTGTTGTGTGTCATGGTTTTTGTTTTCTCTAGAAGCAAATTTTACTTATTTGTTTCAGAAAACTGCCACCTAAATTATAGTCACATTTGATAAGGTGTGAGACAAATATTTTCTTATTCATTCTACGACGGAATCTTTGAAATATATGAAAAATGTAATCAGTATTTATTCAAGAAATTCAGATTATTTTATGTTTAAGAAGTTTTTTCAACTACATTTTGTATAGTTTTTTGGCTGAGATATATTTTGGTTACCAATTTTGCACATGCAGATGTTTCACATGTAGGTGTGAAAAAAACGAGCATACTGAAGCCTATTTTATGATAATTATAAGTAAATATTTATGTACATATAACTTGTTGGAAAATATATTATAATTGCATGCAATTTTAACAATGATGTAAATAAAGAAATAATTGTTTATAATGCTTTGTTTCATTTTTGAAGCACGTTTCCTTTCGAACCATAATTGAGCTTAGAACACGGAATAATAAAAATCTTGAAGAATTCACGATATAAATATTTGCATCCTGCAATAATCAATATTGCCACAGAATATTTAAGCACAGAACACCATCAGAATTCTATCGTAAAATGACAATAATGACATATAATTCAGCAAGCGGACACCCCCTCGCACCATAATGGAATATTCCCAACTAGATTTTTGCAGGAGAAATGTCACAAATGTTGCCCACAGTTTACAATTTTTATTATTTTATATTTGATGTTCTGTGGGCACCACCAAGACGAACGGTATTAAATAGGCTTCCTCATTTTCGGTTCAGTACAAGAAAAGTTTTTAAAAGCGCTGCAAATTTTACACGAGGGTTTATTATTCGATCAGTTAAATAAACCAATACCATTGATTTCTTAAAAAAACCTTATATATTATTCAGAACTCATTGATTTTTCACAACATAATTTGCAGCGTTTTTCTTTATAACCACTGATCGGAAATAATTCGGGTGAAAATTTTTAGGTTGAGTTATGCAACATTAATCAACGTTGAGAGTTTCATGGAAATTCGGTGGTAAGTTTTCGAGAAATAATTTTTTCCCTTATATACCCACGGTTTGAGCCCTGAGGGGTACACCGATCCTGCTGAAGAGCTTGGAGGATCAATCTCGTGTGACACCCGATTTTTCTACCAAGTTTCACGGATTTCGGTTCAGCACTTTCGGAGGAAAGCCCCGGACAACGGAAGGACGGATTGTTTTATTAGTTCATTCAAATCCACATACTTCGAAATGTAAACTGCGAAATTTTCAAGGATGGGGGTTATTTTTACGCGCTTGTTCTGGGAAACATCGCGTTGTCATCCTGACATAATACATGTCACAAGTTTTTCACTTTATTCCCGATATTTTATTAGATTTCTAGTTCGAAATGAACAATTATGGATCTATGGGAGATGATTCCCCAATAAAGGGGCCTGTAGCGTTCTTCGTTTATCTGAGGATCTGAAAATCATCGCTTGGAGGACTGAACCTGGTCGAAAGACCCTCTCGGTCATGAGCAAATGTAGGTGATATTATTTACTGCTTCCTTCTGGTTTTCTGTCCCTCTTTCTGTTTCAGATATTATGTCAAGATATTTTGTCGAAATGAATTCAAGATGACGAAAAAATTATTTTCCAATGAAAAATATGCCATCCATCTTGTATAAACAAATAACTACACTTATACGGGGAGACAGAATTTTTCCTGAGGTTTTTATCTGTGCTCTTGTATCATACGCAAATAAGTATGGTACCCCGTTTTACATTTCCTCTGCTAACACTGTGATATATCTTAGAATGTAATGCTCGTTCTCAAAAGAATATATATATATATATATATATCATTTCGTCACGATGTCTGTCATTTCCGAATTTTGAGCCGAAACTGATCTCGAACGACTAGGTTGGACTCACTGATGAAGAATCCGTGGTCAAAATTGATTCTGTCCTTCCGGCCGTGTGCGCTTTAACTTTCGAGCGGAAGGACCTATAGTCTTGAAATTTTCAGGTTAGGTTTAGATCCTGAATATCTCGGTTGAGTCCGTTAATGGGCCAAATCTGCCGAATTGGTTTTCGTGCTACAGCTATTTGAAATTTTGATTTTTCAATAACTCGAGAAATATTCATCTGATCGAAATGAAACTTGGTTGGAATATGAACAGTGTCAATAAGAAGAATTATCCATGAAAAATTCGAAAAAAAAATTTTTTTTTCAAAATTTTCCTATTTCATTGAAATTTCTAAGTCACCATTTCGCAATGTGAACAAGCGCGTAAAAGGTGCTGACTTCACGTCAGTGTTTTTCTGAATTTTTTTTCTTTTTGGTCGACCATTAAGGTTCAGTTTTCGATTTTATCAAATAATAAACCAAATTCCGAATTATTTGAGATGTTAACTGTACCTCATAATATTCTCTGTATGTATTATTCATATCTAGTGGTTCTCAACATGGAAGTTATCACGCCCAATAGGCGTTACCACGCCCTATAAGTGTTACCAGGTAGGCGTTATCACGCTGGACACCTCAAAGGAGGCGATATGAGATGGAGCGGAAATCGAGGGTCTTACAAAATGGGCAACCTGTAATTTTCTCCGTTTTCAGAAATGGCTGTAGCCTTATAATGTCTAATTAGGGCTTCCACTAAGTCTTTCATTGAAAAATTATAGAAAAGCTTTGACGTCAAGTAAGCATTTTTTACGCGCATGTTCAAATTCGTTGCCAAAGCGGTGATCTATTCACGCCGTATTGACCACGCCATACATCCTTTTCTTCCTGAGGAAAAAATTGATGATCTTCGGTTCATGAAGTTCCCACGAAATTCAGAATTAACCTTGATGCAGCAAGTTTTCTCAAGAACTAAATTTCAATTCGATTCAATCTGCCTTTTTGGAAATATAGGAAAAATAAATGGGGTTTGAATGGGAAACTTTTCGGGATCAAGCCCTAGGCCGAAAAATAATTTTATGCCTGTGTTCAGGGGACCGTACAAAAATTCGCTGTTGGGTAGACAATCTACAGTGCTGATCCTGACGTGGCATAAGGAATGAGTAACAAAGCCTACAAATAACACAATCGGTCTGCTAACTCGCACAAACGCTTTACTTTTTACTTCTGAGGGGTTCCATAACTCATAAATAATCGGAATCGGCAACAATAACAATTTGGGTATAAGTTAATCGCAAATTTCACCTTCTTAATTCTATAGGTAGATTTTTTCGGTATTCAACAAAGTCACGATAGGCAGTTAATCTAGCCACAAATATAGTAACTGTCGAAAAGAACGACTAGGCGACTCCACATTAATAGAGTAGTTAGGCTTGGGGCTTAGTTACGGAGGGATGAAAGCAGCCAATGATCCGTATATACAGGGTGTTTCACCATAAACTAGTCAAACTTATAGCCGTATAAATGACATTGGAAAAGTCATTTTTGCCTTATGACATATACCCTGTTTTCGAAGCATAAGCGAGATACAGGTCAATTCAATTGTTATGTAGAATTCTGAAAAAAATGGCGGAAAAAAGTTGAAATTTTTTGCTTCCGATTGCCAAATTGAATAGCATTATTTCAATGTACTCAATTTTCTAAGATTTTTCATGAGAAAATTTTTTCGAAATTCAAACTCAACTTTTTTGTTTATATGTCTACAATGAAAAAAATTGTTGAAATCTTTCGAAGTTGAACTCACTTATGAAAAATCTGTGGTCAAATTTGATTCTGCCCGTCCATCCGGCATCCCGAAACTTCGTAATTATGTGAAAAACACCAAGGCGAAACTCATTGTAGAATTTCGTATGGGTCCAATTGTTAGAAAATTTTTAAAAAATGTTTATTCCAAAATGTTTCAAATTTTTTTGCAAAATTTTTTTTTTCTCGGAAAATATTGAACAGATCTCAACGAAATTTGGCATAGACCTCAAAATCAATATTCAACAACGATGTTTAAGATTTCAATTCGAAACGATATTTACTCCCGAAAAAATCAATGTCAAATTTCGTTGTTAGAAATTTTGAGATATTTTCCTCAAAATCTTAAGAAGTTTAAATCACATCGAAACTCCGTAATTATTTGGAGAATATCAACGCGCAACTAAGATTTTTTTTTCGAAAATTATCCACATATTCATAAAAAAAAATGTCTTTGTCTTTGTGATTCATTAACCAGATTTCGATTTAATTCGGCGCAGACCTTAAAGATAGTATTCGTCAACAGTTTTTTTAAATTCTAATTTAATCTGATGATCATTCGCAGAGATATTAGGGAAAAATATGTCGTATTAACCAGAATAACATCCGAAAAACGACTATACAAGACTCCATATTTTCATAGCAAGTTTGGGGGTTAATTGAGAAGGTCTAATTCGTGAAAAGTTTAAATCCCCTCAATAATTACAGGATACATTAATTGTCTCAATTCCTAACCAATCAAAATCGATGTGGGCGTGGTCTCTTTGGCGCCAGTTTGAATTGAATTTCTGCTTGGAAGTATCTGAAGTTAACAAAACTGTCATCATCTCACGTTGTCCACAAGACGTTAATGTATATGTGGTGTACTGTAAATTGTACTGAACTGTTTGTATTTCAGTAGAATGTATAGTAATAAACATAATATTACATTAATTCAGTATATTACCATTTGATAAGGTATATTATTATAAACAAACAGTAAAGTACATTGTGCTTTACATTAGTACTTCTACATGTTATTCATTCAGTATATTGGCCAAAATTAAGATGTTTTTGCCTCGTTGTGTATCAATTACCATTTTAATAATAAATAAATTTAGATGTAGAGAACGTGCTAGGAATATCACGATGAATTATCACAATGCATGATGAATTCTGAATCTTTGGGATATCCCGAAAAAGATATTGTTCAGGTTCTTAATATATTCTAAGATAATCAACTTTCTTTAAATTATTGTCTGAGCAACACTGAAAGCTTCATTTATTTTATTAAATATCCGTGTGGATTCACTCTGCAAGAAACCCGAAATTTCATCAAAAAACTATTCCATAATGCATAAATTAAACCTACCTTACAGTGTCCATAATTTAGGGGAAAATCTCAAATTGTGTAGCAAAGTAATGATAATTGCTTTTTCAAAACGTCTGGACAATTTGCTCTGCTAATTATTCTTCAAAATATAACAGAACAGTAGCAAGTATATATTTGTTTTCTGTGGTAGCAAGTATCAAGTCCATAGACCTAATATAACATTGTTATTTTAGGTCTATGATCAAGTCGTGAGTCGATTAAAGGTTAGTAAACAAAACACAAAACACAGATTGCGTTAAGAGAAATCCCGCCGAGATCCAGCCGATCAATAACCGACTTCACACGAATGCTCTCGGAATTCCTCGGAAGCGCTTCGCATTTGATTGGTTAGGAATTGAGACAATTAATGTATCCTAATAATTACTTAGATATAAAGCCATTCGAAATTTTATTTTCCTAATATTACCAATAATGCAGATATGATCGATTCGAAATTCTACACTTGTTGAAAAATGACGGTGTAAAAGTTCATGCAAAATGTCTTGAGGAAATGGCTCCGAATGTGAACAAGCGCGTAAAAGCTCCTGACCTCACGTCAGAGCTTTTAATAGGTTCAAAATTAGTGATATTCATGGATGCTTATCAGTTTATATTAAGAAAACTTACAACAGCAATGGCTATATTATAGGCATACTTCTTATGAGGTTTATGTCTATATCGGCACTATAAACATAAAATAAGTAGTGAACATACCTAGAAGCAGAAGAAACCAATTTATTCATTGAAATTACAGAAACCTACAACACTTTGTCGGCGTTTTCATTACCCCTTGGAAAAATAGAATAAAGGAAATTACGCTGTTTACCATCACTGTATTTATTGAGGTTTAATGACCCGCATTCGTAAAACTACTATATTTTCAAAACCGGTGCATTTCAGCTCAGGTAACAACTCATTTAAATGTGTTTTGCAGTCCCATTTCTTGAGAATTTCATAGAGTGGGGAATTCCATAGGTCCGTCTGTTAGTTTAACCCAGCAGAAAAAAACGAACAGACGGACCTATGGAATTCCCCACTTTTCGAAATTCTCAAGAAATGGGTCTGCAAAACACATTTAAATAAGTTGTTACCTGTGTTGAAATGCATCGGTATTGAAAATATAGTAGTCTTACGAATGCGGGTCACTGTAAAACTTCCATACTTTTCGAAATTCCCAAGAAATAGTTCTTCAGAACACATTAAAATGCGTTGTTGCCGAAGTTGAAATACACTAGTTGTAATGTAATAGTCCGGCGAAACTTGGGGGTTACCTCAATAAATAAAGTGAAAGTGAACAGAGGAGTTGCTTTTCATTCAATTCTGATTTGTCATTTTCCCAAATATATAAGCATTTGAAAATTTGTCGGAATTTTATTAATCCACAGAAAAAGCATTGATCCTCGCTCAAATGATGTTTATCATCCAATTTAGAAGAACCCTAGGTTAAATTACTGGATTGTAATTCGATCTAATCTATATTTTTGAAAATATCGAAAAAATAAAATTTTGAATGGGAATATCTACGGAATCATTGGGCGGATTTTACCCATTCACGAATTCGACCTTCGTAATTAAGCCCAAAACCTACTCTACAAATATCGAGTTTCTAAGTCGTTTCTTCCGGAAGTTATTGTGTTCACGGTCGGCCTAACGGCTGACTGAGTAAACACAATAACTTCCGTAAGGAACAACTTACAAACTCGATATTTGTAGAGAAGGTTTGGACCTTAATTACGAAGGCCGAATTCGTGAATGGGTAAAATCCACCTATTGATTCCGCCGATATACCCATTCAAAATTTTATTTTCTCAATATTTACAAATATACAGATTCGATCCAATTGACATCCAGTACTTTATCGAAAAATAACAGTTCGAAGGTTCATTCAGAATTTAATGACGATAATATGATGAGAAGATCACAAAATATTAAATATTTGAAAAAAATAAATTTGAAATTTTTTTTTAATTGTTCTGATGAAAAGATCATCACGAAATTTCGCACAATGTTGCCCTTCAATATTTCCAAACTAGCTGCGAAGTTTTGTCACGATTGAATCAGTATTTCTTGATTTATATCAAAAAAAAATAATGATATTGAGAAGAAAACCACGAAATTCTACATATTTTTTCCTAATATCTCCAAAACTAATGGCAGTATCGAATTTAAATTTGGTACATTGCTGTGAAATATGAAGTTCAAAGTATAACTGAAATTTATCTCGAATATGAATAATACTTTCAGAAAAAAAATTTTTGTAGAAAAAAATTTTGAAAAATTTTTTTTTTGAATTTAGTAACCATACAATTTCGACGAAATTCTGCTTAAGTTGTGCGTCGTTATGCTTCAACTAACTGCCAAGTTTCAATTCAATCGCTGCTGTTGTTTCTGAGATATGAGGAAAATAACCTCAAAATTTAAAATTGCTTTAACTCCGAAACTATTCGGCCGATTCGGCCCATTAGCTAACTCAACCTACGTATTTTGACATGCAACCCTTCCTGAAATTTTCAAGTCGATAGAGTCCTCCGTACGCCCGTTATTGCGGTGACGGCCGGCCAGACAGGATCGATTTTGACATTGGATTCGTCATCAGTGAGTCCAACCTAGTCGTTTAAGTCCATTTTCGGCTCAATCATCGAAAATTACAGACATTTGGACAAAACTATAGCACGCTGTCCCCTAGAATATGCGCGCAAAAATCGAAACCAGAAAAGCAATGATGTGAAGTAGGCAGCGTGTTCTCATCACGAAATTTTTCACCACATTGTAAATCAATATTTGCTAGCTAGTAACCAAGTTCATCATGATGGGTTCAGTATTTTAACCTACTAGTTTTGATACGCGTAAAATGGTTTCCGGTAATATTATGTTATCGTGACAAGGGCTGGCTGTCCGTAAAAAATCTATTTTGACATTCTTCATCAGTGAATCGAATCTAGTCGTTGGAGACCACTATCTGGAAAACATTTGAGCAAATCGATACCATGTTGTTCCCTAGCTTAAATATGCTCGCAAAATCAGCCTACATATATAACACTAAGGGTCTACCTGCCATTGATATTGCCTACAATGGAAACTGATATTGAGAAGCATCGATTGAAGCTTATTTTGGAAAGATTTTGCATAATTTTTTGGGTTTTTCTAGAACAAAACCATTGAAATGAAATAATTTGATTTTTTTAATGGAAAAAGCCCTTGTGTATTTGGCTGAATTTACTCTAAAAAGAGGTAGAAATGAAAAACATTGAAACCAAGTGAATCTGTGTTTCTGTGATTTCATAGAAATGTCAATTTGTCTGAAAACGAAAACTCGAAAAAAAAAATAATTCCAAAAAAATTTTCGTTTGTCTGATATAAGAGTCAGATTTGTACTCTGTAACGTCAGAGTTCTCTTTGTTTATCGTTTAAATCATTCCTGTATTGTTCATTAGGCAATCTGTTTTCCCAGAAACTGCCCTTGACAAAAAGTTCTATCCTGTAATCCGCTAGGGGATTTTTCCATGAAAAACAATTTTTAATTAATTTTTCAATATATTGAAGAATTTATTAAAAAATGTTCTTTTTCAGATATTGGGAGTGAAAACCCAGTAAAACCTAGAAAATAATGATATTGACAAGTTATTGAAACTTAGTCAACCCCATACATCTCAATAAATTTTTGTTTTTAATTTTTTTTAGTTAAGACCGCGTTCACGATAACGATTGAGATCACATTCTGCCCTTCTGTAAATCTCACTATTCATCAAAATTCATCTCATCTGGACCCAGCTTGAAATCTTTTCACGCGCTTCTTCTTAATCGTGCACAAATGTCAGTAATTCTCGAATTTTGAACCCAAAATGGTCTCAAATGATTAGGTTGGGCTTCCTGAAGAGATTCAGTTGTCCGTTGTTCAGCCGTCCATAGGAACTATTTCTCTTGAAGGAAAAGACCTAGCGATTTGAAATTTACAGGTCAGGTCAATAATCTGAGTACCTATATCGGTTGATTTCGTTAATGGTTGATATCTACAGTACCGTTTCGGAGAAATGCCTATTAGGAATTATGGGATTCGTTCTTCAATAGCGTAAAAGGTTCTGCTGGCATCAGTTTGAAACTTCGGATCTAATTGAAGAATACATATGCTCAACTACGAACCGAATTTTATGGGGATCAACCTTAAAATTTTCAGAACAATTTATTCCGAGTTCTTAGGAAAAATTTTTCGGATATTTTTGCCTATTGATCAGATAAATTTGGCACAGACTTTGCAGTCTAAATTTGACAGAAACTGAATTTTGATTCGTTCCGATAATCATTTTCGGAGGTGATAAAAAAAAGAGAAAAATTCGAAATTTTGAGATAACTCAAGAAATTCAGGATCAATGGGATTGAAATTTTTTCAAGAAGTTGTAGAAGACCGACGCATAAAATAATGCAAAATTCCATGAGGATGATATCAGTGAAAAATTTAAAAATAATATATTTCGAATTTTTCCTCAAAACTATCCATGAGGAATTTGGCACAGGCCTTGACGTCGAAATTTGAAAATAGTTACTCGAATTTCAGAACGGCCCGATATTCATTTCCAGAGTTTTTGAAACAACTGGAGCTATCACAATAAAACTTACAAATAAAAAGTTTGAAAAAAATATTTTTCGATCGATGAAGATAAGCAAAAACCAAAAATGGAGGTCGTATTTTACTCCAAAGTTTTCTTATTCACACCAATTTGCCAAAAAATAAACTTTTTGTCGAAAAAAATGAAGGAGATTCTTGACGATTGATTTGCTGTTTTCAACGCTCAAAAATTGATACAGGAGGAAAAGAATATGGTAACAGTTTGCTTTGCTTTGCGAAGGCATTTGGGGGTTGTAAAAATGGTGGCAAGAGTATTTCGAGAAGAATACAATATTTTTAACGAATTTAGTTTCAATTAGAAAAATAGAAAGCAATGAAAGTAAACCACCATTCTAGGAGGAGCATTTTCGTAGGGGTTGAGAATTCGATAATTTACCGAATTTTTGTTTGTTTTTGATCGAAGAATGGTTTTGAAATTTGGCGATCGATTCCTGAATCGACAACAGGACATAAATTGTTATTGCTTCAGTCGATTTCATGCACTCGAATCTCAAATATAGACATTCCTCAATCAGAGTAACAGCGTTTTTAATGCGTGCACATGGTCTTTAAAAGAAGCATATGAGTGGTGAGTTTGCAATATCATAGTAAGGCATCACTTTGGTGTTTAAAACATCAAAGAGACACTCTGTCAAAAAGGTATCAAAATATCCAATATTCATTACATTTTGAATGAAAAACATTACAAATGATTTCATAAGAATGAGATTCATTCAACAAAATCTTTTCCAAAACCACCGGAACGAAATCCCTAAGGTATAGATGTTTTTCATTGCTCATTGTAGTTTTAGTCCCTTCAAAATATTCTTCACACTGTAACTCTCAATTCAATAAGTCAAAGAACTGGGGAGGAAAAAAGAAAGAATGTGGTGAAATATTCTGGGTGTCCCACGAATATCGTTCGTTAGAATATTTTGGGAAGGAATCGAAATTCACGTTTGCAATTTCGGACTTACTAGAGAGATTATTGAATGTAAATTTTTTCAGATTCGTGGGACTTCCGGTTTCACCAGAAGTGACACCAACTTTCGTTTTTCAAAAGGAAAGTCCCATATTTTATTATTAAAATAGATTTCTTGTGAAATTCTGTGTTATCTCAATGTGAAATTTTTGAATTTCTGTCGGAAATCCTTTTTTAACGTGTAACTTCAATGAAGAAATCGAAAATGGCGCTCTGCTGAAACATTTATATCTTCCAGATTTTTCTTTGGAAAAATTCCGTTATAAGGCTTTCGTGAGAAGTAAGAATAATGCTGCTGCCGTAATAGTCAGAATGGAACCTCATGATACAGGAGGTCGCAAAAACGTTGTCAAAGTTGTCGATTTCGAAAACGTGAAACCTCAATTTTTTCGAATGCGAACCTCATTTTGTATGGCCGTATCAGAATCTACGTTGAAACATAATGTAGGTATGGAAATAGCAACAATGCCCTTAAATTTCTTATTTTCTGAGATATGCAGTCACGATAACATTTTTAATATCAATTTTTTTGAAAATTCAAGCAAAACCAAAAATTCAGAAGTTCCTTGAATTCAATCTTGAATGAATTTCAATATGTCCTCAATTCCCTTCAAGACAATAGTTTTCTTTCTGAGAAGAATAAAATTCGAAATGTGATCGCGTACATTGTACAACTGAGTTTACACGTTTTCGAACTTGCCAACTTTGTCAACGCTTCTGAGGCCTCCTGTATCATGAGTTTCAATTCGGACTTTTTTACAGAAACATTATTCTTATTCCTAGCAAAAGCCTAAAAACGGCATTTTTCCAAATAAAAACCTGAAAGATATCCATGTTCCAGCAGAGCATCATTTTCAATATTTTTATTGAAATTTCACGTTAAAAAGAATTTCCTGACAGACATTCCATAATTTCACACTGAAACAACTCAGAATTTCATAAGGAATCTATTTTCGTTAAGAAATAAGGGACTTCCCATTTAAAAATCGTAAAACCGGAAGTCCCACGAATATCCAAAAATTTACATTCAGTCATCTCCCTAGTGAAAGCTCAAGTCGGAAATTGCAAACGTGAATTTTGATTCCCTTCCAAAAATATTCTAACGAACGGTATTCGTGGGACACCAGGTATATTATATTTATACGTGTTTCACCTTCGAAGTGTAATGATTGGTAGTTATTCAGATTATTTTCCGATATCTTGTCTTATTGGCTTTCCCACAACAATGAAATTATTTTTCATATGGGCGTTTTTGTGTATGATGTGGACCAAAGAGCGTATACCTTTTGAAGTCTTTTCACTACCAATCAGGACACTCACTAGAATATGACAAAGGTTATCTATAATCGATTGTGTTTAGATACCCGCAACAAGTGGATAAGCACTCTCTTGTCTAGCCATCATAGCACCTTTTCGTAATATTGGGAAAATTATTTTGAGAGAATAAATGAAAGAGACAGCGTTTGCGACGTAAGTCTACTTGCAAATATATTTATTGAAGATTCATTATATTTATTAGTTAAGCAATATATTCATTTTGTTTGACGATATATTTATTTTTCGTTCCGATATATTTGTTTTCTACCAAACACAATATATTACGAGTTGAAAAGGATCAAGCGAGGACCAACTAAATGACAATGACTTAAATCGTGTGATTCCGAATGAGCTACATGAACATAGTAGTGAAAGGAAATCAACAATATCTCCGTCAGGGAAAAATTGAAGGAAATTGATTATATCGTGAAATGGGCCACAGCATTTCACAGATGTTTTTGCTTGTATCGCCATAAAATAATTTCGTCTAGTTCGAGATGGGTGTAGTCGAACTATTTCATTTCATTGAAAATCGCATTTCATACATATCGAACATATTTCCGTAAATCATAAACGCCAAGAAATCCGATCCGACCAGGAAACCTCATTTAATAAGTCATCACAGAAGTTTGAGGAAGATACACTCGCGATTATTACCTGATGTGTATACTTATAGAATATAGTGAATAGATAGAAGAAATAATCTCCGAACATCGGTTCATCTATGGAAAAAAGTAAATTCAATGCAAACTTCCTATAACATGTTCCCCTAAACCCAAAAACCTCAATAAAAATAAATATCTCACCTCGACCTCTTACAGGACTGCTGCTTTCAAACATGTTCACTACAATTAAACAAGAACATAATTAATATTTGAATTCGGTTTTCAACCTTCAACAGATAATTTAAAGACTAGTGAATAAAATTCGGAATAAGATGATCACAAAAATATACAAATAGATATTTTAATTCACTGAACATGAAGAGGATATGATGAAAGCATAATTAATTGTACTTACATAAGTGAGGGTTTAATACACAATACGAAAAATTATGAAATCACAATATACAACTATTTCAATCTTTGGCACAACAAAACTATAATCCTATTCACTCGAAGACGTGGAAACACTTGAACCTGACGCAGTAGCTGCAACAAGAACAAAACTACAAGAAGTGGTAAGTGATTCTTCAACTCGTAGCCACCGAAAAATATCTTCCCTTCCAAAACCTGCATGCATTTAAGAGCCAATCATAAAGTAGCGTCAACGCCTCTACATTTAGGGTGCCATTTCGTTGCCTCTCATTGGTCGTTGGCCTTCTCCATGGCCTTCTCAATAGCTCTCTGTCTTCAACTTCAACCTTACCTTGATCACGTAATCACTGTAAATATAGCCGAATTTTATTATGCTTCCTTTAACCTAACCGCAGAATGACCTTTAACGCTGCATCGTGCGACATTTTCCACCCAAATATAAATTTTAGTGATCAGTGAGGAAAATATTTGAGAAACATGAACTCATGTCATTATTACATATAAATTTGAAAAACGAGGATTCCTCATTCCTTATAACATATTCGAACATTTTACATAGAAGAGTTCTCATAGGACAATATCGGTATATATTTCTAATTGTTTATGTATACTTCTTATTGTTTTTTGTTTTTTTGTTTGTTGATCTAAAGCAATTATCTTAAGTACACTATACTATACACAGGTGCAAACCAGGGCAATGCATCGAGCTTAGGGGGTCCCGCACGCACTAACCAGCAAACCCCGTTTTAACTAGCGAAAAAAAAACTGAAAATTTTTGAATGAACTATGTGATTGATATGAAGAAATATTTAGGGTGTATCTGAATAACACCGAAAAATCAAGGTAGGAATTTGGTAGGAAATTTTTTGAAAAAACCTTTCCCTGGAAACGTTACACCCTTCCGAAGATTAACAAAAAATTTGTTTCTCTTTTTTATTTTCCCCGTATATTAAGCTGAAGACACGAAACTGGATGAATATTATTTGTCAATAAAACTTCACATTTTGGAATGTTTTCTGAAGTATTCTTAGAGGAGGTTGAAATAGTCAACACCTAACATTTTTTTTCTTAAAACTTTTTTGGATGAAAAATTTCCCTTTTAGAAGTAAATAGCTGAAAAGCTCAAGTCATTAACTAACTTTTCATCTCCACAAATTTTTTAGAAAGATTGAATATTTCAAGAAGTTGGGCCAACTCGAGGATATTGCCTTAATATCTTGTAGGTTGTGCTTTGTAATGACGTTCATAAAAACAATAACACCAATACCAGGATTTTTCAGCGTCATTTGTTGCCACCTTCGATATTGTTTAACAAGTTTATGATTGTGTATTGTAAAAAATAGTATTATTGGATTTAAGCTATAACAACATATTCGAATTAACAAAAAGGAAATTCGCATTTAACCTACGGTCATGCTTAGGATAACGCATTGGAAGCATAAAGACTTTATGCTGAACACTCAGAAAAAATTTTGGTGTGAATGCTGATTTTATACTTTCACAAAAATATCGACATAATTCACCAACAACATTTCAATTTCTTATCATAATTATTGAAATTATTGTAATATTGTGTTCGGTTGTGTAACATCGAGATTAATTTGCCGAATAAAGACATATTTGTTTTGGATAATGTATCCAGCTCCATATATGCGAAGATACTTTTAGCAAGTGAGTATTATTTCCTTAATTTGCATGTATGTGGATTTCCCCATGTTTCATTTCATACTTTGTACCAAATATAAGTCTATCAATTAATTATGGAAATGAGTTCTCCCAATGGAACCCAAGATTTTCGATCATTGAAATGCATCGATCAGGTTGAAAAGCTCAAAGAGGCATTATTAGTAAGTTATAGGTTGGTATATGATTTTTCATTGAGATTTATGCATTGCTCGTCCAGAAAAAATTACTTGAGACGTAGTTCAGACATTATGATGTTAAGGTGCTTGTTCCGGAGAAAACGATTGGCTGACCGTGAAAAAAAACTTTTGATCCCAGAAAAGATAAAATTTCGGATACTGAAATATATTTAAGATTTCTAGATTTGAATGGGCTTGTGAATTTCATTACTTCGTTCTGTAGCAATTAGAAAAATTAAATTAAAGTGAGTCCACTGAACATGCGCGCAAAAGCTGCTGCCTTCGCGGCAGTGCTTTTCTTAGTTTTATTATTTAATCATAAATTTTCATAATGCATAACATCTGCCGGATCTAGGGCGTGGAGGGGGAGGCATTTGCCACGGGCACCAACCAACTAGGGGCGCAAAACTAAGATTTTTTTTCTTGAAATTATGTTTCTTCACTTCAAAGTCCATTCATATTTTAGAGCGGTGCATTAGTGCATGCACCTGTTGTACAATATGCGGCGGCAAGTTGTTATCATTACCAATAAATTAACAGATGATAAATTTACACTTATCGGTGGATTTACGATTCCCCGCGTCCAGATGTTTGTTATTCGAACACTGAAGACCTCAATTAGCGGCAAGTTCAGAGGGAGTTTAATGTTCGCGCTAGCGGCATGACAAAGAGATTCAGACCGTCACATTATTCGCCGAATCTTTCATCACTCCGGCTTTGATAAGGGTAATGTATTTCGAAGACGTTTACGACCGATAGGCTTGATCAAAATCACCCCTGTCTTATAAATACTACTTTTTTTCTCGCATGTGGGGTACTTCCATGCAGCGGCGCAGTTGATGGTATTTATAGGAAAATTAGGAACCAGGAACTTATCATTATATTTTATAGTATGTGCTATACCGCAAATAACGTGACCGAGCAAGCGGGTCGGGAAATTATTCGTGCTGGAAAAAGTTTAAAAATTTCAATCAGGTTTGTTTGAGTAATTCAATTTTGAGTTGAGGATTTTTGCGCGCACGGTCAAATTATATTTTGTGCGTGCACACGAGAGTCAATCATTTTCGAAAGATATAACTTAGAGACTGCAGAATTTATAAGGTTATGTTTGGGTTGGAAATATGTCGAAGATATCATCGTTCGAATTTTATTTGCGAGATCCCAAATTATACCGATTCAATTAAAATTGCGTTGTACCATATCTACACGAGTTTTCGCATGGTTAAGAAGAAGTTGTAAAAAAAATCGAAATGTTGAGAAGAATACGATAAATTTATCGTATCTCTAGTATTTTATTAATCAGCTTCTTAGCTATGGGTACTACAGAAAGAGGATCAAATGTCGATTAAATGAATAGTATGATTCTTGAGTTACACTGACACATGAAACCTATTTCTGCCCCACTGAGACTTGTCGAGCATTGAGACAATTCAGATATGAATATAAACGAGCGCGCAAACCATTCCGATTCGACGTCCATGCATTTTCAGAATCTTATATATCTTGGCGAATTAAAAAAAGTTATATTAAAATGTTCGAATCCGATGTTTATTTAATTGAAATGTTCGTTATGACCTTTGTTGGCATGTGTGTTCTCTAATGTATTTCAGTTTTTCATTTACACTTTTATTTATTGTTTTTTGAAGCTTTGAATGCTTATATATTATTTTGGTAATAAATTATTCTATTCGCTTCCCTTTTTGTTTTCTTCAAACCCTCGTTATCGTATATTAATACGTTTCTGAGTTCTCTTCACTACCTTATAAGGTACATGGGAGATTATAGTAATATCTATACACATATTGTTTGATTGAGATAGGCAGCTAGTTTGAAAATGCTGATTGACCATTTTGTGCGAAATTTCGTGATGATCGTGGCATTGGAACAATTTGAATAAATAATTCCGATTTTTTTTTCAGATATTCAATATGTACTGTCATCTTCTAATCATATTATCATCATTAAGTTCTGTATGAATCTACAAACTGTCATTTTTCGACGAAGTTATGGATTTCAATCCGGTCTAGTCTGTATTTTTGTAAATGTTGGTTCTAACGGCCGATTGTCAACACAATAACTCCCGAAAGGAACTACTCAAAAACTCGATATTTGTAGAGTAGGTTTGGGGCTTAATTCCGAAGGTCGAATTCGTGAACGGGTGAAGTCCATCCAAGGATTCCGTAGATATAGGTCCCCATTCAAAAGTTTATTTTTCCAATATTTCCAAAAATTCAGATCAGATCAAATTGAAATCCAGTAATTTCTAGGTAAAACCTAGAGAATTCCTTGCTATAGTCTGGAACGATTTGTTATCTCGGAAGGAGCGGTCTGCCTGCCTGATGTTATTTTAAAACCCTCGGTTGCTTTTAAGTAACGGTTTTGGCACAAATGGTTTTTTGGTATTTTCTATCGCTATATCCTATCCATAGCGGCAATATCTTACATCTGCAAAATGAAGGTTTGGGGATCACCTTATTGATATATACATTTTATGGGGTCAATTTGGCAAACCCGTCTAGTCCCAAAAATTCGAATTTTATCTGTAGGTACCTGCAAACTAGTAAGTTTTCGGGTTTTTGAGTGACGTCACTGCAAATAAGGTGTTTTGGGATTTATATTAGTGAGTTACGTTACAAGTGGTCGATTTATGGATCCGTTTGTCGCAAATATTCGGAATTTGTCGGCACCTGCAAACAAGGAGGTTTTAGGTTTTCGTCACGTTTCATTTTTTATGGTTTCATTTGACGAACCCATGCTCTCGATATTATTTGAAAACATATCGAAATTCAATAACTGACAAAACATGAGATATGAACTTATTTAATCAATCTATATGGTCGTGAAAGCATACATTTATATTATATACTAATGAATAAAGTAATGGTCTTATATTAATTAACTTTTAATGCAAATAATAGTAAAATCTATATAATATATAATAGCTATATTGAGCATAAATTCATTCAAACATACAGATCAAAATACTTACATGAAAGCCGTGTTATAGTTTCATCCACCCCCAATAACTTGAGGAATACCCTTTTATCCAGGAATTTCATCGACAAATATCTAGAGAAATACTGACGTGAGCAGCTTTGTCCTCACATCAGTGCTCTCCTAAAATTTTTTGGACACTGTTTTCTCAGTTTGCTATTGTATTTCAAATGAATTTTACTAGGCTTTTGTTGAGATCTGCGGTAATAAAAGGCGAAAAAATTCAAAATTTTCGAAGCCTGCCCTGTTGATTTTAGAATATGGCTGAGACAATCAATGATAATAAGTATCAAGAATGTGAAAGCATCAACTTTCTTGCAAATCCAAGATTTTATGTATTCTTATTTTGAAGGGATATCTTCACTATTTACTTTTCAGTGTCTTCCATTGAATGAGTTAAACTTCAAGTTTTTTGAGATGTGGAAGTATATGTTCCTCGTGACTCACTCTGTATATGGTTTAATTCCTACTAATTCGAGAATGCTTCCATGGGTAATGTGTACCATTATTTCGAAGATACACCCATCGGAGTTTTATCTTCTCAATATTTTCGGAAATTCTGGTATGATCGAATTTAATTCCATCATTACTTGGTTATCTAATCGTTACCATCAAGAAGTCTGCGTTGGGAGGGATCAACACCTGGATTCCTGGATAGCTGAACGGGAACGAAAGTCCAGCATGGAAAATCTATAAATTTCTCTATGAGACGAAGTTAAAAACATTCCCAAACGTTTTATTATTTGGAGAGAGGTTGCTTCATATGGTCATAACGGAAGTTTCGAAAAGCATAGCAGATTGGCATATTTGAATAATCGGGTTTTTCATACTGGTGACATAAAACAATTCAAGGTCGTTCGAAACGTGTTGCGGTAATCTTAGGATTTATTATGTCTGTAGTGGTTCATATTTTGCTCTAGGGGGATAATTCTTCCGAATTATTATTATTTTCTTGATACATTCAGGGACCAGAATCTTGTGATTCTGAAATCGATTAGGAAAAGTAAATCAATATTTAATGCGATTCGAAACTTGAAACTGAACTCCAATCATCAGCTATGTTTAGTTTCTATTTTTAGGAACCTAAACCAAAAGAGATCAATTTCGAATTTCAACTAAATTGAAACAGACAGTTGCCAGATGATGATGAAATTTTAGTTTAAGAGGAGAACAACAATGAATTTCAAATTGATGAAAATGATCAAATTGAAAACAGATTGAAATAGGTAAAGCTTTTTTAAGTTCAACCGAAATGAGATTTCCATAAATTTTAGCAATCACATGTGTATTTAACGAAAGTGTACCAAATTACAGATTCATCGGATATTTATTTGGGAGTTTTCAGAATGATACTTTTGTTGTTACTTTCCCACATACTCTATAGATTTTTTTTTCGAACTTAGCTTTTATAATTGAAATCCAAACCTGCATCACAAAAGCACTCAGTTAGTGCCGGAAGAATTAATACAACCATTCTTCAAATTATATACCTAGCCAGAATATTGTCGACATATATGAAATACGCGTTTATTTCGTTTGTATCATATACAGATGTAGTATTGTGATGCAAGCTGTAATTATATGTTTCAGAATTTATATTTTCGACTGATATTTTCTGTTGAAGTTCTTATTGTTTTCGAATAACATAGAAATATTATTTTCAACCACCATCAGAATAATCCATATGTATTCGTGAAAACTTTAAAAGCTTAATAGAACACGAATGAATCAAACATTTTTTTTTGTATAAAGACTCAATGAGTATCTTGTTTTGGAGCCTTCTCAATATATTCCTTTATATTATTCATTTGAATTCAAGTATGAAAGACTCCATACATACAATATCGGAAAAATATGTTGACATAAAACCATAGTAAGACTTTACATTAATCCATGAACTATTTACTTCTTTTAAACGATTCATTGAATTAAATCATTTAAGTACGAAAAATCCAACATTCATAATTCTCTGAACAGTACCCTAAACTGGTATCGAGGATAATAAATACAAAATTCACTTTGAATTGTTGTTAACCAATTAAATCTTGTTGCATACATACACACTCGATGTTTGATGGAATCACAGTTCCACATCAAGACAAAATCTCATAGAAGCGAACAACTGAGCAATACCCAACAAAGAACGATAACTAACTTAACTTTCCATTGAATGAGTGTACACATCACTTTACACTAACTCTAGGTATTCTATTATTTGATTGGAAAATTTACTAATTGAACTCACAGGTTCTATGGAAGCAAGTCATTGATTAAATATTTTTGAAGCTTGTACTATTGAGTTTTTCATATTAGGAGTGAAAACCCAAAAAAACCTTATAAAATGACCTCAATTGAGTATTACTTACTTCAATTCCAGAATATTACCCTGGCCAAAATAAAGCCATTTCCATTAAGAGGAAATAATACCACGTGGTAGTAAATTAAAGCTAGGCAACACCGCCACTTTTAAATGTCATTAAACCTCGTTTATATCTCAAGGTCATGCCACTAGGCTCCTTTCTACATGCTTAAACGTTGCCTATAGGCGCGTGAAATATTAGAATTTGGAGAAATTTCGACTTTTATAGGGGAAAACGGGGGGTCGTTCCGCTGACTTCACTGAGTATTTTTTGAAATTGGGGATGTACTTAATTTTTCAGCGAGAATGCTGTCAGTTATTTTTCCATTTTTCACTCCATTCAGTTTAATTTTCCCGAAAATTCTTGAATATAAAAAGTGGCAACATTGCGCATACCTAAGATTTTTTTCAACCATTTGCACCAAAAAAATTTTCGAAGAAAACGAACTCTGGCCTCTAAAAGTCACCCATTTATATTCCAGGTATTGTTTGCTCTTAATGAGGACGATAATTGAATTATCCATGATTTGATTCATACCTTCAATTTTTCAATTCGATCAAAAATGATGAACGAATCTAGAGACTCCACTGCATACCAGAGCACATCGGTCGCCAATTCGAAAAGCATCATTACAAAGATACGGAGACCAACTAATTGAAAAGTTGCAAGTTTCATCTTCATTGCAATGCAATCAACATAACTAAATATGGTAATTATTCAGAATTCAACAGCAGGTTTCGGAAAATTTAAAAGATCTGTTACAACATATCACCCTCCGCAAAGATAGAATTTTTTTTTTGTACAAAAAACAAGAAATTGAAAAGTAAACCCTGAAAACATTTCCGATATTGGAACCGTATAGATCATACCTCAGTAACTTCGAATCTAGAACAATCAAAGAGTGCATGAATGAGTGTCAATTTTACGAAAATAGAAAACAAGAATGGGAATCGTGAATTTCCTCGAAGATCACAAGAAGTACCGAATGAGTTGAATCATAGTCGTACTCTAAAACACCAACATTACAATCAAATCACAATAATAAAAATCACAGAATTTTCAATCAAAATTAAAATCCAAATTATTCAAGAAACCCGAATAATTAAATTTTTTTAAATTTTTTTGTCAATTCTCAAATAACTCTGAAAATCCATGAGGTTTTTTCCATTTAATTGAAAATCCCAATTCAAATATACAGAGATTTCCAACAAGTACTGAGTATAACGACGCGCAACTTTGAGCCGAATTTTGTCAGGAATATACTGTCAGTAAATTAAAAAAAAAAAAATTCCAAAATTTATTTCCAAAAAATTTTTGAAAAATTCACAATTCCCATTCTTGTTTTCTATTTTCTTAAAATTGACACTCATTCATGCACTCTTTAATTTTTCTAGATTCGAAATTACTGAGGTATGATCTATACGGTTCCAAAATTTCTATCGGAAATGTTTTTAGGGCTTACTTTTCAATTTCTTGTTTTTTGTACAAAAGATAATTTCTATTTTTGCGGAGGGTGATATGTTGTAACAGATTTTCAAATTTTCCGAAACCTGCTGTTGAATTCTGAATAATTATCATATTTAGTTATGTTGATTGCATTGCAATGAAGATGAAACTTGCAAGTTTTCAATTCGTTGGTCTCCGTATCTTTGTAATAATGCTTTTCGAATTGGCGACCGATGTGCTCTGGTATGCAATGGAGTCTCTAGTTTCGTTTATCACTTTTGATCGAATTGAAAAATTGAAGGTATGAATCAAAACATGGATAATTCAATTATCGTCCTCATTAAGAGCAAACAATACCTGGAATATAAATGGGTGACTTTTAGAGGCCAGAGTTAGTGTTTTTCTACATTTTTTTTTATGCAAATGGTTGAAAAAAATTGTAGGTATGCGCAATGTTGCCACTTCTTTATATTCAAGAATTTTCGGGAAAATTAATGGGCCAAATCGGTCGAATTGTTTCGGAGTTATAGCCACTTGAAATTTTGAAGTTATTTATTTTTTATTTCAGAAACTACTCGAACGATTAGATTCAAACTTGGCAATTAGGTGGAGTATAACGACGCGCAACTTTGAGCCAAATTTTGTCAGGATCATACTGTCGGTAAATTTCAAAAAAAAAAATTCCAAAATTTTTTTCCAAAAATTTTTTTTTTTTCGAAAACCTTTTATCATATCCAGAAAAAATTCCACTCTGATTTTGGACTTCATATTTCACAGCAGTGTAACGAATTTCAGTGATACTATTATGAGTTTTAGAGTTATCGGGAAAAAATATGTCAAATTTCGTTCCTTTTTTCGGTATAACTCGAAAAATACTGATTCAATCCTGATAAAACTCCGCAGCGTTTTGAAGATGCTAAAAGACAACTTTATGCAGAATTTCTTGATGATAGTGTCATTAGAACAATTTGAAAAAAAATTTTCTGGGATTTTCTTATCATATCATCCTCATTGAATTCTGTATGAACCTTCGAACTGTAATTTTCCGATGAAGTACCGGATTTCAATTCAATCTGATGTGTATTTTTGGAAATATTGGGAAAATAAAATTCTGAATGGATATATCTGCGAAATCATTGGGTGGATTTTTCCCATTCACGAATTCGGCCTTAGTAATTAACGTCCAAACCTTCTCTACAAATATCGAGTTTCTAAGTTTCGGAAGCTATTGTGTTTACGAAGTCTATCGTTAGTTCAAATTCGTTGCCGAAGCGGTCATCTACATTGAACATGCGCGCAAAAGCTGCTGCCTTCACGGAGGTGCTTTTCTAGATTTTTTACAAATGTTCCATGCTGTAACACAGATGCCAGAAATCATCAACTTTGTCGGCATTCTCTATAACAGAAAAATAGTTCGTTTCGCGCAGGATTGCCACACTAGGGGATTTTCCCCAAAAATGAGGGGATTATTTTTGGTGATTTTTTGTGTATTTTTTTCTTGAGGATTTATTTTTACGCGCTTGTTCTGGGAAACAGCGCGTTATCATTTCGTCACGATGTCTGTAATTTTCGAATTTTGAGCGGCAGTTAGTCTCAAACGACTAGGTTGGACTCACTGATGAAGAATCCGTGGAATCCTTCGACAGGAAGGAACTAAAGTCGTCAAACTTTCAGGTTAGGTTAAGATCCTGAATATCTCGGTTAAGTTCGTTAATGGGCCAAATCTGCTGAATGGTTTTTGTGCTACGGCCATTTGAAATTTTGATTTTTCAATAACTCGAAAAATATTGATCTGATCGAAATGAAACTTGGTTCGAAGATGAATAGTATCAACAAGAAGAATTATTCTTGGAAAAATTCGAGAAAAAATATTTTTTTATTCGAAAATTTTTATATTTCATTGAAATTTGACTGAAATTTTCAGGTCACCATTTTGCAATGTGAACAAGCGCTTAAAAGCTGCTGACTTCACGTCAGTGCTTTTCTAGATTTTTTAATGGAGTATTATCAGAGGTTTTCAGTCAGGTCTTGGACAACTCGACTCAAATCCAGACTAGTGGTCTTATGAATTCTTCCCTACCTTCAGAGAACATAAAAAAAATGCGAGTTACGGATTTTTTCTACGAATCCGGCAATAATAATTCTATAACGATAGTATAACGATGTTTCACAGATGCAAGTGGACTAGAAAAGTTTCGCCCTTCCGATCCTTCCGATATTCAATAGTTTTCCTTCACGGTTTATTACCTCTCACCATTATGAATGTTATAAGGATAAACAGATTGAGATGAATAAATTGTCGGAATCTCCAAATTGCAGTGTAGCGAAATTTCCCAATTTATTTATGACCCACCATAATTTACACATTTCATCGTCTTTGTCGGCATATTCAATTATGGAAATATTTACGAAAGGGATCTCAAATATTTTTTGGTCCAATAAAGAGGTGAATTTTGATTCATGATATTCGGGCAATAACTAACGTTCGGTAAATTCCATGAATTGAAATTGTAATGAAAAAAAATTTTCGAAGATTTTTTCCAAAAGTTTTGAATTTAGGGTATGTTTGCATTTCGACTGGGGTAATTGAACCTTTTTGTATGAATGGAAAATATATTATACTTATTCGATATATTACTTCTTTTCTTCATTCTCACCCAAAAATGATAATATTCTCGCAGAAATTTCCTTCACATCTAATATGTACGATAAAAAACAATAAGGTACGATAATGTGTACGATAAAATAGGATGATTCCGAATAAGCAGAACCATATTTAAGGCTTGTCGCCCCGGCAACGCTGTAACAAGTAGAACATTCTCGAGCGAGCAGTGCGGCCGGTCGCGAAAGTTCTAGAACGTTCGTACATTAAAAATGCACCGCGTTTCCTTGACAACAGCGTCGACACGACTTTTTTCTCCCTTCCCCGCTTCAAAAAAAGGGATCTTGGTGTGTCCCAATTTGACGTTAGACAGGTCCGAGACAGGCTTATAGTAGGAATAATAAGCATGTCTCGAGTCTCGACCCCCGCGGGTGACTTGAGACACCAAAAAAAGTTTTTTGAAATTGAAATTGAACCATTCTGTTGAAAGTGACTTCAAGATATGTGCCAATATTCATCTAAATCTGATGAACAGTCTTCCAAATAGAATTTTCTCCACAAGAAGTGGAAATAATTTGATTTTTTCCGATTTTTTACAATACGATCCTCGCGCATGAAGTTGACGTTGGCATTTTACAACTAGCTAGTAAGTTCAAATCTAATCGCTTCAGTTCTTCTTCAAATATTGGGGAAATAACCTCAAAAAAAAATTCATACAGCCACGCAATTGGACATATCTCTTCCCCGCAGTATCACCGAAATCAAAATTAGGAACAGACTTGAATTTGAAGCACTCTGCCGAATTTCATTGAATTCTGTGTCCGAAGATTTTTCTTTCAAAAATAATTCAGGGAAATTTTCGAAATGATATTTTCTTTACATTCTTTCAGTGAATCCTGTCCGTATATTCTACGACAAATTTCAATCTGATCGCTTCGATAGTTATCGGAATATTGAAGAAATAAACTTGAAATTTCGAATAACCCTCATCAAAATTTCGATGTTCTCCGAAAAAAACAACTTGTTTACATTTCCCAACAATTAGATCCTCACGAAATGTTGCACCAAGTTGCCAGTTTTCATCTTCCAACTTATTACGAAGCTTCAATCTGATTGCATCATTATACAAACCTTCACTATGATCGAATTTCTTGAGATATTGGGAAACCAATCTGAAAATTTTTTCTTCGTCCGACACGCATGTATCGCCTGAAAATAGTCGAATTGATAATTTCCACCTAATATTTTGCTTTATTCCCAGTAGGAGGGACTGAGTTATTTCGAAAAGCACTGGTGAATGTAGAAACATAATTTCGACCAAAAAAAATAACGCTATGCATGCAGGGTATACTGAAAGAAACCTTTATTTGTATTCAGTGAAATAAATAAACAGAACAGAAATATCTGCTTTGAATAGGGCCGAACTACCGTAAGTTCATGTATAATATTGGTTATCTTGACAACTAGCGAACAATGTATTTCTTTCTCATAAACAAAATATTTATTTATAACTGTTGATACTACGTTGATTGTAATGATGTATATTCTAGGGAGAAATAAAAGAATCATTATATTTATTCTTTCAGAAAATCATACCAAACTCGCCTTCTTGTATTGAAGGTTCTTGTATCTCAAGGTTTCTCACAAATAAATTAATATTTTGTGTAAAATTATATATTTTAGGAAGAAATGAATGGAACATTATATTTATTGTGTCAGACATTTATACCAAACTTGTATACTTGTTTGAAAAATACTCAGAAGTTTCTCCTAAATAAATTAATATTCGGTTCTACAATATGAGTGCTTTTGAGAAACATATCATTTATTATCAATAAAACAATAAAAAATTATTTTGAATGCAATAATGCATTTAAGTATAAACTATACAGGGTGTTTCATCATAAACTGGTCAAACATATATATCCGTATAGATGACATTGGGAAAGTCATTTTTGCCTTATGACATACACCCCGTTTTCGAAGCATAAGCGAGATACAGGGTTTTCAATGCCCACTTTGAGCAATATTCTGATATCTGTGTTGAGTTACACGTGACCTTCGAAATAACGGTTTTTGGTCACATCTTAGTATTTTTTGGTGGTCTCTTGAATTGTGGTGTAGAAGTCTGGAAAAAATCTCCAAAATGGCGGAAAATCTACAAAGTTGGAATTTTTTGTTTTCGATTGCCGAATTGGATAGCATTATTTTAATGTACTCATTTTTCTTAGATTTTCCGTGAAAACATTTTTTCAAAATTCAAACTCAACTTTTTTTTGTTGAAATCTTTCGAGGTTTCGAGGTCGAACTAACTTCCATTCTGAACACTGCTGTCAAAACAGAATGACAATATATCCATTGGTTTTAATTTTAAAGCCTTCCAAAGATTCCGCTCGGAGTACTTAAATAAATTTTATTTAGGAAAGTGGTGTTATAAGATATCTCAGATAGGATATTTCAAAATGGTTGATTTCGAGGTTGAAAGAATAATGAATAATGTCGAATAATATCAATTAAAAAGACCAAACTTGATCATCAAAATCTATCAACCCGGGATACAAGGAACGGAGGGTATATTACAAAGGACAATAATTCAGAAGCCGACACAACAGGATTTTTTTTTAATATGTGTACTTATCTACTATTTGCGGTATTTTATTACCAGAATCCACAGTACAATCATAATCAAAATATTTGATTCTTTCATTGAGATGTTCTGATTTGACGTATTTCTTCAAAAAAATTATTTCATTGAGAATTAGAGCTATCTCATAGCGACAAATTCATTCTAATGAATCATGCATCACATTACAAGACACGTTCGATGTATGATGATAGTTGTCCAAGTCATTGAATAAACAATATTCTTTTGTAGCGAGCACCCTCAGGACACACGACCCCACCCTTTGATTCCATTAGTTGATGTTCTTAAATGTTGCGAGCAATTTGATGAATCTCTTATAGTTGTGCCACCTTCATTGCACATAGTCCGACAAATGTTTTTAGAAGAATAACAGAATGTACAAAAATAGTTTGCTTTGAAGCTTTCAGGCACCACAAATTGAATTAAGTCCTAGGTTATCACCCACAATTGCAAATAAAACGAAATAAACTTTTATCTTTTTTTCACCAATATCGATCTCAACACTATTTTTCTCTAGATTTCTCAAATCTCTATAAAAATCCTGAAAAACTTTCTTATTTATTAAGTGAACACTCCCTATACTTTGTGAACACCGGTCTGTGTTTCCAGTGGATTTCCAGACTCAAAGTCATCATAATATAAGAAGAGTGGTAGTACAATTTCATTTTGATATTATGTTTTTCTTCGATATTTAATCCGAAGGTACTTTATGAACGTAACACCATGTAGAATCACATAAAAGGATCCGTTTTACTTATAACTTCTGAATTTTTTTAGATTTCTATTTTATTGGCTGGAATGAAGTTTTTTCAAAAATTTTAATCTTTATAATCAGTTACAGGGCCGTATCTAGGGCGTGGCAAAGGTGGCACTTGCCACGGGCGCAAGCTCCGCATGGGCACCAAAAACTATCCAAAGATAAAAAATGAGAGCGCCAGGCGGAATAAATCGGAAGATCACAACTCGATTTTCATTTATACGCCCCACAATGATGCTGAGGAATCTTGAAACATAAATATTGCTGGCCTTCCTTTGGATTTGCGTACTAAGCCTAAAAAAAAAGGTGAAAAAATATAAATATGGCTATGTTCAAGCGTGCCGCAATTAAGTCATAAATATTTCTGTCGGGCGTCGGCATATTCAAAGATGCCGCCTTCAGGTCATAAAACAATAATTACTGTCGCGCGTCAGCATCTGTGCTTACCCCTATGTTCAACAAGAGTTTTTTGCGCTTCATCAATTTTTGTGTGAAGGACGGCTTCTTTGATACAATTCTGTGATATTCCAGGAATTGTTTTTATTTTCAATTCGCCATCACCAATCAGACTTTTGAACCCCCAAGAAAAAAAATATATAAATACGAGACATACTGAATATTATTACATTTCTGTTCTGGCAAAACAAGGTTTATTTCAAACTACCTTGAGTGCTTTAGCGTGTTCTCTAGTTTCTAGCCATAACTTCAATTGTTTTAGATATATTTTGAATTCCATCAAAAGACATACTGGTATCTCGGATAAGTCAAAGAAAATTTTCCATGAAAAAGAATATTTTTCAATATGAATCAAATATATCCTTGGCTAGCGAAATTGGCATAACGGTTTGTGTTTCCTGTTTCATTTCATAATTTTCATTTCAAGTTAGACCAACTTCAATAAAACAGAAAACTTATATTATGGGTTGATTTGTGTATTCAATTATTTATGCAATCAGATATTATAATCTTTCCACAAAACATTTTCTTATTTTTTTTAGATATAGGTACATATTTATGAATATTTTTGTTCCGTTATTTTCATTTTATTTTATTTTTACGATATATATGAAATGTGTGTTTCAATGGTTTCAATAAATATGAGTGAATATGTATAATATTGTGTATTATTTCAAAACATTAACGAAAACATATGACTAAATCATGAAGAAAAGAATAATCTAAGAAAATGTAATTGATCTACGCAAATGGGGGTGGACGCCGTCTAATATTTTGCTACAGTCACCATAGTACCTAGATACGGCCTTGAGTTGTCAAAAGGATTCTCCAGTGAATTGTACACATTGTTCAATTCAACAAAAAGTCCTGTGGTAATTATAATTCATGTAGATCAATTCGATTTTTAATTTTTGAGAATATATCATAAATCAATATATGAGTATACTCTACAACCTCTTGAATTGATTTTCGCGTATAATTTGTGTTCTTGTAAAAATTTGTCAAGAATGTAACAACAAAATTAAATATTTCATCATAATTAGTCAGATCTTCATTAATAAGAATTTATTCGGAAACATTTGAATTTCTTTTATTGGTAGCAACGAGAGATTCCTCAGAGGTAAATGAAACATGGCCAGAGTTTTGTTTAAAATTGATTGTGCTGTGATGACTGGGCAAATGTTTTTTAACGCACTGAAGTCTTTTGAGGCATGCAGAAAATCTGCTTGTATAGAAATCAGAGTACTTGTGGAAAGGTTTTTATGTGGAATAAATAACTCTATATTCTCAGAAAAAAGAAGGACAAATTCTTCAAGTAAGCAATATGAAGAAAATATTACCCAATGAAAATTTAAGTCAAAAAACAAGTATGGAATAATACAGAATATTACTTGATACATTTCATATGTAAACATTATATAAACACCTTGAATATATATAATAAAATCATTCATGAAGTTGACTGGTGAAGAGTGAAACAAACGGGGAACTGTCATAACAAAAACAAAATATGTTTTTCTGAGAGACAAAATAAACAACTTTTTTGAGATTAATCGAATCATGTTAGTTTTCACTGGTCTTACTGATAATATCTACATCTAGTATTAAAGGAATAGGCAAGTCCAATTTAGTTTTAATTCGATAAATGGCATGCTGTATAAATAACCATATATATGTTCACATTCAATCTAATATTTCAGATGAAAAGCATGATATGTTTTGAAACATGGATCTATAGCCTTCATCATAGTTCCTACTTTGTT
This sequence comes from Myrrha octodecimguttata, assembly GCA_958510865.1. NCBI lineage: Eukaryota > Metazoa > Arthropoda > Insecta > Coleoptera > Coccinellidae > Myrrha > Myrrha octodecimguttata. Next base: position 1,812,221 of record OY294064.1, on the reverse strand, counting down.
AAGGTGACCACTAATATACAAATATACATGTTGAATTGTCGTACCATTGGCTTCAACAACAATGAAGGAATGGAGAGGTATTTCTAAGGCTTCAAGTTTTTCTGTTCTACTTCTTAATTTATCTGCAATGTCTCCAGCAAACTGAAAGAATAAGAAAATGACATGTCAATGAATTATCATGAATGTTAAAATTGTTTCAGTGATAACAAAAACCACTGGAAAAGAGAAAAGAAAAAACATTATTGCTACGGATTTTTTATGTTGTCGAACTCACTTCTACTCTCAAAATTAAAGCATTTTTCTTGAATCTGTTATAGTAGGTTTCCACTGCTAGCGACTCTTCCCATATGTATGTCTCGATCTATTTGGAAGTGAGGATATGAGTGAGCCAAGTATCAAACAGATTTTATAATCTGAAATTGAAACCAGAATTGAATAATATTCATAGGTATATAAAAAGACCAGAAAATTGTATGATAAAGTGCTGATCTGTAAAGTACTAACTCATCATCCTTTATGGCATCTGACTGAAGTAAATTAAGAAGTAGTTTATCTGTATCCAAATTTACATACTCCCTTCTGATAGATATTGAATCATTTATAACTGCCTTCCAATTGGAAATGAAAGAGACTTTTTCAGAGAACATCTTTTCAAATTTTCTTTCGACCTATAAATGATCATATTGAAAGATCAGCCAATAGGACTTCAGAAAAGTAATTAGAATTTCAGTAATTTCTACCCTATACTGATTTACTCGAATGCAAAAAAATAAATTGAATATTTTGTCAGCTTTAACCCTTTGTATTTTGTTCTGTTCGAATTGAATCGATATAAATCTATTGCAGCCATTCTGAACAGAGCTGTGCCGAGCACTGATGGAAAATGCTCCGAGCACAAAGCACTAAGCCCTTTCGAAAAGTGCTCCGGAATCTCGAGCACTTAGCACTCATTTTTTGTTAAATGCTCGCGATTACCAAGCACTTTCAAAAACTAATTCGTTTACACGAGCATCGAGCACTAAGCACTTTTTAGTATGAAACTTTGACTTTAAGACTTTTTCAGCCAATTGTCAGTAATTTTGGCATTTCGGTTTTTCGAAGTCGGAAAACCATCCTAGGACCGACCATAATTTGGAACCCGAACAGAGCTTTTCTCCTTCGAGATTTATCGTGTTTACGACTGGACAGAATCGAATTTCACTCCGGATTCTTCATTAGTGATTACTTCCAAAATATAGTTTTCGCCATAATAATATGCTGTCGAAATAATGGAAACATAAAGACATGGCTCAGAGAGTGCATGGCCTACGGCGAACTCGTTTTTTCGCGAATGTTCTAGGGAATAGCGTGCTATCGTATGTTTGGTGTTTGGTTTGTCTGTAATTTTCGAATTTTGAGCCGAAAATGGTCTCAAACGACTAGGTTGAACCGATCCAGTGTCAAAGTCGATTCTGTTCGGCCGGCCGTCCAACCGAGGACCCGATATCTGTCGAACGGAGCAAACTAGAGGCTTGAAACTTTCAGGATAGGTCGAGCATCCGAATGCCGCGGTTATGTTCGTTGATGGTCACAAGCGGCCCAACGGTTTCAGCGTTATAGCTATTTGAAATTTTGAGGTTATTTCCCTAATATTGAAACTTGGCACTTATTTGGGGCACAATGACACGCAACTTCCTGCAAAACTTTGTTGAGATCGTATCGTCAGTAAGATTGAAAAAATGTTTTTAACATTTTTTCAGAAAAACTTCCATTATCAGAAAGAGTTCACTACAATTGAAAAAAATCTGCTTATATCTTGAACACCATATTTCATAGCAGTGTGCCAAATTTCAGTTCGATATGTTCATAATTCTCAGAGATATTCGGAAAAAATATTCGGAGGCAATTTTGGATGGTTTTTTACTTAGTATCGTTATTTTTTTCGCAATGACTCAAAAAATGAAATTTCAATTATTGTGAAACTTGGTAACTAGTTTGAAAATGCTGATTTGCAACTTTGTGTGGAATTTCGTGATGATCGTGTCATTAAAACGATCTGAAAAAAAATTTTTTTTACAAATATTCAATATTCTGTGATCTTCTGATCATATTATCCTCACGAAATTCCGCGTGAACCTTCGAGTTGTCATTTTTCAATCAAATACTAGATTTTAATTCGATTTCATCTGTATTTCTGAAAATTTTTTTTGTGTACCTTCCTGATTTAATATCGATGAAAATACTGTTTCAATGAGCTGACCTTCAGATCAATAGAACCCAAGATTTTTGAGATCGAAATTGTATGACATTATATGGAAACATTGACAGGACAGTAACTGCTTCCGAGGTAAGAGAATAAGTTTTGAAATATTACACTGTGTTAATTCAATTATGTTTTTAACTGTTTTATGATTATAGAGTTCGAAGAAGCAACAAAATAGTTGCGAAACGTCGCTTGAAGGAATGAATTAGTGTCTTATTTCCGACCTATTCCAATCCTACGAATTATCCTAGATTTTTGAAACTATTGGGTGTTAACATTTTGAATGGCTATATCTGCGGAATCATTGGGTGAGTGGTCACTAATTCGGCATACGTAATTGAGGCTTCACAAATATCGAGTTTCTAAGTTGTTTCTTTCAGAAGTTATTGTGTTCAATATCGGCCGTTAGGCTGGTTAACGAAAGCTTAAGAGAAAATTTGTACGACTCCTTGATGATCGTTTAGTTAGATTGAAATAAAATTCAAAATTTTGTTTCCACAAATTTTATATTTGAATCATGTCATTTTTCATTGAAGTACTGGATTCAATTCGATTTGATCTTAATTTTTGGAAATACTGGGAATATGAAATTTAGAATGGGTATACATATTACGAAGGTATAATTCGTGAATGGGTGAAATCCGCACAATGATTCCGAGGATATATCGATTCAAAATTTTATATTTCCAATATTTCTCAAAAAAACGCAGATAATATCGAATTGAAATCCAATATTCGACGTGTTTGACTCCCTTATGATGAATCCGTGATCCAGATCGATGTTTGGCTGTTCGGACGTCCGTAAACACGATTACTCTCCAAACGAAAAATCTAGAGCCCTGGAAAGTTGCAGGGTAGGTTCAGAGCCTAAATATATTGGCAAAGTTCGTTTATAGGCATAATCGGTCGGGAAGTTACAATGTTATTGACGTGAGCATAATTATATATTTTTGTCCCATAACTTCTAAAATGGACAGCTTCGTGCCAAGTTTCGTGATGACTGTTCAATCAGGAGCTCAAGTAGATGTTTCTCAGGTTTCGGTATCGGTCTTCAAATCGGTAGAAATATCGATAAATTGGTAGCCTCGGTAACGCCGAAAGAACCGTATCTACTAGTTCTGCCACGCATGAACGCTCTTCTTCAAAATGCGCATGCGTTCGGTGAGGGACTGATTGCGGAATCGGACCCAAAAACCTAGCTCTAATCACTTGAAATTTGTAATTAATTATCCACTAAACAACAGCATATGGGCATATATCAAAAAATTCTTATTATAACTCCAGAAAATATTGAAACTTATCTAATGCCCCACCATCATCACGAATTTTGCAGAAAATTGTGCATCAGCGTTTCCAACTACCTTCCAAGTTCCATCATAATCGGATCAGTACTTTTTGAGTTTATCCGGAAATACAACGATACCGAGGAAAAACCACGAAATTTGACTGATTTTTTTTCCTAATATTTCCGGAAATGAAAATCTGATCGAACTGAAATTTGGTAAAATATTTAAATTTAAATATTGACTCGAAGGTCTGAAAAATTCAACTGAAATCTGATGACAGTTTCAGAAAAAAAACTTTTTTGAAAAAAAATTTGGGTTTTTTTTTTCAATTCACTACCATCCAAGAAAATTTTGCAGGCAGTTGCGCCTTGATATTCTCCAAGTAGTTATCAAGTTTAAATTTGATCGCATGAGTGGGTAGTGAGTAGGAAATAACAAAAATTAGGATTCTGTGAAGGAATATATTGGTTTTATTCTGGATATATTGAATTGTTTTAATAAACATCTTTTGAAAATGCTTCTGAACAGAATGAGTCACAAAAATTACCATGCATTTACTCAATTTAAACCGTATAGTTGTGTACTTTTTACAATTTTCCAAGTACAAAATTTCAGGAAAGTCGTTACTATTTTGTTTTTCGAGATATTGATCGAGGAACCTCTCGGTGGGAATCCGTATATCAACGAATGCTAAACGTATTGGTGCATGAATAATTCCACAAAAAATTTCAAAAAGCACTGCCGTGAAGGCAGCAACTTTTGCGCGCATGTTCAATGTAGATGACCGCTTCATCAACGAATTTGAACGTGCGCGCAAAAGCTGCTGCCTTCACGGCAGTGCTTTTTGAAATTTTTTTCTGATAAATTACTGGATTTCAATTCGATCATATCTGTATTTTTGGACATATTGTAAAAATAAAATTTTGAATGGGTATATCTACGGAATCATTGGGCGGATTTTACCCATTCACGAATTCGACCTTCGTAATTAAGCCCCAAACCTACTCTACAAATATCGAGTTTCTAAGTCGTTTCTTCCGGAAGTTATTGTGTTCACGGTCAGCCTAACGGCCGAGTGCGTAAACACAATAACTTCCGAAAGAAACAACTTAGAAACTCGATATTTGTAGAGAAGGTTTGGACCTTAATTACGAAGGGCGAATTCGTGAATGGGTTAAATCCACCCAATGATTCCGTAGATATACCCAAACAAAATTTTATTTTTCCAATATTTCCAAAAATACAGATCAGATCGAATTGAAATCCAGTACTTCATCGAAAATAACAGTTCGAAGTTTCATACAGAATTTAATGAGGATGATATGATGAGAAAATCATAGAAATTTTTTTTTTCAAATTGTTCTAATAACACGATTATCACGAAATTTTGCATAAAGTTGTCTTTCAGCGTCTTAAAACTAGCTGTGAAGTTTAATCAGGACTGAATCTGTATTTCTCGAGTTATACCGAAAAAATCAACGATATCGAGAAGAAAACCTCGAAATTTGACATATTTTTTCCCGATATCTCCAAAACTTATGATCGTATCGAACTGAAATTTGGTACATTGCTGTGAAATTAGAAGGTCAGAGCGCGAGTATAATTTTTCTTGGATATGATGAATGATTTCCGAAAAAAAAATTTTTTTGGAAAAAAATTTCGAAAAAATTTTTTTTTTTAAATTACCAACAATATAATCCTGACGAACTTGAGCTCAAAGTTGCGCGTCGTTGTACTTCACCTAACTGCCAAGTTTGAATCCAATCGCTCAAGTAGTTTCTGAAATAAAAAATAAATAACTTCAAAACTTCAAATGCCTATAACTCCGAAACTATTCGATCGATTTGGCCCATTAACGAACTTAACCGCGGCATTCCAATGCGCGACCTATCCTGGAAGTTTCAAGTCGCTAGCTCACTTCCTTCGACAGTTATCGTGTCTACGACCGGCCGGCCGGACAGAATCGATTTTGACACCGGATTCGTCATCAGTGAGTCCAACCTAGTCGATTGAGACCATTTTCGGCTCAATCATCCAAAATTACAGACATTTGGACAAAACGATAGCACGCTGTTCCCCTAGAACATGCGCGCAAAAACAAAGCTATCCTCGTTTATGTAAGTGGCCTGCAGATGTGCGGTCATTATCTAGGTAGATTTGACGCGTTGTAGGTTGACGCAGCGAACAATTTTCAGTTCCCGAGATCTGTGAATCGAAAATTTGAATACTAGGCCGAATACTTGGTGCGTAGAAAATGTTATTCAGTGAATTAACGTCATTATCATTTTACTTTCGTGATTTACTCCAACCCCGTAAAGAAAATAAGGCATTATGTCTCAGCCCTCCAATGATGTCTACTATCGAAAAAATATTTGGTGAGTTATCAATTTTACTGATATATCGTACATATAATATAAGTAACATACGTACATATTTCATTCCGTACTCAAGTGTGGGAGTTTTTCTTATAATGGGACACACATTGTGATATAGGAAATAGCCCAAATTGGTAAAATTTTTTGAAATCAGTGTGATATTTTTATAAAAATCTCAAAAGAATATATATATAAAAAGGTAGTTACGAACACAACTCGAAAAAGTTATATTTTTGATTGAGTCATATCAATTCAAAGTTGTAAGTCAAGTTATTTCAATTTGCTGCTTTAGTTGTAATAGTCCCGTGAGAGATATTTATTTATACAATTAATAAGAGCCAAGGTAACCTATATTTCGATTATTTTGAAACAGAGTTTTGATTCATTGTTCATTTTCCGGATTTTTTTGGTTTTTTCCATTATATGAAACAGAACTGTTGAAAATTAATTGAAGATTATTATTCATAGAAATTGCATCTACTCATTGCGCGAATTAAAATTTGCCTCGAAGACAGTTCCTTGAAAGAATGTTGCTTTATGAACAATATACAAACAGTACAAAATATAAACGAGAAGAACTGTAAAGTTCCAGAGTCTAAACTATAAACCTATCCGATTCCTTCACCGGACAATAAATCCAAAATCCTCAGAATTATTTTTTTGCAATATTCTTGTATTTCAAAAATTTCGGCCAAACCAACATTTCCGACAATCACAGGCACGTAGATTTTTTAGACGTGGAAATTTCCTAGTTTTTTTAGTGTTTTCATGAAAAAGACCATATTTGATCTAATTTGCTTCAATAAAGTTAGGTTAGGTTAGGTAAGGTTAGGTTAGGTTAGGTTAGTAATAAGTATTGATGCATATTCATTTCGTTATGTTTTATTTCAGTGGAGTTCCTGGTGAGTTGTCTTCATGATCGTAATAAGTATCAAAAGATTGTGGTGAGTTAACTTTCCATAACTGTAATTATATATTTTATTGAGAGGTTTTTTTGGTATTCTAGGTAATCTATAACCTAGTTGTAATTTTATATTCTATTGTTATGAGGAATTCAACTATATACGAACCTACAGGGTAAATGCGTGAATTCATAGTAAGGCTCAATTTAATATACCGGGTGTCCCACGAATATCGTTCGTCAAAATATTTCTAGAAAGGAATCGAAATTCACATTTGCAATTTTGGACCTAAGCTTTGCTAGATAGATACCTCCCTGACATTTTTGAGATTCGTGAGACTTTCGCTGGAAGTGATACCAACTTTCGTTTTTCATATGATAAGCTCCATATTTCATAATAAAATAGATTTCTTATGAATGTTTGAGTTGTGTTAATGTCAAATATTCGTCAGAAATTTCTTTTTGAACGTCAAATTGCAAAAAACAATAGGTCTCTTGCATGTAACCGGAATTATCATATTTTTTGTTTTTCTCATTCTATATCGATACAAAATCCTAATATATGCTATCATACACACTTCAACAAGCGGCGAATTTTTAATAAATCGATTATAAAAATGGGCAAATCGCTACTCAAGGTCGAAGCTTCAGATCACCTTCTACGTCACTCGTTATTGTACGATTCACGGATCGATACAGCCGACGCTGTCCATTGGCTTGCTACAGTACAAAATACACGAGAAGATTGAAAGTTATACATGGAAGCCGCGAAGTTTCGTTTGTTTAAACAGTCGTTATGCGGTGCCAAATTTGAAAGATCATTTCCTCGTTGAAAATTGAAATTTTTGACGGTGGTTAAAGTTTTTCAGTAGTCTTATGGATAGAAATTTTGATTCCCATGATGAAAAAATCATGCAAGAGACCTATTTTTCTCAAGTTTTTCATTGAAAAAATGTCGTTCTTAGGCTTCCACGAGGAGAAGGTTAGTCAATCAAAAACCACGATAAAGGAAGTCACAAAAGCGTTGGCAATTTCGAAAACGTGAAATCTAAATTCTTTCGAATTAGAACCTGTTTTTGCGCGCATGTTCTGGGGAACAGCGGCTATCGTTCTGCCCAAATGTCTGTAATCGTCGATTATTGAGCTGAAAATGGTCTTTAACGACTAGGTTGGACTCGCTGATGACGAATCCGGTGTCAAAATCGATTCTGTCCGGCCAGCCGTCACCATGATAACCGGCGTATGAAGGATTCTATCAACTTGAAAATTTCAGGAAGGGTTACATTTCAAAAAACGCAGGTCATGTTTATTAATGGGCCAAATCGTTCAGATGGTTTCGGAGTTATAGCCATTTGAAATTTTGAGGTTAATTTCCTCATATTTCAAAAACTACTGAAGCGATTGGATTGAAAATTGGCAGTTATTTGGAGCATAACGCCGCGCAACTTTAAGCAAAATTTCGTTGAAATCTTATGGTCACTGAATTAAAAAAAAATTTTCCGAACAAATTTTTTTTTCTGAAACTATTGTTCATATTCCAGTCATACTTTCAGCTCCATATTTAACAGCAGTCTATTGAATTTCAATTCGATACGGCTATTAATTTTGGAGATATTGGGGAAAATATGTAGAATTTCGTGGTTTTTTTCTCGATGTCGTTGTTTTTTTCGGTATAACTCAAGAAATATTGATTCAATCGTGATGAAACTTTGCAGCTAGTTCAAAGATGCTGAAGGATAAAATTGTGCTAAATTTCGTGATGATCGTGTCAATACAACAATCTGAAAGAAAAATTTCAATTTTTTTTTTCAAATATTCAATATTCTGTGATTTTCTCTTCATATTATCCTCATTAAATTCTGTATAAACCTTCAAACTGTCAGTTTTCGAATAAGTACTGGAGTTCAATTCGATATAATCTGTATTTTTGGAAATATTGTGTGAATAATCTTTGAATGGGTACATCTGCGGAATCATTGGGTGGATTTTATCCATTCACGAATTCGGCCTCTGAAATTAAGGTCTAAACCTTCTCTACAAATATCGAGTTTCTAAGTTGTTTCTTTCGGAAGTTATTGTGTTTACGGTTCGGCGGTTAGGCCGCATCGAGTTGCCGTCTTGGTTATATGATTGAGCACATTTATAAGTGAAAACCCTACATACAAGCTACAAGCCTTTGACCTTTTCCTTCAGAATGAATAGTTTTCTCACCCAATACGAACATTTATCGAAATGAAATGGAACCTATGACTACCCGAAAAAAGCCTTTTCCGTCGACCAAATGCGAAAATGGCAAAAAGCACACGATCTGTGGTCGTCGGAAAAATAGTGTACATTACTTGTGTGGAAAGTGCCATATCACACTAGTGGGATATCGCTGGCGCCTCGTGCGACAACATTCCCCCACTGATTTGTAATGGGTCACTCTCCACACTGGTTACGTAATATACTATTTCGAGCAAGAAAAGAGTTATAATAATTGGTTCAGTTGTTCCAGAGATTAGCCATACTAAACAAACAAAGTTCACCTCCTTATGGGGGTGTTCCAGAAAACATACCAATCCTTAAGGACACGAGTCCTTGGGTTGATTCTGGAAGAAGACTTTCAACATTGTGTACGCTCCTCCAATTCTTAAAATTAGTTGTTATTTTTTAGACCCTCTCATGTAGCGACACATTCCATTTTGTGAACTCTTCACGCTAGACACACGTTTATTTCGTTATAAAATAAAATCAATTTTTTTTGATCAAATAATTAGTGAACACCCTTCTATTGTCTCATTAATTCTGCTTCAGTTATTCTGTTAAGGTATGCCCATTCTGAAGAACTGGTTTGTTATGTAGGCGATGATCGCATGTCGGACGGAAAAATTAAAATATCTAAATTTGTCCAAAAATGAATAACAGCCTGTATATAAGCATATATCAGGTTCGAATTCTTTGAAACCGAATTTCAAAGATTTTCGTTTTTAAGTACTGTTTTTTATCATCTTGGAATATGCTTACTCCCAGATAGCACAATAAGATCCTGGGGATGTTCTTGGGATTATCGAGCAGGGATATTAGTATATCCCAGAGAAATCCGAATTCGTCTATACATCATCCTCAGGATATCCTGAGGATATAGAATGTTACTAAGTGGGAATCCCCCAGGTGGTGTTTTTGTATATCCGGAGGATATACTCCACAGACCATAAGCTATCAAGAGGACATCCTGAGGATGACTTATTTAGAAAAGTGGGAACTCCCCCAGCGGTCTACGCATATATTCTAGGGATATAGTTCCAAGTTGACTATAGGACATCCCTAATTTAGACTAAAGCAATGTACGTAATTTCAATAATTTTTATTCTAAAAGAAAGCCTACAAAAAAAAGGGATACTACATATTTCTCAACTTAGCACAGGGTTCAATCATCTTTTTACATCTCTCTAGCCAGCCAGCAACAGATTTTTCCGTCTTTCTCAGTGTAGAAATTTTCGCAATTTCATCAGCGTCTGAAACAAAATATATAAATTGAAACGATAAATTAATTGCAGACTTATTTTGCTTACCATTTATCAATTTTGTAATATACAATCTCCCAAATTTCCTCTTTTTCTTCGCCAGTTAAACTGCATTGCCGTTGTCACTGATTGGGGGAGTCATTGCCCCTCCTATAAATTCATAACTATTGTGTTTCTTCCGCATTGTGCAATCTCTTTGGCCTAAAATTAAAAGTCAGCAAGTTACATTAACATTATGACAAATGACATTCAGACAGTTGCAAATACTTATCAACACAAAATGTGATTTCAAGCGATGGACCAAAAGCTCCGGTTATAGATACGGTTATCCGAATTGAAAGATTATCTTTCATCTATGTCAGTTTGGATAACCGTAACTATAACCAGAGCTTTTGGTCCATCGCTTGAAATTGATTAGTTACGGTTATCCAAACTGACAGATTATCCTTTGCCTATAAGTCAGTTTGGATAACCGAACGATAACCAGAGCTTTTGATACATCGCCTGAAATTGATTCATGTTATCCCATTTTGACCATTGAAAAGGACATTATTCAACACATAGCATCAAGGGTAAGATGACAATCAAATACTCAGTGACCTAGCAACCATTAATCAAAGCAATACATTTAATCTTATTTCCTAAAATACTTTTTTTCTGAGAAGAAATTATCATTTAAATCTTCATCAAAATGAATTGAACCTTAGGGCTCATAGGTTGAACTTTCTACTCATGTAGACATTAATATCAGATGATATTAATTGAACTCACGACTAGATGAAAAATTTGCTCACCACTTAAAAAAAAATCTTAAATGTCTCCAGATCTGAGCTATTCATTGGGAAGGTTATATCCAAAGAATCATGATAATTAGTTGATAATAATAATACCGTTCTTTATTCTTTCTGAAAAGGGCATCGACCGAAGTCCTTCAGTCTATTGGTTGATATTTCATCGTTTGCTGGTTTTTGGGCTTCCTTTAGGTTTTGTTTTATTTTCTTCACATCTTGTACAATATCCAACACAATGCTCAGGATAATGTGACACTGCATAATAGAGTCTTAACCATACTTTGATCACCTTAAAAGTTTCACATATTATACTGTCTTATCGAACTGCACCTGATCAACTCACAAATGTTCAAATTATTTTGTGTGCAATGCTTGTTGTATACATTATTTCACATTCTCTTGGTTTGATTTCTTCCACTCACTCTATTTGATGCTGGAAATGAATAAACATATAAAATATGTATTGAATTACTCCTTTTTGTCGTTGGACCCCTATGTTATATTTGTTAGCTAGTTAATGAATTTTTTTATACTTACATACCACAGGGTATAAAATATAGCACAAAATCACTGCCAAAATCCACTTTCGAAATGGACGAATGCAGAACGAGTTTACTGAAGACGACAAGTATACCATTTCATCAGTTCTTGTGTTTTGTAATGCCCATAATTAATATTACTCCAAGTCAAGAAAAGAAGCAAAAAAATAAAAAAATACCGATCAACGCAGAATCTGTCAAATGCCATGATTGACCGATCATAGATTATGAACCACAGAACATAAAGTAATATAAACTTATAACTTCCTAACCTGTGTGATCGATAATCAATGATCTAATAATATTGGGAACTTCTGCGAAGATGCCAGCGCCCTGACGGATAAATTTGGAACCTGTCCAAGCTAGTAGTTTTATGTAAACAAACCTTAGAAATGTGTTGGAGAACGAATATTTATTAAGCAGAGCTTGAATATTTAAAGAAATTATTATAATTTTGTGTAAGATTTCTTGAGAAGGAACTTTTCGTATGGACCACGATATAAAATCGTACCTCAAATCGTTCCTGGAGGATAATTTCGGTGTTATTTTAGTGTATGTTGCTTGGTGGATCAAAATGAACCAATATCTAAGTTTACTTGAATTTCTGGAAAAAAAGGCACCTCAGTAAGTAATTTAAGGACTCTTATTTATGTGAAGAACTGCTGAATGCAGGCTATATTATGTGGTAAATCTAGAATCAGTCCAAATGATATGACTTGTTCTTTGTTTACAAACGAGTGAATCAATAAAATGAAAACAGATTTTCTGCTTTGGTTCTTTTGCATCCTATTACTAAAGAAAAGGAAACAGATAGACATATTTCATTTTCATACTACAGCAGCTCAAGATACACATACAAAATGAAAAATGTCACAGCTGGTTCAACCTACCTTCATATAGAAATGAAAAGTATTAATGTATTTTTGTGAATAACTTCAGCTATTATCAACTCGAACAGTATAACTAGTTTTTGTCAGGTTTTCAACCAGATCACTCTTTTAGAATATGATTTTGTGTAGTATGTGAATTAGGTAGCTGCAGAAGTGCTCGGTAGTTTTTCTGCTGCATTCTTCTTCAGATTTCCCTTATTTTCATATACACCTGAAAACATCATGACATGAAGTTGTTTCGAAATTAATACATTGTAGGTAATTTACCTTTATGAAAATAAACATCTTCAGAGAGATGCAGTGAACATACTTTCATGTATTTCGTGTCCTGTTTTCCAATCTTCAATTTCTAAAGCTAGGCCTTTCTTCTCATTGAGTTCCCTGCCAAATGCTGTTTCCAAATTAACTTTACTTTCATTTGGCTTTGGAAAAAATGAAAACTGGAAGCACTAGATGATCCTTTCTTCTTTGATCATGAATAACATTGAGTTCAGGTACACAACAATAGTCATTTCGGGAGGATGCCATTTCGAATTAATACAATCGAAAATTTTAATCGGAAAGAAAGGAATCGATTGATGAATATTACAAACACTTTCGGTATACCAAAATTTCAACTCGGAGAACAACACTAAAGCTCGAAAATGAACTCCAAAAGTAAGCAAATTACGTTAAAATAGCAGGCACGTCGAAAAACTACTAGCTTGGAAGTGTTCGAATTTCTATCGCCAGAGGGCGTATCGCTTAGCAGTAGTTGCGAATATTATTCACGTTGCTACATTGAATTTTCTTATATTATCAGATTATTTCTGATTTTTTCATAATCCACAAATGATATTCATTGATCTCAGCTTTCAGATATGCACCCAGATATATTAAAAAAGTGAATGATTCGATTTCACACCTCAAGTTGGATATTTTTCGTTATTAAATGATACAACATAGATCAAACCCATAAACATTCTGGCTCTTATTGGTATTTGAACCAGCAATTAACGCGAAGGAGTATTTCGAAAAATTTGACTTGGATTGCATCGCAGCATTCGCAGCTACTAGAGGACATAATTGGGATATACGTATCCTAAATCGTGGGGATATCCCAAGTTGTACATCCCAAGTATGTCCTCTCAGTGTCGAAAATTTAATGTGCATGTTGCAGTTACTCAGAGGACATACTTGGTATATACGAACCCTAAATCATAGGGATATACCCAATTGTACATCCCCCGTATATCCTCCCAATGTCCTGGGACATACGCCACGAATAGGATATTGAGAGGATATACTGGGGATATGGTGTGCTATCTGGGATGATCAACAACTTTCGAACACTCTAAGAGTTATTGTCCGATTACTGCTCCCGAGACATTCAATGACCACAAGTTGTAATTGTCTAGTTCCCTTATAATTCTTGGATTTTCTACAGAGTAATTATGAAAATTGTGCCTATTGACGGCTCCGGAATTGTGGAAGGTTGCTTCATCACTGAATAAAAGAAATTCAAAAAATGAAGGGGTTCTGTTCAATTTGAAAAATTGCCCAGTTACAGAAATTCAGACGGCTTTCAAAATCGCTATCGGTAAACGCCTCGACTCATGTGGATGTCTTCTTTCGGGATATTCGACAGCATAGGATCTACTGGCTAATAAACAGTTTCTGTGGCACTGCCTCATCATGAAAATCATATCAATCATTTCATCTTCACCAAATTTCATCTCAATTTATTGTATTCGGAAATAATTCGAGCTCTGAATAACAATATTTGAATCATATTAACCCTTTCATCTTCACCAAAATTCATCTCAATTTATTGTATTTGGAAATAATTTTGAGCTCTGAATAACAATATTTTGATCAGTAATAATAATCGATGTACTTAATAACAGTTTCTGTAGCACTGCTCCGACATGAAAATCATATGAACCATTTCATTAATAATAAATTTTTGGATGCCGATAAAACTCTGTAATCGAATACACAAATTACCAATAATACTAATGTATGTGTTACTTATTCGGACAAACATTATCATGTTTATGTTGAACTCCAAGGATTATAATTTTGGAAGGGTTTTGAAATTTTTTGAAAATTAGTCATTCAGTTTGGTTTCATTGTGTGACTCATTTAAAATATCCCTTAGTTATTATGTTCATTATTCCTGAAACTTTTGGTTGAAATGTCATTTTTCGTGTCTGCTGGACACAGGAGTGAAAATAATCCTAAGGTTACTTCTGAAAACATGTATGGTTTTAAACTAAGTACATCATCATGGAATAAAATACAGGGTATTACATTCGAAAGAACAGAGAAAAAACAATTTGAAATTCTTCATATTTGGACATTGATAACGGACAACGATGAATAGGCAAAATTTTGAGTTAAAAGAAATCCTGATTAAATTCATGTTTCTATCGCTTCCGGAAATCGGTAAAGGGCTTTTACCGAACTACTGTTACGTAGAAATTTTGCAGTTTTTTCTGAATAAGATTCCTACCGTTGTAAAAATATCCCTAATATCTTGCGTCCTGATAGAGGTATTGAAGAGCATTCAAAATATGCGAAAATATGAAGGGTGTTCCATTAACAAAATCACTCATTCATTGAATAATTTTATTTGGGAACACCCTGTATATTAGGAAATAATTTCTTGAGATGCAGAATTTAAAGTAGGTACAAAGGGAATGCTTTCCAACTAAATTTCTAAAACGTCTGGTTTGGCCACTATGGAAGCCTAACGCACTTTTGCAGGACCCTGTATATAATATGTAAAGAAAGTCGGAAACTCCGAATTTTTTTGTATATTCAAAGGAATTATCATGTTATTGTAGGAAAAAAATGATAAGACTAAAACAGAAATATAAAAGATCCGAAAATGGACACAGAGAATCAAGAAAATAGGAAAGATCCAGAAAAGGACAAGTAAAAATCGAAAAGATCTATTGAAGGACATTTAATAAAGATAAAAATGGAACTGAAAAAAAATCAGCGAAAACAGAAAAAATGTGAAAGAACTGGACACTCGATTGTATAAAGGAATATGCATTCAAAGATACTGTACTAGCGCTGTATTTAGTGCATATTATTTCCTCCGACTGAAGGTAGTTTGAACAAACTTTGATGAGTCTGTCAATTTACGTTCGATTTGCAAAATTTCAATCAACAGGATACGATCGGATCTATACTTGAATTATATGTTATTCAATCATAGTTTTTTCAAACTAACAATGAGGATTTGTACTCTATTTATTCGTTTTCGTATTCATGTAGAAATTCATTCATTTTTTGTTGAATGTTTCCGAGTGGATGTTCATGATATATTCAGTGGAAGTTTCAATAGAACTATTTTCTTCAAATGAGGTTCTATGAAACTCTGAATGCTATCAGGTTGTAGACTATTACAAGAGTCAAACCAATCACAACCACAGGAAATCAACTACATCAGAAATTCTTTCAACAAAAAAAGATCTATTCATTATATTCTTTTGAATTGTGGAAAATTTTCGGAACTATATCGTCTTATATATAATATGTGAAGAAAGTCGGGAACTCCGATTTTTTTGTATATTTGAAGGAATTATTATATTTTTGTATGAAAAAAAATGATAAGACTAACACAATAATATGAAAGATCCGAAAATGGACATAAAGAACCAAAAAATAGAAAAAAATCCAGAAAGGGACAAGTAAAAATCGAAAAGATCCATTGAAGACTTTGAATGAAGATAAAAATAGAACTGAAAAAAAAATGTGAAAGGACTGAAAAACTCGATTGTATAAGGTATAATGCATTCAAAGATACTGTTCAAGCGCTGTATTCAGTGCATATTATCTCTTCAGACTATAGGTAGTTTGAACAAACTTTGACGAGTCTGTCAATTTCCGATCGATTTGCAAAATTTCAATCAACAGGATACGATCGGATCTATACTCGAATTATATGTTATTCAATCATAGTTTTTTCAAACTAACAATGAGGATTTGTACTCTATTTATTCGTTTTCATATTGATGTACATTTTTTTTAATATTTTGTTGAATATTCCTGAGTGGATGTTCATGATATATTCAGTGGAAGTTTCAATAGAACTATTTTCTTCAAATGAGGTTCTATGAAACTCTGAATGCTATATCAGATTGTAGATTATTATCAAAATCAAACCAATACAACCACAAGAAATCTACTATCATCAGAAATTTTTTCAACAAAAAAAAGATCTATACATTATATTCTTTTGAATTGTGAAAAATTTTCGGAACTATATTGTCTTGTATATAATATGTGAAGAAAGTCGGGAACTCCGAATTTTTTGTATATTCAAAGGAATTATTATGTTATTGTAGGATAAAAATGATAAGACTAAAACAGAAATATAAAAGATCCGAAAATGGACATAAAGAATCAAAAAAATTGAAAAGATCCAGAAAAGGACAAGTAAAAATCGAAAAGATCAATTGAAGGACATTGAATAAAGATGAAAATGGAACTGAAAAAAAAAATCAGTGAAAACAGAAAAAATTTGAAAGAACTAAAAACTCGATTGTATCAAGCATAATGCATTCAAAGATACTGTACTAGCGCTGTATTAATTGCATATTATTTCCTCAGACTATAGGTAGTTTGAACAAACTTTGACGGGTCAGCCAATTTCCGATCGATTTGCAAAATCTCAATCAACAGGATAAGATCGGATTCATACTCGAATTATATGTTATTCAATCATAGTTTTTTCAAACTAACAATGACGATTTGTACTCTATTTATTCGTTTTCGTATTCATGTAGAAATTCATTAATTTTTCGTTGAATATTTCTGAGTGGATGTTCATGTGGAAGTTTCAATAGAACTATTTTCTTCAAATGAGGTTCTATGAAACTCTGAATGCTATATCAGGTTGACTATTACCAAAGTCAAACCAATCACAATCACAAGAAATCTTATATCATCAGAAATTATTTCAACAGAAAAAGATTTATTCATTATATTCTTTTGAATTGTGAAAAATTTTCGGAACTATATTGTCTTATATACAATATGTGAAGAAAGTCGGGAACTCCGATTTTTTTATATATTTCAAGGAATTATTATATATTTGTATGGAAAAAAATTATAAGACAAACAGAAATATAAGAAATCCTAAAATGGACATAAAGAATCAACAAATAGAAAACATCCAGAAAGGGACAAGTAAAAATCGAAAAGATCCATTGAAAACATTGAATGAAGATATAAATGGAACTGAAAAAAAAAACAGTGAAATCAGAAAAAATGTGAAGGAACTGAAATACTCGATTGTATAAAGTATACCTAATGCATTCAAAGTTACTGTACTAGCACTGTATTTAGTGCATATTATTTCCTCAGACTATAGGTAGTTTGAACAAACTTTGACGAGTCTGTCAATTTCCGATCGATTTGCAAAATTTCAATCAATAGGATCCGATCTGATCTATACTCGAATTATATATATTATATATTATAGTTTTTTCAACAGTAAAAACACAAGAGCTTTTTTTTTATCGGATAAATTTCTCTTTGCAACGAAACAGTTTTGCCAATCACTAATTTTACGAGAAAAACTGACATGATAAAATCGCGACACCGAAGGTGGAGCGATTTTATCTAATGTCAGTTTTTCGAGCAAATTTAGTGATTGGTAAAACTTTGAGTTGAAGAGAAATTTATCTGATAAAAGAAAAGCTCGAGTGTTTTTTGGAAAGATAAATTAACGACAGAATATATGGATGAACAACAATAATTATCTCTATTAATACAATAAAATTCGATTATTTGAAAGTACAATTATTAAATACACAACTGTTATAAATTGTTTGCTTTGGTGTACTGATTTGAAAATTTTCTTCTGTGGTATTCACACATGTGGAATATTCATTTTGATTTCTCGGACTCGAGGATCGTAAGGAACTAATAAGATTGTCATGATGTTCATGGTCAATTTGGAGATAGGGTTTAATTGAAGAAGATGATGAGTGTCCCGTTATCTTTATAAGCTGTTGTTCACCTACTCCTGCTTTTGCTAATTGAGACACTGTACTAGCGCGATTTGAATGATTGGTAATTTTATTATTTGTGATGTCGAGTCCAATTTTAGTGGCAGAAATTTTGGTCCAAGTAGAAATCATATTGATACCTAGTGGAACATTTTTATACCAGCCTTTAGAATTTTTGTTTTTCCAAAAGGGGTTTGGAGTTAAAAAAAGTCGATCGGATGTTATGTGTTGATTTCTTTTTTGTAAGAGTAATTTTAATAATCTAACGGGACAAATACTTTCATCCATTTCATTTTTCACTAACCATTTGCTGTCGGTCAATTTTTTCGATCCACCTTGTGACGTCTTCGAAAATATTGAATTATATTCAAATCTATTTGTTGGAATTCCATCGTGATTTTTTTCTTCTTTAAAATAGTATATTTTACAGTTTACAGCTTCTCCTCCCCTCCAAGCTAATTCATAAGAAGCTATATGAAAAAATCTTTTTTGTAGTCCTTCTGGTTCTTCTGCATTCCACAATTTTGCCATTTTCAGTATATCTTTCTTGTCCAATGCTACAGAAGATACCTTCCTTTTCGCTGGAATAGCTTGTAATTCTTTCCGTTTACTATTTCTTGCATCACGGGCTTCTTTGAAAGTTATGTCGACAAAAGGATCAAATTTAATATTGTATTCACAGAAATATTTTTCTTGTACCATCTTCGCAGTCGAATTCCAAATTGATTTAACCGCATATTCTTTATAATCATCTCCATTTTTCTTTTTCATATTATAGGCCCAATCCTTTAATATATTTGCTACTTCATGTAATGGAATTATTTCGGACAATTCATATTTTCGAACTTGACAAAACTCCATAAATTGTCTCCAGATTGAAGCTTTTGTGTTTTTTGTAGATTGCGGTATAGACTTCTCGATATTTGTCGTAATTTGCTCAGTCGAAACTTCACCAAAACGATTCATCTTTTGGGTTTTTATATCAACAAAGTTAAATAATTACCAGACCGATTCAAAATGAAAGCACTATATGTTCAAAATTCAAAAATCTGACAGACTAATTGACATATTGAGGAAGAGAAGTTTTTATCCGATAAAAAAGGATGCACCTTTTTTATCGATGTCAAAGTGACAATATTATTTCCAGGTCTATGATATTTAATATTGAAGTTAATTTATCAAACTAAAAATGAGGATTTGTACTGTATTCGTTTCGTATTCATGTAGAAATCCATTAATTTTTTGTTGAATATTTCTGAGTGGTGATTCATGATATATTCAATGGACATTTCAGTAGAACTATTTTCTCCAGATAAGGTTCTATGAAAATCTGAATGCTTCATCAGGTTGTAGACTATTACCAAATCCAAACCAATCACAACCACAAGAAAACTACTATCATCAGAAACCTTTGCAACAAAAAAAAGATCTATTCATTGTATTCTTTTGAATTCTGAATAATCTTTGGAACTCTATTGTCTTACATATAATATGTTAAGAAAGTCGGGAACTCCGAATTTTTTGTATACTTAAAGGAATTACTATATTTTTGTATGAAAAAAATTAAAACACTAAAACAGAAATATAAAAGATCCGAAAATGGACATGAAGAATCAAAAAAATAGAAAAGATCCAGAAAGGGACAAGTAAAATTGAAAAGATCCATTGAAGGACATTGAATAAAGATAAAAATGGAACTGAAAAAAATCAGTCAAAACTGAAAAAATGTGAAAGAACTGAAAAATTCGATTGTTTTTATACAATAATACTCTATAATGCATTCAAAGATACTGTACTAGTGCTGTATATGGTGCATATTATTTCCTCAGACTATAGGTAGTTTGAACAAACTTTGACGAGTGTCAATTTCCGATCGATTTGCAAATTATCAATCAACAGGATACAATCGGATCTATACTCGAATTATATGTTATTCAATCATAGTTTTTTCAAACTAACAATGAATATTTGTACTCTATTTATTCGTTTTCATATTGATGTACAATTTTTTTAATATTTTGTTGGATATTTCTGAGTGGATGTTCATGACATATTCAGTGGAAGTTTCAATAGAACTATTTTCTTCAAATGAGGTTCTATGAAACTCTGAATGCTATATCAGATTTTAGACTATTACCAAAATGAAACCAATCACAACCACAAGAAATCTACTATCATCAGACATTTTTTCAACAAAAAAAAAGATCTATTCATTATATTCTTTTGAATTGTGAAAAATTTTCGGAGCTATATTGTCTTATATATAATATGTGAAGAAAGTCGGGAACTCCGAATTTTTTGTATATTCAAAGGAATTATTATATTATTGTAGGAAAAAATGATAAGACTAAAACAGAAATATAAAAGATCCGAAAATGGACATAAAGAATCAAAAAAATAAAAAAGATCCAGAAAAGGACAAAAAAAATCGAAAAGATCAATTGAAGGACATTGAATAAAGATAAAAATGGAACTGAAGAAAAATCAGTGAAAACAGAAAAATTGTGAAAGAACTGAAAAACTCGATTGTATCAAGTATAATGCATTCAAAGATACTGTACTAGCGCTGTATTTAGTGCATATTATTTCCTCAGACTATAGGTAGTTTGAACAAACTTTGACGAGTCTGTCAATTTCCGATCGATTTGCAAAATCACAATCCACAGGATAAGATCGGATTCATACTCAAATTAAATGTTATTCAATCATAGTTTCTTCGAACTAACAATAGGGATTTGTACTCTATTTATTCGTTTTCGTATTCATGTACAAATTTTTTAATATTTTGTTGGATATTTCTGAGTGGATGTTCATGATATATAGAGTGGAAGTTTCAATAGAATTATTTTCTTCAAACGAGGTTCTATAAAACTCTGAATGCTCAGGTTGTAGACTATTACAGAAATCAAACCTATCACAACCAACAATTAAATACAGATTTTTCTGTATAACCTTTACATAATATCTTTCGATATTGATTTGATATCTCACGATATACTTGAATTCAATACAATCACAACCTTAAGAAATCTACCATCATCAGAAGTTCTTGCAACAAAAAAAGATCTCCTCATTGTATCTTTTGAATTGTGAAAAATTTTCGGAACTATATTTTCTTATACAGGGTCTTGCAATAGTGCGTTAGGCTTCCATAGCTGCCAAACCAGACGTTTTGGGAATTTAGTTGAAAATCATTCTCTTTGTACTTTCAATACTGCATCTCAGGAAATTCTGATATACAGGGTATTCCCAAATAAAATTCTCAACAAATTAGTGATTTTTTGAATGGAACACCCCTTATATTTTCGCATATTTTCAATGCTCTTCAATATCTCTACCATGATGCGAAATATTAGGGATATGTTTCCAACGGTACGGTTCTAAATCAGAAAAAACTGCAGAATTTCTATGAAACCTACTTTCCATTCTGCATCTCAGGAAATTATTCTCTAATATACAGGGTGTTCCCAAATAAAATTATTCAACAAATGATTGATTTTGTAAATGAAAAACCCCTTATATTTTCGCATATTTTGAATGCTCTTCAATACCCCTATCATGACGCAAGATATTAGGGATATTTTTCAGAACAACTGCAAAATTTCTACCAAACAGTAGTTCGTTAAAAGCCCTTTACCGATTTCCGGAAGCGATAGAAACATGAATTTTATCAGGATTTCTTTTAACTCAAAATTTTGCCTAGTCATCGTTCCTAAATGATCAACCTCTGTTATACAGGTTGTCCGTTATCAATGTCCAGATATGAAGAATTTCAAATTGTTTTTTTCTCTATTTCGAATGTAATACCCTGTATTTTATTCCATGATGATGTACACAGTTTAAAACCATTCATGTTTTCAGAAGTAACCTTAGGATTATCTTCACTCCTGTGTCCAGCAGACACGAAAAATGACATTTCAACCAAAAGTTTCAGGAATAATGAACATTATAAACTAACGGATATTTTAAATGAGTCACACAATGAAACCAAACTGAATGACCAATTTTCGAAAAATTTTAAAACCCTTCCAAAATTATAATCCTTGAAGTTCAACATGAATATGATAATGTTTGTCCGAATAAGTAACACATACATAGGTATTATTGGTAATTTGTGAATTCGATTACAGAGCTTTATCGGCATCCAAAATATTATTATTAATGAAATGGTTCATATGATTTTCATGTCGGAGCAGTGCTACAGAAACTGTTATTAAGTACATCGATTATTATTACTGATCAAAATATTATTATTCGGAGCTCAAAGTTATTTCCGAATAAAATAAATTGAGATGAATTTTGGTAAAAATGAAATGGTTGATATGATTTTCATGTTGGTATAGTGCCACAGAAACTGTTTATTAGCCAGTAGATCCTATGCTGTCGAATATCCCGAAAGAAGACATCCACATGAGTCGAGTTTTTGGAGGCTTTTAAACAGATTTGTAGAGACAGGAGATGTCAAGTATAAAAAAGAAGAGATGATAAAATCGGCCACTTTTAAAGACAAAGGGCTCGAGGCTTTACTGCATATAACTGAAAATCCACACACAAGCCAAAGGGAGCTTGGTGTAGCCTGTAGTATAAGTTAGCGTCCAGTTCAAAGAATCCTCAAAAAGAGTATTTATCATGCCTACCACATTCAGATGCTCCAGGCGCTTTCCGATGGCGATTTTGAAAACCGTCTGAATTTATGTAACTGAGCAAGTTTTCAAATTGAACAGAACCCTACATTTTTTGAATTTGTTTTATTCAGTGATGAAGAACCCTTCCACAATTCCGGAGCCGTCAATAGGCACAATTTTCATTATTACTCTGTAGAAAATCCAAGAATAATAAGGGAAATAGATAATCAACACAGGTGGTCATTGAATGTCTCGGGAGCAGTAATCGGCAATCATGTGATAGGCTCTCATTTTTTCGAAGGAAATTTAGATGGAGCTGCATATTTGAATTTGATTCAGAACATTCTTCCCGGAATGTTAGCAGTGTTAACTACGGAAAAACGAAATGAAAAGTGGTTTCAGCATGATGGAGCACCGATCGTATCCTGTTGATTGAAATTTGGCAAATCGATCGGAAATTGACAGAATCATCGAAGTTTGTTCAAACCATCTATAGTCTGAGGAAATAATATGAACTAAAGACAGCACTAGTACAGTTTCTTTGAATGCATTATACGTTATACAATCGAGTTTTTCAGTTTTTTCACATTTTTTCTGTTTTCACTTCCATTTCATCTTTATTCAATGTCCTTCAATGGATCTTTTCGATTTTTATTTGTCCCCTTTCTTGATCTTTCCTATTTTTTTGATTCATTATGTCCATTTTCGGAGCATTTATATTTCTGTTTTAGTCTTATCATTTTTTTTTCATACAAAAAGATAATAATTTCTTCAAATATTCAAAAAATTCGGAGTTCCCAACTTTCCTTACATATTATATACATACAGGGTCCTGCAATAGTGCATTAGGCTTCCATAGCTGCCAAACCAGACGTTTTAGAAATTTAGATGGAAAGCATTCCCTTTGTACCTACTTTCAATTCTGCATCTCAGGAAATTATTTTCCAATATACAGGGTGTTCCCAAATAAAATTATTCAACAAATGAGTGATTTTGTGTGAGGAACACCCCTTATATTTTCGCATATTTTGAATGCTCTTTGTTACCTCTATCATGACGCAAAATATTAGGGATATTTTTTCAACGGTACGGATCTTACTCAGAAAAAACTGCAAAATTGCTACGAAACAGTAGTTCGGTAAAAGCGCTTTACCGATTTCCAGAAGCGATAGAAACATGAATTTGATCAGGATTTCTTTTAACCTGAGAATTTGCTTAGTTATCGTTCCTAAATAATCAACTTCTCTTATACAGGGTATCCATTATCAATGTCCAAATATGAAGAATTTCAAATTGTTTTTTCTCTATTGTTTCAAATGTAACACCCTATATTTTTCTATGATGATGTACACAGTTTAAAACCGTTGTATGAAAAAAAAGATCACACTTAAACAGAAATATGAAAGATCCGAAAATGGACATAAAGAATCAAAAAAATAGAAAACATTCAGAAAGAGTCAAAGCAAAATCGAAAAGATCCATTGAAGGACACTGAATAAAGATAAAATGCAACTGAAAAACAATCAGTGAAAACAGAAAAAAATGTGAACGAACTGAAAAATTCGATTGTATAAAGTATAATGCATTCAAAGATACTGTACTAGTGCTCTCTTTAGTTCATATTATTTCCTCAGACTATAGATGGTTTGAACAAACTTTGACGAGTCTATCAATTTCCGATCGATTTGCCAAATTTCAATCAACAGGATACGATCGGAACTATACTCGAATTGTATGTTATTCAATCATAGTTTTTTCAAACTAACAATGAGGATTTGTTCTCTATTTATTCGTTTTCGTATTCATGTAGAAATTTATTAATTTTTTGTTGAATATTTCTGAGTGGATGTTCATGATATATTTAGTGGAAGTTTGAATAGAACTATTTTCTTCAAATAGGTTCTATGAAACTTTGAATGCTATATCAGGTTGTAGACTATTACCGAAATCATTCCAATCACAACCACAAGAAATCTGCTATCATCAGAAATTCTTGCAACCAAAAACAAGATCTATTTATTGTATTCTTTTGAATTGTGAAAATTTTCGGAACTATATCGTCTTATATATAACATTCAAAGAACGTCGGGAACTCCGGATTTCTTATATATTCAAGGGAACTATTGTGTTTTGTATGAAAAAAAAATGATGAGACTAGAACAGAAATATGAAAGATCCACAGATGGACAATAATAATAAAAAAAAAATGGAAAAGATCCAAAAAGGGACAAGTAAAAATCGAAACGATGCATTGAAGGTCGTTAAATATAAAAGAAAATGGAACTAGAAAAAATTCTGTGAAAACAGAAAAAAAAAATTTTAAGAATTTTAGGAAGTGTATGTACATGATCATGATATAAAAAACTTGATGTGCTCATCTGAAAAAGAAGAGACTTCGGTAAGATTAAAAACCAAGGAAATGTATGTTCTTTGCTTTGAATCAGAATGAAAAAAGTGACGTCATCATTGGTGAATACGATCACAGATGAGCACACCATGTTTCGATTACATCATGGTTCATGATAAACATATTGACTAAACATCTCGATGCTCATGTATCTCTTTCTATGAAAAGTGTGGGTTCAACAAAACTTTGCTTGCTCTATGAGGTTTTTGAAGAGAAAAAACTGATGAATTTTATTATATTCAAAATCAGGAAATTTATGACTCCAATTTTTTTCTGAACTCATCATTACAAATTCAACCTTCAATTCAAGCTTTGATTCTATTGATGAAATCTGCATGAAATGGTCTACGGCGAACTTGTTTTTGCGCGCATGTTCTAGGAAATAGCGTGCTATCGTTTGTTTGGTATTCGGTTTATCTGTAATTTTCGAATTTTGAGCCGAGAATGCTCTCAAACGACTAGGTATAACCACTGATCGGGTGTCAAAGTCGATTCTGTTCGGCCGGCCGTCCAACCAAGGACCCTATATCTGTCGAAGGGAGCAAACTAGAGGATAGGTCGAGCATCCGAATGCCGCGGTTATGTTCGTTGATGGGCACAAGCGGCCCAACGGTTTCAGCATTATAGCTATTCGAAATTTTTAGGTTTTTTTCCTGATATTGAAACTTGGCACTTAGTTGGGGCACAATGACACGCAACTTCCTGTAAGATTGAAAAAGTTTTTTCGAAATTTTTTCGGAAAAATTTCCATTATCAGAAACAGTTCACTAAATTTGAAAAAAATCTGCGATCTTCTGATCATATTAGCCTCACGAAATTCCGTGTGAACCTTCAAGTTGTCATTTTTCAATCAAATACTGGATTTTAATTCGATCTTATCTGTATTTCTGAAAATTTTTGGTGTTAAAATTTTGAATTGCTATATGGAATCATTAGGTGAGTCACGAATTCGGCCTACGTTATTGAGGCTTCACAAATATCGAGTTTCTTAGTTGTTTCTCTCGGAAGTTATTGTGTTTACTATCGGCCGTTAGGCTTGTTGACGAAAGCTAATGAGCAAATTCGTACGATTTCGTGATGATCGTTTAGTTAGATTGAAATAAAATTCAAAATTCGGCTCAAATTTTATATTTGAATCATGTCATTTTTCATTGAAGTACTGGATTCAATTTGATCTTAATTTTTGGAAATACTGGGAATATGAAATTTAGAATGGGTGAACGTATTACGACGGTATAATTCGTAAATGGGTTAAATCCGCCTAGTGATTCCGTGGATATATCTATTCAAAATTATATTCCCAATATTTCTCAAAAAACCCAGATAATATCGAATTGAATCCAATACTTGATGTGTTTGACTCCCTGATGATGAATCCGTTATCCATATCGATGTTTGGCTGTTCGGACTTCCGTAAACACGATTACTCTCCAAACGAAAAATCTAGAGCCATGAAAAGTTGCAGGGTAGATTCAGTGCCTAAATATCTCGGCTAAGTTCGTTTATAGACAAAATCGGTCGGGAAGTTACAGTGTTATTGACGTGAGCATAATTATATATGTTTGTCCCATAACTTCTAGAATAGACATCTTCGTGATGACCGTTTAATCAGGAGATCAAAAAACCAATATTCATTTCTATTTTTCCCATCCTATAGCAAATAATCTAATTCAATTGATATTTAAGTATTTCAATGTAGAGATTGGTCGCATCTGCCATAAATGACCTGAATCACTCATCCAGAACTCTGTAAAGCTCAAGAAATATAATTTTCTTAAATACTCTAATTTTGCGATACTTTCGGAATTTCTCTCGAACCTACACGCAATCATACTACATCAAAGAATGCAAAATATCATTTCAATCAGATCATTAGGTTCGAAATTATAGAGAAAAAAAATAATGAAATTTTGAATGTTATCCGGAATGTGTAACATACGAATACGAAAATTTAATAAGTATAATCCACGTGACTTCACGTCAGTGGATTTCTTGAGATTTTTTAACACTCTTCAGAACGGAATTCTAATATCTCCATGATCGAGATAGAATACGATATATTCTATCTCGATATTCCCAGCTGAAAGCTTACGCTTCGACACTTCGACTCTGAAAGCATTTTATTGTTTTCATATAATAGTAGCACAAAACTAAACGTAAGCACATATATCACGAATGTGTCGAATGAGGATCCTTGTATACCTTGTTGAATGTCTCCAAACACCAGACACAACTGATATATTAGTTGTCTTTGTCTACTCCAATCACGCGATAGCCCGACATTTTCCTGCTTCGACAAGTCCATGAAGGGTTTAGTGCTTAGTAATCCCGAAAAGTGCTTCGAAGCCCTGCAGTGCTCGGGAGCACTTTGCGGAGCTTAGGAGCACTTTTGCGAATTACTAAGCACTAAGCCTTCTCAAAAAATTCTCGAAGCACCAAGCACTAAGCACCGGCTTAATAAAGTGCTTGCGATCACAGTGCTTAGGAGCTTCACGAGCACTAACCACAAGGCTTTGTTGGCACAGCTCTGATTCTGAACATAAATGATAAAAGTTGAATTTTATTTTTTGAATGGGACATATGAAGATGTCGATGAGAATGAGTATTTTAACCGCCCTATATAGCAAATTAACTTGTGAGCTATTGGTGATAACAGTGTTCAAGAATCATGATCTCTTGGTGTAAAATCGAAAATGTAGTTTAAGTTTGTTTACATAATAGGTATATGCAATTATGATGAGGAATAATAAAAAATAGTAGCGAGTACCAATACAATTATGTTCCAAAATTCACTCACCAAAGCAAGTTCTGGCTCCACCCATATTGGATATTCAGTGAATAAGCCGTTTAGGTCCCCACCTTCTTTCAATATTTTCTGTCGTCTTCTCGAAAAAGAATTATCCCATCAGTGATCAACTACTTCGGACATTGGTTGTCTGTTATGTTTTAGCCATAACACATGACTTCCGCATAGGGGCTGTCCAGAGGAAGACCTGAAAGTAGAAAGAAGCCTAACGGCTGACCGTAAACACAATAACATCCGAAAGAAACAACTGAGAAACTCGATATTTGTAGAGAAGGTTTGGACCTTCATTACGAAGACCGAATTCGTGAATGGGTGAAATTCACCTAATGATTCCACAGATACCCATTCAAAATTTCATTTTCCGAATATTTCCAGAAACACAGATCAGATCGAATTGGAATCCAATACTCCGGAGAAAAATAACAGTTTGAAGGTTCATACAGAATTTAATGTGGATAATATGATAAGAACATCACAAAATATTGAACCTAACGTTACTTAACCCAACCTAATGACTCCGCAGATATACCCATTCAAAATTTCATGTTCGCAATATTTGCAGAAACACAGATTAAATCGCATTGAAATCCAGTACGTTATCGAAAAATATCAGTTTGAAGGTTCGTTCAGAATTTTATGAGGATAATAAGATGAGAAGATTACATAATATTGAATATTTCAAAAAAGGAATTCGAAATTTTTTTTTCAAATCGATCTGATGATACGATCATCACGGAATTTTGCTCAAAGTTGTCAATCATCTTCAAACTAGCTGCGAAGTTTCATCATGATTAAATAAGTATTTCTCGAGTTATACCAAAAAAACAACGATATCGAGAAAAAAACCACGAAATTTTAAATTCCCGATATATTCTAAACTAATTTTATCGAATTGGAATTTGGTACACTGCTGTGAAATATGGAGCTCATAGTATGCGCTGATTTTTTTTTGAATGTGATGAACACTTCGCGAAAAAATGTTTTTCGAAAAAAATTCCGCGAAAAGTTGCGCGTTGCTCTGCTCCAATTAACTGCCAAGCTTAAATCCAATCGTTCTTGTAGTTCCCGAATTATCGCTAAAATAACGATTTTCGGATCAAAATTCGAAAATTGCAGACATTTGGACAAAATGAAAGCACGTTTTTCCCCAGAACATGCGCGCAAAAAGCACATCACAAACCAAACAAATAGGTCGCGAGAAAT
The DNA here is from genome assembly GCA_958510865.1 of Myrrha octodecimguttata. Lineage (NCBI taxonomy): Eukaryota > Metazoa > Arthropoda > Insecta > Coleoptera > Coccinellidae > Myrrha > Myrrha octodecimguttata. The sequence continues at coordinate 1,782,642 of OY294064.1, read as the reverse complement.
TGCAGGGGGAATAGAGAATCGAGCAATCGAGCTCAAGGGCTGCCTGCACCTGCAGAAACGAATTAGCCAATCAAAGACAATCTCTGTCTGACGTATACGTATGTCTTCTCCTTCTTCGGAGTCTTCGAGCGTAATTTGCACTAGGAAGATATAAGCTTGGATGTAAGTTTTGATTATACAGGGTGAGTCTTTGACCTTGCAGAATATTTTAACAGAAGATTCTTGAAGCTGAAAGTGACACATTTGTCCTCTACCATTTTTTCCGATTCGGCCTAGATAAATAGATATAGGCATTATAAGTTTTCATAATAGGCTAGCCGCCCCTGGAAACCTGAACACTGAAGTTTTTCCAAGCCTAAGGTATACCATTCAAATCTTCGAAATAAGTTATGTATTCCAAATTTCGTGGGCGATAAAAGTTGAATATTCTTCTGTTGGTTTCATTTTCGATAATGAGGAATTCATCTAGCTATCACTCATATTAGCTTTGAGATTCATCTTCAATTTTTAATTATTAATTTTCTTTGTTTAGTTCCTTTTCTCCAAGAATTATCAGATTCAGACATAACACATAACCCATTCAAACTTTCATATTCATAAAGAAATAAAACAGATGTACCTTATTATCTATGAACGTACAAACTTTGCCAAATTGACGAACAGAAAGAAAGAACTCTTCGAAATCAGACATAATATGCTAATTCTATGTATACACTTGTATAGTCTATGATTCTGAACTGAACTATAAATCTGTGGCTTCTTGGTTTTAAGGTTATGTCGTGGTGGTTTTCTTCCACCATGGGTTATGTTATGAGAGCGCATTGCGCATTTGAAGAATACCTCAAAATAAATACTATCAAAGTTCTGTACATAATTTCAAGAAATTTGGGTCAGCAGAAAGATTGCATTCAAACCAGTAAGAATCCCCATTATCATGGAAAAGAGAGAAGTTAATCAATTATACTACACAAATTAGCTCGAAATTGAAAAGGAAGCTTCATGAATGGATTCAGGACAGAATCACCACTGTATAACACAGATATAGTTTTGGGATGGAAGCCTATTTTGGAGAAACTTCTTATTTCGTCTTGGTGATAATAATCGTAGTATGGAAAACCTGATGAATACATCACTGGAATTGTATGGATACGAAACAAATAACTTCAAGATGTGATAGTTCATTCAGATTGAAGAGATTTCTGTATAAAATGAGGAGCGTTTTGATCGTGACAACTATCCCATTGTCAACGAGAAAATTTAAAATTGTTTCACCTTGATTTTATCATGAAAAAACTAGTAGTATTCGATATAAATAACAAAAATCACATAATTCTATTGCTTTTAAATCATTGAATTCTCTTTTCTCTTTGTTTCCATATTAAAACAATCATGCCAATCCTATGATATTTGATGAATTGAAGAATAGCAGATTCAATCACATAATAATGTTATTTCAGTATGAAGGGTATGTTTTAGTATAAACTTGAATGGCCTGAAGAAGAAATACAGCAATGTTCGGTAGCAAAAGTCAAGAAAGATTTTCAAATCTCCATTGGTGTCAATTCATTATGAGACTAACTTGAGAAAACTCTTCGGGAAAAGGTACTGCCTCAAAATTAGACATCGTTCAAGATATGATATAACGTGCGCTCAGGAAAAAATCGTGGTCAAGTGGGCTGTGGATTCTAGAACATAAATATTCTGTGTCTGTACATAATTCTTCACTTCAATCACTCCATGTTCTCAAAATGTAAATCTTGATGACATTTACCCCTATGTATATCGTAATTTTGTATGAAAAAGCACTTTTTCAGAAAAAGTTATAAACAAATTGAATAATAATTTCTTCCTACGTGCAAAAAGAATGTTTATAAATGAATTCGATTACAGGAGGCCAAACGGTTGCTGATGTTTCAAACATGTAGGATTTCCATATGTCGAAATGGTGGTTTAATACTCAATGGTAAAAGTTGAGTTACGGTAGGATATATATTATGCTACCGTATTTGCCTTGCTACGGTAGACGGTGAACTCACAGCAGCTACGCAGAAATTACGGCGAGTCTACCGTAATTAGTGTTGGGTATGACGTACAAGTGCCGGCTCATTTGTCCCGTACAAAACACAGAAATGTCAGATCGCCTCACCGTTTATAAATGTAATACTTCAATCCAAATGTCATATTATAGATTGGTTGCTCTGTGGTCACATCGTCATGAAAGATTATTCCTTTGATTTGATTGCCATGCCATTTGCCTACTCTTTTGATCGAGTCATCTAATCGATATTACAGAATTCTGTGTTGATATTTACGTATGATGAAAGAGTTCAACCATTGAATAAAGAACTTTTTTATTCAAAGAGTTCAACAATGTGAGGTTATGTTAAAGTTAATGTTGTATTTCAGGATCTCTGAGAATGAATCGAAAAAAATGTAAATCTTGGCAGAGAATATATACAGTGATTTAAACAATGGGGTTTCTCCTAAAGTTATCGGGTCATTCTACCCTTTAATTCAATCTATATCGAACACTTACGAATTCAATATGACCATTTAGGACAATTAGGCTAATTATCGGAATGACTATGAATTAATACTTCCGATTCTGAAATTTTAAGAGAATGTGTTTTCACCATGATCATTCAATATTAATTGTCATAAAATAAAAAACCATCAATAATCTTTCAATATTCAAATCCTGTAATGTATTATTGTCATGTCATGATCTAAGATCCGAGTCAACGAATCACGAATTAGTTAGACAAAGACTGCATCTTCTGAATAGTTTGTAAGAGACCCACTGAAATGTAGGTGTCGCTTCATTGAACTATCGGGTTAAAATTTGTCCGGCTCACTGTACCGTACCGGCTCAGTTCGAAAAGTGAGCTACTCTTACAAAGTCATTTTGAAGTCATGTCATACCCAACACTAACCGTAATAATTACTAATTACGCTAATATCTTGGAGATTGGAGACACTGCCAGTGCCCAAGCGATGTTTAATTTTCACGATTCCTCACGATTCAGACTGTCGTAAACCGATCGGGAGAAGTTGTTTCTGATTGGCCAAGCATGGTTTCTTAGGCGTCTTGTGTCTTGTGTCGTTTGTAGATCGACTAGTGACCATAGACAAGATATACTATAGATGGGACTCTCGAAGCATTTCTCGAAACCGTGATACTAGCGCCACGAAGCAAGTGGTTACCCAACTAATGACAACAGATTGGTTGCCCATAGCAACCAATGTAAATAAATAATTGGCGGGAATTTTGAATCGTCTGGTACCCCCTATTCCTTTTGCAAAATTTCTGCTTATTTAAATTCATTTGATGGAATATTCTTGACTAGCAAAGAATAATTCCATCAAACAATTATTATCAGATAGGAAATGAAATTAGACTTACGTTCTCATTAGCTTTTTAATTAAACGATCATGAAAAAATAAATTTACAATAGAAAATGGATAGTTTTACAAATAAGTATAAAATAAACGACCAGTGTCAGTAAAATGTTGAGAAGTCAATACAATATATGGAGCATATAAATGCAAAACCAGACATATGAGACATTTTCCCGAAAAATAAGTTAAGGATTGATTAAGATAGCAAAATTTGCTGGGAATATGATTTGTTTAGCCTCAGGTGCATAAGTAGACATTTTAAAGCCACTATTCATATTTCAAATCTAGCCTCAGATGCAAACGCAGACTTTTTTGTGAGCTCCTTACGTGCAAAAGCAGACATTATCCTTTTGGCCAATCAAAGTGAGACTTTAGTAGTCACGTGATTCTGCAAGCAGCGCAACACCATACTGTTTTGTTTATTAATCAGTTTGAGTTTAGAAGTGGTATAATAAAGTGTGTAAATATTATTTAGCTTAATATTGAAATATTTCAGCAGAAAAACAAAAGATTTTTGAGAAAGCACTATGGAAAAGATTGAGCAGCTGATGAACAGTTAATTTTTTCAAAAATGCTTTTGAAAACCCTCATGAGCTAGATCATCATGAAGAGGGTTTCTCTGTTAATGAGGATGATGGTTTGAGAATTTAGTTTTAGTTTTTTGCATTACCTTTAAGATTTTTTGTTTTAATACAAAGCTTTACTGTTGCCAGCAAGGATTTTATTTGATATTATAAACTTAAGAATATTGAAAACTTTTTTTCTAACTTTATTCTGTAATTTCTTCAAGAAACTACATAGTAGTCGTACGAAATAAGATGCAAAAGCAGACATTTGCTAGTCTCAGGTGCAAAACCAGACATATCTGTTATTTCTAGCAAAATATCTTTATACTGACAGGCTTTATTTTTATGAGTGATGCAATATTAATTCCTATCATCATTTTGAATATCTTGGTAAAAACGGGAAGTTTGTTAGGTTGAAACTATGATTTTGGCAGATTTCTCTTGTTTTACTCAGAATGGCTTATAAGTCTAATGTCTGGTTTTGCATTTATACGCTTCATATGTGTAGTAATGAATCTGATGTGCAGAAATTGCATGTATTACATATCAATAAAAAATCGCGTAAAAGTACACTCTGAAGAAACAATGGACCAATTTAGGTTGAAAAGGGGGCCATATTGACACCTTATTTGAGATTGACATGCATTTTTCTGTTCTTGCACTATCTTCCTTATGTTGACGTTTCTATCTTTAAGCCTTACGTTCTTTCTGACAAGTTCCAAAGCAACTCGATAAAAGCTCTTCCACCTTTGGAAAGTTCTGCTGCTTTCCTAGCTGAAGCAATAGACGATAGGTTCTGTCATTTTTTCCTACCTGAAAAGAAAAAAAAAGACAATTAATAAACAAATCTATACATGTATTAGTGAGAAAATTCAATGAATATTATTTATTCACAAGAGAGTAGTCTCCTTGCACATAAAAATTGATCACTAAGGAGTCAAAATCCATTTTAATTGAAATGAAATGCTCACCTAGAAGTGCAGCCATATCATCCTCAAATTCACCACCTAATAGAACTTTATTATGATCTTCTTGACCTGGAAAAGAGAAAAATGTGTATGAAAATAATTGCATCACAAGAAAATCTCCTTATACATTGAAATTAAATAGCTCAAATATGAAATCTATGTAAATTATAATGTACAACTAACCAGCAGGTTCTAAGCATGGTGCTGATGACCCAATGAAATTCACTGCAATACGTTATGTCTTGCTAGCAACATGAGCTTGAGTTTTTTCTTCATTCGTCAATTTGTAAACACCGCATCCTACTTAGATTTTGGTATCTCAATTGAATATTCCATAAAGTTAGAAGAGCCACTTGGACGGAGGTCAATGAAAACCATCTCATTAATTGTCGTATATTTGTCGAGAATTTGTCGTGAAAGAAAAAAATTTGTCGCGCTTCTAGTTTTTTTTTTAAGGGGTGGCTCTGCTAACTTAATATTAAGTTAGCAGAGCCATTCTAAAATATGCATCGAATTCGATCAGAAATGTTATGAGTAATTGTCGAGTATTTGTCGTAGACGATCTAACCTGAAAAAAACAGAAAAAAACATTTTTTTATAGCTTTTTTATAGGTTTTAATGAAATTTTCTGGTTTCTCAGGAAATTTGTCAGATTCGGCAACACTGCATTGGTAAATTGATATTTCTTCAGGTATGTTTTTCGTATCATTATTGACTGATATTGGGTTGTATATGTTGAATCTTCTATTTCCTGAGATGAACAATTTTCGTTTCAATGCTGAATAATGGAAATATTCCATTCTCACGGATATACATCGACGTAAGTTTGTGATACAAAAAAGTTGATTAGATGACCGTTTTTTCTTCCGGAAATGAGCTGAACGATTGGAGGACGACCAAAACAAATTTGTCGTGAAAGAAAAAAATTTGTCGCGCTTCTAATTTTTTTTTTAAGGGGTGGCTCTGCTAACTTAATATTAAGTTAGCAGAGCCATTCTAAATTATGCATCGAATTCGATCAGAAATGTTATGAGTAATTGTCGAGTATTTGTCGTAGACGATCTAACCTGAAAAAAACAGAAAAAAACATTTTTTTATAGCTTTTTTATAGGTTTTAATGAAATTGTCTGGTTTCTCAGGAAATTTGTCAGATTCGGCAACACTGCATTGGTAAATTGATATTTCAGGTATGTTTTTCGTATCATTATTGACTGATATTGGGTTGTATATGTTGAATCTTCTATTTCCTGAGATGGACAATTTTCGTTTCAATGCTGAATAATGGAAATATTCCATTCTCACGGATATACATCGACGTAACTTTGTGATACAAAAAAGTTGATTAGATGACCGTTTTTTCTTCCGGAAATGAGCTGAACGATTGGAGGACGACCAAAACAAATTTGTCGTGAAAGAAAAAAATTTGTCGCGCTTCCAGTTTTTTTTTTAAGGGGTGGCTCTGCTAACTTAATATTAAGTTAGCAAAGCCATTCTAAAATATGCATCGAATTCGATCAGAAATGTTATGAGTAATTGTTGAGTATTTGTCGTAGACGATCTAACCTGAAAAAAACAGAAAAAAACATTTTTTTATAGCTTTTTTATAGGTTTTAATGAAAATGTCTGGTTTCTCAGGAAATTTGTCAGATTCGGCAACACTGCATTGGTAAATTGATATTTCAGGTATGTTTTTCGTTTCATTATTGACTGATATTGGGTTGTATATGTTGAATCTTCTATTTCCTGAGATGAACAATTTTCGTTTCAATGCTGAATAATGGAAATATTCCATTCTCAAGGATATACATCGACGTAACTTTGTGATACAAGGAAGTTGATTAGATGACCGTTTTTTCTTCCGGAAATGAGCTGAACGATTGGAGGACGACCAAAACATATTTGTCGTGAAAGAAAATAATTTGTCGCGCTTCTAGTTTTTTTTTAAGGGGTGGCTCTGCTAACTTAATATTAAGTTTGCAGAGCCATTCTAAAATATGCATCGAATTCGATCAGAAATGTTATGAGTAATTGTCGAGTATTTGTCGTAGACGATCTAACCTGAAGAAAGAAGAAAGAAACATTTTTTTATAGCTTTTTTATAGGTTTTAATGAAATTGTCTGGTTTCTCAGGAAATTTGTCAGATTCGGCAACACTGCATTGGTAAATTGATATTTCAGGTATGTTTTTCGTATCATTATTGACTGATATTGGGTTGTATATGCTGAATATTCTATTTCCTGAGATGAACAATTTTCGTTTCAATGCTGAATAATTGAAATATTCCATTCTCACGGATATACATCGACGTAACTTTGTGATACAAGAAAGTTAATTAGATGAGCGTTTTTTCTTCCGGAAATGAGCTGTACGATTGGAGGACGACCAAAACATATTTGTCGTGAAAGAAAATAATTTGTCGCGCTTCTAGTTTTTTTTTTTAAGGGGTGGCTCTGCTAACTTAATATTAAGTTAGCAGAGCCATTCTAAAATATGCATCGAATTCGATCAAAAATGTTATGAGTAATTGTCGAGTATTTGTTGTAGACGATCTAACCTGAAAAAAAACAGAAAAAAACATTTTTTATAGCTTTTTTATAGGTTTTAATGAAATGTTCTGGTTTCTCAGGAAATTTGTCAGATTCGGCAACACTGCATTGCAGTGTTGCAGTGTTATCGGATTCGTCATCAACCTACTCCAACCTAGTCGTTTAAGACTATTTTCGGCTCAATCATAGAAAATTACAGACATTCCGACAGAACGATAGCACGCTGTTCCCCTAGATAGAACATGCCCGCAGAAAAAAATACTGAAATCTTCGAGAATACCAGTTGTGAGTCGGTTCCGTCAAGGGGTGTGGGGCAACCTACCGACGAAGACAGTACTCCTTTATCGGCGTAATAAAGTGGGGTAATAAAACTAACAGTGACACGTGTGGCTTCCGCATATTTCATCGAATCTAATTATTAGGATGATAAGATAGACTTTTATGACGGTTAGGGTGAATGTTTACACATTTTCAAACTGCAGCATTAGCAGACCCGAGACAGGCTGTATGTTCAATAATCTGGGATTTAAATAAAATATGAATATGTGGCCCTTCCATATTGCCCGAACCGCCCCTAGCAGAGTGAAACGACTGCCTCGCTGCCTCACCCCTAAAGCCGGCCCTGTCCGTGAGAATGGAATATTTCCATTATTCAGCATTGAAACGAAAATTGTTCATCTCGGGAAATAAGAGATTTAACATATACAACCCAATATCAGTCAATAATGATACGGAAACAAACCTGAAATATCAATTTACCGTACAGTGTTGCCGAATATGACAAATTTCCTGAGAAACCAGAACATTTCATTAAAACCTATAAAAAAGCTATAAAAAAATATTTTTTCTGGTTTTTTCAGGCTAGATGGTCTACGACAAATACTCGACAATTACTCATAACATTTTTGATCGAATTCGATGCATATTTTAGAATGGCTCTGCTAACTTAATATTAAGTTAGCAGAGCCACCCCTTAAAAAAAAAACTAGAAGCGCGACAAATTATTTTGTTTCACGACAAATATGTTTTGGTCGTCCTCCAATCGTACAGATCATTTCCGGAAGAAAAAACGCTCATCTAATTAACTTTCTTGTATCACAAAGTTACGTCGATGTATATCCGTGAGAATGGAATATTTCCATTATTCAGCATTGAAACGAAAATTGTTCATCTCGGGAAATAAGAGATTTAACATATACAACCCAATTTCAGTCAATAATGATACATAAAACATACCTGAAATATCAATTTACCGATGCAGTGTTGCCGAATATGACAAATTTCCTGAGAAACCAGAACATTTCATTAAAACCTATAAAAAAGCTATAAAAAAATGTTTTTTTCTGTTTTTTTTCAGGTTAGATCGTCTACAACAAATACTCGACAATTACTCATAACATTTTTGATCGAATTCGATGCATATTTTAGAATGGCTCTGCTAACTTAATATTAAGTTAGCAGAGCCACCCCTTAAAAAAAAACTAGAAGCGTGACAAATTATTTTCTTTCACGACAAATATGTTTTGGTCGTCCTCCAATCGTACAGCTCATTTCCGGAAGAAAAAACGCTCATCTAATTAACTTTCTTGTATCACAAAGTTACGTCGATGTATATCCGTGAGAATGGAATATTTCAATTATTCAGCATTGAAACGAAAATTGTTCATCTCAGGAAATAGAATATTCAGCATATATAACCCAATATCAGTCAATAATGATACGAAAAACATACCTGAAATATCAATTTACCAATGCAGTGTTGCCGAATCTGACAAATTTCCTGAGAAACCAGACAATTTCATTAAAACCTATAAAAAAGCTATAAAAAAATGTTTTTTTCTGGTTAGATCGTCTACGACAAATACTCGACAATTACTCATAACATTTCTGATCGAATTCGATGCATATTTTAGAATGGCTCTGCTAACTTAATATTAAGTTAGCAGAGCCACCCCTTAAAAAAAAAACTAGAAGCGCGACAAATTTTTTTCTTTCACGACAAATTTGTTTTGGTCGTCCTCCAATCGTTCAGCTCATTTCCGGAAGAAAAAACGGTCACCTAATCAACTTTTTTGTATCACAAAGTTACGTCGATGTATATCCTTGAGAATGGAATATTTCCATTATTCAGCATTGAAACGAAAATTGTTCATCTCAGGAAATAGAAGATTCAACATATACAACCCAATATCAGTCAAAAATGATACGAAAAACATACCTGAAATATCAATTTATCAATGCAGTGTTGCCGAATCTGACAAATTTCCTGAGAAACCAGACAATTTCATTAAAACCTATAAAAAAGCTATAAAAAAATGTTTTTTTCTGTTTTTTTCAGGTTAGATCGTCTACGACAAATACTCGACAATTACTCATAACATTTCTGATCGAATTCGATGCATATTTTAGTATGGCTTTGCTAACTTAATATTTAGTTAGCAGAGCCACCCCTTAAAAAAAAACTGGAAGCGCGACAAATTTTTTTCTTTCACGACAAATTTGTTTTGGTCGTCCTCCAATCGTTCAGCTCATTTCCGGAAGAAAAAATGGTCATCTAATCAACTTTTTTGTATCACAAAGTTACGTCAATGTATATCCGTGAGAATGGAATATTTCCATTATTCAGCATTGAAACGAAAATTGTTCATCTCAGGAAATAGAAGATTCAACATATACAACCCAATATCAGTAAATAATGATACGAAAAACATACCTGAAGAAATATCAATTTACCAATGCAGTGTTGCCGAATCTGACAAATTTCCTGAGAAACCAGAACATTTCATTAAAACCTATAAAAAAGCTATAAAAAAATGTTTTTTTCTGTTTTTTTCAGGCTAGATGGTCTACGACAAATACTCGACAATTACTCATTACATTTTTGATCGAATTCGATGCATATTTTAGAATGGCTCTGCTAACTTAATATTAAGTTAGCAGAGCCACCCCTTAAAAAAAAAACTAGAAGCGCGACAAATTTTTTTCTTTCACGACAAATTTGTTTTGGTCGTCCTCCAATCGTTCAGCTCATTTCCGGAAGAAAAAACGGTCACCTAATCAACTTTTTTGTATCACAAAGTTACGTCGATGTATATCCGTGAGAATGGAATATTTCCATTATTCAGCATTGAAACGAAAATTGTTCATCTCAGGAAATAGAAGATTCAACATATACAACCCAATTTCAGTCAATAATGATACATAAAACATACCTGAAATATCAATTTACCGATGCAGTGTTGCCGAATATGACAAATTTCCTGAGAAACCAGAACATTTCATTAAAACCTATAAAAAAGCTAAAAAAAAATGTTTTTTTCTGTTTTTTTTCAGGTTAGATCGTCTACAACAAATACTCGACAATTACTCATAACATTTTTGATCGAATTCGATGCATATTTTAGAATGGCTCTGCTAACTTAATATTAAGTTATGTTAAGTTATGTTTTTTTCTGTTTTTTTCAGGTTAGATCGTCTACGACAAATACTCGACAATTACTCATAACATTTCTGATCGAATTCGATGCATATTTTAGAATGGCTTTGCTAACTTAATATTTAGTTAGCAGAGCCACCCCTTAAAAAAAAACTGGAAGCGCGACAAATTTTTTTCTTTCACGACAAATTTGTTTTGGTCGTCCTCCAATCGTTCAGCTCATTTCCGGAAGAAAAAACGGCTAAAAAAAAAGCTATAAAAAAATGTTTTTTTCTGTTTTTTTTCAGGTTAGATCGTCTACGACAAATACTCGACAATTACTCATAACATTTCTGATCGAATTCGATGCATATTTTAGAATGGCTCTGCTAACTTAATATTAAGTTAGCAGAGCCACCCCTTAAAAAAAAAACTAGAAGCGCGACAAATTTTTTTCTTTCACGACAAATTTGTTTTGGTCGTCCTCCAATCGTTCAGCTCATTTCCGGAAGAAAAAACGGTCACCTAATCAACTTTTTTGTATCACAAAGTTACGTCGATGTATATCCGTGAGAATGGAATATTTCCATTATTCAGCATTGAAACGAAAATTGTTCATCTCAGGAAATAGAAGATTCAACATATACAACCCAATATCAGTCAATAATGATACGAAAAACATACCTGAAGAAATATCAATTTACCAATGCAGTGTTGCCGAATCTGACAAATTTCCTGAGAAACCAGAAAATTTCATTAAAACCTATAAAAAAGCTATAAAAAAATGTTTTTTTCTGTTTTTTTCAGGTTAGATCGTCTACGACAAATACTCGACAATTACTCATAACATTTCTGATCGAATTCGATGCATATTTTAGAATGGCTCTGCTAACTTAATATTAAGTTAGCAGAGCCACCCCTTAAAAAAAAAACTAGAAGCGCGGCAAATTTTTTTCTTTCACGACAAATTCTCGACAAATATACGACAATTAATGAGATGGTTTTCATTGACCTCCGTGCAAGTGGCTCTGCTAACTTTATGGACATTCCTTTAGGTATGTCCAATACATATGCTTTTGTAATTCACCTTATTTGCTCGAAACTATATTGGGCAGGAACACTGTGGGTAAAGTATTTTCCTTCAAGGATGATTTATGTTTCCTATGTGGTAGGATGATATATGAATATTACATATGCTTGCTTTTAGAGATTACTTCTTCAGATTCTTTTAAGAAATTTGAAAATCCAATGTTTTTCACCCACCTGCTGTATAGCTGAAATCATGAAATTCTATTACTAACAGATTAATCATAAATATTGAAGCTTTTCACTTACCTACTAATCTCGTGGAAATCTGCATTTAAAAGAGAACCAATTCGTTTATGCACGCTTTCACACAACAAACAACTAATTTTAAATTCAAAATCAAAATAATGTATGTAATAACGTTGAAAGCATAATGTAAACATCATTGATGATTTGATGAAGGTTAATTCATTTAAAATGGCGACACTACGACAGGGACAGAAATCGCTGTTTTCGCGACTGCGCAAAGGTGGTTACCTCAATGGCTAAAAATTACAGATCGCATTGATCGCAGAAAGTACAAGCTCTAGTAGGGGAGATTCCGGCCCATGACTAGTGACTAGTTGGAGAGTTGGATTGGTCTTGGACGGTCGAGTCGGTATTCAAGCAGTGAGACCATGTAATGGAGCCCGATGCAACTTCGAATGCATTCTAGACTTTTTTGTGTTGTGCTTGTTTGAGTGACTCCATTCTTACCATTGTGATGTAAGTTATTGAGATTTAGTACCATTTTGTTGTAGTCGTTTGCTAAAATCTATATATCTAGTTTGTACGAGAACTTCAATATCATTCGAGATTTTATAAGCCGCCATATTGAGTTTTCAGAATATTCTGGCACTTTCTATCTTTTTTTTCAATTCTCATTGATTCACGAGTTGAGCATTTGTTATTTCTAGCACACTGTTTGATGTTAGCTTACCAGATTCATATCTGTGACATTTTCTAATATTGTTCAATCGCAGGAGCCTTGAAGGAAAAAATATGGAAATTGTTAGGAACATCGCATAAACATTTTACATTTGAATGCATTATTCGAGGCTGAGCTCGAGTGCCGTCCACACTATCCGCCGAATCGTTTATCAAATTTTTTTGCATTCGCTGTTCTGATTACAACCATCTGGACCCGGCTTGAAGCCGACATTGTGGAATATCCTAACCAGAACATTTCATTAAAACCTAAACAAAATATTTTTTTCTGTATTTTTAACGTTAGATGGCTACGACAAATACTCGACAATTATTTATACCATTTGTGATCGAATTCGATGCATATTTTAGAATGGGCCTGCTAACTTAATATTAAGTTAGCAGAGCTACTCCTCTTTAAAAAAACAAAAGCGAGGCAAATGTTTTTCTTACACGACAAATATGTTTTGGTCGTCCTCCAATCGTACAGCTCATTTCTGGAGAAGAACGGTCATCTAATCAACTTTTTTGTATCACAAAGTTACATCGATGTATATCCTTGGGAATGGAATATTTCCATTATGCAGCATTGTAACCAAAATAAACCTGATATATTAATATAGCAATGCAGTGTTGTCGACTTTGCCAAATGGCCCAAGAAATCAGAACATTATATTTCAACCTAAAGAAAAAGCTATTAACAAATATTTTTTTCTGTTTTTTTTACGTTAGATGGTCTACCTCAAATACTCGACAATTACTTATAACATTTTTGAACGAGTTCGATGCATATTTTAGTATGGCCCTGCTAACTTAATATAGAGTTAGCAGAGCCACCCCTTTGAAAAAAAGTAAAAGCGCGACAAAACTTATTTTACTACAAATTCTCGACAAATATTCGACAATCACTGAGGTGGTTTTCATTTACTTCCTTACAAGTGGCTCTGCTAACTTTACGGACATTGGTTCTACCCCAATTTCAACTATTTTCCCTAACGACCGGACCGTAAACACAATAACTTCCGAAAGAAACAACTTAGAATCTCGATATTTGCAGAGAAGGCTTGGACCTAAATTACGAAGGCCTAATAGGTTGTAGTTCTGCCAGTGGATTATTCTCGTCATCTGATTCTTCTGGTTCCGCAATATCGAGCCATAAATTTGCCCAACTTCTCATATTTTTTTGAAGTTATGCTCGTGTGAGATTGATCAAGGTTGTCCATCACATCTTTTAAATTATACTGCTTCAAACAAGTAAGAACGTCTTTATCTTCATTTGACGCCTTTATGTTCAGGATTAACATTTCCAACCAACATGTAGTAACCGTTTTTCACTTGTTTAGACAGGAATATGCATAATCAATATTTTCGCGCCCGGATTCCAGAGGCAAAAAATTCAAAATGCCCGAATCACAGCAGTGTCCGGATTACTGGAGTACCCGGGCTAGCGACTGTCCGAACTATCGAAGTTTTATTGTATTTCCAAAAATTCAGATTTGATAGAATTGAAATCCGTGCTTTATCGAAAAATGATAGTTCGAATGATCATACAGAATTAAATGAGAACATTATGATGAGGAGAGATCACAGAATATTGAATATTTGAAAAAAAAAATAAAAATTTTTTTTTTCAAATTGTTCTGATGACACGATCATCACGAAATTTTGCTTAATGTTGTCCATCAACATCTTCGAACTAGCTGCGAAGTTTCATCACGATTGAATCAGTATTACTTGAGTTATACCGAAAAAAACGAAGATATCGAGAAGAAAACCACGACATTCTACATATTTTTTCCCAATATCTCCAAAACGGATAACCGTATCGAATTTAAATTTGGTATACTGCTGTGAAATATGGGGTTCAATGTGAAATGGATCTCGAATATGGACGATAGTTTCAGGAAAAAAAATTTTTTGGAAAAAAATTTTGAAAAAAAAATTTTTTTTGAATGAGTGACCATACGAATTTAACGGAATTCTGCTAAAGGTTGCGCGTCGTTATGCTCCAACTAACTACCAAGTTTCAAGCCAATCGCTCTGTTAGTTTCTGAAATATGAGAGAAATAACCTCAAAATTTCAAATGGCCAACTCCGGAACTATTTGGCCGATTTGGACCATTAACGAACTAAACCGCGGCATTCCGATACCCGAACTACCTGGCAAGTTTCGGGTCTCTAGTTGGCTCCTTTCGACAGTTTTCGTGTCCACGGCCGGCCAGGCAGAATGTCATGAACAGTGCAATTTTTCGAAAAAAAATAAAAAACAAATTTTTTAAATTTACTGATGGTATGATCTCAACCAAATTCCTCGAAAAGTTGCACGTTGCTTTACTCCAACTAACTGCCAAGTTTCGATGCCATCGTTTAGGTAGTTCCCGAATTATCTCTTAAATAACGTCAAAACTTCAAAACGCTCCAACTCCGAAACCGTTCGGCCGATTTTAGTTGGCTCCTTTCGACAGTTTTCGTGCCCACGGCCGGCCAGACAGAATCGATTTTGACACCGGATTCGCCATCAGCGAGTCCAACCCAGTCGTTTGAGACCATTTTCAGCTCAATCGTCGAAAATTACAGACATTTGGACATAACGATGGCACGCTGTTCCCCTAGACCATGCGCACAAATACCTAGAAAAGCACTGCCGTGAAGGCAGCAGCTTTTGCGCGCATGTTCAATGGAGATGACCGCTTTAGCAACGAATTTGATTTGATTTCAATTCGATCTAATCTGTATTTTTGGAAATATTGGGAAAATAGAATTTTGAATTGGTATATCTGCGGAATCATTGTGTGGATTTCACCCATTCCGGAATTCGTAATTAAGGTCCAAACCTTCTCTATACAAATATCGATTTTCTAAGTTGTTTCTTTACGGAAGCCTTACGGCCGACCGTAAACACAAAAACTTCCGAAAGAAACAACTTGAAATTTGTAGAGAAGGTTTGGACCTCAATTACGAAGGCCGAATTCGTGAGTGGATGAACTCCACCCAATGATTCCGCAGATATTCCAATTAAAAATTTTATTTTCCCAATATTTCCAAAAATACAGATTAGATCGAATTGAAATCCAGTACTTCATCGAAAAATTACAGTTCGAAGGTTCATAACGAATTGAATTAATTGAGAATAATATGTCGAGAAGATCACAGAATATTAAATGTCCGAGAAAAAAAAAAGCATTTTTCCTTTCAAATTGTTCTAATGATTCGTAAATCACGAAATTTCGCACAAAGTTGTCTTTCAGCATCTTCCAACTGGCCGCGAAGTTTCATCATGATTGAGTCAGTATTTCTTGAGTTATACCGAAAAAAAAAGAACGATATCGAGAGGAAAATCATGAGATTTTAATTATTTTTTCCCGATATCTTCGAAACCAATAGCAATATCGAAATGAAATTTAGTACACTGCTGTGAAATATGTAGCTCAAAGTATGCGCTGAATTTTTTTTTAATGTCATGAACAGTGCAATTTTTCGAGAAAAATAAAAAACAAATTTTTTAAATTTACTGATGGTATGATCTCAACAAAATTCCGCGAAAAGTTGCACGTTGCTTTACTCCAACTAACTGCCAAGTTTCGATGCCATCGTTTAGGTAGTTCCCGAATTATCTCTAAAATAACGTCAAAACTTCAAAACGCTCTAACTCCGAAACCGTTCGGCCGATTTTGCCCATTAACGAACTCAAACGTCTCATTTCAAAATGCAACCTTCCCTGAACGTTTCAGATCGATAGGATCCTCCGTACGACCGTAATCGTGCCTACGGTCGGATTGACGGCCGGCCGGACAGAATCATTTTTGACACCGGATTCCGTATTCGTCATCCTTGAGACCAATCAGTCGTTTGAAATCATTTCCGGCTCAAAATTAGAAAATAACACACATTAGGACAAAACGATAGCACGCAGTACCCGAGAACCTGCGCGCAAAAAGTAGGTTGTTCTATTCGTTGGTCTTAAATATACTCCATTCACTTTTATAAAATATCCCGGTTTCCATGACATCCTGACAGATTTCACCGTGTATAGTTTGAAAATGTCAGGCTATAGTCATTTTCCTGTCAGATAACTACACAACGTTGTCGTCTTTACGAAGAGGTCGTAGTAATTACTTATTTTTCAAAATGTGAATCTACATTGGGAAAGTAATGAATTTGAGAACATATTATGTGAATTCAATAATTCCAAAGACCTGGCGAATATTGAAGAAACTTTTTTCCCTGTTAATAATGGAAATATTTCACGTTTATAAACATGGTTGGAAGATTCAGTTATGCTTTTTTCTTGTACGGAAATCAAGAATCGAGTGTTTTGGAATTTTACTGAAAAATGATGGATAGAGTAGTCCGTTACTTTAATTAAAATTCAAGAAATTAGCCTACAGAAGTCATTTAAATACCTTGTTGCACAACTTGAAATATTCCAGTATGAAAATGTAGTAGTACTACGAAACCTCCTGCGTCACAGTTAACCTCAAAAGAACTACCGGTGTGAAGTTAGCTTCCAAAAGATAGCTGACAAAGTTTCCGAAGATAACCGAACGGTTTGAGAGGATCAGTAGCGTGCATTAGTTCGTCAGCGCAGCAAAATATGAGTTACGAAATAAATTTTCGACTCATGAATTTGAATAACTTTTGAAAATGTCATTTGTGTTACTGACTGTGTTGTTATAAAATTGTTTAGTAGTTTTTCCATCTAATAATAAATAATAATTAAGCATTAATAGTGCGGGAATACGGGATATATCTAAATGACTTATGGCCATTTTCAAGATTGACAAATGGTCTCGATTCACAACCTCAAACGAAATTTTGATTGCAAAATTTCAGATGGGCTGGGATAAATTTTATATGATCAGCGGAGGAAAATCTCTTTAAATTCTTATATCATTCTATTATCTATCTAGGAAGATAATCGTTCGTGTCGCATCAATTAAATCCTTTGAAACTTTTCATTTTTCAGGTCTGCATTGATTAGCCCTGTATGGAAATGCTATAGAACATGTCCACATTGACATCCATAAGGAATATCAACTTGCTCTGATTGCATTCACCCCTTTTCGCGGAGTGCCCAAATCGTCAACTATCTAGAGCAATTTCAAACTTTTGAAACTTTTTATCATTCAGGTTTGCATTGATGACACCTATATAGAAATGTTAATTAACATCTCCAAATTGACATCCCTAAAGAAAATTCACTTGCTCTGCTTGCAGTCACCCCTTTTCGCGAAGAATCGAAATCGTTAGCTATCTAGAGCAATTTCGAACTTCTGTAACTTTTTATCCTTCAGATCTGCATTGATGAGACCCATGTGGAAATATTGACTAGCATGTCCAGATTGACATTCATAAAAAAAATTCTCTTGCCCTGCTTGCAGTCACCCTTTTTCACCCCTTTTCGCGAAGTATCAAAATCGTCAGCTATCTAGAGCAATTTCGAACTTTTGTAACTTTTTATCCTTCAGGTCTGCATTGATGAGACCTATTTGGAAATGTTGATTAGCATGTCCAGATTGACATCCATAAAAAAATTCTCTTGCTCTGCTTGCAGTCACCCTTTTTCACCCCTTTTCGCGAAGTATCGAAATCGTCAGCTATATCTAGAGCAATTTCGAACTTTTGTAACTTCTTATCCTTCAGGTCTGCATTGATGAGACCTATTTGGAAATGTTGATTAGCATGTCCAGATTGACATCCATAAAAAAATTCTCTTGCTCTGCTTGCAGTCACCCTTTTTCACCCCTTTTCGCGAAGTATCGAAATCGTCAGCTATCTAGAGCAATTTCGAACTTTTGTAACTTTTTATCCTTCAGGTCTGCATTGATAAGACCTTTTTGGAAATGTTGATTAGCATGTCCAGATTGACATCCATAAAAAAATTCTCTTGCTCTGCTTGCAGTCACCCTTTTTCACCCCTTTTCGCGAAGTATCGAAATCGTCAGCTATCTAGAGCAATTTCGAACTTTTGTAACTTTTTATCCTTCAGGTCTGCATTGATGAGACCTATTTGGAAATGTTGATTAGCATGTCCAGATTGACATCCATAAAAAAATTCTCTTGCTCTGCTTGCAGTCACCCTTTTTCACCCCATTTCGCGAAGTATCGAAATCGTCAGCAATCTAGAGCAATTTCGAACTTTTGTAACTCTTCATCCTTCAGGTCTGCATTGATGCGACCTATGTGGAAATGTTGATTAGCATGTCCAGATTGACATCCATCAAAAAATTCACTTGCTCTGCTTGCAGTCACCCCGTTTCACCCCTTTTCGCGAAGTATCGAAATCGTCAGCTATTTAGAGCAATTTCAAACTTTTGCAACTTTTTATCGTTCAGGTCTGCATTGATGAGACCTATATAGAAATGTCAATTAACATCTCCAAATTGATATACATAAAAAAATTCTCTTGCTCTGCTTGCAGTCACCCCGTTTCACCCCTTTTCGCGAAGTATCGAAATCGTCAGCTATCTAGAGCAATTTCGAACTTTTGTAACTTTTTATCCTTCAGGTCTGCATTGATGAGACCTATTTGAAAATGTTGATTAGCATGTCCAGATTGACATCCATAAAAAAATTCTCTTGCTCTGCTTGCAGTCACCCTTTTTCACCCCATTTCGCGAAGTATCGAAATCGTCAGCAATCTAGAGCAATTTCGAACTTTTGTAACTCTTTATCCTTCTGGTCTGCATTGATGCGACCTATGTGGAAATGTTGATTAGCATGTCCAGATTGACATCCATCAAAAAATTCACTTGCTCTGCTTGCAGTCACCCCGTTTCACCCCTTTTCGCGAAGTATCGAAATCGTCAGCTATTTAGAGCAATTTAAAACTTTTGTAACTTTTTATCGTTCAGGTCTGCATTGATGAGACCTATATAGAAATGTCAATTAACATCTCCAAATTGATATACATAAAAAAATTCTCTTGCTCTGCTTGCAGTCACCCCGTTTCACCTCTTTTCGCGAAGTATCGAAATCGTCAGCTATCTAGAGCAATTCCGAACTTTTGTAACTTCTTATCCTTCAGGTCTGCATTGATGAGACCTATGTGGAAATGTTGATTAGCATGTCCAAATTGACATCCATAAAAAAAATTAACTTGCTCTGCTTGCAGTCACCCCGTTTCACCCCATTTCGCGAAGTATCGAATTCGTCAGCTATCTAGAGCAATTTCAAACTCTTGTAACTTTTTATCGTTCAGGTATGCATTGATGAAAACTATGTAGAAATGTTAATTAGTAGTCTAGATTGACATCCATAAAAAAAATTCACTTGCTCTACTTGCAGTCATCCCGTCTCACCCCTATCGTCAAAACAATAACTACCGACCTAAAGAATCTTCTCAGGATGTACATTAGGTACGAAATTGAGTTACAAAACCCGAATTCGTGAAATCCACTCAATGTTTCCTCATATATAACAATTCAAAATTATGTTTTCCCAGGATGTACCAGAATGCATACGGGTCAAGTTTAGCTTCGAAACTTGATTGAAAAATTACTGCTTTGAGGTTCATGCAGAATTTCGTGAGACGCATATGATAAGAAGCTAGCAAAATATAGAATACTCATTTGCTACCAAAATTTTTTTTTCGATCGTTTTGATGAAACCTGCGTCCGTATTCGGCAACAATATACAACAATACAGTTTAAATCTGTTATTGAGGAAGGAAATAATCTCGAAATGTTAAATAGCCACGGAACTTGATCAATTTGTTCCATATTTCCGAAAATAAATATTGGATCAAATTGAAATTTGAAACACTGTTCGGCTCAAAAGCCGAAAATTCAGTTGAAAACGAAAACGCGCTGTTTTCCACCACAAGCGCGTAAAAATAAGAAGGCTTTGTTGCAGGTTTTTTTTCCATTTCATGTTTTTTTGTATAGGTTTGAATTAGTCTCCTTAGTTATTTGAAAATTCTATTTTGTCTTGTTTATTTTTGGAACGATTGAAATTCTCCACCATAACTACTCGAACAAGGCTATGAGAAGAGAGAGACAGTGGATATATCGGGGTGCGTCACGGAAACCGCGAAGATTCGTCTGTTTGAACAGCCAATATGTGCAGCCAAATTTAAAAGTTCGTTTTCTCGTTGAAAATTCAAATTTTTGACGGCGGTATAAATTTTTTAGTAGTCTTACGTATTGAATATTTAATTCCAATGATAAAAAAGTACATGCAAGAGACCTATTGAGGGAATCGTAGGATAATCTTAGGTTTTTAGGACTTGGGAAAAAAACTATCTTCAAAATGAACCTTTCTTTTTTTTTCTTTCGATATTTTAATAACTGTGTTACAAGTTACAACTAGTATTGGCGTATTATGGCTCAAAATTATTCATATCCTTGATTTCGAAGCACACAGGCCTCGATAAGGCCTTTTTCAGAATCAACACAGTAACTTGACTATATTGCATTTGATACTGGTTTTATGAGAAGACAAAAATATGTATCTCAATAAACTTCAACTATTTCAATGGGGAAATGGTCCGATTTCACTTGTGGATTCAACAATATGTTGATTTCCAAAGCAGAAATTTGAACTCGTCAATGTATGGTAAAAGGACACTTCTTCCAATTTTTGTATGTAACTTCCTTTTGCGATCTGTAACAAACACAAGAAGTTAAAGAAGATATAAATATATATCTTCTTATTTTTGAACCTAACACTTGTACTATGATATGATAGAGGAAATATTATTCTTGAAATTATTTTTTTTTAGTGTTCTCCTTCAATTCTTCGAAACAAGACATTATACGTTGGTTGGTTGATCAGTTTCTTTATAGAGTTACCATGCTTTTCTATTTTTGCGGCATCATTCCTATTCTGTGGAAGGGATATTTATGATATGAATAGGATCCTACTGCCCAAAATGCCACATTCGAATTCCTTCGCTAGATTTGTCGTATTTAATTGTTGAAAAATTATTCTTCAGTTCAGACATGACTTGACCTATTAATTTTTATATTCTATTCGGACAACCATGTTAGTTATAAGCAATTTCTTCATATAGTTTTGGAGTTGCCATTATATTAAAATATTCAACATAACCGAATTCTGTGTCTCTTTCACGGTTTCAACCAAAAACCTACTCCATTAAGCTTTCAGTCCGATCAGAGCTGACGAATTCGTGAAGTTGACAAAAAAAATTTCATTTTTCTAAATAAATTTTTACCTCAAACTGATTCAGATGTCCTTAGATTGAATACAAAAAGTATCTTCCTATTAAGATGCTTGTTCTCAGTATTATGTAAATTTTTGTGGTTTTAATCGAAAACCTGCTGGATTCAGTTTTCGACTGCATTGATATATCGACATATACCGATAACTGAATCTTTTGTGTGGCTGGGAATTCATCAGTAATTTTTACACAAGGCGCATATCTCATTTTTCAGGAGAGGCTTTCCATCTTTCAATATCATGCAATCATTGTGTATCAATCGCAAACAAAATCGACATTTTTGAGAAGAGAAACATGCCCAGTAGAAAACTGGGCAAGATTTGAACACAGCATTTATTATGAATGGCTTCTGACTGTATGAGAAGCAAACATTTGATTTGCGTCCTATATTTTCTCCAATTCGTTCCAATATTTAAAGGCCTTCCTTTCACAATATTCTCGAAAAAATTCAATATGATGGGGCCACAATTAAAACCATCTTGTTGGATAAAATGATTATAAACTAAGATTGATAAGTCATTTATATCGAGTCTTATGGAATCGGTTGTATGTTTCACAAAATTCTTCGAATAGATTCAAATATATTTTTGTTTTCATTTCGTTGCTTCCGAACGGATCTAGAAAACTGAATTTTTTAATCTCCAAAAACTAATTAAACAATAATGACTTTGTCCAATAAGAACGGGCATGGCGATGAACTTCTTTTTGATTTCATATTTTTCAAGTATGTACTTTGTAACAGTATTTTCAGAATTGAATATTATAGATGATATTTCTTGTGGTATTATCTGATATTTATTGTCATTTATTTATAACGAAATTGGAAACCAAATTCTCGCCATCCAATGAAGAAAAATCAGAGGACTTTATTTCTTTCACACAGCACATCATGTTGGAAAAGACAGCTACGGTATAATCTCTTGAAAGTATATTCGGAGGAACATAATAAGCTATATCGTTCACCGGAAGTAATTTCAAGCTTTTCAGTGGTATCCATTTTCTGGAATCTGCATCTAGATTCTCGAAACCTATCAAATTAGGTAAATAAAGGAAATAGTAAAACTCTTTGAGTTTTAGTAGGATATTTTCAAAGAATTTCCTATTTCTTTCAGTTCTATGAATTTTCAGGTCTTCAAAGGTATAAATTACTAGGTCACACCACAAATTGTCTGTTATTTCGAGAAGTCCCTGCACTTGATAATACCAGTTGCTCGTGCATTTTAAGGAACCATCTCTGTTGAAATAGTCATTGCATGCAAAGCAGGATTCATATTCCGAAACTTGTAAGGGCATTTAATCTCGATGATTGCATCATCATCTAGAAGGCCGTCAGGGGAACCGGCTAAATATGCGATCTCTTTATGTATAACTAGACTTGACTTTTGAAATTTGTGTTGACTCCTTTTTGTGTGTTCTTCGATACCCGTATTTTCATTATCTTTACCATGCTTAATAGCTTCATTCGTAAATTATTCATGAGATAATAACCTCCTCACAATATTCATTCTACTTTGTGGAGATCTCGATTTACATATCATGCCAAAATTTGAAGCAGTTAGTCTGATTTTCCTCCGGAGTCTTGTTTCCCTCTCGATGATATCTCTCTTAGATTTTTCTTTTTCTAAGTAGGATAAAAATTGTTCGCATTTATTAGATTAGTCAGTATTTGGTTCTTTGCTTGCAAGGGAATATTTTTGACAGAAAAAGTGACCAGAATAGGTCTTATTTAAACTTGACGCACCACATTCAGCATTGACCCATCCGTTACAGCCGTCACAAGCAACCCAATCAATATTGGTTCTATCCAGATCGCTCTTTCCACAGTACATGCAATTGTCACTTTCCATACATAATAATAGTATTTATACAACTTATTATTTTTCATAATTAGTCGTAAAATATCCTCAATTTCAAAACTGCCTTCAAGAAAATTACATTCTGGAGAATGTTAGAGGGTGGCATATTTTGAATATTCCGAGATTCTCTGGGTAATACTTCAAATCTATCAGGAGATGTTTCTCCGGATGTTTTAAGAATGACCTCTAGAATATTGAAACTATCGGATGTTACGTTTTTTGTATCTTCAACAGTTTTACTGATAAAATGGGTTGCGTTTTCAGTTACATCCGAGTTAACAGTCAATTCTTCGTTTTCATTTTCTTTTTCCTTAAAACTATTTTCATGTGAAAAGAAATTAAATGAATTTAGTTTTCTTTGATGATCCAATCCCGATTCTGAAGTTGAACTGATACCATCCGTAGCGTTTTCAGTTGCATTCAAGGTAAGAGGAAATTCTCTGTTTTCATCAACTTTTTCCTCTGAACTACTTTTATGGTGAAAAGAATCAAATGAATCATTATTTCTTTCATGGTCCAAACGCAAATTTGGGGTTGAATTATTACAATGTGTTGAATTCTCTAGTACATTTGAACTAACCTTTAATTCTACGTTTTCATTTCCTGTTTCTCCAGAACCTTGTATATGGGAAAAAGAATCAAAAAAATCATTTTTTCTTTTATGGTCTGTAATATATTCGATATTTTCTTGGTAAATAATAGGCCAACGGCTTTTTGAGTATTTTTAATACTTTCTTAAACTTC
Source organism: Myrrha octodecimguttata (assembly GCA_958510865.1). Taxonomy (NCBI): domain Eukaryota; kingdom Metazoa; phylum Arthropoda; class Insecta; order Coleoptera; family Coccinellidae; genus Myrrha; species Myrrha octodecimguttata. Next base: position 1,757,974 of record OY294064.1, on the reverse strand, counting down.
CGATATCTTCGATGGTACAGGTAATATGTTTCTTCCAATGAAATTTTCAGAATGAGTTTAATTATTCAACAATGAATTTTTGGCTCATAATTCGAAAATTAAAGACATTAGGGCTGAGCGATAACTAGCTGTTCCCTAGAACATGCCCGCGGAAAAAAATTCCTAGTAGTGTCTCCAATATCTCTCGCCGAAATTACGGTGTTGCTACCTTCAAATCGCGATAGATTATGGTGAATTTTAGAAAACTGAGCTTGAAGAAAACGTTAGAAATTACGGTAACCAATTTTAGGTTATTATTTTGTCGAAAAAGACAGCTTTTATCGTAAACCTAACATTTTTCGCAGTCTCAACTTCGAAGTACTCAACTTGGAGAATTTGATTAGAAAAATACCGTTAATTAACGAAAAAACGGACGTTTGGAGATTCTCTCTCTGACTTCTCTGCAGAAAAATTCGAGAGAATTTTTTTTCACAATACAGAACTATTTCTTCATATTTTAACCATACATCAGGGTGAGTATTCAAGTTGTACATTAATTTCAACCGTAGATTCCTCTCGTCAACTAAAACACTTCTTTCATTTATAATTCTACACAACATTTGAATTGACCACCAAAAAATACTAGGATGTGACCAAAAACCGTTATTCAAGACACCACAGTTATCGGAATATTGCTCAAAGTTGACATTGAACACCCTGTATCGCGCTAATGCTTCAAAAAGGGGGTATATGTCATAAGGCAAAAATGACTTTTCTAATGTCATCTATACGGCTATATATGTTTGGCCAGTTCATGACGAAATACCCTGTTAAGGCCTATGCTATATTTCCTCATCAGAACAAAGGGTCTTGTCTATGAACCTGACTTTCCATAGAGCTCAATTAATGATTTTAGGTTAATTGATTGTGTTCAGGATTTAGTCACTTATTATGTTAGAATATCAGTTCATATTGATCGTGGTAACCCTGTACATTATTGAGATTAGACAGCCCTAAGCGCCCTTATTCAACACTCCAATAGAAACAGTCATCCAAGACACATTCACTTAATATATACAGAAAGCGAAACATCTATCAATCATTAGCACGGTGTAGCATTTTATTAAACAAAGTGTATCACGTAGCAACAATAATTAAAGTGTTAAACAATCACATCATAGGTTCTTTATTTCCTCTAAAATAAAGTGGTAGCAGAGATTTCATGAATACTGGTGTAACAACCAAACATTGGTAGCAGAGCGTGGTTTCTCCTACAAGATCCTCCAAAGCAAGATACGAGGTTACAGCATCCCGAAGCCACAACTTTACAACTTCGAAAGATCGAGCTCCATCAGCGAAATAACTGAAGTGTGAGTCCTCTCAATATTCCTTTCCAATTTCATTTAGTCCTACATAAAAGGTTGTCTCAATTCATTTATTGCTTGCACTAAATATTTATCTCGTTTGGTTGATTAGTTAATTGATTTTGATTTGCATTACTTTAGTTGAAAATGACTGATTTAATTAAAAGGGAAAATAGAAAACGAGGTTCCATAAAGGCAAAACTCACATTCTTTGCTAAATTTGTAACTAATCTCTCATAAGAGGAGCGTGAGTTACACCACATTGATGTCATTCAGCTCACAGAATGGGTTGAATCTTTAAAATTAGTTAAGAACGAATTCGAAGAAGCTCAAAATAACATCGAGTCGTTATCTGAAGATGCAGATCTTAAGAAACAGTTCGAAATTCGATGTTCTTTCGAGGAAGAATATTTCAATTCCATATCATCTGCAAACAAGATAATTCATGATTTTAATCAGGACAATGATTCTACCAGTTATCATATAAAACTGAAAATTTGACCTTAGGAATCACAAATTCAACTGATTCATTGATGCGTATCAACCTACCTACGATAAAATTACCTAACTTTAGCGGAGATTATCGAAATTGGTTAGAATTCAGTAATACATTCCGTTCATTGATTCATGATAATCAGTCAATAAATAATGTGCAGAAATTCCATTATCTGAGGGCTTCCTTGAGCTCTGACGCATCTCAAATTATAAAATCATTAGAATTGTCTTCACACAATTAGGATATTGCCTGGAATTCACTTTTGGATAGATATGACAATAAAAATCTTTCGATTCATAATCATGTGAAGGCTCTCTTCAGGGGAGAACTGGTAACGAAGGATTCATCGGCAAGTTTGAGAAATTTAATGGATGCATTTTCTAAGAATTTAAGATCGTAAGAGCCATTAGGTCAGCCAACCAGCCATTTGGATTATTTGTTAGTTTACATATTATCCACAAAATTAGACAATGCATCTCTGAAGGAATGGGAAAATTATGAAGCTGCTATTGATACTCCCAAATTTATTGACATGAAGGCATTTTTAAATTCACGAGCAGATCTTTTAGAAATGATTGCAGAAAATCAAAATGAAAAAACGTCGAAATCACTTAAAGGGATTTGTCGTTAGCAGCGAAACGGAATCTAAAAATACCCACCAGTGTCCGTTGTGTAGTGGCTCACATTACATTCAAAATTGTAATCAGTTTCGGAAACTTTCAATGAATGAAAGTAATTCTAAAATTCGTTCTCTAAAATTATGCTTGAATTGTTTGCGAAAGGGACAGCATAGTTACGTCTGCCGTCGTGGAAAGTGCAACAAATGTAGTCAAAAACATCACACATTGCTTCTTCAGCAAAGAGATTCATTTAATAGAAATCGAAGGTTAAATGAAACACGAAGTTCCACTTGTTCGAACACCACGAACGAAAACCATCCTACCCCCATAACTCAGTCGTCAAATTCGGTAAACTTATCGGCTTGTGTTCCTGTCGGCCACATATTTCTTTCAACGGCATATGTTCAGGTATCGGATTCCGTGGGAATTACGCATATCGTTCGAGTCCTATTAGATAGTGGCGCTCAGTCAAGCTTTATTACAGTAGAATATGAAACGATTCAAATGACGATAGAACTGAAACTGGACTGATTTGGTTCATTAACGAACTAGGCTGAGACATTAAGGACACAAAGCTTCCTCCAGAATTCCAACCTTTATCAACATCCGATCGAGATTTACCGTACTTACGGCCAGCAGGACAAAATTACTTGCACGTGCCAACCGTCAAAGCTAGGATTCTTCATTCGGGATCATTTTTTTATGTTTTCTTTCCATGAATGAAAACAAACAGCAGGTGCTCCCTGGAACGTATGACGCGATCTAGTGGACGCTTGCAAATCGGCATGCTGAAAGTTGACGTTGTGTATAATATACTCTGAGGTTTCAACGGAGGCAAATCAAATCTACACAGAGGAATTTGGGATATTATCACCGAAAAGGTTCTTATATCGCAGATATCTTCTCAAACTTTCTATTATGATACACCGACGTCTTCATAACTGAAATTTTGAAAACATTGGTATGGGGTGTTCTTCCCCCACGTCCTCAAGCTAAGGAATTTTATCAAGTATTAGTCCAAAGGTTTCCATATGGCAGATTTTTTTTGAGAATTCCATTCTGATACTAGAACGTCTTCATGTGAATTTATCGAAAATAGGGGTATCCGGGTGACTTTTACCACCACGTCCAAATGCTTAAGAATTAGAAACTTCGAACGCTACTGAAACCTGGATGGATGACCGTTTAAGACGGAGTAGAAATGTAACATCTGAGAGTTGAATCTTTAGGGGTTATTTTAACGCGTACCAAGGCGAACGAAACCTCCTTAATCACCTCACTCAATGTGCTTTTCTCGATTTTTGCATGCGCATAATTCGAAGCGACACTAGGAATGTTGGATGTTGACTGTTTCTCCGCGTACGTTGCTGAAATGAAGAGCATTCATCGTTTTACTCAACTGTCTGTAATTTCCCAGCTTCGAGCCGAGTGTCAACGTTTGGTTGGGTCACTTATTTTGTGAAAATCAAAATTCATGCTGCTGAAATCTGTTCACATCATTCACGATGTTTAGAATTTTCACAATGTACTATACTGTACTGTATTGCCGCTAATAACCTTCGTGGTTGATGCGGATTTTCTGAATAAAAAAAAATCATGAGATCTCCATTTTTGACTCGATATCTCTACAACTTAATCTCAAAAGAAATGAATCTTATTTGAAAAAATTGAGTTTTCACGTTTTCGAGATTGCGAGCTTTGGCCAAGATTTTGTGATGTCCTATTTCATGGCTTGTGATTTTGACTATTTCGTCAAACAAATCATTTGAATATCCTCACGGAAGCCTAAGCATGGCAATTTTTAATGGAAAACATTAGAGGTATCAATTTTTCAGCAGAGCTGCTGACTTCACGTCAGTGCTTTTCTAGATTTTTTTCGGTATCTTATCGTTAGTAAATTTTTTTTTGCTATCTACTCATCATATTAAGATGAAAATCTGCATAAACCTCGAAGTCAATGTTATACAACAATGTATATGATTTCAGTTTGAGCGCATTCAAATTTTTGGAGATATTGGGAAAAAATATCTCAAATTTCGTGTATTGTTTGTTATTTACGGAATAACCAAAATATTCGAATTCTATCAACGTGAAACTCAGTCACTAGTTGCAGAATACCAACGAGCAGAATATTAACGGTATTGTTTCGTTGGCAAATTGTCAAAAAATTTTTTTCGACAATTCTCCTATTTAATTTTATTTTTAGGGAACTTTTCATCGAATAGCAAGGAAATCTAGGCTGATTTTAGGATCAATATTTTTCAATTGTTTGCCAAATTTCAGCTCAATCCAACATTAAATTCTGGATATATTGAATAAAGAATATTTAAAATTCTTGTGTCTTTTTTTCTTGGTATCATTGTTATTTCTAGAATGACTTGAAAAATACTGATCCGATCCAGACAAAACTTGGTATCTAGTTGAAATTTGCTAATAGACAATTTTGTGCAGAATTTCGTGATGATCGTGACATCTAAATTTTTTTGTATATTTCATGAGCAAATTATGGTCTGTATGAATACAACAAAAATTATTCAAATTGTCACTGACCATTTGTCACTTGGTCAGATGACTGCACGTTAATTTTACTACAAAGTTCATCGAATTGAAATGAATAAAGGTTAGAGAGAATGAACCATTTCACAAATTAAGCACCACTTTATTCAATAACATTAAAAGGTCATTATGAAAATCAATCGAAATCATTCTATATAGAAATGGCCGAGAGAAAATAGAACAGAAGTAAACCATCTTCTCCCTACGAAGCCTGTAGCCTGAAATATCTATATATTTAAAAAAAACACTATCTTCTGATATGAGCAATAAAAGCAGCTTGCCGAAATAAAATGATTATTCACATTTTCTAGTCATGATCTTTTGTTTTTTTTGAATATGGCATCGTAGAACTGCTACCATAAAGCAATTGCAAAATATCAAAAAGAAGAATAAAATTGAATTTAAAAGCTATCTTTAACAAAAATCTGGTCTTGTTAATGTGAAAAATAATTTAAAATATGGCCATTTCAAATTAATTAAAGAAATATTTCTGAATTCAAAGGAATTATCACTGAATTTTTTGATAATGGTTTTTTTACAAAAACTTTGTCTTTGTTATAGAAGATGCCAGGATACAAATCCTTTAGTTTTTCGCATTCGTGCTTTTTCGGAGGCTTTTTGTTTTCTATATGGTTCTTGAAAAAATTATGGACTTGTTTTTTTTGTTCATCGGTCCATCGTGAGTTCATTCTTTTAAATATTTCTTTCGGTAAATCATTTTCCACTAGTGTTGTAGATTTTTGGTTCTCAAATATTTCGCGGTGAGGAGACGATGATCGTTGTATTTCTTCCACAACGTTTTCTTTCATTACACCTTCTTCTAAATCTAGATCTATGTCATTTAGATTTTTTCCCTTGAACTGACCTGCTCCCCAGTTTTCCAATGAAATTAGAAGTTTTGATATTTTAGCTGTTTTAAATATATCATCACCAAAAGAATAGTCGCATGCTAACATATTTGTTTTTGTGCGCAATATCTGCACAGGCTTTTGAACAGTACTGCCATCAAAAAAATTCCCCTTTTTCCTCAAGAGGTCTAGAAGCTGCCTTCTAGATTTAGAACCAGGAGGCTGAGACATCATTTTTTGAACATCTATCTCTAATGTGTGCTTCCGTGTGACATTTCTGGCGAAATTCAGAACTGAAGCCTGGCAATAATAACGAATATAGCCTCTTTTATTTCCTTTTCGAACTTCACCGTTAACTTTATGATTTCTGTAACCAGTTGTGTGGTTTTCTGTTACTGTTGAAGATGAGGTTTCGCCAGGCTTAGCAACAGGCATTTCAATCTGAAAATGAAAGTTCTATGTATATTGGCGCATGAAAATAGGACTTAAAATAAGATTTCTATTTCTACATGGTAAGTCAAGCAGGGTGGCATGTTTACGTTAAAATGAATCGAATACTCATCCGAAATTGCGATAAGATCGTCGTCAATTTTTATTCTGTCATTTATTCGTACGTATATGATCACTATAATTGGCAGAACGAAATTTTCGGAGGGTTCGAAGCATGGATAAAGGTCCAATTCGTGAGTGGGCAAAAGCTCACCTCTTGTTCTGGACAAGAACATTCATCCGCATCCGTTAAAAAATAGGATCAGATCGAATAGAAATCTAAAATCTGCATGAAACTTCGATAGGAATAAAATAGGATTTTTAGAGTAGAATCGAAGACTCAGATAGACGTAGGCGCTGAGGATCCCCACTCCAGTTCACTATTTTTGCTCGCATGTTCTAAGGAAACAGCGTGCTATCGTTCCGTCCAAATGTCTGTATTTTCCGATTCTTTTCCCGAAAAATGTCTCAAACCACTAGGTTGGACACTTTGATGGCGAATCGATTTTTTTCGAAAAAAAAAAATTAATTTGAAATTAGCAATCAGATTCGGAAAAAATGTGCAGACCTCACATTGCACAACAGTGTTTCAAATTCTAGTTCGATTCGACAATCATTTTTGGATATATTGGGTAAAAATATGTAAAATTTTGTGTTTTTTTTCTCGGAATCCTTGATATTTCCGGAATAACTCAAAAAATACCGACTCACTCATGATGATGCTTCGAAACTAGTTGCAAAATGCTAATAGACAACTTTCTGAGAAACTTCGTGATGATCGTGTCATTAGGATAATTGAAAAAAAATTCCTGCGTGAAAAGATGTCCGCCTGTGCAACGAATCTTTATCAGTGCTTTTCTGCAATTTTTTTTGAAGTGCTCATTGTTCTCAGTCGAACGCGAAAATCTCAATTCCTGCCACCTCAAAATCGTAAAAAGCACTTTCGATATTTTGTTCACCTTTCAAACAAATTTGTATTTTCGATTTCAACTCGAAAACTCCATGGGCTTCAATCCTCTTGGTTTTTTTCGTTTTTAATTTGTTTTTAAATTAATAAATAAAATCAAATAATCAGCCTGTTTTATTTAGGGAGCTATACAATTTTCCTGGAATGCTTCCGGAAAACGCCGAGATATGTCAGATTTTATGAAGCTGACATCTTTCGATCATAAATTGTTTCAGTTTCTTAAGTGAAAATGGAGATCACTTGAGAATCTCAAAAGACCAAGGGGATTAAGTAGCAAATCATGTTTCAGATACTGCATTTTCTTCACGACTTCTGGAATTCATTTAATAATGGAAGAATTGAATTGAACGAATGAGTTTTCAAATAAATTGAAATCAAAAACAGATTCAAATTGCATGATGTTAAATAAAATTGATCTATCTCAGCGCTTTTTTTGGAGAACTCCTAGATTGTAAATATTTTAAGTTGACTGTTTTATGCATTTTCCACCAGTTACATGCGAAAATTTTCGTTGCAGCATGAAACATGTGCAAATTTTTTTAACCTCGAAAATAGACTGTTCGTGAACTTACCAAATTTTCAATATCACATTGCTCATTGTCATTGGAAATACTGAACGATCCGTTTTTCATCACTCATTCTTCTGAAGGAGAGCCTGGGATATATTCACTGTCGATATCACTTTCCTCATCAGAGTTCTCATACATGGGATCAACAGTAGATGCTATTTCAGAGGAATCAAAGAATGGATGTTCAGCAAAATATATTGGTTGTTCTTCCTCGAAATGTTTTCTCTTCGTTTTTCGCAGTCTGCTATCATGTACTTGAACGTTTTTATTACTCGAAGAGACTTCATTTAGTTGGACTTTTGGACTAGTAAACGGTTTGTTCATTTGACTGCTTTTGTCAAGATACAGATTTTCCAATGATTCATGTTCTGAAACAAGATTGTATATCAACGGAAATAGGGAGTACTGGGTAAAGGCTTTTCATAACAAAAAAATCTTGCAGTCGATTTATGTGTTGAAGAAATAATGCGGGCATCTCTTGAAATCATTTTCCCAACCTCTTACTCAGGATTGGAGTTCGTTTCCTTAAAAATGAATTCCAATTTCTAAAGTCCTCCGACCTAACTACCATATATGTATGATTCAAAATCATCATTTATATTACTACTACTAATATAAGACGCATATGTGTTTATTTCTATTTATTTTGAGTTGGAACATGACGCGTTTCGCGTTTCTTGAGCCAATTGACACTAATAGCAGCTGAAGATTCTGCAGTGTAGCGAAACGCGGCATGTTCCAACTAAAAATAATTAGAAATCAACATATGTGTTTAAATTTTTGATAGTTTCGGTCTTTACTGGACGGAAATTCATCTTGAATGTGTTAAATGAAACAATTTTCTATTTCCGCTAATTCTATTCATTTTCGCGAAAGTTGTTTCGTCATACCATTACTTCTTCAGGTGGGTATCTATGACTTCTACTTGTACAACTCCAAATAATGTTTTTATATTAAGGTCCATGTAAATAGGATGGAGGGGGTGGGGGCGTGGGAGAATCTTCGACAATTGCTGGGGAATTCCTGGGTCAATCAAACAGTAAACAGCCATACCTTCGATAATGAGTTTACAATTTCACATTTGGAAAACGAAAGCCACAAACTAAATATGTTAGAAGCCTCAGAGATCAACAGATACTATAAAGAACAAATTTTATTAAACGACCAGACAGACTTGAACAGATCACCGTTACTCAATCTGTTTGATTGATACCCAGGAATTCCCCAGCAATTGTCAAAGATCCTCCCTCATCCCCAACCCCTCCATTTTTTTCACAGGGACCTTAATGGAAGAACATAATTTGGAGTTGTACAAGTAGAAGTTATAGATACTCACCTGAAGAACACATGGTATGACGAAACAGCTGTTGCGAAAATAGATAAAATTAGCGGAAAGTGAAGATAGTTTCATTCGATGAATACATATGTGTTTCATTTAAGTGATATACAATGGATTTCTATCATGTAATGGCCAATACAATTCGAAATCTCACTACTAATGACATGTTTCACATCAGTTGATAATTAATTGATTTCAATTTATAAATTGAGCATTTAATATTATCTGACTTCTTCCAGAAGGATTATTTCCACTAGAAGGGTTATTTCTACGTACAATGATATTTTCTCAAATTTCGGGGTAAAATTCTTCACAGAGAAAGATATAAGTGGTGTTGACTACATATTTCAAGGAAAGTAATCAGTGACTATAATATTTCAAATTGAATCATCACCCCAACCTCTTCTCATTTGACAGTTAAATGAATGTTGAATGCATAATAATGGAAAATGCAAAACATCGATAAATATGACAAATTTGACTCCTATTTGGAAACTTTCCTACGTGAGTGTGAGATCCTGCATACATCAACATGAATAACTCACCCTTGACAATACAAATATTCTGGAAATCAGCAGTAGTTCCATTTTCCACTTGATTTTGAATATCTCTACAGTTCAAAGCACTTAGTAGAATTCTGGATTTTCTGTCCATATCTAAAATCGATAAAATATATTTTCAGCAATACTACTTCAGATCTGTTTCAGTAATGTTGTGTAATATTTTAAGATCAAGAAAAACATTAGATGAGTTTGAAAAGTGATTCGAGAAAATCAATGAAGAAAACATATTTTAGTTATTCACTGATTGTGAAGTAACACTTTCGGTAATACCGGAGGCACATACCTACATAGGGCCGTATACATTCACATTTTTAAATCACAATAGAATGTGAAGCAGACTGTATGGAATACTTGTGTCCAGTAGTTTTAGAGTTATTAGAACTGAGTTTCTCCACGAAATCGAAAGCTGAAAGATGTAACGAAAGTGTTAATATATATACGGGATGAATCCCATCAGAAACATTTAGTCAAGTTGGTTGCTGATACTATCAAGGTCCAAATGCTCTTACTTTTAAAAGACGGCTGCTACCGTGTTGAGTTTGTTTTCCTTCTGTAATTCAAGAAATACCTCTGTTCCACGGCTTTATAAGAAAAAATTCTAGAAATGCACTGACGTGAAGTTAGTAGCTTTTGCGTGCATGTTCATATCTGTGGGCAATTGTTCTAATCGGAAAATCATCACAAAATTTTGCACATAATTGTGTATGAGCATTTTGCAACTAGTTACTGAGTTTCCTCATGATCGGATTAGTATTTTTGGAGGTATTCCAGAGAAAAACACGAATTTTGACATAATCTTTTTGCAATATCTCCAAGACTGAGCTCCAAGATTGAGCTGAAATTTTGTATACATTTGTAAAATATTCACTTTAAGGCGTGTGCGAAAATATGTCGGAAACAGATGATTAATTTTCAATAAAATTTGCAAAATTTTGGAAAAATATTTTTTTTCGAAAACATCAAAAAAATTCTTCTTAAACTTGGTCGTCGATAGCCTACATCTTAGTTCTAATTTTCAGTCCGATCGCATAAGCAGTTCCTGAGATATGGATGTGAAAATCTAAAAAATTCAAATGACAATAACTCAAAATCCGTTCAGGGGAGTTGGCCCATTGAAGAACTCAACCGTCGCATTCTGATACAGCAACCTCTACTGAAAGTTTCGAACCGATAGCTCCTTAGGTTCTCAAGTTAGCGTGGCGACGGTTAACCAGCCGGACACAATCGATTTTGAAAACGAATTCTTCATCAGTGAGTCCAATCTAGTTGTTTAAAGAAACTTTCGCGAAAAAAATCGAAAATACGGACATCTGAACACAACGATAGCACGCTGTTTCCTAGAACATGCGAGCAAAAAGGAGAAGAACTTCGATCCATATATCAAAAACCGTTGAACCTTATATTCAAAAATCTAGAAAAGGACTGACATGAAGTCAGCAGCTTTTACGCGCTTGTTCACATTGCGAAATGTCGACAAGGAAATTTCAATGAAATTTGAATGGAATATGAAAATTTTTGAAAAAAAGAAATTTTTCCATGAATAATTCTTCTTATTAATACTGTCCATCTTCCAACCAAGTTTCATTTCGATCAGATAAATACTTTTCGAGGTATTGGAAAATGAAAATTTCAAATGGCTGTAATACAAAAACCATTCGGCAGATTTGGCCCATTAACGAACTCAATCGAGATATTTAGGATCACAACCTAACCTGAAAATTTCAAGACTCTAGGACTTCCCTTTCGGAAGTTACAGCACATACGGCCGGAGGCCGGCCGGACGGATAGAATTAAATCTGACCACGGATTCTTCTTCAGGGAGTTCAACCCAATCATTTAAGACCATTTTCGGCTCAAAATACGAAACTTACAGACACCGTGACGAAATGATAACGCGCTATTCCCTAGAAATAGCGCGTAAAAAGAACGGTTGATTTTAAAAATCTAGAAAACTGAAATCTTTGAGATTATAAATGAATTTGAAGTTATCTGTTGTCCTTCACTTGAAAAACAAATGCAAAACCTCGATTTAATCGATACTTGATATTTGATAAAACCATGTATGACACAAAAATGCGGAAAAGATTTTAAATAACTCAAGAATGAGTCGCTCTAGCCTTATAATGATTACAATAAAATTGTTTCCCAGTTTCCAATAATCTCATGATATAAAGTTAGTTCCGTTTGAAATATCGAAGGTGATTTATATTATATTCTTGTATAACCGAAAGTTAAATGGATCTGAGAATATTTCAGTTGAGGAGAGCATATCCAAAACATAAATATTCTCAGAAAACTGATCCTAGTTGTTCTCCTTAAACAAATCGATTCAGCATATCGTGAAGCACCCAGTAGGAATTAAATCTACATTACATTCATTAAAAATTAAAAAAAAATTCATTTATGTTTCCAGTTTTTTCAATCACTTTCACTTTCTATAGGACTCAATTCAAACAGAAATGAAATGAACAAATATGGTAGTTAGCAGATTGAATGTGTCAATGTGATTTCCGAAATGAAAAACTCAGGGACTTATTTGAAAACAATCATTAATGGTTAGCATTCAATATTTGAATTTCATCACCAAAAAATACTTCTCTCCGATTTCCTGTTTTTTCTTTAATGACAACAAGCGCGTAAAAACTAATGTTTCATTATTTTGTGAAACCATTGAAAGTGAGAGGAAAATGAAAAATATATTTTTTTATGGAATTTGAAAAACTATCTACGAAAATGATTTAAAGGTTGCATTTATTGACGAGAGAAAAAGTGAAATTAGTCGGTCCGCTCCTAGATTTGTTGAATCTTGAAAGTAGCAGTCGATTGAATAGTAATAGCCTCATGAAGCAATTTTCGCTGATGAGAATTTCGTTGTCAGTTTAAATTGTTTGTGTGCGGAATCATTCACTAAAACATTCGACAGAAAATAAATCAGATATGTCTGTTGATGGGAAACATATGCCCTTCAGTTTTTGGCCGAGTTTAACGCATTCTAGAATTGGACATTATCTATCAATCACTGAACCCACTTTGCTAATAACAAATCTCTGAGTCGTTTCTTGCAAGAAAAGATTTGTTTGCGGTCGGTCTGGTGGAGAGTAAGCTTAATACCTCATAAAATCGAAAATATCATTGAAATCATTAACTAAACGTGATATGTTAGATATGCAATCAATAGTGCTATTTTATCTATAACTTACCTGTAGACTTGAACTTTTCTCGACCACACCTGCGCATGGCTAGGAGAAACTGAATAATAAACACACTCGTTCAAAAAAATACGCGGGAAGTACTGTCATTTGCGGAAAGTTGAGGACGTCGGGAAATCGACAGTCTGAAAGTACGGCACTAAAATTTACACCCCTCGGAACTCTGCCTGATAGATAGCCACGTATTCGTTCATCTGCAAAATTAGTCGTTGGGCATGAAAGCCTGATGGTATTCTGTTTTTACTCACCAGGTCAAACATTTTCACCAAAGAGAATGAAAGCCATCTAAATTATTTTCATTATGGCCATATTTCTGAAACAACCTCGCGTCTTTTCACTTATTTACTGTTCGGCCCTCGAAAATAATATAAGTTGTTTCTTTCCGCAGTTTTAGTGTTAACAGTTGGCCGTCAGTGCCCTATGATTTCTGAGATGAAGCCATTCGAAATGTTATTCCTCCAATATTTCCATTGAGATTTGGAATATAGTAGTAGGATGACGTTCTGAGTAGATTTAGCCCCTTTTTGCTCGCATGTTCTGGGAAACAGCGTGCTATAGTTTCGTCCAAATGTCTGTAATTTTCGAATTCTTTCCCAATAATGGTCTGAAACGATAACTGTCGAACGGAACGAGCTAGGGCCTTGAAAGTTTCAGGATAGGTCGCGCATTGGAATAGTGGAAGTTGAAGCCATTTGAAGATTTAAAATTATTTCCTCAGTGCCTCAGAAACTGCTGTAGCGATCTAATTGAACCTTGGTAGCTATTTATACTGAGCTGACGCGCAACTGATAGCAGAATTTCGTGGGGATCGTACGATTAGTAAATAAAAAAAAATTGTTGAAAATATTCATCATATATAAAAAAACTGCACAGACATTGAACACTGTATTTTATAATAATAAATAATGATCCAAAAATAATTTTCGGAGATATTGGGAAAAAATATGTGAAATTTTGTGTTTTTTCCTCGGAATCGTTGATATTTCCGGAATAACTCAAAAAAATACTAACTAACTCATAATGAAACTTTCGTAACTAGTTGAAAAATGCTAATGCAAAACTTTGTGTGAAATTTCGTGATTATTAGAATAGTTGGAAAAAAGTTTTTCCATATTATCCTCGAAATTCGGAAAATTTTCGAAATATATTATTTGAATTAACTTACAATACGATCCCAACAAAATTTTACCAAAATTTTCGTGTAGGACCTCTTCTATTAATAACCATGATTCAATACGATCGCGCGAGTAGTTCCTGAAATATTGAGAAAACAATCATGAAATTCAATTTACTATATTACTAAAAACCTTTGGCCTATTTCGCCCATCAACAAACCAAGACGTCGCATTTTGATACGCAGCCTATACTAAAAGTTTCAGGCCAATAGCTCTTCAGGTTCTCAAGTTATCCTGGACGGACGGACAGAATGACATCGGATTCTTCATCAGTGAGTCCAACCTAGTCCCTTAAGACCAATTGCGCGAAGAAATTATAAAATTACAGGCATTGGGGCAAAACGATAGCACGCTGTTCCCTAGAATATGCGTGCAAAAAGTTGAGTATGTGAAACGAGATTACTGAGGACTGAATTGATTTGTTGAGGAAGAAATGAACATATGTATGAAATTCAAAGAACTGTTAAGGGCTTTTCTTTAATTATTTCACATATTGATCTTTCTTGGTGCATACTCGTGAAAAATAATCCAGATAAAAAAATAGATTTTTAATATTTCGTGCTCATAATTTCGTATAATGTCGAACGTGAACACTTTTATTCCGAATAAAAGAAAGAAGAGACTCAAAATTGTCAGGATAGGTTGTCTGGTTGACAACGTTAATGAGTCAAATCAGTTTTTGTGCCATCTTGAATTGTGTTTTTCCAAAAAAATGAAAGAATAATAAAAAGAATGATCTCCCCTAGCATATTGTTCGAAACTTATATTCCAGTTTCCAGTGAAATCAGGTAAATTGTTTGGAAAGATACCAAGAAATCCCGCATGAGCGAGGGGCCTCCATTTCTTCGAATTTCGACTAATCTAATCGGTATCCCGAAAGGAAATAGATAATATTGGCTTTACTACATACAAAAAGAATATCATCCCGAAAGGAAATATCCATTCACGAAGTCCATCTGTCCTGTGAGTCTCCTAACTTCACCACACTTCTTTTGGTTACTTCTTTCGAAACATATCTGTTTTGACCTGAATTGGTTTATTCAGGTGTTTAAGAGTTTCAATAATAGAGACCCCGTTTGGTTGAATTAATCGCACTCGATTAATTCTGTCGTCATCAAAATGAAGACACGACCGACGAATATTTTCTGATTTTTATAAGAAAATGTTGATGCTTCTAAAATAAGCAGATAATTGGACAACTGGTCAATATCGTTGCACTGATGAGCCGAAACTGGTGTTGTTAAGGTGTATTAAAAACGCACTTTTAACACGTAACACAAATGTATGGCCATGACATGTCATGGCCAAGTTGAATGTGATTAATGACGTCTATATCGCGTGCCTGTTTGTTCGATTCGATTCCTTAAATGTCTAAATGTTTTTAATAAGTGTACAATTTTGTTTACCGTAACTAGGTAATGTTTTTCACATTATGTCTTATTGTATACTTTATATTTGTGTTTATTTTCAGCCTTGAAAAAGAAACGAACAGTTTCGAAACGTCGGCGTTGTTACTAATGAAACAGTAAAATAAAATAGTGTCCAATATTCCCAATATTTTCTAGGAAAAAAATGTTTAGAATAAGTACAGCTATCATCTCCGAGAATTCGCTTAGAATTTGATTGAACACCCTGTATAACACCCAGTATTCTTGGAACAACCGATATGATATGACGTTATACTTTTTTCCACAATGATATTATGTGATTTTTTTCATTGATAAATTCATTTTCAATATGTACCTATATACATTCTGCGAAATAAACGATTAGTTAAATTTTGAATTAGGTGACTTATTTCTTACAGCAAACTAAAGTAGATATTGAGTTCAAATCAATAAAGCATTCGTTCAAAATGAGAATGAAGTAAATCTTAAATTCATATTATCATATCTTTGCATCTACTTAAAGAAAAAAGAAAGCCTTGGATTGAAAGCAGCTTTTCTACGATTCAAGTAGAAAAAGTTCTCCTTCCAAATAGTCCGCAACCTGTTTCAAGGAATATAAAAGTTTCATCTGAGTATATCGTCTACTTTTGGCAAATAACAAGTCATTTCAATTTGAGTTTAGACATACTTGTTTCAAATCGAGTGTTTCTTTCTATGAAGGGAATAATTCCTTTCATGTGAGCATATACTGTTTTCGTTCGAATATTAAGAAAAAATAGAATTCAGTAGAGTATGAGTTTCATCCGAGTTTACAGACTTCTCGAACCAAGTGATTTATTTTATTTAATTAGAATATATTATATCCTAATTTCAATTTCAACCGTATACTCAAATAGAAACTTCCCATATACTTAACTTGATGATTGCAACTATACAGGGTCTTTCACGAGGAACCTCACCCATATTTATACGGGAAAATACTGAACGTATTTTCATGAAATTCAGCACTTATAAGTATTTCACGATGCTGATGAAATCTAAAATATTTTCAAGGCATGAGCACCTCCGGTTTTTCCGGAAATGACGTCAACTTTCGTTTTTCAAATTAGAACACCATTTTTTTATTGCAGAAATAGATTCCTCAGAAAATTTCAATTTATTTTGATGTAACATTTTTCAGTTTTGGTTGGAAAATTCTCTCTGAGCGGGAAAATCCGAAAAAAAAAATCGAAAATAGAGCTCCGCTGAAACAAGAATAACTTCGAGGTTTTTGGATGGAAAATTTTCATTTTTGGGATTTTTCAAGATGTAAGATTGATGTATCCACTTTAAAAATCGAAATCGCGATTCATGATACAGGGGGTGAAAAAATCGCTTTCAAAGTTAGGGATGACAAAATCGTGAAAATTAATTTTTTCAAATTAGAACCCCATTTTTTATGGCAGATATTGAATCTACGTTAAAAAATAAGGTAATTGTCTAGGAGATCGCATAACGCTCTAAATTTCATGAAAAAATCAGTACTTACTGATTTTAGTATGGAAATCACAAATCCGAAGTCAAAAAAGGTCGCTCGCTTCTAGTTTTTCCAAAAAAAATTCATAAACTTCTTCGAGGTCACTGAACTTTTCTCGCTGAATTTCGCTATTACACTCTATCAGGAACCATTCCCTTGATAGCTATTGATTATAAAAGCATCAATATAAAGATTTCAAGCAATTTTCGTTACAAAAATTACCAGGAATTGTTAAAATAAATTGATATCCTCATTGTTTACAATTTCCCTTTTTGACGTACGCGGGTACGCGTACAGCACTATATAATGCAGGGTTGCCAGTGCCAGTCAATTTCCTGAATCTATTATGCCGGGGAAATTTTGAAGGATATTCATTTTCAAAATTGGTTTTTAGTCAATATAAGTTGTTAAAGTATAGTTTTCTTTAAGTATTATATTCCAAATTTCCATTTCCGAGTTCAGGTTATTCTTGCTTGGTTCGAAATACTAAATTCTAGCGGTCGCCCTGCCATGGGTGAACACATTCGCGTTAGTCACAGGTGGTTTAATAACTAATAAAAATGTTTAGTTCAGATGATATTAAGTACTTGGTTAGGTTAGGTTAGTTTAGTTTAGGACAGTGCCAGTTCGAATCTGAAGAGTAAATTAATTAACTCTTCTGATTCGAACTGGCACTGTTCTAAACTAAACTAACCTAACCTAACCAAGTAAATTAACCTTATTTTTCCATTGTGTGCTTTCACCCATGGCGGGGCGACCGCTAGAATCTTGTGTTCCAAATTTCTCAACTTCTCTCCATAACCCAAACTTTCCTCTTTTCCATTCTCCTTTCCTGGCAGAGTTGGTCCACACCTCCTCGTTATCTTTGCTGAATAACTTTTATAACCATCTCATAAATTGTACATAATATAATTAAACAATTGCATGATGGAATGTGTTGGAACAAGTTCACTGTTCACTAAGTTGGGCCAAGGGAATTTTTGCAATACAACTCTCCTATTCAGTCTAATCCGGAATGTTTTCGATCCGGCAACACTGTAAAGTAGTAGACTGAAGTTGCTGTCAGATGTCGTTCTTCCGAACTTCAAAACCATCATGGCCGAATATATGCCGAAAATAAACAATGAGCAAATGAATAATAATGAATATAATTTCACAATTCCTGGCAATTTTTGTAGTAAAAATTGCTTTATATTGATGCATTTATAACCACTATCCATCAAGGGAATAGTTCCAGATGGAGTGTAATAGCGAAATTCAGCGAGAAAAGTTCAGTGACCTCGAAGAATTTTGTGAATTTTTTTTGGAAAAACTAGAAGCGAGCGACATTTTTTGACTTCGGATTCGTGATTTCTATACCAAAATTAGTGAGTACTGATTTTTTCATAAAATTTAGAGCGTTATGCGATCTCCTAGACAATTACCAGGGAAAATAATGTGAGTGTATGCATCACACCCTTGCCCTAAAATGGATATTTTCTGAGTTATTCACAAAAAACTGTTTTTCGTCTTGAATTTTCAGCTATTTCTTTTCCCTTCACGTCAAAAAGATGAAATTTTCAGGAACTGTTATTTGAACCATGCTGTAGATTTTTCACCCCTTCTTGAAACCGACTTCAAGTTACCATTAGGAGAACCATGGCAAACTCTCGCAGTTATAACTAGAGAAGATGCTCAAAGTTTTGACCGTTAATTTCTAGACATTTATTTATACGTCTCAGGAATGCTTCGTGCGTTGCTCTTCTTATTTCATCGGGAGGAAGGGATCTGCAAAAGTGTTTAAAAACCAAATTGAGTTTCAAAACTATGAATCTAAAAATCTAAACAAACCTGAACGCATTTCTGACTCGTTCTATGCAGTCCTCTTTATCAGTCAGGGGAGTTGATTAGACAATATTTTTTATCCTACCCCAAACATAATAGTCTAAAGGTGTTAAATCGGGAGAACGTGGTGGCCAAAGATGTGGACCATTGTTCGCCAACCATCGATCTTCAAATAGCCTGTAGAGGATATTTGACACATTGAGTGAATTGTGTGGAGGCGCGCCATCTTGTTGATACCATAAGTCATTATGGTTCTGTACTAGCGGCTCAATTATTTGAGTCAATATGTCAGAATATCTATCTCCTAAGGGAGAACATTCTTTAAATAATGCAAACATGTGTAGTGTTCTATCTTACCAGTTAAAGTCCCATCATAAATGTGAACATCGAGAATTGCATTATTTTTGATGGCGCAAAAAACATTTAAACTCCAGGTCTCTTGAAAGTTCCATTGTCTGAAGTGGTGGTTGTTCTCTTCATCCCAATAATGACTGTTATGCCTATTGAAAGAACCATTCTTTGTGAATTTAGATTCATCTGTCCAAATTATACAGTCCAAAAAATTTTCATTCTCTTGAAATCGAATCATCATAGCTTCGCAAAACTCTGTTCTCCTGACGAAATCAGTTTCCTTCAAATGCTGTACCCTATTGAATTTATATGGGTGCATTTTATGTTTTTTTAATATTCTCCAAACACTCGATTGAGATAATCCCAGATCAATCTCGGCATCTTTGAGAGAATTTTGAGGATTCACACGAAAATATGCAAGAACTGTAATTTCGTTGTTCTCATCTTCTACTACACTTTTTTCTCTGTGTGTAGTTTTCTTAACGAAAGATCCGACATTTCTCAAGTTTGTCATGGTTCTGTTAATGGTATCTCTCGTTGGTCTGGGTCGGTCAGGAAACCTCTCAATGAACAGGCGAATCGTTCTATCTACAACTTTATTGCATTCTCCATGAAGTAGAATGAGATTTAAATAATCTTCATTGGTAAAATTAGGCATAGTGATCGATTTTATAACTTAATACGAATTATCACCAAATTAATAGTAAACACAAAATGCTACTGAATAAAGAGGAATTTGGCAGATGTAATTAATGATATCTATCATTAAAAAAAAATAATGTAAAACATGGTAAGTTTTTGCATATGGTTCATAAGGAATTATTTATTTATCACTGGAGAGAAAACCGATGGCCGATTAGTTGAAATAAAGAGGTTTCCGATACAACTTCGAATCCAAATTCGCCATCTATTTAGGAACAACCTGTAACTTTTTTCTCTTGCATATTAGGGTAGTAAAATCTAAAACATGGTTTAAGTAACAGTTCCTGAAAATGTCATCTTTTTGGCGTGAAGGGAAAAGAAATAGCTGAAAATTCAAGACGAAAAACAGTTTTTTGTGAATAACTCAGAAAATATCCACTTTAGGGCAAGGGTGTGATGCATACACTCACATTATTTTTTAACGTAGATTCAATATCTGCCATAAAAAAATGGGATTCTAATTTGAAAAAATTGATTTTTCACGATTTTGTCATCCCTAACTTTGAAAGCGATTTTTTCACCCCCTGTACCATGAATCGCGATTTCGATTTTCAAAGTGGATACATCAATCTTACATCTTGAAAAATCCCAAAAATGAAAATTTTCCATCCAAAAACCTCGAAGTTATTCTTGTTTCAGCGGAGCTCTATTTTCGATTTTTTTTTCGAATTTTCCCGCTCAGAGAGAATTTTCCAACCAAAACTGAAAAATGTTACATCAAAATAAATTGAAATTTTCTAAGGAATCTATTTCTGCAATAAAAAATGGTGTTCTAATTTGAAAAACGGAAGTTGACGTCATTTCCGGAAAAACCGGAGGTGCTCATGCCTTCAAAATATTTTAGATTTCATCAGCATCGTGAAATACTTATAAGTGCTGAATTTCATGAAAATACGTTCAGTAGTTTCCCGTATAAATATGGGTGAGGTTCCTCGTGAAAGACCCTGTATTAGATACAAGTGTATTTTACACTAGAAAGAAATGAAGGGTATATTTGGATTTCAAATAAAAAGTATACTTGACCTAACTTTACCATAATCTTGCTCATATATAAATCTATCATCTACTTCGATCAATTAATATTTAATTGACTGAAGTATTAATTTTTTTCAGTGCTCGATACCGTTGCTCTTTTCGTTATACCTCGAGAAATACTGATTCAATCCTGATAAAACTTCGCAGCCAGTTTGAAGATGCTGAAAGACAACCTTATGCAAAATTTCGTGATGATCGTGTCAGAACAATTAAAAAAAAAATTCTGTTATTTTTTCATCATAGCATCCCCATTAAATTCTGTATAAACCTTCGAACTGTAATTTTTCGATGAATTACTGGATTTCAATTCGATCTGATCTATCTTTCGGAAATATCTGGAAAATAAAATTTTGAATGGGTGTACCTGTGGAATCATTAGGTGGATTTTACCCATTTACGAATTCGGCCTTCGTACATAAAGTTCAAACCTTCTCTACAAATATCGAGTATCTAAGTTGTTTCTTTCGGAAGTTATTGTGTTTACGCAGTCGGCCGTCAGGCCGAAATTGCCAGATTAGGTTTGTAGTCCAAATCTCTCGGTTGTTGTGGGTGAAATAGGTCGAATAGGTTTGGAGATACGCTCATTAGAAATTTCGGTGTTAATTCCTCGATTTCTCATGAATTGCTGAGTCAGTATTCAACAACAACAGTCCAAATTTCAATTTGACATACTATTTATTCACCTTCGGAGATATAAGAAAAAAAATATGCCAAAATTAGTTGTTATTTGAAATTTGAACGTTTATCCGCAATATCTCGAGAAGAACAGATGCAATCAGATCGAAAATTCGGTTGAAGAATGCCAACTCGCAACTAGGTACAAAATTTCGTGTTGATCTAGTGCTACAAAAATGTGAAAAAAATTTCTTGGAAGAATTTTTTTTCTCGGAAACTGTTGATCAGATTTCGTATCGATTTGGTACTTACTTCAAAATCAGTAGTATTCAACAACAATGTTTCAGATTTCAATATTAGTTGTTTGATATTTTGACGTTTTTCCCCCAATATCTCAAGCAGTAAAGATGCGATCAGATCAAAACTTCGGAATTATATGAAGAATACCAATGCCAAACTTGTTGCAGAATTTCGTATGAGCTGTCAGAAAATTTTTGAAAAATGTTCATTCGAATATGGTTTGTTGAAAAATTCTTTTTTCTCGGAAAACATTGATCAGATTTCAACGAAATAAAAATGGTTTTTCTAAAATTATCCCCATCTTTACCGAAAAAAAATATTTTTTTCTGTGATTTTTTTGAACGGATTTCGATGAAACTCGGCACAGACATTGAAGTTAGTCCTTTACAACAGTTTCAAACTTCAATTTGATCTGATAATTATTTCCGGACAGATATCAGGAAAAATTATGCAGAATTCCGTTGTCATTTAAAATTTTTAGAATGTTTCCTCAATTTCTCGATAACTATTGACGCGGTCAGATTGAAAATTGGGTTAAACCTTGAAGTCAATATTCAAAAACAGTTACCCAAGTTTCAGTTTGACCCAATATTCATTTTCGGTTATTTATTTATTCAGTATCTCGAAAAGAACAGACGCGATCAGATTTAAACTATGTAGTAAGTTGTTCTATCACAACGCGGAGTCTTCCTTCAATCTGTTCTTTAATTTTTTCTAAAAACTGCACTATCTGTAAAACGATTAATACAATTCTTATGTTCGAGAATGCTCTATTCATAAATAATCCATAATATATTTGGAATAAACGACAGGGAACCTGAAATCACTCTACCAACTAACTCATTATTTGAATATGATATTTTTGATTTTTTTCGATTAAATTTGTATTTGAAAATGTTGAACAAACTAAAAATCGAATATATCTGTTATTCCTTCGAGTGGACTCGTGCTATCTGTAGATCAACGGGATAAGATTCAAAAGGAAAATTTCTGAACAAAAATTTCAAATTACAAGATCCTCTAGGCATGAATTCGTCTGTAGTTAATTCCTTCCCAATCTTAATTATCATCAGATCTCATATTGAACTATTGTATAGAAGTGATGCTGCTGATCTGGAAAGGATTTCAAAAAGGTATTCGATAAATATTATGCAAATCAAAGTACTCTTGCACTTCAATATATTGTGACGAGTACGGCCCTGTCTATTCTAGAATGTGGCCGAACACTCGTCAGGCGTATGAGTCACCCACTTTCGAGAGTATTCCAGACATCGCTGGAAATTCCACATGTGATAAAAGGGTAGGTGCGGAGGGCACAGGGACCAATTCAGCAGAGTGATTCGTAGCGGAAAGAGTTCAGTGAAAATAAATTAGTGTGGATATAAATTGTGAACAGACTTTGATAGAAATAGTTGTTTAGTTATTGGAACAATAGTGTGTAAATGAGTGTAAATAAATATTTTAAATATTCTGAACGTTTTGAAAACCAAGAAAACGTTACAATATGAATTTCACGTGAATGCCTTATTGAGGAATCATGTAGTTAAATCTTCTGAATCTCTTTGGGTCGAAGTTGATGATTGGGTATATTATAATCGGAACAATTCAGGTTTCAAAAAAGTACAGATACTATCGCTGCATATTATTCCAAATATTTGCTACTACGACAATAGAGAATTTTGTGTAGATATATTAATTAACGAGGATAACAGTACTTACCATGAGAATAAAGATGATCTACCTAAAATCTACCGCTTGGTTTCAATATAGTGGTTCCTCGGCATGTTGCCTTCGTTCTTTTTGATAAGCACACCGCAACACCACCGTTTTTGTATTTAATGAGGGAATACATTTTCAATATATCGTAACCGAAATCAGAAGTTTCAATTGAAAATCTGTTGATTCAAGTAGACGGATATAACTCTCACTTATGCAATTTGTTTATCGCAAGCAAATGTTGTATCTTTAGTAGTGTTGGGAATATTCGAGGAAAAATATTAGCAATTAGCAGTTTCCAATTCTATTTCACTTGAAACCAACGGGGAAATTTAGCGTTTTCGATATAACCAACTTGAATCTATTCACTCACTTTTCTATTTCACCAGACAATGGACATGTAGACTGTAAAAGTAAATTGGAAAAATAATCTCTTCAATATTGCTTCGCCTCCCTCCTCGAGTTGCTGACGGGAAAAAAGAAAAAATATATATGTTATTTTCATTATTTATTATTATTGCAGATGTGCCACCTCAAAAATAGGCAGTATTTGTGGCCTGCACCCAGCCCTTGAAATTTGTATAAGTACTTAATTTATAGATCAGCCACTTATAATAAACAAGCTATTCATGGTTGATATAACGTTTTCAATGTAGGCCTCATAGCAAATGATTCATCATAAATAAACAACATCGCCTTCATTCTATTAGTCCGATAGCCTGGGAATAATTCAGATGTCGAAAAAAATAAAATTCAATGTCATTTCATTAATACGTTATGATTTATTCAAAGCGACGAAGAAAATAACGATCACCCCTCGGTAGAGATGTGATTGATAGCGGTCGATTTGTTATTGTTATTTGATACATATCCACTCAACGTGAAAGGCGCGAAAGACATGCATTTTCTAATATTATACATTCCATCAGACTTTCGACGAAAATAATATTCATCAAGGGAATCAAAAATCCCTGTTAGTTCGTATTAATTTCTCTGAATATGATGACATAAATCAATATTCTCCTGTTAAGAATTAATAATTAATGGTGATCAAAGGTTCACCGCCGTTTCAGCTGAATACTCAATTCTGGCGATACGATAAAAAGATGCTGGCTAGCCGCTTTTCCGCAGCGATCTATCGAAGTGCTACCGAGGATTTTTATTCGATTATTGAAATACTCGATCATCGAATATCCGAGTATTGAAATCATCCGATTATCCCCAACACTAATCTTTAGCCAAGGGAGGTTTTATTTATACTAGTTCTTTGGAGTCCCTACCCTTCTATTTAAGCTCAAATAATATAAACAATCTGAAGGAGCATTTCTGCTCCGGCCGTAAACAATAAATTTTTGCATTCCACACAGCTCCTTTCAATATCCTATTCGAGAATTAGTCTTTGCACAAAGGAGTGCATCACAATTTTCCAACAATTAATGATATTTAATCATAATCGAATAATTAAGTTCTGTGTTATTCTGGAAAAAGCAATGATATGATACCGAGGCAAAAACATGGAATTGGACATATTTTATCCCAATATCTCCATAAATTCGTATGGTATCGAACAAAAATTCGGAAGACGGTCCACAAATATAAGGTGAAAGTACATCCAAATTCTCTTTGGAATTTGATAATCAGTTTCCAGAAAAAATCAAGAAAAAATTGGGAGAACTTTTTTTCTTATCTGTTCTTATGGGAGACGATCATCTCGAAATTCAGCACAAAGTCGTATATTAGTTTCTTCAACCAGCCGCCAGTTTCATCATGATTGGACAATAATTTTCGCGCGCATGTTCTGGGTAACGCAGTGCTATCGTTTTGTCCAAAAGTCTCTTATTTTCGAATTTTGACATAATCGGCTCTGTCCTGTTGTCTGTATGCACGATTACGGGCGTACGGAGTATCCTAATAAAACTTTCATGCTTTTCGTTAATGAGCCAAATAGTTTCAGAGAGACATACAATTGGGATTTGGAGGTTATTTCTCTGATATTTCAGAAAATAATCAAGTTATTGGATTGAAAGTTGGCAGTTAGTAGGGACATAACCACGCGGAATCTCTCACGAAATTCGGTTTTTATCGTACAGTCACTAAATTTAAAAAAAATTGAATTTAGAAGTTTTTTTGAAAGAAAATATTTTTTCTGAAACTGTCTCTCATACATGAAGAAGTTTTCGTTCATACCTTGAGCTCCATATTTCACAGTAGTTCACCAAATGTCACTTCGATACGGTGATCACTCCCGGAGATACGGGAAAAAATATGTCAAATTTCGTCGTTTTTTTCGGTATCGTTGTTTTTTCCGGAATAACTCGAGAATTTTTTTTTCGTGGCAAAATCCTCTTCTGTGAAACAATAATTACAAATACGAATACACTTAGTACCAATTTCATTAGAAACAACAAACGATAAAAATTCGAAAACGAATGATTTCTTGAGAGTATTGGGCGGCGCAACACAATGGTTAACATTCATTCTTTGCCTTTCGAATGTATGAGTTGATCTATTCTTCGTATATTTCAAATGGATTCATTGAAACTTAGGAATAAATGAATGGATGGGTTGTGCAACAATTCGAATTTATCAATATTTCCCAAAATACAATGGAATTGAAATCTGGCACTTTGTTGACATGGCTCAATTAAGAAATCCAAATTCTTGAATGGGTGAAATCCACCCATTGATTAAACAATTATATCCATTCGGAATTTTATTTTCCCAATAATTACTGAAATAAAGGATAAACTTAAGGCCATGCCGAATTTCGTTACGACCATAAGATAAGGAAGATCACAAAAGCTCTTTATCAGGAAGGAAAGCTTTGTTTGTATCAGATTTTGATAATATTCTGCTTGAACTTGCCATAATTTTTGGACAGATGAATCTACGTAATTTCGACCTTTGATATCAATAGTGGAGTTCACTAGGCATGAAAGTAGTTCTAAAACAGATTTTCGTGTGAATTTCATTGCTGAAATGTATGATCCACTTAATAACATTACCTACACCCTTACAACGCGAAATCAACCTGTCAAAAAAACGTCGTGTGCAGGAAGTAGTGCATTTTTCCAGAAATAAGCATTTTTCTCGTTCATCTGTTTCTTCGTTGAATGTTTTTATTCGGACCAATTTCTATCAAAATATACTTCTCAGAAATATTTTATTTTACTCATCAAAAATGTCGGATACCATGCGCGTGTATGGCGTTCCTTATGAAAATGAATGTTCACTATTATGTTCATTTCTAATTTACTCGAAAACTGAAAATCGTAAAAATACTTCATATAAAAGGAAGGTGTTAACCCAAAACATAATTTTTCAAAATTTTAACAGGCCGAATAGTTTTCTCGAAAAATAAGTATTTGTATTGTTGAATCCCATTCGCCGTGGCTGAATCTGGGGATGCGAGTAGGGCGCACTTTCGCGTGCAAAGTGGTCTTGGAGCAGAAATAAGCGACCTTATGCATCGAACCGTTGATAAGGTTCAGTCTACGGATCATTCAAGTCACATTCACGTTGTTCGCCCATTATAAGATGTCACTGTTGAAATAATGAATTTCCTGTTGGAAAGGCTATGTTGAAAAATGAAAGAAAGGTTCGTCTTTCTTATGCAATTTCTTTATTGGCAACGAATGACTTGAAAGGTTTCTTCACTCATGAAGTGTTAAATGAGAACTTACTCTAATAATCTAGAAAGAATCTAGCATTGCTTTAAACACCAAATGTAAGCTTTTCTTGATGATCCCCCGGCTCATGCACGTGTATAATGTAAACATTCTGAAGAGGCATTTCTGCTCGAAGTCAACTATGACAATCCTATCCTCAGAACTTATTAATGCGACTTAATTTTTGAACATTCAACAGGAACTTGAAAAAACAACATTTCCCATACATGTATTTGAATATTTCATTGGATTTCTGTTGAATTGTTGATTAATGTAGTTATTTGCATTGGTTGACAAATTAGTTCTGAGTGGATGAAATTGATTTTTCCTTAAATTATCTTTTGAATTTAAAATTTTTGAATATGAATTCGAACATAATATCCTAACATATGTAAGACGTTAGGCCGACCGTAAACACAATATCTTCCGGAAGAAACGACTTGGAAACTCGATATTTGTGGAGAAGGTTTGGGGCTAAATTACTAAGGCTGAATTCGTGAATGGGTAAAATCCACCCAATGATTCCGCAGATATACTCATTCAGAATTTTATTCCCCCAATATTTCCAAAATACAGATTAGATAGTATCGAAATTCAGTACTTTATCGAAAATGACATCTCTAAGGTTCATTCAGAATTTAATGAAGATAATATGATAAGAAGATCACAGAATATTGAATATTTGAAAAAAACAATTGAAATTTTTTTTTTCAAACTGTTCTGTTGATACGATCATAACGAAATTTCGCACAAAATTGCCCATCCGCATTTCCAAACTAGTCAATTCAAAACCATGTTCGGTAAATAATTAGAACATTACAGACATTTGGGCAACGATAGCCCGCAATTACCTATAGCATGAAAAATATTGATATTAAGCGGAGCTATCATTTTCCAAAGTATGATTAAACCTTGCTGAGCATTCTGTATAACGAAAATAAGAATCGAAAAATAGAAATTGATACTCGACGTGTTCTAACAGTGATGTACAAGAACACCATAATAAATATCTGAAGGGTAGACGCAGCTGCACGCATTGCAATTATGTTTACGTTAGTGAAGATCGTTTCATTCTGTAGGCAGTTGTTTTGCGTGTTAACCCAAAATAAGCGTGACAAAACACTCAAACGTCACAGATTCAACGTTTTGCTTTAGCATGGGCCTTAGTCTAAGGCATGGGCAATATTGCAGTTGTCGACGAGTAGATGTACCCAGGTTTATAAAAATAATTAGATATCAACATCTGAGCGAGTTGCAAATTTTATACAAAATAGCCACATGCCTCTTATTTCAGATATACAGGATGTTTTCCTTAAATTGTAGAAAATTCAAAGGGCTTTAACTACAGAAATATTCAGCCTATTCCTATTATATTTCGTACGATTGATAACATTATAGATTGGAGATAGTAGATTAATTATCTGCCGAACTCTCAGCCAATGAAACATTTCATTTTTACGCCGTAGTTCTTGTTGGGAAGGCTATGTGGAAATGAAAGAAAGGTTTGTCTTTCTTATGCAATTTCTTTATTGGCAATAAATGCACTTGGAAGGTTTCTTCACTCATGGAGTGTTAAATGAGAACTAACTAATAATCTAGAAATAATCTAGCATTCCTTAAAACTCGAAATGTAAGCTTTTCTTCATGGTCCCTCGGCTCGTGCACGTGTATAATGTAAACATTCTGAGTAGGCATTTCTGTTCGAAGGGAACTATAATAACCCTTATCTCAAAATTTATTATTTCGGAGTGAACCACAAATAAACGTATCAATGATAAACTAATGCGACTTAATTTTTGAACATTTAACAGGGGGGGAAAAACCAACAGTTCTCGGGAACAGTCCTTTATCGTTTCGTCACAATGTCTGCTATTTTCAGAGCCGAGAATGGTATCTAACGACTAAGTTGGACTCACTGATGAAGAATCCGTGGTCAAATTCAATTATGTCCGTCCGCCCGTATGTGCTCTAACTTTCGAAGGAAAAGAGCTTGTATCTCAAAACTTTTATGATGGTTTGTAGCCTCAAAATCTCGATTGAGTTCAATAATGGGCAAAATCGGCCAAAATTTTCGTAGTTACAGCTGGTTGAAATTGTGAGATTAGTTCGTCGATTTCCCGTGAAGAACTGATGCGAACGAATTGAAACTTAGTTGTGAGTTGCAAAATACCAATGCTCTCAATTATGAAGAATTTCGTATGGATCTAATCGTTAAAAAATTCAAAATAAATTTTATTGAAAAATTTTGTAGTTCTGCTGTTTTTTTTTCTCGGAGACTATGGACCGGAAATCAGTGAAATTTAGCACATACCTTCAAGATGATATGTAACAATAGTGGTTCCAATTTCAGTTTCGCGGCGGCACTCACTGCATAATATGTTATGCATATGTTTGGATATAGTCGTAGATATTCTCGTTGAATTTTTTTTATCGGAGACTATGGATCAGATTCCTATGAAATTCAGTGCAAACTTTGAAATCGATATTTCACAACAATATTCTCAGCTTCCATTTCATTTCTATTCCCGGAGATATAGGAAAATAATATGTTTCCGTTGGGATTTGAAACTTTGAGATTATTCCCTCAATATCTCAAGAAGAACAGCTGAAATCAGATAAAAATTTCGTATTCATTTGGAGGATGCTGAAAAGCCAGTTAGTACAAAATTTCGTGTGGATAAAATTCAAAGAAAATTTTTGTTTCAATTGATCTATCAATAGGATTTCAAATTTGGGCAGAGACCTTGAAGCAGATATTCAACAACAGTCAGTGTCGGATTAACCGGTACGCTTAAAGGTGGGGTACCGAAAATTTTTTCAGAAAAAAAAATGGAAGTGAAAATGAAGAATGACGTGAAAATTGTCAATCATACGAAACGCACTGAAACCTGAAGCAAAATTCAACTGTCGGCATCAAATCGAATGTTCCGCTTCCGCGTGTTTTCTCCAATTAAAATAAATTCTCGCAAGGGCGGCAGTAAAGTTGTCTGCATGCCTTAGGAATCTTGGTGTATGCCACCGTTGATATTGTGTGGAAGGAAGGGTGTACAGTACAAGACATTTTTTGTTTTGCCCTCAGATTCAAAACGCTATGCTTACAGTTACTCGGAAAATCATTTAATAACGCTTTGAGAAACTTAAACCACCTTTTATTTGGATTTGATATGTGGATCCCATTTATTAGATTTTTTGAAGTCAAGTTTAGAGGAAATGCGAACAAAAACTGATTCACAAACGGACAAGAAGAACGGAAGAAGACTACTCCCAGGGCGTATTCAATAAACGCATAAGAAAAAAATGCTCAAGAATGGCAAAACTCAAATGCCAAAAGATAAATTTAGGGACGAGACCTTGAATAATAGACTGTTAGATTTCCTAATTGCCGACTTAGATAGTCGAAGTTCCGTCTATCGAAATATAACTGGGCAATTTGAACGTATATTCGATTTAGGGGATCTTTCGCAAGACATTGAAACGGACAGTTTCAAAGCGCTCTTAGAGTTTTATGAAGAGGAATTATCTGTGTATAGAATCTCATTTCTAAGAATAGTTCACAGATGTTAAAAATAATTTGTTCTAAGTTTTTGTAACAATGCTAATTACGAGTTGTGATGCAGAGCTTTCATTTCTCCAAGATATAGTGAATAAAAATAAATATAGAACTGATTTGGAAAAGAACTCACTGGGGGTGATATAATCAAGAGTCAGGTGTATGAACTGCAATAAAAAAGAGTTTATTTGATTAATTTTTCTGCATTTTATTTTTCAATAAGTTCTCATATTCATGTTTATTTGTTTTTCTGTAATAAAAAATATTGATTTATATTTGTTACCTGATATACTCCTGTCAAAGTTGTTTACATTTTTGTTGATTTCAATTCATTTGTTCCATATGAATTTTGTGTCTTGAATTTTATGTTTGTTTTGAAAATACCGAATTCTGATTGAAGAATTGTTTTGAGAGAAATTCAAAATTTTCTGAATTTTTTCTCGGAACCCATTCATTATATTACGATGAAATTTTTCACAAACCTATAAGTGAATATTCCACAAGAGTGTTACAAATTTCAGTTGGATCTGATTCTTATTTCAGGTGATATTGAAAAAGAAATACGTCAAACTTCATGGGTATTTTGGATTTTAAGGTTATTTCATGGATATCTCAAGAAGAGCTTACGCAATAATATCAGATTCAAATTGCAGACTGACCATACGCATATTGTGGCGAAGTTTCGTGAGAAACGTACATCTAGAAAATCGAAAAACTTTTTCATTTAGGAAACTATTCATCAGATTCAGATGAAAACACTACAGACCTTGAAGTCACTATGTAGCAACAGTTCGTGAGATAGTGTTCTTGTGTATCGTAGTAATTTTCTAGAAAGTCAAAAGAATTATGATCCCACCATGATAAAACTTAGTGACAAGTTAATAAATACTGATGGGTAAGGTTGTGTGAAATTTCGTGATGATTGTTCGATTAGATCAATTTAACAAAAATCGAACAATTCTGATCCTTTCAAATTGTTTTGATAACACGATCGTTTCGAAATTTTGCACACATTTTTTATCAGGATTATCCAGTTAGTTGCCAATTTCCATTATGATTGGATAAGTACTATTTGAGTAATTCAACGACAACGATAGCCAGAAAAAAACATGAAATTTGACATATATTTATTATTTATTTTTCCCCAATATCCCAATGAACTGGTATCAGATCAAACTGAAATTCAGCATCATGTTATGAATAATAAGGTTCAAGGTCCGTTCGAATTCTCTTTGAAATATAATAACTAAACTACTTGAAAAAAATTTTTTACACAAAAATCGAATTTTTTTTAACTATTCTAATGACGTGCGCATCACCAAAGTATGCATATAGTTGTGAGTCAGTATTTTTCAAATAGCTGTCAAGTTCAATAATGATAAGATCATTAATTTTTTTTTTTAGTTATTGTTGAAATAACAACGATACTGAGGAAAAAACCATAAAATGTGATATATTTTTTTATGATATCTCCGAAATTTAATCTGAATCGAATTGAAATTTGGATCATTGAAGTGAAATATACAGTTCGAGCTACTTACAGAATTTCGGTGGAATACGATCAAATGTATTCTGAAAAAAATGGTTTCGATAAAATTTCGAAAAAAAGTGAGAATGTTATAACCAACTACCAAGTTTTCATAGGATCGCTAAAGTAGATCCTCAGTTCAAGCTCCTAAGTTCAAATGACTATAACTCTGAAACTATTTCGACGATTTGGCACAAAATAACATTTCAAATATGTTCCATGTTTGGCGTTCTAATGATCATATTATGGCCCGCAAGAATTCCGCAGGAGCCTTGAAGCTGTCATTTTCGCGCGCATGTTCTAGGGGAACACCGTGCTATCGTTTTGTCGAAATGTCTGTAATTTTCGATGATTGAGCCGAATCCGGTGTCAAAAGCGATTCTGTCCGGCCGGCCGTGGACACGATAACTGTCGAACGGAGTTAGCTAGCAACTTGAAACTTTCACGGTAGGTCGCGCATTGGAATGCCGCGGTTGTGTTCGTGAATGGGCCAAATCGGTCGGATAGTTTCGGAGTTATAGACACTTGAAATTTTGAATTTATTTATTTTTTATTTCAGGAACTACTTGGACGATTGGATTCAAACTTGGCAATTTGGTGGAGTATTTAGACGCGCAACTTTAAGCCGGATTTTGTCAAGATCATACTGTCGGTAAATTGGAAAAAAAATTTTTTTCAACATTTTTTTCCATTACATTTTTTTTTCTCAAAAACCGTTCATCATTTCCGAAAATCATATTTCATAGCAGTGTACCAAATTTCATTTCGATACGATCAGGAGAAAAAATATGTCAAATTTCGAGGTTTTCTTCTTGATATCGTTGTTTTTTTCAGTATAACTCGAGATCCTGATTCAATCCTTATAAAATATCGCAGCTAGTTCGAAGCAAAATTTCGTGATGATCGTGTCATCAGAACAATCTGAGAAAAAAAATTCCGTGATTTTGTTATTATTAAATTCTGTATGAACCTTCGAACTGTGATTTTTCGATGGTGTACTGGATTTCAATTCGATCTGATCTCTATTTTGGGAAATATTGGGAAAATAAAATTTTGAACTGGTATATCTGCGGAATCATTCGGCCTTCGTAATTAAGGTCTAAAGTTTCTCTACAAATATCGAGTGTCTAAGTTGTTTCTTTCGGAAGTTATTGTGTTTACGCAGTCGGCCGTTAGGCCGAAATTGCCAGATTAGGTTTGTAGTCCAAATCTCTCGGTTGTTGTGGGTGAGATAGGTCGATTAGGTTTGGAGATACGCTCATTTGAAATTTTGATGTTAATTCCTCGATATCTCATGAATTGCTGAGTCAGTATTCAACAACAACAGTCGAAATTTCAATTTGACCTACTGTCCATTCACCTTCGGAGATATAAGAAAAAAAATATGCCAAAATTAGTTGTTATTTGAAATTTTAACGTTCATCCGCAAAATCTCGAGAAGAACAGATGCAATCAGATTGAAAATTTTCTTACAATATTTCCAGAAATACATAAAGATCGAATTCAAATCTAGTTTTTCATCTAAAAATGACAGTCCGAAGGTTCCTACAGAATTTAATGAGCATAATATGATCAGAAGATCACAGAATATTGGATATTTGATAAAAGAATTGGAATTTTTTTTGTCAAATTGTTCTACTATTCCGATAATCACGAAATTTCGCACAAGGTTGCCATAAGCAATTTCAAACTAGCTGCAAAGTTTCATCAGGATTGAATTAGTATTTTTTGAGTTAATCCGGAAATAGCAAAGATATCGGACAAATAAACACGTATAATTTTACATATTTTTTCCCAATATCTCTAGAAATTATGGTCGTATCAAAATGAAATTTGTTACACTGCTGTAAAATGTTATGTTTAAGGTACAAGCAGATTTCGGATTTGAAGAAAAGTTTCGGAAAAAAAAGTTTTTGGAAATATAATGGCAGTTTGATCCCAACAAAATTATATAAGAAGTTGCGCGTTGTTATACATCAACTATTGTCAAGTTTCAATTCAATTTCTTGAGTAGTAGTAGTAGTTCCTGAAATCAGGGCATTAATCTTCAAATTTCAAAAGACTATAGCTCCGAAACCATTCAACCGATTTGTCCCATTAACGAACTTAACCGCCGCGTTCCGATGCGCGACCTTATCTGAGAGTTTCTAGCTCACTCCGCTCGACAGTTATCGTGTCGTCGGCCGGCCGGACGGACTGAATCCGGATTCGTCAACATAATTTTCGGGAAAAAATTCGAAAATTAAAGACATTTGGACAAAACGATAGCAAGCTGTTGCCCAGAACAAGTGCGCAAAAATTCTCCGAGATCCACATATCAAATCAGATGTCAGAAATTTCCATCAACATCATTCTTGACGTCATAAACGCCAGTGGGTTCGAATCCCGGCAAGGTCATGGATGTTGTGAAGTGCTGGTGGTGGTGATTTGAAAGAAATCTCAGGAAAATGTTCAATATGTCGATGGTTCCAGAGGCCACGCATATTCAAAGATAGAAAAAAAAACATATTGTCGAAGTTTGTCATTTGGTTGTGATTTTTGAAGGGTTTGGATAATCCTTTCCTCTTATACGGTCCCCAAAATTCTTAGTTAGGTGACCCCAGAGTAAAAAATTCCACAATTGGAATTGGAGAATTTCTGTCAGATAGATATTATAAATCGGAGAAAATGAAGAAGTATTCGTGAATGAATTCTCTATGAGGTTTCATCGAGTGAAGATTGTCTTTTTGTGAAAAACTAATAATTTATTCCTCCAAGTCGCGAAAATAGAGAAATTCAACCGCCTTTCCACTTCTCCAATAATCCCCTAAAATATCATATCCAAAAGCAACTTTACTGCCTGATGGATAGGTTTAGCTATATTCTTTTCATATGGTCCCCACGAAGTTTCGCATAAACCTTTAAGCTGAAATTTTTCAATCAAATACTAGATTTTAATTCGACCCGAAGTGCTTTTACGTGAAAATTGGTAAAAAAAGATATTGTGTTTATAGCAGGCCTAACATTGAAAACACATTAACTACCGAAATGATATACTTAGACACTTTATAATTGTAGAGCAGGTTTGGAGGTTATCACAAGGGCAGAATTCGCGAATTGGTCGAATCATCCCGGTGATTCCGCAGGTGTATCAATCAAAAATTCCATTCTGCCTGTTCACGCCTACAAATAATTAACTAGGCAACCAGTGATGCCCAGGCGATTCGGCCGACCTAGCACTTAGGCAGGGACTTCCGTGTGAAGCAACCCAAGAAGCATAGTTGTTGCTCGTAATTTTCCAGGTTGAATATTAATTGATTTCGATCACCATCGTTACACGATAAAGATCATCTACAAGTGAAAAATATATTCAACCAGATCAAGGAAACACTCCGAATATTTTCAGAAATACAGATCATCGAGAAATAGACAAAACTGTTCCAGAGATATACCCATCTATTTTTTTTCCTTAGTTCCTCAATAACCCAAAACTAATGTTTCAATCGTATACACACTAACCCTTCAAAGAATCAACTCGAAAACTCGATACGAATGATTTCATTAATATATCAATGCGAAATTTTATTTTCCATATACCAATATATATATACAAATACGAGCTGACCAACACTGGTTTCGCAAGAGCTGATGATTAAGTTTCTAGAAGATATCAAATAATTAATAATCATTCTTGACAAAAATAATTTTTTTTGTGGATACTGACATCAGGCGAAAAAGTTACCTAAAACCAGCCCGAATAAAGTTATGTACACATGGAAAAACACCTAATCCATTGTCTCCTGAATGATCACGTTCAGCTAGCCATTTGTAATGAATATGGACCTTTGATGAATGTTCGCTTAACCACAACTGTGTATATTCCAAGACTTCAAGTCACGCCCCCTGAATGATCACGTTTTGCCAGCCATCAGAGCCGGATCTAGGATTTCAGCGCCTGTGGCAAGTTATCGAAATGCGCCCTTGTCAAATTTTTTTTCCAGTTGCTACATTCTTTTCATAAATGATGGTATTTATTCTATTCCTCAGATATTTTACTATTATTATATTCTCTTGAGAACGAGCATTGGATTCTTAGGAATATCCAACAGTATGTGTATAGAACTAACTATAATCTCCCATGTATCTTATAAGGTAGTGAAGAGAACTCACAAACTTATTAATATACGATAATGAGGGTATGGAGAAAACAAAAAGGAAGCGAATAGAATAATTTATTCTCAAAATAATATAGAAGCATTAGAAGCTTCAAAACGAAACAATAAATGAAAATGTAAATGAAAAACTGAGATACATTAGAGAACACACATGCCAACAAAGGTCATAACGAACATTTTAATGTTACACTTTTTAATTCGCCATGGTCATTAAAATCAACTGGTTCAGGTTTGACCTCAGTAAGTCCTGATTCCTCATAAAAAGAATTTTCCTTGTCCGAATTATCCGAAATGGAATACTTTCTTACGAAAGGCTCGGTACTTGAAGAAGTAGAAGGAAATTCCGCTACATGATGGGCTTCGCTATTGGAACCACTTTTTGTCGACACAATATCCGCATCGTTCTTAAAGTAACTTGAGATATAACAAGTATTTTTTTTAGGTGTGATAATTTTTTATCCCTGATCTTTCGAGATTGCGATCCTGATAGTTTCTTGGGTGGCATTTCAGTTGGTAATATGAACGTAAAATTATATAAGATTCTGAAAATTCATGGACGTCTAATCGGAATGTTTTGCGCGCTCGGTTGTATTCATATCTCAATGCTCGACAAATGTCAGGAGGACAGAAAAAGGTTTCAAGTTTCAGTGAAACTCAAGAATCATTCTATTCATTTGATCGACATTTGATCCTCTTTCTGTAGTACCCATAGCTAAGAAGCTGATTAATAAAATACTAGAGATACGATAAATTTATCTTATTCTTTTTAAAATTTCGATTTTGTTGTCTAGCTTCTTCTTATACCTTTGAAAACTCGTGTAATTATGGTACAACGCAATTTTAATTGAAGCGGTATAATTTGAGATCTCGCAAATAAAATTCGAACGATAATATCGCCGACATATTCCCAACCCAAACATAGCCTTTTAAATTTTTCATTCTCTAAGTTATATCTTTCGAAAATGATTGACTCTCGTGTGCACGGACAGAATGTAATTTGACCGAAAGCACAAAAATCCTCAACTCAAAATTGAATTATTCAAACATACCTGATTGAAATTTTTAAACTTTTTCCAGCACAAATTACTTCCCGGTCCGCTTGCACGATCACGTTATTTGCGGTATTGCACATAATATAAAATATAATAAGCTCCTGGTCCCTATTTTTCTTATTGATGCCATCAACTGCGCCGCTGCATGGAAGCACCCCACCTGCGAGAAAAAAAGTAGTATTAATAAGACTGGGCTGATTTCATCAAGCCTATCGGTCGTTAACGTCTTCGAAATACATTACCCTTATCAAAGCCGGTGTGATGAACGATTCGGCGAATAATGTGGACTGTCTGAATCTCTTTGTCATGCCGCTAGCTCGAAACATTAAACTCCCTCTGAACTTGCCGCAAATTGAGGTCTTCAGTGTTCGATTAACAAACATCTGGACGCCATCGGAAATCGTAATGCGACCGACAAGTGTAAATTTATCATCTGTTAATTTATTGGTAACTACTTGTCGCCGCATATTTTACAACAGGTGCATGCACTATAGCACCGCCCTAATAATTAAATATGAATGGACTTTGAAGTGAAAAAATATAATTTCAAGAAAAAAATCATAATTTTGCGCCCCTAGTTGGTTGGCGCCCGTGGCAAATGCTTCCCTCGCCACTCCCTAGATCCGGCTCTGCCAGCCATTTTAAATGAATATAGTCCTTTACTAATTGTTCGCTTAACCACAAATGTATAGTTTTCTAGCCACGCCCCTAGATGCGCGAAATATGTCCCTCTATGCGGCAAAATCTTCGGAATCATATATATTTGTTGTGGTGTCCCGCGATACCCCCTAGGATACATATATATATATATATATAGTCAATTTCTTGAAGTTAATGATTTATTCTTGGAGAGAAAAGGTTCTATTTTTATTATTCATTTGAATAGTTAGGAGAGGCAATTGAATTTATTCCTCACATGAAATAAGGAAAAATTAGGTGCATCGATACTTCTGAAATTATATTTATCCCGAAAAAAACCTAGAAAAGCACTGACGTGCAGTCAGCAGCTTCTGCGCGTATTATATTTACTTTTAGTGATATTCTTTGATCATGCGCGCAAATGCTACTGACATCATGTCAGTATTTTTCTAGGTTTTTTTCGATGAAGTACTGGATTTCAACTCGATCTAATCTGTATTTTTGGAAATATTGGGAAAATGAAATTTTGAATGGGTATATCTACGGAACCATTGGATGAATTTTACCCATTCACGAACCCAACCTTCGCAACTAAGCCCCAAACCTACTCTACAAATATCGAGTTCCTAGTTTATTCCGGAAGTTATTGTGTTTAGAGTCGGCCCTTAGGCGAGACCGAAAAGGAGACTAGTCTTCTCCCAATAATGTCGAATTTAAAACTTGTGTAACCTTTCATGATTTCACAGATATACCCATTCAAAATTTTGTTTTCCCAATATTGTCAAAAATACAGATTAGATAGAACTGAAATCTAGTACTTATCGAAAAATGACAGTTCGTAGGTTGGTATAGAATTTCATGAGGATCATATGATCAGATTGCAGATTGCGATAGCACGCTGTTCCCCCAGAACATCCTCGCAAAAACACGGTCGAAATGATGCTGTCCATAACGGGGAAACCGTTTTTTTGTGCCTGTAATATAATATGTACTTTCATTGTACTCCGTATACATTGATACGTGTTAATTGATTTCATTGCGAGGTGAATTGATTTCCACACGGAATGAGATTGCACCAAACTTCTGGGTTCCTATTCTTGAATCTGGGATGGGAGAAAATAGGCTTGTCGACGCTGTTGGGAAGGAACCGCGGTGCATTTTGGATGAAACAATAGAGAACGTTCACGAATAGGATCCCTGGTAAGGACCGGGAGCACAGTTATCGTACAATTCGATGTCTTGGATATATTCGCATTCGGACAGCCCTTGTATGTAATGTGTCTTTATGCTGCCACGTTTTTCATTAAAACAATCAGAAATCCTACCAATAAATGACATGAATTCGTATATTCCTTCATAGCGTTTTCCAGTTATTCGGTAAAAGTGAAGTTACGGTAGGATATAATATGTTTAACGTATTTGTCTTGCTACGCTAGACGGTTGGATTCAGGCAGCTACGCAGAAATTACGGCAAATCTACCAGTAATTACAGTAACACTGGAGACACTGCCTTGCTCTGTTCTTTATTCAAAGCTGCCCTGTGCCAGGTGCTAGTGCCCAAGGCCAAGCGATATTTAATATTCACGCGTCGTAGATAGATGCGTATTCACGATTCCTCACGATTGACCCTGTCGTCAACCGATCGGGAGAAGCTGTTCCTGATTGGCCAAGCATGGTATCTTAGATCTTCTTTGGTGTCTCTGTGGCTCTGTCTAGTTAGTTGGACTACAGTCGTGACCAGGGGGGTGAAACTCCTAGTGGAATATGGGAAGCAATTTTCTGTGACTGTCCACTCGAGATTAAGGGAGATAGAAGATATGAAAGTATAGCTTTCTCCGTCGGGACTGGATGATCCGAAACGAAATGACATTTGACTTTGACTTCTAGTATTTTTGCCGGTAAAATAAAAATGGAGTTGTTTACTAAGGGTACTGGCTAGCTAAGCTAATAGTTTCTGAATATTCTATACAGTTTTTTGTATTCTTTTCTCATTTAGCTCCTGTTATAATATCTGAAATATCAATGAAACCTTCCTCGATCAAACTTAAGTTCACATGAAAATTTTCCTTAGATGAAAATCCATACCAGTAATGTCAAAGGTTTGTGATATCACAGGTTCTCAAAAAACCCTGTATTTTCTCGATTTTTCTAAGAATCCTTCTAGATTATTAACATAAGGCTTCAATATTGATGCAATTCCCGAATATGTTCTAAATGATCATGTAGATAAGAATCTTATGATTTGTGTTCCGAAGACAGCTATAATAGTTCCAGTAATGACTGTCAGAAAATCATTGATGCCTTCAACATCTGATCAACCTTCAGTAGAAAAGCCTGATACAACAAGCTTTGCTTCTAGTGCTGAAGTTGCCAAAATTATATAGGTAAATAAAAATTTGTTTTTAGTTGAGAATCTGTATTTTTACGAAAATTAGGATTCTCAATCATATTTGTCCTCTGAGCTGCAGTCCTTATACCAAATTCATAGAGAACTGTATCTTTCAAATTATTCGAACTCTAAACGAATAGTAGGCAAAAAAAATTAAAACTGTTAATAGAAGTCGCCTCTGCGTTAACAGAGTCGTACCTTCTTTTCAAAGTTTATAATGCTGTATTGATGCAGTAACGCAGGAGAAATTTGTTTCCATTACCAATAGTTATTTTCACTTGTATTTCTAATGTAGAACAAGCAACATTTTTTACTTGAAAAAAAAGGATGATTTCCTAAAGTTTTCAATTTTGAATTAATTTAAACATTTGATTTCTAGGTTTTCACCTCTAGTTCCAGGATCAATGGATTAAATAAAGTGGATTCGATAACCCTTTGATGGAAGACTCTTTTGGACATATCCTTAAATGTTAATATTATTATTATTCTTTCAAATTTTCAACATATCATTTCGTTAATATAAATAGTTAATGAATTGCAAATGACCTTTTGGTTATTTCTTTATATAATGTTGGTAGATTCTGTATATTTGAATGGAAGAAATAAATGAAGAAACGTAATATAATTAACACATATTACATAGGTATGTAATTGATTTCACTTCATGTAATTTTGGTTTTCATGACTGAAAAAAAGTAACATTCCATTTGAAAACATAAAATGTAGTATGAAGTTAATTTCTATTACCTTCTCTTATACCTAGCTCTAGCAGTTAATTCAAATATTCCCGCCACAAACAAAATACTTTCAACTCTAGCTGTTAGGGTCGCTAGTGCGCTTTCCATCCAAAATTAGTTATCCATGGGGCCGTTGGTGTCGCTAGTGAATGTCCATCTAAGATGGCCGCCACTTTGTTTCCACAGATTAGTAGGGAGTTTACACTTCTTATATATTTGTATTCTGTGGTCGTGACCGGGAGTCCTGTCGGTATTCGAGCAGTGAGACCATGTAACGAGTGCGATGCGACTTGGATTTTAGACTTTCTTTTGTGTTGTGCTTTATTTGAATGAACTCGTTCTTGTGTACCGTTGTGATGTAAGTCATTGAGATCTATTTCCATTTTGTAGACGTCTGCCAAAATCTATATCTAATGATTTGTACGAGAAC
Organism: Myrrha octodecimguttata; assembly: GCA_958510865.1. Lineage (NCBI taxonomy): Eukaryota > Metazoa > Arthropoda > Insecta > Coleoptera > Coccinellidae > Myrrha > Myrrha octodecimguttata. The sequence goes on along the minus strand of OY294064.1, from coordinate 1,716,206 downwards.
TTCAATATCATTCCAGAGTATTGTTAGAAGCCATATTGAATTTTCAGAATATTCTGGCTTTTTTTATCATTTGTTGCAAGCGTGCAAGTTATTAGCTGATAATGGTCTCTTTCGCCTTTGAATATATTTAAACATATATCTACTATAAAATTAGTTAACCCTTCATTGCCAGACAAAATTTTAAAATCATCCTGAGATTTCTCTAATATCACAGGTGAAAGAAGAAAAGAACGCTATATGATACGCCTTGCCAATATCTCCATAATACGAAGGATCTGAAACTAATCCGTTAGGTAAAATTCATTCATTGTTTTCCATTTGAGATTTGCCGGCTCGGTAACTGCACCAGCAAGAATTGGTAGCATGACGAAATGGAAGAAACTTTCAATTTTAGGCAGAATTTTTTTCCAGCAAAGTCTGTCTCTATATTCGTTCGATTTTTATGCCGCAAAACGTGAAAATAATTAAGTCTCACCAATTTATATTTGTAATTTCCAAAAGACCCTGGATTTCATACTAATAAATATGCCTCTCTGAGAGATTTCCTGTCGATTTTTTGCAAAATTTAACCATTTTGGACGCGTCGTTGGGATTCGAATTCCGACAAGTGTACATTTGACCTCTATTAATCCGTCCCTAGCTACCAAACCATCAGGTGATCCACCAATGAATTGGTAGGTAGGGTGTACATGCAAACCAGACGATAGGCACTGGGTATTTGTTTGCTGTTCATACAGTAAAATAGCTTTCCGTTCGTATGCAATCCCATATTTTATGGCCTCGGTTTCGATGTTAGTCGGTCTTATGATATTTCGACAAATATTCATCAAAGATTTTTCCGCTTTACTATTATAGATCGATCCGAAATGCGAAGCTGTTACCCGAATGCGTCTCTCTTCAAACCATCTTGATGATTTTCTCTGACCCCTCGTGATGACCTCTATTTGTGACAATTCTGCGTTAGTTTTTTTGTAGTTTTTATCAAAAAAAATCTACAAAGAGTACTGGCCTTTGGGCCAGATTTTTCAGAATAAGTAATTTTAGATGTTGTCGGAATACTTTCATGTGTTTCGTCCTGACAAAATTTACAAAAAAACAACCCGCTGTCGGACATTGCTAACTTTTCTACGCAAACTTCATGGACCCAACCATCGCACTTATCGCACTGAATCCAAGAAGCAGTGAAATCTAAATTACCTTTATTGCAATAAGTGCATAAATCAGTCCCCTTTTTAGACAAAGATTGGGATCGTTGCGCTAGTTTTAGTGAAGTCGCAAGAAAATTGCTATGGGGTTGTTTAATCTTTTTATCCCACATCTCTTGGGAGGCGAGACCTTTGTCAATTTTGTCCTCTGTTTTAACTTTACTACATCTCTTCCTAGGAATGTCACAATTAAATTCTTTTAAAACGAAAAGAACATGTTTTCTGAGGTGTCTTATGATACGGGAACACCTTTGCCGCATAATTTTTTTTCGCCAAAATATTTTTTACAATTCCGAAGCATCTCTCAACAGGCGCATTACTAAGCCGTTCTCCATTCTCCGACAAAATACCGCTCCATAGCGAAACAAAAGGGATATATTCTGTTATGAATTTCTGGAAAAACTTAACATTTTTGTATTCATTTATCTCTCCTTCGTTTGCAATCAAATGACTTTTAAATTTTATACAAAATTCTTTGAAATACTGACAATATGCAGTAGATTCGTATGTACCCGTCGAATCCGCATGAAACCCAATATCGTATTCCACCTTTGGATTTTTCTCCCAATCTTCGTTACCGCAACATACTTTTAACAAGGACTGAAATTCGCACACAAAAATTTCATTTTTCGTATCGCAATTTGTTATGATATAAAAACTTTTAAACCATTCGCAAAACATTCCCCAATCATTTATGTTATATGCGGCCCCTAAAATTTCCTTCACGTGTCTTTTCACTTGGGGGTTTTCGTAAGCATTATCTGCATCAGCCGCCATCAATTTGAACATATGGAAGCAACAAATATGAAACTCAATTTTGTTATTTGATACCGCGCATACTCTATTTGTTTCAGGAATTTGTACAACACTGGCGTAATAAAAAACTTTTGTGCCAGTATTATAAGGCTTTCGTATAATACTTCCCGTGGCATCTAAATGGAGCACCCCCTTCTTAATAGAATTCAATAAAATAACTTGTTCCGTACTATACATATAGACATGTAAAGGAATTCCAGCAAATTTAATATAATTAGGATGTTCCTTTTGCATTGAAATGATATCAATATCATCGATATGCCACGGGTGTGAAGCTACCGATGGATTCTACCGATGGATTTCGTCGACGGGGGTCATATGGCAACGTGGCGCGGTCGAAGCCAGGGTACTATGTCGGGGCGTTCGGGACTACCCGTAACTGATCTGCTTCCGCGCACAACTTGGTTTGTTTATTTCCTATACGCAGCGAATGGAATGGAATGATGCAAGTTCGGGCGTATTATGAATATCTATCGGGTGGAAAAGTGCTAATAGTAATCAGATAATTTCAAATATCAATTATTCATGATTATGAACCACCACAATGCATTTTGGAAGTCATTGCCGTAGTAGGTAGTGCAAAATATGAGGAACATTCATTTTTTATATACGTGAATAATGATTTCCATCAGTTATCATTACAGATTAAGCGTTTTCAATAGCAAATGTTTAGTCCTCGCTGTTGGATTAACAGTGAAGGTCGACTGAAAATTGAGGGTAGGAAAATTTTGGAAATATTTCTGATGAAGGCATGGGGCCGGATAAAAATCATTTCTTGTTTACGTCTCATAGCATTTTGAATATCAAATAAAAGTGATCAGGGACGTCGGATTCATTTTGTTGGAGGAAAAACTTCAAATCTGCGTCTAGACTTATCTAAGCAACGTCGCTAACAAAGACCGATAGAATATCTTTTCCTATCACTTTCCTCAACATTTTCAGTAGCCAGAAAAAAGTGTTCGCCCGTAGGATACCGGAGACGGCGGACTTCGTTTCGGACGATGGAAAATTTCAAATCTACCACAATACTTATCTGAGCGTTGTCGGTTATAAAAACCGATTGAATATCATTCCCTCTCACTTCCTCCAACATATTCAGTAGCTAGAAAAAAGTGTTCGCCTATAGGATACCGGAGACGGCGGAATTCGTTTCGGACGATGAAAAATTTCAAAACTACTACAATACTTACCTGAGCGTTGTCGGTTATCAAGACCGATTGAATATCATTCCTTATCACTTCCCTCAACATATTCCGTAGCTAGAAAAAAGTGTTCGCCTATAGGATGCCGGAGACGGCGGACTTCGTTTCGGACGATGGAAAATTTCAAATATACGTCAATACTTATCTGAGCGTTGTCGGTTATCAAGACCGATTGAATATCATTCCTTATCACTTCCCTCAACATATTAAGTAGCCAGAAAAAAGTGTTCGCCCGTAGGATGCCGGAGACGGCGGACATCGTTTCGGTCGATGAAAAATTTCAAAACTACCACAATACTTATCTGAGCGTTGCCGGTTATCAAGACCGATTGAAAATCATTCCTTATCACTTCCCTCAACATATTCAATAGCTAGAAAAAAGTGTTCGCCCATAGGATGCCGGAGACGGCGGACTTCGTTTCGGACGATAGAAAATTTCAAATATACGTCAATACTTATCTGAGCGTTGTCGGTTATCAAGACCAATTGAATATCATTCCTTATCAATTCCCTCAACATATTCAGTAGCCAGAAAAAAGTGTTCGACCATAGGATACCGGAGACGGCGGACTTCGTTTCGGACGATGGAAAATTTCAAATATACGTCAATACTTATCTGAGCGTTGTCGGTAATGAACACCTATTGAATATCATTCCTTATCACTTTCCTCAACATATTCAGTAGCCAGAAAAAAGTGTTCGCCCGTAGGATACCGGAGACGGCGGACTTCGTTTCGGACGATGGAAAATTTCAAATATACGTCAATACTTATCTGAGCGTTGTCGGTAATAAACACCTATTGAATATCATTCCTTATCACTTTCCTCAACATATTCAGTAGCCAGAAAAAAGTGTTCGCCCATAGGATATCGGAGACGGCGGACTTCGTTTCGGACGATGGAAAATTTCAAATATACGTCAATACTTATCTGAGCGTTGTCGGTAATAAACACCTATTGAATATCATTCCTTATCACTTTCCTCAACATATTCAGTAGCCAGAAAAAAGTGTTCGTCCATAGGATACCGGAGACTGCGGACTTCGTTTCGGACGATGGAAAATTTCAAATATACGTCTATACTTATCTGAGCGTTGTCGGTTATCAAGACCGATTGTATATCATTCCTTATCACTTCCCTCAACATATTCCGTAGCCAGAAAAAAGTTTTCGCCCTTAGGATACCGGAGACGGCGGACTTCGTTTCGGACGATGAAAAATTTCAAAACTACTACAATACTTATCTGAGCGTTGTCGGTTATCAAGACCGATTGAATATCATTCCTTATCACTTCCCTCAACATATTCCGTAGCTAGAAAAAAGTGTTCGCCCATAGGATGCCGGAGACGGCGGACTTCGTTTCGGACGATGGAAAATTTCAAATATACGTCAATACTTATCTGAGCGTTGTCGGTTATCAAGACCGATTGAATATCATTCCTTATCACTTCCCTCAACATATTCCGTAGCCAGAAAAAAGTGTTCGCCTATAGGATACCGGAGACGGCGGACTTCGTTTCGGACGATGAAAAATTTCAAATATACGTCAATACTTATCTGAGCGGAGTTGAGGGAAGTGATGAGGAATGATATTCGATCGGTCTTGATAACCGACAACGCTCAGATAAGTATTGACGTATATTTGAAATTTTCCATTGTCCGAAACGAAGTCCGCCGTCTCCGGTATCCTATAGGCGAACACTTTTTTCTGGCTACGGAATATGTTGAGGGAAGTGATAAGGAATGATATTCAATCGGTCTTGATAACCGACAACGCTCAGATAAGTATTGACGTAGATTTGAAATTTTCCATCGTCCGAAACGAAGTCCGCCGTCTCCGATATCCTACGGGCGAACACTTTTTTCTGGCTACTGAAAATGTTGAGGAAAGTGATAGGAAAAGATATTCTATCGGTCTTTGTTAGCGACGTTGCTTAGATAAGTCTAGACGCAGATTTGAAGTTTTTCCTCCAACAAAATGAATCCGACGTCCCTGATCACTTTTATTTGATATTCAAAATGCTATGAGACGTAAACAAGAAATGATTTTTATCCGGCCCCATGCCTTCATCAGAAATATTTCCAAAATTTTCCTACCCTCAATTTTCAGTCGACCTTCACTGTTAATCCAACAGCGAGGACTAAACATTTGCTATTGAAAACGCTTAATCTGTAATGATAACTGATGGATATCATTATTCACGTATATAAAAAATAAATGTTCCTCATATTTTGCACTACCTACTACGGCAATGACTTCCAAAATGCATTGTGGTGGTTCATAATCATGAATAATTGATATTTGAAATTATCTGATTATTATTAGCACTTTTCCACCCGATAGATATTCATAATACGCCCGAACTTGCATCATTCCATTCCATTCGCTGCGTATAGGAAATAAACAAACCAAGTTGTGCGCGGAAGCAGATCAGTTACGGGTAGTCCCGAACGCCCCGACATAGTACCCTGGCTTCGACCGCGCCACGTTGCCATATGACCCCCGTCGACGAAATCCATCGGTAGAATCCATCGGTAGCTTCACACCCGTGGCATATCGATGATATTGATATCATTTCAATGCAAAAGGAACATCCTAATTATATTAAATTTGCTGGAATTCCTTTACATGTCTATATGTATAGTACGGAACAAGTTATTTTATTGAATTCTATTAAGAAGGGGGTGCTCCATTTAGATGCCACGGGAAGTATTATACGAAAGCCTTATAATACTGGCACAAAAGTTTTTATTACGCCAGTGTTGTACAAATTCCTGAAACAAATAGAGTATGCGCGGTATCAAATAACAAAATTGAGTTTCATATTTGTTGCTTCCATATGTTCAAATTGATGGCGGCTGATGCAGATAATGCTTACGAAAACCCCCAAGTGAAAAGACACGTGAAGGAAATTTTAGGGGCCGCATATAACATAAATGATTGGGGAATGTTTTGCGAATGGTTTAAAAGTTTTTATATCATAACAAATTGCGATACGAAAAATGAAATTTTTGTGTGCGAATTTCAGTCCTTGTTAAAAGTATGTTGCGGTAACGAAGATTGGGAGAAAAATCCAAAGGTGGAATACGATATTGGGTTTCATGCGGATTCGACGGGTACATACGAATCTACTGCATATTGTCAGTATTTCAAAGAATTTTGTATAAAATTTAAAAGTCATTTGATTGCAAACGAAGGAGAGATAAATGAATACAAAAATGTTAAGTTTTTCCAGAAATTCATAACAGAATATATCCCTTTTGTTTCGCTATGGAGCGGTATTTTGTCGGAGAATGGAGAACGGCTTAGTAATGCGCCTGTTGAGAGATGCTTCGGAATTGTAAAAAATATTTTGGCGAAAAAAAATTATGCGGCAAAGGTGTTCCCGTATCATAAGACACCTCAGAAAACATGTTCTTTTCGTTTTAAAAGAATTTAATTGTGACATTCCTAGGAAGAGATGTAGTAAAGTTAAAACAGAGGACAAAATTGACAAAGGTCTCGCCTCCCAAGAGATGTGGGATAAAAAGATTAAACAACCCCATAGCAATTTTCTTGCGACTTCACTAAAACTAGCGCAACGATCCCAATCTTTGTCTAAAAAGGGGACTGATTTATGCACTTATTGCAATAAAGGTAATTTAGATTTCACTGCTTCTTGGATTCAGTGCGATAAGTGCGATGGTTGGGTCCATGAAGTTTGCGTAGAAAAGTTAGCAATGTCCGACAGCGGGTTGTTTTTTTGTAAATTTTGTCAGGACGAAACACATGAAAGTATTCCGACAACATCTAAAATTACTTATTCTGAAAAATCTGGCCCAAAGGCCAGTACTCTTTGTAGATTTTTTTTGATAAAAACTACAAAAAAACTAACGCAGAATTGTCACAAATAGAGGTCATCACGAGGGGTCAGAGAGAATCATCAAGATGGTTTGAAGAGAGACGCATTCGGGTAACAGCTTCGCATTTCGGATCGATCTATAATAGTAAAGCGGAAAAATCTTTGATGAATATTTGTCGAAATATCATAAGACCGACTAACATCGAAACCGAGGCCATAAAATATGGGATTGCATACGAACGGAAAGCTATTTTACTGTATGAACAGCAAACAAATACCCAGTGCCTATCGTCTGGTTTGCATGTACACCCTACCTACCAATTCATTGGTGGATCACCTGATGGTTTGGTAGCTAGCGACGGATTAATAGAGGTCAAATGTACACTTGTCGGAATTCGAATCCCAACGACGCGTCCAAAATGGTTTGATTAAATTTTGCAAAAAATCGACAGGAAATCTCTCAGAGAGGCATATTTATTAGTATGAAATCCAGGGTCTTTTGGAAATTACAAATATAAATTGGTGAGACTTAATTATTTTCACGTTTTGCGGCATAAAAATCGAACGAATATAGAGACAGACTTTGCTGGAAAAAAATTCTGCCTAAAATTGAAAGTTTCTTCCATTTCGTCATGCTACCAATTCTTGCTGGTGCAGTTACCGAGCCGGCAAATCTCAAATGGAAAACAATGAATGAATTTTACCTAACGGATTAGTTTCAGATCCTTCGTATTATGGAGATATTGGCAAGGCGTATCATATAGCGTTCTTTTCTTCTTTCACCTGTGATATTAGAGAAATCTCAGGATGATTTTAAAATTTTGTCTGGCAATGAAGGGTTAACTAATTTTATAGTAGATATATGTTTAAATATATTCAAAGGCGAAAGAGACCATTATCAGCTAATAACTTGCACGCTTGCAACAAATGATAAAAAAAGCCAGAATATTCTGAAAATTCAATATGGCTTCTAACAATACTCTGGAATGATATTGAAGTTCTCGTACAAATCATTAGATATAGATTTTGGCAGACGTCTACAAAATGGAAATAGATCTCAATGACTTACATCACAACGGTACACAAGAACGAGTTCATTCAAATAAAGCACAACACAAAAGAAAGTCTAAAATCCAAGTCGCATCGCACTCGTTACATGGTCTCACTGCTCGAATACCGACAGGACTCCCGGTCACGACCACAGAATACAAATATATAAGAAGTGTAAACTCCCTACTAATCTGTGGAAACAAAGTGGCGGCCATCTTAGATGGACATTCACTAGCGACACCAACGGCCCCATGGATAACTAATTTTGGATGGAAAGCGCACTAGCGACCCTAACAGCTAGAGTTGAAAGTATTTTGTTTGTGGCGGGAATATTTGAATTAACTGCTAGAGCTAGGTATAAGAGAAGGTAATAGAAATTAACTTCATACTACATTTTATGTTTTCAAATGGAATGTTACTTTTTTTCAGTCATGAAAACCAAAATTACATGAAGTGAAATCAATTACATACCTATGTAATATGTGTTAATTATATTACGTTTCTTCATTTATTTCTTCCATTCAAATATACAGAATCTACCAACATTATATAAAGAAATAACCAAAAGGTCATTTGCAATTCATTAACTATTTATATTAACGAAATGATATGTTGAAAATTTGAAAGAATAATAATAATATTAACATTTAAGGATATGTCCAAAAGAGTCTTCCATCAAAGGGTTATCGAATCCACTTTATTTAATCCATTGATCCTGGAACTAGAGGTGAAAACCTAGAAATCAAATGTTTAAATTAATTCAAAATTGAAAACTTTAGGAAATCATCCTTTTTTTTCAAGTAAAAAATGTTGCTTGTTCTACATTAGAAATACAAGTGAAAATAACTATTGGTAATGGAAACAAATTTCTCCTGCGTTACTGCATCAATACAGCATTATAAACTTTGAAAAGAAGGTACGACTCTGTTAACGCAGAGGCGACTTCTATTAACAGTTTTAATTTTTTTTGCCTACTATTCGTTTAGAGTTCGAATAATTTGAAAGATACAGTTCTCTATGAATTTGGTATAAGGACTGCAGCTCAGAGGACAAATATGATTGAGAATCCTAATTTTCGTAAAAATACAGATTCTCAACTAAAAACAAATTTTTATTTACCTATATAATTTTGGCAACTTCAGCACTAGAAGCAAAGCTTGTTGTATCAGGCTTTTCTACTGAAGGTTGATCAGATGTTGAAGGCATCAATGATTTTCTGACAGTCATTACTGGAACTATTATAGCTGTCTTCGGAACACAAATCATAAGATTCTTATCTACATGATCATTTAGAACATATTCGGGAATTGCATCAATATTGAAGCCTTATGTTAATAATCTAGAAGGATTCTTAGAAAAATCGAGAAAATACAGGGTTTTTTGAGAACCTGTGATATCACAAACCTTTGACATTACTGGTATGGATTTTCATCTAAGGAAAATTTTCATGTGAACTTAAGTTTGATCGAGGAAGGTTTCATTGATATTTCAGATATTATAACAGGAGCTAAATGAGAAAAGAATACAAAAAACTGTATAGAATATTCAGAAACTATTAGCTTAGCTAGCCAGTACCCTTAGTAAACAACTCCATTTTTATTTTACCGGCAAAAATACTAGAAGTCAAAGTCAAATGTCATTTCGTTTCGGATCATCCAGTCCCGACGGAGAAAGCTATACTTTCATATCTTCTATCTCCCTTAATCTCGAGTGGACAGTCACAGAAAATTGCTTCCCATATTCCACTAGGAGTTTCACCCCCCTGGTCACGACTGTAGTCCAACTAACTAGACAGAGCCACAGAGACACCAAAGAAGATCTAAGATACCATGCTTGGCCAATCAGGAACAGCTTCTCCCGATCGGTTGACGACAGGGTCAATCGTGAGGAATCGTGAATACGCATCTATCTACGACGCGTGAATATTAAATATCGCTTGGCCTTGGGCACTAGCACCTGGCACAGGGCAGCTTTGAATAAAGAACAGAGCAAGGCAGTGTCTCCAGTGTTACTGTAATTACTGGTAGATTTGCCGTAATTTCTGCGTAGCTGCCTGAATCCAACCGTCTAGCGTAGCAAGACAAATACGTTAAACATATTATATCCTACCGTAACTTCACTTTTACCGAATAACTGGAAAACGCTATGAAGGAATATACGAATTCATGTCATTTATTGGTAGGATTTCTGATTGTTTTAATGAAAAACGTGGCAGCATAAAGACACATTACATACAAGGGCTGTCCGAATGCGAATATATCCAAGACATCGAATTGTACGATAACTGTGCTCCCGGTCCTTACCAGGGATCCTATTCGTGAACGTTCTCTATTGTTTCATCAAAAATGCACCGCGGTTCCTTCCCAACAGCGTCGACAAGCCTATTTTCTCCCATCCCAGATTCAAGAATAGGAACCCAGAAGTTTGGTGCAATCTCATTCCGTGTGGAAATCAATTCACCTCGCAATGAAATCAATTAACACGTATCAATGTATACGGAGTACAATGAAAGTACATATTATATTACAGGCACAAAAAAACGGTTTCCCCGTTATGGACAGCATCATTTCGACCGTGTTTTTGCGAGGATGTTCTGGGGGAACAGCGTGCTATCGCAATCTGCAATCTGATCATATGATCCTCATGAAATTCTATACCAACCTACGAACTGTCATTTTTCGATAAGTACTAGATTTCAGTTCTATCTAATCTGTATTTTTGACAATATTGGGAAAACAAAATTTTGAATGGGTATATCTGTGAAATCATGAAAGGTTACACAAGTTTTAAATTCGACATTATTGGGAGAAGACTAGTCTCCTTTTCGGTCTCGCCTAAGGGCCGACTCTAAACACAATAACTTCCGGAATAAACTAGGAACTCGATATTTGTAGAGTAGGTTTGGGGCTTAGTTGCGAAGGTTGGGTTCGTGAATGGGTAAAATTCATCCAATGGTTCCGTAGATATACCCATTCAAAATTTCATTTTCCCAATATTTCCAAAAATACAGATTAGATCGAGTTGAAATCCAGTACTTCATCGAAAAAAACCTAGAAAAGTACTGACATGATGTCAGTAGCATTTGCGCGCATGATCAAAGAATATCACTAAAAGTAAATATAATACGCGCAGAAGCTGCTGACTGCACGTCAGTGCTTTTCTAGGTTTTTTTCGGGATAAATATAATTTCAGAAGTATCGATGCACCTAATTTTTCCTTATTTCATGTGAGGAATAAATTCAATTGCCTCTCCTAACTATTCAAATGAATAATAAAAATAGAACCTTTTCTCTCCAAGAATAAATCATTAACTTCAAGAAATTGACTATATATATATATATATGTATCCTAGGGGGTATCGCGGGACACCACAACAAATATATATGATTCCGAAGATTTTGCCGCATAGAGGGACATATTTCGCGCATCTAGGGGCGTGGCTAGAAAACTATACATTTGTGGTTAAGCGAACAATTAGTAAAGGACTATATTCATTTAAAATGGCTGGCAGAGCCGGATCTAGGGAGTGGCGAGGGAAGCATTTGCCACGGGCGCCAACCAACTAGGGGCGCAAAATTATGATTTTTTTCTTGAAATTATATTTTTTCACTTCAAAGTCCATTCATATTTAATTATTAGGGCGGTGCTATAGTGCATGCACCTGTTGTAAAATATGCGGCGACAAGTAGTTACCAATAAATTAACAGATGATAAATTTACACTTGTCGGTCGCATTACGATTTCCGATGGCGTCCAGATGTTTGTTAATCGAACACTGAAGACCTCAATTTGCGGCAAGTTCAGAGGGAGTTTAATGTTTCGAGCTAGCGGCATGACAAAGAGATTCAGACAGTCCACATTATTCGCCGAATCGTTCATCACACCGGCTTTGATAAGGGTAATGTATTTCGAAGACGTTAACGACCGATAGGCTTGATGAAATCAGCCCAGTCTTATTAATACTACTTTTTTTCTCGCAGGTGGGGTGCTTCCATGCAGCGGCGCAGTTGATGGCATCAATAAGAAAAATAGGGACCAGGAGCTTATTATATTTTATATTATGTGCAATACCGCAAATAACGTGATCGTGCAAGCGGACCGGGAAGTAATTTGTGCTGGAAAAAGTTTAAAAATTTCAATCAGGTATGTTTGAATAATTCAATTTTGAGTTGAGGATTTTTGTGCTTTCGGTCAAATTACATTCTGTCCGTGCACACGAGAGTCAATCATTTTCGAAAGATATAACTTAGAGAATGAAAAATTTAAAAGGCTATGTTTGGGTTGGGAATATGTCGGCGATATTATCGTTCGAATTTTATTTGCGAGATCTCAAATTATACCGCTTCAATTAAAATTGCGTTGTACCATAATTACACGAGTTTTCAAAGGTATAAGAAGAAGCTAGACAACAAAATCGAAATTTTAAAAAGAATAAGATAAATTTATCGTATCTCTAGTATTTTATTAATCAGCTTCTTAGCTATGGGTACTACAGAAAGAGGATCAAATGTCGATCAAATGAATAGAATGATTCTTGAGTTTCACTGAAACTTGAAACCTTTTTCTGTCCTCCTGACATTTGTCGAGCATTGAGATATGAATACAACCGAGCGCGCAAAACATTCCGATTAGACGTCCATGAATTTTCAGAATCTTATATAATTTTACGTTCATATTACCAACTGAAATGCCACCCAAGAAACTATCAGGATCGCAATCTCGAAAGATCAGGGATAAAAAATTATCACACCTAAAAAAAATACTTGTTATATCTCAAGTTACTTTAAGAACGATGCGGATATTGTGTCGACAAAAAGTGGTTCCAATAGCGAAGCCCATCATGTAGCGGAATTTCCTTCTACTTCTTCAAGTACCGAGCCTTTCGTAAGAAAGTATTCCATTTCGGATAATTCGGACAAGGAAAATTCTTTTTATGAGGAATCAGGACTTACTGAGGTCAAACCTGAACCAGTTGATTTTAATGACCATGGCGAATTAAAAAGTGTAACATTAAAATGTTCGTTATGACCTTTGTTGGCATGTGTGTTCTCTAATGTATCTCAGTTTTTCATTTACATTTTCATTTATTGTTTCGTTTTGAAGCTTCTAATGCTTCTATATTATTTTGAGAATAAATTATTCTATTCGCTTCCTTTTTGTTTTCTCCATACCCTCATTATCGTATATTAATAAGTTTGTGAGTTCTCTTCACTACCTTATAAGATACATGGGAGATTATAGTTAGTTCTATACACATACTGTTGGATATTCCTAAGAATCCAATGCTCGTTCTCAAGAGAATATAATAATAGTAAAATATCTGAGGAATAGAATAAATACCATCATTTATGAAAAGAATGTAGCAACTGGAAAAAAAATTTGACAAGGGCGCATTTCGATAACTTGCCACAGGCGCTGAAATCCTAGATCCGGCTCTGATGGCTGGCAAAACGTGATCATTCAGGGGGCGTGACTTGAAGTCTTGGAATATACACAGTTGTGGTTAAGCGAACATTCATCAAAGGTCCATATTCATTACAAATGGCTAGCTGAACGTGATCATTCAGGAGACAATGGATTAGGTGTTTTTCCATGTGTACATAACTTTATTCGGGCTGGTTTTAGGTAACTTTTTCGCCTGATGTCAGTATCCACAAAAAAAATTATTTTTGTCAAGAATGATTATTAATTATTTGATATCTTCTAGAAACTTAATCATCAGCTCTTGCGAAACCAGTGTTGGTCAGCTCGTATTTGTATATATATATTGGTATATGGAAAATAAAATTTCGCATTGATATATTAATGAAATCATTCGTATCGAGTTTTCGAGTTGATTCTTTGAAGGGTTAGTGTGTATACGATTGAAACATTAGTTTTGGGTTATTGAGGAACTAAGGAAAAAAAATAGATGGGTATATCTCTGGAACAGTTTTGTCTATTTCTCGATGATCTGTATTTCTGAAAATATTCGGAGTGTTTCCTTGATCTGGTTGAATATATTTTTCACTTGTAGATGATCTTTATCGTGTAACGATGGTGATCGAAATCAATTAATATTCAACCTGGAAAATTACGAGCAACAACTATGCTTCTTGGGTTGCTTCACACGGAAGTCCCTGCCTAAGTGCTAGGTCGGCCGAATCGCCTGGGCATCACTGGTTGCCTAGTTAATTATTTGTAGGCGTGAACAGGCAGAATGGAATTTTTGATTGATACACCTGCGGAATCACCGGGATGATTCGACCAATTCGCGAATTCTGCCCTTGTGATAACCTCCAAACCTGCTCTACAATTATAAAGTGTCTAAGTATATCATTTCGGTAGTTAATGTGTTTTCAATGTTAGGCCTGCTATAAGCACAATATCTTTTTTTACCAATTTTCACGTAAAAGCACTTCGGGTCGAATTAAAATCTAGTATTTGATTGAAAAATTTCAGCTTAAAGGTTTATGCGAAACTTCGTGGGGACCATATGAAAAGAATATAGCTAAACCTATCCATCAGGCAGTAAAGTTGCTTTTGGATATGATATTTTAGGGGATTATTGGAGAAGTGGAAAGGCGGTTGAATTTCTCTATTTTCGCGACTTGGAGGAATAAATTATTAGTTTTTCACAAAAAGACAATCTTCACTCGATGAAACCTCATAGAGAATTCATTCACGAATACTTCTTCATTTTCTCCGATTTATAATATCTATCTGACAGAAATTCTCCAATTCCAATTGTGGAATTTTTTACTCTGGGGTCACCTAACTAAGAATTTTGGGGACCGTATAAGAGGAAAGGATTATCCAAACCCTTCAAAAATCACAACCAAATGACAAACTTCGACAATATGTTTTTTTTTCTATCTTTGAATATGCGTGGCCTCTGGAACCATCGACATATTGAACATTTTCCTGAGATTTCTTTCAAATCACCACCACCAGCACTTCACAACATCCATGACCTTGCCGGGATTCGAACCCACTGGCGTTTATGACGTCAAGAATGATGTTGATGGAAATTTCTGACATCTGATTTGATATGTGGATCTCGGAGAATTTTTGCGCACTTGTTCTGGGCAACAGCTTGCTATCGTTTTGTCCAAATGTCTTTAATTTTCGAATTTTTTCCCGAAAATTATGTTGACGAATCCGGATTCAGTCCGTCCGGCCGGCCGACGACACGATAACTGTCGAGCGGAGTGAGCTAGAAACTCTCAGATAAGGTCGCGCATCGGAACGCGGCGGTTAAGTTCGTTAATGGGACAAATCGGTTGAATGGTTTCGGAGCTATAGTCTTTTGAAATTTGAAGATTAATGCCCTGATTTCAGGAACTACTACTACTACTCAAGAAATTGAATTGAAACTTGACAATAGTTGATGTATAACAACGCGCAACTTCTTATATAATTTTGTTGGGATCAAACTGCCATTATATTTCCAAAAACTTTTTTTTCCGAAACTTTTCTTCAAATCCGAAATCTGCTTGTACCTTAAACATAACATTTTACAGCAGTGTAACAAATTTCATTTTGATACGACCATAATTTCTAGAGATATTGGGAAAAAATATGTAAAATTATACGTGTTTATTTGTCCGATATCTTTGCTATTTCCGGATTAACTCAAAAAATACTAATTCAATCCTGATGAAACTTTGCAGCTAGTTTGAAATTGCTTATGGCAACCTTGTGCGAAATTTCGTGATTATCGGAATAGTAGAACAATTTGACAAAAAAAATTCCAATTCTTTTATCAAATATCCAATATTCTGTGATCTTCTGATCATATTATGCTCATTAAATTCTGTAGGAACCTTCGGACTGTCATTTTTAGATGAAAAACTAGATTTGAATTCGATCTTTATGTATTTCTGGAAATATTGTAAGAAAATTTTCAATCTGATTGCATCTGTTCTTCTCGAGATTTTGCGGATGAACGTTAAAATTTCAAATAACAACTAATTTTGGCATATTTTTTTTCTTATATCTCCGAAGGTGAATGGACAGTAGGTCAAATTGAAATTTCGACTGTTGTTGTTGAATACTGACTCAGCAATTCATGAGATATCGAGGAATTAACATCAAAATTTCAAATGAGCGTATCTCCAAACCTAATCGACCTATCTCACCCACAACAACCGAGAGATTTGGACTACAAACCTAATCTGGCAATTTCGGCCTAACGGCCGACTGCGTAAACACAATAACTTCCGAAAGAAACAACTTAGACACTCGATATTTGTAGAGAAACTTTAGACCTTAATTACGAAGGCCGAATGATTCCGCAGATATACCAATTCAAAATTTTATTTTCCCAATATTTCCCAAAATAGAGATCAGATCGAATTGAAATCCAGTACACCATCGAAAAATCACAGTTCGAAGGTTCATACAGAATTTAATGATAACAAAATCACGGAATTTTTTTTCTCAGATTGTTCTGATGACACGATCATCACGAAATTTTGCTTCGAACTAGCTGCGATATTTTATAAGGATTGAATCAGGATCTCGAGTTATACTGAAAAAAACAACGATATCAAGAAGAAAACCTCGAAATTTGACATATTTTTTCTCCTGATCGTATCGAAATGAAATTTGGTACACTGCTATGAAATATGATTTTCGGAAATGATGAACGGTTTTTGAGAAAAAAAAATGTAATGGAAAAAAATGTTGAAAAAAATTTTTTTTCCAATTTACCGACAGTATGATCTTGACAAAATCCGGCTTAAAGTTGCGCGTCTAAATACTCCACCAAATTGCCAAGTTTGAATCCAATCGTCCAAGTAGTTCCTGAAATAAAAAATAAATAAATTCAAAATTTCAAGTGTCTATAACTCCGAAACTATCCGACCGATTTGGCCCATTCACGAACACAACCGCGGCATTCCAATGCGCGACCTACCGTGAAAGTTTCAAGTTGCTAGCTAACTCCGTTCGACAGTTATCGTGTCCACGGCCGGCCGGACAGAATCGCTTTTGACACCGGATTCGGCTCAATCATCGAAAATTACAGACATTTCGACAAAACGATAGCACGGTGTTCCCCTAGAACATGCGCGCGAAAATGACAGCTTCAAGGCTCCTGCGGAATTCTTGCGGGCCATAATATGATCATTAGAACGCCAAACATGGAACATATTTGAAATGTTATTTTGTGCCAAATCGTCGAAATAGTTTCAGAGTTATAGTCATTTGAACTTAGGAGCTTGAACTGAGGATCTACTTTAGCGATCCTATGAAAACTTGGTAGTTGGTTATAACATTCTCACTTTTTTTCGAAATTTTATCGAAACCATTTTTTTCAGAATACATTTGATCGTATTCCACCGAAATTCTGTACGTAGCTCGAACTGTATATTTCACTTCAATGATCCAAATTTCAATTCGATTCAGATTAAATTTCGGAGATATCATAAAAAAATATATCACATTTTATGTTTTTTTCCTCAGTATCGTTGTTATTTCAACAATAACTAAAAAAAAAAATTAATGATCTTATCATTATTGAACTTGACAGCTATTTGAAAAATACTGACTCACAACTATATGCATACTTTGGTGATGCGCACGTCATTAGAATAGTTAAAAAAAATTCGATTTTTGTGTAAAAAATTTTTTTCAAGTAGTTTAGTTATTATATTTCAAAGAGAATTCGAACGGACCTTGAACCTTATTATTCATAACATGATGCTGAATTTCAGTTTGATCTGATACCAGTTCATTGGGATATTGGGGAAAAATAAATAATAAATATATGTCAAATTTCATGTTTTTTTCTGGCTATCGTTGTCGTTGAATTACTCAAATAGTACTTATCCAATCATAATGGAAATTGGCAACTAACTGGATAATCCTGATAAAAAATGTGTGCAAAATTTCGAAACGATCGTGTTATCAAAACAATTTGAAAGGATCAGAATTGTTCGATTTTTGTTAAATTGATCTAATCGAACAATCATCACGAAATTTCACACAACCTTACCCATCAGTATTTATTAACTTGTCACTAAGTTTTATCATGGTGGGATCATAATTCTTTTGACTTTCTAGGAAATTACTACGATACACAAGAACACTATCTCACGAACTGTTGCTACATAGTGACTTCAAGGTCTGTAGTGTTTTCATCTGAATCTGATGAATAGTTTCCTAAATGAAAAAGTTTTTCGATTTTCTAGATGTACGTTTCTCACGAAACTTCGCCACAATATGCGTATGGTCAGTCTGCAATTTGAATCTGATATTATTGCGTAAGCTCTTCTTGAGATATCCATGAAATAACCTTAAAATCCAAAATACCCATGAAGTTTGACGTATTTCTTTTTCAATATCACCTGAAATAAGAATCAGATCCAACTGAAATTTGTAACACTCTTGTGGAATATTCACTTATAGGTTTGTGAAAAATTTCATCGTAATATAATGAATGGGTTCCGAGAAAAAATTCAGAAAATTTTGAATTTCTCTCAAAACAATTCTTCAATCAGAATTCGGTATTTTCAAAACAAACATAAAATTCAAGACACAAAATTCATATGGAACAAATGAATTGAAATCAACAAAAATGTAAACAACTTTGACAGGAGTATATCAGGTAACAAATATAAATCAATATTTTTTATTACAGAAAAACAAATAAACATGAATATGAGAACTTATTGAAAAATAAAATGCAGAAAAATTAATCAAATAAACTCTTTTTTATTGCAGTTCATACACCTGACTCTTGATTATATCACCCCCAGTGAGTTCTTTTCCAAATCAGTTCTATATTTATTTTTATTCACTATATCTTGGAGAAATGAAAGCTCTGCATCACAACTCGTAATTAGCATTGTTACAAAAACTTAGAACAAATTATTTTTAACATCTGTGAACTATTCTTAGAAATGAGATTCTATACACAGATAATTCCTCTTCATAAAACTCTAAGAGCGCTTTGAAACTGTCCGTTTCAATGTCTTGCGAAAGATCCCCTAAATCGAATATACGTTCAAATTGCCCAGTTATATTTCGATAGACGGAACTTCGACTATCTAAGTCGGCAATTAGGAAATCTAACAGTCTATTATTCAAGGTCTCGTCCCTAAATTTATCTTTTGGCATTTGAGTTTTGCCATTCTTGAGCATTTTTTTCTTATGCGTTTATTGAATACGCCCTGGGAGTAGTCTTCTTCCGTTCTTCTTGTCCGTTTGTGAATCAGTTTTTGTTCGCATTTCCTCTAAACTTGACTTCAAAAAATCTAATAAATGGGATCCACATATCAAATCCAAATAAAAGGTGGTTTAAGTTTCTCAAAGCGTTATTAAATGATTTTCCGAGTAACTGTAAGCATAGCGTTTTGAATCTGAGGGCAAAACAAAAAATGTCTTGTACTGTACACCCTTCCTTCCACACAATATCAACGGTGGCATACACCAAGATTCCTAAGGCATGCAGACAACTTTACTGCCGCCCTTGCGAGAATTTATTTTAATTGGAGAAAACACGCGGAAGCGGAACATTCGATTTGATGCCGACAGTTGAATTTTGCTTCAGGTTTCAGTGCGTTTCGTATGATTGACAATTTTCACGTCATTCTTCATTTTCACTTCCATTTTTTTTTCTGAAAAAATGTTCGGTACCCCACCTTTAAGCGTACCGGTTAATCCGACACTGACTGTTGTTGAATATCTGCTTCAAGGTCTCTGCCCAAATTTGAAATCCTATTGATAGATCAATTGAAACAAAAATTTTCTTTGAATTTTATCCACACGAAATTTTGTACTAACTGGCTTTTCAGCATCCTCCAAATGAATACGAAATTTTTATCTGATTTCAGCTGTTCTTCTTGAGATATTGAGGGAATAATCTCAAAGTTTCAAATCCCAACGGAAACATATTATTTTCCTATATCTCCGGGAATAGAAATGAAATGGAAGCTGAGAATATTGTTGTGAAATATCGATTTCAAAGTTTGCACTGAATTTCATAGGAATCTGATCCATAGTCTCCGATAAAAAAATTTCAACGAGAATATCTACGACTATATCCAAACATATGCATAACATATTATGCAGTGAGTGCCGCCGCGAAACTGAAATTGGAACCCCTATTGTTACATATCATCTTGAAGGTATGTGCTAAATTTCACTGATTTCCGGTCCATAGTCTCCGAGAAAAAAAAACAGCAGAACTACAAAATTTTTCAATAAAATTTATTTTGAATTTTTTAACGATTAGATCCATACGAAATTCTTCATAATTGAGAGCATTGGTATTTTGCAACTCACAACTAAGTTTCAATTCGTTCGCATCAGTTCTTCACGGGAAATCGACGAACTAATCTCACAATTTCAACCAGCTGTAACTACGAAAATTTTGGCCGATTTTGCCCATTATTGAACTCAATCGAGATTTTGAGGCTACAAACCATCATAAAAGTTTTGAGATACAAGCTCTTTTCCTTCGAAAGTTAGAGCACATACGGGCGGACGGACATAATTGAATTTGACCACGGATTCTTCATCAGTGAGTCCAACTTAGTCGTTAGATACCATTCTCGGCTCTGAAAATAGCAGACATTGTGACGAAACGATAAAGGACTGTTCCCGAGAACTGTTGGTTTTTCCCCCCCTGTTAAATGTTCAAAAATTAAGTCGCATTAGTTTATCATTGATACGTTTATTTGTGGTTCACTCCGAAATAATAAATTTTGAGATAAGGGTTATTATAGTTCCCTTCGAACAGAAATGCCTACTCAGAATGTTTACATTATACACGTGCACGAGCCGAGGGACCATGAAGAAAAGCTTACATTTCGAGTTTTAAGGAATGCTAGATTATTTCTAGATTATTAGTTAGTTCTCATTTAACACTCCATGAGTGAAGAAACCTTCCAAGTGCATTTATTGCCAATAAAGAAATTGCATAAGAAAGACAAACCTTTCTTTCATTTCCACATAGCCTTCCCAACAAGAACTACGGCGTAAAAATGAAATGTTTCATTGGCTGAGAGTTCGGCAGATAATTAATCTACTATCTCCAATCTATAATGTTATCAATCGTACGAAATATAATAGGAATAGGCTGAATATTTCTGTAGTTAAAGCCCTTTGAATTTTCTACAATTTAAGGAAAACATCCTGTATATCTGAAATAAGAGGCATGTGGCTATTTTGTATAAAATTTGCAACTCGCTCAGATGTTGATATCTAATTATTTTTATAAACCTGGGTACATCTACTCGTCGACAACTGCAATATTGCCCATGCCTTAGACTAAGGCCCATGCTAAAGCAAAACGTTGAATCTGTGACGTTTGAGTGTTTTGTCACGCTTATTTTGGGTTAACACGCAAAACAACTGCCTACAGAATGAAACGATCTTCACTAACGTAAACATAATTGCAATGCGTGCAGCTGCGTCTACCCTTCAGATATTTATTATGGTGTTCTTGTACATCACTGTTAGAACACGTCGAGTATCAATTTCTATTTTTCGATTCTTATTTTCGTTATACAGAATGCTCAGCAAGGTTTAATCATACTTTGGAAAATGATAGCTCCGCTTAATATCAATATTTTTCATGCTATAGGTAATTGCGGGCTATCGTTGCCCAAATGTCTGTAATGTTCTAATTATTTACCGAACATGGTTTTGAATTGACTAGTTTGGAAATGCGGATGGGCAATTTTGTGCGAAATTTCGTTATGATCGTATCAACAGAACAGTTTGAAAAAAAAAATTTCAATTGTTTTTTTCAAATATTCAATATTCTGTGATCTTCTTATCATATTATCTTCATTAAATTCTGAATGAACCTTAGAGATGTCATTTTCGATAAAGTACTGAATTTCGATACTATCTAATCTGTATTTTGGAAATATTGGGGGAATAAAATTCTGAATGAGTATATCTGCGGAATCATTGGGTGGATTTTACCCATTCACGAATTCAGCCTTAGTAATTTAGCCCCAAACCTTCTCCACAAATATCGAGTTTCCAAGTCGTTTCTTCCGGAAGATATTGTGTTTACGGTCGGCCTAACGTCTTACATATGTTAGGATATTATGTTCGAATTCATATTCAAAAATTTTAAATTCAAAAGATAATTTAAGGAAAAATCAATTTCATCCACTCAGAACTAATTTGTCAACCAATGCAAATAACTACATTAATCAACAATTCAACAGAAATCCAATGAAATATTCAAATACATGTATGGGAAATGTTGTTTTTTCAAGTTCCTGTTGAATGTTCAAAAATTAAGTCGCATTAATAAGTTCTGAGGATAGGATTGTCATAGTTGACTTCGAGCAGAAATGCCTCTTCAGAATGTTTACATTATACACGTGCATGAGCCGGGGGACCATCAAGAAAAGCTTACATTTGGTGTTTAAAGCAATGCTAGATTCTTTCTAGATTATTAGAGTAAGTTCTCATTTAACACTTCATGAGTGAAGAAACCTTTCAAGTCATTCGTTGCCAATAAAGAAATTGCATAAGAAAGACGAACCTTTCTTTCATTTTTCAACATAGCCTTTCCAACAGGAAATTCATTATTTCAACAGTGACATCTTATAATGGGCGAACAACGTGAATGTGACTTGAATGATCCGTAGACTGAACCTTATCAACGGTTCGATGCATAAGGTCGCTTATTTCTGCTCCAAGACCACTTTGCACGCGAAAGTGCGCCCTACTCGCATCCCCAGATTCAGCCACGGCGAATGGGATTCAACAATACAAATACTTATTTTTCGAGAAAACTATTCGGCCTGTTAAAATTTTGAAAAATTATGTTTTGGGTTAACACCTTCCTTTTATATGAAGTATTTTTACGATTTTCAGTTTTCGAGTAAATTAGAAATGAACATAATAGTGAACATTCATTTTCATAAGGAACGCCATACACGCGCATGGTATCCGACATTTTTGATGAGTAAAATAAAATATTTCTGAGAAGTATATTTTGATAGAAATTGGTCCGAATAAAAACATTCAACGAAGAAACAGATGAACGAGAAAAATGCTTATTTCTGGAAAAATGCACTACTTCCTGCACACGACGTTTTTTTGACAGGTTGATTTCGCGTTGTAAGGGTGTAGGTAATCTTATTAAGTGGATCATACATTTCAGCAATGAAATTCACACGAAAATCTGTTTTAGAACTACTTTCATGCCTAGTGAACTCCACTATTGATATCAAAGGTCGAAATTACGTAGATTCATCTGTCCAAAAATTATGGCAAGTTCAAGCAGAATATTATCAAAATCTGATACAAACAAAGCTTTCCTTCCTGATAAAGAGCTTTTGTGATCTTCCTTATCTTATGGTCGTAACGAAATTCGGCATGGCCTTAAGTTTATCCTTTATTTCAGTAATTATTGGGAAAATAAAATTCCGAATGGATATAATTGTTTAATCAATGGGTGGATTTCACCCATTCAAGAATTTGGATTTCTTAATTGAGCCATGTCAACAAAGTGCCAGATTTCAATTCCATTGTATTTTGGGAAATATTGATAAATTCGAATTGTTGCACAACCCATCCATTCATTTATTCCTAAGTTTCAATGAATCCATTTGAAATATACGAAGAATAGATCAACTCATACATTCGAAAGGCAAAGAATGAATGTTAACCATTGTGTTGCGCCGCCCAATACTCTCAAGAAATCATTCGTTTTCGAATTTTTATCGTTTGTTGTTTCTAATGAAATTGGTACTAAGTGTATTCGTATTTGTAATTATTGTTTCACAGAAGAGGATTTTGCCACGAAAAAAAAATTCTCGAGTTATTCCGGAAAAAACAACGATACCGAAAAAAACGACGAAATTTGACATATTTTTTCCCGTATCTCCGGGAGTGATCACCGTATCGAAGTGACATTTGGTAAACTACTGTGAAATATGGAGCTCAAGGTATGAACGAAAACTTCTTCATGTATGAGAGACAGTTTCAGAAAAAATATTTTCTTTCAAAAAAACTTCTAAATTCAATTTTTTTTAAATTTAGTGACTGTACGATAAAAACCGAATTTCGTGAGAGATTCCGCGTGGTTATGTCCCTACTAACTGCCAACTTTCAATCCAATAACTTGATTATTTTCTGAAATATCAGAGAAATAACCTCCAAATCCCAATTGTATGTCTCTCTGAAACTATTTGGCTCATTAACGAAAAGCATGAAAGTTTTATTAGGATACTCCGTACGCCCGTAATCGTGCATACAGACAACAGGACAGAGCCGATTATGTCAAAATTCGAAAATAAGAGACTTTTGGACAAAACGATAGCACTGCGTTACCCAGAACATGCGCGCGAAAATTATTGTCCAATCATGATGAAACTGGCGGCTGGTTGAAGAAACTAATATACGACTTTGTGCTGAATTTCGAGATGATCGTCTCCCATAAGAACAGATAAGAAAAAAAGTTCTCCCAATTTTTTCTTGATTTTTTCTGGAAACTGATTATCAAATTCCAAAGAGAATTTGGATGTACTTTCACCTTATATTTGTGGACCGTCTTCCGAATTTTTGTTCGATACCATACGAATTTATGGAGATATTGGGATAAAATATGTCCAATTCCATGTTTTTGCCTCGGTATCATATCATTGCTTTTTCCAGAATAACACAGAACTTAATTATTCGATTATGATTAAATATCATTAATTGTTGGAAAATTGTGATGCACTCCTTTGTGCAAAGACTAATTCTCGAATAGGATATTGAAAGGAGCTGTGTGGAATGCAAAAATTTATTGTTTACGGCCGGAGCAGAAATGCTCCTTCAGATTGTTTATATTATTTGAGCTTAAATAGAAGGGTAGGGACTCCAAAGAACTAGTATAAATAAAACCTCCCTTGGCTAAAGATTAGTGTTGGGGATAATCGGATGATTTCAATACTCGGATATTCGATGATCGAGTATTTCAATAATCGAATAAAAATCCTCGGTAGCACTTCGATAGATCGCTGCGGAAAAGCGGCTAGCCAGCATCTTTTTATCGTATCGCCAGAATTGAGTATTCAGCTGAAACGGCGGTGAACCTTTGATCACCATTAATTATTAATTCTTAACAGGAGAATATTGATTTATGTCATCATATTCAGAGAAATTAATACGAACTAACAGGGATTTTTGATTCCCTTGATGAATATTATTTTCGTCGAAAGTCTGATGGAATGTATAATATTAGAAAATGCATGTCTTTCGCGCCTTTCACGTTGAGTGGATATGTATCAAATAACAATAACAAATCGACCGCTATCAATCACATCTCTACCGAGGGGTGATCGTTATTTTCTTCGTCGCTTTGAATAAATCATAACGTATTAATGAAATGACATTGAATTTTATTTTTTTCGACATCTGAATTATTCCCAGGCTATCGGACTAATAGAATGAAGGCGATGTTGTTTATTTATGATGAATCATTTGCTATGAGGCCTACATTGAAAACGTTATATCAACCATGAATAGCTTGTTTATTATAAGTGGCTGATCTATAAATTAAGTACTTATACAAATTTCAAGGGCTGGGTGCAGGCCACAAATACTGCCTATTTTTGAGGTGGCACATCTGCAATAATAATAAATAATGAAAATAACATATATATTTTTTCTTTTTTCCCGTCAGCAACTCGAGGAGGGAGGCGAAGCAATATTGAAGAGATTATTTTTCCAATTTACTTTTACAGTCTACATGTCCATTGTCTGGTGAAATAGAAAAGTGAGTGAATAGATTCAAGTTGGTTATATCGAAAACGCTAAATTTCCCCGTTGGTTTCAAGTGAAATAGAATTGGAAACTGCTAATTGCTAATATTTTTCCTCGAATATTCCCAACACTACTAAAGATACAACATTTGCTTGCGATAAACAAATTGCATAAGTGAGAGTTATATCCGTCTACTTGAATCAACAGATTTTCAATTGAAACTTCTGATTTCGGTTACGATATATTGAAAATGTATTCCCTCATTAAATACAAAAACGGTGGTGTTGCGGTGTGCTTATCAAAAAGAACGAAGGCAACATGCCGAGGAACCACTATATTGAAACCAAGCGGTAGATTTTAGGTAGATCATCTTTATTCTCATGGTAAGTACTGTTATCCTCGTTAATTAATATATCTACACAAAATTCTCTATTGTCGTAGTAGCAAATATTTGGAATAATATGCAGCGATAGTATCTGTACTTTTTTGAAACCTGAATTGTTCCGATTATAATATACCCAATCATCAACTTCGACCCAAAGAGATTCAGAAGATTTAACTACATGATTCCTCAATAAGGCATTCACGTGAAATTCATATTGTAACGTTTTCTTGGTTTTCAAAACGTTCAGAATATTTAAAATATTTATTTACACTCATTTACACACTATTGTTCCAATAACTAAACAACTATTTCTATCAAAGTCTGTTCACAATTTATATCCACACTAATTTATTTTCACTGAACTCTTTCCGCTACGAATCACTCTGCTGAATTGGTCCCTGTGCCCTCCGCACCTACCCTTTTATCACATGTGGAATTTCCAGCGATGTCTGGAATACTCTCGAAAGTGGGTGACTCATACGCCTGACGAGTGTTCGGCCACATTCTAGAATAGACAGGGCCGTACTCGTCACAATATATTGAAGTGCAAGAGTACTTTGATTTGCATAATATTTATCGAATACCTTTTTGAAATCCTTTCCAGATCAGCAGCATCACTTCTATACAATAGTTCAATATGAGATCTGATGATAATTAAGATTGGGAAGGAATTAACTACAGACGAATTCATGCCTAGAGGATCTTGTAATTTGAAATTTTTGTTCAGAAATTTTCCTTTTGAATCTTATCCCGTTGATCTACAGATAGCACGAGTCCACTCGAAGGAATAACAGATATATTCGATTTTTAGTTTGTTCAACATTTTCAAATACAAATTTAATCGAAAAAAATCAAAAATATCATATTCAAATAATGAGTTAGTTGGTAGAGTGATTTCAGGTTCCCTGTCGTTTATTCCAAATATATTATGGATTATTTATGAATAGAGCATTCTCGAACATAAGAATTGTATTAATCGTTTTACAGATAGTGCAGTTTTTAGAAAAAATTAAAGAACAGATTGAAGGAAGACTCCGCGTTGTGATAGAACAACTTACTACATAGTTTAAATCTGATCGCGTCTGTTCTTTTCGAGATACTGAATAAATAAATAACCGAAAATGAATATTGGGTCAAACTGAAACTTGGGTAACTGTTTTTGAATATTGACTTCAAGGTTTAACCCAATTTTCAATCTGACCGCGTCAATAGTTATCGAGAAATTGAGGAAACATTCTAAAAATTTTAAATGACAACGGAATTCTGCATAATTTTTCCTGATATCTGTCCGGAAATAATTATCAGATCAAATTGAAGTTTGAAACTGTTGTAAAGGACTAACTTCAATGTCTGTGCCGAGTTTCATCGAAATCCGTTCAAAAAAATCACAGAAAAAAATATTTTTTTTCGGTAAAGATGGGGATAATTTTAGAAAAACCATTTTTATTTCGTTGAAATCTGATCAATGTTTTCCGAGAAAAAAGAATTTTTCAACAAACCATATTCGAATGAACATTTTTCAAAAATTTTCTGACAGCTCATACGAAATTCTGCAACAAGTTTGGCATTGGTATTCTTCATATAATTCCGAAGTTTTGATCTGATCGCATCTTTACTGCTTGAGATATTGGGGGAAAAACGTCAAAATATCAAACAACTAATATTGAAATCTGAAACATTGTTGTTGAATACTACTGATTTTGAAGTAAGTACCAAATCGATACGAAATCTGATCAACAGTTTCCGAGAAAAAAAATTCTTCCAAGAAATTTTTTTCACATTTTTGTAGCACTAGATCAACACGAAATTTTGTACCTAGTTGCGAGTTGGCATTCTTCAACCGAATTTTCGATCTGATTGCATCTGTTCTTCTCGAGATATTGCGGATAAACGTTCAAATTTCAAATAACAACTAATTTTGGCATATTTTTTTTCTTATATCTCCGAAGGTGAATAAATAGTATGTCAAATTGAAATTTGGACTGTTGTTGTTGAATACTGACTCAGCAATTCATGAGAAATCGAGGAATTAACACCGAAATTTCTAATGAGCGTATCTCCAAACCTATTCGACCTATTTCACCCACAACAACCGAGAGATTTGGACTACAAACCTAATCTGGCAATTTCGGCCTGACGGCCGACTGCGTAAACACAATAACTTCCGAAAGAAACAACTTAGATACTCGATATTTGTAGAGAAGGTTTGAACTTTATGTACGAAGGCCGAATTCGTAAATGGGTAAAATCCACCTAATGATTCCACAGGTACACCCATTCAAAATTTTATTTTCCAGATATTTCCGAAAGATAGATCAGATCGAATTGAAATCCAGTAATTCATCGAAAAATTACAGTTCGAAGGTTTATACAGAATTTAATGGGGATGCTATGATGAAAAAATAACAGAATTTTTTTTTTAATTGTTCTGACACGATCATCACGAAATTTTGCATAAGGTTGTCTTTCAGCATCTTCAAACTGGCTGCGAAGTTTTATCAGGATTGAATCAGTATTTCTCGAGGTATAACGAAAAGAGCAACGGTATCGAGCACTGAAAAAAATTAATACTTCAGTCAATTAAATATTAATTGATCGAAGTAGATGATAGATTTATATATGAGCAAGATTATGGTAAAGTTAGGTCAAGTATACTTTTTATTTGAAATCCAAATATACCCTTCATTTCTTTCTAGTGTAAAATACACTTGTATCTAATACAGGGTCTTTCACGAGGAACCTCACCCATATTTATACGGGAAACTACTGAACGTATTTTCATGAAATTCAGCACTTATAAGTATTTCACGATGCTGATGAAATCTAAAATATTTTGAAGGCATGAGCACCTCCGGTTTTTCCGGAAATGACGTCAACTTCCGTTTTTCAAATTAGAACACCATTTTTTATTGCAGAAATAGATTCCTTAGAAAATTTCAATTTATTTTGATGTAACATTTTTCAGTTTTGGTTGGAAAATTCTCTCTGAGCGGGAAAATTCGAAAAAAAAATCGAAAATAGAGCTCCGCTGAAACAAGAATAACTTCGAGGTTTTTGGATGGAAAATTTTCATTTTTGGGATTTTTCAAGATGTAAGATTGATGTATCCACTTTGAAAATCGAAATCGCGATTCATGGTACAGGGGGTGAAAAAATCGCTTTCAAAGTTAGGGATGACAAAATCGTGAAAAATCAATTTTTTCAAATTAGAATCCCATTTTTTTATGGCAGATATTGAATCTACGTTAAAAAATAATGTGAGTGTATGCATCACACCCTTGCCCTAAAGTGGATATTTTCTGAGTTATTCACAAAAAACTGTTTTTCGTCTTGAATTTTCAGCTATTTCTTTTCCCTTCACGCCAAAAAGATGACATTTTCAGGAACTGTTACTTAAACCATGTTTTAGATTTTACTACCCTAATATGCAAGAGAAAAAAGTTACAGGTTGTTCCTAAATAGATGGCGAATTTGGATTCGAAGTTGTATCGGAAACCTCTTTATTTCAACTAATCGGCCATCGGTTTTCTCTCCAGTGATAAATAAATAATTCCTTATGAACCATATGCAAAAACTTACCATGTTTTACATTATTTTTTTTTAATGATAGATATCATTAATTACATCTGCCAAATTCCTCTTTATTCAGTAGCATTTTGTGTTTACTATTAATTTGGTGATAATTCGTATTAAGTTATAAAATCGATCACTATGCCTAATTTTACCAATGAAGATTATTTAAATCTCATTCTACTTCATGGAGAATGCAATAAAGTTGTAGATAGAACGATTCGCCTGTTCATTGAGAGGTTTCCTGACCGACCCAGACCAACGAGAGATACCATTAACAGAACCATGACAAACTTGAGAAATGTCGGATCTTTCGTTAAGAAAACTACACACAGAGAAAAAAGTGTAGTAGAAGATGAGAACAACGAAATTACAGTTCTTGCATATTTTCGTGTGAATCCTCAAAATTCTCTCAAAGATGCCGAGATTGATCTGGGATTATCTCAATCGAGTGTTTGGAGAATATTAAAAAAACATAAAATGCACCCATATAAATTCAATAGGGTACAGCATTTGAAGGAAACTGATTTCGTCAGGAGAACAGAGTTTTGCGAAGCTATGATGATTCGATTTCAAGAGAATGAAAATTTTTTGGACTGTATAATTTGGACAGATGAATCTAAATTCACAAAGAATGGTTCTTTCAATAGGCATAACAGTCATTATTGGGATGAAGAGAACAACCACCACTTCAGACAATGGAACTTTCAAGAGACCTGGAGTTTAAATGTTTTTTGCGCCATCAAAAATAATGCAATTCTCGATGTTCACATTTATGATGGGACTTTAACTGGTAAGATAGAACACTACACATGTTTGCATTATTTAAAGAATGTTCTCCCTTAGGAGATAGATATTCTGACATATTGACTCAAATAATTGAGCCGCTAGTACAGAACCTTAATGACTTATGGTATCAACAAGATGGCGCGCCTCCACACAATTCACTCAATGTGTCAAATATCCTCTACAGGCTATTTGAAGATCGATGGTTGGCGAACAATGGTCCACATCTTTGGCCACCACGTTCTCCCGATTTAACACCTTTAGACTATTATGTTTGGGGTAGGATAAAAAATATTGTCTAATCAACTCCCCTGACTGATAAAGAGGACTGCATAGAACGAGTCAGAAATGCGTTCAGGTTTGTTTAGATTTTTAGATTCATAGTTTTGAAACTCAATTTGGTTTTTAAACACTTTTGCAGATCCCTTCCTCCCGATGAAATAAGAAGAGCAACGCACGAAGCATTCCTGAGACGTATAAATAAATGTCTAGAAATTAACGGTCAAAACTTTGAGCATCTTCTTTAGTTATAACTGCGAGAGTTTGCCATGGTTCTCCTAATGGTAACTTGAAGTCGGTTTCAAGAAGGGGTGAAAAATCTACAGCATGGTTCAAATAACAGTACCTGAAAATTTCATCTTTTTGACGTGAAGGGAAAAGAAATAGCTGAAAATTCAAGACGAAAAACAGTTTTTTGTGAATAACTCAGAAAATATCCATTTTAGGGCAAGGGTGTGATGCATACACTCACATTATTTTCCCTGGTAATTGTCTAGGAGATCGCATAACGCTCTAAATTTTATGAAAAAATCAGTACTCACTAATTTTGGTATAGAAATCACGAATCCGAAGTCAAAAAATGTCGCTCGCTTCTAGTTTTTCCAAAAAAAATTCACAAAATTCTTCGAGGTCACTGAACTTTTCTCGCTGAATTTCGCTATTACACTCCATCTGGAACTATTCCCTTGATGGATAGTGGTTATAAATGCATCAATATAAAGCAATTTTTACTACAAAAATTGCCAGGAATTGTGAAATTATATTCATTATTATTCATTTGCTCATTGTTTATTTTCGGCATATATTCGGCCATGATGGTTTTGAAGTTCGGAAGAACGACATCTGACAGCAACTTCAGTCTACTACTTTACAGTGTTGCCGGATCGAAAACATTCCGGATTAGACTGAATAGGAGAGTTGTATTGCAAAAATTCCCTTGGCCCAACTTAGTGAACAGTGAACTTGTTCCAACACATTCCATCATGCAATTGTTTAATTATATTATGTACAATTTATGAGATGGTTATAAAAGTTATTCAGCAAAGATAACGAGGAGGTGTGGACCAACTCTGCCAGGAAAGGAGAATGGAAAAGAGGAAAGTTTGGGTTATGGAGAGAAGTTGAGAAATTTGGAACACAAGATTCTAGCGGTCGCCCCGCCATGGGTGAAAGCACACAATGGAAAAATAAGGTTAATTTACTTGGTTAGGTTAGGTTAGTTTAGTTTAGAACAGTGCCAGTTCGAATCAGAAGAGTTAATTAATTTACTCTTCAGATTCGAACTGGCACTGTCCTAAACTAAACTAACCTAACCTAACCAAGTACTTAATATCATCTGAACTAAACATTTTTATTAGTTATTAAACCACCTGTGACTAACGCGAATGTGTTCACCCATGGCAGGGCGACCGCTAGAATTTAGTATTTCGAACCAAGCAAGAATAACCTGAACTCGGAAATGGAAATTTGGAATATAATACTTAAAGAAAACTATACTTTAACAACTTATATTGACTAAAAACCAATTTTGAAAATGAATATCCTTCAAAATTTCCCCGGCATAATAGATTCAGGAAATTGACTGGCACTGGCAACCCTGCATTATATAGTGCTGTACGCGTACCCGCGTACGTCAAAAAGGGAAATTGTAAACAATGAGGATATCAATTTATTTTAACAATTCCTGGTAATTTTTGTAACGAAAATTGCTTGAAATCTTTATATTGATGCTTTTATAATCAATAGCTATCAAGGGAATGGTTCCTGATAGAGTGTAATAGCGAAATTCAGCGAGAAAAGTTCAGTGACCTCGAAGAAGTTTATGAATTTTTTTTGGAAAAACTAGAAGCGAGCGACCTTTTTTGACTTCGGATTTGTGATTTCCATACTAAAATCAGTAAGTACTGATTTTTTCATGAAATTTAGAGCGTTATGCGATCTCCTAGACAATTACCTTATTTTTTAACGTAGATTCAATATCTGCCATAAAAAATGGGGTTCTAATTTGAAAAAATTAATTTTCACGATTTTGTCATCCCTAACTTTGAAAGCGATTTTTTCACCCCCTGTATCATGAATCGCGATTTCGATTTTTAAAGTGGATACATCAATCTTACATCTTGAAAAATCCCAAAAATGAAAATTTTCCATCCAAAAACCTCGAAGTTATTCTTGTTTCAGCGGAGCTCTATTTTCGATTTTTTTTTTCGGATTTTCCCGCTCAGAGAGAATTTTCCAACCAAAACTGAAAAATGTTACATCAAAATAAATTGAAATTTTCTGAGGAATCTATTTCTGCAATAAAAAAATGGTGTTCTAATTTGAAAAACGAAAGTTGACGTCATTTCCGGAAAAACCGGAGGTGCTCATGCCTTGAAAATATTTTAGATTTCATCAGCATCGTGAAATACTTATAAGTGCTGAATTTCATGAAAATACGTTCAGTATTTTCCCGTATAAATATGGGTGAGGTTCCTCGTGAAAGACCCTGTATAGTTGCAATCATCAAGTTAAGTATATGGGAAGTTTCTATTTGAGTATACGGTTGAAATTGAAATTAGGATATAATATATTCTAATTAAATAAAATAAATCACTTGGTTCGAGAAGTCTGTAAACTCGGATGAAACTCATACTCTACTGAATTCTATTTTTTCTTCATATTCTAACGAAAACAGTATATGCTCACATGAAAGGAATTATTCCCTTCATAGAAAGAAACACTCGATTTGAAACAAGTATGTCTAAACTCAAATTGAAATGACTTGTTATTTGCCAAAAGTAGACGATATACTCAGATGAAACTTTTATATTCCTTGAAACAGGTTGCGGACTATTTGGAAGGAGAACTTTTTCTACTTGAATCGTAGAAAAGCTGCTTTCAATCCAAGGCTTTCTTTTTTCTTTAAGTAGATGCAAAGATATGATAATATGAATTTAAGATTTACTTCATTCTCATTTTGAACGAATGCTTTATTGATTTGAACTCAATATCTACTTTAGTTTGCTGTAAGAAATAAGTCACCTAATTCAAAATTTAACTAATCGTTTATTTCGCAGAATGTATATAGGTACATATTGAAAATGAATTTATCAATGAAAAAAATCACATAATATCATTGTGGAAAAAAGTATAACGTCATATCATATCGGTTGTTCCAAGAATACTGGGTGTTATACAGGGTGTTCAATCAAATTCTAAGCGAATTCTCGGAGATGATAGCTGTACTTATTCTAAACATTTTTTTCCTAGAAAATATTGGGAATATTGGACACTATTTTATTTTACTGTTTCATTAGTAACAACGCCGACGTTTCGAAACTGTTCGTTTCTTTTTCAAGGCTGAAAATAAACACAAATATAAAGTATACAATAAGACATAATGTGAAAAACATTACCTAGTTACGGTAAACAAAATTGTACACTTATTAAAAACATTTAGACATTTAAGGAATCGAATCGAACAAACAGGCACGCGATATAGACGTCATTAATCACATTCAACTTGGCCATGACATGTCATGGCCATACATTTGTGTTACGTGTTAAAAGTGCGTTTTTAATACACCTTAACAACACCAGTTTCGGCTCATCAGTGCAACGATATTGACCAGTTGTCCAATTATCTGCTTATTTTAGAAGCATCAACATTTTCTTATAAAAATCAGAAAATATTCGTCGGTCGTGTCTTCATTTTGATGACGACAGAATTAATCGAGTGCGATTAATTCAACCAAACGGGGTCTCTATTATTGAAACTCTTAAACACCTGAATAAACCAATTCAGGTCAAAACAGATATGTTTCGAAAGAAGTAACCAAAAGAAGTGTGGTGAAGTTAGGAGACTCACAGGACAGATGGACTTCGTGAATGGATATTTCCTTTCGGGATGATATTCTTTTTGTATGTAGTAAAGCCAATATTATCTATTTCCTTTCGGGATACCGATTAGATTAGTCGAAATTCGAAGAAATGGAGGCCCCTCGCTCATGCGGGATTTCTTGGTATCTTTCCAAACAATTTACCTGATTTCACTGGAAACTGGAATATAAGTTTCGAACAATATGCTAGGGGAGATCATTCTTTTTATTATTCTTTCATTTTTTTGGAAAAACACAATTCAAGATGGCACAAAAACTGATTTGACTCATTAACGTTGTCAACCAGACAACCTATCCTGACAATTTTGAGTCTCTTCTTTCTTTTATTCGGAATAAAAGTGTTCACGTTCGACATTATACGAAATTATGAGCACGAAATATTAAAAATCTATTTTTTTATCTGGATTATTTTTCACGAGTATGCACCAAGAAAGATCAATATGTGAAATAATTAAAGAAAAGCCCTTAACAGTTCTTTGAATTTCATACATATGTTCATTTCTTCCTCAACAAATCAATTCAGTCCTCAGTAATCTCGTTTCACATACTCAACTTTTTGCACGCATATTCTAGGGAACAGCGTGCTATCGTTTTGCCCCAATGCCTGTAATTTTATAATTTCTTCGCGCAATTGGTCTTAAGGGACTAGGTTGGACTCACTGATAAAGAATCCGATGTCATTCTGTCCGTCCGTCCAGGATAACTTGAGAACCTGAAGAGCTATTGGCCTGAAACTTTTAGTATAGGCTGCGTATCAAAATGCGACGTCTTGGTTTGTTGATGGGCGAAATAGGCCAAAGGTTTTTAGTAATATAGTAAATTGAATTTCATGATTGTTTTCTCAATATTTCAGGAACTACTCGCGCGATCGTATTGAATCATGGTTATTAATAGAAGAGGTCCTACACGAAAATTTTGGTAAAATTTTGTTGGGATCGTATTGTAAGTTAATTCAAATAATATATTTCGAAAATTTTCCGAATTTCGAGGATAATATGGAAAAACTTTTTTCCAACTATTCTAATAATCACGAAATTTCACACAAAGTTTTGCATTAGCATTTTTCAACTAGTTACGAAAGTTTCATTATGAGTTAGTTAGTATTTTTTTGAGTTATTCCGGAAATATCAACGATTCCGAGGAAAAAACACAAAATTTCACATATTTTTTCCCAATATCTCCGAAAATTATTTTTGGATCATTATTTATTATTATAAAATACAGTGTTCAATGTCTGTGCAGTTTTTTTATATATGATGAATATTTTCAACAATTTTTTTTTATTCACTAATCGTACGATCCCCACGAAATTCTGCTATCAGTTGCGCGTCAGCTCAGTATAAATAGCTACCAAGGTTCAATTAGATCGCTACAGCAGTTTCTGAGGCACTGAGGAAATAATTTTAAATCTTCAAATGGCTTCAACTTCCACTAACGAACTCAGCCGCGGAATTCCAATGCGCGACCTATCCTGAAACTTTCAAGGCCCTAGCTCGTTCCGTTCGACAGTTATCGTTTCAGACCATTATTGGGAAAGAATTCGAAAATTACAGACATTTGGACGAAACTATAGCACGCTGTTTCCCAGAACATGCGAGCAAAAAGGGGCTAAATCTACTCAGAACGTCATCCTACTACTATATTCCAAATCTCAATGGAAATATTGGAGGAATAACATTTCGAATGGCTTCATCTCAGAAATCATAGGGCACTGACGGCCAACTGTTAACACTAAAACTGCGGAAAGAAACAACTTATATTATTTTCGAGGGCCGAACAGTAAATAAGTGAAAAGACGCGAGGTTGTTTCAGAAATATGGCCATAATGAAAATAATTTAGATGGCTTTCATTCTCTTTGGTGAAAATGTTTGACCTGGTGAGTAAAAACAGAATACCATCAGGCTTTCATGCCCAACGACTAATTTTGCAGATGAACGAATACGTGGCTATCTATCAGGCAGAGTTCCGAGGGGTGTAAATTTTAGTGCCGTACTTTAAGACTGTCGATTTCCCGACGTCCTCAACTTTCCGCAAATGACAGTACTTCCCGCGTATTTTTTTGA
Organism: Myrrha octodecimguttata; assembly: GCA_958510865.1. Taxonomy (NCBI): domain Eukaryota; kingdom Metazoa; phylum Arthropoda; class Insecta; order Coleoptera; family Coccinellidae; genus Myrrha; species Myrrha octodecimguttata. The sequence continues at coordinate 1,679,419 of OY294064.1, read as the reverse complement.
ACGAGTGTGTTTATTATTCAGTTTCTCCTAGCCATGCGCAGGTGTGGTCGAGAAAAGTTCAAGTCTACAGGTAAGTTATAGATAAAATAGCACTATTGATTGCATATCTAACATATCACGTTTAGTTAATGATTTCAATGATATTTTCGATTTTATGAGGTATTAAGCTTACTCTCCACCAGACCGACCGCAAACAAATCTTTTCTTGCAAGAAACGACTCAGAGATTTGTTATTAGCAAAGTGGGTTCAGTGATTGATAGATAATGTCCAATTCTAGAATGCGTTAAACTCGGCCAAAAACTGAAGGGCATATGTTTCCCATCAACAGACATATCTGATTTATTTTCTGTCGAATGTTTTAGTGAATGATTCCGCACACAAACAATTTAAACTGACAACGAAATTCTCATCAGCGAAAATTGCTTCATGAGGCTATTACTATTCAATCGACTGCTACTTTCAAGATTCAACAAATCTAGGAGCGGACCGACTAATTTCACTTTTTCTCTCGTCAATAAATGCAACCTTTAAATCATTTTCGTAGATAGTTTTTCAAATTCCATAAAAAAATATATTTTTCATTTTCCTCTCACTTTCAATGGTTTCACAAAATAATGAAACATTAGTTTTTACGCGCTTGTTGTCATTAAAGAAAAAACAGGAAATCGGAGAGAAGTATTTTTTGGTGATGAAATTCAAATATTGAATGCTAACCATTAATGATTGTTTTCAAATAAGTCCCTGAGTTTTTCATTTCGGAAATCACATTGACACATTCAATCTGCTAACTACCATATTTGTTCATTTCATTTCTGTTTGAATTGAGTCCTATAGAAAGTGAAAGTGATTGAAAAAACTGGAAACATAAATGAATTTTTTTTTAATTTTTAATGAATGTAATGTAGATTTAATTCCTACTGGGTGCTTCACGATATGCTGAATCGATTTGTTTAAGGAGAACAACTAGGATCAGTTTTCTGAGAATATTTATGTTTTGGATATGCTCTCCTCAACTGAAATATTCTCAGATCCATTTAACTTTCGGTTATACAAGAATATAATATAAATCACCTTCGATATTTCAAACGGAACTAACTTTATATCATGAGATTATTGGAAACTGGGAAACAATTTTATTGTAATCATTATAAGGCTAGAGCGACTCATTCTTGAGTTATTTAAAATCTTTTCCGCATTTTTGTGTCATACATGGTTTTATCAAATATCAAGTATCGATTAAATCGAGGTTTTGCATTTGTTTTTCAAGTGAAGGACAACAGATAACTTCAAATTCATTTATAATCTCAAAGATTTCAGTTTTCTAGATTTTTAAAATCAACCGTTCTTTTTACGCGCTATTTCTAGGGAATAGCGCGTTATCATTTCGTCACGGTGTCTGTAAGTTTCGTATTTTGAGCCGAAAATGGTCTTAAATGATTGGGTTGATTTCCCTGAAGAAGAATCCGTGGTCAGATTTAATTCTATCCGTCCGGCCGGCCTCCGGCCGTATGTGCTGTAACTTCCGAAAGGGAAGTCCTAGAGTCTTGAAATTTTCAGGTTAGGTTGTGATCCTAAATATCTCGATTGAGTTCGTTAATGGGCCAAATCTGCCGAATGGTTTTTGTATTACAGCCATTTGAAATTTTCATTTTCCAATACCTCGAAAAGTATTTATCTGATCGAAATGAAACTTGGTTGGAAGATGGACAGTATTAATAAGAAGAATTATTCATGGAAAAATTTCTTTTTTTCAAAAATTTTCATATTCCATTCAAATTTCATTGAAATTTCCTTGTCGACATTTCGCAATGTGAACAAGCGCGTAAAAGCTGCTGACTTCATGTCAGTCCTTTTCTAGATTTTTGAATATAAGGTTCAACGGTTTTTGATATATGGATCGAAGTTCTTCTCCTTTTTGCTCGCATGTTCTAGGAAACAGCGTGCTATCGTTGTGTTCAGATGTCCGTATTTTCGATTTTTTTCGCGAAAGTTTCTTTAAACAACTAGATTGGACTCACTGATGAAGAATTCGTTTTCAAAATCGATTGTGTCCGGCTGGTTAACCGTCGCCACGCTAACTTGAGAACCTAAGGAGCTATCGGTTCGAAACTTTCAGTAGAGGTTGCTGTATCAGAATGCGACGGTTGAGTTCTTCAATGGGCCAACTCCCCTGAACGGATTTTGAGTTATTGTCATTTGAATTTTTTAGATTTTCACATCCATATCTCAGGAACTGCTTATGCGATCGGACTGAAAATTAGAACTAAGATGTAGGCTATCGACGACCAAGTTTAAGAAGAATTTTTTTGATGTTTTCGAAAAAAAATATTTTTCCAAAATTTTGCAAATTTTATTGAAAATTAATCATCTGTTTCCGACATATTTTCGCACACGCCTTAAAGTGAATATTTTACAAATGTATACAAAATTTCAGCTCAATCTTGGAGCTCAGTCTTGGAGATATTGCAAAAAGATTATGTCAAAATTCGTGTTTTTCTCTGGAATACCTCCAAAAATACTAATCCGATCATGAAGAAACTCAGTAACTAGTTGCAAAATGCTCATACACAATTATGTGCAAAATTTTGTGATGATTTTCCGATTAGAACAATTGCCCACAGATATGAACATGCACGCAAAAGCTACTAACTTCACGTCAGTGCATTTCTAGAATTTTTTCTTATAAAGCCGTGGAACAGAGGTATTTCTTGAATTACAGAAGGAAAACAAACTCAACACGGTAGCAGCCGTCTTTTAAAAGTAAGAGCATTTGGACCTTGATAGTATCAGCAACCAACTTGACTAAATGTTTCTGATGGGATTCATCCCGTATATATATTAACACTTTCGTTACATCTTTCAGCTTTCGATTTCGTGGAGAAACTCAGTTCTAATAACTCTAAAACTACTGGACACAAGTATTCCATACAGTCTGCTTCACATTCTATTGTGATTTAAAAATGTGAATGTATACGGCCCTATGTAGGTATGTGCCTCCGGTATTACCGAAAGTGTTACTTCACAATCAGTGAATAACTAAAATATGTTTTCTTCATTGATTTTCTCGAATCACTTTTCAAACTCATCTAATGTTTTTCTTGATCTTAAAATATTACACAACATTACTGAAACAGATCTGAAGTAGTATTGCTGAAAATATATTTTATCGATTTTAGATATGGACAGAAAATCCAGAATTCTACTAAGTGCTTTGAACTGTAGAGATATTCAAAATCAAGTGGAAAATGGAACTACTGCTGATTTCCAGAATATTTGTATTGTCAAGGGTGAGTTATTCATGTTGATGTATGCAGGATCTCACACTCACGTAGGAAAGTTTCCAAATAGGAGTCAAATTTGTCATATTTATCGATGTTTTGCATTTTCCATTATTATGCATTCAACATTCATTTAACTGTCAAATGAGAAGAGGTTGGGGTGATGATTCAATTTGAAATATTATAGTCACTGATTACTTTCCTTGAAATATGTAGTCAACACCACTTATATCTTTCTCTGTGAAGAATTTTACCCCGAAATTTGAGAAAATATCATTGTACGTAGAAATAACCCTTCTAGTGGAAATAATCCTTCTGGAAGAAGTCAGATAATATTAAATGCTCAATTTATAAATTGAAATCAATTAATTATCAACTGATGTGAAACATGTCATTAGTAGTGAGATTTCGAATTGTATTGGCCATTACATGATAGAAATCCATTGTATATCACTTAAATGAAACACATATGTATTCATCGAATGAAACTATCTTCACTTTCCGCTAATTTTATCTATTTTCGCAACAGCTGTTTCGTCATACCATGTGTTCTTCAGGTGAGTATCTATAACTTCTACTTGTACAACTCCAAATTATGTTCTTCCATTAAGGTCCCTGTGAAAAAAATGGAGGGGTTGGGGATGAGGGAGGATCTTTGACAATTGCTGGGGAATTCCTGGGTATCAATCAAACAGATTGAGTAACGGTGATCTGTTCAAGTCTGTCTGGTCGTTTAATAAAATTTGTTCTTTATAGTATCTGTTGATCTCTGAGGCTTCTAACATATTTAGTTTGTGGCTTTCGTTTTCCAAATGTGAAATTGTAAACTCATTATCGAAGGTATGGCTGTTTACTGTTTGATTGACCCAGGAATTCCCCAGCAATTGTCGAAGATTCTCCCACGCCCCCACCCCCTCCATCCTATTTACATGGACCTTAATATAAAAACATTATTTGGAGTTGTACAAGTAGAAGTCATAGATACCCACCTGAAGAAGTAATGGTATGACGAAACAACTTTCGCGAAAATGAATAGAATTAGCGGAAATAGAAAATTGTTTCATTTAACACATTCAAGATGAATTTCCGTCCAGTAAAGACCGAAACTATCAAAAATTTAAACACATATGTTGATTTCTAATTATTTTTAGTTGGAACATGCCGCGTTTCGCTACACTGCAGAATCTTCAGCTGCTATTAGTGTCAATTGGCTCAAGAAACGCGAAACGCGTCATGTTCCAACTCAAAATAAATAGAAATAAACACATATGCGTCTTATATTAGTAGTAGTAATATAAATGATGATTTTGAATCATACATATATGGTAGTTAGGTCGGAGGACTTTAGAAATTGGAATTCATTTTTAAGGAAACGAACTCCAATCCTGAGTAAGAGGTTGGGAAAATGATTTCAAGAGATGCCCGCATTATTTCTTCAACACATAAATCGACTGCAAGATTTTTTTGTTATGAAAAGCCTTTACCCAGTACTCCCTATTTCCGTTGATATACAATCTTGTTTCAGAACATGAATCATTGGAAAATCTGTATCTTGACAAAAGCAGTCAAATGAACACACCGTTTACTAGTCCAAAAGTCCAACTAAATGAAGTCTCTTCGAGTAATAAAAACGTTCAAGTACATGATAGCAGACTGCGAAAAACGAAGAGAAAACATTTCGAGGAAGAACAACCAATATATTTTGCTGAACATCCATTCTTTGATTCCTCTGAAATAGCATCTACTGTTGATCCCATGTATGAGAACTCTGATGAGGAAAGTGATATCGACAGTGAATATATCCCAGGCTCTCCTTCAGAAGAATGAGTGATGAAAAACGGATCGTTCAGTATTTCCAATGACAATGAGCAATGTGATATTGAAAATTTGGTAAGTTCACGAACAGTCTATTTTCGAGGTTAAAAAAATTTGCACATGTTTCATGCTGCAACGAAAATTTTCGCATGTAACTGGTGGAAAATGCATAAAACAGTCAACTTAAAATATTTACAATCTAGGAGTTCTCCAAAAAAAGCGCTGAGATAGATCAATTTTATTTAACATCATGCAATTTGAATCTGTTTTTGATTTCAATTTATTTGAAAACTCATTCGTTCAATTCAATTCTTCCATTATTAAATGAATTCCAGAAGTCGTGAAGAAAATGCAGTATCTGAAACATGATTTGCTACTTAATCCCCTTGGTCTTTTGAGATTCTCAAGTGATCTCCATTTTCACTTAAGAAACTGAAACAATTTATGATCGAAAGATGTCAGCTTCATAAAATCTGACATATCTCGGCGTTTTCCGGAAGCATTCCAGGAAAATTGTATAGCTCCCTAAATAAAACAGGCTGATTATTTGATTTTATTTATTAATTTAAAAACAAATTAAAAACGAAAAAAACCAAGAGGATTGAAGCCCATGGAGTTTTCGAGTTGAAATCGAAAATACAAATTTGTTTGAAAGGTGAACAAAATATCGAAAGTGCTTTTTACGATTTTGAGGTGGCAGGAATTGAGATTTTCGCGTTCGACTGAGAACAATGAGCACTTCAAAAAAAATTGCAGAAAAGCACTGATAAAGATTCGTTGCACAGGCGGACATCTTTTCACGCAGGAATTTTTTTTCAATTATCCTAATGACACGATCATCACGAAGTTTCTCAGAAAGTTGTCTATTAGCATTTTGCAACTAGTTTCGAAGCATCATCATGAGTGAGTCGGTATTTTTTGAGTTATTCCGGAAATATCAAGGATTCCGAGAAAAAAAACACAAAATTTTACATATTTTTACTCAATATATCCAAAAATGATTGTCGAATCGAACTAGAATTTGAAACACTGTTGTGCAATGTGAGGTCTGCACATTTTTTCCGAATCTGATTGCTAATTTCAAAATAATTTTTTTTTTTCGAAAAAAATCGATTCGCCATCAAAGTGTCCAACCTAGTGGTTTGAGACATTTTTCGGGAAAAGAATCGGAAAATACAGACATTTGGACGGAACGATAGCACGCTGTTTCCTTAGAACATGCGAGCAAAAATAGTGAACTGGAATGGGGATCCTCAGCGCCTACGTCTATCTGAGTCTTCGATTCTACTCTAAAAATCCTATTTTATTCCTATCGAAGTTTCATGCAGATTTTAGATTTCTATTCGATCTGATCCTATTTTTTAACGGATGCGGATGAATGTTCTTGTCCAGAACAAGAGGTGAGCTTTTGCCCACTCACGAATTGGACCTTTATCCATGCTTCGAACCCTCCGAAAATTTCGTTCTGCCAATTATAGTGATCATATACGTACGAATAAATGACAGAATAAAAATTGACGACGATCTTATCGCAATTTCGGATGAGTATTCGATTCATTTTAACGTAAACATGCCACCCTGCTTGACTTACCATGTAGAAATAGAAATCTTATTTTAAGTCCTATTTTCATGCGCCAATATACATAGAACTTTCATTTTCAGATTGAAATGCCTGTTGCTAAGCCTGCCGAAACCTCATCTTCAACAGTAACAGAAAACCACACAACTGGTTACAGAAATCATAAAGTTAACGATAAAGTTCGAAAAGGAAATAAAAGAGGCTATATTCGTTATTATTGCCATGCTTCAGTTCTGAATTTCGCCAGAAATGTCACACGGAAGCACACATTAGAGATAGATGTTCAAAAAATGATGTCTCAGCCTCCTGGTTCTAAATCTAGAAGGCAGCTTCTAGACCTCTTGAGGAAAAAGGGGAATTTTTTTGATGGCAGTACTGTTCAAAAGCCTGTGCAGATATTGCGCACAAAAACAAATATGTTAGCATGCGACTATTCTTTTGGTGATGATATATTTAAAACAGCTAAAATATCAAAACTTCTAATTTCATTGGAAAACTGGGGAGCAGGTCAGTTCAAGGGAAAAAATCTAAATGACATAGATCTAGATTTAGAAGAAGGTGTAATGAAAGAAAACGTTGTGGAAGAAATACAACGATCATCGTCTCCTCACCGCGAAATATTTGAGAACCAAAAATCTACAACACTAGTGGAAAATGATTTACCGAAAGAAATATTTAAAAGAATGAACTCACGATGGACCGATGAACAAAAAAAACAAGTCCATAATTTTTTCAAGAACCATATAGAAAACAAAAAGCCTCCGAAAAAGCACGAATGCGAAAAACTAAAGGATTTGTATCCTGGCATCTTCTATAACAAAGACAAAGTTTTTGTACAAAACCATTATCAAAAAATTCAGTGATAATTCCTTTGAATTCAGAAATATTTCTTTAATTAATTTGAAATGGCCATATTTTAAATTATTTTTCACATTAACAAGACCAGATTTTTGTTAAAGATAGCTTTTAAATTCAATTTTATTCTTCTTTTTGATATTTTGCAATTGCTTTATGGTAGCAGTTCTACGATGCCATATTCAAAAAAAACAAAAGATCATGACTAGAAAATGTGAATAATCATTTTATTTCGGCAAGCTGCTTTTATTGCTCATATCAGAAGATAGTGTTTTTTTTAAATATATAGATATTTCAGGCTACAGGCTTCGTAGGGAGAAGATGGTTTACTTCTGTTCTATTTTCTCTCGGCCATTTCTATATAGAATGATTTCGATTGATTTTCATAATGACCTTTTAATGTTATTGAATAAAGTGGTGCTTAATTTGTGAAATGGTTCATTCTCTCTAACCTTTATTCATTTCAATTCGATGAACTTTGTAGTAAAATTAACGTGCAGTCATCTGACCAAGTGACAAATGGTCAGTGACAATTTGAATAATTTTTGTTGTATTCATACAGACCATAATTTGTTCATGAAATATACAAAAAAATTTAGATGTCACGATCATCACGAAATTCTGCACAAAATTGTCTATTAGCAAATTTCAACTAGATACCAAGTTTTGTCTCGATCGGATCAGTATTTTTCAAGTCATTCTAGAAATAACAATGATACCAAGAAAAAAAGACACAAGAATTTTAAATATTCTTTATTCAATATATCCAGAATTTAATGTTGGATTGAGCTGAAATTTGGCAAACAATTGAAAAATATTGATCCTAAAATCAGCCTAGATTTCCTTGCTATTCGATGAAAAGTTCCCTAAAAATAAAATTAAATAGGAGAATTGTCGAAAAAAATTTTTTGACAATTTGCCAACGAAACAATACCGTTAATATTCTGCTCGTTGGTATTCTGCAACTAATGACTGAGTTTCACGCGAGGGGGAAACCACTAGAGATATTTCGTGGCAAAAGATTGCCTCCCCTCAGGATCTCCTCAAGATCTCCTCGGATCTCCCCGGGATCTCCCCGGATCTCCTTGGATCTCTCTGGGATCTCCCCGGATCTCCCTGGGATCTCCCCGGATCTCCTTGGATCTCCCCGGAATCTCCTCGGATCTCCCTGGGATCTCCTCCTATGTCATTGGATCTCCTCCTTATTTTCTCGGATCTCCTCGTATCTCCTACGGATTTATTCGGATCTCTTCGGATCAATTCACACGAAGTACTATATTTCAGTTCGTCTAGAATATTCTGAGGAATTCAAGCTAGACCCGGTATTATTTGTGGACCTTCTTCGAAATTAAAATTGAAAAATCTGGTGTGAAGACGAGTCTCTTTCCCGGTCTCGCCTAACGGCTGATCTTAAACACAATATCTTCCGAAAGGAACCACTTTGAAACTCAAAATTTGTAGAGTATGTTTGGACCTTAATTACGAATGCCTAATTCGTAAATGGGATTGGACACCCAATAATTCCGCAGATATACCCGTTCAAAATTCCATTTTCCCAATTATTCCAGAAATACATACATAGATTGAATCCAACTGAAATTCCGTTATTCATCGAAAAATGACATCCTGAAGGTTTATACAGAATTTCATGAGGATAAAATGATCAGGAAATCGCAGAATATTGACTCTTTGTATAAAAAAAATTTAATTTTTCTTGAAAATGCTTTCATCAAAAAATTTCGCAGAAAGTGGAATATCAGCATTTTCAAACTAAGTACCAAGTTTCATCATGATTGAATCAATATTTCTGAGTAATTCCAGAAAGAACAATGATAACGAGGAATTTGACATATTTTTTTCCCAATAGGTATCTTCAAAAATTATAATCGTATAAAACTGAAATTCGGTACTGCTGTGAAATATGGAGCTGAAGGATGACTTTCCGAAAAAAAATTTTTTATCCAAAAGCACTTCTTCCAAAATTTACTGACTGTACGATCTCAACAAAATTTCGTTTAAATTTGCGCGTCGATATATTCCAACTAACTGACTACCGAAACCATTTGCCCGATTTGGCTCATTTAACAAACTCAACAGCCGCATTACGATGAGCGGCCCACCTTGAAAGTTTCATGTCGCTAGCTTGCTCCGTTCTACAGTTATCGTGTCGTCGGCCAGAATCGATTTTGTCAACGGATTCGTTATCAGTGAATCCAACCTAGTCGTTTGAGGCCGTTTCCCAGAAAAAATTCGAAAATTGCAAACATTTGGATAAAACGATAGCAAAAAATGCGCGCAAAAAACAGAAATGAAAAAATGGTGTTTTTAGTATTCCCTGTATTTGTGGAAAGACATAACATCATCATCTCGGCCGTTAGATATGGGTGATTCTCCGGTAACTGTGTCTTTTGAGCGATACTTTTGATTTCAACAAAAAAAATTACAAATTTTGTTCAAATTAGAATATTTGTCATAATCAAAATCTTATTGTTCAAGAAAAATCGAATAACATCCAAAATTTCTGCATTTTAGCTATTTTAAGTGCAGTTTTTGGTCACGGAAGTCCACGGGAATGACTGACGTTCCACGGGAATGAATTAAATAATACAATATCAGGATTCTGAATAGAGAATGATACGATACTTTCATGTAATATCAACAAAATATATTTCTTCTTTCAATATAGTATATAATATCAAAAAATAACTCAGGTATTCCAGGAACCATAATATATACAATATATATCCAAATATAATACTGGTCAAAGGGGCTGTTATCACAAAATACATATTTTACATATTATTTTTTTTCAAAAACATCTAGAACACAAGGAAATCTATAATATAAACGATTTCCTTTGCAGACTAGAGATGGTTCAGGTAATACTGATAATATTGACTCGAATGCTACATATGAAATATCATTCTCATCAAGTCTAAATAACATAGAGTTTTCTTCAATTATTTTCAAGAACATAACTTTAACTTCACCATCATCTTCAATGTCAGTTATGCATACTGCCACATATCTATAGGAAGACTTATTTCTTTTATTTTCTTCATTTAATTCAACTAAAACGTAGATTCCAGTCTTTATTTTCGAAGGAGTTACTGAATCTTCAAGATTTTCTTGGGGTATACTACTGTTTCCTTCATTTTCGGAATCATCAGATTCACTATAGATATCCTGATATCGGAATCTAACCTGTAAAAAGACAAAAATAGCTGAAGTTGAAATAACGAGGACTGACTAGATTACCTTGTTTATTGGTTCCACTATATATTTCAACTTTCCTATACCGAAATCAGGACATTCTGAGTCACATTTGAAACATGACAATTTCCTGAACCATATTTGAGAGCTTTCTGTAACAACCACTTGATGAACTTTCATGGTTCCTTTAAAAACTTGAACAGGAATGTTTTCCATGATGGTCTCAATTTTATTTATATCCTCATCAGTTATTTTGAGAAACTGTACTCCTGGACAGTTGCCTTTTAGTGTACTGAACAATTTTTCAAAAGAGTCAACATCTTTTCCTTCGGTTACAACTCTATCGGCAGTTCGTTTGCACACTCCGCCAATACCATCTGGAGCACCTTTACCATGGCCTGCTTCATGGTAATTCCATGTTATTTTAGAAATATTTGGAAACATTTTCTGCAAAACATTTGCAAGAAAACAAAACATAAATTTATTTCGATATTGCGTTGAAGGTCCATCGCTCAAAAAATGAACTTCGGATTTATTTTTTATGTTCTGTTCAATGATTGGTAATAGATGGGCCCAAATGGCTGGAGCATTATGCTTCAAAGATTCTGACAATGAACAATAACTAGTTGGTTTCAGAAGGCCTCTTTCATCTTCCTTTGAATCGAGCTTTGAATATACAACAACTGTATGTAAAGTGATCTGCTGACGTGAACCTCCAAAGTGAAAAGATTGGGTTTCTTGAGCATACTTCAGATTATAATTCTCGCTGAAATCACAATGTATAATTAAAGCATTTGTACTGAGATTTTTCTTCAATAGGCCAATTGCTTCGTATTGATGAATAATCCTTCCTTCATGTGACATGAATTCCATCAAATCAGTTTCAAACATTGATACTTATTCACCTAATGGTTTATAGAAACAACTTTTAGAAGTTTTCTGTGAGATTTTTTCCTTCTGGCTCTTTTTATCGAAAAAAGTTTCTTTCTTCACTGTCCACTTGTAATATTGAGCCTGCTTCTCCTTTATGTAGGTGTTATATTCAATGTTATAACTATAACAATTATTGCATTGCCTAAAGAGACAACGTTCACTTCTAATATCACAGCACACTTTTTCTAAAATCTTTGGCAAATATCGAGATTGTACCACTCTATTATTAAAAAGAGATTCTACAATCAGGTTCATATTGGCGTGTATTGTACACATGCAAGTGTCTCTGTTGTTTACTTTCTGGGGTATAACCCAAAAAGGTTTGTTTTTGCAAAAAAAAGCATAACTACATCGAAGCGCAGGATAAGTTTTCAAAAAGCTTTGATGTAAATTTTTTAGTGTGTCAGAGAGATATCGTTTCTGTTTGCATATCTTTCTCTTCTTGATGAAATCCCTCTTCCCTGGACATAATTTCGAATTTATATCTTCATTCAAGAAATTCATAATTTTAGCGCTTATTTCCCTTGATTTTCCAACTCTTTTTCGACAATCAAGAATCTTTTTATTAGGGCTGACATTTCTGAATCTGATTGCTTTCGCAGCAAATTTTTTCATTTTGTATTTTTTTATGATACGGCCCGACATTATTTTTTTGATAATAATCCTCGTCTTCATTTGATCTGATTCTTTATATAATAACTTTCTTTCAACTGACGCTCAAGAACCTCCCCAAACATGATTTTTTTTCTAACTCTGTCTATATTTGGATTCGATGGAGAACATCCAATATCATTCAATAATGAATTTGTTGTCGAATTTGGGGAAGGCGAGGCAGCACGCGATTTTGTATTGCTTTTTTTGTCGCGGATAATTTTCTTCATTCTGTGGCACTTCTGCCTATATTTATTCAATTTTCTTTCTAATTCGTAGATCTTATTCAGAAAAGCCTTTTTTTCTCTGTGCCTTCCTACTCTTCTTCTGTTTGACATCCTTTGGCGTTGAATTTCCCGACTATCTAAAAATTCCTCATCAGAACTTTCTGGAGGAGTATTTTCAGCCAAATTTTTCTCTATCTCCATATGAAGTTTTTTTGCTGTTCTATACTTCTTTGTGTTAATTCTCCATTTCTTTCTTTGCAACCTTTGTTGCCTTGGAGTCATTTCATCTATGGTTTTTTTTATTTTTCCTTGTCTCTGCTTCAGATATTTTTGATGCTCTTTTTCTTTCTGTTCCTGTCTTTTAACAGGATCTTCTCTAATTCTTTTACGACGCTCTCTTTCTTTTTCTCTCTTTATCCTCAATTATTCTTCTCTTGTTCGCTTCACAGCACGAGCCATATTTCTGTTGAAAAAAACTACGTTCATCATTATCTAGTAATCTAGTCATTATACTCATTCCCGTGGTAGTGCAGTCATTCCCGTGTCGTATATTTCGCACGGGAATGACATCCACGGGAATGACAAAAGTGATATTTAACTCTAGTATTTCCAGATAAATATATTTTAGTGATGAGAAAACAAAATATTCTATGAATGTTGGATATAATGCAATGTTAAAACAATGAATTTTTAGAAAATTTAAATTTTTACCTGAAAAATTGTACACCACGGAAATGACTCCTAGGATGTTACACACCGACCTTTACACTTTCGCTAACCAGCAGAACTTTCCTGTTCAACCATATAAACACAACTGACTCCATGAACAATCGGAAATGGCTTTTCGGACCTACTGGGGAGGGGATAACGCGGTAAATTCGAATTATTTATTGGAATTCATGATCTGCCACGGGAATGATCATTTTCGCCTGTGACAGCCCTCTTTTTACAAATACAAAAAATTTTTTCGCTATTTGGTTCGAACTAATGTGGTAGACCATAATGCATGGTACAATATTCCAGGGAATATATCTCATCTGGATTTCACTTTTTCAGAAATGTGAATTATTACCGCCTTAAGTTTTCGAACAATTGAATTACATGCCACGGGAATGACAATTTTGAGATACTGACCAACAAAAATAAAAAGTTATGAATAGATGGTCATTAAAGTTATTTGAACCTAAAAGAAAAATAAATTATCTGACATCAGATTTATACATGACATAAAAATTCCAATATTTGAATAATTTATTGATGTGTATCATGCCTGGGCTCAGTTTCTGGAGAATCACCCATATAGGAAAGCGAGAACATAAAAACAACACAAGGAATAGAGACCTACAAAGATAGCGAACCATGAAAGTTCGATCATTGGGAATCACGTGATAGATTGGGACAATTCATAAATACTGATGTCGGAACCAGATAATCTGAAAAAAAAATGCAGAATTGTTCTGCATTTTTTTAAATGGAGGAAGTATTTTAACTCATCGTTTTTTAGAAATGGACCATATTTGGCTGAATTCACTAAAAAAGAGGTAGAATCAAAACACTTTCGTACCACGTGAATCTGTGTTGCTGTGATTTTTTAAAAATATAAATTTCACGAAAGTTTCAAAAAACGGAAAATCAAAAGAAAATATTCCTGATAATATTCTCTTTTGTCTGATGAAGGAGTCGGATTTGTACTCAGAAACCTTACAGTTCTCCTTGATCATTTGCATTGTTCCTGTATTGTTCATTCGGCAATCCTTCAATCCAAAAGGCCAAAATAAGCATTAATTGAAAACCAAGAAGTTAATGGTTCAAAGTTCAGCCCTCGAACCCTTTTGTAAAGTCCAAAAATTTTTTTCGATAATGCATAATGATTTGCTGAAGAATATTGTTTTCGAATTTCGTGATGCAGGTATTATGTGTTCCTATCAGAAAACGAACCCAAAAGTTGACGGTTGAAAGTTCAATCCCTAAATCCCATTCGAAGTGGAAATTTTTCTTCGATAATTTATAAATCTATCGAATATATAAAATCTTCATTTCGCACTGATTAATCCCCTTTCCTCTCACCAAACATCGATTTTGTATGATGAAACTGAATGGATGCGGACTCCTCTGGTTTCGGATGTTCTTGGAGTCTGCACCTTTGGCCGGTCACTCAACACCGGTCATATGAATTTTCGCCCCGAGTTTTCAACTAACGGTCGAAAATAACCTGAAAATGTCGCAATCGACCTACTGAAATATAGACATTCCCTACCACCAGTATTTCCGATGCAGACGTGGAAAGAGTGAGAGGGACGATGATCAGAACATTTGCGCATGCGCAAACGACACAAAAATCTTGGATTCGGGATTTCCTCGGATCTCCTCCGGATTTCCTCGAATCTCCTTGGATCTCCTCCGGATCTCCTTGGATCTCCCCGGATCTCCTCGGATCTCCTTGGATCTCCCCGGATCTCCCCGGGATCTCCTCGGATCTCCTTCCACTACGACACAAAATCTCCTCCGTGGTTTCCCCCTCGGTTTCACGTTGATAGAATTCGAATATTTTGGTTATTTCGTAAATAACAAACAATACACGAAATTTGAGATATTTTTTCCCAATATCTCCAAAAATTTGAATGCGCTCAAACTGAAATCATATACATTGTTGTATAACATTGACTTCGAGGTTTATGCAGATTTTCATCTTAATATGATGAGTAGATAGCAAAAAAAAATTTACTAACGATAAGATACCGAAAAAAATCTAGAAAAGCACTGACGTGAAGTCAGCAGCTCTGCTGAAAAATTGATACCTCTAATGTTTTCCATTAAAAATTGCCATGCTTAGGCTTCCGTGAGGATATTCAAATGATTTGTTTGACGAAATAGTCAAAATCACAAGCCATGAAATAGGACATCACAAAATCTTGGCCAAAGCTCGCAATCTCGAAAACGTGAAAACTCAATTTTTTCAAATAAGATTCATTTCTTTTGAGATTAAGTTGTAGAGATATCGAGTCAAAAATGGAGATCTCATGATTTTTTTTTATTCAGAAAATCCGCATCAACCACGAAGGTTATTAGCGGCAATACAGTACAGTAAAGTACATTGTGAAAATTCTAAACATCGTGAATGATGTGAACAGATTTCAGCAGCATGAATTTTGATTTTCACAAAATAAGTGACCCAACCAAACGTTGACACTCGGCTCGAAGCTGGGAAATTACAGACAGTTGAGTAAAACGATGAATGCTCTTCATTTCAGCAACGTACGCGGAGAAACAGTCAACATCCAACATTCCTAGTGTCGCTTCGAATTATGCGCATGCAAAAATCGAGAAAAGCACATTGAGTGAGGTGATTAAGGAGGTTTCGTTCGCCTTGGTACGCGTTAAAATAACCCCTAAAGATTCAACTCTCAGATGTTACATTTCTACTCCGTCTTAAACGGTCATCCATCCAGGTTTCAGTAGCGTTCGAAGTTTCTAATTCTTAAGCATTTGGACGTGGTGGTAAAAGTCACCCGAATACCCCTATTTTCGATAAATTCACATGAAGACGTTCTAGTATCAGAATGGAATTCTCAAAAAAAATCTGCCATATGGAAACCTTTGGAGTAATACTTGATAAAATTCCTTAGCTTGAGGACGTGGGGGAAGAACACCCCATACCAATGTTTTCAAAATTTCAGTTATGAAGACGTCGGTGTATCATAATAGAAAGTTTGAGAAGATATCTGCGATATAAGAACCTTTTCGGTGATAATATCCCAAATTCCTCTGTGTAGATTTGATTTGCCTCCGTTGAAACCTCAGAGTATATTATACACAACGTCAACTTTCAGCATGCCGATTTGCAAGCGTCCACTAGATCGCGTCATACGTTCCAGGGAGCACCTGCTGTTTGTTTTCATTCATGGAAAGAAAACATAAAAAAATGATCCCGAATGAAGAATCCTAGCTTTGACGGTTGGCACGTGCAAGTAATTTTGTCCTGCTGGCCGTAAGTACGGTAAATCTCGATCGGATGTTGATAAAGGTTGGAATTCTGGAGGAAGCTTTGTGTCCTTAATGTCTCAGCCTAGTTCGTTAATGAACCAAATCAGTCCAGTTTCAGTTCTATCGTCATTTGAATCGTTTCCTATTCTACTGTAATAAAGCTTGACTGAGCGCCACTATCTAATAGGACTCGAACGATATGCGTAATTCCCACGGAATCCGATACCTGAACATATGCCGTTGAAAGAAATATATGTCCATAAAGTTAGCCGAGCCACTTGCACGGAGGTCAATGAAAACCATCTCATTAATTGTCGAGAATTTGTCGTGAAAGAAAAAAATTTGTCGCGCTTCTAGTTTTTTTTTTAAGGGGTGGCTCTGCTAACTTAATATTAAGTTAGCAGAGCCATTCTAAAATATGCATCGAATTCGATCAGAAATGTTATGAGTAATTGTCGAGTATTTGTCGTAGACGATCTAACCTGAAAAAAACAGAAAAAAACATTTTTTTATAGCTTTTTTATAGGTTTTAATGAAATTGTCTGGTTTCTCAGGAAATTTGTCAGATTCGGCAACACTGCATTGGTAAATTGATATTTCAGGTATGTTTTTCGTATCATTATTGACTGATATTGGGTTGTATATGTTGAATCTTCTATTTCCTGAGATGAACAATTTTCGTTTCAATGCTGAATAATGGAAATATTCCATTCTCACGGATATACATCGACGTAACTTTGTGACACAAAAAAGTTGATTAGATGACCGTTTTTTCTTCCGGAAATGAGCTGAACGATTGTAGGACGACCAAAACAAATTTGTCGTGAAAGAAAAAAATTTGTCGCGCTTCTAGTTTTTTTTTAAGGGGTGGCTCTGCTAACTTAATATTAAGTTAGCAGAGCCATTCTAAAATATGCATCGAATTCGATCAGAAATGTTATGAGTAATTGTCGAGTATTTGTTGTAGACGATCTAACCTGAAAAAAACAGAAAAAAACATTTTTTTATAGCTTTTTTATAGGTTTTAATGAAATTGTCTGGTTTCTCAGGAAATTTGTCAGATTCGGCAACACTGCATTGGTAAATTGATATTTCAGGTATGTTTTTCGTATCATTATTGATTGATATTGGGTTGTATATGTTGAAACTTCTATTTCCTGAGATGAACAATTTTCGTTTCAATGCTGAATAATGGAAATATTCCATTCTCACGGATATACATCGACGTAACTTTGTGATACAAAAAAGTTGATAAGATGACCGTTTTTTCTTCCGGAAATGAGCTGAACGATTGGAGGACGACCAAAACAAATTTGTCGTGAAAGAAAAAAATTTGTCGCGCTTCTAGTTTTTTTTTTAAGGGGTAGCTCTGCTAACTTAATATTAAGTTAGCAGAGCCATTCTAAAATATGCATCGAATTCGATCAAAAATGTTATGAGTAATTGTCGAGTATTTGTCGTAGACGATCTGACCTGAAAAAACCAGAAAAAAACATTTTTTTATAGCGTTTTTATAGGTTTCAATGAAATTTTCTGGTTTCTTAGGAAATTTGTCAGATTCGGCAACACTGCATTGGTAAATTGATATTTCAGGTATGTGTTTCGTATCATTATGGACTGATATTGGGTTGTATATGTTGAATCTTCTATTGCCTGAGATGAACAATTTTCGTTTCAATGCTGAATAATGGAAATATTCCATTCTCAAGGATATACATCGACGTAACTTTGTGATAAAAGAAAGTTGATTAGATGACCGTTTTTTCTTCCGGAAATGAGCTGAACGATTGGAGGACGACCAAAACATATTTGTCGTGAAAGAAAATAATTTGTCACGCTTCTAGTTTTTTTTTTAAGGGGTGGCTCTGCTAACCTAATATTAAGTTAGCAGAGCCATTCTAAAATATGCATCGAATTCGATCGAAAATGTTATGAGTAATTGTCGAGTATTTGTCGTAGGCGATCTAACCTGAAAAAAACAGAAAAAACCATTTTTTATAGCTTTTTTATAGGTTTTAATGAAATTTTCTGGTTTCTCAGGGAATTTGTCAGATTCGGCAACACTGCATTGGTAAATTCATATTTCAGGTATGTTTTTCGTATCATTATTGACTGATATTGGGTTGTATATGTTAAATCTGCTATTTCCTGAGATGAACAATTTTCGTTTCAATGCTGAATAATGGAAATATTCCATTCTCACGGATATACATCGACGTAACTTTGTGATACAAGAAAGTTGATTAGATGACCAAAACATATTTGTCGTGAAAGAAAAAAATTTGTCGCGCTTCTAGTTTCTTTTAAAATATGCATCGTTTTCGATCAAAAATTTTATGAGTAATTGTCGAGTATTTGTCGTAGACCATCCAGCAAGAAAAAAACAGAAAATATATTTTTTTTATAGCTTTTTTATAGGTTTGAATGAAATGTTCTGGTTTCTTAGGAAATTGGTCATATTTTGCAACACTGCATTGCAGTGTTGCAGTGTTATCGGATTCGTCATCAACCTACTCCAACCTAGTCGTTTAAGACTATTTTCGGCTCAATCATAGAAAATTACAGATATTCCGACAAAACGATAGCACGCTGTTCCCCTAGATAGAACATGCCCGCAAAAAAAATACTGAAATCTTCGAGAATACCAGTTGTGAGTCGGTTCCGTCAAGGGGTGTGGGGCAACCTACCGACGAAGACAGTACCCCTTTGTCGGCGTAATAAAGTGCGGTAATAAAACCAACAGTGACACGTGTGGCTTCCGCATATTTCATCGAATCTAATTATAAGGATGATAAGATAGACTTTTATGACGGTTAGGGTGAATGTTTACACATTTTCAAACTGCAGCATTAGCAGACCCGAGACAGGCTGTATGTTCAATAATCTGGGATTTAAATAAAATATGAATAGGTGGCCCTCCGATATTGCCCGAACCGCGCCTAGCAGAGTGGGTCCTGAAACGACCGCCTCGCTGCCTCACCCCTAAAGCCGGCCCTTTCCGTGAGAATGGAATATTTCCATTATTCAGCATTGAAACGAAAATTGTTCATCTCGGGAAATACAAGATTTAACATATACAACCCAATATCAGTCAATAATGATACGAAAAACATACCTGAAATATCAATTTACCAATGCGGTGTTGCCGAATCTGACAAATATCCTGAGAAACCAGAAAATTTCATTAAAACCTATAAAAAAGCTATATAAAAATGGTTTTTTCAGGTTAGATCGTCTACGACAAATACTCGACAATTACTCAGTACATTTTTTATAGAATTCGATGCATATTTTAGAATGACTCTGCTAACTTAATATTAAGTTAGCAGAGCCACCCCTCAAAAAAAAACTAGAAGCGCGACAAATTTTTTTCTTTCACGACAAATTTGTTTTGGTCGTCCTCCAATCGTTCAGCTCATTTCCGGAAGAAAAAACGGTCATCTAATCAACTTTTTTGTATCACAAAGTTACGTCGATGTATATCCGTGAGAATGGAATATTTCCATTATTCAGCATTGAAACGAAAATTGTTCATTTCAGGAAATAGAAGATTCAACATATACAACCCAATATCAGTCAATAATGATACGAAAAACATACCTGAAATATCAATTTACCAATGCAGTGTTGCCGAATCTGACAAATTTCCTGAGAAACCAGACAATTTCATTAAAACCTATAAAAAAGCTATAAAAAAATGTTTTTTTCTGTTTTTTTCAGGTTAGATCGTCTACGACAAATACTCGACAATTACTCATAACATTTCTGATCGAATTCGATGCATATTTTAGAATGGCTCTGCTAACTTAATATTAAGTTAGCAGAGCCACCCCTTAAAAAAAAAACTAGAAGCGCGACAAATTTTTTTCTTTCACGACAAATTTGTTTTGGTCGTCCTCCAATCGTTCAGCTCATTTCCGGAAGAAAAAACGGTCATCTAATCAACTTTTTTGTATCACAAAGTTACGTCGATGTATATCCGTGAGAATGGAATATTTCTATTATTCAGCATTGAAACGAAAATTGTTCATCTCAGGAAATGGAAGATTCAACATATACAACCCAATATCAGTCAATAATGATACGGAAAACATACCTGAAATATCAATTTACCAATGCAGTGTTGCCGAATCTGACAAATTTCCTGAGAAACCAGACAATTTCATTAAAACCTATAAAAAAGCTATAAAAAAAATGTTTTTTTCTGTTTTTTTCAGGTTAGATCGTCTACGACAAATACTCGACAATTACACATAACATTTCTGATCGAATTCGATGCATATTTTAGAATGGCTCTGCTAACTTAATATTAAGTTAGCAGAGCCACCCCTTAAAAAAAAACTAGAAGCGCGACAAATTTTTTTCTTTCACGACAAATTCTCGACAAATATACGACAATTAATGAGATGGTTTTCATTGACCTCCGTGCAAGTGGCTCTGCTAACTTTATGGACATAAGAAATATGTGGCCGACAGGAACACAAGCCGATAAGTTTACCGAATTTGACGACTGAGTTATGGAGGTAGGATGGTTTTCGTTCGTGGTGTTCGAACAAGTGGAACTTCGTGTTTCATTTAACCTTCGATTTCTATTAAATGAATCTCTTTGCTGAAGAAGCAATGTGTGATGTTTTTGACTACATTTGTTGCACTTTCCACGACGGCAGACATAACTATGCTGTCCCTTTCGCAAACAATTCAAGCATAATTTTAGAGAACGAATTTTAGAATTACTTTCATTCATTGAAAGTTTCCGAAACTGATTACAATTTTGAATGTAATGTGAGCCACTACACAACGGACACTGGTGGGTATTTTTAGATTCCGTTTCGCTGCTAATGACAAATCCCTTTAAGTGATTTCGACGTTTTTTCATTTTGATTTTCTGCAATCATTTCTAAAAGATCTGCTCGTGAATTTAAAAATGCCTTCATGTCAATAAATTTGGGAGTATCAATAGCAGCTTCATAATTTTCCCATTCCTTCAGAGATGCATTGTCTAATTTTGTGGATAATATGTAAACTAACAAATAATCCAAATGGCTGGTTGGCTGACCTAATGGCTCTTACGATCTTAAATTCTTAGAAAATGCATCCATTAAATTTCTCAAACTTGCCGATGAATCCTTCGTTACCAGTTCTCCCCTGAAGAGAGCCTTCACATGATTATGAATCGAAAGATTTTTATTGTCATATCTATCCAAAAGTGAATTCCAGGCAATATCCTAATTGTGTGAAGACAATTCTAATGATTTTATAATTTGAGATGCGTCAGAGCTCAAGGAAGCCCTTAGATAATGGAATTTCTGCACATTATTTATTGACTGATTATCATGAATCAATGAACGGAATGTATTACTGAATTCTAACCAATTTCGATAATCTCCGCTAAAGTTAGGTAATTTTATCGTAGGTAGGTTGATACGCATCAATGAATCAGTTGAATTTGTGATTTCTAAGGTCAAATTTTCAGTTTTATATGATAACTGGTAGAATCATTGTCCTGATTAAAATCATGAATTATCTTGTTTGCAGATGATATGGAATTGAAATATTCTTCCTCGAAAGAACATCGAATTTCGAACTGTTTCTTAAGATCTGCATCTTCAGATAACGACTCGATGTTATTTTGAGCTTCTTCGAATTCGTTCTTAACTAATTTTAAAGATTCAACCCATTCTGTGAGCTGAATGACATCAATGTGGTGTAACTCACGCTCCTCTTATGAGAGATTAGTTACAAATTTAGCAAAGAATGTGAGTTTTGCCTTTATGGAACCTCGTTTTCTATTTTCCCTTTTAATTAAATCAGTCATTTTCAACTAAAGTAATGCAAATCAAAATCAATTAACTAATCAACCAAACGAGATAAATATTTAGTGCAAGCAATAAATGAATTGAGACAACCTTTTATGTAGGACTAAATGAAATTGGAAAGGAATATTGAGAGGACTCACACTTCAGTTATTTCGCTGATGGAGCTCGATCTTTCGAAGTTGTAAAGTTGTGGCTTCGGGATGCTGTAACCTCGTATCTTGCTTTGGAGGATCTTGTAGGAGAAACCACGCTCTGCTACCAATGTTTGGTTGTTACACCAGTATTCATGAAATCTCTGCTACCACTTTATTTTAGAGGAAATAAAGAACCTATGATGTGATTGTTTAACACTTTAATTATTGTTGCTACGTGATACACTTTGTTTAATAAAATGCTACACCGTGCTAATGATTGATAGATGTTTCGCTTTCTGTATATATTAAGTGAATGTGTCTTGGATGACTGTTTCTATTGGAGTGTTGAATAAGGGCGCTTAGGGCTGTCTAATCTCAATAATGTACAGGGTTACCACGATCAATATGAACTGATATTCTAACATAATAAGTGACTAAATCCTGAACACAATCAATTAACCTAAAATCATTAATTGAGCTCTATGGAAAGTCAGGTTCATAGACAAGACCCTTTGTTCTGATGAGGAAATATAGCATAGGCCTTAACAGGGTATTTCGTCATGAACTGGCCAAACATATATAGCCGTATAGATGACATTAGAAAAGTCATTTTTGCCTTATGACATATACCCCCTTTTTGAAGCATTAGCGCGATACAGGGTGTTCAATGTCAACTTTGAGCAATATTCCGATAACTGTGGTGTCTTGAATAACGGTTTTTGGTCACATCCTAGTATTTTTTGGTGGTCAATTCAAATGTTGTGTAGAATTATAAATGAAAGAAGTGTTTTAGTTGACGAGAGGAATCTACGGTTGAAATTAATGTACAACTTGAATACTCACCCTGATGTATGGTTAAAATATAAAGAAATAGTTCTGTATTGTGAAAAAAAATTCTCTCGAATTTTTCTGCAGAGAAGTCAGAGAGAGAATCTCCAAACGTCCGTTTTTTCGTTAATTAACGGTATTTTTCTAATCAAATTCTCCAAGTTGAGTACTTCGAAGTCGAGACTGCGAAAAATGTTAGGTTTACGATAAAAGCTGTCTTTTTCGACAAAATAATAACCTAAAATTGGTTACCGTAATTTCTAACGTTTTCTTCAAGCTCAGTTTTCTAAAATTCACCATAATCTATCGCGATTTGAAGGTAGCAACACCGTAATTTCGGCGAGAGATATTGGAGACACTACTAGGAATTTTTTTCCGCGGGCATGTTCTAGGGAACAGCTAGTTATCGCTCAGCCCTAATGTCTTTAATTTTCGAATTATGAGCCAAAAATTCATTGTTGAATAATTAAACTCATTCTGAAAATTTCATTGGAAGAAACATATTACCTGTACCATCGAAGATATCGGAAGTTTAAGAAAGTATTAAAAATACTCAAAAAGCCGTTGGCCTATTATTTACCAAGAAAATATCGAATATATTACAGACCATAAAAGAAAAAATGATTTTTTTGATTCTTTTTCCCATATACAAGGTTCTGGAGAAACAGGAAATGAAAACGTAGAATTAAAGGTTAGTTCAAATGTACTAGAGAATTCAACACATTGTAATAATTCAACCCCAAATTTGCGTTTGGACCATGAAAGAAATAATGATTCATTTGATTCTTTTCACCATAAAAGTAGTTCAGAGGAAAAAGTTGATGAAAACAGAGAATTTCCTCTTACTTTGAATGCAACTGAAAACGCTACGGATGGTATCAGTTCAACTTCAGAATCGGGATTGGATCATCAAAGAAAACTAAATTCATTTAATTTCTTTTCACATGAAAATAGTTTTAAGGAAAAAGAAAATGAAAACGAAGAATTGACTGTTAACTCGGATGTAACTGAAAACGCAACCCATTTTATCAGTAAAACTGTTGAAGATACAAAAAACGTAACATCCGATAGTTTCAATATTCTAGAGGTCATTCTTAAAACATCCGGAGAAACATCTCCTGATAGATTTGAAGTATTACCCAGAGAATCTCGGAATATTCAAAATATGCCACCCTCTAACATTCTCCAGAATGTAATTTTCTTGAAGGCAGTTTTGAAATTGAGGATATTTTACGACTAATTATGAAAAATAATAAGTTGTATAAATACTATTATTATGTATGGAAAGTGACAATTGCATGTACTGTGGAAAGAGCGATCTGGATAGAACCAATATTGATTGGGTTGCTTGTGACGGCTGTAACGGATGGGTCAATGCTGAATGTGGTGCGTCAAGTTTAAATAAGACCTATTCTGGTCACTTTTTCTGTCAAAAATATTCCCTTGCAAGCAAAGAACCAAATACTGACTAATCTAATAAATGCGAACAATTTTTATCCTACTTAGAAAAAGAAAAATCTAAGAGAGATATCATCGAGAGGGAAACAAGACTCCGGAGGAAAATCAGACTAACTGCTTCAAATTTTGGCATGATATGTAAATCGAGATCTCCACAAAGTAGAATGAATATTGTGAGGAGGTTATTATCTCATGAATAATTTACGAATGAAGCTATTAAGCATGGTAAAGATAATGAAAATACGGGTATCGAAGAACACACAAAAAGGAGTCAACACAAATTTCAAAAGTCAAGTCTAGTTATACATAAAGAGATCGCATATTTAGCCGGTTCCCCTGACGGCCTTCTAGATGATGATGCAATCATCGAGATTAAATGCCCTTACAAGTTTCGGAATATGAATCCTGCTTTGCATGCAATGACTATTTCAACAGAGATGGTTCCTTAAAATGCACGAGCAACTGGTATTATCAAGTGCAGGGACTTCTCGAAATAACAGACAATTTGTGGTGTGACCTAGTAATTTATACCTTTGAAGACCTGAAAATTCATAGAACTGAAAGAAATAGGAAATTCTTTGAAAATATCCTACTAAAACTCAAAGAGTTTTACTATTTCCTTTATTTACCTAATTTGATAGGTTTCGAGAATCTAGATGCAGATTCCAGAAAATGGATACCACTGAAAAGCTTGAAATTACTTCCGGTGAACGATATAGCTTATTATGTTCCTCCGAATATACTTTCAAGAGATTATACCGTAGCTGTCTTTTCCAACATGATGTGCTGTGTGAAAGAAATAAAGTCCTCTGATTTTTCTTCATTGGATGGCGAGAATTTGGTTTCCAATTTCGTTATAAATAAATGACAATAAATATCAGATAATACCACAAGAAATATCATCTATAATATTCAATTCTGAAAATACTGTTACAAAGTACATACTTGAAAAATATGAAATCAAAAAGAAGTTCATCGCCATGCCCGTTCTTATTGGAGAAAGTCATTATTGTTTAATTAGTTTTTGGAGATTAAAAAATTCAGTTTTCCAGATCCGTTCGGAAGCAACGAAATGAAAACAAAAATATATTTGAATCTATTCGAAGAATTTTGTGAAACATACAACCGATTCCATAAGACTCGATATAAATGACTTATCAATCTTAGTTTATAATCATTTTATCCAACAAGATGGTTTTAATTGTGGCCCCATCATATTGAATTTTTTCGAGAATATTGTGAAAGGAAGGCCTTTAAATATTGGAACGAATTGGAGAAAATATAGGACGCAAATCAAATGTTTGCTTCTCATACAGTCAGAAGCCATTCATAATAAATGCTGTGTTCAAATCTTGCCCAGTTTTCTACTGGGCATGTTTCTCTTCTCAAAAATGTCGATTTTGTTTGCGATTGATACACAATGATTGCATGATATTGAAAGATGGAAAGCCTCTCCTGAAAAATGAGATATGCGCCTTGTGTAAAAATTACTGATGAATTCCCAGCCACACAAAAGATTCAGTTATCGGTATATGTCGATATATCAATGCAGTCGAAAACTGAATCCAGCAGGTTTTCGATTGAAACCACAAAAATTTACATAATACTGAGAACAAGCATCTTAATAGGAAGATACTTTTTGTATTCAATCTAAGGACATCTGAATCAGTTTGAGGTAAAAATTTATTTAGAAAAATGAAATTTTTTTTGTCAACTTCACGAATTCGTCAGCTCTGATCGGACTGAAAGCTTAATGGAGTAGGTTTTTGGTTGAAACCGTGAAAGAGACACAGAATTCGGTTATGTTGAATATTTTAATATAATGGCAACTCCAAAACTATATGAAGAAATTGCTTATAACTAACATGGTTGTCCGAATAGAATATAAAAATTAATAGGTCAAGTCATGTCTGAACTGAAGAATAATTTTTCAACAATTAAATACGACAAATCTAGCGAAGGAATTTGAATGTGGCATTTTGGGCAGTAGGATCCTATTCATATCATAAATATCCCTTCCACAGAATAGGAATGATGCCGCAAAAATAGAAAAGCATGGTAACTCTATAAAGAAACTGATCAACCAACCAACGTATAATGTCTTGTTTCGAAGAATTGAAGGAGAACACTAAAAAAAAATAATTTCAAGAATAATATTTCCTCTATCATATCATAGTACAAGTGTTAGGTTCAAAAATAAGAAGATATATATTTATATCTTCTTTAACTTCTTGTGTTTGTTACAGATCGCAAAAGGAAGTTACATACAAAAATTGGAAGAAGTGTCCTTTTACCATACATTGACGAGTTCAAATTTCTGCTTTGGAAATCAACATATTGTTGAATCCACAAGTGAAATCGGACCATTTCCCCATTGAAATAGTTGAAGTTTATTGAGATACATATTTTTGTCTTCTCATAAAACCAGTATCAAATGCAATATAGTCAAGTTACTGTGTTGATTCTGAAAAAGGCCTTATCGAGGCCTGTGTGCTTCGAAATCAAGGATATGAATAATTTTGAGCCATAATACGCCAATACTAGTTGTAACTTGTAACACAGTTATTAAAATATCGAAAGAAAAAAAAAGATAGGTTCATTTTGAAGATAGTTTTTTTCCCAAGTCCTAAAAACCTAAGATTATCCTACGATTCCCTCAATAGGTCTCTTGCATGTACTTTTTTATCATTGGAATTAAATATTCAATACGTAAGACTACTAAAAAATTTATACCGCCGTCAAAAATTTGAATTTTCAACGAGAAAACGAACTTTTAAATTTGGCTGCACATATTGGCTGTTCAAACAGACGAATCTTCGCGGTTTCCGTGACGCACCCCGATATATCCACTGTCTCTCTCTTCTCATAGCCTTGTTCGAGTAGTTATGGTGGAGAATTTCAATCGTTCCA
The DNA here is from genome assembly GCA_958510865.1 of Myrrha octodecimguttata. Lineage (NCBI taxonomy): Eukaryota > Metazoa > Arthropoda > Insecta > Coleoptera > Coccinellidae > Myrrha > Myrrha octodecimguttata. The sequence goes on along the minus strand of OY294064.1, from coordinate 1,651,737 downwards.
AAAATAAACAAGACAAAATAGAATTTTCAAATAACTAAGGAGACTAATTCAAACCTATACAAAAAAACATGAAATGGAAAAAAAACCTGCAACAAAGCCTTCTTATTTTTACGCGCTTGTGGTGGAAAACAGCGCGTTTTCGTTTTCAACTGAATTTTCGGCTTTTGAGCCGAACAGTGTTTCAAATTTCAATTTGATCCAATATTTATTTTCGGAAATATGGAACAAATTGATCAAGTTCCGTGGCTATTTAACATTTCGAGATTATTTCCTTCCTCAATAACAGATTTAAACTGTATTGTTGTATATTGTTGCCGAATACGGACGCAGGTTTCATCAAAACGATCGAAAAAAAAATTTTGGTAGCAAATGAGTATTCTATATTTTGCTAGCTTCTTATCATATGCGTCTCACGAAATTCTGCATGAACCTCAAAGCAGTAATTTTTCAATCAAGTTTCGAAGCTAAACTTGACCCGTATGCATTCTGGTACATCCTGGGAAAACATAATTTTGAATTGTTATATATGAGGAAACATTGAGTGGATTTCACGAATTCGGGTTTTGTAACTCAATTTCGTACCTAATGTACATCCTGAGAAGATTCTTTAGGTCGGTAGTTATTGTTTTGACGATAGGGGTGAGACGGGATGACTGCAAGTAGAGCAAGTGATTTTTTTTTATGGATGTCAATCTAGACTACTAATTAACATTTCTACATAGTTCTCATCAATGCATACCTGAACGATAAAAAGTTACAAGAGTTTGAAATTGCTCTAGATAGCTGACGAATTCGATACTTCGCGAAATGGGGTGAAACGGGGTGACTGCAAGCAGAGCAAGTTAATTTTTTTTATGGATGTCAATTTGGACATGCTAATCAACATTTCCACATAGGTCTCATCAATGCAGACCTGAAGGATAAGAAGTTACAAAAGTTCGGAATTGCTCTAGATAGCTGACGATTTCGATACTTCGCGAAAAGAGGTGAAACGGGGTGACTGCAAGCAGAGCAAGAGAATTTTTTTATGTATATCAATTTGGAGATGTTAATTGACATTTCTATATAGGTCTCATCAATGCAGACCTGAACGATAAAAAGTTACAAAAGTTTGAAATTGCTCTAAATAGCTGACGATTTCGATACTTCGCGAAAAGGGGTGAAACGGGGTGACTGCAAGCAGAGCAAGTGAATTTTTTGATGGATGTCAATCTGGACATGCTAATCAACATTTCCACATAGGTCGGTCGCATCAATGCAGACCAGAAGGATAAAGAGTTACAAAAGTTCGAAATTGCTCTAGATTGCTGACGATTTCGATACTTCGCGAAATGGGGTGAAAAAGGGTGACTGCAAGCAGAGCAAGAGAATTTTTTTATGGATGTCAATCTGGACATGCTAATCAACATTTTCAAATAGGTCTCATCAATGCAGACCTGAAGGATAAAAAGTTACAAAAGTTCGAAATTGCTCTAGATAGCTGACGATTTCGATACTTCGCGAAAAGGGGTGAAACGGGGTGACTGCAAGCAGAGCAAGAGAATTTTTTTATGTATATCAATTTGGAGATGTTAATTGACATTTCTATATAGGTCTCATCAATGCAGACCTGAACGATAAAAAGTTGCAAAAGTTTGAAATTGCTCTAAATAGCTGACGATTTCGATACTTCGCGAAAAGGGGTGAAACGGGGTGACTGCAAGCAGAGCAAGTGAATTTTTTGATGGATGTCAATCTGGACATGCTAATCAACATTTCCACATAGGTCGCATCAATGCAGACCTGAAGGATGAAGAGTTACAAAAGTTCGAAATTGCTCTAGATTGCTGACGATTTCGATACTTCGCGAAATGGGGTGAAAAAGGGTGACTGCAAGCAAAGCAAGAGAATTTTTTTATGGATGTCAATCTGGACATGCTAATCAACATTTCCTAATAGGTCTCATCAATGCAGACCTGAAGGATAAAAAGTTACAAAAGTTCGAAATTGCTCTAGATAGCTGACGATTTCGATACTTCGCGAAAAGGGGTGAAAAAGGGTGACTGCAAGCAGAGCAAGAGAATTTTTTTATGGATGTCAATCTGGACATGCTAATCAACATTTCCAAATAGGTCTTATCAATGCAGACCTGAAGGATAAAAAGTTACAAAAGTTCGAAATTGCTCTAGATAGCTGACGATTTCGATACTTCGCGAAAAGGAGTGAAAAAGGGTGACTGCAAGCAGAGCAAGAGAATTTTTTTATGGATGTCAATCTGGACATGCTAATCAACATTTCCAAATAGGTCTCATCAATGCAGACCTGAAGGATAAGAAGTTACAAAAGTTCGAAATTGCTCTAGATAGCGGACGATTTCGATACTTCGCGAAAAGGGGTGAAAAAGGGTGACTGCAAGCAGAGCAAGAGAATTTTTTTATGGATGTCAATCTGGACATGCTAATCAACATTTCCAAATAGGTCTCATCAATGCAGACCTGAAGGATAAAAAGTTACAAAAGTTCGAAATTGCTCTAGATAGCTGACGATTTCGATACTTCGCGAAAAGGGGTGAAAAAGGGTGACTGCAAGCAGGGCAAGAGAATTTTTTTTATGGATGTCAATCTGGACATGCTAGTCAATATTTCCACATGGGTCTCATCAATGCAGATCTGAAGGATAAAAAGTTACAGAAGTTCGAAATTGCTCTAGATAGCTAACGATTTCGATTCTTCGCGAAAAGGGGTGACTGCAAGCAGAGCAAGTGAATTTTCTTTATGGATGTCAATTTGGAGATGTTAATTAACATTTCTATATAGGTGTCATCAATGCAAACCTGAATGATAAAAAGTTTCAAAAGTTTGAAATTGCTCTAGATAGTTGACGATTTGGGCACTCCGCGAAAAGGGGTGAATGCAATCAGAGCAAGTTGATATTCCTTATGGATGTCAATGTGGACATGTTCTATAGCATTTCCATACAGGGCTAATCAATGCAGACCTGAAAAATGAAAAGTTTCAAAGGATTTAATTGATGCGACACGAACGATTATCTTCCTAGATAGATAATAGAATGATATAAGAATTTAAAGAGATTTTCCTCCGCTGATCATATAAAATTTATCCCAGCCCATCTGAAATTTTGCAATCAAAATTTCGTTTGAGGTTGTGAATCGAGACCATTTGTCAATCTTGAAAATGGCCATAAGTCATTTAGATATATCCCGTATTCCCGCACTATTAATGCTTAATTATTATTTATTATTAGATGGAAAAACTACTAAACAATTTTATAACAACACAGTCAGTAACACAAATGACATTTTCAAAAGTTATTCAAATTCATGAGTCGAAAATTTATTTCGTAACTCATATTTTGCTGCGCTGACGAACTAATGCACGCTACTGATCCTCTCAAACCGTTCGGTTATCTTCGGAAACTTTGTCAGCTATCTTTTGGAAGCTAACTTCACACCGGTAGTTCTTTTGAGGTTAACTGTGACGCAGGAGGTTTCGTAGTACTACTACATTTTCATACTGGAATATTTCAAGTTGTGCAACAAGGTATTTAAATGACTTCTGTAGGCTAATTTCTTGAATTTTAATTAAAGTAACGGACTACTCTATCCATCATTTTTCAGTAAAATTCCAAAACACTCGATTCTTGATTTCCGTACAAGAAAAAAGCATAACTGAATCTTCCAACCATGTTTATAAACGTGAAATATTTCCATTATTAACAGGGAAAAAAGTTTCTTCAATATTCGCCAGGTCTTTGGAATTATTGAATTCACATAATATGTTCTCAAATTCATTACTTTCCCAATGTAGATTCACATTTTGAAAAATAAGTAATTACTACGACCTCTTCGTAAAGACGACAACGTTGTGTAGTTATCTGACAGGAAAATGACTATAGCCTGACATTTTCAAACTATACACGGTGAAATCTGTCAGGATGTCATGGAAACCGGGATATTTTATAAAAGTGAATGGAGTATATTTAAGACCAACGAATAGAACAACCTACTTTTTGCGCGCAGGTTCTCGGGTACTGCGTGCTATCGTTTTGTCCTAATGTGTGTTATTTTCTAATTTTGAGCCGGAAATGATTTCAAACGACTGATTGGTCTCAAGGATGACGAATACGGAATCCGGTGTCAAAAATGATTCTGTCCGGCCGGCCGTCAATCCGACCGTAGGCACGATTACTGTCGTACGGAGGATCCTATCGATCTGAAACGTTCAGGGAAGGTTGCATTTTGAAATGAGACGTTTGAGTTCGTTAATGGGCAAAATCGGCCGAACGGTTTCGGAGTTAGAGCGTTTTGAAGTTTTGACGTTATTTTAGAGATAATTCGGGAACTACCTAAACGATGGCATCGAAACTTGGCAGTTAGTTGGAGTAAAGCAACGTGCAACTTTTCGCGGAATTTTGTTGAGATCATACCATCAGTAAATTTAAAAAATTTGTTTTTTATTTTTCTCGAAAAATTGCACTGTTCATGACATTAAAAAAAAATTCAGCGCATACTTTGAGCTACATATTTCACAGGAGTGTACTAAATTTCATTTCGATATTGCTATTGGTTTCGAAGATATCGGGAAAAAATAATTAAAATCTCATGATTTTCCTCTCGATATCGTTCTTTTTTTTTCGGTATAACTCAAGAAATACTGACTCAATCATGATGAAACTTCGCGGCCAGTTTGAAGATGCTGAAAGACAACTTTGTGCGAAATTTCGTGATTTACGAATCATTAGAACAATTTGAAAGGAAAAATGCTTTTTTTTTTTTCTCGGACATTTAATATTCTGTGATCTTCTCGACATATTATTCTCAATTAATTCAATTCGTTATGAACCTTCGAACTGTAATTTTTCGATGAAGTACTGGATTTCAATTCGATCTAATCTGTATTTTTGGAAATATTGGGAAAATAAAATTTTTAATTGGAATATCTGCGGAATCATTGGGTGGAGTTCATCCACTCACGAATTCGGCCTTCGTAATTGAGGTCCAAACCTTCTCTACAAATTTCAAGTTGTTTCTTTCGGAAGTTTTTGTGTTTACGGTCGGCCGTAAGGCTTCCGTAAAGAAACAACTTAGAAAATCGATATTTGTATAGAGAAGGTTTGGACCTTAATTACGAATTCCGGAATGGGTGAAATCCACACAATGATTCCGCAGATATACCAATTCAAAATTCTATTTTCCCAATATTTCCAAAAATACAGATTAGATCGAATTGAAATCAAATCAAATTCGTTGCTAAAGCGGTCATCTCCATTGAACATGCGCGCAAAAGCTGCTGCCTTCACGGCAGTGCTTTTCTAGGTATTTGTGCGCATGGTCTAGGGGAACAGCGTGCCATCGTTATGTCCAAATGTCTGTAATTTTCGACGATTGAGCTGAAAATGGTCTCAAACGACTGGGTTGGACTCGCTGATGGCGAATCCGGTGTCAAAATCGATTCTGTCTGCCCGGCCGTGGGCACGAAAACTGTCGAAAGGAGCCAACTAAAATCGGCCGAACGGTTTCGGAGTTGGAGCGTTTTGAAGTTTTGACGTTATTTAAGAAATAATTCGGGAACTACCTAAACGATGGCATCGAAACTTGGCAGTTAGTTGGAGTAAAGCAACGTGCAACTTTTCGAGGAATTTGGTTGAGATCATACCATCAGTAAATTTAAAAAATTTGTTTTTTATTTTTTTTCGAAAAATTGCACTGTTCATGACATTCTGCCTGGCCGGCCGTGGACACGAAAACTGTCGAAAGGAGCCAACTAGAGACCCGAAACTTGCCAGGTAGTTCGGGTATCGGAATGCCGCGGTTTAGTTCGTTAATGGTCCAAATCGGCCAAATAGTTCCGGAGTTGGCCATTTGAAATTTTGAGGTTATTTCTCTCATATTTCAGAAACTAACAGAGCGATTGGCTTGAAACTTGGTAGTTAGTTGGAGCATAACGACGCGCAACCTTTAGCAGAATTCCGTTAAATTCGTATGGTCACTCATTCAAAAAAAATTTTTTTTTCAAAATTTTTTTCCAAAAAATTTTTTTTCCTGAAACTATCGTCCATATTCGAGATCCATTTCACATTGAACCCCATATTTCACAGCAGTGTACCAAATTTAAATTCGATACGGTTATCCGTTTTGGAGATATTGGGAAAAAATATGTAGAATGTCGTGGTTTTCTTCTCGATATCTTCGTTTTTTTCGGTATAACTCAAGTAATACTGATTCAATCGTGATGAAACTTCGCAGCTAGTTCGAAGATGTTGATGGACAACATTAAGCAAAATTTCGTGATGATCGTGTCATCAGAACAATTTGAAAAAAAAAAATTTTTATTTTTTTTTTCAAATATTCAATATTCTGTGATCTCTCCTCATCATAATGTTCTCATTTAATTCTGTATGATCATTCGAACTATCATTTTTCGATAAAGCACGGATTTCAATTCTATCAAATCTGAATTTTTGGAAATACAATAAAACTTCGATAGTTCGGACAGTCGCTAGCCCGGGTACTCCAGTAATCCGGACACTGCTGTGATTCGGGCATTTTGAATTTTTTGCCTCTGGAATCCGGGCGCGAAAATATTGATTATGCATATTCCTGTCTAAACAAGTGAAAAACGGTTACTACATGTTGGTTGGAAATGTTAATCCTGAACATAAAGGCGTCAAATGAAGATAAAGACGTTCTTACTTGTTTGAAGCAGTATAATTTAAAAGATGTGATGGACAACCTTGATCAATCTCACACGAGCATAACTTCAAAAAAATATGAGAAGTTGGGCAAATTTATGGCTCGATATTGCGGAACCAGAAGAATCAGATGACGAGAATAATCCACTGGCAGAACTACAACCTATTAGGCCTTCGTAATTTAGGTCCAAGCCTTCTCTGCAAATATCGAGATTCTAAGTTGTTTCTTTCGGAAGTTATTGTGTTTACGGTCCGGTCGTTAGGGAAAATAGTTGAAATTGGGGTAGAACCAATGTCCGTAAAGTTAGCAGAGCCACTTGTAAGGAAGTAAATGAAAACCACCTCAGTGATTGTCGAATATTTGTCGAGAATTTGTAGTAAAATAAGTTTTGTCGCGCTTTTACTTTTTTTCAAAGGGGTGGCTCTGCTAACTCTATATTAAGTTAGCAGGGCCATACTAAAATATGCATCGAACTCGTTCAAAAATGTTATAAGTAATTGTCGAGTATTTGAGGTAGACCATCTAACGTAAAAAAAAACAGAAAAAAATATTTGTTAATAGCTTTTTCTTTAGGTTGAAATATAATGTTCTGATTTCTTGGGCCATTTGGCAAAGTCGACAACACTGCATTGCTATATTAATATATCAGGTTTATTTTGGTTACAATGCTGCATAATGGAAATATTCCATTCCCAAGGATATACATCGATGTAACTTTGTGATACAAAAAAGTTGATTAGATGACCGTTCTTCTCCAGAAATGAGCTGTACGATTGGAGGACGACCAAAACATATTTGTCGTGTAAGAAAAACATTTGCCTCGCTTTTGTTTTTTTAAAGAGGAGTAGCTCTGCTAACTTAATATTAAGTTAGCAGGCCCATTCTAAAATATGCATCGAATTCGATCACAAATGGTATAAATAATTGTCGAGTATTTGTCGTAGCCATCTAACGTTAAAAATACAGAAAAAAATATTTTGTTTAGGTTTTAATGAAATGTTCTGGTTAGGATATTCCACAATGTCGGCTTCAAGCCGGGTCCAGATGGTTGTAATCAGAACAGCGAATGCAAAAAAATTTGATAAACGATTCGGCGGATAGTGTGGACGGCACTCGAGCTCAGCCTCGAATAATGCATTCAAATGTAAAATGTTTATGCGATGTTCCTAACAATTTCCATATTTTTTCCTTCAAGGCTCCTGCGATTGAACAATATTAGAAAATGTCACAGATATGAATCTGGTAAGCTAACATCAAACAGTGTGCTAGAAATAACAAATGCTCAACTCGTGAATCAATGAGAATTGAAAAAAAAGATAGAAAGTGCCAGAATATTCTGAAAACTCAATATGGCGGCTTATAAAATCTCGAATGATATTGAAGTTCTCGTACAAACTAGATATATAGATTTTAGCAAACGACTACAACAAAATGGTACTAAATCTCAATAACTTACATCACAATGGTAAGAATGGAGTCACTCAAACAAGCACAACACAAAAAAGTCTAGAATGCATTCGAAGTTGCATCGGGCTCCATTACATGGTCTCACTGCTTGAATACCGACTCGACCGTCCAAGACCAATCCAACTCTCCAACTAGTCACTAGTCATGGGCCGGAATCTCCCCTACTAGAGCTTGTACTTTCTGCGATCAATGCGATCTGTAATTTTTAGCCATTGAGGTAACCACCTTTGCGCAGTCGCGAAAACAGCGATTTCTGTCCCTGTCGTAGTGTCGCCATTTTAAATGAATTAACCTTCATCAAATCATCAATGATGTTTACATTATGCTTTCAACGTTATTACATACATTATTTTGATTTTGAATTTAAAATTAGTTGTTTGTTGTGTGAAAGCGTGCATAAACGAATTGGTTCTCTTTTAAATGCAGATTTCCACGAGATTAGTAGGTAAGTGAAAAGCTTCAATATTTATGATTAATCTGTTAGTAATAGAATTTCATGATTTCAGCTATACAGCAGGTGGGTGAAAAACATTGGATTTTCAAATTTCTTAAAAGAATCTGAAGAAGTAATCTCTAAAAGCAAGCATATGTAATATTCATATATCATCCTACCACATAGGAAACATAAATCATCCTTGAAGGAAAATACTTTACCCACAGTGTTCCTGCCCAATATAGTTTCGAGCAAATAAGGTGAATTACAAAAGCATATGTATTGGACATACCTGAAGGAATGTCCATAAAGTTAGCAGAGCCACTTGCACGGAGATCAATGAAAACCATCTCATTAATTGTCGTATATTTGTCGAGAATTTGTCGTGAAAGAAAAAAATTTGCCGCGCTTCTAGTTTTTTTTTTAAGGGGTGGCTCTGCTAACTTAATATTAAGTTAGCAGAGCCATTCTAAAATATGCATCGAATTCGATCAGAAATGTTATGAGTAATTGTCGAGTATTTGTCGTAGACGATCTAACCTGAAAAAAACAGAAAAAAACATTTTTTTATAGCTTTTTTATAGGTTTTAATGAAATTTTCTGGTTTCTCAGGAAATTTGTCAGATTCGGCAACACTGCATTGGTAAATTGATATTTCTTCAGGTATGTTTTTCGTATCATTATTGACTGATATTGGGTTGTATATGTTGAATCTTCTATTTCCTGAGATGAACAATTTTCGTTTCAATGCTGAATAATGGAAATATTCCATTCTCACGGATATACATCGACGTAACTTTGTGATACAAAAAAGTTGATTAGGTGACCGTTTTTTCTTCCGGAAATGAGCTGAACGATTGGAGGACGACCAAAACAAATTTGTCGTGAAAGAAAAAAATTTGTCGCGCTTCTAGTTTTTTTTTTAAGGGGTGGCTCTGCTAACTTAATATTAAGTTAGCAGAGCCATTCTAAAATATGCATCGAATTCGATCAGAAATGTTATGAGTAATTGTCGAGTATTTGTCGTAGACGATCTAACCTGAAAAAAACAGAAAAAAACATTTTTTTATAGCTTTTTTATAGGTTTTAATGAAATTTTCTGGTTTCTCAGGAAATTTGTCAGATTCGACAACACTGCATTGGTAAATTGATATTTCAGGTATGTTTTTCGTATCATTATTGACTGATATTGGGTTGTATATGTTGAATCTTCTATTTCCTGAGATGGACAATTTTCGTTTCAATGCTGAATAATGGAAATATTCCATTCTCACGGATATACATCGACGTAACTTTGTGATACAAAAAAGTTGATTAGATGACCGTTTTTTCTTCCGGAAATGAGCTGAACGATTGGAGGACGACCAAAACAAATTTGTCGTGAAAGAAAAAAATTTGTCGCGCTTCCAGTTTTTTTTTTAAGGGGTTGCTCTGCTAACTTAATATTAAGTTAGCAAAGCCATTCTAAAATATGCATCGAATTCGATCAGAAATATTATGAGTAATTGTTGAGTATTTGTCGTAGACGATCTAACCTGAAAAAAACAGAAAAAAACATTTTTTTATAGCTTTTTTATAGGTTTTAATGAAAATGTCTGGTTTCTCAGGAAATTTGTCAGATTCGGCAACACTGCATTGGTAAATTGATATTTCAGGTATGTTTTTCGTATCATTATTGACTGATATTGGGTTGTATATGTTGAATCTTCTATTTCCTGAGATGAACAATTTTCGTTTCAATGCTGAATAATGGAAATATTCCATTCTCAAGGATATACATCGACGTAACTTTGTGATACAAGGAAGTTGATTAGATGACCGTTTTTTCTTCCGGAAATGAGCTGAACGATTGGAGGACGACCAAAACATATTTGTCGTGAAAGAAAATAATTTGTCGCGCTTCTAGTTTTTTTTTAAGGGGTGGCTCTGCTAACTTAATATTAAGTTGGCAGAGCCATTCTAAAATATGCATCGAATTCGATCAGAAATGTTATGAGTAATTGTCGAGTATTTGTCGTAGACGATCTAACCTGAAAAAAGAAGAAAAAAACATTTTTTTATAGCTTTTTTATAGGTTTTAATGAAATTGTCTGGTTTCTCAGGAAATTTGTCAGATTCGGCAACACTGCATTGGTAAATTGATATTTCAGGTATGTTTTTCGTATCATTATTGACTGATATTGGGTTGTATATGCTGAATATTCTATTTCCTGAGATGAACAATTTTCGTTTCAATGCTGAATAATTGAAATATTCCATTCTCACGGATATACATCGACGTAACTTTGTGATACAAGAAAGTTAATTAGATGAGCGTTTTTTCTTCCGGAAATGAGCTGTACGATTGGAGGACGACCAAAACATATTTGTCGTGAAAGAAAATAATTTGTCGCGCTTCTAGTTTTTTTTTTTAAGGGGTGGCTCTGCTAACTTAATATTAAGTTAGCAGAGCCATTCTAAAATATGCATCGAATTCAATCAAAAATGTTATGAGTAATTGTCGAGTATTTGTTGTAGACGATCTAACCTGAAAAAAAACAGAAAAAAACATTTTTTTATAGCTTTTTTATAGGTTTTAATGAAATGTTCTGGTTTCTCAGGAAATTTGTCAGATTCGGCAACACTGCATTGCAGTGTTGCAGTGTTATCGGATTCGTCATCAACCTACTCCAACCTAGTCGTTTAAGACTATTTTCGGCTCAATCATAGAAAATTACAGACATTCCGACAAAACGATAGCACGCTGTTCCCCTAGATAGAACATGCCCGCAGAAAAAAATACTGAAATCTTCGAGAATACCAGTTGTGAGTCGGTTCCGTCAAGGGGTGTGGGGCAACCTACCGACGAAGACAGTACTCCTTTGTCGGCGTAATAAAGTGGGGTAATAAAACTAACAGTGACACGTGTGGCTTCCGCATATTTCATCGAATCTAATTATTAGGATGATAAGATAGACTTTTATGACGGTTAGGGTGAATGTTTACACATTTTCAAACTGCAGCATTAGCAGACCCGAGACAGGCTGTATGTTCAATAATCTGGGATTTAAATAAAATATGAATATGTGGCCCTTCCATATTGCCCGAACCGCCCCTAGCAGAGTGAAACGACTGCCTCGCTGCCTCACCCCTAAAGCCGGCCCTGTCCGTGAGAATGGAATATTTCCATTATTCAGCATTGAAACGAAAATTGTTCATCTCGGGAAATAAGAGATTTAACATATACAACCCAATATCAGTCAATAATGATACGGAAACAAATCTGAAATATCAATTTACCGTACAGTGTTGCCGAATATGACAAATTTCCTGAGAAACCAGAACATTTCATTAAAACCTATAAAAAAGCTATAAAAAAATGTTTTTTTCTGTTTTTTTTCAGGTTAGATCGTCTACAACAAATACTCGACAATTACTCATAACATTTTTGATCGAATTCGATGCATATTTTAGAATGGCTCTGCTAACTTAATATTAAGTTAGCAGAGCCACCCCTTAAAAAAAAAAACTAGAAGCGTGACAAATTATTTTCTTTCACGACAAATATGTTTTGGTCGTCCTCCAATCGTACAGCTCATTTCCGGAAGAAAAAACGCTCATCTAATTAACTTTCTTGTATCACAAAGTTACGTCGATGTATATCCGTGAGAATGGAATATTTCAATTATTCAGCATTGAAACGAAAATTGTTCATCTCAGGAAATAGAATATTCAGCATATACAACCCAATATCAGTCAATAATGATACGAAAAACATACCTGAAATATCAATTTACCAATGCAGTGTTGCCGAATCTGACAAATTTCCTGAGAAACCAGACAATTTCATTAAAACCTATAAAAAAGCTATAAAAAAATGTTTTTTTCTGGTTAGATCGTCTACGACAAATACTCGACAATTACTCATAACATTTCTGATCGAATTCGATGCATATTTTAGAATGGCTCTGCTAACTTAATATTAAGTTAGCAGAGCCACCCCTTAAAAAAAAAACTAGAAGCGCGACAAATTTTTTTCTTTCACGACAAATTTGTTTTGGTCGTCCTCCAATCGTTCAGCTCATTTCCGGAAGAAAAAACGGTCACCTAATCAACTTTTTTGTATCACAAAGTTACGTCGATGTATATCCTTGAGAATGGAATATTTCCATTATTCAGCATTGAAACGAAAATTGTTCATCTCAGGAAATAGAAGATTCAACATATACAACCCAATATCAGTCAAAAATGATACGAAAAACATACCTGAAATATCAATTTACCAATGCAGTGTTGCCGAATCTGACAAATTTCCTGAGAAACCAGACAATTTCATTAAAACCTATAAAAAAGCTATAAAAAAATGTTTTTTTCTGTTTTTTTCAGGTTAGATCGTCTACGACAAATACTCGACAATTACTCATAACATTTCTGATCGAATTCGATGCATATTTTAGAATGGCTTTGCTAACTTAATATTTAGTTAGCAGAGCCACCCCTTAAAAAAAAACTGGAAGCGCGACAAATTTTTTTCTTTCACGACAAATTTGTTTTGGTCGTCCTCCAATCGTTCAGCTCATTTCCGGAAGAAAAAACGGTCATCTAATCAACTTTTTTGTATCACAAAGTTACGTCAATGTATATCCGTGAGAATGGAATATTTCCATTATTCAGCATTGAAACGAAAATTGTTCATCTCAGGAAATAGAAGATTCAACATATACAACCCAATATCAGTAAATAATGATACGAAAAACATACCTGAAGAAATATCAATTTACCAATGCAGTGTTGCCGAATCTGACAAATTTCCTGAGAAACCAGAACATTTCATTAAAACCTATAAAAAAGCTATAAAAAAATGTTTTTTTCTGTTTTTTTCAGGCTAGATGGTCTACGACAAATACTCGACAATTACTCATAACATTTTTGATCGAATTCGATGCATATTTTAGAATGGCTCTGCTAACTTAATATTAAGTTAGCAGAGCCACCCCTTAAAAAAAAAACTAGAAGCGCGACAAATTTTTTTCTTTCACGACAAATTTGTTTTGGTCGTCCTCCAATCGTTCAGCTCATTTCCGGAAGAAAAAACGGTCACCTAATCAACTTTTTTGTATCACAAAGTTACGTCGATGTATATCCGTGAGAATGGAATATTTCCATTATTCAGCATTGAAACGAAAATTGTTCATCTCAGGAAATAGAAGATTCAACATATACAACCCAATTTCAGTCAATAATGATACATAAAACATACCTGAAATATCAATTTACCGATGCAGTGTTGCCGAATCTGACAAATTTCCTGAGAAACCAGAAAATTTCATTTAAACCTATAAAAAAGCTATAAAAAAATTTTTTTTTCTGTTTTTTTCAGGTTAGATCGTCTACGACAAATACTCGACAATTACTCATAACATTTCTGATCGAATTCGATGCATATTTTAGAATGGCTTTGCTAACTTAATATTTAGTTAGCAGAGCCACCCCTTAAAAAAAAACTGGAAGCGCGACAAATTTTTTTCTTTCACGACAAATTTGTTTTGGTCGTCCTCCAATCGTTCAGCTCATTTCCGGAAGAAAAAACGGTCATCTAATCAACTTTTTTGTATCACAAAGTTACGTCAATGTATATCCGTGAGAATGGAATATTTCCATTATTCAGCATTGAAACGAAAATTGTTCATCTCAGGAAATAGAAGATTCAACATATACAACCCAATATCAGTAAATAATGATACGAAAAACATACCTGAAGAAATATCAATTTACCAATGCAGTGTTGCCGAATCTGACAAATTTCCTGAGAAACCAGAACATTTCATTAAAACCTATAAAAAAGCTATAAAAAAATGTTTTTTTCTGTTTTTTTCAGGCTAGATGGTCTACGACAAATACTCGACAATTACTCATAACATTTTTGATCGAATTCGATGCATATTTTAGAATGGCTCTGCTAACTTAATATTAAGTTAGCAGAGCCACCCCTTAAAAAAAAAACTAGAAGCGCGACAAATTTTTTTCTTTCACGACAAATTTGTTTTGGTCGTCCTCCAATCGTTCAGCTCATTTCCGGAAGAAAAAACGGTCACCTAATCAACTTTTTTGTATCACAAAGTTACGTCGATGTATATCCGTGAGAATGGAATATTTCCATTATTCAGCATTGAAACGAAAATTGTTCATCTCAGGAAATAGAAGATTCAACATATACAACCCAATATCAGTCAATAATGATACGAAAAACATACCTGAAATATCAATTTACCAATGCAGTGTTGCCGAATCTGACAAATTTCCTGAGAAACCAGACATTTTCATTAAAACCTATAAAAAAGCTATAAAAAAATGTTTTTTTCTGTTTTTTTCAGGTTAGATCGTCTACGACAAATACTCAACAATTACTCATAACATTTCTGATCGAATTCGATGCATATTTTAGAATGGCTTTGCTAACTTAATATTAAGTTAGCAGAGCAACCCCTTAAAAAAAAAACTGGAAGCGCGACAAATTTTTTTCTTTCACGACAAATTTGTTTTGGTCGTCCTCCAATCGTTCAGCTCATTTCCGGAAGAAAAAACGGTCATCTAATCAACTTTTTTGTATCACAAAGTTACGTCGATGTATATCCGTGAGAATGGAATATTTCCATTATTCAGCATTGAAACGAAAATTGTCCATCTCAGGAAATAGAAGATTCAACATATACAACCCAATATCAGTCAATAATGATACGAAAAACATACCTGAAATATCAATTTACCAATGCAGTGTTGCCGAATCTGACAAATTTCCTGAGAAACGAGACAATTTCATTAAAACCTATAAAAAAGCTATAAAAAAATGTTTTTTTCTGTTTTTTTCAGGTTAGATCGTCTACGACAAATACTCGACAATTACTCATAACATTTCTGATCGAATTCGATGCATAATTTAGAATGGCTCTGCTAACTTAATATTAAGTTAGCAGAGCCACCCCTTAAAAAAAAATTAGAAGCGCGACAAATTTTTTTCTTTCACGACAAATTTGTTTTGGTCGTCCTCCAATCGTTCAGCTCATTTCCGGAAGAAAAAACGGTCATCTAATCAACTTTTTTGTATCACAAACTTACGTCGATGTATATCCGTGAGAATGGAATATTTCCATTATTCAGCATTGAAACGAAAATTGTTCATCTCAGGAAATAGAAGATTCAACATATACAACCCAATTTCAGTCAATAATGATACATAAAACATACCTGAAATATCAATTTACCGATGCAGTGTTGCCGAATCTGACAAATTTCCTGAGAAACCAGAAAATTTCATTAAAACCTATAAAAAAGCTATAAAAAAATGTTTTTTTCTGTTTTTTTCAGGTTAGATCGTCTACGACAAATACTCGACAATTACTCATAACATTTCTGATCGAATTCGATGCATATTTTAGAATGGCTCTGCTAACTTAATATTAAGTTAGCAGAGCCACCCCTTAAAAAAAAAACTAGAAGCGCGACAAATTTTTTTCTTTCACGACAAATTTGTTTTGGTCGTCCTCCAATCGTTCAGCTCATTTCCGGAAGAAAAAACGGTCACCTAATCAACTTTTTTGTATCACAAAGTTACGTCGATGTATATCCGTGAGAATGGAATATTTCCATTATTCAGCATTGAAACGAAAATTGTTCATCTCAGGAAATAGAAGATTCAACATATACAACCCAATATCAGTCAATAATGATACGAAAAACATACCTGAAGAAATATCAATTTACCAATGCAGTGTTGCCGAATCTGACAAATTTCCTGAGAAACCAGAAAATTTCATTAAAACCTATAAAAAAGCTATAAAAAAATGTTTTTTTCTGTTTTTTTCAGGTTAGATCGTCTACGACAAATACTCGACAATTACTCATAACATTTCTGATCGAATTCGATGCATATTTTAGAATGGCTCTGCTAACTTAATATTAAGTTAGCAGAGCCACCCCTTAAAAAAAAACTAGAAGCGCGACAAATTTTTTTCTTTCACGACAAATTTGTTTTGGTCGTCCTCCAATCGTTCAGCTCATTTCCGGAAGAAAAAACGGTCACCTAATCAACTTTTTTGTATCACAAAGTTACGTCGATGTATATCCGTGAGAATGGAATATTTCCATTATTCAGCATTGAAACGAAAATTGTCCATCTCAGGAAATAGAAGATTCAACATATACAACCCAATATCAGTCAATAATGATACGAAAAACATACCTGAAGAAATATCAATTTACCAATGCAGTGTTGCCGAATCTGACAAATTTCCTGAGAAACCAGAAAATTTCATTAAAACCTATAAAAAAGCTATAAAAAAATGTTTTTTTCAGGTTAGATCGTCTACGACAAATACTCGACAATTACTCATAACATTTCTGATCGAATTCGATGCATATTTTAGAATGGCTCTGCTAACTTAATATTAAGTTAGCAGAGCCACCCCTTAAAAAAAAAACTAGAAGCGCGACAAATTTTTTTCTTTCACGACAAATATACGACAATTAATGAGATGGTTTTCATTGACCTCCGTGCAAGTGGCTCTTCTAACTTTATGGAATATTCAATTGAGATACCAAAATCTAAGTAGGATGCGGTGTTTACAAATTGACGAATGAAGAAAAAACTCAAGCTCATGTTGCTAGCAAGACATAACGTATTGCAGTGAATTTCATTGGGTCATCAGCACCATGCTTAGAACCTGCTGGTTAGTTGTACATTATAATTTACATAGATTTCATATTTGAGCTATTTAATTTCAATGTATAAGGAGATTTTCTTGTGATGCAATTATTTTCATACACATTTTTCTCTTTTCCAGGTCAAGAAGATCATAATAAAGTTCTATTAGGTGGTGAATTTGAGGATGATATGGCTGCACTTCTAGGTGAGCATTTCATTTCAATTAAAATGGATTTTGACTCCTTAGTGATCAATTTTTATGTGCAAGGAGACTACTCTCTTGTGAATAAATAATATTCATTGAATTTTCTCACTAATACATGTATAGATTTGTTTATTAATTGTCTTTTTTTTTCTTTTCAGGTAGGAAAAAATGACAGAACCTATCGTCTATTGCTTCAGCTAAGAAAGCAGCAGAACTTTCCAAAGGTGGAAGAGCTTTTATCGAGTTGCTTTGGAACTTGTCAGAAAGAACGTAAGGCTTAAAGATAGAAACGTCAACATAAGGAAGATAGTGCAAGAACAGAAAAATGCATGTCAATCTCAAATAAGGTGTCAATATGGCCCCCTTTTCAACCTAAATTGGTCCATTGTTTCTTCAGAGTGTACTTTTACGCGATTTTTTATTGATATGTAATACATGCAATTTCTGCACATCAGATTCATTACTACACATATGAAGCGTATAAATGCAAAACCAGACATTAGACTTATAAGCCATTCTGAGTAAAACAAGAGAAATCTGCCAAAATCATAGTTTCAACCTAACAAACTTCCCGTTTTTACCAAGATATTCAAAATGATGATAGGAATTAATATTGCATCACTCATAAAAATAAAGCCTGTCAGTATAAAGATATTTTGCTAGAAATAACAGATATGTCTGGTTTTGCACCTGAGACTAGCAAATGTCTGCTTTTGCATCTTATTTCGTACGACTTCTATGTAGTTTCTTGAAGAAATTACAGAATAAAGTTAGAAAAAAAGTTTTCAATATTCTTAAGTTTATAATATCAAATAAAATCCTTGCTGGCAACAGTAAAGCTTTGTATTAAAACAAAAAATCTTAAAGGTAATGCAAAAAACTAAAACTAAATTCTCAAACCATCATCCTCATTAACAGAGAAACCCTCTTCATGATGATCTAGCTCATGAGGGTTTTCAAAAGCATTTTTGAAAAAATTAACTGTTCATCAGCTGCTCAATCTTTTCCATAGTGCTTTCTCAAAAATCTTTTGTTTTTCTGCTGAAATATTTCAATATTGAGCTAAATAATATTTACACACTTTATTATACCACTTCTAAACTCAAACTGATTAATAAACAAAACAGTATGGTGTTGCGCTGCTTGCAGAATCACGTGACTACTAAAGTCTCACTTTGATTGGCCAAAAGGATAATGTCTGCTTTTGCACGTAAGGAGCTCACAAAAAAGTCTGCGTTTGCATCTGAGGCTAGATTTGAAATATGAATAGTGGCTTTAAAATGTCTACTTATGCACCTGAGGCTAAACAAATCATATTCCCAGCAAATTTTGCTATCTTAATCAATCCTTAACTTATTTTTCGGGAAAATGTCTCATATGTCTGGTTTTGCATTTATATGCTCCATATATTGTATTGACTTCTCAACATTTTACTGACACTGGTCGTTTATTTTATACTTATTTGTAAAACTATCCATTTTCTATTGTAAATTTATTTTTTCATGATCGTTTAATTAAAAAGCTAATGAGAACGTAAGTCTAATTTCATTTCCTATCTGATAATAATTGTTTGATGGAATTATTCTTTGCTAGTCAAAAATATTCCATCAAATGAATTTAAATAAGCAGAAATTTTGCAAAAGGACGATTCAAAATTCCCGCCAATTATTTATTTACATTGGTTGCTATGGGCAACCAATCTGTTGTCATTAGTTGGGTAACCACTTGCTTCGTGGCGCTAGTATCACGGTTTCGAGAAATGCTTCGAGAGTCCCATCTATAGTATATCTTGTCTATGGTCACTAGTCGATCTACAAACGACACAAGACACAAGACGCCTAAGAAACCATGCTTGGCCAATCAGAAACAACTTCTCCCGATCGGTTTACGACAGTCTGAATCGTGAGGAATCGTGAAAATTAAATATCGCTTGGGCACTGGCAGTGTCTCCAATCTCCAAGATATTAGCGTAATTAGTAATTATTACGGTTAGTGTTGGGTATGACATGACTTCAAAATGACTTTGTAAGAGTAGCTCACTTTTCGAACTGAGCCGGTACGGTACAGTGAGCCGGACAAATTTTAACCCGATAGTTCAATGAAGCGACACCTACATTTCAGTGGGTCTCTTACAAACTATTCAGAAGATGCAGTCTTTGTCTAACTAATTCGTGATTCGTTGACTCGGATCTTAGATCATGACATGACAATAATACATTACAGGATTTGAATATTGAAAGATTATTGATGGTTTTTTATTTTATGACAATTAATATTGAATGATCATGGTGAAAACACATTCTCTTAAAATTTCAGAATCGGAAGTATTAATTCATAGTCATTCCGATAATTAGCCTAATTGTCCTAAATGGTCATATTGAATTCGTAAGTGTTCGATATAGATTGAATTAAAGGGTAGAATGACCCGATAACTTTAGGAGAAACCCCATTGTTTAAATCACTGTATATATTCTCTGCCAAGATTTACATTTTTTTCGATTCATTCTCAGAGATCCTGAAATACAACATTAACTTTAACATAACCTCACATTGTTGAACTCTTTGAATAAAAATGTTCTTTATTCAATGGTTGAACTCTTTCATCATACGTAAATATCAACACAGAATTCTGTAATATCGATTAGATGACTCGATCAAAAGAGTAGGCAAATGGCATGGCAATCAAATCAAAGGAATAATCTTTCATGACGATGTGACCACAGAGCAACCAATCTATAATATGACATTTGGATTGAAGTATTACATTTATAAACGGTGAGGCGATCTGACATTTCTGTGTTTTGTACGGGACAAATGAGCCGGCACTTGTACGTCATACCCAACACTAATTACGGTAGACTCGCCGTAATTTCTGCGTAGCTGCTGTGAGTTCACCGTCTACCGTAGCAAGGCAAATACGGTAGCATAATATATATCCTACCGTAACTCAACTTTTACCATTGAGTATTAAACCACCATTTCGACATATGGAAATCCTACATGTTTGAAACATCAGCAACCGTTTGGCCTCCTGTAATCGAATTCATTTATAAACATTCTTTTTGCACGTAGGAAGAAATTATTATTCAATTTGTTTATAACTTTTTCTGAAAAAGTGCTTTTTCATACAAAATTAGGATATACATAGGGGTAAATGTCATCAAGATTTACATTTTGAGAACATGGAGTGATTGAAGTGAAGAATTATGTACAGACACAGAATATTTATGTTCTAGAATCCACAGCCCACTTGACCACGATTTTTTCCTGAGCGCACGTTATATCATATCTTGAACGATGTCTAATTTTGAGGCAGTACCTTTTCCCGAAGAGTTTTCTCAAGTTAGTCTCATAATGAATTGACACCAATGGAGATTTGAAAATCTTTCTTGACTTTTGCTACCGAACATTGCTGTATTTCTTCTTCAGGCCATTCAAGTTTATACTAAAACATACCCTTCATACTGAAATAACATTATTATGTGATTGAATCTGCTATTCTTCAATTCATCAAATATCATAGGATTGGCATGATTGTTTTAATATGGAAACAAAGAGAAAAGAGAATTCAATGATTTAAAAGCAATAGAATTATGTGATTTTTGTTATTTATATCGAATACTACTAGTTTTTTCATGATAAAATCAAGGTGAAACAATTTTAAATTTTCTCGTTGACAATGGGATAGTTGTCACGATCAAAACGCTCCTCATTTTATACAGAAATCTCTTCAATCTGAATGAACTATCACATTTTGAAGTTATTTGTTTCGTATCCATACAATTCCAGTGATGTATTCATCAGGTTTTCCATACTACGATTATTATCACCAAGACGAAATAAGAAGTTTCTCCAAAATAGGCTTCCATCCCAAAACTATATCTGTGTTATACAGTGGTGATTCTGTCCTGAATCCATTCATGAAGCTTCCTTTTCAATTTCGAGCTAATTTGTGTAGTATAATTGATTAACTTCTCTCTTTTCCATGATAATGGGGATTCTTACTGGTTTGAATGCAATCTTTCTGCTGACCCAAATTTCTTGAAATTATGTACAGAACTTTGATAGTATTTATTTTGAGGTATTCTTCAAATGCGCAATGCGCTCTCATAACATAACCCATGGTGGAAGAAAACCACCACGACATAACCTTAAAACCAAGAAGCCACAGATTTATAGTTCAGTTCAGAATCATAGACTATACAAGTGTATACATAGAATTAGCATATTATGTCTGATTTCGAAGAGTTCTTTCTTTCTGTTCGTCAATTTGGCAAAGTTTGTACGTTCATAGATAATAAGGTACATCTGTTTTATTTCTTTATGAATATGAAAGTTTGAATGGGTTATGTGTTATGTCTGAATCTGATAATTCTTGGAGAAAAGGAACTAAACAAAGAAAATTAATAATTAAAAATTGAAGATGAATCTCAAAGCTAATATGAGTGATAGCTAGATGAATTCCTCATTATCGAAAATGAAACCAACAGAAGAATATTCAACTTTTATCGCCCACGAAATTTGGAATACATAACTTATTTCGAAGATTTGAATGGTATACCTTAGGCTTGGAAAAACTTCAGTGTTCAGGTTTCCAGGGGCGGCTAGCCTATTATGAAAACTTATAATGCCTATATCTATTTATCTAGGCCGAATCGGAAAAAATGGTAGAGGACAAATGTGTCACTTTCAGCTTCAAGAATCTTCTGTTAAAATATTCTGCAAGGTCAAAGACTCACCCTGTATAATCAAAACTTACATCCAAGCTTATATCTTCCTAGTGCAAATTACGCTCGAAGACTCCGAAGAAGGAGAAGACATACGTATACGTCAGACAGAGATTGTCTTTGATTGGCTAATTCGTTTCTGCAGGTGCAGGCAGCCCTTGAGCTCGATTGCTCGATTCTCTATTCCCCCTGCAATTTCTCGCGACCTATTTGTTTGGTTTGTGATGTGCTTTTTGCGCGCATGTTCTGGGGAAAAACGTGCTTTCATTTTGTCCAAATGTCTGCAATTTTCGAATTTTGATCCGAAAATCGTTATTTTAGCGATAATTCGGGAACTACAAGAACGATTGGATTTAAGCTTGGCAGTTAATTGGAGCAGAGCAACGCGCAACTTTTCGCGGAATTTTTTTCGAAAAACATTTTTTCGCGAAGTGTTCATCACATTCAAAAAAAAATCAGCGCATACTATGAGCTCCATATTTCACAGCAGTGTACCAAATTCCAATTCGATAAAATTAGTTTAGAATATATTGGGAATTTAAAATTTCGTGGTTTTTTTCTCGATATCGTTGTTTTTTTGGTATAACTCGAGAAATACTTATTTAATCATGATGAAACTTCGCAGCTAGTTTGAAGATGATTGACAACTTTGAGCAAAATTCCGTGATGATCGTATCATCAGATCGATTTGAAAAAAAAATTTCGAATTCCTTTTTTGAAATATTCAATATTATGTAATCTTCTCATCTTATTATCCTCATAAAATTCTGAACGAACCTTCAAACTGATATTTTTCGATAACGTACTGGATTTCAATGCGATTTAATCTGTGTTTCTGCAAATATTGCGAACATGAAATTTTGAATGGGTATATCTGCGGAGTCATTAGGTTGGGTTAAGTAACGTTAGGTTCAATATTTTGTGATGTTCTTATCATATTATCCACATTAAATTCTGTATGAACCTTCAAACTGTTATTTTTCTCCGGAGTATTGGATTCCAATTCGATCTGATCTGTGTTTCTGGAAATATTCGGAAAATGAAATTTTGAATGGGTATCTGTGGAATCATTAGGTGAATTTCACCCATTCACGAATTCGGTCTTCGTAATGAAGGTCCAAACCTTCTCTACAAATATCGAGTTTCTCAGTTGTTTCTTTCGGATGTTATTGTGTTTACGGTCAGCCGTTAGGCTTCTTTCTACTTTCAGGTCTTCCTCTGGACAGCCCCTATGCGGAAGTCATGTGTTATGGCTAAAACATAACAGACAACCAATGTCCGAAGTAGTTGATCACTGATGGGATAATTCTTTTTCGAGAAGACGACAGAAAATATTGAAAGAAGGTGGGGACCTAAACGGCTTATTCACTGAATATCCAATATGGGTGGAGCCAGAACTTGCTTTGGTGAGTGAATTTTGGAACATAATTGTATTGGTACTCGCTACTATTTTTTATTATTCCTCATCATAATTGCATATACCTATTATGTAAACAAACTTAAACTACATTTTCGATTTTACACCAAGAGATCATGATTCTTGAACACTGTTATCACCAATAGCTCACAAGTTAATTTGCTATATAGGGCGGTTAAAATACTCATTCTCATCGACATCTTCATATGTCCCATTCAAAAAATAAAATTCAACTTTTATCATTTATGTTCAGAATCAGAGCTGTGCCAACAAAGCCTTGTGGTTAGTGCTCGTGAAGCTCCTAAGCACTGTGATCGCAAGCACTTTATTAAGCCGGTGCTTAGTGCTTGGTGCTTCGAGAATTTTTTGAGAAGGCTTAGTGCTTAGTAATTCGCAAAAGTGCTCCTAAGCTCCGCAAAGTGCTCCCGAGCACTGCAGGGCTTCGAAGCACTTTTCGGGATTACTAAGCACTAAACCCTTCATGGACTTGTCGAAGCAGGAAAATGTCGGGCTATCGCGTGATTGGAGTAGACAAAGACAACTAATATATCAGTTGTGTCTGGTGTTTGGAGACATTCAACAAGGTATACAAGGATCCTCATTCGACACATTCGTGATATATGTGCTTACGTTTAGTTTTGTGCTACTATTATATGAAAACAATAAAATGCTTTCAGAGTCGAAGTGTCGAAGCGTAAGCTTTCAGCTGGGAATATCGAGATAGAATATATCGTATTCTATCTCGATCATGGAGATATTAGAATTCCGTTCTGAAGAGTGTTAAAAAATCTCAAGAAATCCACTGACGTGAAGTCACGTGGATTATACTTATTAAATTTTCGTATTCGTATGTTACACATTCCGGATAACATTCAAAATTTCATTATTTTTTTTCTCTATAATTTCGAACCTAATGATCTGATTGAAATGATATTTTGCATTCTTTGATGTAGTATGATTGCGTGTAGGTTCGAGAGAAATTCCGAAAGTATCGCAAAATTAGAGTATTTAAGAAAATTATATTTCTTGAGCTTTACAGAGTTCTGGATGAGTGATTCAGGTCATTTATGGCAGATGCGACCAATCTCTACATTGAAATACTTAAATATCAATTGAATTAGATTATTTGCTATAGGATGGGAAAAATAGAAATGAATATTGGTTTTTTGATCTCCTGATTAAACGGTCATCACGAAGATGTCTATTCTAGAAGTTATGGGACAAACATATATAATTATGCTCACGTCAATAACACTGTAACTTCCCGACCGATTTTGTCTATAAACGAACTTAGCCGAGATATTTAGGCACTGAATCTACCCTGCAACTTTTCATGGCTCTAGATTTTTCGTTTGGAGAGTAATCGTGTTTACGGAAGTCCGAACAGCCAAACATCGATATGGATAACGGATTCATCATCAGGGAGTCAAACACATCAAGTATTGGATTCAATTCGATATTATCTGGGTTTTTTGAGAAATATTGGGAATATAATTTTGAATAGATATATCCACGGAATCACTAGGCGGATTTAACCCATTTACGAATTATACCGTCGTAATACGTTCACCCATTCTAAATTTCATATTCCCAGTATTTCCAAAAATTAAGATCAAATTGAATCCAGTACTTCAATGAAAAATGACATGATTCAAATATAAAATTTGAGCCGAATTTTGAATTTTATTTCAATCTAACTAAACGGTCATCACGAAATCGTACGAATTTGCTCATTAGCTTTCGTCAACAAGCCTAACGGCCGATAGTAAACACAATAACTTCCGAGAGAAACAACTAAGAAACTCGATATTTGTGAAGCCTCAATAACGTAGGCCGAATTCGTGACTCACCTAATGATTCCATATAGCAATTCAAAATTTTAACAC
Organism: Myrrha octodecimguttata; assembly: GCA_958510865.1. Classification (NCBI taxonomy): domain Eukaryota; kingdom Metazoa; phylum Arthropoda; class Insecta; order Coleoptera; family Coccinellidae; genus Myrrha; species Myrrha octodecimguttata. The sequence continues at coordinate 1,626,231 of OY294064.1, read as the reverse complement.
CAAAAATTTTCAGAAATACAGATAAGATCGAATTAAAATCCAGTATTTGATTGAAAAATGACAACTTAAAGGTTCACACGGAATTTCGTGAGGCTAATATGATCAGAAGATCGCAGATTTTTTTCAAATTTAGTGAACTGTTTCTGATAATGGAAATTTTTCCGAAAAAATTTCGAAAAAACTTTTTCAATCTTACAGGAAGTTGCGTGTCATTGTGCCCCAACTAAGTGCCAAGTTTCAATATCAGGAAAAAAACCTAAAAATTTCGAATAGCTATAATGCTGAAACCGTTGGGCCGCTTGTGCCCATCAACGAACATAACCGCGGCATTCGGATGCTCGACCTATCCTCTAGTTTGCTCCCTTCGACAGATATAGGGTCCTTGGTTGGACGGCCGGCCGAACAGAATCGACTTTGACACCCGATCAGTGGTTATACCTAGTCGTTTGAGAGCATTCTCGGCTCAAAATTCGAAAATTACAGATAAACCGAATACCAAACAAACGATAGCACGCTATTTCCTAGAACATGCGCGCAAAAACAAGTTCGCCGTAGACCATTTCATGCAGATTTCATCAATAGAATCAAAGCTTGAATTGAAGGTTGAATTTGTAATGATGAGTTCAGAAAAAAATTGGAGTCATAAATTTCCTGATTTTGAATATAATAAAATTCATCAGTTTTTTCTCTTCAAAAACCTCATAGAGCAAGCAAAGTTTTGTTGAACCCACACTTTTCATAGAAAGAGATACATGAGCATCGAGATGTTTAGTCAATATGTTTATCATGAACCATGATGTAATCGAAACATGGTGTGCTCATCTGTGATCGTATTCACCAATGATGACGTCACTTTTTTCATTCTGATTCGAAGCAAAGAACATACATTTCCTTGGTTTTTAATCTTACCGAAGTCTCTTCTTTTTCAGATGAGCACATCAAGTTTTTTATATCATGATCATGTACATACACTTCCTAAAATTCTTAAAATTTTTTTTTTCTGTTTTCACAGAATTTTTTCTAGTTCCATTTTCTTTTATATTTAACGACCTTCAATGCATCGTTTCGATTTTTACTTGTCCCTTTTTGGATCTTTTCCATTTTTTTTTATTATTATTGTCCATCTGTGGATCTTTCATATTTCTGTTTTAGTCTCATCATTTTTTTTTCATACAAAACACAATAGTTCCCTTGAATATATAAGAAATCCGGAGTTCCCGACGTTCTTTGAATGTTATATATAAGACGATATAGTTCCGAAAATTTTCACAATTCAAAAGAATACAATAAATAGATCTTGTTTTTGGTTGCAAGAATTTCTGATGATAGCAGATTTCTTGTGGTTGTGATTGGAATGATTTCGGTAATAGTCTACAACCTGATATAGCATTCAAAGTTTCATAGAACCTATTTGAAGAAAATAGTTCTAATCAAACTTCCACTAAATATATCATGAACATCCACTCAGAAATATTCAACAAAAAATTAATAAATTTCTACATGAATACGAAAACGAATAAATAGAGAACAAATCCTCATTGTTAGTTTGAAAAAACTATGATTGAATAACATACAATTCGAGTATAGTTCCGATCGTATCCTGTTGATTGAAATTTGGCAAATCGATCGGAAATTGATAGACTCGTCAAAGTTTGTTCAAACCATCTATAGTCTGAGGAAATAATATGAACTAAAGAGAGCACTAGTACAGTATCTTTGAATGCATTATACTTTATACAATCGAATTTTTCAGTTCGTTCACATTTTTTTCTGTTTTCACTGATTGTTTTTCAGTTGCATTTTATCTTTATTCAGTGTCCTTCAATGGATCTTTTCGATTTTTCTTTGACTCTTTCTGAATGTTTTCTATTTTTTTGATTCTTTATGTCCATTTTCGGATCTTTCATATTTCTGTTTAAGTGTGATCTTTTTTTCATACAACGGTTTTAAACTGTGTACATCATCATGGAAAAATATAGGGTGTTACATTTGAAACAATAGAGAAAAAACAATTTGAAATTCTTCATATTTGGACATTGATAATGGATACCCTGTATAAGAGAAGTTGATTATTTAGGAACGATAACTAAGCAAATTCTCAGGTTAAAAGAAATCCTGATCAAATTCATGTTTCTATCGCTTCTGGAAATCGGTAAAGCGCTTTTACCGAACTACTGTTTCGTAGCAATTTTGCAGTTTTTTCTGAGTAAGATCCGTACCGTTGAAAAAATATCCCTAATATTTTGCGTCATGATAGAGGTAACAAAGAGCATTCAAAATATGCGAAAATATAAGGGGTGTTCCTCACACAAAATCACTCATTTGTTGAATAATTTTATTTGGGAACACCCTGTATATTGGAAAATAATTTCCTGAGATGCAGAATTGAAAGTAGGTACAAAGGGAATGCTTTCCATCTAAATTTCTAAAACGTCTGGTTTGGCAGCTATGGAAGCCGAATGCACTATTGCAGGACCCTGTATATAATATGTAAGGAAAGTTGGGAACTCCGAATTTTTTGAATATTTGAAGAAATTATTATCTTTTTGTATGAAAAAAAAATGATAAGACTAAAACAGAAATATAAATGCTCCGAAAATGGACATAATGAATCAAAAAAATAGGAAAGATCAAGAAAGGGGACAAATAAAAATCGAAAAGATCCATTGAAGGACATTGAATAAAGATGAAATGGAAGTGAAAACAGAAAAAATGTGAAAAAACTGAAAAACTCGATTGTATAACGTATAATGCATTCAAAGAAACTGTACTAGTGCTGTCTTTAGTTCATATTATTTCCTCAGACTATAGATGGTTTGAACAAACTTCGATGATTCTGTCAATTTCCGATCGATTTGCCAAATTTCAATCAACAGGATACGATCGGTGCTCCATCATGCTGAAACCACTTTTCATTTCGTTTTTCCGTAGTTAACACTGCTAACATTCCGGGAAGAATGTTCTGAATCAAATTCAAATATGCAGCTCCATCTAAATTTCCTTCGAAAAAATGAGAGCCTATCACATGATTGCCGATTACTGCTCCCGAGACATTCAATGACCACCTGTGTTGATTATCTATTTCCCTTATTATTCTTGGATTTTCTACAGAGTAATAATGAAAATTGTGCCTATTGACGGCTCCGGAATTGTGGAAGGGTTCTTCATCACTGAATATAACAAATTCAAAAAATGTAGGGTTCTGTTCAATTTGAAAACTTGCTCAGTTACATAAATTCAGACGGTTTTCAAAATCGCTATCGGAAAGCGCCTGGAGCATCTGAATGTGGTAGGCATGATAAATACTCTTTTTGAGGATTCTTTGAACTGGACGCTAACTTATACTACAGGCTACACCAAGCTCCCTTTGGCTTGTGTGTGGATTTTCAGTTATATGCAGTAAAGTCTCGAGCCCTTTGTCTTCAAAAGTGGCCGATTTTATCATCTCTTCTTTTTTATACTTGACATCTCCTGTCTCTACAAATCTGTTTAAAAGCCTCCAAAAACTCGACTCATGTGGATGTCTTCTTTCGGGATATTCGACAGCATAGGATCTACTGGCTAATGAACAGTTTCTGTGGCACTATACCAACATGAAAATCATATCAACCATTTCATTTTTACCAAAATTCATCTCAATTTATTTTATTCGGAAATAACTTTGAGCTCCGAATAATAATATTTTGATCAGTAATAATAATCGATGTACTTAATAACAGTTTCTGTAGCACTGCTCCGACATGAAAATCATATGAACCATTTCATTAATAATAATATTTTGGATGCCGATAAAGCTCTGTAATCGAATACACAAATTACCAATAATACCTATGTATGTGTTACTTATTCGGACAAACATTATCATATTCATGTTGAACTTCAAGGATTATAATTTTGGAAGGGTTTTAAAATTTTTCGAAAATTGGTCATTCAGTTTGGTTTCATTGTGTGACTCATTTAAAATATCCGTTAGTTTATAATGTTCATTATTCCTGAAACTTTTGGTTGAAATGTCATTTTTCGTGTCTGCTGGACACAGGAGTGAAGATAATCCTAAGGTTACTTCTGAAAACATGAATGGTTTTAAACTGTGTACATCATCATGGAATAAAATACAGGGTATTACATTCGAAATAGAGAAAAAAACAATTTGAAATTCTTCATATCTGGACATTGATAACGGACAACCTGTATAACAGAGGTTGATCATTTAGGAACGATGACTAGGCAAAATTTTGAGTTAAAAGAAATCCTGATAAAATTCATGTTTCTATCGCTTCCGGAAATCGGTAAAGGGCTTTTACCGAACTACTGTTTGGTAGAAATTTTGCAGTTGTTCTGAAAAATATCCCTAATATCTTGCGTCATGATAGGGGTATTGAAGAGCATTCAAAATATGCGAAAATATAAGGGGTTTTTCATTTACAAAATCAATCATTTGTTGAATAATTTTATTTGGGAACACCCTGTATATTAGAGAATAATTTCCTGAGATGCAGAATGGAAAGTAGGTTTCATAGAAATTCTGCAGTTTTTTCTGATTTAGAACCGTACCGTTGGAAACATATCCCTAATATTTCGCATCATGGTAGAGATATTGAAGAGCATTGAAAATATGCGAAAATATAAGGGGTGTTCCATTCAAAAAATCACTAATTTGTTGAGAATTTTATTTGGGAATACCCTGTATATCAGAATTTCCTGAGATGCAGTATTGAAAGTACAAAGAGAATGATTTTCAACTAAATTCCCAAAACGTCTGGTTTGGCAGCTATGGAAGCCTAACGCACTATTGCAAGACCCTGTATAAGAAAATATAGTTCCGAAAATTTTTCACAATTCAAAAGATACAATGAGGAGATCTTTTTTTGTTGCAAGAACTTCTGATGATGGTAGATTTCTTAAGGTTGTGATTGTATTGAATTCAAGTATATCGTGAGATATCAAATCAATATCGAAAGATATTATGTAAAGGTTATACAGAAAAATCTGAATTTAATTGTTGGTTGTGATAGGTTTGATTTCTGTAATAGTCTACAACCTGAGCATTCAGAGTTTCATAGAACCTCGTTTGAAGAAAATAATTCTATTGAAACTTCCACTCTATATATCATGAACATCCACTCAGAAATATCCAACAAAATATTAAAAAATTTGTACATGAATACGAAAACGAATAAATAGAGTACAAATCCCTATTGTTAGTTCGAAGAAACTATGATTGAATAACATATAATTTGAGTATGAATCCGATCTTATCCTGTGGATTGTGATTTTGCAAATCGATCGGAAATTGACAGACTCGTCAAAGTTTGTTCAAACTACCTATAGTCTGAGGAAATAATATGCACTAAATACAGCGCTAGTACAGTATCTTTGAATGCATTATACTTGATACAATCGAGTTTTTCAGTTCTTTCACAATTTTTCTGTTTTCACTGATTTTTCTTCAGTTCCATTTTTATCTTTATTCAATGTCCTTCAATTGATCTTTTCGATTTTTTTTGTCCTTTTCTGGATCTTTTTTATTTTTTTGATTCTTTATGTCCATTTTCGGATCTTTTATATTTCTGTTTTAGTCTTATCATTTTTTCCTACAATAATATAATAATTCCTTTGAATATACAAAAAATTCGGAGTTCCCGACTTTCTTCACATATTATATATAAGACAATATAGCTCCGAAAATTTTTCACAATTCAAAAGATTATAATGAATAGATCTTTTTTTTTGTTGAAAAAATGTCTGATGATAGTAGATTTCTTGTGGTTGTGATTGGTTTCATTTTGGTAATAGTCTAAAATCTGATATAGCATTCAGAGTTTCATAGAACCTCATTTGAAGAAAATAGTTCTATTGAAACTTCCACTGAATATGTCATGAACATCCACTCAGAAATATCCAACAAAATATTAAAAAAATTGTACATCAATACGAAAACGAATAAATAGAGTACAAATATTCATTGTTAGTTTGAAAAAACTATGATTGAATAACATATAATTCGAGTATAGATCCGATTGTATCCTGTTGATTGATAATTTGCAAATCGATCGGAAATTGACACTCGTCAAAGTTTGTTCAAACTACCTATAGTCTGAGGAAATAATATGCACCATATACAGCACTAGTACAGTATCTTTGAATGCATTATAGAGTATTATTGTATAAAAACAATCGAATTTTTCAGTTCTTTCACATTTTTTCAGTTTTGACTGATTTTTTTCAGTTCCATTTTTATCTTTATTCAATGTCCTTCAATGGATCTTTTCAATTTTACTTGTCCCTTTCTGGATCTTTTCTATTTTTTTGATTCTTCATGTCCATTTTCGGATCTTTTATATTTCTGTTTTAGTGTTTTAATTTTTTTCATACAAAAATATAGTAATTCCTTTAAGTATACAAAAAATTCGGAGTTCCCGACTTTCTTAACATATTATATGTAAGACAATAGAGTTCCAAAGATTATTCAGAATTCAAAAGAATACAATGAATAGATCTTTTTTTTGTTGCAAAGGTTTCTGATGATAGTAGTTTTCTTGTGGTTGTGATTGGTTTGGATTTGGTAATAGTCTACAACCTGATGAAGCATTCAGATTTTCATAGAACCTTATCTGGAGAAAATAGTTCTACTGAAATGTCCATTGAATATATCATGAATCACCACTCAGAAATATTCAACAAAAAATTAATGGATTTCTACATGAATACGAAACGAATACAGTACAAATCCTCATTTTTAGTTTGATAAATTAACTTCAATATTAAATATCATAGACCTGGAAATAATATTGTCACTTTGACATCGATAAAAAAGGTGCATCCTTTTTTATCGGATAAAAACTTCTCTTCCTCAATATGTCAATTAGTCTGTCAGATTTTTGAATTTTGAACATATAGTGCTTTCATTTTGAATCGGTCTGGTAATTATTTAACTTTGTTGATATAAAAACCCAAAAGATGAATCGTTTTGGTGAAGTTTCGACTGAGCAAATTACGACAAATATCGAGAAGTCTATACCGCAATCTACAAAAAACACAAAAGCTTCAATCTGGAGACAATTTATGGAGTTTTGTCAAGTTCGAAAATATGAATTGTCCGAAATAATTCCATTACATGAAGTAGCAAATATATTAAAGGATTGGGCCTATAATATGAAAAAGAAAAATGGAGATGATTATAAAGAATATGCGGTTAAATCAATTTGGAATTCGACTGCGAAGATGGTACAAGAAAAATATTTCTGTGAATACAATATTAAATTTGATCCTTTTGTCGACATAACTTTCAAAGAAGCCCGTGATGCAAGAAATAGTAAACGGAAAGAATTACAAGCTATTCCAGCGAAAAGGAAGGTATCTTCTGTAGCATTGGACAAGAAAGATATACTGAAAATGGCAAAATTGTGGAATGCAGAAGAACCAGAAGGACTACAAAAAAGATTTTTTCATATAGCTTCTTATGAATTAGCTTGGAGGGGAGGAGAAGCTGTAAACTGTAAAATATACTATTTTAAAGAAGAAAAAAATCACGATGGAATTCCAACAAATAGATTTGAATATAATTCAATATTTTCGAAGACGTCACAAGGTGGATCGAAAAAATTGACCGACAGCAAATGGTTAGTGAAAAATGAAATGGATGAAAGTATTTGTCCCGTTAGATTATTAAAATTACTCTTACAAAAAAGAAATCAACACATAACATCCGATCGACTTTTTTTAACTCCAAACCCCTTTTGGAAAAACAAAAATTCTAAAGGCTGGTATAAAAATGTTCCACTAGGTATCAATATGATTTCTACTTGGACCAAAATTTCTGCCACTAAAATTGGACTCGACATCACAAATAATAAAATTACCAATCATTCAAATCGCGCTAGTACAGTGTCTCAATTAGCAAAAGCAGGAGTAGGTGAACAACAGCTTATAAAGATAACGGGACACTCATCATCTTCTTCAATTAAACCCTATCTCCAAATTGACCATGAACATCATGACAATCTTATTAGTTCCTTACGATCCTCGAGTCCGAGAAATCAAAATGAATATTCCACATGTGTGAATACCACAGAAGAAAATTTTCAAATCAGTACACCAAAGCAAACAATTTATAACAGTTGTGTATTTAATAATTGTACTTTCAAATAATCGAATTTTATTGTATTAATAGAGATAATTATTGTTGTTTATCCATATATTCTGTCGTTAATTTATCTTTCCAAAAAACACTCGAGCTTTTCTTTTATCAGATAAATTTCTCTTCAACTCAAAGTTTTACCAATCACTAAATTTGCTCGAAAAACTGACATTAGATAAAATCGCTCCACCTTCGGTGTCGCGATTTTATCATGTCAGTTTTTCTCGTAAAATTAGTGATTGGCAAAACTGTTTCGTTGCAAAGAGAAATTTATCCGATAAAAAAAAAGCTCTTGTGTTTTTACTGTTGAAAAAACTATAATATATAATATATATAATTCGAGTATAGATCAGATCGGATCCTATTGATTGAAATTTTGCAAATCGATCGGAAATTGACAGACTCGTCAAAGTTTGTTCAAACTACCTATAGTCTGAGGAAATAATATGCACTAAATACAGTGCTAGTACAGTAACTTTGAATGCATTAGGTATACTTTATACAATCGAGTATTTCAGTTCCTTCACATTTTTTCTGATTTCACTGTTTTTTTTTTCAGTTCCATTTATATCTTCATTCAATGTTTTCAATGGATCTTTTCGATTTTTACTTGTCCCTTTCTGGATGTTTTCTATTTGTTGATTCTTTATGTCCATTTTAGGATTTCTTATATTTCTGTTTGTCTTATAATTTTTTTCCATACAAATATATAATAATTCCTTGAAATATATAAAAAAATCGGAGTTCCCGACTTTCTTCACATATTGTATATAAGACAATATAGTTCCGAAAATTTTTCACAATTCAAAAGAATATAATGAATAAATCTTTTTCTGTTGAAATAATTTCTGATGATATAAGATTTCTTGTGGTTGTGATTGGTTTGACTTTGGTAATAGTCAACCTGATATAGCATTCAGAGTTTCATAGAACCTCATTTGAAGAAAATAGTTCTATTGAAACTTCCACTGAATATATCATGAACATCCACTCAGAAATATTCAACGAAAAATTAATGAATTTCTACATGAATACGAAAACGAATAAATAGAGTACAAATCGTCATTGTTAGTTTGAAAAAACTATGATTGAATAACATATAATTCGAGTATGAATCCGATCTTATCCTGTTGATTGACATTTTGCAAATCGATCGGAAATTGGCTGACCCGTCAAAGTTTGTTCAAACTACCTATAGTCTGAGGAAATAATATGCAATTAATACAGCGCTAGTACAGTATCTTTGAATGCATTATGCTTGATACAATCGAGTTTTTAGTTCTTTCACATTTTTTCTGTTTTCACTGATTTTTTTTTTCAGTTCCATTTTCATCTTTATTCAATGTCCTTCAATTGATCTTTTCGATTTTTACTTGTCCTTTTCTGGATCTTTTCAATTTTTTTGATTCTTTATGTCCATTTTCGGATCTTTTATATTTCTGTTTTAGTCTTATCATTTTTATCCTACAATAACATAATAATTCCTTTGAATATACAAAAAATTCGGAGTTCCCGACTTTCTTCACATATTATATACAAGACAATATAGTTCCGAAAATTTTTCACAATTCAAAAGAATATAATGTATAGATCTTTTTTTTGTTGAAAAAATTTCTGATGATAGTAGATTTCTTGTGGTTGTATTGGTTTGATTTTGATAATAATCTACAATCTGATATAGCATTCAGAGTTTCATAGAACCTCATTTGAAGAAAATAGTTCTATTGAAACTTCCACTGAATATATCATGAACATCCACTCAGGAATATTCAACAAAATATTAAAAAAAATGTACATCAATATGAAAACGAATAAATAGAGTACAAATCCTCATTGTTAGTTTGAAAAAACTATGATTGAATAACATATAATTCGAGTATAGATCCGATCGTATCCTGTTGATTGAAATTTTGCAAATCGATCGGAAATTGACAGACTCGTCAAAGTTTGTTCAAACTACCTATAGTCTGAAGAGATAATATGCACTGAATACAGCGCTTGAACAGTATCTTTGAATGCATTATACCTTATACAATCGAGTTTTTCAGTCCTTTCACATTTTTTTTTCAGTTCTATTTTTATCTTCATTCAAAGTCTTCAATGGATCTTTTCGATTTTTACTTGTCCCTTTCTGGATTTTTTTCTATTTTTTGGTTCTTTATGTCCATTTTCGGATCTTTCATATTATTGTGTTAGTCTTATCATTTTTTTTCATACAAAAATATAATAATTCCTTCAAATATACAAAAAAATCGGAGTTCCCGACTTTCTTCACATATTATATATATAAGACGATATAGTTCCGAAAATTTTCCACAATTCAAAAGAATATAATGAATAGATCTTTTTTTGTTGAAAGAATTTCTGATGTAGTTGATTTCCTGTGGTTGTGATTGGTTTGACTCTTGTAATAGTCTACAACCTGATAGCATTCAGAGTTTCATAGAACCTCATTTGAAGAAAATAGTTCTATTGAAACTTCCACTGAATATATCATGAACATCCACTCGGAAACATTCAACAAAAAATGAATGAATTTCTACATGAATACGAAAACGAATAAATAGAGTACAAATCCTCATTGTTAGTTTGAAAAAACTATGATTGAATAACATATAATTCAAGTATAGATCCGATCGTATCCTGTTGATTGAAATTTTGCAAATCGAACGTAAATTGACAGACTCGTCAAAGTTTGTTCAAACTACCTTCAGTCGGAGGAAATAATATGCACTAAATACAGCGCTAGTACAGTATCTTTGAATGCATATTCCTTTATACAATCGAGTGTCCAGTTCTTTCACATTTTTTCTGTTTTCGCTGATTTTTTTTCAGTTCCATTTTTATCTTTATTAAATGTCCTTCAATAGATCTTTTCGATTTTTACTTGTCCTTTTCTGGATCTTTCCTATTTTCTTGATTCTCTGTGTCCATTTTCGGATCTTTTATATTTCTGTTTTAGTCTTATCATTTTTTTCCTACAATAACATGATAATTCCTTTGAATATACAAAAAAATTCGGAGTTTCCGACTTTCTTTACATATTATATACAGGGTCCTGCAAAAGTGCGTTAGGCTTCCATAGTGGCCAAACCAGACGTTTTAGAAATTTAGTTGGAAAGCATTCCCTTTGTACCTACTTTAAATTCTGCATCTCAAGAAATTATTTCCTAATATACAGGGTGTTCCCAAATAAAATTATTCAATGAATGAGTGATTTTGTTAATGGAACACCCTTCATATTTTCGCATATTTTGAATGCTCTTCAATACCTCTATCAGGACGCAAGATATTAGGGATATTTTTACAACGGTAGGAATCTTATTCAGAAAAAACTGCAAAATTTCTACGTAACAGTAGTTCGGTAAAAGCCCTTTACCGATTTCCGGAAGCGATAGAAACATGAATTTAATCAGGATTTCTTTTAACTCAAAATTTTGCCTAGTCATCGTTGTCCGTTATCAATGTCCAAATATGAAGAATTTCAAATTGTTTTTTCTCTGTTCTTTCGAATGTAATACCCTGTATTTTATTCCATGATGATGTACTTAGTTTAAAACCATACATGTTTTCAGAAGTAACCTTAGGATTATTTTCACTCCTGTGTCCAGCAGACACGAAAAATGACATTTCAACCAAAAGTTTCAGGAATAATGAACATAATAACTAAGGGATATTTTAAATGAGTCACACAATGAAACCAAACTGAATGACTAATTTTCAAAAAATTTCAAAAACCTTCCAAAATTATAATCCTTGGAGTTCAACATAAACATGATAATGTTTGTCCGAATAAGTAACACATACATTAGTATTATTGGTAATTTGTGTATTCGATTACAGAGTTTTATCGGCATCCAAAAATTTATTATTAATGAAATGGTTCATATGATTTTCATGTCGGAGCAATGCTACAGAAACTGTTATTAAGTACATCGATTATTATTACTGATCAAAATATTGTTATTCAGAGCTCAAAATTATTTCCAAATACAATAAATTGAGATGAATTTTGGTGAAGATGAAAGGGTTAATATGATTCAAATATTGTTATTCAGAGCTCGAATTATTTCCGAATACAATAAATTGAGATGAAATTTGGTGAAGATGAAATGATTGATATGATTTTCATGATGAGGCAGTGCCACAGAAACTGTTTATTAGCCAGTAGATCCTATGCTGTCGAATATCCCGAAAGAAGACATCCACATGAGTCGAGGCGTTTACCGATAGCGATTTTGAAAGCCGTCTGAATTTCTGTAACTGGGCAATTTTTCAAATTGAACAGAACCCCTTCATTTTTTGAATTTCTTTTATTCAGTGATGAAGCAACCTTCCACAATTCCGGAGCCGTCAATAGGCACAATTTTCATAATTACTCTGTAGAAAATCCAAGAATTATAAGGGAACTAGACAATTACAACTTGTGGTCATTGAATGTCTCGGGAGCAGTAATCGGACAATAACTCTTAGAGTGTTCGAAAGTTGTTGATCAGTAGTAAGCATATTCCAAGATGATAAAAAACAGTACTTAAAAACGAAAATCTTTGAAATTCGGTTTCAAAGAATTCGAACCTGATATATGCTTATATACAGGCTGTTATTCATTTTTGGACAAATTTAGATATTTTAATTTTTCCGTCCGACATGCGATCATCGCCTACATAACAAACCAGTTCTTCAGAATGGGCATACCTTAACAGAATAACTGAAGCAGAATTAATGAGACAATAGAAAGATAATAGAAGGGTGTTCACTAATTATTTGATCAAAAAAAATTGATTTTATTTTATAACGAAATAAACGTGTGTCTAGCGTGAAGAGTTCACAAAATGGAATGTGTCGCTACATGAGAGGGTCTAAAAAATAACAACTAATTTTAAGAATTGGAGGAGCGTACACAATGTTGAAAGTCTTCTTCCTGAATCAACCCAAGGACTCGTGTCCTTAAGGATTGGTATGTTTTCTGGAACACCCCCATAAGGAGGTGAACTTTGTTTGTTTAGTATGGCTAATCTCTGGAACAACTGAACCAATTATTATAACTCTTTTCTTGCTCGAAATAGTATATTACGTAACCAGTGTGGAGAGTGACCCATTACAAATCAGTGGGGGAATGTTGTCGCACGAGGCGCCAGCGATATCCCACTAGTGTGATATGGCACTTTCCACACAAGTAATGTACACTATTTTTCCGACGACCACAGATCGTGTGCTTTTTGCCATTTTCGCATTTGGTCGACGGAAAAGGCTTTTTTCGGGTAGTCATAGGTTCCATTTCATTTCGATAAATGTTCGTATTGGGTGAGAAAACTATTCATTCTGAAGGAAAAGGTCAAAGGCTTGTAGCTTGTATGTAGGGTTTTCACTTATAAATGTGCTCAATCATATAACCAAGACGGCAACTCGATGCGGCCTAACCGCCGAACCGTAAACACAATAACTTCCGAAAGAAACAACTTAGAAACTCGATATTTGTAGAGAAGGTTTAGACCTTAATTTCAGAGGCCGAATTCGTGAATGGATAAAATCCACCCAATGATTCCGCAGATGTACCCATTCAAAGATTATTCACACAATATTTCCAAAAATACAGATTATATCGAATTGAACTCCAGTACTTATTCGAAAACTGACAGTTTGAAGGTTTATACAGAATTTAATGAGGATAATATGAAGAGAAAATCACAGAATATTGAATATTTGAAAAAAAAAAATTGAAATTTTTCTTTCAGATTGTTGTATTGACACGATCATCACGAAATTTAGCACAATTTTATCCTTCAGCATCTTTGAACTAGCTGCAAAGTTTCATCACGATTGAATCAATATTTCTTGAGTTATACCGAAAAAAACAACGACATCGAGAAAAAAACCACGAAATTCTACATATTTTCCCCAATATCTCCAAAATTAATAGCCGTATCGAATTGAAATTCAATAGACTGCTGTTAAATATGGAGCTGAAAGTATGACTGGAATATGAACAATAGTTTCAGAAAAAAAAATTTGTTCGGAAAATTTTTTTTTAATTCAGTGACCATAAGATTTCAACGAAATTTTGCTTAAAGTTGCGCGGCGTTATGCTCCAAATAACTGCCAATTTTCAATCCAATCGCTTCAGTAGTTTTTGAAATATGAGGAAATTAACCTCAAAATTTCAAATGGCTATAACTCCGAAACCATCTGAACGATTTGGCCCATTAATAAACATGACCTGCGTTTTTTGAAATGTAACCCTTCCTGAAATTTTCAAGTTGATAGAATCCTTCATACGCCGGTTATCATGGTGACGGCTAGCCGGACAGAATCGATTTTGACACCGGATTCGTCATCAGCGAGTCCAACCTAGTCGTTAAAGACCATTTTCAGCTCAATAATCGACGATTACAGACATTTGGGCAGAACGATAGCCGCTGTTCCCCAGAACATGCGCGCAAAAACAGGTTCTAATTCGAAAGAATTTAGATTTCACGTTTTCGAAATTGCCAACGCTTTTGTGACTTCCTTTATCGTGGTTTTTGATTGACTAACCTTCTCCTCGTGGAAGCCTAAGAACGACATTTTTTCAATGAAAAACTTGAGAAAAATAGGTCTCTTGCATGATTTTTTCATCATGGGAATCAAAATTTCTATCCATAAGACTACTGAAAAACTTTAACCACCGTCAAAAATTTCAATTTTCAACGAGGAAATGATCTTTCAAATTTGGCACCGCATAACGACTGTTTAAACAAACGAAACTTCGCGGCTTCCATGTATAACTTTCAATCTTCTCGTGTATTTTGTACTGTAGCAAGCCAATGGACAGCGTCGGCTGTATCGATCCGTGAATCGTACAATAACGAGTGACGTAGAAGGTGATCTGAAGCTTCGACCTTGAGTAGCGATTTGCCCATTTTTATAATCGATTTATTAAAAATTCGCCGCTTGTTGAAGTGTGTATGATAGCATATATTAGGATTTTGTATCGATATAGAATGAGAAAAACAAAAAATATGATAATTCCGGTTACATGCAAGAGACCTATTGTTTTTTGCAATTTGACGTTCAAAAAGAAATTTCTGACGAATATTTGACATTAACACAACTCAAACATTCATAAGAAATCTATTTTATTATGAAATATGGAGCTTATCATATGAAAAACGAAAGTTGGTATCACTTCCAGCGAAAGTCTCACGAATCTCAAAAATGTCAGGGAGGTATCTATCTAGCAAAGCTTAGGTCCAAAATTGCAAATGTGAATTTCGATTCCTTTCTAGAAATATTTTGACGAACGATATTCGTGGGACACCCGGTATATTAAATTGAGCCTTACTATGAATTCACGCATTTACCCTGTAGGTTCGTATATAGTTGAATTCCTCATAACAATAGAATATAAAATTACAACTAGGTTATAGATTACCTAGAATACCAAAAAAACCTCTCAATAAAATATATAATTACAGTTATGGAAAGTTAACTCACCACAATCTTTTGATACTTATTACGATCATGAAGACAACTCACCAGGAACTCCACTGAAATAAAACATAACGAAATGAATATGCATCAATACTTATTACTAACCTAACCTAACCTAACCTAACCTAACCTAACCTAACCTAACCTAACCTAACTTTATTGAAGCAAATTAGATCAAATATGGTCTTTTTCATGAAAACACTAAAAAAACTAGGAAATTTCCACGTCTAAAAAATCTACGTGCCTGTGATTGTCGGAAATGTTGGTTTGGCCGAAATTTTTGAAATACAAGAATATTGCAAAAAAATAATTCTGAGGATTTTGGATTTATTGTCCGGTGAAGGAATCGGATAGGTTTATAGTTTAGACTCTGGAACTTTACAGTTCTTCTCGTTTATATTTTGTACTGTTTGTATATTGTTCATAAAGCAACATTCTTTCAAGGAACTGTCTTCGAGGCAAATTTTAATTCGCGCAATGAGTAGATGCAATTTCTATGAATAATAATCTTCAATTAATTTTCAACAGTTCTGTTTCATATAATGGAAAAAACCAAAAAAATCCGGAAAATG
This sequence comes from Myrrha octodecimguttata, assembly GCA_958510865.1. NCBI lineage: Eukaryota > Metazoa > Arthropoda > Insecta > Coleoptera > Coccinellidae > Myrrha > Myrrha octodecimguttata. The sequence goes on along the minus strand of OY294064.1, from coordinate 1,610,049 downwards.
AACAATGAATCAAAACTCTGTTTCAAAATAATCGAAATATAGGTTACCTTGGCTCTTATTAATTGTATAAATAAATATCTCTCACGGGACTATTACAACTAAAGCAGCAAATTGAAATAACTTGACTTACAACTTTGAATTGATATGACTCAATCAAAAATATAACTTTTTCGAGTTGTGTTCGTAACTACCTTTTTATATATATATTCTTTTGAGATTTTTATAAAAATATCACACTGATTTCAAAAAATTTTACCAATTTGGGCTATTTCCTATATCACAATGTGTGTCCCATTATAAGAAAAACTCCCACACTTGAGTACGGAATGAAATATGTACGTATGTTACTTATATTATATGTACGATATATCAGTAAAATTGATAACTCACCAAATATTTTTTCGATAGTAGACATCATTGGAGGGCTGAGACATAATGCCTTATTTTCTTTACGGGGTTGGAGTAAATCACGAAAGTAAAATGATAATGACGTTAATTCACTGAATAACATTTTCTACGCACCAAGTATTCGGCCTAGTATTCAAATTTTCGATTCACAGATCTCGGGAACTGAAAATTGTTCGCTGCGTCAACCTACAACGCGTCAAATCTACCTAGATAATGACCGCACATCTGCAGGCCACTTACATAAACGAGGATAGCTTTGTTTTTGCGCGCATGTTCTAGGGGAACAGCGTGCTATCGTTTTGTCCAAATGTCTGTAATTTTGGATGATTGAGCCGAAAATGGTCTCAATCGACTAGGTTGGACTCACTGATGACGAATCCGGTGTCAAAATCGATTCTGTCCGGCCGGCCGGCCGTAGACACGATAACTGTCGAACGAAGTGAGCTAGCGACTTGAAACTTCCAGGATAGGTCGCGCATTGGAATGCCGCGGTTAAGTTCGTTAATGGGCCAAATCGATCGAATAGTTTCGGAGTTATAGGCATTTGAAGTTTTGAAGTTATTTATTTTTTATTTCAGAAACTACTTGAGCGATTGGATTCAAACTTGGCAGTTAGGTGAAGTACAACGACGTGCAACTTTGAGCTCAAGTTCGTCAGGATTATATTGTTGGTAATTTAAAAAAAAAAATTTTTTCGAAATTTTTTTCCAAAAAAATTTTTTTTTCGGAAATCATTCATCATATCCAAGAAAAATTATACTCGCGCTCTGACCTTCTAATTTCACAGCAATGTACCAAATTTCAGTTCGATACGATCATAAGTTTTGGAGATATCGGGAAAAAATATGTCAAATTTCGAGGTTTTCTTCTCGATATCGTTGATTTTTTCGGTATAACTCGAGAAATACAGATTCAGTCCTGATTAAACTTCACAGCTAGTTTTAAGACGCTGAAAGACAACTTTATGCAAAATTTCGTGATAATCGTGTTATTAGAACAATTTGAAAAAAAAAATTTCTATGATTTTCTCATCATATCATCCTCATTAAATTCTGTATGAAACTTCGAACTGTTATTTTCGATGAAGTACTGGATTTCAATTCGATCTGATCTGTATTTTTGGAAATATTGGAAAAATAAAATTTTGTTTGGGTATATCTACGGAATCATTGGGTGGATTTAACCCATTCACGAATTCGCCCTTCGTAATTAAGGTCCAAACCTTCTCTACAAATATCGAGTTTCTAAGTTGTTTCTTTCGGAAGTTATTGTGTTTACGCAGTCGGCCGTTAGGCTGACCGTGAACACAATAACTTCCGGAAGAAACGACTTAGAAACTCGATATTTGTAGAGTAGGTTTGGGGCTTAATTACGAAGGTCGAATTCGTGAATGGGTAAAATCCGCCCAATGATTCCGTAGATATACCCATTCAAAATTTTATTTTTACAATATGTCCAAAAATACAGATATGGTCGAATTGAAATCCAGTAATTTATCAGAAAAAAATTTCAAAAAGCACTGCCGTGAAGGCAGCAGCTTTTGCGCGCACGTTCAAATTCGTTGATGAAGCGGTCATCTACATTGAACATGCGCGCAAAAGTTGCTGCCTTCACGGCAGTGCTTTTTGAAATTTTTTGTGGAATTATTCATGCACCAATACGTTTAGCATTCGTTGATATACGGATTCCCACCGAGAGGTTCCTCGATCAATATCTCGAAAAACAAAATAGTAACGACTTTCCTGAAATTTTGTACTTGGAAAATTGTAAAAAGTACACAACTATACGGTTTAAATTGAGTAAATGCATGGTAATTTTTGTGACTCATTCTGTTCAGAAGCATTTTCAAAAGATGTTTATTAAAACAATTCAATATATCCAGAATAAAACCAATATATTCCTTCACAGAATCCTAATTTTTGTTATTTCCTACTCACTACCCACTCATGCGATCAAATTTAAACTTGATAACTACTTGGAGAATATCAAGGCGCAACTGCCTGCAAAATTTTCTTGGATGGTAGTGAATTGAAAAAAAAAACCCAAATTTTTTTTCAAAAAAGTTTTTTTTCTGAAACTGTCATCAGATTTCAGTTGAATTTTTCAGACCTTCGAGTCAATATTTAAATTTAAATATTTTACCAAATTTCAGTTCGATCAGATTTTCATTTCCGGAAATATTAGGAAAAAAAATCAGTCAAATTTCGTGGTTTTTCCTCGGTATCGTTGTATTTCCGGATAAACTCAAAAAGTACTGATCCGATTATGATGGAACTTGGAAGGTAGTTGGAAACGCTGATGCACAATTTTCTGCAAAATTCGTGATGATGGTGGGGCATTAGATAAGTTTCAATATTTTCTGGAGTTATAATAAGAATTTTTTGATATATGCCCATATGCTGTTGTTTAGTGGATAATTAATTACAAATTTCAAGTGATTAGAGCTAGGTTTTTGGGTCCGATTCCGCAATCAGTCCCTCACCGAACGCATGCGCATTTTGAAGAAGAGCGTTCATGCGTGGCAGAACTAGTAGATACGGTTCTTTCGGCGTTACCGAGGCTACCAATTTATCGATATTTCTACCGATTTGAAGACCGATACCGAAACCTGAGAAACATCTACTTGAGCTCCTGATTGAACAGTCATCACGAAACTTGGCACGAAGCTGTCCATTTTAGAAGTTATGGGACAAAAATATATAATTATGCTCACGTCAATAACATTGTAACTTCCCGACCGATTATGCCTATAAACGAACTTTGCCAATATATTTAGGCTCTGAACCTACCCTGCAACTTTCCAGGGCTCTAGATTTTTCGTTTGGAGAGTAATCGTGTTTACGGACGTCCGAACAGCCAAACATCGATCTGGATCACGGATTCATCATAAGGGAGTCAAACACGTCGAATATTGGATTTCAATTCGATATTATCTGCGTTTTTTTGAGAAATATTGGAAATATAAAATTTTGAATCGATATATCCTCGGAATCATTGTGCGGATTTCACCCATTCACGAATTATACCTTCGTAATATGTATACCCATTCTAAATTTCATATTCCCAGTATTTCCAAAAATTAAGATCAAATCGAATTGAATCCAGTACTTCAATGAAAAATGACATGATTCAAATATAAAATTTGTGGAAACAAAATTTTGAATTTTATTTCAATCTAACTAAACGATCATCAAGGAGTCGTACAAATTTTCTCTTAAGCTTTCGTTAACCAGCCTAACGGCCGATATTGAACACAATAACTTCTGAAAGAAACAACTTAGAAACTCGATATTTGTGAAGCCTCAATTACGTATGCCGAATTAGTGACCACTCACCCAATGATTCCGCAGATATAGCCATTCAAAATGTTAACACCCAATAGTTTCAAAAATCTAGGATAATTCGTAGGATTGAAATAGGTCGGAAATAAGACACTAATTCATTCCTTCAAGCGACGTTTCGCAACTATTTTGTTGCTTCTTCGAACTCTATAATCATAAAACAGTTAAAAACATAATTGAATTAACACAGTGTAATATTTCAAAACTTATTTATTCTCTTACCTCGGAAGCAGTTACTGTCCTGTCAATGTTTCCATATAATGTCATACAATTTCGATCTCAAAAATCTTGGGTTCTATTGATCTGAAGGTCAGCTCATTGAAACAGTATTTTCATCGATATTAAATCAGGAAGGTACACAAAAAAAATTTTCAGAAATACAGATGAAATCGAATTAAAATCTAGTATTTGATTGAAAAATGACAACTCGAAGGTTCACGCGGAATTTCGTGAGGATAATATGATCAGAAGATCACAGAATATTGAATATTTGTAAAAAAAATTTTTTTTCAGATCGTTCTAATGACACGATCATCACGAAATTCCACACAAAGTTGCAAATCAGCATTTTCAAACTAGTTACCAAGTTTCACAATAATTGAAATTTCATTTTTTGAGTCATTGCGAAAAAAATAACGATACTAAGTAAAAAACCATCCAAAATTGCCTCCGAATATTTTTTCCGAATATCTCTGAGAATTATGAACATATCGAACTGAAATTTGGCACACTGCTATGAAATATGGTGTTCAAGATATAATCAGATTTTTTTCAATTGTAGTGAACTCTTTCTGATAATGGAAGTTTTTCTGAAAAAATGTTAAAAACATTTTTTCAATCTTACTGACGATACGATCTCAACAAAGTTTTGCAGGAAGTTGCGTGTCATTGTGCCCCAAATAAGTGCCAAGTTTCAATATTAGGGAAATAACCTCAAAATTTCAAATAGCTATAACGCTGAAACCGTTGGGCCGCTTGTGACCATCAACGAACATAACCGCGGCATTCGGATGCTCGACCTATCCTGAAAGTTTCAAGCCTCTAGTTTGCTCCGTTCGACAGATATCGGGTCCTCGGTTGGACGGCCGGCCGAACAGAATCGACTTTGACACTGGATCGGTTCAACCTAGTCGTTTGAGACCATTTTCGGCTCAAAATTCGAAAATTACAGACAAACCAAACACCAAACAAACGATAGCACGCTATTCCCTAGAACATTCGCGAAAAAACGAGTTCGCCGTAGGCCATGCACTCTCTGAGCCATGTCTTTATGTTTCCATTATTTCGACAGCATATTATTATGGCGAAAACTATATTTTGGAAGTAATCACTAATGAAGAATCCGGAGTGAAATTCGATTCTGTCCAGTCGTAAACACGATAAATCTCGAAGGAGAAAAGCTCTGTTCGGGTTCCAAATTATGGTCGGTCCTAGGATGGTTTTCCGACTTCGAAAAACCGAAATGCCAAAATTACTGACAATTGGCTGAAAAAGTCTTAAAGTCAAAGTTTCATACTAAAAAGTGCTTAGTGCTCGATGCTCGTGTAAACGAATTAGTTTTTGAAAGTGCTTGGTAATCGCGAGCATTTAACAAAAAATGAGTGCTAAGTGCTCGAGATTCCGGAGCACTTTTCGAAAGGGCTTAGTGCTTTGTGCTCGGAGCATTTTTCATCAGTGCTCGGCACAGCTCTGTTCAGAATGGCTGCAATAGATTTATATCGATTCAATTCGAACAGAACAAAATACAAAGGGTTAAAGCTGACAAAATATTCAATTTATTTTTTTGCATTCGAGTAAATCAGTATAGGGTAGAAATTACTGAAATTCTAATTACTTTTCTGAAGTCCTATTGGCTGATCTTTCAATATGATCATTTATAGGTCGAAAGAAAATTTGAAAAGATGTTCTCTGAAAAAGTCTCTTTCATTTCCAATTGGAAGGCAGTTATAAATGATTCAATATCTATCAGAAGGGAGTATGTAAATTTGGATACAGATAAACTACTTCTTGATTTACTTCAGTCAGATGCCATAAAGGATGATGAGTTAGTACTTTACAGATCAGCACTTTATGATACAATTTTCTGGTCTTTTTATATACCTATGAATATTATTCAATTCTGGTTTCAATTTCAGATTATAAAATCTGTTTGATACTTGGCTCACTCATATCCTCACTTCCAAATAGATCGAGACATACATATGGGAAGAGTCGCTAGCAGTGGAAACCTACTATAACAGATTCAAGAAAAATGCTTTAATTTTGAGAGTAGAAGTGAGTTCGACAACATAAAAAATCCGTAGCAATAATGTTTTTTCTTTTCTCTTTTCCAGTGGTTTTTGTTATCACTGAAACAATTTTAACATTCATGATAATTCATTGACATGTCATTTTCTTATTCTTTCAGTTTGCTGGAGACATTGCAGATAAATTAAGAAGTAGAACAGAAAAACTTGAAGCCTTAGAAATACCTCTCCATTCCTTCATTGTTGTTGAAGCCAATGGTACGACAATTCAACATGTATATTTGTATATTAGTGGTCACCTTAACAAAGTAGGAACTATGATGAAGGCTATAGATCCATGTTTCAAAACATATCATGCTTTTCATCTGAAATATTAGATTGAATGTGAACATATATATGGTTATTTATACAGCATGCCATTTATCGAATTAAAACTAAATTGGACTTGCCTATTCCTTTAATACTAGATGTAGATATTATCAGTAAGACCAGTGAAAACTTACATGATTCGATTAATCTCAAAAAAGTTGTTTATTTTGTCTCTCAGAAAAACATATTTTGTTTTTGTTATGACAGTTCCCCGTTTGTTTCACTCTTCACCAGTCAACTTCATGAATGATTTTATTATATATATTCAAGGTGTTTATATAATGTTTACATATGAAAGGTATCAAGTAATATTCTGTATTATTCCATACTTGTTTTTTGACTAAAATTTTCATTGGGTAATATTTTCTTCATATTGCTTACTTGAAGAATTTGTCCTTCTTTTTTCTGAGAATATAGAGTTATTTATTCCACATAAAAACCTTTCCACAAGTACTCTGATTTCTATACAAGCAGATTTTCTGCATGCCTCAAAAGACTTCAGTGCGTTAAAAAACATTTGCCCAGTCATCACAGCACAATCAATTTTAAACAAAACTCTGGCCATGTTTCATTTACCTCTGAGGAATCTCTCGTTGCTACCAATAAAAGAAATTCAAATGTTTCCGAATAAATTCTTATTAATGAAGATCTGACTAATTATGATGAAATATTTAATTTTGTTGTTACATTCTTGACAAATTTTTACAAGAACACAAATTATACGCGAAAATCAATTCAAGAGGTTGTAGAGTATACTCATATATTGATTTATGATATATTCTCAAAAATTAAAAATCGAATTGATCTACATGAATTATAATTACCACAGGACTTTTTGTTGAATTGAACAATGTGTACAATTCACTGGAGAATCCTTTTGACAACTCAAGGCCGTATCTAGGTACTATGGTGACTGTAGCAAAATATTAGACGGCGTCCACCCCCATTTGCGTAGATCAATTACATTTTCTTAGATTATTCTTTTCTTCATGATTTAGTCATATGTTTTCGTTAATGTTTTGAAATAATACACAATATTATACATATTCACTCATATTTATTGAAACCATTGAAACACACATTTCATATATATCGTAAAAATAAAATAAAATGAAAATAACGGAACAAAAATATTCATAAATATGTACCTATATCTAAAGAAAATAAGAAAATGTTTTGTGGAAAGATTATAATATCTGATTGCATAAATAATTGAATACACAAATCAACCCATAATATAAGTTTTCTGTTTTATTGAAGTTGGTCTAACTTGAAATGAAAATTATGAAATGAAACAGGAAACACAAACCGTTATGCCAATTTCGCTAGCCAAGGATATATTTGATTCATATTGAAAAATATTCTTTTTCATGGAAAATTTTCTTTGACTTATCCGAGATACCAGTATGTCTTTTGATGGAATTCAAAATATATCTAAAACAATTGAAGTTATGGCTAGAAACTAGAGAACACGCTAAAGCACTCAAGGTAGTTTGAAATAAACCTTGTTTTGCCAGAACAGAAATGTAATAATATTCAGTATGTCTCGTATTTATATATTTTTTTTCTTGGGGGTTCAAAAGTCTGATTGGTGATGGCGAATTGAAAATAAAAACAATTCCTGGAATATCACAGAATTGTATCAAAGAAGCCGTCCTTCACACAAAAATTGATGAAGCGCAAAAAACTCTTGTTGAACATAGGGGTAAGCACAGATGCTGACGCGCGACAGTAATTATTATTTTATGACCTGAAGGCGGCATCTTTGAATATGCCGACGCCCGACAGAAATATTTATGACTTAATTGCGGCACGCTTGAACATAGCCATATTTATATTTTTTCACCTTTTTTTTTAGGCTTAGTACGCAAATCCAAAGGAAGGCCAGCAATATTTATGTTTCAAGATTCCTCAGCATCATTGTGGGGCGTATAAATGAAAATCGAGTTGTGATCTTCCGATTTATTCCGCCTGGCGCTCTCATTTTTTATCTTTGGATAGTTTTTGGTGCCCATGCGGAGCTTGCGCCCGTGGCAAGTGCCACCTTTGCCACGCCCTAGATACGGCCCTGTAACTGATTATAAAGATTAAAATTTTTGAAAAAACTTCATTCCAGCAAATAAAATAGAAATCTAAAAAATTTCAGAAGTTATAAGTAAAACGGATCCTTTTATGTGATTCTACATGGTGTTACGTTCATAAAGTACCTTCGGATTAAATATCGAAGAAAAACATAATATCAAAATGAAATTGTACTACCACTCTTCTTATATTATGATGACTTTGAGTCTGGAAATCCACTGGAAACACAGACCGGTGTTCACAAAGTATAGGGAGTGTTCACTTAATAAATAAGAAAGTTTTTCAGGATTTTTATAGAGATTTGAGAAATCTAGAGAAAAATAGTGTTGAGATCGATATTGGTGAAAAAAAGATAAAAGTTTATTTCGTTTTATTTGCAATTGTGGGTGATAACCTAGGACTTAATTCAATTTGTGGTGCCTGAAAGCTTCAAAGCAAACTATTTTTGTACATTCTGTTATTCTTCTAAAAACATTTGTCGGACTATGTGCAATGAAGGTGGCACAACTATAAGAGATTCATCAAATTGCTCGCAACATTTAAGAACATCAACTAATGGAATCAAAGTGTGGGGTCGTGTGTCCTGAGGGTGCTCGCTACAAAAGAATATTGTTTATTCAATGACTTGGACAACTATCATCATACATCGAACGTGTCTTGTAATGTGATGCATGATTCATTAGAATGAATTTGTCGCTATGAGATAGCTCTAATTCTCAATGAAATAATTTTTTTGAAGAAATACGTCAAATCAGAACATCTCAATGAAAGAATCAAATATTTTGATTATGATTGTACTGTGGATTCTGGTAATAAAATACCGCAAATAGTAGATAAGTACACATACTAAAAAAAAATCCTGTTGTGTCGGCTTCTGAATTATTTTCCTTTGTAATATACCCTCCGTTCCTTGTATCCCGGGTTGATAGATTTTGATGATCAAGTTTGGTCTTTTTAATTGATATTATTCGACATTATTCATTATTCTTTCAACCTCGAAATCAACCATTTTGAAATATCCTATCTGAGATATCTTATAACACCACTTTCCTAAATAAAATTTATTTAAGTACTCCGAGCGGAATCTTTGGAAGGCTTTAAAATTAAAACCAATGGATATATTGTCATTCTGTTTTGACAGCAGTGTTCAGAATGGAAGTTAGTTCGACCTCGAAACCTCGAAAGATTTCAACAAAAAAAAGTTGAGTTTGAATTTTGAAAAAATGTTTTCACGGAAAATCTAAGAAAAATGAGTACATTAAAATAATGCTATCCAATTCGGCAATCGAAAACAAAAAATTCCAACTTTGTAGATTTTCCGCCATTTTGGAGATTTTTTCCAGACTTCTACACCACAATTCAAGAGACCACCAAAAAATACTAAGATGTGACCAAAAACCGTTATTTCGAAGGTCACGTGTAACTCAACACAGATATCAGAATATTGCTCAAAGTGGGCATTGAAAACCCTGTATCTCGCTTATGCTTCGAAAACGGGGTGTATGTCATAAGGCAAAAATGACTTTCCCAATGTCATCTATACGGATATATATGTTTGACCAGTTTATGATGAAACACCCTGTATAGTTTATACTTAAATGCATTATTGCATTCAAAATAATTTTTTATTGTTTTATTGATAATAAATGATATGTTTCTCAAAAGCACTCATATTGTAGAACCGAATATTAATTTATTTAGGAGAAACTTCTGAGTATTTTTCAAACAAGTATACAAGTTTGGTATAAATGTCTGACACAATAAATATAATGTTCCATTCATTTCTTCCTAAAATATATAATTTTACACAAAATATTAATTTATTTGTGAGAAACCTTGAGATACAAGAACCTTCAATACAAGAAGGCGAGTTTGGTAGGATTTTCTGAAAGAATAAATATAATGATTCTTTTATTTCTCCCTAGAATATACATCATTACAATCAACGTAGTATCAACAGTTATAAATAAATATTTTGTTTATGAGAAAGAAATACATTGTTCGCTAGTTGTCAAGATAACCAATATTATACATGAACTTACGGTAGTTCGGCCCTATTCAAAGCAGATATTTCTGTTCTGTTTATTTATTTCACTGAATACAAATAAAGGTTTCTTTCAGTATACCCTGCATGCATAGCGTTATTTTTTTTGGTCGAAATTATGTTTCTACATTCACCAGTGCTTTTCGAAATAACTCAGTCCCTCCTACTGGGAATAAAGCAAAATATTAGGTGGAAATTATCAATTCGACTATTTTCAGGCGATACATGCGTGTCGGACGAAGAAAAAATTTTCAGATTGGTTTCCCAATATCTTAAGAAATTCGATCATAGTGAAGGTTTGTATAATGATGCAATCAGATTGAAGCTTCGTAATAAGTTGGAAGATGAAAACTGGCAACTTGGTGCAACATTTCGTGAGGATCTAATTGTTGGGAAATGTAAACAAGTTGTTTTTTTCGGAGAACATCAAAATTTTGATGAGGGTTATTCGAAATTTCAAGTTTATTTCTTCAATATTCCGATAACTATCGAAGCGATCAGATTGAAATTTGTCGTAGAATATACGGACAGGATTCACTGAAAGAATGTAAAGAAAATATCATTTCGAAAATTTCCCTGAATTATTTTTGAAAGAAAAATCTTCGGACACAGAATTCAATGAAATTCGGCAGAGTGCTTCAAATTCAAGTCTGTTCCTAATTTTGATTTCGGTGATACTGCGGGGAAGAGATATGTCCAATTGCGTGGCTGTATGAATTTTTTTTTGAGGTTATTTCCCCAATATTTGAAGAAGAACTGAAGCGATTAGATTTGAACTTACTAGCTAGTTGTAAAATGCCAACGTCAACTTCATGCGCGAGGATCGTATTGTAAAAAATCGGAAAAAATCAAATTATTTCCACTTCTTGTGGAGAAAATTCTATTTGGAAGACTGTTCATCAGATTTAGATGAATATTGGCACATATCTTGAAGTCACTTTCAACAGAATGGTTCAATTTCAATTTCAAAAAACTTTTTTTGGTGTCTCAAGTCACCCGCGGGGGTCGAGACTCGAGACATGCTTATTATTCCTACTATAAGCCTGTCTCGGACCTGTCTAACGTCAAATTGGGACACACCAAGATCCCTTTTTTTGAAGCGGGGAAGGGAGAAAAAAGTCGTGTCGACGCTGTTGTCAAGGAAACGCGGTGCATTTTTAATGTACGAACGTTCTAGAACTTTCGCGACCGGCCGCACTGCTCGCTCGAGAATGTTCTACTTGTTACAGCGTTGCCGGGGCGACAAGCCTTAAATATGGTTCTGCTTATTCGGAATCATCCTATTTTATCGTACACATTATCGTACCTTATTGTTTTTTATCGTACATATTAGATGTGAAGGAAATTTCTGCGAGAATATTATCATTTTTGGGTGAGAATGAAGAAAAGAAGTAATATATCGAATAAGTATAATATATTTTCCATTCATACAAAAAGGTTCAATTACCCCAGTCGAAATGCAAACATACCCTAAATTCAAAACTTTTGGAAAAAATCTTCGAAAATTTTTTTTCATTACAATTTCAATTCATGGAATTTACCGAACGTTAGTTATTGCCCGAATATCATGAATCAAAATTCACCTCTTTATTGGACCAAAAAATATTTGAGATCCCTTTCGTAAATATTTCCATAATTGAATATGCCGACAAAGACGATGAAATGTGTAAATTATGGTGGGTCATAAATAAATTGGGAAATTTCGCTACACTGCAATTTGGAGATTCCGACAATTTATTCATCTCAATCTGTTTATCCTTATAACATTCATAATGGTGAGAGGTAATAAACCGTGAAGGAAAACTATTGAATATCGGAAGGATCGGAAGGGCGAAACTTTTCTAGTCCACTTGCATCTGTGAAACATCGTTATACTATCGTTATAGAATTATTATTGCCGGATTCGTAGAAAAAATCCGTAACTCGCATTTTTTTTATGTTCTCTGAAGGTAGGGAAGAATTCATAAGACCACTAGTCTGGATTTGAGTCGAGTTGTCCAAGACCTGACTGAAAACCTCTGATAATACTCCATTAAAAAATCTAGAAAAGCACTGACGTGAAGTCAGCAGCTTTTAAGCGCTTGTTCACATTGCAAAATGGTGACCTGAAAATTTCAGTCAAATTTCAATGAAATATAAAAATTTTCGAATAAAAAAATATTTTTTCTCGAATTTTTCCAAGAATAATTCTTCTTGTTGATACTATTCATCTTCGAACCAAGTTTCATTTCGATCAGATCAATATTTTTCGAGTTATTGAAAAATCAAAATTTCAAATGGCCGTAGCACAAAAACCATTCAGCAGATTTGGCCCATTAACGAACTTAACCGAGATATTCAGGATCTTAACCTAACCTGAAAGTTTGACGACTTTAGTTCCTTCCTGTCGAAGGATTCCACGGATTCTTCATCAGTGAGTCCAACCTAGTCGTTTGAGACTAACTGCCGCTCAAAATTCGAAAATTACAGACATCGTGACGAAATGATAACGCGCTGTTTCCCAGAACAAGCGCGTAAAAATAAATCCTCAAGAAAAAAATACACAAAAAATCACCAAAAATAATCCCCTCATTTTTGGGGAAAATCCCCTAGTGTGGCAATCCTGCGCGAAACGAACTATTTTTCTGTTATAGAGAATGCCGACAAAGTTGATGATTTCTGGCATCTGTGTTACAGCATGGAACATTTGTAAAAAATCTAGAAAAGCACCTCCGTGAAGGCAGCAGCTTTTGCGCGCATGTTCAATGTAGATGACCGCTTCGGCAACGAATTTAAACTAACGATAGACTTCGTAAACACAATAGCTTCCGAAACTTAGAAACTCGATATTTGTAGAGAAGGTTTGGACGTTAATTACTAAGGCCGAATTCGTGAATGGGAAAAATCCACCCAATGATTTCGCAGATATATCCATTCAGAATTTTATTTTCCCAATATTTCCAAAAATACACATCAGATTGAATTGAAATCCGGTACTTCATCGGAAAATTACAGTTCGAAGGTTCATACAGAATTCAATGAGGATGATATGATAAGAAAATCCCAGAAAATTTTTTTTCAAATTGTTCTAATGACACTATCATCAAGAAATTCTGCATAAAGTTGTCTTTTAGCATCTTCAAAACGCTGCGGAGTTTTATCAGGATTGAATCAGTATTTTTCGAGTTATACCGAAAAAAGGAACGAAATTTGACATATTTTTTCCCGATAACTCTAAAACTCATAATAGTATCACTGAAATTCGTTACACTGCTGTGAAATATGAAGTCCAAAATCAGAGTGGAATTTTTTCTGGATATGATAAAAGGTTTTCGAAAAAAAAAAAATTTTTGGAAAAAAATTTTGGAATTTTTTTTTTTTAAATTTACTGACAGTATGATCCTGACAAAATTTGGCTCAAAGTTGCGCGTCGTTATACTCCACCTAATTGCCAAGTTTGAATCTAATCGTTCGAGTAGTTTCTGAAATAAAAAATAAATAACTTCAAAATTTCAAGTGGCTATAACTCCGAAACAATTCGACCGATTTGGCCCATTAATTTTCCCGAAAATTCTTGAATATAAAAAAGTGGCAACATTGCGCATACCTACAATTTTTTTCAACCATTTGCATAAAAAAAATGTAGAAAAACACTAACTCTGGCCTCTAAAAGTCACCCATTTATATTCCAGGTATTGTTTGCTCTTAATGAGGACGATAATTGAATTATCCATGTTTTGATTCATACCTTCAATTTTTCAATTCGATCAAAAGTGATAAACGAAACTAGAGACTCCATTGCATACCAGAGCACATCGGTCGCCAATTCGAAAAGCATTATTACAAAGATACGGAGACCAACGAATTGAAAACTTGCAAGTTTCATCTTCATTGCAATGCAATCAACATAACTAAATATGATAATTATTCAGAATTCAACAGCAGGTTTCGGAAAATTTAAAAATCTGTTACAACATATCACCCTCCGCAAAAATAGAAATTATCTTTTGTACAAAAAACAAGAAATTGAAAAGTAAGCCCTAAAAACATTTCCGATAGAAATTTTGGAACCGTATAGATCATACCTCAGTAATTTCGAATCTAGAAAAATTAAAGAGTGCATGAATGAGTGTCAATTTTAAGAAAATAGAAAACAAGAATGGGAATTGTGAATTTTTCAAAAATTTTTTGGAAATAAATTTTGGAATTTTTTTTTTTTTAAATTTACTGACAGTATATTCCTGACAAAATTCGGCTCAAAGTTGCGCGTCGTTATACTCAGTACTTGTTGGAAATCTCTGTATATTTGAATTGGGATTTTCAATTAAATGGAAAAAACCTCATGGATTTTCAGAGTTATTTGAGAATTGACAAAAAAATTTAAAAAAATTTAATTATTCGGGTTTCTTGAATAATTTGGATTTTAATTTTGATTGAAAATTCTGTGATTTTTATTATTGTGATTTGATTGTAATGTTGGTGTTTTAGAGTACGACTATGATTCAACTCATTCGGTACTTCTTGTGATCTTCGAGGAAATTCACGATTCCCATTCTTGTTTTCTATTTTCGTAAAATTGACACTCATTCATGCACTCTTTGATTGTTCTAGATTCGAAGTTACTGAGGTATGATCTATACGGTTCCAATATCGGAAATGTTTTCAGGGTTTACTTTTCAATTTCTTGTTTTTTGTACAAAAAAAAAATTCTATCTTTGCGGAGGGTAATATGTTGTAACAGATCTTTTAAATTTTCCGAAACCTGCTGTTGAATTCTGAATAATTACCATATTTAGTTATGTTGATTGCATTGCAATGAAGATGAAACTTGCAACTTTTCAATTAGTTGGTCTCCGTATCTTTGTAATGATGCTTTTCGAATTGGCGACCGATGTGCTCTGGTATGCAGTGGAGTCTCTAGATTCGTTCATCATTTTTGATCGAATTGAAAAATTGAAGGTATGAATCAAATCATGGATAATTCAATTATCGTCCTCATTAAGAGCAAACAATACCTGGAATATAAATGGGTGACTTTTAGAGGCCAGAGTTCGTTTTTTTCGAAAATTTTTTTGGCGCAAATGGTTGAAAAAAATCTTAGGTATGCGCAATGTTGCCACTTTTTATATTCAAGAATTTTCGGGAAAATTAAACTGAATGGAGTGAAAAATGGAAAAATAACTGACAGCATTCTCGCTGAAAAATTAAGTACATCCCCAATTTCAAAAAATACTCAGTGAAGTCAGCGGAACGACCCCCCGTTTTCCCCTATAAAAGTCGAAATTTCTCCAAATTCTAATATTTCACGCGCCCATAGGCAACGTTTAAGCATGTAGAAAGGAGCCTAGTGGCATGACCTTGAGATATAAACGAGGTTTAATGACATTTAAAAGTGGCGGTGTTGCCTAGCTTTAATTTACTACCACGTGGTATTATTTCCTCTTAATGGAAATGGCTTTATTTTGGCCAGGGTAATATTCTGGAATTGAAGTAAGTAATACTCAATTGAGGTCATTTTATAAGGTTTTTTTGGGTTTTCACTCCTAATATGAAAAACTCAATAGTACAAGCTTCAAAAATATTTAATCAATGACTTGCTTCCATAGAACCTGTGAGTTCAATTAGTAAATTTTCCAATCAAATAATAGAATACCTAGAGTTAGTGTAAAGTGATGTGTACACTCATTCAATGGAAAGTTAAGTTAGTTATCGTTCTTTGTTGGGTATTGCTCAGTTGTTCGCTTCTATGAGATTTTGTCTTGATGTGGAACTGTGATTCCATCAAACATCGAGTGTGTATGTATGCAACAAGATTTAATTGGTTAACAACAATTCAAAGTGAATTTTGTATTTATTATCCTCGATACCAGTTTAGGGTACTGTTCAGAGAATTATGAATGTTGGATTTTTCGTACTTAAATGATTTAATTCAATGAATCGTTTAAAAGAAGTAAATAGTTCATGGATTAATGTAAAGTCTTACTATGGTTTTATGTCAACATATTTTTCTGATATTGTATGTATTGAGTCTTTCATACTTGAATTCAAATGAATAATATAAAGGAATATATTGAGAAGGCTCCAAAACAAGATACTCATTGAGTCTTTATACAAAAAAAAATGTTTGATTCATTCGTGTTCTATTAAGCTTTTAAAGTTTTCACGAATACATATGGATTATTCTGATGGTGGTTGAAAATAATATTTCTATGTTATTCGAAAACAATAAGAACTTCAACAGAAAATATCAGTCGAAAATATAAATTCTGAAACATATAATTACAGCTTGCATCACAATACTACATCTGTATATGATACAAACGAAATAAACGCGTATTTCATATATGTCGACAATATTCTGGCTAGGTATATAATTTGAAGAATGGTTGTATTAATTCTTCCGGCACTAACTGAGTGCTTTTGTGATGCAGGTTTGGATTTCAATTATAAAAGCTAAGTTCGAAAAAAAAATCTATAGAGTATGTGGGAAAGTAACAACAAAAGTATCATTCTGAAAACTCCCAAATAAATATCCGATGAATCTGTAATTTGGTACACTTTCGTTAAATACACATGTGATTGCTAAAATTTATGGAAATCTCATTTCGGTTGAACTTAAAAAAGCTTTACCTATTTCAATCTGTTTTCAATTTGATCATTTTCATCAATTTGAAATTCATTGTTGTTCTCCTCTTAAACTAAAATTTCATCATCATCTGGCAACTGTCTGTTTCAATTTAGTTGAAATTCGAAATTGATCTCTTTTGGTTTAGGTTCCTAAAAATAGAAACTAAACATAGCTGATGATTGGAGTTCAGTTTCAAGTTTCGAATCGCATTAAATATTGATTTACTTTTCCAAATCGATTTCAGAATCACAAGATTCTGGTCCCTGAATGTATCAAGAAAATAATAATAATTCGGAAGAATTATCCCCCTAGAGCAAAATATGAACCACTACAGACATAATAAATCCTAAGATTACCGCAACACGTTTCGAACGACCTTGAATTGTTTTATGTCACCAGTATGAAAAACCCGATTATTCAAATATGCCAATCTGCTATGCTTTTCGAAACTTCCGTTATGACCATATGAAGCAACCTCTCTCCAAATAATAAAACGTTTGGGAATGTTTTTAACTTCGTCTCATAGAGAAATTTATAGATTTTCCATGCTGGACTTTCGTTCCCGTTCAGCTATCCAGGAATCCAGGTGTTGATCCCTCCCAACGCAGACTTCTTGATGGTAACGATTAGATAACCAAGTAATGATGGAATTAAATTCGATCATACCAGAATTTCCGAAAATATTGAGAAGATAAAACTCCGATGGGTGTATCTTCGAAATAATGGTACACATTACCCATGGAAGCATTCTCGAATTCAGTAGGAATTAAACCATATACAGAGTGAGTCACGAGGAACATATACTTCCACATCTCAAAAAACTTGAAGTTTAACTCATTCAACGGAAGACACTGAAAAGTAAATAGTGAAGATATCCCTTCAAAATAAGAATACATAAAATCTTGGATTTGCAAAAAAGTTGATGCTTTCACATTCTTGATACTTATTATCATTGATTGTCTCAGCCATATTCTAAAATCAACAGGGCAGGCTTCGAAAATTTTGAATTTTTTCGCCTTTATTACCGCAGATCTCAACAAAAGCCTAGTAAAATTCATTTGAAATACAATAGCAAACTGAGAAAACAGTGTCCAAAAAATTTTAGGAGAGCACTGATGTGAGGACAAAGCTGCTCACGTCAGTATTTCTCTAGATATTTGTCGATGAAATTCCTGGATAAAAGGGTATTCCTCAAGTTATTGGGGGTGGATGAAACTATAACACGGCTTTCATGTAAGTATTTTGATCTGTATGTTTGAATGAATTTATGCTCAATATAGCTATTATATATTATATAGATTTTACTATTATTTGCATTAAAAGTTAATTAATATAAGACCATTACTTTATTCATTAGTATATAATATAAATGTATGCTTTCACGACCATATAGATTGATTAAATAAGTTCATATCTCATGTTTTGTCAGTTATTGAATTTCGATATGTTTTCAAATAATATCGAGAGCATGGGTTCGTCAAATGAAACCATAAAAAATGAAACGTGACGAAAACCTAAAACCTCCTTGTTTGCAGGTGCCGACAAATTCCGAATATTTGCGACAAACGGATCCATAAATCGACCACTTGTAACGTAACTCACTAATATAAATCCCAAAACACCTTATTTGCAGTGACGTCACTCAAAAACCCGAAAACTTACTAGTTTGCAGGTACCTACAGATAAAATTCGAATTTTTGGGACTAGACGGGTTTGCCAAATTGACCCCATAAAATGTATATATTGATATGTAAGCCGATCCCACACTTCCTTTAAATTATAGAAATAGCTAATATTGCACGATAGCTTCGACAAGGCATCGACCGCTATCGTTCTGCTGAATCAGCAATTAGTATATAAGACCTTATTCTTATCAAATCCATCGAAGTCGATAGATATCAGTTGTGTAGAACGTATGTAACATTTTCTGAATAAAACTTCTCTTAGTATTTTTTAAAAAGTGGTTTTTCGAGAGCAAAAACATAATTGGCGACGAGGATGGGATGTTGCTAGTATTACTATAGAAAAGTATACGTGAATTTCAAATCTTTGAGCATCATCCAAAAACCCGAGTTTCTGAAACTGCGACGAAAAATCCAAAGTGAAATTCCGACCAAAAAATTAGAAGCTCAACCAGTGCAGCGATAGAAAGGCCAAGACGAGTTGCTGAATCCCTGAAGCAATTGTAAGGTGAACCAACCCTGACTTGATCTACCCTGCAGCCCTTGAGAAAATCACCCTTTGGAGTTTGGAGATAGCAGCCCAGACACAAGGTTTAAATAAGAGTAAGTTGATCTATTGCTTCCCTAGTTTTTCCTACTTCCCTAGCCCAAAGGAATAGAGTAATTTTAATTTTTTTGTTAAGAAACAAATTGAATAGAAATTTTTTTTTTTTCTCAAAATTGATAATTTAATAAATAAATTTAATCAATTAAAAGTAAATATGACTCAACCAGCAGTCAATCAAGCCTCAGTAGATATTAATGACTTAAAATTATTCGGTGATTTATTACCAAAATTTGGAGGTAATTCTCACGAATTACAAGCATTTCTTGTAGAAATAGAAAATTACATAGAAACTTTTGGACGAACAAACGTAGCTAAGATTGATCATTACTGTTTTGCAATGATTAAGTCAAGAATTATTGGAGAAGCCCGTATAATCATAAATTCAGGACCTATCCCTAATAATTGGATAGAACTAAAACGTATTTTGATTGATAAATTCGGATTCAGAATTAACTTTGCCGTTTTACAAGATACATACCAAAACATGAGAAGGTCACATAGAGAATCTTTACTTGACTTTATAGAGAGAATCAAACATACCAAATTACAGTTCGATTACCAACTGCAAATGCAAAATTTCACAAATAACGAACAAATGATTTATAGGAATATTTCGGAGAAAATCGGACAAAGAGTCATTTATAACAATGTAGGTGAGAATGTTAGAAATCTATTAGATAGTAACAATAAAAACTTTGACGACACTTGCAAAATGCTGGAAAATCGCGAAATAAAAAGGCAACAATTAAATTTCAATCATTTTAAATCATTTTCGCAGAATCCTCAAATGAAACAAGAACAACGAAATACGCAACCCTACACAAACAATATCCCGAACCATCAAAACCAAATTACGTATAGAAATTTTCCCAATCAAATAGAAATGAATAGACAAAATATAAATCCAAATAATAATATGACTTTTCCAAGTCAACCCATTCAAATTCAACCTCGAATTCAACCTAATCAGAAATTCTTCACCAACGAACAAGTTTTTGGCAAACAAAAAAATGTTTTCGAACCAAGTCCAGATCAAAGACGAAGTAACAAACCAGAACCAATGTCAATTAGAACACGAGTGTTACCACAAAAACGACAAAACGACTCAACAAGTATAGTCCAGAGAAAACCAAATTATCAACCTCGAGAAAATCATTTCAGGCCTAAAGCTCCAACAACTTTTATTTCGGAAGAACTAACAAACACTGAAGAACAACTTGAAGTAATTGAACAAGATCAAAATTTCAGTGATGAACAAGAATTTTATTGCCAAACTGAAGATCAAATTGCCGATTTATACCACGAAGATCAAAATTTTCAACCGCAAGCCTATCAGAGACACATGACCTAAATTTTAATGACGAAAGAATAGCTACTCTTCCATTCATACAGTTAGAAAATCCTTCATGTAAACTGTTAGTTGATTCAGGTAGTTCTATTTCAATAATGGACCCAATAATTGCATATAACTATTTTCCAAATTCAATTTATGAAGAAGCTACTCAGTTCACAACCGCAACTGGTAAAGACTTCTGCAAAAACAAAATGTTATTTCCCTTAAACGTATTTGGCTATAACACAACTTATCCATTTGTCGTATACAAATTTCATCCCCAATATGATGGTGTAATAGGATATAATCTAATGAAAGATTTACAACTAAATTTAGACTTGAAAAACAAAATACTTACCAATGGAATTGTCTCTCATAAACTTCACTTACAACAAGTTAAACCCAGAGAAAAATTACCGATAGATTTAGATCATTTGAATGGAAATCTTAAAAACCAATTGACCAAAATTTTACAAAGTAATAAATCTGTTCTACAATTACCAGGACAACCTCTAAATTTTACTAATAAAATAAAACACCACATCAGAACCATTGATAATAATCCAGTTTACGTAAAAAGATATAGATACCCGGAAATTCATGAGGAAGAAGTAAAAAATCAAATTCAAGATCTTCTAGACAAAAATGTAATCAGACCAAGTATTTCTCCATGGTCTTTTCCTATTGTTATAGTTCCAAAAAAGTCAGATAAATCAGGAAAACAAAAATGGCGAATGGCAATCGATTATCGAAAACTAAATGAAAAGACTATAGATGATAAATTTCCAATCCCTAATATCGATGAAATTTTAGATAATTTGAAGGATGCAAAATACTTTAGTACCATCGATTTAGCATCAGGTTATCATCAGATTGAATTAGATCAAGAATCTATTGAAAAAACAGCTTTCGCTACAGATAGTGGACACTTCGAATTTTTAAGAATGCCTTTCGGATTAAAAAACGCCCCTTCGACATTTCAAAGAATAATGAACAAAATTTTACAACCTCTTATCGGAAAAATTTGTATTGTATACATGGATGACATTTTAATATTTTCAAAAGACCCAGATAAACATTTGGCAGATATTCAAACAGTGTTAGAATTACTCAAGAAAGAAAATTTGAAAATTCAATTAGACAAATCTTATTTTTTCAAAAACGAAGTAATGTTTTTAGGATTCAAAATTTCGAACGAAGGTGTAGAACCCAATCCAGAAAAAGTAGAAGCAGTAAAAAATTTTCCAATACCGAAGACTCCTAAAGAAATCAAATCATATTTAGGCATGATAGGATATTATCGCAAATTCATTCCAAATTTTTCTAAACTCACGAAACCATTAACACAATGCTTGAAAAAAGACTCAAAAATAAATTTGAACGACCCGGACTATCAAGAAGCTTTCAACATCAGTAAAAACATGTTATTAAATCACCCTATTCTTAGATTTCCAGATTTCAATCAACCTTTCATTCTAACCACCGATGCATCAAAATATGCAATAGGCGCAATTTTATCACAAGGAAATCCACCGAATGACTTACCGATAGCTTTCGCAAGTAGAACTTTGAATAAAGCAGAAATAAATTATTCTACTATCGAAAAAGAGTTACTTTCGATTGTTTGGGCAACAAAACACTTTAGACCCTATTTATTTGGTAGAAAATTCACGATCTATACAGATCATAGACCACTGACATGGTTATTTTCATTAAAAGAAACATCCTCAAGGTTAATGCGATGGAAAATAAAATTAGACGAATTCAATTTCGAAATTAAATATCGAAAAGGTGTTAATAATAATGCGGATGCCCTTTCTAGAATTAAAACGGAAGAATTCAATGTTAATGAAGAGGAAGATTCACTATCAGATCTAGAATCAATTATACCTCATATATCTCACGCCGATCTAAATTTACGAAAAGAAGATTTCGATGAACTTTTAAAAATTAATGATGACGAAAATTTAGATTCTGAAACTATTCACTCAAACGAGGAAGATCCAATATTAGAAATTCCATATACCGAGCGTTCAATAAATGCTTTTCAATACCAAATTATATTCAAAAGTGGAAATCAATTTAACGTTTCCAAAATGAAATTACACAAAGCATCAAAATTCAGACTAATAGTATCCATTTCAGAAGAAACTCAATTCACAAAATTTCTGAAAGAATATATCTCTCCAGAAAAAACATATTGTGTTTTCTTTCAAAACAAAGATATGGAAAAACCATTCATTCAATACGCACAAAATCTATTCAAATCAGGAAGTTTCAAATTCAAAATCTCGAATACTTTCTTACAAGATGTAGAAGATGAAGAAGATCAAATAGAAAAAGTCAAATTATACCATGAAACTAAAACAACTCATAGAGGCATACACGAGAATGTAGAAAGCATAAAGAAAAAGTACTATTTTCCCAAAATGTTTTTTAAAGTTCAACAATTCATCAATAGCTGTGACATTTGTCAGCGTCAAAAATACGAACGAAAACCTAATAAATTAATTTTCAAACAAAATCCTATCGGTGAAAAACCTTTTGAACACTTATACGTTGACACGATAAACATTTCGAAAATTCCATGCCTCACAATAATAGATTCATTTTCTCGACACGGACAATGTTTTATACTCAAAAGTAAAACAGCAGTGGAAATTATAGAATCACTCATACGATATTTTTCAAATCATGGTACATCGAAGAAAATTACAACCGATAATGGCACGGAATTCAAAAATATTTTATTACAGGAATTCGCTTCGACCCATAACATAGAAATCCACTATGTAACTAATTACAACCCCACTTCAAATTCTATTGTGGAAAGATTCCATTCAACCTTGATAGAACAAATAAGAGTAATAGAAGATAAAAACTTGAGTTTAAGAGAAAAACTAAATAGAGCCTTATTGAGCTATAATAACTCAATTCATTCCACACTGAAATATAGTCCCTTACAAATTATTAAGTCAGATTTGAATTATAGTCTACCTCTAGAAAACACAGATAATGAAAAAGTATCAAATTACATAGAACAATACAATCAGAATTTAAAGGAAATTTCGGAAATTTTGACAAAAAACAATAAGAAAAATGAACTCAAAAGGCAGAAAGAAAATGAAAAAAGAGAGGAAAATGTACCTCTAGACGAAAATCGCAAAGCATATCTGAAATTACCAGCTGACGCAAAATTAAAACCCCGATTCAAAGAGTCCAAAATAAAAATCATAGATAATATACTTATTAAGGAACCTGATAAAGGACATGTTTATCATAAAAGTAGAATAAAACAGCGAAAGAAATAATCATCATTTGTTTCAGGATGGTTACCCTTCACATACTAATTTTCCTACTCTTTCTGAAATTCAACATTTGTCTTAAAACAACGGAAATTCGTAATAACATTATTTCATTCAATGGTCCCAAAACATATATAGTAGAAAAAGATCACATTCTTATGTATCATTATAATCTATCCCAAATGAACTCAATTTTAACTAAGCACGAAGAAATTCTAAAAAACATGACATTCTAATGAAACCAACGAAACAATGACACACTACCTATACGAGTTGACGTTGAACCAACTACTTTCCAATAAACAGACTTTACAAGAATTGATTCCAAACAGGAATAAACGAGGACTAATAAATTTAGGAGGAAGAATTTCAAAATTTCTTTTTGGCACATTAGATGACGAAGATGAGTCTCTTTATAAAGAATATTTTCAAACCTTACAGAATAATGTGAGCACCCTGAAAGTCAATCAAAATAGAGTTATTAGCGTAATTAATTCATTATCTGATAAATTCCATAATCAAAGTAACATAATGATCAGTCAGATAAATAAATTCATGAAACTTCAACAGGTTTTAGACAAAATAATTCTTTTACAATTTGAACAAATTAAAATTTCTAAAATGCTATCAGAACTTAATACGGCTGTCAGTTTTGCCAGACTGCACTTATTGCATGAATCAATATTACCCCTAAATTATTTCAGAAACTACATCCAAAGCAATGATTTATTAGAACATCTGATATACCTAAAAGATTTCTACTCAGTCTGTTTCACTTCAGTTAAAGTTCAAAATGAACAAATAATATTTGTAATTAAGGTACCTTTGGTAAATCCAATCCCTTTTGATACCTATGAATTAAAATTCATCCCTTTCCTAAATACCTACCCAATAGATCAACCGAAATATTTATTGGTCCATCAAGAAGATGTCAAATGGTCCCTCTACGATGAATGTCAGCAGGTGGAAGAATCAATGTTATGCCCTCAGAACAGTTTAGTGCAACCGCCCCTGTGTTATAGTGAATTCGTGAAAGAAAAACGAGAAAATTGTGACAGAAAAAGTGCCCCTAATATGACAGACTTAATTTTACTACCTAATGGAAATTATTTATCTATTTTTAATGATAAAGTGAAAGAAAATTGTTCAGGACAATTATCTTACGAACATTCTCCAGGAAAAATCCTGTTAATAGAAACAAAATGTGAAATTTCAAATGGCGAAAAAACATTTCGACCATCAACAACAAACCATATTTATCACAAATTTCAATTGATTGACTTAACATTGTCAAAAATTAAAGAATTAATCATAAAACCTATTAATTTCACAAATTTTAATGACTCAAATTTATACAACTGGAATTTACATCCAAACTTTATTTCCACAATTTATTTTTTAATAATAATCATTTCAATAGTAATAATCACTATTGCATTATATAAAATGTTTATAATAACTTTTAAAAAATTAATTGATCAACAGAGTTCAACCACTGGGATTGAACTCAGTTCTTTAAAAGGGGGAGGTGATATGTAAGCCGATCCCACACTTCCTTTAAATTATAGAAATAGCTAATATTGCACGATAGCTTCGACAAGGCATCGACCGCTATCGTTCTGCTGAATCAGCAATTAGTATATAAGACCTTATTCTTATCAAATCCATCGAAGTCGATAGATATCAGTTGTGTAGAACGTATGTAACATTTTCTGAATAAAACTTCTCTTAGTATTTTTTAAAAAGTGGTTTTTCGAGAGCAAAAACATAATTATATCAATAGGGTGATCCCCAAACCTTCATTTTGCAGATGTAAGATATTGCCGCTATGGATAGGATATAGCGATAGAAAATACCAAAAAACCATTTGTGCCAAAACCGTTACTTAAAAGCAACCGAGGGTTTTAAAATAACATCAGGCAGGCAGACCGCTCCTTCCGAGATAACAAATCGTTCCAGACTATAGCAAGGAATTCTCTAGGTTTTACCTAGAAATTACTGGATTTCAATTTGATCTGATCTGAATTTTTGGAAATATTGGAAAAATAAACTTTTGAATGGGGACCTATATCTACGGAATCCTTGGATGGACTTCACCCGTTCACGAATTCGACCTTCGGAATTAAGCCCCAAACCTACTCTACAAATATCGAGTTTTTGAGTAGTTCTTTTCGGGAGTTATTGTGTTGACAATCGGCCGTTAGAACCAACATTTACAAAAATACAGACTAGACCGGATTGAAATCCATAACTTCGTCGAAAAATGACAGTTTGTAGATTCATACAGAACTTAATGATGATAATATGATTAGAAGATGACAGTACATATTGAATATCTGAAAAAAAAATCGGAATTATTTATTCAAATTGTTCCAATGCCACGATCATCACGAAATTTCGCACAAAATGGTCAATCAGCATTTTCTAACTAGCTGCCTATCTCAATCAAACAATATGTGTATAGATATTACTATAATCTCCCATGTACCTTATAAGGTAGTGAAGAGAACTCAGAAACGTATTAATATACGATAACGAGGGTTTGAAGAAAACAAAAAGGGAAGCGAATAGAATAATTTATTACCAAAATAATATATAAGCATTCAAAGCTTCAAAAAACAATAAATAAAAGTGTAAATGAAAAACTGAAATACATTAGAGAACACACATGCCAACAAAGGTCATAACGAACATTTCAATTAAATAAACATCGGATTCGAACATTTTAATATAACTTTTTTTAATTCGCCAAGATATATAAGATTCTG
This sequence comes from Myrrha octodecimguttata, assembly GCA_958510865.1. Lineage (NCBI taxonomy): Eukaryota > Metazoa > Arthropoda > Insecta > Coleoptera > Coccinellidae > Myrrha > Myrrha octodecimguttata. Next base: position 1,583,257 of record OY294064.1, on the reverse strand, counting down.
AAAATGCATGGACGTCGAATCGGAATGGTTTGCGCGCTCGTTTATATTCATATCTGAATTGTCTCAATGCTCGACAAGTCTCAGTGGGGCAGAAATAGGTTTCATGTGTCAGTGTAACTCAAGAATCATACTATTCATTTAATCGACATTTGATCCTCTTTCTGTAGTACCCATAGCTAAGAAGCTGATTAATAAAATACTAGAGATACGATAAATTTATCGTATTCTTCTCAACATTTCGATTTTTTTTACAACTTCTTCTTAACCATGCGAAAACTCGTGTAGATATGGTACAACGCAATTTTAATTGAATCGGTATAATTTGGGATCTCGCAAATAAAATTCGAACGATGATATCTTCGACATATTTCCAACCCAAACATAACCTTATAAATTCTGCAGTCTCTAAGTTATATCTTTCGAAAATGATTGACTCTCGTGTGCACGCACAAAATATAATTTGACCGTGCGCGCAAAAATCCTCAACTCAAAATTGAATTACTCAAACAAACCTGATTGAAATTTTTAAACTTTTTCCAGCACGAATAATTTCCCGACCCGCTTGCTCGGTCACGTTATTTGCGGTATAGCACATACTATAAAATATAATGATAAGTTCCTGGTTCCTAATTTTCCTATAAATACCATCAACTGCGCCGCTGCATGGAAGTACCCCACATGCGAGAAAAAAAGTAGTATTTATAAGACAGGGGTGATTTTGATCAAGCCTATCGGTCGTAAACGTCTTCGAAATACATTACCCTTATCAAAGCCGGAGTGATGAAAGATTCGGCGAATAATGTGACGGTCTGAATCTCTTTGTCATGCCGCTAGCGCGAACATTAAACTCCCTCTGAACTTGCCGCTAATTGAGGTCTTCAGTGTTCGAATAACAAACATCTGGACGCGGGGAATCGTAAATCCACCGATAAGTGTAAATTTATCATCTGTTAATTTATTGGTAATGATAACAACTTGCCGCCGCATATTGTACAACAGGTGCATGCACTAATGCACCGCTCTAAAATATGAATGGACTTTGAAGTGAAGAAACATAATTTCAAGAAAAAAAATCTTAGTTTTGCGCCCCTAGTTGGTTGGTGCCCGTGGCAAATGCCTCCCCCTCCACGCCCTAGATCCGGCAGATGTTATGCATTATGAAAATTTATGATTAAATAATAAAACTAAGAAAAGCACTGCCGCGAAGGCAGCAGCTTTTGCGCGCATGTTCAGTACTCACTTTAATTTAATTTTTCTAATTCCTACAGAACGAAGTAATGAAATTCACAAGCCCATTCAAATCTAGAAATCTTAAATATATTTCAGTATCCGAAATTTTATCTTTTCTGGGATCAAAAGTTTTTTTTCACGGTCAGCCAATCGTTTTCTCCGGAACAAGCACCTTAACATCATAATGTCTGAACTACGTCTCAAGTAATTTTTTCTGGACGAGCAATGCATAAATCTCAATGAAAAATCATATACCAACCTATAACTTACTAATAATGCCTCTTTGAGCTTTTCAACCTGATCGATGCATTTCAATGATCGAAAATCCTGGGTTCCATTGGGAGAACTCATTTCCATAATTAATTGATAGACTTATATTTGGTACAAAGTATGAAATGAAACATGGGGAAATCCACATACATGCAAATTAAGGAAATAATACTCACTTGCTAAAAGTATCTTCGCATATATGGAGCTGGATACATTATCCAAAACAAATATGTCTTTATTCGGCAAATTAATCTCGATGTTACACAACCGAACACAATATTACAATAATTTCAATAATTATGATAAGAAATTGAAATGTTGTTGGTGAATTATGTCGATATTTTTGTGAAAGTATAAAATCAGCATTCACACCAAAATTTTTTCTGAGTGTTCAGCATAAAATCTTTATGCTTCCAATGCATTATCCTAAGCATGACCGTAGGTTAAATGCGAATTTCCTTTTTGTTAATTCGAATATGTTGTTATATCTTAAATCCAATAATACTATTTTTTACAATACACAATCATAAACTTGTTAAACAATATCGAAGGTGGCAACAAATGACGCTGAAAAATCCTGGTATTGGTGTTATTGTTTTTATGAACGTCATTACAAAGCACAACCTACAAGATATTAAGGCAATATCCTCGAGTTGGCCCAACTTCTTGAAATATTCAATCTTTCTAAAAAATTTGTGGAGATGAAAAGTTAGTTAATGACTTGAGCTTTTCAGCTATTTACTTCTAAAAGGGAAATTTTTCATCCAAAAAAGTTTTAAGAAAAAAAATGTTAGGTGTTGACTATTTCAACCTCCTCTAAGAATACTTCAGAAAACATTCCAAAATGTGAAGTTTTATTGACAAATAATATTCATCCAGTTTCGTGTCTTCAGCTTAATATACGGGGAAAATAAAAAAGAGAAACAAATTTTTTGTTAATCTTCGGAAGGGTGTAACGTTTCCAGGGAAAGGTTTTTTCAAAAAATTTCCTACCAAATTCCTACCTTGATTTTTCGGTGTTATTCAGATACACCCTAAATATTTCTTCATATCAATCACATAGTTCATTCAAAAATTTTCAGTTTTTTTTTCGCTAGTTAAAACGGGGTTTGCTGGTTAGTGCGTGCGGGACCCCCTAAGCTCGATGCATTGCCCTGGTTTGCACCTGTGTATAGTATAGTGTACTTAAGATAATTGCTTTAGATCAACAAACAAAAAAACAAAAAACAATAAGAAGTATACATAAACAATTAGAAATATATACCGATATTGTCCTATGAGAACTCTTCTATGTAAAATGTTCGAATATGTTATAAGGAATGAGGAATCCTCGTTTTTCAAATTTATATGTAATAATGACATGAGTTCATGTTTCTCAAATATTTTCCTCACTGATCACTAAAATTTATATTTGGGTGGAAAATGTCGCACGATGCAGCGTTAAAGGTCATTCTGCGGTTAGGTTAAAGGAAGCATAATAAAATTCGGCTATATTTACAGTGATTACGTGATTAAGGTAAGGTTGAAGTTGAAGACAGAGAGCTATTGAGAAGGCCATGGAGAAGGCCAACGACCAATGAGAGGCAACGAAATGGCACCCTAAATGTAGAGGCGTTGACGCTACTTTATGATTGGCTCTTAAATGCATGCAGGTTTTGGAAGGGAAGATATTTTTCGGTGGCTACGAGTTGAAGAATCACTTACCACTTCTTGTAGTTTTGTTCTTGTTGCAGCTACTGCGTCAGGTTCAAGTGTTTCCACGTCTTCGAGTGAATAGGATTATAGTTTTGTTGTGCCAAAGATTGAAATAGTTGTATATTGTGATTTCATAATTTTTCGTATTGTGTATTAAACCCTCACTTATGTAAGTACAATTAATTATGCTTTCATCCTATCCTCTTCATGTTCAGTGAATTAAAATATCTATTTGTATATTTTTGTGATCATCTTATTCCGAATTTTATTCACTAGTCTTTAAATTATCTGTTGAAGGTTGAAAACCGAATTCAAATATTAATTATGTTCTTGTTTAATTGTAGTGAACATGTTTGAAAGCAGCAGTCCTGTAAGAGGTCGAGGTGAGATATTTATTTTTATTGAGGTTTTTGGGTTTAGGGGAACATGTTATAGGAAGTTTGCATTGAATTTACTTTTTTCCATAGATGAACCGATGTTCGGAGATTATTTCTTCTATCTATTCACTATATTCTATAAGTATACACATCAGGTAATAATCGCGAGTGTATCTTCCTCAAACTTCTGTGATGACTTATTAAATGAGGTTTCCTGGTCGGATCGGATTTCTTGGCGTTTATGATTTACGGAAATATGTTCGATATGTATGAAATGCGATTTTCAATGAAATGAAATAGTTCGACTACACCCATCTCGAACTAGACGAAATTATTTTATGGCGATACAAGCAAAAACATCTGTGAAATGCTGTGGCCCATTTCACGATATAATCAATTTCCTTCAATTTTTCCCTGACGGAGATATTGTTGATTTCCTTTCACTACTATGTTCATGTAGCTCATTCGGAATCACACGATTTAAGTCATTGTCATTTAGTTCGTCCTCGCTTGATCCTTTTCAACATTTTAAAATTAGGTGCCGTTTGGGACAATAAAAAAATATGAATATTTGTTATGGCGCTATATTTTTTTCGTTCCGACGATATATTTATATCCTTTTGAACCCAATATCTTTACGAGTTGGGAGTTTAAAATAGACAAAAATGTAAGTTCCAATGTCTTAATTGATTCGATATTCAATGTTATTCCTAAAATATTTGTACTAATTATCATCGTAAACTGTATACTGAAAACTGCATGCTTCCAGCGGTCCCATTTCTTGCCGTTTTTTGATAGATCGAATTTAAACATATTGGATCTGCAATTTTTATATATTTGAAACCTCAACTCGTAATATATTGTGTTTGGTAGAAAACAAATAAATCGGAACGAAAAATAAATATATCGTCAAACAAAATGAATATATTGCTTAACTAATAAATATAATGAATCTTCAATAAATATATTTGCAAGTAGACTTACGTCGCAAACGCTGTCTCTTTCATTTATTCTCTCAAAATAATTTTCCCAATATTACGAAAAGGTGCTATGATGGCTAGACAAGAGAGTGCTTATCCACTTGTTGCGGGTATATAAACACAATCGATTATAGATAACCTTTGTCATATTCTAGTGAGTGTCCTGATTGGTAGTGAAAAGACTTCAAAAGGTATACGCTCTTTGGTCCACATCATACACAAAAACGCCCATATGAAAAATAATTTCATTGTTGTGGGAAAGCCAATAAGACAAGATATCGGAAAATAATCTGAATAACTACCAATCATTACACTTCGAAGGTGAAACACGTATAAATATAATATACCTGGTGTCCCACGAATACCGTTCGTTAGAATATTTTTGGAAGGGAATCAAAATTCACGTTTGCAATTTCCGACTTGAGCTTTCACTAGGGAGATGACTGAATGTAAATTTTTTGATATTCGTGGGACTTCCGGTTTTACGATTTTTAAATGGGAAGTCCCTTATTTCTTAACGAAAATAGATTCCTTATGAAATTCTGAGTTGTTTCAGTGTGAAATTATGGAATGTCTGTCAGGAAATTCTTTTTAACGTGAAATTTCAATAAAAATATTGAAAATGATGCTCTGCTGGAACATGGATATCTTTCAGGTTTTTATTTGGAAAAATGCCGTTTTTAGGCTTTTGCTAGGAATAAGAATAATGTTTCTGTAAAAAAGTCCGAATTGAAACTCATGATACAGGAGGCCTCAGAAGCGTTGACAAAATTGGCAAGTTCGAAAACGTGTAAACTCAGTTGTACAATGTACGCGATCACATTTCGAATTTTATTCTTCTCAGAAAGAAAACTATTGTCTTGAAGGGAATTGAGGACATATTGAAATTCATTCAAGATTGAATTCAAGGAACTTCTGAATTTTTGGTTTTGCTTGAATTTTCAAAAAAATTGATATTAAAAATGTTATCGTGACTGCATATCTCAGAAAATAAGAAATTTAAGGGCATTGTTGCTATTTCCATACCTACATTATGTTTCAACGTAGATTCTGATACGGCCATACAAAATGAGGTTCGCATTCGAAAAAATTGAGGTTTCACGTTTTCGAAATCGACAACTTTGACAACGTTTTTGCGACCTCCTGTATCATGAGGTTCCATTCTGACTATTACGGCAGCAGCATTATTCTTACTTCTCACGAAAGCCTTATAACGGAATTTTTCCAAAGAAAAATCTGGAAGATATAAATGTTTCAGCAGAGCGCCATTTTCGATTTCTTCATTGAAGTTACACGTTAAAAAAGGATTTCCGACAGAAATTCAAAAATTTCACATTGAGATAACACAGAATTTCACAAGAAATCTATTTTAATAATAAAATATGGGACTTTCCATTTGAAAAACGAAAGTTGGTGTCACTTCTGGTGAAACCGGAAGTCCCACGAATCTGAAAAAATTTACATTCAATAATCTCTCTAGTAAGTCCGAAATTGCAAACGTGAATTTCGATTCCTTCCCAAAATATTCTAACGAACGATATTCGTGGGACACCCAGAATATTTCACCACATTCTTTCTTTTTTCCTCCCCAGTTCTTTGACTTATTGAATTGAGAGTTACAGTGTGAAGAATATTTTGAAGGGACTAAAACTACAATGAGCAATGAAAAACATCTATACCTTAGGGATTTCGTTCCGGTGGTTTTGGAAAAGATTTTGTTGAATGAATCTCATTCTTATGAAATCATTTGTAATGTTTTTCATTCAAAATGTAATGAATATTGGATATTTTGATACCTTTTTGACAGAGTGTCTCTTTGATGTTTTAAACACCAAAGTGATGCCTTACTATGATATTGCAAACTCACCACTCATATGCTTCTTTTAAAGACCATGTGCACGCATTAAAAACGCTGTTACTCTGATTGAGGAATGTCTATATTTGAGATTCGAGTGCATGAAATCGACTGAAGCAATAACAATTTATGTCCTGTTGTCGATTCAGGAATCGATCGCCAAATTTCTAAACCATTCTTCGATCAAAAACAAACAAAAATTCGGTAAATTATCGAATTCTCAACCCCTACGAAAATGCTCCTCCTAGAATGGTGGTTTACTTTCATTGCTTTCTATTTTTCTAATTGAAACTAAATTCGTTAAAAATATTGTATTCTTCTCGAAATACTCTTGCCACCATTTTCACAACCCCCAAATGCCTTCGCAAAGCAAAGCAAACTGTTACCATATTCTTTTCCTCCTGTATCAATTTTTGAGCGTTGAAAACAGCAAATCAATCGTCAAGAATCTCCTTCATTTTTTTCGACAAAAAGTTTATTTTTTGGCAAATTGGTGTGAATAAGAAAACTTTGGAGTAAAATACGACCTCCATTTTTGGTTTTTGCTTATCTTCATCGATCGAAAAATATTTTTTTCAAACTTTTTATTTGTAAGTTTTATTGTGATAGCTCCAGTTGTTTCAAAAACTCTGGAAATGAATATCGGGCCGTTCTGAAATTCGAGTAACTATTTTCAAATTTCGACGTCAAGGCCTGTGCCAAATTCCTCATGGATAGTTTTGAGGAAAAATTCGAAATATATTATTTTTAAATTTTTCACTGATATCATCCTCATGGAATTTTGCATTATTTTATGCGTCGGTCTTCTACAACTTCTTGAAAAAATTTCAATCCCATTGATCCTGAATTTCTTGAGTTATCTCAAAATTTCGAATTTTTCTCTTTTTTTTATCACCTCCGAAAATGATTATCGGAACGAATCAAAATTCAGTTTCTGTCAAATTTAGACTGCAAAGTCTGTGCCAAATTTATCTGATCAATAGGCAAAAATATCCGAAAAATTTTTCCTAAGAACTCGGAATAAATTGTTCTGAAAATTTTAAGGTTGATCCCCATAAAATTCGGTTCGTAGTTGAGCATATGTATTCTTCAATTAGATCCGAAGTTTCAAACTGATGCCAGCAGAACCTTTTACGCTATTGAAGAACGAATCCCATAATTCCTAATAGGCATTTCTCCGAAACGGTACTGTAGATATCAACCATTAACGAAATCAACCGATATAGGTACTCAGATTATTGACCTGACCTGTAAATTTCAAATCGCTAGGTCTTTTCCTTCAAGAGAAATAGTTCCTATGGACGGCTGAACAACGGACAACTGAATCTCTTCAGGAAGCCCAACCTAATCATTTGAGACCATTTTGGTTTCAAAATTCGAGAATTACTGACATTTGTGCACGATTAAGAAGAAGCGCGTGAAAAGATTTCAAGCTGGGTCCAGATGAGATGAATTTTGATGAATAGTGAGATTTACAGAAGGGCAGAATGTGATCTCAATCGTTATCGTGAACGCGGTCTTAACTAAAAAAAATTAAAAACAAAAATTTATTGAGATGTATGGGGTTGACTAAGTTTCAATAACTTGTCAATATCATTATTTTCTAGGTTTTACTGGGTTTTCACACCCAATATCTGAAAAAGAACATTTTTTAATAAATTCTTCAATATATTGAAAAATTAATTAAAAATTGTTTTTCATGGAAAAATCCCCTAGCGGATTGCAGGATAGAACTTTTTGTCAAGGGCAGTTTCTGGGAAAACAGATTGCCTAATGAACAATACAGGAATGATTTAAACGATAAACAAAGAGAACTCTGACGTTACAGAGTACAAATCTGACTCTTATATCAGACAAACGAAAATTTTTTTGGAATTATTTTTTTTTTCGAGTTTTCGTTTTCAGACAAATTGACATTTCTATGAAATCACAGAAACACAGATTCACTTGGTTTCAATGTTTTTCATTTCTACCTCTTTTTAGAGTAAATTCAGCCAAATACACAAGGGCTTTTTCCATTAAAAAAATCAAATTATTTCATTTCAATGGTTTTGTTCTAGAAAAACCCAAAAAATTATGCAAAATCTTTCCAAAATAAGCTTCAATCGATGCTTCTCAATATCAGTTTCCATTGTAGGCAATATCAATGGCAGGTAGACCCTTAGTGTTATATATGTAGGCTGATTTTGCGAGCATATTTAAGCTAGGGAACAACATGGTATCGATTTGCTCAAATGTTTTCCAGATAGTAGTCTCCAACGACTAGATTCGATTCACTGATGAAGAATGTCAAAATAGATTTTTTACGGACAGCCAGCCCTTGTCACGATAACATAATATTACCGGAAACCATTTTACGCGTATCAAAACTAGTAGGTTAAAATACTGAACCCATCATGATGAACTTGGTTACTAGCTAGCAAATATTGATTTACAATGTGGTGAAAAATTTCGTGATGAGAACACGCTGCCTACTTCACATCATTGCTTTTCTGGTTTCGATTTTTGCGCGCATATTCTAGGGGACAGCGTGCTATAGTTTTGTCCAAATGTCTGTAATTTTCGATGATTGAGCCGAAAATGGACTTAAACGACTAGGTTGGACTCACTGATGACGAATCCAATGTCAAAATCGATCCTGTCTGGCCGGCCGTCACCGCAATAACGGGCGTACGGAGGACTCTATCGACTTGAAAATTTCAGGAAGGGTTGCATGTCAAAATACGTAGGTTGAGTTAGCTAATGGGCCGAATCGGCCGAATAGTTTCGGAGTTAAAGCAATTTTAAATTTTGAGGTTATTTTCCTCATATCTCAGAAACAACAGCAGCGATTGAATTGAAACTTGGCAGTTAGTTGAAGCATAACGACGCACAACTTAAGCAGAATTTCGTCGAAATTGTATGGTTACTAAATTCAAAAAAAAAATTTTTCAAAATTTTTTTCTACAAAAATTTTTTTTCTGAAAGTATTATTCATATTCGAGATAAATTTCAGTTATACTTTGAACTTCATATTTCACAGCAATGTACCAAATTTAAATTCGATACTGCCATTAGTTTTGGAGATATTAGGAAAAAATATGTAGAATTTCGTGGTTTTCTTCTCAATATCATTATTTTTTTTTGATATAAATCAAGAAATACTGATTCAATCGTGACAAAACTTCGCAGCTAGTTTGGAAATATTGAAGGGCAACATTGTGCGAAATTTCGTGATGATCTTTTCATCAGAACAATTAAAAAAAAATTTCAAATTTATTTTTTTCAAATATTTAATATTTTGTGATCTTCTCATCATATTATCGTCATTAAATTCTGAATGAACCTTCGAACTGTTATTTTTCGATAAAGTACTGGATGTCAATTGGATCGAATCTGTATATTTGTAAATATTGAGAAAATAAAATTTTGAATGGGTATATCGGCGGAATCAATAGGTGGATTTTACCCATTCACGAATTCGGCCTTCGTAATTAAGGTCCAAACCTTCTCTACAAATATCGAGTTTGTAAGTTGTTCCTTACGGAAGTTATTGTGTTTACTCAGTCAGCCGTTAGGCCGACCGTGAACACAATAACTTCCGGAAGAAACGACTTAGAAACTCGATATTTGTAGAGTAGGTTTTGGGCTTAATTACGAAGGTCGAATTCGTGAATGGGTAAAATCCGCCCAATGATTCCGTAGATATTCTCATTCAAAATTTTATTTTTTCGATATTTTCAAAAATATAGATTAGATCGAATTACAATCCAGTAATTTAACCTAGGGTTCTTCTAACTTGGATGATAAACATCATTTGAGCGAGGATCAATGCTTTTTCTGTGGATTAATAAAATTCCGACAAATTTTCAAATGCTTATATATTTGGGAAAATGACAAATCAGAATTGAATGAAAAGCAACTCCTCTGTTCACTTTCACTTTATTTATTGAGGTAACCCCCAAGTTTCGCCGGACTATTACATTACAACTAGTGTATTTCAACTTCGGCAACAACGCATTTTAATGTGTTCTGAAGAACTATTTCTTGGGAATTTCGAAAAGTATGGAAGTTTTACAGTGACCCGCATTCGTAAGACTACTATATTTTCAATACCGATGCATTTCAACACAGGTAACAACTTATTTAAATGTGTTTTGCAGACCCATTTCTTGAGAATTTCGAAAAGTGGGGAATTCCATAGGTCCGTCTGTTCGTTTTTTTCTGCTGGGTTAAACTAACAGACGGACCTATGGAATTCCCCACTCTATGAAATTCTCAAGAAATGGGACTGCAAAACACATTTAAATGAGTTGTTACCTGAGCTGAAATGCACCGGTTTTGAAAATATAGTAGTTTTACGAATGCGGGTCATTAAACCTCAATAAATACAGTGATGGTAAACAGCGTAATTTCCTTTATTCTATTTTTCCAAGGGGTAATGAAAACGCCGACAAAGTGTTGTAGGTTTCTGTAATTTCAATGAATAAATCGGTTTCTTCTGCTTCTAGGTATGTTCACTACTTATTTTATGTTTATAGTGCCGATATAGACATAAACCTCATAAGAAGTATGCCTATAATATAGCCATTGCTGTTGTAAGTTTTCTTAATATAAACTGATAAGCATCCATGAATATCACTAATTTTGAACCTATTAAAAGCTCTGACGTGAGGTCAGGAGCTTTTACGCGCTTGTTCACATTCGGAGCCATTTCCTCAAGACATTTTGCATGAACTTTTACACCGTCATTTTTCAACAAGTGTAGAATTTCGAATCGATCATATCTGCATTATTGGTAATATTAGGAAAATAAAATTTCGAATGGCTTTATATCTAAGTAATTATTAGGATACATTAATTGTCTCAATTCCTAACCAATCAAATGCGAAGCGCTTCCGAGGAATTCCGAGAGCATTCGTGTGAAGTCGGTTATTGATCGGCTGGATCTCGGCGGGATTTCTCTTAACGCAATCTGTGTTTTGTGTTTTGTGTTTTGTTTACTAACCTTTAATCGACTCACGACTTGATCATAGACCTAAAATAACAATGTTATATTAGGTCTATGGACTTGATACTTGCTACCACAGAAAACAAATATATACTTGCTACTGTTCTGTTATATTTTGAAGAATAATTAGCAGAGCAAATTGTCCAGACGTTTTGAAAAAGCAATTATCATTACTTTGCTACACAATTTGAGATTTTCCCCTAAATTATGGACACTGTAAGGTAGGTTTAATTTATGCATTATGGAATAGTTTTTTGATGAAATTTCGGGTTTCTTGCAGAGTGAATCCACACGGATATTTAATAAAATAAATGAAGCTTTCAGTGTTGCTCAGACAATAATTTAAAGAAAGTTGATTATCTTAGAATATATTAAGAACCTGAACAATATCTTTTTCGGGATATCCCAAAGATTCAGAATTCATCATGCATTGTGATAATTCATCGTGATATTCCTAGCACGTTCTCTACATCTAAATTTATTTATTATTAAAATGGTAATTGATACACAACGAGGCAAAAACATCTTAATTTTGGCCAATATACTGAATGAATAACATGTAGAAGTACTAATGTAAAGCACAATGTACTTTACTGTTTGTTTATAATAATATACCTTATCAAATGGTAATATACTGAATTAATGTAATATTATGTTTATTACTATACATTCTACTGAAATACAAACAGTTCAGTACAATTTACAGTACACCACATATACATTAACGTCTTGTGGACAACGTGAGATGATGACAGTTTTGTTAACTTCAGATACTTCCAAGCAGAAATTCAATTCAAACTGGCGCCAAAGAGACCACGCCCACATCGATTTTGATTGGTTAGGAATTGAGACAATTAATGTATCCTGTAATTATTGAGGGGATTTTAACTTTTCACGAATTAGACCTTCTCAATTAACCCCCAAACTTGCTATGAAAATATGGAGTCTTGTATAGTCGTTTTTCGGATGTTATTCTGGTTAATACGACATATTTTTCCCTAATATCTCTGCGAATGATCATCAGATTAAATTAGAATTTAAAAAAACTGTTGACGAATACTATCTTTAAGGTCTGCGCCGAATTAAATCGAAATCTGGTTAATGAATCACAAAGACAAAGACATTTTTTTTTATGAATATGTGGATAATTTTCGAAAAAAAAATCTTAGTTGCGCGTTGATATTCTCCAAATAATTACGGAGTTTCGATGTGATTTAAACTTCTTAAGATTTTGAGGAAAATATCTCAAAATTTCTAACAACGAAATTTGACATTGATTTTTTCGGGAGTAAATATCGTTTCGAATTGAAATCTTAAACATCGTTGTTGAATATTGATTTTGAGGTCTATGCCAAATTTCGTTGAGATCTGTTCAATATTTTCCGAGAAAAAAAAAATTTTGCAAAAAAATTTGAAACATTTTGGAATAAACATTTTTTAAAAATTTTCTAACAATTGGACCCATACGAAATTCTACAATGAGTTTCGCCTTGGTGTTTTTCACATAATTACGAAGTTTCGGGATGCCGGATGGACGGGCAGAATCAAATTTGACCACAGATTTTTCATAAGTGAGTTCAACTTCGAAAGATTTCAACAATTTTTTTCATTGTAGACATATAAACAAAAAAGTTGAGTTTGAATTTCGAAAAAATTTTCTCATGAAAAATCTTAGAAAATTGAGTACATTGAAATAATGCTATTCAATTTGGCAATCGGAAGCAAAAAATTTCAACTTTTTTCCGCCATTTTTTTCAGAATTCTACATAACAATTGAATTGACCTGTATCTCGCTTATGCTTCGAAAACAGGGTATATGTCATAAGGCAAAAATGACTTTTCCAATGTCATTTATACGGCTATAAGTTTGACTAGTTTATGGTGAAACACCCTGTATATACGGATCATTGGCTGCTTTCATCCCTCCGTAACTAAGCCCCAAGCCTAACTACTCTATTAATGTGGAGTCGCCTAGTCGTTCTTTTCGACAGTTACTATATTTGTGGCTAGATTAACTGCCTATCGTGACTTTGTTGAATACCGAAAAAATCTACCTATAGAATTAAGAAGGTGAAATTTGCGATTAACTTATACCCAAATTGTTATTGTTGCCGATTCCGATTATTTATGAGTTATGGAACCCCTCAGAAGTAAAAAGTAAAGCGTTTGTGCGAGTTAGCAGACCGATTGTGTTATTTGTAGGCTTTGTTACTCATTCCTTATGCCACGTCAGGATCAGCACTGTAGATTGTCTACCCAACAGCGAATTTTTGTACGGTCCCCTGAACACAGGCATAAAATTATTTTTCGGCCTAGGGCTTGATCCCGAAAAGTTTCCCATTCAAACCCCATTTATTTTTCCTATATTTCCAAAAAGGCAGATTGAATCGAATTGAAATTTAGTTCTTGAGAAAACTTGCTGCATCAAGGTTAATTCTGAATTTCGTGGGAACTTCATGAACCGAAGATCATCAATTTTTTCCTCAGGAAGAAAAGGATGTATGGCGTGGTCAATACGGCGTGAATAGATCACCGCTTTGGCAACGAATTTGAACATGCGCGTAAAAAATGCTTACTTGACGTCAAAGCTTTTCTATAATTTTTCAATGAAAGACTTAGTGGAAGCCCTAATTAGACATTATAAGGCTACAGCCATTTCTGAAAACGCAGAAAATTACAGGTTGCCCATTTTGTAAGACCCTCGATTTCCGCTCCATCTCATATCGCCTCCTTTGAGGTGTCCAGCGTGATAACGCCTACCTGGTAACACTTATAGGGCGTGGTAACGCCTATTGGGCGTGATAACTTCCATGTTGAGAACCACTAGATATGAATAATACATACAGAGAATATTATGAGGTACAGTTAACATCTCAAATAATTCGGAATTTGGTTTATTATTTGATAAAATCGAAAACTGAACCTTAATGGTCGACCAAAAAGAAAAAAAATTCAGAAAAACACTGACGTGAAGTCAGCACCTTTTACGCGCTTGTTCACATTGCGAAATGGTGACTTAGAAATTTCAATGAAATAGGAAAATTTTGAAAAAAAAATTTTTTTTTCGAATTTTTCATGGATGATTCTTCTTATTGACACTGTTCATATTCCAACCAAGTTTCATTTCGATCAGATGAATATTTCTCGAGTTATTGAAAAATCAAAATTTCAAATAGCTGTAGCACGAAAACCAATTCGGCAGATTTGGCCCATTAACGGACTCAACCGAGATATTCAGGATCTAAACCTAACCTGAAAATTTCAAGACTATAGGTCCTTCCGCTCGAAAGTTAAAGCGCACACGGCCGGAAGGACAGAATCAATTTTGACCACGGATTCTTCATCAGTGAGTCCAACCTAGTCGTTCGAGATCAGTTTCGGCTCAAAATTCGGAAATGACAGACATCGTGACGAAATGATATATATATATATATATATATTCTTTTGAGAACGAGCATTACATTCTAAGATATATCACAGTGTTAGCAGAGGAAATGTAAAACGGGGTACCATACTTATTTGCGTATGATACAAGAGCACAGATAAAAACCTCAGGAAAAATTCTGTCTCCCCGTATAAGTGTAGTAATTTGTTTATACAAGATGGATGGCATATTTTTCATTGGAAAATAATTTTTTCGTCATCTTGAATTCATTTCGACAAAATATCTTGACATAATATCTGAAACAGAAAGAGGGACAGAAAACCAGAAGGAAGCAGTAAATAATATCACCTACATTTGCTCATGACCGAGAGGGTCTTTCGACCAGGTTCAGTCCTCCAAGCGATGATTTTCAGATCCTCAGATAAACGAAGAACGCTACAGGCCCCTTTATTGGGGAATCATCTCCCATAGATCCATAATTGTTCATTTCGAACTAGAAATCTAATAAAATATCGGGAATAAAGTGAAAAACTTGTGACATGTATTATGTCAGGATGACAACGCGATGTTTCCCAGAACAAGCGCGTAAAAATAACCCCCATCCTTGAAAATTTCGCAGTTTACATTTCGAAGTATGTAGATTTGAATGAACTAATAAAACAATCCGTCCTTCCGTTGTCCGGGGCTTTCCTCCGAAAGTGCTGAACCGAAATCCGTGAAACTTGGTAGAAAAATCGGGTGTCACACGAGATTGATCCTCCAAGCTCTTCAGCAGGATCGGTGTACCCCTCAGGGCTCAAACCGTGGGTATATAAGGGAAAAAATTATTTCTCGAAAACTTACCACCGAATTTCCATGAAACTCTCAACGTTGATTAATGTTGCATAACTCAACCTAAAAATTTTCACCCGAATTATTTCCGATCAGTGGTTATAAAGAAAAACGCTGCAAATTATGTTGTGAAAAATCAATGAGTTCTGAATAATATATAAGGTTTTTTTAAGAAATCAATGGTATTGGTTTATTTAACTGATCGAATAATAAACCCTCGTGTAAAATTTGCAGCGCTTTTAAAAACTTTTCTTGTACTGAACCGAAAATGAGGAAGCCTATTTAATACCGTTCGTCTTGGTGGTGCCTTTGTTGTTCATGATTGATTTATTGAATGACATTTCCTTCGTTCAAATGCATTATCATTCTATTTATGATTTTTGTTGACAACTTATTTTGTTCAGGAAATCCATTCCATTTTCGAATATCAGAAGTGACTGAAATTATTTTAGATCTCCCATGAGTAGTTCTTAAATTTTTGTTTCGCACTGAGTTAGAAATTCGAATAGAAAATTGGGTGAATAACTCCTAATATTCCTCATAATAAAATTAATACCATATCTTAACTCGGAGGGAGTATTTGTAAATGGAACGATAATAAATTTGTAGAAAAACATTTTGATCAGCAGATTCATTATCATAACTGCAACAGAGAAAGTATTTGGAACTGAATTTAATGCTCCCCAATGTATAAGATCTCTCAGAAATATTACTAAGGATATGTTTTCAGTTCAATATAATTAAACTGACAAGATATTTTGCGAATAGCTATATCATCCATCAAGCGAACAATTTAACCAACTGGATCTTTAGCCTCGATGTTTATTTTTGGCATATGCTCTAGGGAAAAACGTCACAAATGTATGTATTTTCGAATTTTCTACCGAAATGGCCCAGCATAACAATAAAATACGACTAAATGAAGAATAATTCGATTGTCAGTGGGCTGCATCTAGTTTGTAAATGCTGAAGGGCAACTCTGCATTATTTCCTGATGATCGCGTCTTTAGAGCAATGTGAAAAAAAAATTTCAAATTTTTTGTTTCAAATATCCAATATCCTTTAATCTTCTGACCATATTATCTTTATGATATTCTGTATATGAACCTTGGAACTATAATTTTTCGATAAAATAATGGATTTCAATTCGATCTAATCTGTATTTTTGGAAATATTGGAAAAATAAAATTTGGAATGGGAATCACTGCATGGATTTTACTCCTTCACGAGTTGTTGAAAGGATATCACCAAAAGTGAACATGGGCGCAAAAGCTGCTGACTTCACGTCAGTGCTTTACTAGATTTTTTGAGAAAACTATTCGGCCTATTGAAATTCTGAAATATCTATCTGAATCTCATGTTTTCGATCAATACTTTTTATATCAAGCATTTTTTCGATATTTCCAACAGTTTTCGAGCGAAATCGAAGTGGACATAATAGATCTCCTGCATGTAAAACGACTTATCATATTCTTATGTTTTTCTCGTTCTATATCGATACAAAATCATAATGTATGCTATCACACACTTCAACAATTCTCGAATTCTGATTAATTCGATATTACAAATGGCCAAATCGGGACTCAAGGTCGAAGCGGGAAAAACGCGTCAGATCGCCTCTACGTCACTCGTTATTCTACGATTCACCGATCGATACAGCCGACGCTGCCTATTGGCTTCCTAGAGAGGAAAGTACAAGAGATGAAGGAGAGAGTCGATATATCCCGGTACATCACGGAAGCCGCGAAGTTTCGTCCGGTTAAGCCGATATGTGGAGCCAAATTTGAAAGAGCATTTTCTCGTTGAAAATTGACATTTTTGACGACGGTTAAAATTTTTGAGTAGTATTTCCGCTAGAATATCAGATTCCAATGATAAAAAAATCATGCAAAAGACCTATTGTAATTGCATTTTCAGGGCAGGCGATCATATCATAACATAACGAACTACATATAAGCGCATGATATCAGACTTTTCTGACAATGAAAATAAAATATTTTTGAAACGTGTATTGTGTAGGGGGATTGTTTCAAGAATGGACAACGTAGATGAAGAAGAACAGAAAAAAATGTCTATCACTTTTTGGAAAAATGTCCCCTACCCCATCCTGCACGCTGTCGAATTTTTGAGCAGTTTATTTTATATTTTAAGGGTGTAGGGAATGTAACTGAGTGGATCATACATTTCAGCAATAAAGTTCACACATGGTGACACGATAGAGCTCTGTTTGAACCCTATTATACCTATAACACGATACGGTATTTGAATCGTAGATCGTGAAGCCGCGTCCAGATGAGTTAAAAGCTATCCTGATCCGATTGAATTGAAATTCGATACTCGGGCAAATTTCGTGAAGATCGTATGAACAAAACAAGAATTTGAAAATTAGATTAGATTAGATGAAATTAGAATTCTCCAAAATTGTATAGTTCAGAAATAGTCTGTCAAATTTCGAACGAACTTTCCAGTTATGTTATTTCGGAATTATTCTTGAAATAAAATATCGATTCCCAACTTTCTATTTTGTTGTGTATACACAGAGAAAAACATTTCTTTATAACAAATAAAAATTATTTGAACTGAATAAATTTAAGCTTTCAATAGACCGAAATAAACATCTTTGTTGAATGAAGAATGCGAATTCTTTGATTTTATCAAAGAAATATTTCTTTAATTCAATTAAAGTGATATTTAATTCAAGAATCTGTTGTTTTAAAGGAAAAAAAATATTTTATTGGTATAAATTTCGAGGCAATTAAATCAAGACTCTATTCATCCCAATCCAAATGACTGATAATTTAATATAAGTATATTGATTTCGTTTTACAGATTATGATGTGTTGGTCTGAATAAAATATTTCTCAACCCAAAAATAGTAGTTTTTAATGTGATGAAATGAGGTCTCAATCTGTATATATAATAAGACAAATGAAAGAAACTTAACTTATTTCCAAGCACTTTAAATTTTGATACATCATCATACTTACTTGGATTGAAGACATATTATATTACCTTGAAGAACTTATATGATTTGTTTGAAATAAATATTTTTTTGGTTTAAAAAAAATGTTTTTTCAGGTGAAAATAAGAACCCATTCAATGAAAGTATTGAAATTTCTATTAAGAAATTTTTTTTACCCTGTTAAAAAAGTTATGGACATTCAAATGAAAATATATTTGAAACAATTACAATTTTATTTCTAATAGAATCGAATTTTATTGAGGCAAATGAAATATTTCATGACCTCAACAATTCCCCCGAAGGAAAAATGGGCTTGAATTTAAATAATACTTTGCATCAAGAAATTTATTCATTCAATGTCAAAAAAAGTAGGAACCTAGGTACCTAAACAAATATTCAATATAAAATAACAAAAACTCTTAATGAATATCATATACAATAAAAATCATCAACTATAGTTGAACATTGACTATGATTCTCAAAAAGTGTGTCATCAATATCTTTCTTAGTTTTTGTGGAAATTTCAACAAAACTTTTATGTTTCACATTGAAATGACTACGTATTGCTTTCAGATTAGGAAATGATCTATGAAAACCACTTATATTACATTCATATCTTTGCAATAAAGGATGAATTACTTTGAAATGCATGAGCATAGCATCAGATGAATTGAAACATTTGGCACATTTGAAGCATATATATCCAGAACTTTCATCCATTGCAGTAAATTACTACAAAGACACTAAAAAAACTAGTTGAATAACCTGGTTAAGTGGCTCTAATAATCCCAATCAATAAGCATGTCCAGCTTGATAGAACACCTATACAAATTTGCTGAATAATATACAAATCTCACTTAGATTAAACAATCTTGTATAAACGGTATTTTTATATCACTTTTCGTGTATAAACTATAAAAACTCCATTGGATCAAGTACCAAATGTGATGTGATTCATAGGAATATTTTGCGTCCAAAATGTGGTAAGCTGTAAAACAGAAATCTACAGCATCAAGAACTAACACTGTTTTATAAATATTGTTATTTATAACAACATAAGCAGATGTTACATTGCTTAAGCTCTGGCCTACAATAATTAAATAAGGTTGTACTGTCAAACCTCGTTGGTACATAAATTCAATTTATTCTTTCTGAGCTCTTTCTATATCTCCGGGGACTTTGACATGCAAAAAAATTCCATCCCTAGATTCGGTTATTGACGGTTTCCATTGCTTATTACCAGCAACTTTTGTTCGGCCTCTAGGAGGCACCAACGAAGGTATCAGATAAAGTTGGATGGTATGCTTCGAGTCTACAATTAAGGAGGAAAATATTAGATGCAAATTTTTTGTGAGTTAAATGCAGTAACTAATCATTCAAATAGATAGTAGACCCAAGAAGTAATAGAACAATGCATTCTATAAAACTACTGTATGAAGCCTGTGTTGCCTTTTTCCCCTTGAAATAGATTTTCAAAATTAGTGACTGATATTTTCAGATGAGTTAAAAAAAATTTAATGTAGAAAAAAATTATTGTTTTGTCTCCTAACAGTCCCTAAGAAGTATTTGCATACCAACATATAATTTTTGTATTACTTACCAGATGTTATGTTATCCTCTAACATTTGAAGAATACTCTCATCTGCAGCTGACAAATTTGGCTTTCGGGCCTTGAGGATTCTATTGAAAAATTCATCAAATTTGTCCTGGATATTTATATTTGCACCATATGATTTCGCAAAATCATAAGACACCTAGTGGAAAGGAATTTACATTTAAATATTTTGAAAGAATATTAAAAATTAAAAAAAAACACGTCAAAATTATCTGAAATAATGGGGATATAAATATGGAAATCATTATAATTTTCTTCTGAGCTCTGAAGGTAAAAAAATCAAAATTCTAGTGTTTAGTTTGAAAATGGAGTTCTAAACAACTGGCAATGCAATTTATTTTTGTTGCATGTATTCCTTTTCTCAAAAATTATTGTTATTAATTTAAGAAGACACAAGAAGTTTTTAGGTGAATTGAAGGTGTATGAGAACTGAAATTGGAAGTTTACAATTCATACTAATTCATAAGGATATTGGAAACTCTTAAAAATGATTTGAAACCTATTAATTTCATGATGAACCTTTTCTGCTATCAAAACTGAAAATTCTAAATGTAATAAAATAATAACTCAAAATTTTTCGATGAGTTCACTAATTTTTAAATATACATATATACAGTACCTACGCGTCAAAATTATGGACCAAATTCATTCTATCTCAGTTCATAGGAGTTGAAAGTTGTGCACGAACAAAACTGTGATGGTCGACTTTCGTTTGGTGACAAATTTCATCAGGTACCATCGTCCCAAAGTAAATGAGCCATGACAAAGTGCCCATTCTGAAACCTCTTTGAATTAATTAAAAAAAAAGAAATTTTTTTGAAAATTTCTGCACGCCTGTAAAGAAGATACAAAGACCTTGCCAAAAAAAGACCACATGACACATTTTCCTTATTCATAAAATTTAGAGGGTTGATGGATATAGCACAGGGTGCAACAAAAATCCTTCAAAAATGCATAAAAATTCGGTAAAAATGATATAAAAATTGACCTGTTTCAGGATTTTGTTGCCAAATATTTTTCTTCTGAGAAAATGAATTTGTTCCATAATTTTGACGCACACTGTATGGAAGATATTATAAGGCTCAGTTCTAAGATGAAGCATCATCACTATGTTAAATAATACAATCATCAATTTTTTTTCTTACCAGCTCAACTGCTAACTGAGTTTCTAGAATGGGCCACTCTGAGAAGAAGTTCTTCTTCTTGAGGGATACTGTTCTTTACTAGCCAGATTTGGCTATTTTTGGCTGCTTGAGTAGGTTCTGAAAAAGTTAATTTCACAAAAGTTAAGCTTATACAAAAGATTTAAGTCATAATTTTACCTTCTACTAACTGTTCAGAATCTTCCTCCTCCTTCCTCTCAAACTGGAGGGCTCTTCTCAGGGCTGTCAATTTATTCCTGTGCTTATCAACTAATTTGCCACGAGCAACTTGAGGTTTATTATGTCCACAATTAGTTCTTTGATTAAATCCGGTGTCAGGTCGGACAACAGGTCTACTGAGTCAAGATTTTGTTCTGTAAAACAAAGTTACTCAGTTGACAATAGGCCATGAAAGAATTTTCATAAATGGATTTCATTATTTTGCAAAACTATGTAATCAAATTTGATTTGATGAATCATTTAGATATTCCACGAAGATTTTCATTGTACTAATAGATATAAGAAAGGGATATTTATTATAGATTAAAACTCACCTCTGAAATGATCGGTTAAATGACCAATCCCACAGCTATTCAGGAATTCACTAATATCCATCACTAATCACTGAAAATAAGTCGGTTAGATGCTTCAATAATGGCACCGGGCACGCACACGCACACTCATGCAGGCTCAAGCTTCAAGAAAAGTTAGGCGATGGCGTCGACGCTAGGATACATTAATTGTCTCAATTCCAAACCAATCAAAATCGACGCACTTCCGAAGGAACCCGAAAGCTCTCGTGTGAAGTCGATTATCGATCGGCTCGATCGTGGCGGGATTTCTCGCTGCGATTGCGGTTTACTAACCTCTAATATTTCAATATTTGTATTCTGTGCCTGAAATCTATCTAACGCACTAACGAAAACGAATTGATGCTTGCTTGGCTACTGTTCTGTTAGACTGTTACATTTTGAAGAATTATCAATACGAATTGTCCAGACGATTTAAAAAAAGCAATTATCATTGCTATACTAACTTTTAATCTAACTTACTAACGACTTGATACAAAGCAATTATCATTGCTATACCCGGCTAAATATCATTAATAAATTACATCTTTACCACACAATTTCAGATTTTTCCCTAAATTATGGACACGGTGAGGTAAGTTCAGTTTGTGCATTATGGAATAGTTTTTTGATAAAATTTCGGTTTTTTTGCAGAGTGAATCCACTAATTCGTGAAGAATGTCGAAAGGAGTTCACCAGCGTATCAAATAAAAACAAGCACCTCCGGAATATACATAAGCATGATTCTCCAAAAGTGGAAAGGATGCAGAATATTATGTGTTCTCTTTGTCCCAATGAATACAGAGAGATGTTTTCATCCTATAATGATTTGGATCAACATTTCACAAATATCCACAACATAAGAATCACAGAAAGTAGTATCAATTTCAGAAGCCATGAAGAGTTTGAAGCATGGCGAGCAGAGGAAAACAGAAATGTTGAATATGCTTGTACTAGGACCGTTGAAAATAAGAAGGGGGATAGAATTGTATATTACCATTGTAATCGAAGCAATTATAGAGGTACGTAGGACACTTCTGATCATGGAAAATCAACTGTGTTGAATTTTAGGATACCAAAGTAACTGTGCAATACGTAACGTGAAGCTCGGAGGAAGTATTCACATTTAGGGAATGTGTTCTTCAAGATTTTCACTCAAAATTTCGACAGATGGTAATAACTATTAACTAACCATATATTTGTATTGATCTGATTTTAATACCTCCTGCTAGGCTTGTTTACAGTAACATTTGAAGAAACACACGTGGGACATGAGGATGTTTCTTTAAGAGCAAAAATGTGGAATAAAATAATCAATGTTGAGAGACCTACAGCGAATAACTATCAACATAAAATCACTGTGGAAGCACACAAAAAAGCAGAAAAAATGAATGGTAAGATCGAAACATACGAATTTGGAAACTTCAAGGTACCATCTTGTTCGGTGAGTAATAAATTTTATATTGTGAATTGTAAAGAACTTTGTGATAGCGATTGTAGAGCAGGATTTTGTAACATATGTAAAATATGTATACATAGATATGAGTGCCAGTGCTCAGAAAATACAGTTAAAAAAGTACTGTGTAAACATATACATGCTGTATCTTTGCTAGAGGAGAGAAGCGAGTCTGTTTTAGGTTCCCCACATTCAGATGAAAGCGATACACTGTATCTCAACGAGCCTACAGGAACCAAGCTGCGTTACCAGGATGATGTCACCCATTTTATTCAGGAGAGCAGACCACATAATATATCCATTAGTTTCGAGGAAAGAAGAGAGGTATTAACCCTAAAAAAACATATTTTCCGAATGATAAATGAAACTTTCTCGCATGTTTTAAATTCATAATTTTCGGGATCTTTCCATATAGTTTTTCGTTATGTAAAGAATGTATATCTTCATCTTACAAAGTTGATGGTAGTTTGTGTTTTTATATAGCTTAGGTGTAGTTAACATTGCTAATGTTCATGATGCTTATGAATTGTGAAATGTGTGTGATGTTTTGAAATTGGGGATTAATGCGATGTCTGTATAGTTACAATACTTAACATATTAAGGTGCAAATAATAATTATAGTTAAAACTCTATTAACACTGCTTACTTTCTTAAAGTAAAATATTCAATTTTGGAATTTTATCATTTTGGAATGAAATGTACATTGTATTTATACAAATATTGCATTTTGGTTCAGGTGTAGGGGAGTTGGGAGCCTGAAATAAAATTGAAAATAAACTAGTTTCAGACAATCCTTAATAACATTGTTATGTTAGCTTAGGTGTGGTAAATATTGCTTATGTTCAGGTTGCTTAGGAATTGTGAAATGTATATGATGATTTGAAGGTGAGGATTAATGTGATGTGTGTATAGTTACAGTTTTTAACATATTAAGGTGCAAATAATAATTATAACTTAACTCTCTTAACACTGTTTACTTTCTCAAATTAAAAGTATTAAAATTTGGAATGAAATGTGCACTGTATTTATACAAATATTGCATTTTGGTTCAGGTGTAGGGGAGTTGGGAGCCTGAAATAAAATTAAAAATAAATAGACTAGTTTCAGTCAATCCCAAATGACATTCAAATTGTAGTTGGGATTTGAATCAATTATGTGAAAAAACTGTTTTCTCTTTGTTAGCTTTGAATTACTAACCCAGGAAGTTATTAGAGATTAATTTTTCCATTTGTTATTGTAATTATTTGCTCGAAGTTCATAAAATAAACAACTTCAAATATGATTATTGTATATTTTCCCTGTTCCTAATTCCTTCGAAGTAATAACCCACTCTTCATTGACTATTTTATAACGAAAATTTCGTAAATTTATAAACTGAATCATTGATGAAATATAGATCCTTCACTGATTTGCAGATAAAAAACTGCCAAGTAGACTATTTTAAGACATACTAATTATTTATAAGTTAAATTTAATATTCAATGAAATAAACTCTAAAATTCAAAAAGTTATAACGAAGCTTCCTTCGTTGGGACAGTGTTGCTGAGACAATAACAGTCAATGATTAAAAGAAAGTTATTTATCTAAGAATATATTAAGAACCTGAATATTTTTTTTGGGATATCCTGATGATTCAGAATTCATCATGCATTGTGATAATTCATAGTGATATTCCTAACTCGTTCTCTACATCCACATCTAAATCTATTTATTAATAAAATGGTAATTGATACACTGCGAGGCCAAAACATTTCAATTTTGGGCAATGTACTGAATGAATGACTTGTTGAAATACTAATCTAAAGAAAAATGTACTTTACTGTTTGTTTATAACATACCTAATCAAATGGTGATTCAGTGCAATATACTGAATTAATGTAATATTATGTTTATTACTATACATTCTACTGAAATACAAACAGTTCAGTACAATTTACAGTTCACCACATATACATTAACTTCTTGCGCACAACGTGAGATGACAGTTTTGGTTAAGTTCAAATACTTCCAAGCAGAAATTCAATTCAAACTGGCGCCAAAGAGACCACGCCCACATCGATTTTGATTGGTTTGGAATTGAGACAATTAATGTATCCTGTCGACGCTTTCGGTGACGTGAAATATACGCGTGCGTTTTCAGCATAGCAGTGTTGTCGGATCTAGGCAACTTTGAATGAATAGTAGAAAGCAATATATTGGTTTATTTTTTATAGTAAATGGCATTTAGTCAATCTAGTGAAAACGGACAGTATTCTGTAATTGTTAACTTAATAAAATTCTGAGAAATAATAACCGTAATCAATTTATTAATTACTGCCTTCTTTACCTACATCTCTGATTACTTCGTCACTCCATTTAAGTCGTAGATAGAGTATAGTATTCAACTAGCGGTAATAGTCATAACACACTTAATGAAATACACCAATAGCCTGAAGACTCGTGGTGCAAAATTCATCTGCGTGTGTGATGACCATTACCGCTCGTTGAATTATAATATATTTTATATTACAGGATTCATACTAACTTATGATTTTTATACCGATTACATTAATGTATATTTCTAGCCGGTAGCCCTTTACTAAGGAAATAAAAAGAAATAATTAGAAATGTAATTCAAATTATTTTACCAATGATCAAATTGTATGATTATTGGAATTGAAAGTTCGAAATAGTTGGTATTAGTTACTTAATAAGTATTAACAAATCATAATTTCACCCTACAAGATTCCTAGTCTGAAAAAAACCATTTGTTCATCTGTGAGATTCAAAATGAGTCATCTATGAATATTGAAATATTATCACTTCATAGCAAAGTAATAAAATAAATACACCAGAAAAGTATGCAAATATCATTACCATTGAAGAAGAATGGCAATGCTGCACGAGTTTGCGTCGTTCTGCCAACCAGAACATAAAAATAGCTTTTACGTTCTAAAGTTCATATAATATGATTTGTACTATTATTGGTGTCACTTGATCACCTGATTGTTGTGAAGTGTTGAGAAAAAAGTGAAAAATCTTGAATATCATCATATAACTGATATAACCTTATTCCTTTCGTATGCATGTGAATGGTATATGAATATGACTAATATTTCTTTGATCCAAAGAATTACGCAGCTTGGCCAAATGAAAAGGCGTATTGAATCAAACAACAAATAAACTCTGCCTGATCATTTATGCGTACCACTTACAAAGTAATAATTTATTTGGAAACGATATGCGATAGTTTGAAGACGTCATATGACTCTTTTCTTTCAAAGAAATTATTATTCCAATTGAGATCTGCGGAAGTTCAAAATTTCAAAACACGATTGAATTGAATCAACGTTTCATATTTTCCAATCTACACAAATTTTCAGAACCGTTTTAAAGAAAAGTAATTCTTACTTCAAAGAACGTTAGATTATCAATCCAACAGAAGTTATTTTAATCGAAATTAATTTTTGTTGGATGAAGAGAATAAAAACCAAAGAATATAAAAATCTAGATTCAAGAAAATGGTTTTCTCTGTGTATGTTGTCTAGAATCGACAAAAAGACTGACAATAAAAATTGTATAAAACATTTTTTTAGAGCAGTGAGGTTAAGTCAGGAGCTGATACGCCTTTATTTAAATTGGTTGCTAAAGCGGTCACCTATTCTCGATTGAATTGAAACTTTGCAGTTAGGTGGAGTATCATGACGCGCAACTTCGAGCAGAATTTTATCAAGATTGTACTCAGTAAATTTGGAAAAAAATTTTTTTCAAAAGCATTTTTTTCTTCGAAAACCTTTCACCATATTCGAAAAAATATTCCACCCAG
This sequence comes from Myrrha octodecimguttata, assembly GCA_958510865.1. NCBI lineage: Eukaryota > Metazoa > Arthropoda > Insecta > Coleoptera > Coccinellidae > Myrrha > Myrrha octodecimguttata. The sequence continues at coordinate 1,556,095 of OY294064.1, read as the reverse complement.
ACATTGAGCATTATATTTAACAGCAGTGTACCAAATTTCAGTTCAATACGATCATAATTTTGGAGATATTGGGAAGAAATATGTCAAATTTCGTGGTTTTCTTCTCGATATCGTTGTTTTTTCGGTGTAACTCAAGAAATACAGATTTAATTATGATGAAACTTCGCAGCTACATCGAAGTTGCTGAAAGACAACTTTGTTCAAAATCGTGATGATAGTGTCATTAGAAGACTTTGAAAAAAAAAATTCTGTGATCTTCCTACCATATTTTCTTCATTAAATTCTGTAAGAACCTTTGAACTGTCATTTTTCGATGAAATACTGGATTTGAATTCGATCTGTGTTTACGGTCGGCCGTTAGGATGACCGTCAACACAATAACTTCCGGAAGAAACGACCTGGAAACTCGAGATTTGTAGAGAAGATTTGAGCTTAATTACGAAGGTTGAATTCGCGGATGGGTAAAATCCGCTCAATGATTCCGTAGAAATACCCAATCAAATTTTATTTTTCCAATATTTCCGAAAATACAGATTAGATCGAATTCAAATCCAGTACTTAATCGAAAGAACCTAGAAAAGCACGGCCGTGAAGGCAGCAGCTCTTGCGCGCTTGTTCAAATATGTTGCCAAAGCGGGGATCTCCATTGAACATGCGCGCAAAAGCTGCTGCCTTCACGGCAGTGCTTTTCTAGGTTTTTTTAATCTTCTGTCGCACTCTTTGTTCATCGATGGTCTGGTTCTGATCAGAGTTTTTTTTTCAATTTTGGTGAAATATATTTGCTCTAAACTTTCAATCAACATCAACTAGTGTTATGGTTATCTTCTCCATTGATTGATACATTTTTTTATTTGTTTTTTTTCCCGATTATCGTATAGGCTTCATGGAAACAAAAATAATACAAATCCGGTTAACATCTGATGACTGTTGTATCTGTGATCTTCGGGTTTTTGATTTATGTTAAATTCGTTGTCGAATTCTGAGGGGTATTTTCTTTGTTTGTATTGGAAATATAATTCTTCACACTTGATCTTCCTCCTGGGGCCTGGAACAACGTATAGGTGTCCTGCTATATATTCAGAAAATGTAAAGTGGTAACCGATTTCGTCATCGATCATCATATAATTTCCTCATCCAATTAGACACAGGTGGAGTGCATAGGACAAGTCATAAATTAATGAAATAAATCACTAAATACAATTATAAATCAGAATTTCATCAACTCTATAATAACTCGACTAATTCAATGATTTTACCAAAGCAGGTGAATGATTGAACAGGATAATACTTTGATATTTTGCTGATGTTTCTTACTTAGCTGTATTCATTGTTCTGGATTCAGTATGGATATTTTTTTGAGATTCTCTATTCATAAGAATTTTTGAAATTATCTTCAGAAAACCCCATGTTTTGATAGAATAAAAGTCTCTTCCTACGAAAAGGAGTTTAATTATCATAATCATTTTATTCAAACTTGTCACTTAAAACACGACTATGTTGGTTTGTTTTTAATTGTCGTTCCTAATCGCTAGAATCCATTATTTGAATTTTGGATCTTAAAGGAAACGATGAGGAGAAAAGTTTTTTACCACGGTACTATCAATTTTTCTATTTTTCTCCCTGTTATAGCGTTCCACAGCTACGAATACGCCCATTCTTTCAATTGAAATCAATCAAAACAAATAAGGTTTATAAGATTAACGAATTACACTCCACAATTCAGAATAATGTAAGCTCGACTAGAGACTTTCAGCTAGTAGGGCACCAGAGAGTGGGGGAAGCTTGACATACTGCCAGTATCTGGTACATCTGGGTGTCTGCACTAGTGCCTCTGTCGAGTTAATTCTATTCTCAGTGGGTATGCGTTAAGCTGATGATAATTGTCCCGACCTGCCTGTGGATTGGCATCCCCCTGACGATACTTTACAAGAGGACATTTTTTATAGATACTAGATAAGTTACTTTTTGATAGAGTATCCGAAGTTACTTTGGGTATCTAGATACCTACTCTTCAAAAAAAGGAACTTAGATACGTATCTCCAAGTTTCTTTTCAAAAAAGATAAGATACTTTAAAAGTTCTTTCATATCGAAGGGTGGAGTTTCTCAACGTTTTAGATGAAGTACTGTATTTCTTGTTTTCTCGAAATAATTATTTTAGAGAATAGGAGAATTTGTAGGCTCAAATTTCATCGACGGCAGAATTGGAGATTGAGCCTTAGAAAACAATTACCCTAAACAATCAATGATTCATAGAGCATTAGATAATAGTTCATTGAATACAAAACTATTTTTTCTAATTCTCATCGTTCGAAGGAAAATTGAAAAGTTTTTTCTGAAAATCTGACCGGCACTAGTCGGTATAAATGTAGCACAACCATATCCAACAATTTTTGACACATAAGAACGAAGGTACTTTATTCCGAAATCGTTTTTTTTGGAAAATAAGTAGGATTTTCGTGAACAATTCAACGGCACAAATTCTTTTACGTATATCACAAGTTTTGTATATATTTTCATATCGAAAAAATGAAATTGCTGGGCTGACTTCAGTTTCGCTTTCGTGATTTCTCGGAAATCTCGTGAAAATACTTACGGCACATGTCAGCACAAAATTAACAAATGTTTTCCTCTTTTGAGAAGAAAATTATTCACTTAGGATTTCTCGGGAAATTCCAGGAACTTTCAAAATCGAATGGCACAACTCAGTATATGTATAGCCCAATCTTTATCGGCCGTTGAAACCCTGTTTTTCGAGAAGTGCTGGGCACAAACCAAGAACAATTCAGCATAAAAAATGTTTTCGATAACCGAAAAGGCTGGGCCAACTATACACACATTCGCCTAAAGGAACTTTTTTCAAGTTAAAAGAGTTTATTTTCAAAAGTATTTAAGATACTAGTTACTTTTCGCTGACGAAAAAAAGAAATGAGATACTAAAGCTTAGATAGTATGAAGTATTTGAGTTACTGTAAAGTAACTGACTCAAGTCTCAATCAAATCGCTTGGATAGTTCTTGAAATATCAGGGAAATAACCTAAAAACTTGAAATGACTATAACCATATGTCAACGAGTCCGAGACCTGAAAGAAACAGTAGCACGCTGTTCCCAGAACATGCGCTCTAAAATTGAATTTCCCTAAAGTCGTTCCCACTGAACGTATTTTTTGGAATTTCGTCTTTTCGAAAATCATTGTTGATTAGTTTCGGAATTTTAGGTTCAGATCTTTTGTATCCCTCTGCTCCTCTGTGGCTGAGTACTATACGATGCTTAAGAAGTGCCATACGTCACCGCAAAATGTTGAAGTAAATGAATGAACAACTTCAACATGTATATGTTGGAAAAATATAAAACATATTTACATATTTAATGAGAGGTTAATTCGACTGCGATGCGCCCCTCTGATACTCCAAAATCGTTCGTATTGTATTACATACAAAAGACGTTCTAAGAAAAGTTGTGGAAAATATTGTTTGCACCATAACGGAAATGATCTACCGATTATAGATTAGTGTGTTGCTATTCTGTTATAGACACACAATCACAAAGAAGGTTATTTTCATGTTTTTTTTTACAAGAACATTTCCATATTACTTTTTATTAACTTCCATATTGAACATAATAAAAAAAAGATTTCCGAAAATTTGGATCGGATCTGATTTACCAAATTCTATCAAATGTCTGGAATTGATTTCATTGAAAATCCTCTTGGATGTGAGAACGCGTAAAGTCAAGTCATGGCGCCAATGGCGCATTTTTGACACTATGTATTGAATCTTGACGCAGGCGACGTCATTCAGGATGCCCATGAACACAATATGTATTATCACCACGGATGCGACTTTTTAATTCTGTCATTAAATATTATGGTATAATAACCTCGTTTGTGCAATGAATTGGATTGTTTGCTGTGGTTTATTTTTAGGATGGACGTATTTTTTTCGTATTTTGCCGTACTAAGGTTCGGTGCACACATAAGGTTTTTCCAGCTACGGCGCCGTTGCGGTGACGGAGAGGTCCGGTGTACACATCCGGTTTTTCCAGCTCCAGCTCCGGCGCCGGACTTACGGTCTGAAGAACACAGTATCAGTGGTAGAATGCACAGCAACGGCGCGGAGCCGGAACTTGAAGAACCGTATGTGTGCACCGGAACTTACGGGTGCCTCCTACCACTGTTTCCGTGTACTGTGTAAGTACGGCACCGCAACGGCGCCGGAGCTAGAAAAGCCGGATGTGTACACCGGACCTTATTCCTCGGTATCTCGTGACCGGGATTAGTTGCGCAGATCACAAGGTTTCAACTTATGTTTCACAGCAGTCAATGAGGCCAATGGTTATGGGGAATTTTCTGCCGTATTCCTCTGCCAGCATGTCATATTTCTTCCCTTTTTGGCTCTGTTGGGATACCCCTTACTCGCGAGATCCCATAGAGTTGGAACGCCATAGTAAAAGTGATAAATTATTATATGAATATTTTTTCTGAGCGTTTATTGATTGTTTATAATACTGTCCCTAGACTACAATAGTTTTTAGATTGCACTTGCACTTGAAACTTTTTGAAAATCACGCAATCTGTGGGCCGCATACGAACCAAATTCGAAAAAATAATTTGTCTTACTAATTGAAAGTCAGCCTGGCTATTCAAAATGATGCTGATGATTTCCAATCCCACTTACAGTTGCTCGCAGTGTCATCTACCAAGAATATCTTTTTCACACATAAATATCCGATTTTTTTTCACTAGGAAGCGATATAAAAAAGTAATATTGCGAATAAATGAAAAAACATTTAGTTGACATACCCCGCGAAATGGACAAACTAACATCTAATTGATTTTTTTCATTGAAACTCTAATATCACAATTATTTTGAATTACATTGTCTCTGACAAGAAATAAATTCAGTATATCAGAAAATTCCTTTGTTAGAAATATGCTCGGGCCGGCGACAGGTCGATGAGTATTTTAGATTTCGGTCTTTTGGATCTAAGATAATGTTATACAGCGTGTCCCAAGTCCGAAATATGTTATCAACAATTTTTTCAGATGATTATCCTACGTTTTGTATCACTATTCCTAAACGGTATATCAAGTTACGCATTACTACATAGAATACACCTGATGGTCCTACCTAGCTCCAGCATTAGCTTCTGAGGAGTTCTACAGCGGAACCTAGGAGAATCTGCAACAATAAAATTCAATACTGAATATAAGATTTACTTTTGATTCCTAAAGGGAATTCTCCGTAATTCTGCAATACTAGGACCCATCCCAACTATCTTGGCTCAATTTTATTGTTCTTTTGAAGAACGCGAATCTATTATGATTATATTATAACTGATTTCTTCTTTTTGGAATTAAAAAAATTACTTTAGGGTGATACTGAATATTGATGATGATAATGAATGCCCATGTGAAATAGTTATACTTCCGACGAAAAATTTCATAAAGCCGGGTCCAGATGGGTGTAGCGAATGCAATGAAATTTGATTAAGGATTCGGAGAATAGTGTGGACGGCACTCGAGCCAGGCCTCGAATAATACATTCAAATGCATCGTTCGAGTTTATAACCGAGTCTTGATGGAGCAGAAAGAACGCTGCCTCGAACCATAAAATTCCCTGTGATTTATGGCATTGCCAGTTCGCATTACACTCATCTGGACCTGGCTTAACATAATATTGTTTAGATTATTTGCTGGCTCTCCTGGATTGAACTATATACATCATCTTCGGCTTTTCAGGTGCCAAAGGACAAAGGCGAGTTCGACGTCAACGCCTTGCGATGTATGCCAAATTGGCCGACCGGAGATATGAGGGTAAGTTTTAAGGTACTGGTTCTAGAAAATTTAGCAAAGAATCCATCGTAGTCCCAAGAATAATGTCAATGATACCTGTCTCGAATTTCGACACGAGAATTCTCTAATCCACCAACTGACGAAGAATCCGTGGTAGATTCAAATTCTGAATTTTTCGAAGGGAGACCGATATATTCGTAGAGGCTTGTAAAGCCATCAGTCGAATTTCACTGAAATTTTGCGAAAAATCCTTTTCAACGAATTTCTATATATCATTAGGTCTGTTCATGAATTCTAGCTCCATAATTATGAGCTACAAAGCTGCTCCGCAAATTTAGAGTAATTTGTTTCGAGAGTTATTGTAGTTACGATCGGCTGTTAGGTGTTTATGCATTTTTGGAAACGGTGTAAAAATTTAACTTATTTTAAAATAAGTCTAGTACCAGTTACCATACTCACCTGTCATTGCGTCGACAAATCCAAATCAAATGAATATTACAAATAATGACATAATTTATTTCATACGACTTTTCTGTTTCAGACAGGAGAGCCCATGCTAGGGTGAGTACTCATTTTTGTTTCTGTTTATTATGAGCTTTCAGTTAAAAACATTGCAAAATAATAATTTCAACTTTCAATGAATTGAAGCAATCAGGTTGTGATACAATGCGGTTTCTCTTTACGGCGATAAGCTATTATTGTGAATATCTACAACAAAAAAGCTCTGTTTTTTCTTCCACTTTCATATATTGGCTACTCATATATCGTGCAACATAATGGAAATGATTATTCTACTTTGGAAAACTGATATAGTATAAGATTTGCATAAACTCGTTCATTGTGAAAATCACATCGTTAATAACTGCTGCTGGACAGACAGATGGCAATTCGAATCTAATTTTTTGTCAATTACTTGGATTTTTTTCCTTATGGCCAACTTATATAGTACACTACTCGTGAAACTCGTGTGCCCCTGATGAAATCATCTTGTAGAGAAAAATTTTTGCTAGACAGGAATCGATTTTTCAACAATTACTACAAATTTTCAAAGTGGATTCATAAGGAATCTGCATTGTATTGTCATATTTTCGAAATTCGTCCTTTTCGATATAGTTGACAGTTTCTTTTATGGCTTTAGATGGTTCACCTCAAGAAATTAGTTTATATTGAAGGAATTGCTCACTCCTTTCACGCGCTTGTTCTAGGGAACGATAGAGTTATCCTGTCGCTCAAAGGTATGTTATTTTCGAATTCTAAGTCGAAAATGGTTGTACCCCCTGAACAAGAATCCTGATCAAATGTGATCATGTCCAGCCGGCCGTATGTGCCGTACCTCAAAATTTTCGGGGTTTTGTTGGGCGCGTAAATATCTTGTTTGGTTTCTGCGCGCACGTTCTAGGGGAACAACCTGCTATAGTTTTGTCCAAATGTCTGTAATTTCTGAATTTTGTGCCGGTATTGGTCTCATACGACTAGGTTGGATTCACTGATGACGAATCCGGTGTCAAAATCCATACTGTTCGGCCGGCCGGCCGACCATACGCACGATTGCAGGCGCACGGAGAATCCTATCTACATAAAAATTTCAGGGTTAGTTGCATTTCCAAATGCGAAGGTTTAGTTCATTAATGGATATAATCGGTCGAATAGTTTCGGAGTCTAGCTATTTGAAGTTTGAGTTCATTTACCTGATATTTCGAGAACCACTAGAGCGATGGAATTGAAACGTAGCAGTTAGTTGAGACATGAGGACTAGCAGCTTTTCGCAGAAATTTGGTGGGATCGTGCTGTCAGTAAATTTTGGAAACATTTGTTTTCCCGGAAACTGTTCATTACATTAGGAAATTCTGGTCGTTTCTTGAGCTTTATATTTTATAACAGTCCACCGAATTTCAGTTCGATACCATCATACACTTCGAAGATATTGTGAAAAAATATGTCAAATTTCGTGGTTTAACTCTAAATTCTATTTCAATCATGATGAAAGTTTACAGCTAGTTTGGAAGAGCTGATGGACCACTTTGTGCAAAATTTCGTGATGATCGTGGCATTAGAAAAATATCAAAAAAACTTTCAAATCTCCTCATTATGCTATCTTCATGTATTTCTGCATGAACATTCGAACCGAAATTTTTCGATGAATTACTGGTCCAAACCTACTCTACAAATATCTAGTTTCTAGGTTGTTTCTACCGGAAGTTATTGTGTTTTCGGTCGGTTGTTAGGCCAATAATTCCAAAAATAGAGATTAGATCGAATTGAAATCCAGTACTTCGCTGCCATCTCCATTGAACATGCGTGCAAAAGCTGCTTCCTTCACGGCAGTGCTTCTCTAAGTTTTTTTATGCTTAAAATCGGCCTAACCGTTCAACTTACCTGACTTATTACCCATTTGAAATGTTGAGAATACTTTCTCAATATATCAAGAAATACGGATGCGATCAGATATCATATCATATTATAAACATTCTATATGAACCGTCAAACTGTCATTTCTCGATAAAGTACTGGATTTCAATTCGATTTAATCTGTTTTTTGTAAATATTGGGAAAATAAAATTTTGAATGCGTATACCTGCGGAATAATTTGGTGGATTTTACCCATTCATGAATTTCGCCCTCGTAATTAAAGTCCAAACCTTCTCTACAAAGATCGAGTTTCTAAGTTGTTTCTTTCGGAAGTTATTGTGTTTCCGGTCCGTAAACACAAACTTTTCAATTGCTCCGAGAATAAATATTGGAAAAATACAGAATATAGGGAGTAAATTTTAAGACTCAGTTAAATATTGCGTGCAAGGTTAACGCCTAATTTCAACTGATTGTTGGTCTGCAAAAAATAGATTTTATCAATATAAATCAGGAAAATTCTCTCATAAATTCATATTAAAATTTCCTAACGAGATCTTCACGAAATTCTGCATCCTGTTGCGCGTTGGTATTCTTCGAGTGATGTCGAAGTTTCGAATTGATCGCATGAATACTCTAATTATTAAAGAACTAACCTCCAAATTTCAAATGGGCATAACTCGAAAATCGTTCAGGCAATCCTACCCATCAACAACCTTGACTGACATATTCGGGCTCCAAACCCAACTTGAAGATTTCAAGTCGTTAAGAATTCCATTTGACCACGAATTCTACTTCAATAAGTCGAACCGAATCGTTTCAAACCATTTTAGACAAAAACTCGAAATTTACAGATATTTGGGCAAAACGATAATGCGCTCTTTCCCAGAAGAAGGTCATAAAAACCTATACAAGCACTGTCGTGAAGGCAGCAGCTTTTGCTCGCATGTTCAATGGGGATGACCGCTTTGGTAACGAATGTGCACAATCTAATCTATCTGTCTAATCTATCGATCTAATCTGTATTCTCGGAATATTGGGAAAATAAAATTTTGAATGAGTATATCTGCGGAATCATTGCTTGGATTTTACCCATTCACGAATTCGGCCTCCGTAATTAAGGTCCAAACCTTCTCTACAAATATCGAGTTTCTAGTCATTTCTTCCGGAAGTTATTGTGTTCCGAATGAAATAACTTAGAAACCCGATATTTGTAGAGAAGGTTTGGATCTAAATTGCGAAGGCCGAATTCGTGAATGGGTAAAATCCACCCAATGATTCCGCAGATATACCCATTCAAAATTTTATTTTCCCAATATTCCAAGAATACAGATTAGATAAAATTGAAATCCAGTACTTTATCGAAAAATGACAGTTTGAAGGTTCATACAGAATATAAAGAGGATAATATGAAGAGAAGATCATAGACTATTAAATATTTGAAAAAAAAAATTGAAATTTAAATTCAAATTGTTCTAATATCACGATCATCACGAAATTTTGCACAATGTTGTCCTACAACATTTTCGAACTAGCTGCGATGTTTCATCACGATTGAATCAGTATTTCTTGAGTTATACTGAAAAAAACAACGATATCGAGAAGGAAACCACGAAATACTACATATTTTTCCCAACATCTCCAAATCAAATAGCAGTATCGAATTGAAATTTGGTACACTACTGTGAAATATGAAGTTCAACTGAGTGACTATACGATTTCGACGAAATTTTGCTCAAAGTTGCGCGTCGTTATGCTTCAAACAACCACCAAGTTTTAAACCAATCGCTTAAGTAGTTCCTGGAATATGAGGGAAATAACCTCAAAATTTCAAATGGCTATAACGAAACTATTTGGTCGATTCGGCCCATTAACAAACTCAACCGCGGCATTCTTATGCGCGACCTACCCTTCAAGTTTCAAGTCTTTAGCTGGCTCCGTTCGACAGTTATCGTGTCGCCGGCCGGCCGGACCGAATCGATTTTGACACCAGATTCGTCATCAGTGAGTACAACCTAGTCGTTTGAGACCATATTCGGCTCAATCATCGAAAATTACAGACATTTGGACAAAACTATAGCACGATGTTCCCCTAGAACATGCGCGCAAAAATGGAAATGAGCATTTAAATGGGAGCAATTAGTCAGTACTATACGTTTCTGAGATTCTCAGTGTAATTTTCATTTGGAAGCCTATATAGACCCTTTGACCATTCAGATATGGTTGGCCATCATAGCCTTAGCGGTATCACTCAAATATAACTATCGAAAGTTCAGCAATTGAAACTAAAATTTGTCTTGCTTCAGAAAGTTCTCGGAATATGATTGACTCAGCGAAAATACAAATGTTTCAACTATTGCGTAATAATAACGCTTTGTGAGTCAAGAAGTTTCTTAGATGAATAGGTATAATATAACATTAATTATCATTCATTTCACAGGAATCTTACCAAGAGGAGAGTAGCTCCGGTGGAGAGGTGAGTTTCCAATTGAATTAGTCCTGATTGTGTTGCTCGTTTTAAGAGTAGCAATATTCATTCGACTCTTAAAAAACGTCTTCCAACTTTCCCCCTTCACTACTTAGAATTTCTATTTCTTCAAATATACTAATTATCACTGAAGGAATGAAAGTTCGTGTTCTCTGCATAAAGAGAGAATCTTTGCTTCGAAATTTTTCCGAGGAAGAAGAAATCAGGAAAGAAAAACCAAAACTAAATTTAAATTTGCTTGCTAACACAGATCGACGTGTTCATAAACAACAATCATCAATTAAACGAACGTGTAATTTCCACCAATAACCTACTTTTTAATTTAACTATAACTTCAAAATGATGAGATCGAAATACGATGGGTTTATCGAATTAACACACATCTTTCCAAAATAACCAACCTTTCCTTCACTAGCTCACAGCTAATTCCAACAGATGTACACTAACTCCTACATTGAACTCTATTCCACGAATACACAAACTACCCTACTAACTCGAATAAGTTCAACTCTCACATCGAACTTTTAGCAAGAGCTATATATGTCAGTAACCCTACAACCTACAACTGTACCTACATTGCAACCTACATTGTAGAGATTCTATCGGCTCCGCAACTTTCTTGGCACAAAAAAAATCTCACGATCTACCATCGCAAATACACTGTCCCGTCACCAAAAACGGTACTAGCAAATTGTACTCTACTCCAATTGATCAACCTAGGCATAGGGCTATTTAACAATAATTTGCCCCGAGAGAAAATCCGTAAGCGTTGCAGGATCTACATATTTCGGAAGAGCAATCCTAGCTGATCTTCGAATAACCACTGCTTGTATTACCAGAAAAATTGAGGCATCTGTCTCTCTCAAAAATTCAGTTTTTAATACATAGATTTTGCTCTATCTCCCACAAGTATTGGCTAGACCAAATTTCAACGCTACATTTTTTTTATCTCGAGTTTCAGTTGGAAAATTCATGAAAAATTCAGTTTTATCTTTCGAAAGCTTCAGATCGTACGAATGAAATAACTAGCATATCCAAAGCTGCTTTAATTCATTGCTCAAGTTCTTATAAACCCGTTCCCGAAATTGAAAATGAATCTGGGTGAATGGTAGGTAACGATTGAAAACTCGAAAAATTTCCAACTCAGGTATTACAAAGTTATCGTAAACGAAACATGATCTCACTCTTGATTTCGAATTTGACTTCCAGGAGTTCCAGTATAGTCGTATCGGCGATATTTTTGATCTTCCCTCGTATCCAAGTTTGAAAGATTGAGAATATCTCAATTTGTGAATGTTAAGTGATATTTCCTGAAGATTTATAATGGTTGTTATAGAAAATTGTGATTTCAATCCGACTGAGCACCGAATACATCTTTCGGTAGAACGGATTCGGTCAGGACATTTTCTAATGTTTTCGGTTTATTATTTGATAACCAACCAATAAAAAATTTTAAGCCTCCCTGAAAATTTCACAGTTTACGTTTTGGAGTGTGTAGATTTGAATAAACGAATAAAAAAACACTGCAAATTTTACACAAAGGTTTATTATTTTCTTAGTTAAATAACCCAATATACCATTGATAACTCAAACAACTTAGAACCGAATGCTATGATTCATTTTCGACATTATTGGAAACTGGCAGCGTTTTTCTTTATAACTCAGGAACCACTTGTCGGAAATCATCCGGGTAAAATTTCATGAAAATTGGGTGATAAGTTTTTGAGAAATAATTTTTTAATTACTGTTGCATAACTCAACCTAAAAAATTTTACCAGGATGATTTCCGACAAGTGGTTCCTGAGTAATAACGAAAAACGCTGCAAATTTCCAATAATGTTGAAAATGAATCATAGCATTCGGTTCTAAGTAGTTATCAATGGTATGTTGGGTTATTTATCTTAAAAAATAATAAACCTTTGTGTAAAATTTGCAGTGTTTTTAAATGGACCAAGATAAAAAAATCATACGAAAGTAAACCAACCAACCAATTCTAGTTCTACGCTAAGAGTTCAATGGGTATTGTTATTTTTCAAATTAATTCTCCTAGATAAAGCAACATTTGCTATTTTCTCAATTTTTTAAATTTTACAGGAATATCGCCGACAACTTCATAGAGTGAAGTGGGTTCCTGTTGGAAGGGTGAGTAACTTTCTGTCGAATTCTAAACTCTAGGTCTTTTCTTCCAAGAGTAAGTATGTTCATGGAAGGGAGGGCATGAATGAATTAGAACACTATTTTGAAAGTTTGTCCAAATGGTCTAAGAAGACATTATCTCGTAATCTCGATTAGATTTTTATATGGAATTTTTTTCTTTGATATCAATAGCTCTAAGTTGAAATGGTTGTTATTTCTTCAATAGTTTTTTTGTAATTCAACAGGAGAGTTGCCTGCATCACAACAAAGGAAGGAAAAGGATTTTTGTTGAAGAGGTCAGTATCTTACACTGTTGAATTCGTACCTAAGTCTTTTTTTCCGAAAGCTGTTAACGAAGGACATAATTTCTTTTGAAATCAGCCAGTCAGTCGGCCCATTTTGGAAACTTGTTGGAAAGACCTAAGAAGACATAAAATAATTCCGACCAATTATTTAAATTCCCAAAATCTTGCCTAGAGTACGATGTGGGGACTTTCTTTTATATCAATAGTCCATGCATATTTTTTTCCTCCCTAAGGATTTTGACGCGAATTGATTTAGAACGACGAAGTTGGTCTCTCTGATGAATAATCTGTGGTCTTATTGAATTGTGTTAAAACTGTAATTTTTAAAGAAGGTGCGGAGCCTTAGTATCTTGTAGATATTGGGGTGAATATTGGAACAGTTTCGGAGCTATACCCATTACAATTTTGAGTTCCTCTCACTAATCAAAAAAATAGTGATCCAGACCTAAAGTTGAAAAATTCAAAACAAGTTTTTTTGAACATTTTTGAAGTTATTATTCTGTAGGTGTTTTCTGGGTTTTCACTCCCAGTATCTGAAACAGAACTATTAAAAATAAAATTTCAAAAAGCACTGCCGTGAAGGCAGCAACTTTTGCGCGCATGTTCAATGTAGATGACCGCTTCAGCAACGAATTTGAACGTGCGCGCGTACCAAACGGTCAGCCTAACGGCCGACTGCGTAAACACAATAACTTCCGTAAGAAACAACTTAGAAACTCGATATTTGTAGAGAAGGTTTGGACCTTAATTACGAAGGCCGAATTCGTGAATGGGTAAAATCCGCCCAATGATTCCGTAGATATACCCAATCAAAATTTTATTTTTCCAATATTTCCAAAAATACAGACCAGATCGAACTGAAATCCAGTACTTCATCGAAAATAACAGTTCGAAGTTTCATACAGAATTTAATGAGGATGATATGATGAAAAAATCATATAAATTTTTTTTTTTCAAATTGTTCTAATAACCCGATTATCACGAAATTTTGCACAAAGTTGTCTTTCAGCATCTTAAAACTAGCTGTGAAGTTTAATCAGGACTGAATCAGTATTTCTCGAGTAATACCAAAAAAATCAACGATATCGAGAAGAAAACCTCGAAATTTGACATATTTTTTCCCGATATCTCCAAAACTTATAATCGTATCGAGCTGAAATTTAGTACACTGCTGTGAAATTAGAAGGTCAAAGTGTGAGTATAATTTTTTTTGGATATGATGAATGGTTCCCGGAAAAAAAATTTTTTTGTAAAAAAATTTCGAAAAAAATTTTGTTTTAAATTTATTGACAATATGATCTTGACGAAATTTGGCTCAAAGTTGCGCGTCGTTATACTCCACCAAACTGCCAAGTTTGAATCCAATCGCTCAAGTAGTTTCTGAAATAAAAAATAAATAACTTCAAAACTTCAAATGCTTATAAATCCGAAACTATTCGATCGATTTGGCCCATTAACGAACTTAACCGCGGCATTCCAATGCGCGACCTACCCTGAAAGTTTCAAGTCGCTAGCTCGCTTCGTTCGACAGTTATCGTGTCTACGGACGGCCGGACAGAATCGATTTTGACACCGGATTCGTCATCAGTGAGTCCAACCTAGTCGATTGAGACCATTTTCGGCTCAATCATCCAAAATTACAGACATTTGGACAAAACGATAGCACGCTGTTCCCCTAGAACATGCGCGCAAAAATGAGAATTGTTTTATATATGAAACGCCCTTGCGGATTGCGGGATTGAACTATTTGTCGAGGGCAGTTCCAAGGGATAAAGGTTGCTTTTTGAATAATACTGAACCAATGGATCCGGAAAACAAAGTGAACTGTAACGTTGATTGTTCGTATTCTTCCAGAATTATTTATGAGGCAACTTTCTTCCTGAAAACTGTCTGATAAAAAGTTGAATCCTGTAATCCGTAAGGGCGTTCACCCTAAAAACAATTTTATTTAATTTTCAACAGTTCTGTTTCAGATATTGAGAGAGAAAATGCCGAATACTCCGAAAATAAGCTTCAATCGATATTGATGTTACGTTTCAGGATTAATTTCAAGATCCCGATGAAATCGTGTCGAAACTTACGAGTTGCATTTGACAACTTGAATTGAATTCAATGTAGATATCAAATTTCATGCGATAGTATGTATTTCCGAAAATATTGGGAAACTATTATTTCGAATGGCTTACCAGTTTCACTAAGCGAGAACCGACTCTCGCTACATTTTGATTCGGATATAATGAGAATGTTTGAACTTATGTGCCAAAGTCAAAAGACCAAAAAGTTTCTGAGATTAATCGCTAATTTTCATCGTTAACTTGATCCCTTTTTTTTCATTTTACAGGAGTCTTCATCACAGGAAAGTAGCTCCGACGGAGAGGTGAGTTACCTTTTGAATTAGTCCTAGTGCACCTTGACACCCTTACAAGCTATTGTGAAGGCACCTTGATCTCACTAATATTTCGAATTAATGATGATTAAAAAGTAAAATAACTTATTTCAACTTTATATATTTATTTTCACAACAATTGTTTCGTTATGATAACATGAATTCATCAGGTGAGCATGGTAACTGATCTCATATTTGGCATACAGTTTTTTAAATAGTTGAAAAATATGGTGCGAAATACAACAAAATCATGGGAATTCCTGGGTTTCAAAAAAGGTTGAGTAAGGGAGATTTATTTAGGTCCATTTGGTCGTTGAGGAGAATCTGCTTTTTATTGTACTTATTCATCTTCAACGCTTCCAAGAAGTTCAATTAAGGGTCTTACTTTCTTCGTGAAAAATTTCGAAATTGCTGTCGAAATCATGACCAGTCTCCAACAAATGTTTTGCACATGTTATAAAGCGGAAATAAGTTATTTTACTTTTTAATCATCAAGATGAATTTCCGACAAGTAAAGGCGGTGACAATAAAGGATTTCAAATTAGTTTTTTTTATGGTTTTGTGGTTGTTACAGCGAGATATTCACCTTTTCTGGTGCCCCTGTTATAGGAGCTCTACGTTTGAAACAGCCTTCAAAATACTGAGAATAATTCAATGATGTTGATGTGATCAGTGAATATACGGGGTGATTCCGGAGGAGACAGTCAGAATTTAGGGTTAGTTGGATTGGTTTATGGTTGAGGGGCTCTATTGAGACTATACAACGTCATATGTCTGATTCGACCGATTTTATTTTTGGTTTTGATCATCCGATTTTGATGAAATTTTCATCGTAGCACAATATGCATAAGCAAATTCAAGAATTCTCAAAATTGTTTCAAAATACGCTGTTGTTTTTGTTAATTCAGATTGGTTTTATAGGTTGAAAAACCACCGTGTACATTGGGTTTCCAAAACTTCGCTATCCGTTTCAGATTTTACCATTATGAGTCATTATTCAGGTGTATTCGATTTTTTTGGCACAACTCCAGTTTTGCGAAAACATTTTTCAAAAAAGGAAAATTCCGAAATTTCACTCCAACCGATTCTGCTTCTTTTGGTAACTTTGGTATGGCTATGGATTTTGATGAAATTTTGAGTAAAGTGCAATCTGAATGGGTACATTCAATGGTTACAACAATTTCCAAGAATGCAGGTATGTTAGTGTGATAATTTTAAATAAGAAATCCAAATTTAGTGTCCTCCACTGGTAATCAAGTAATCTAGTTCAGAAATTGCGGGAATAGGACAGGAATAAACATACAAATGACTTCTAGATCATATATTCAGCTACGTTTCGCAGATCTACATCTGCTTCCTCAGGCCTAAAAACATCAAAATGACATCACTTATACAATGGTACAAACAAAACAGCAAATTACCTCTATAAAAATTAGAAGTTCTAAAACTAAAGAACGAGTCTAACATCAAACTTCGAGGTACAAAATCAATTCACAAGCAATCTTTCAAATATCCAGAAAGGTACATCAAGCTACAACGAAAAAACCTAACCATAAAATGGTCGAACACAGAAAATCCTAACCCCACGAAAACCGTCATGTCATATTACAATTGTCAACCACAAACACCACAAATTTCTTCTTTTTATTGATATGGCAGGATAGTGTACACAATTTATCAAGATTGTAATTTATTTCTTAATTACAGTCTCACCCTGTCTGTCCGCTCTGTATAAACATATATCTTGTCAAAATTGAATTATATAGTTTACTAAGATGTTCAGAATCAGATCTAAAATTGACGGAGTTGTTAACATTAATGTATATCATCTCTAAGATGTTCCTTTTTCTAAAGTGTTTTTCATTATCTAAAATTTTAACATTAGAAAAATCAACCCTGTAATCCTCTGTAAAAAAGTGGGAACACAAAGCCGTTTTCTCCCTATTTTTGACATCTCTGATATCACACTTATGTTGCCTTATTCTACTATGTAGATACTGTCTTGTCTGACCTATATATATTTTATCGCAATCCAAACAAGGAATCCCATATATCACGCTGGATCTTTGACCATAACTGATCGAGTCCTTTATTTTACTATACAAAGTACTAACCGTTTTCATGTTGTAAAAGATTAACTGATTATTTTCTGTTTTTAGAGTTCTTTTAATTTTTTGAGAAAGTCCAAGAATGTATGGTACTCTGAAATAAGCTTTAGTTTGAGTAGTTGTGGTTTCTTTTCTTTTCTTAATTTTTTGTAATAATTCTGGGACAACCTTATTAATTTTAATTAATTAATTATTTTAAATAAGTTGTGCAGGTTAGAAAACCACCCTGTACATTGCGTTTCAACACCCCCTTCATTTGTTTGAGATTCAACAATAACGAGTCATTATTGAGCTGTTTTTAATATTTTTAGGAAACTCTCAGAGAAAAAAATGTTCAAAAGAAGAACATTATCGAAATTTTGCTCAAAAGCAGTGAGAATATTCTGCAATGGTTAGTGATGCTATATCGTCGAAGCATGCAAAGCTGTTCGTTAGTTCGAAAAATATTCTTCACAAATTCAAAATTCATATTAAACTGCTCTTATTCTGTATAGAATCATTCTATCCCGAAAATCGCTCAATTCATTTTTTGCACACCTACGCTTTTCTCTAAAAGGATTATTTCTATGAGAAAGCTTTCGTTAAATGATTTCGTTCAATAATGTTCTCATCTGCGCATATCTTCAGTCATTGTCTAAATTAAATTAAACAGAATATGAGCAATTAAAAATAAATCACGAATTTGAAAAGACTATTTCAGAAATTAGGAGCCGCTTCGCATCCTTGGAATAAACTGCTTTACTATTTAGTGCAATATTCTCACCGCTTCGGAGCGAAATTTGAATAATGTTCTTCTCAGAAATTTTTTTCTCGGAAAATCGGAAGTGTGCCAAAAAAATTAGAAACACCTGAATAATGCCTCATTATTGTAGAATCTCAAAAGGATAAAGAAGATTTGGAAACGCAATGTACATGGTGTTTTTTCAACTTGCACAATTAAGTGCAAATTATCACAATAACATACCGACATTCTAGAAAAATATTGAATGTACTCATTCATATTAAACTCCACTCAAAATTTCATTCAAATTGAATCAGTCAAAGTTATCAAAAAAGTAGAATCGGTTGAAGTGAAATTTTTCTTTTAAAAAATAATGTTTTTCGGAAAACTGGAAATGTGCCAATAAAATTGAATACACCTGAATAATGACTCGTAATGGCAGAATCTGAAACGGTTAGCAAAGTTTTGGAAACGCAATGTACAAGTTGTTTTTTCAACCTACAAAACCAAACTGAAATCACCAAAATAATAACAGCGCATTTTGAAAAAAAATTAAGAATTTTTTTATTCGCTCATTCATATTGTGCTACGATAAAAATTTCATCAAAACCGGACGAGCAAAGCCAAAAATGAAATCAGTTGAATCATAATAATAAATGAAATCGGTCGAATATTAGACTAATCGCCCTGTATACTCTTAAGAGACCTAAACATAAAACAAACATTGTTTCGAAACTGCCTCTACTAGTGTGAACTTACCCTGAAATCTGACGGTCTCCTCCGGAATCACCCTGTATAGTGATATTGATTGCTTAGTTAGAAATCAGAACTGAATAAGGCTCACTGCCAAAACGAAAAATTTTCAGAAAATTCAAAAAAGAGATAAACTTAATAATCTCTCTCTCTCCGTTCGGTCATGACGCACGCAGCCAGAAATACACACACGTTCTAGCATGCCATAAGGCGTATGTATGCCCAGCTATCACTATTTTATGCAGACTTGGACGGTATTGACGTATTTCTTTTGGGGAACAGGAGCGCTATCCATCTGCGTAAATGTCATGTTGGATTTAAATTTTTTTCCTGAGGTATTAGACTGTATGGTGAAATTTAAGTCCTACCGACCGACCAGCATTTCCGCCGTGAACGCTGTAACTTCCGGAGGAGATGATGTGAAGTTTGACCTTTCGATGTAGACCGGGGTCTAAATACTTCGGTTCTATTTGTTCATCAGCGCTAAACAGTTTCGGAATTACCGTTATGAAATTTTGAGGCTATTTTCTCAATAAATAGAGGAAGTTTTTCGAACATTTATTTGAAAAATGTTGTGGGAACTTTTTTCAGATTCCGCCGAAATGTTTCGAGCTAACATCCAATTCAGTGCAATAATTATCAATCTGATCGGATATTTTTTTTCGGAAACATTGTTGGAATAAACGCGCTTTACCCAGATAGCATATTTATATCGCCTGTATAATAGGACTTTCCCATATGACCGACCCTCGAGCATTTTCGAATATCAGTTAATTGTAGTCCTATATGAAGCATTATTTGTTTTTTTCTTCGAATATAGGTATATTTTTTGTTCATTCTTCAGGAGAGCATTCGTCGACGCCGACAAGGGAAAAAAAGAACGAGGAGTCCTGACTCAGAGGTGAGTTTAAATCTGTGCAGTTCAAGTTCTTCGTGCATTCTTTCTGAACGTTGTTATTATAGGAGTTAAAAAATTGAGTTTGACTACGAATCCCTCTAAGGGCCACTTGCATCGTATTACAAAATCAAAGATTAACTCCGTAATGGAAGATTAGGTACAACATTATTTTGCACCGTCACGTCTATCTCGCTTAGTAACCTTGAGTGACTGTTAAATTTAAACCACGTAATTTGAGGGGGGGGGAAATATAATTTCGACTGGGTATATCTACGAAATCATAGGACGGATTTAACCCATTCACGAATTCGAACTTCGTCACTAAGCCCCAAACCTACCATGATTCTGCCCCATTCAAAATTTTATTTTCCCAATATTTCGAAAATACAGATGAGTTCGAATTAATATCCAGAAATTCATCGAAAACTGACAGGTCCTCACAGAATTAAATGAGGATAATATGATCAGAAGATCATAGAATATTAATTGTTACAATGACACGATAATCACTAAATTTTGCACAAAGTTGTTCATCAGCATTTTTCAGATACAAAGTTAGATTATGATTTTTGAAAATATTGGAAAATCAAAATTTGAATGGATATATCTGGGCAGTCTTTAGGTGGATTTTACTCTTGAACGTATCCGGCCTTCCTAACCCTGATGCAAACCTACTCGACAACTTTTTAGTTGTTCCTCACGAAAAAGCTTTCTAGAAATCTTCATTCAGAATTTTATACTCTGTACTGGAATATTTTGTAGTATTTTACTAAACTGATTTTTGCTATCATCTAGTAGATTTGTAAATTCTGTTCAGATATTTTGCCACTTTCCTTATGAATATACTTGAAAATTGGATGAAACGCAAAGTGAGTATGTATGCGCGGACTGAACGTAGATCTTCTACTCTGCCAGATTGTTGCATCCGACACAAATGTCTCTGGTGATAGCATATGATGCTATTAAGAATTACAAATCTAAATCTCAGTGTTCCTGAAATAACTTTAATACTGAAGAAAATAATTTTGTAATCGTCAGCCGCGCTGTCGCAGTCACCAGAAGCGTCTGCAATTGTTATTTTTCAATAACAATAGTTGTCCCGAAACTGGATGAACAAACAAATCACAATTTCTACATCAATAAATTGCATTTGCTGAAAAATAACAAAAGAATTCGTATTTGCACATAATGATCAAGTTTTTCGCGATCCCAGAATGTATTTGAGAGAATGGCGTGCTCCTCTTACTCTTAACACTTCTGAATGATAGTTTGTAGTAGATGAAGTCTTCCTCTGAAGGTTCATTTAATGAAAGAGGAATAAAAGAAATATTGTAAGATACAAATCTGAACTTTATTCTTTATTCACATCTCGAAGCGAGCATTGATGTGTTGGATTTGTTCAATTGAATGAGTACTCCGATGTTGCTTGCATTTTCCGGGAACTCGAAAACCTCGAAATTTGACATATTTTTTCCCGATATCTCCAAAACTCATAATCGTATCGAGCTGAAATTTAGTACACTGCTGTGAAATTAGAAGGTCAAAGTGTGAGTATAATTTTTTTTGGATATGATGAATGGTTCCCAGAAAAAAAATTTTTTTGTAAAAAAATTTCGAAAAAAAATTTTTTTAAAATTTATTGACAATATGATCTTGACGAAATTTGGCTCAAAGTTGCGCGTCGTTATACTCCACCAAACTGCCAAGTTTGAATCCAATCGCTCAAGTAGTTTCTGAAATAAAAAATAAATAACTTCAAAACTTCAAATGCCTATAAATCCGAAACTATTCGATCGATTTGGCCCATTAACGAACTTAACCGCGGCATTCCAATGCGCGACCTACCCTGAAAGTTTCAAGTCGCTAGCTCGCTTCGTTCGACAGTTATCGTGTCTACGGACGGCCAACCGGCCGGCCGGCCGGCCGGACAGAATCGATTTTGACACCGGATTCGTCATCAGTGAGTCCAACCTAGTCGATTGAGACCATTTTCGGCTCAATCATCCAAAATTACAGACATTTGGACAAAACGATAGCACGCTGTTCCCCTAGAACATGCGCGCAAAAATGAGAATTGTTTTATATATGAAACGCCCTTGCGGATTGCGGGATTGAACTATTTGTCGAGGGCAGTTCCAAGGGATAAAGGTTGCTTTTTGAATAATACTGAACCAATGGATCCGGAAAACAAAGTGAACTGTAACGTTGATTGTTCGTATTCTTCCAGAATTATTTATGAGGCAACTTTCTTCCTGAAAACTGTCTGATAAAAAGTTGAATCCTGTAATCCGTAAGGGCGTTCACCCTAAAAACAATTTTATTTAATTTTCAACAGTTCTGTTTCAGATATTGAGAGAGAAAATGCCGAATACTCCGAAAATAAGCTTCAATCGATATTGATGTTACGTTTCAGGATTAATTTCAAGATCCCGATGAAATCGTGTCGAAACTTACGAGTTGCATTTGACAACTTGAATTGAATTCAATGTAGATATCAAATTTCATGCGATAGTATGTATTTCCGAAAATATTGGGAAACTATTATTTCGAATGGCTTACCAGTTTCACTAAGCGAGAACCGACTCTCGCTACATTTTGATTCGGATATAATGAGAATGTTTGAACTTATGTGCCAAAGTCAAAAGACCAAAAAGTTTCTGAGATTAATCGCTAATTTTCATCGTTAACTTGATCCCTTTTTTTTCATTTTACAGGAGTCTTCATCACAGGAAAGTAGCTCCGACGGAGAGGTGAGTTACCTTTTGAATTAGTCCTAGTGCACCTTGACACCCTTACAAGCTATTGTGAAGGCACCTTGATCTCACTAATATTTCGAATTAATGATGATTAAAAAGTAAAATAACTTATTTCAACTTTATATATTTATTTTCACAACAATTGTTTCGTTATGATAACATGAATTCATCAGGTGAGCATGGTAACTGATCTCATATTTGGCATACAGTTTTTTAAATAGTTGAAAAATATGGTGCGAAATACAACAAAATCATGGGAATTCCTGGGTTTCAAAAAAGGTTGAGTAAGGGAGATTTATTTAGGTCCATTTGGTCGTTGAGGAGAATCTGCTTTTTATTGTACTTATTCATCTCCAACGCTTCCAAGAAGTTCAATTAAGGGTCTTACTTTCTTCGTGAAAAATTTCGAAATTGCTGTCGAAATCATGACCAGTCTCCAACAAATGTTTTGCACATGTTATAAAGCGGAAATAAGTTATTTTACTTTTTAATCATCAAGATGAATTTCCGACGAGTAAAGGCGGTGACAATAAAGGATTTCAAATTAGTTTTTTTTATGGTTTTGTGGTTGTTACAGCGAGATATTCACCTTTTCTGGTGCCCCTGTTATAGGAGCTCTACGTTTGAAACAGCCTTCAAAATACTGAGAATAATTCAATGATGTTGATGTGATCAGTGAATATACGGGGTGATTCCGGAGGAGACAGTCAGAATTTAGGGTTAGTTGGATTGGTTTATGGTTGAGGGGCTCTATTGAGACTATACAACGTCATATGTCTGATTCGACCGATTTTATTTTTGGTTTTGATCATCCGATTTTGATGAAATTTTCATCGTAGCACAATATGCATAAGCAAATTCAAGAATTCTTAAAATTGTTTCAAAATACGCTGTTGTTTTTGTTAATTCAGATTGGTTTTATAGGTTGAAAAACCACCGTGTACATTGGGTTTCCAAAACTTCGCTATCCGTTTCAGATTTTACCATTATGAGTCATTATTCAGGTGTATTCGATTTTTTTGGCACAACTCCAGTTTTGCGAAAATATTTTTCAAAAAAGGAAAATTCCGAAATTTCACTCCAACCGATTCTGCTTCTTTTGGTAACTTTGGTATGGCTATGGATTTTGATGAAATTTTGAGTAAAGTGCAATCTGAATGGGTACATTCAATGGTTACAACAATTTCCAAGAATGCAGGTATGTTAGTGTGATAATTTTAAATAAGAAATCCAAATTTAGTGTCCTCCACTGGTAATCAAGTAATCTAGTTCAGAAATTGCGGGAATAGGACAGGAATAAACATACAAATGACTTCTAGATCATATATTCAGCTACGTTTCGCAGATCTACATCTGCTTCCTCAGGCCTAAAAACATCAAAATGACATCACTTATACAATGGTACAAACAAAACAGCAAATTACCTCTATAAAAATTAGAAGTTCTAAAACTAAAGAACGAGTCTAACATCAAACTTCGAGGTACAAAATCAATTCACAAGCAATCTTTCAAATATCCAGAAAGGTACATCAAGCTACAACGAAAAAACCTAACCATAAAATGGTCGAACACAGAAAATCCTAACCCCACGAAAACCGTCATGTCATATTACAATTGTCAACCACAAACACCACAAATTTCTTCTTTTTATTGATATGGCAGGATAGTGTACACAATTTATCAAGATTGTAATTTATTTCTTAATTACAGTCTCACCCTGTCTGTCCGCTCTGTATAAACATATATCTTGTCAAAATTGAATTATATAGTTTACTAAGATGTTCAGAATCAGATCTAAAATTGACGGAGTTGTTAACATTAATGTATATCATCTCTAAGATGTTCCTTTTTCTAAAGTGTTTTTCATTATCTAAAATTTTAACATTAGAAAAATCAACCCTGTAATCCTCTGTAAAAAAGTGGGAACACAAAGCCGTTTTCTCCCTATTTTTGACATCTCTGATATCACACTTATGTTGCCTTATTCTACTATGTAGATACTGTCTTGTCTGACCTATATATATTTTATCGCAATCCAAACAAGGAATCCCATATATCACGCTGGATCTTTGACCATAACTGATCGAGTCCTTTATTTTACTATACAAAGTACTAACCGTTTTCATGTTGTAAAAGATTAACTGATTATTTTCTGTTTTTAGAGTTCTTTTAATTTTTTGAGAAAGTCCAAGAATGTATGGTACTCTGAAATAAGCTTTAGTTTGAGTAGTTGTGGTTTCTTTTCTTTTCTTAATTTTTTGTAATAATTCTGGGACAACCTTATTAATTTTAATTAATTAATTATTTTAAATAAGTTGTGCAGGTTAGAAAACCACCCTGTACATTGCCTTTCAACACCCCCTTCATTTGTTTGAGATTCAACAATAACGAGTCATTATTGAGCTGTTTTTAATATTTTTAGGAAACTCTCAGAGAAAAAAATGTTCAAAAGAAGAACATTATCGAAATTTTGCTCAAAAGCAGTGAGAATATTCTGCACTGGTTAGTGATGCTATATCGTCGAAGCATGCAAAGCTGTTCGTTAGTTCGAAAAATATTCTTCACAAATTCAAAATTCATATTAAACTGCTCTTATTCTGTATAGAATCATTCTATCCCGAAAATCGCTCAATTCATTTTTTGCACACCTACGCTTTTCTCTAAAAGGATTATTTCTATGAGAAAGCTTTCGTTAAATGATTTCGTTCAATAATGTTCTCATCTGCGCATATCTTCAGTCATTGTCTAAATTAAATTAAACAGAATATGAGCAATTAAAAATAAATCACGAATTTGAAAAGACTATTTCAGAAATTAGGAGCCGCTTCGCATCCTTGGAATAAACTGCTTTACTATTTAGTGCAATATTCTCACCGCTTCGGAGCGAAATTTGAATAATGTTCTTCTCAGAAATTTTTTTCTCGGAAAATCGGAAGTGTGCCAAAAAAATTAGAAACACCTGAATAATGCCTCATTATTGTAGAATCTCAAAAGGATAAAGAAGATTTGGAAACGCAATGTACATGGTGTTTTTTCAACTTGCACAATTAAGTGCAAATTATCACAATAACATACCGACATTCTAGAAAAATATTGAATGTACTCATTCATATTAAACTCCACTCAAAATTTCATTCAAATTGAATGAGTCAAAGTTATCAAAAAAAGTAGAATCGGTTGAAGTGAAATTTTCCTTTTAAAAATAATGTTTTTCGGAAAACTGGAAATGTGCCAATAAAATTGAATACACCTGAATAATGACTCGTAATGGCAGAATCTGAAACGGTTAGCAAAGTTTTGGAAACGCAATGTACAAGTTGTTTTTTCAACCTACAAAACCAAACTGAAATCACCAAAATAATAACAGCGCATTTTGAAAAAAAATTAAGAATTTTTTAATTCGCTCATTCATATTGTGCTACGATAAAAATTTCATCAAAACCGGACGAGCAAAGCCAAAAATGAAATCAGTTGAATCATAATAATAAATGAAATCGGTCGAATATTAGACTAATCGCCCTGTATACTCTTAAGAGACCTAAACATAAAACAAACATTGTTTCGAAACTGCCTCTACTAGTGTGAACTTACCCTGAAATCTGACGGTCTCCTCCGGAATCACCCTGTATAGTGATATTGATTGCTTAGTTAGAAATCAGAACTGAATAAGGCTCACTGCCAAAACGAAAAATTTTCAGAAAATTCAAAAAAGAGATAAACTTAATAATCTCTCTCTCTCCGTTCGGTCATGACGCACGCAGCCAGGAATACACACACGTTCTAGCATGCCATAAGGCGTATGTATGCCCAGCTATCACTATTTTATGCAGACTTGGACGGTATTGACGTATTTCTTTTGGGGAACAGGAGCGCTATCCATCTGCGTAAATGTCATGTTGGATTTAAATTTTTTTCCTGAGGTATTAGACTGTATGGTGAAATTTAAGTCCTACCGACCGACCAGCATTTCCGCCGTGAACGCTGTAACTTCCGGAGGAGATGATGTGAAGTTTGACCTTTCGATGTAGACCGGGGTCTAAATACTTCGGTTCTATTTGTTCATCAGCGCTAAACAGTTTCGGAATTACCGTTATGAAATTTTGAGGCTATTTTCTCAATAAATAGAGGAAGTTTTTCGAACATTTATTTGAAAAATGTTGTGGGAACTTTTTTCAGATTCCGCCGAAATGTTTCGAGCTAACATCCAATTCAGTGCAATAATTATCAATCTGATCGGATATTTTTTTTCGGAAACATTGTTGGAATAAACGCGCTTTACCCAGATAGCATATTTATATCGCCTGTATAATAGGACTTTCCCATATGACCGACCCGCGAGCATTTTCGAATATCAGTTAATTGTAGTCCTATATGAAGCATTATTTGTTTTTTTCTTCGAATATAGGTATATTTTTTGTTCATTCTTCAGGAGAGCATTCGTCGACGCCGACAAGGGAAAAAAAGAACGAGGAGTCCTGACTCAGAGGTGAGTTTAAATCTGTGCAGTTCAAGTTCTTCGTGCATTCTTTCTGAACGTTGTTATTATAGGAGTTAAAAAATTGAGTTTGACTACGAATCCCTCTAAGGGCCACTTGCATCGTATTACAAAATCAAAGATTAACTCCGTAATGGAAGATTAGGTACAACATTATTTTGCACCGTCACGTCTATCTCGCTTAGTAACCTTGAGTGACTGTTAAATTTAAACCACGTAATTTGAGGGGGGGGGAAATATAATTTCGACTGGGTATATCTACGAAATCATAGGACGGATTTAACCCATTCACGAATTCGAACTTCGTCACTAAGCCCCAAACCTACCATGATTCTGCCCCATTCAAAATTTTATTTTCCCAATATTTCGAAAATACAGATGAGTTCGAATTAATATCCAGAAATTCATCGAAAACTGACAGGTCCTCACAGAATTAAATGAGGATAATATGATCAGAAGATCATAGAATATTAATTGTTACAATGACACGATAATCACTAAATTTTGCACAAAGTTGTTCATCAGCATTTTTCAGATACAAAGTTAGATTATGATTTTTGAAAATATTGGAAAATCAAAATTTGAATGGATATATCTGGGCAGTCTTTAGGTGGATTTTACTCTTGAACGTATCCGGCCTTCCTAACCCTGATGCAAACCTACTCGACAACTTTTTAGTTGTTCCTCACGAAAAAGCTTTCTAGAAATCTTCATTCAGAATTTTATACTCTGTACTGGAATATTTTGTAGTATTTTACTAAACTGATTTTTGCTATCATCTAGTAGATTTGTAAATTCTGTTCAGATATTTTGCCACTTTCCTTATGAATATACTTGAAAATTGGATGAAACGCAAAGTGAGTATGTATGCGCGGACTGAACGTAGATCTTCTACTCTGCCAGATTGTTGCATCCGACACAAATGTCTCTGGTGATAGCATATGATGCTATTAAGAATTACAAATCTAAATCTCAGTGTTCCTGAAATAACTTTAATACTGAAGAAAATAATTTTGTAATCGTCAGCCGCGCTGTCGCAGTCACCAGAAGCGTCTGCAATTGTTATTTTTCAATAACAATAGTTGTCCCGAAACTGGATGAACAAACAAATCACAATTTCTACATCAATAAATTGCATTTGCTGAAAAATAACAAAAGAATTCGTATTTGCACATAATGATCAAGTTTTTCGCGATCCCAGAATGTATTTGAGAGAATGGCGTGCTCCTCTTACTCTTAACACTTCTGAATGATAGTTTGTAGTAGATGAAGTCTTCCTCTGAAGGTTCATTTAATGAAAGAGGAATAAAAGAAATATTGTAAGATACAAATCTGAACTTTATTCTTTATTCACATCTCGAAGCGAGCATTGATGTGTTGGATTTGTTCAATTGAATGAGTACTCCGATGTTGCTTGCATTTTCCGGGAACTCCATCAGGTCCTGAAGTTTTCACTTGAGAACCGATTTTGGTATCAAAACATTGACGCGGATTGCCTATTTCTATTCAAAATTTTACAGAATCAATGCAGCAGCAAATTATTTGACCGTAGTTTACATTGAGCAATATATTTCGTATGTGTTACATTTCAAGGACATAACAGATTTTATAAACATGAAGGCAGAAGTAGTATAGTTGGACGATGTTATGGCAACAACCGTTAAAGCCACAACTTCTGGATAAAATTTTTGTTGAAAAATATTCGATAATTGTAGATTAGCTGACAAATTAGCCTGTTACTTTTCGTATTTAATATTTTGTGTTTATTTTACAGCAGTACTCCCGCCCACCAAAAAGAAGATTTCCTGATGTTGAGGTAAGGTTCTTACTGATATAAAGATTAATTTCATGAAGTGACATGAGTGAAGATTGATGCACTTGCCCCCTCGAGTAGTAATAGTACTCAATTCTTACCAACTGAATTTGTGTTGTTGTGGTTTTTTCAAAATGTCAATTCAACAAAAGTCCTACAGAACCTAATATCGAAAGAGAATAATTCTGCAAATATTCTTGTTTATCTGATGAAGGAGTCAGATTTGTACTCTGAAACGTTACAGTTCGCTTTGTTGATCCTCTGTTCCGCAATTGTTCATTAGGCAACGTTTTATCTTAGAAACTGACCTTGACAAGTAGTTCGATCCTGCAATCCGCAAGGGCGTTCTCATTGAAAAAAAACAATTTTATTTAATTCTAATAGTTCTGTTTCAGAAAAAACCTGAAAAATGACTCAACTCATATTTCCTCTCATTTTGCGACCATCCTCGGGCACAGCGTGATATCGATTTGTCGAAAAGTGTGTAATTTTTAAAATCGAATCTGTCCCGCCTAGGATAGTACAACTGTCTAAAAGAACGAACTAGTGATTCTCATTGTAGTTCGCTCATTGAAATGCGGTGGTATGGGCCAAATCGGCAAAACATACTTATTCGAATTGTTTAGCTTATTTCCTGAATACTACTCACAGCATGAATTGTGTTGAGATTCTAAGGTTTGTAAATGAAAAAAAAGCCGAAATTTCTCTTCAAATATTTTTTTCAAAAACTATCTATCAGATTCTGATCTTGCACAAAACCTGTATTCACAACAGAGTACCAAATTTCATAATGCACAATTCCGTGATGATTCTGTTATCCGAACAATTCAAAAAAATTCGAAATTCGTTTCTTTTTTAGGAAAACAATTTATCAGATTCCGAATAAATTTCGCACATCCCATATTTTACAATAGTGTACTAAATTTCAGTTTGATGCGATTATAGTTTTGAAAGATATCAGAATAACTGTCATATTTTCTGTTTTTTCTCGGTATCGTTCCTATTTCAGGATCTGAATTTTTGAAAATATTAGAAGAATAAATTTTTGAAATGTCCATAAAGTTAGCAGAGCCACTTGCACGGAAGTCAATGAAAACCATCTTATTAATTGTCGTATATTTGTCGAGAATTTGTCGTGAAAGAAAAAAATTTGTCGCCCTCCTACTTTTTTTTTAAGGGGTGGCTCTGCTAACTTATTATTAAGTTAGCAGAGCCATTCTAAAATATGCATCGAATTCGATTTAAAATGTTATGAGTAATTGTCGGATATGTGTCGTAGACGATCTAACCTGAAAAAAACAGAAAAAAACATTTTTTATAGCTTTTTCATAGGTTTCAATGAAATTTTCTGGTTTCTCTGGAAATTTGTCAGGTTTGGCAACACTGCATTCGTAAATCGATATTTCAGGTATGTTTTTCGTATCATTATTGACTGATATTGGGTGGTATATGTTAAATCTTCTATTTCCTGAGATGAACAATTTTCGTTTCAATGCTGAATAATGGAAATATTCCATTCTCACGGATATACATCGACGTAACTTTGTGATACAAGAAAATTGATTAGATGACCGTTTTTTCTTCCGGAAATGAGCTGAACGATTGAAGGACGACCGAAACATATTTGTCGTGAAAGAAAAAAATTTGTTAGGCTTCTAGGTTTTTTTTAAGGGGTGGATCTGCTAACTCAATATTAAGTTATCAGAGCCATTCTGAAATATGCATCGAATTCGATCGAAAATGTAACCATCTAGGCTGAAAAAATATTTTTTTATAGCTTTTTCATAGGTTCAAATGAAATGTTCTGGTTTCTGAGGAAATTTGTCATATTCAGCAACACTGCATTGCAGTGTTGCAGTGTTATCGGATTTGTCATCAAATCTAGTCCAACTTAGTCGTTTAAGACTATTTTCGGCCCAATCATCGAAACTTACAGACATTCGGACAAAACGATGGCAGAACATGCGCGCAAAAAAACACTAAAATCTTCAAGAATACCAGTAGGGAGTCGGTTCAGTCGAGGGGTGTGTGGCAACCTGCCGACAAAGACGCCTTTGTCGGCGTAATAAAGTGCGGTAATAAAACTAACAGTGACACGTGTGGCACCCGCATATTTCATCGAATCTTATTATAAGAATGATGAGATAGACTTTTATTAAGGTTGGGGTGAATGTTTACACATTTTCAAACTGCTGCATTAGCAAACCCGAGACAGGCTGTATGTTCAATAATCTGGGATTAAAACAAAATATGAAAATGTGGCCCTCCGATTTTGCCCCTAATGCCCCTAGCAGAGTGGCGCCTGAAACGACTGCCTCGCTGCCTCACCCCTAACGCCGGCCCTGTCCGTGAGAATGGAATATTTCCAATATTCAGCATCGAAACGAAAATTGTTCATCTCGGGAAATAAAAGATTTAACATATACAACCCAATATCAGTCAATAATGATACGGAAAACATACCTGAAATATCAATTTACCAATGCAGTGTTGCCGAATATGACAAATCTCCTAAGAAACAAGAACATTTCATTTAATCCTATAAAAAAGCTATAAAAAAATTATTTTTTCTGGTTTTTTCAGGTTGGTGGGTCTACGACAAATACTCGACAATTACTCATAACATTTTTGATAGAAATCAACGCATATTTTAGAATGGCTCTGCTAACTTATTATTAAGTTAGTAGACCCACCCCTTGAAAAAAAACTAGAAGCGCGACAAATTTTTTTCTTTCACGACAAATATGTTTTGGTCGTCCTCCAATCGTTCAGCTCATTTCCAGAAGAAAAAATGGTCATCTAATCAACTTTCTTGTATCACAAAGTTACGTCGATGTATATCCGTGAGAATGGAATATTTCCAGTATTCAGCATTGAAACGAAAATTGTTCATCTCAGGAAATAAAAGATTTAACATATACAACCCAATATCAGTCAATAATGATACGAAAAACATACCTGAAATATCAATTTACCAATGCTGTGTTGCCGAATCTGACAAATTTCCTGAGAAACCAGAACATTTCATTAAAACCTATAAAAAAGCTATAAAAAAAAATTTTTTCTGGTTTTTTCAGGCTGGATGGTCTACGACAAACACTCGACAATTACTCATAACATTTTTGATCGAATTCGATGCATATTTCAGAATGGCTCTGCCAACTTAATATTAAGTTAGCAGAGCCACCCCTTAAAAAAAAAGTAGAAGCGCGACAATTTTTTTTCTTTCACGACAAATATGTTTTGGTCGTCCTCCAATCGGTCAGCTCATTTCCGGAAGAAAAAACGGTCATCTAATCAACTTTCTTGTATCACAAAGTTACGTCGATGTATATCCGTGAGAATGGAATATTTCCAGTATTCAGCATTGAAACGAAAATACCCAACCCAATATCAGTCAATAATGATACGAAAAACATACCTGAAATATCGATTTACGAATGCAGTGTTGCCGAATCGGACAAATTTCCTGAGAAACCAGAAAATTTCATTGAAACCTATAAAAAAGCTATAAAAAAATGTTTTCTTCTGGTTTTTTCAGGTTAGATCGTCTACGACAAATACCCGACAATTACTCATAACATTTTTGATCGAATTCGATGCATACTTTAGAATGGCTCTGCTAACTTAATATTAAGTTAGCAGAGCCACCCCTTAAAAAAAAGTAGAAGCGCGATAAATTTTTTTCTTTCACGACAAATTCTCGACAATTATACGACAATTAATGAGATGGTTTTCATTGACATCCGTGCAAGTAGCTCTGCTAACTTTATGGACATATTTTTGAATGGGTTTATCTGCGGAATCATTGGGTAGAATTTAGCCATTCACGAATTTGACCTTCGTGAATGTGGTCCAAAACTTCTTTACGAATATCGAATTTCAAAGTTGTTTCTTATAGAAGTAATTGTTTTCACGATCGGCCGTTCGCCCAAAAATTCCGTGGATATACAAAAAGTTATTTTTCAATTTTTCCAAAAGTATAGATTGGATCGATTTTAAATCTAATACTTGATTGAAAACTTATAGCTTTTAGGTTTATTCGAATTTCGCGTGGACCGTATGGAAAGAAGACCACTAATTCTAAAGATACGTTTCCAGTGATCAATACATCTAGATCACTGCATGACTGAATTTGAACAAATGGGCGAAAGTTCACGTCAGGGCTTTTCTAGAATTCTTCATCTTAAAAGCATTTTCATTATTCAGTTCTGGAGATTAAAATTACCAGGTGTACTTCATCCATTATCCAATCCATAGATTCGATCCAAATAGCTATATCTGCTGAATTCGTCTTTCGTTATTGAAGTCCAAACCTGATCGACGAATATCAAGTTATCTCTCTTGAAAGTTCTAGTGTTTACTATCGGCCGTTAAGCTAATTGACAGCCCAATAACTCCAGACAGAAATGACTAAGATACTTTAACTTTGTGAAGCCGGTTTGGAGCTCAATAACGAAGGTGGAATTCGTTAAGGTAAAACCCACCTTGTTGTTCCATAGACATACCTATTCAAATTTCATTACGCCAATATTTCCAAGTTTTGTCATCTTCTAAGCATTTGGTCGTAACGAAGTCCTGCAAAAAAGCTGTCCTTTTCAAAATATTTGGAAAGTTAAATTTTGATTGGTTATTTAGCGGTATCATTGAGTAGGTACCAACCATTATTACATTAAATTCGTAATTGAGTCTCAAACCTACTCAGCAAATATACAGCCCTTCAGTTGTTAATTTCGGAAGTTATGGTGTTTAGGATCGGCCGTCGATCGATTTGTATTTATATTTCCAAATTGTTCGATATCCGTAATTGAAAAATATGGGACTCATTACAAGCTCAAATTCCACACCCTGTTCATTGGAAGTTTGGTATGGGTTTATCCACGGAAACATTGGGTAGGTACCCATCATATAACATTATTGTTGCATGTTACTATTGTTACGGAGTTTGTAATGCAGCCCCAACCTGCTCTGCAAATAGTCTCTTGAGTGTTCATTTCGTTATAGCGTTTACGATCGACCTTCAAGTCGACTGTGAACATAACTTCCGAGAGAATTTTACCGGAGACTCGATATTCGTGGAGTGAAAATGCGGCAATGATTCCGTAGATATACCCATTCAAGTTTTTATCTTTCAAATAGTTGCAAAAAACACAACTCGGTTGGAATTGAAATCGACTACTATACCTTTTCATCCCCAAATTGAGACTAAACAAATTCAGATTGGGAATATTCAATTTCATAATGGTACAACATTCGTAGCTATGTGAACCTGGCAATTGACCTTGAAATTTTCTCGTGAAAATTTTGTGATCGATTGTACCCGGTAGGTACCCGATTGTACCACAAAAATTTTCGTTTGTACCCCTAACGTTTTCTCTACACAGCCATTATAACTTTTGCACCCAACGGCACCCAAAAAAAAAAATTCGAAATTTCCTCATGAAAACTTGGTGAAGGATTGTACCAGGTAGGTACCCGATTGTACCACTTTTATTTTTGCTGAAAACCCCATGGTTTTTTTTATACATCAATTCGAAATTTTTTTTCTCTTCAACTCGTGATTGGCCGATAATTGATGGAATTTTTGTATGAAAATTCTGTGGTCGATTGTACCCGGTAGGTACTCGATTGTACCACAAAAATTTTCGTTTGTACCCCTAGCGTTTTTTCATACAACCATTATAACTTTTGAACCCACCGGCACCCCAAAAAAAAAAATCGAAATTTCTTCATGAAAACTTGGTGAAGGATTGTACCAGGTAGGTACCCGATTTTACCACATTTATTTTTGCTGAAATCCCCATGGTTTTTTCTACACATCAATTCGAAATTTTTTTTTCTCTTCAACTCGTGATTGGCCGATAATTGATGGAATTTTTGTATGAAAATTCTGTGGTCGATTGTACCCGGTAGGTACTCGATTGTACCACAAAAATTTTCGTTTGTACCCCTAACGTTTTCTCTACACAGCCATTATAACTTTTGCACCCAACGGCACCCAAAAAAAAAATTCGAAATTTCCTCATGAAAACTTGGTGAAGGATTGTACCAGGTAGGTACCCGATTGTACCACTTTTATTTTTGCTGAAAACCCCATGGTTTTTTTTATACATCAATTCGAAATTTTTTTTCTCTTCAACTCGTGATTGGCCGATAATTGATGGAATTTTTGTATGAAAATTCTGTGGTCGATTGTACCCGGTAGGTACTCGATTGTACCACAAAAATTTTCGTTTGTACCCCTAGCGTTTTTTTTATACAACCATTATAACTTTTGAACCCACCGGCACCCCAAAAAAAAAAATCGAAATTTCTTCATGAAAACTTGGTGAAGGATTGTACCAGGTAGGTACCCGATTTTACCACATTTATTTTTGCTGAAATCCCCATGGTTTTTTCTACACATCAATTCGAAATTTTTTTTTCTCTTCAACTCGTGATTGGCCGATAATTGATGGAATTTTTGTATGAAAATTCTGTGGTTGATTGTACCTGGTAGGTACTCGATTGTACCACAAAAATTTCCGTTTGTACCCCTAGCGTTTTTTTTATACAGCCATTATAACTTTTGAACCCACCGGCACCCCAAAAAAAAAATCGAAATTTCTTCATGAAAACTTGGTGAAGGATTGTACCAGGTAGGTACCCGATTGTACCACATTTATTTTTGCTGAAATCCCCATGGTTTTTTCTACACATCAATTCGAAACTTTTTTTTCTCTTCAACTCGTGATTGGCCGATAATTGATGGAATTTTTGTATGAAAATTCTGTGGTCGATTGTACCCGGTAGGTACTCGATTGTACCACAAAAATTTTCGTTTGTACCCCTAGCGTTTTTTTTATACAGCCATTATAACTTTTGAACCCACCGGCTTCCAAAAAAAAAAATCGAAATTTCTTTATGAAAACTTGGTGAAGGATTGTACCAGGTAGGTACCCGATTGTACCACATTCATTTTTGCTGAAATCTCCATGGTTTTTTTTACACATCAATTCGAAATCTTTTTTTTCTCTTCAACTCGTGATTGGCCGATAATCGATGGAATTTTTGTATGAAAATTCTGTGGTCGATTGTACCTAGTAGGTACCCGATTGTACCACAAAAATTTTCGTTTGTACCCCTAGCGTTTTCTCTATACAGCCATTATAACTTTCGAACCCACCGGCACCCCAAAAAAAATCCAAATTTCTTCATGAAAACTTGCTGAAGGATTGTACCAGGTAGGTACCCGATTGTACCACATTTATTTTTGCTGAAATCCCCTTGTTTTTTTTACACATCAATTCGAAATTTTTCTTTCTCTTCAACTCGTGATTGGTGAAGGATTGTACCAGGTAGGTCCCGATTGTACCACTTTTATTATTGGTAAAATCCCCATGGTTTTTCTTACACATTCGAATTTCTCTCCTCAACTCGTGATGGGTCGACAATCGCTGAAATTTTTCTGTTGGCGATTGTACTCGGTAGGTACCCGATTGTACCATTTCCATTTCTGTTTGAAACATTATTGTTGTCCCTACACACCAATTAAAAATTATTGAGTGGAAATTTGTGGTTCGTTGAACCCAATTTCACCACAAAAATATTCGTTTCTCTACCCGAAGTTTCTTCTATACCGAGTGTTCTACAAGCTCTATGACAAACTTTGACAGATGGTAGCTGTGCTTATTCTGAACATTTTTTTCCTATGAACATAGGTATGATTCGTTCTCGTTTCGAAGTTACAAGCATTTGAAAAAATGTATATCCATGTTTTGATCAAGTAGACCGACATAAAATATAAATATAAATGGAAAGGTCGAGGAGGACCAATACAATGGGCACCTCGTTCGCTTGATCTAAATCCTTTTTTTTTATTTATGGGGACATATGAATCAGCTTGTTCATCATGTAGAAATCGAATCGCATCAACAATTACTTGATAGAGTTCAAGATGCAGCAAACCAAATACGAAACGACCCAAATCTGATCCGCCGAGTAACGAAATTTTATAGTATCAAAATTTCCATTTATAATTATGATTTGAAAATGAAAATAAAATTTTTCAAACGCTTGTATCTTCTTAACAAAAACGAATCGGATATATGTTCATACGAAAAAAAATGTTCAGAATTAGAACAGCTACTATCTGTCAAAGTTTGTCATAGAGTTTGTAGAACACCTTGTATAGGAAATGTGAGACTAATCGTCAGCCCACAAAACGGATTGAATTCTTCTGTTTGTATTCTGTGATCAGTTTTACCAGAAAAGAACCCGAGAGTACCTTTGATATTTTCATCCAAATACCCAATCGTAATAGGTTAGTATCGAATGGTATTTTTATTTGAAATGTTGGGTTTTTTTTCAGCTTTTCTCTAGTTCTCTCAGCGAACTATAAAATGCTGAATCAGAAAAAATGTATCCTTTTGCGCATTTGTTGCTAAGTAACATATTCTTTTCGCAACGGGAACTTCTATCTGGCTTTAGTTAGGTTCCTGTGTGTCAGCGAATTTTTAAATTAAAAACCCTTCTGGACCTGCTTCAGTTACTCTAGTATCGAAGCTGATATGAGTGAATTTTAAGACAATTTGTTATATCTACTTATTATAAATTTAATCTTTCAAACCGGTTATGTTCCATCGTATTTTGAAATATCTTTAGTAACACCAGTTTTTAAGTCTGGAGATGAAACTGATGTAGGGAACTATCGTCCGATAAGCGTTATAAATAGTTTTGCGAAAGTTTTTGAGAAATGTTTGAAGAGTAGGTTAGTGGAGTTTCTGAAACAAAATAATATTCTTTCGAACAGACAATTTGGGTTTTTGGGAGGTGTTGGTACAACAGATGCCATAAGTGAGTTGGTTAATACTATTGCGGGAAATCTGGACGAAGGAAAAAAATTTCTAACGTTATTCTTGGATCTTTCTCGTGCGTTCGATACTGTACCTCATGAAAAGTTGGTAGACGTTCTTAGTAATTATGGTATTAGAGGAGTTGCTTCGAAAATTTTTGAAAATTATTTAAAGGAAAGAGTACAAGTCTTGAAGATTGGTGATATTTTGAGTGACCCACAGCATGTAAAGATTGGTATCCCCCAGGGAACTGTATTGGGACCAATTCTATTTGTTGTATATATGAATTCTTTAACAAGTTTAGATATTCGAAATGGTTCTGTAATTTCATATGCAGATGACACAGCTATAGTGTTTGTCGGTAACTCTTGGGAGGAGGTTAAACATCTGGCTGAAAATGGCCTTATTGAAATTAAAAATTGGTTGGAAAATTTCAAACTCACACTGAATATAGGGAAAACTCACTATGTAGCGTTTTCAATATCAACCATGAACAGACCAGCTTTTGAAACTTTAGAATTAGATGGTGTTGAAATCACAGGGGTTCAAACTATCAAATATTTGGGACTGGTTATCGACTGCCACCTAAGATGGGCTGCACAAGTGATAGGACTAACAGCAAAGATCCGAAAACTCATTTATCGATTTTATCTATTACGTGAAATTCTTACCGAAAAATTATTGATGAATGTTTATAAAACTCTGGTAGAATCCATGATAAGGTATGGAATAGTTGTTTGGGGGGGTATGTGTAGGAATGAGCTGAAGCGGTTGAATATTACACAAAATTATATTCTGAAGATCATTTATAGAAAGAAAAAGAGATACTCAACTGAATTGCTGTATTCTGAGAAAATTTTCAATATACGTTTGCTTTTTATACTAAATTCATGCATATATATTCATAAAAAAACTTCTTTACAGAAATGTCTTGATCATCAATATAATACCAGAAACAGAGCCAACGGAAAACTACAAATACCAAAAACAAAAAAAAAAAAGGTCATAGATTTATAGGGTACCTGGGACCAAAGTTTTATAATATTATTCCACTGAGCATAAGGAACACTGCAAATATAAAATCTTTCAGTAGAGCATGTCGCTTTTTTGTGTGGACTAATGCATCAATGTTTGGTTTTCACTGCTGAATATAGGGATCTGGGGATCGGGATTTGGGGGATTTTGATGAGTTGAGTTTGTTGGGAAAAAACGGTTTCCATGTTAATTCTCAGTTGCTTATAAAAAAATAAATTAAGATATGCACATACAGCTATTAAGTTAGCTAGGTGTAAGACAGGTTTAATTCTTATCTGTTCTTCTGTTGATCACTGAATTGACCAGTTCAAATATTGGTCGTGTTATATTGTGTTTCATGGAAAAAAATGTAATAGTTGATTGGAAGAATAAATTTATTATTATTATTATTATTATTATTATTACTTCAGAAAAACCTTGTCATTAAAACCAACGTGGATCATTGGGATTCTGGGTATAAGGTTATATATTATTATTTATTTTCACCGAATTATTTTTATTTCCAACTGGCATTATGCTTGTTTTATGAACTATAGGTGTTAGAAATTCTTTTTTCCTCATACATACTTCTGAATTATTTTCTCAAATATTGAACGCGTTTCGAAAAAACGTCGCCACTCTCACCTTGGAATATTTGAATTACTGGAAATGGTGGAGTCCTCATGGCCGATCATAAACACAATAAATTCCGAAAGAATCAACTAAGAAACTCCATATTTGTACAGAAGCTTAGAACCTCAATGACGAAGGCCGAAATCCAAAATTTGATTTTCCCAATATTTCGAAAAAATTTCGTGGAAATAATTCGATCAGAAAATAACGGAATATAGAATATTTGAGAAAAAAACTTGAAATTTTTTCCTCAAATTGTTCTAATGACATGATCATCACGAAATTTCGCACAAAGTTGGGCGTCTGCATTTTCACACCTAAATTCCATCGATTATCGGCCAATCAGGAGTTGAGGAAAAAACAATTTTCGAATTGATGTGTACGAAAAATCATGAGGATTTCAGCAAAAATGAAGATGATACAATCGGGTACCTTCATGGTACAATCCTTCACCAAGTTTTCATGAAAAAATTTTTTTGGGTATCGGTGGGTTCAAAAGTTATAATGGCTGTATAAAGAAAACGTTAGGGGTGCAAACAAAAATTTTTGTGGTACAATCGGGTACCTACCGGGTACAATCGACCACAGAATTTTCACACAAAAATTCCATCGATTATCGGCCAATCACGAGTTGAAGAAAAAAAATTTCGAATTGATGTGCAAAAAAAACCATGGGGATTTCAGCAAAAATAAACGTGGTACAATCGGGTACCTACCTGGTAAAATCCTTCAACAAGTTTTCATGAAGAAATTTCGATTTTTTTTTTTGGGGTGCCGGTGGGTTCAAAAGTTATAATGGCTGTATAAAGAAAACGTTAGGGGTACAAACGAAAATTTTTGTGGTACAATCGAGTACCTACCGGGTACAATCGACCACAGAATTTTCACACAAAAGTTCCATCGATTATCGGCCAATCACGAGTTGAAGAAAAAAAAATTTCGAATTGATGTGTAGAAAAAACCATGGGGATTTCAGCAAAAATAAATGTGGTACAATCGGGTACCTACCTGGTACAATCCTTCACCGAGTTTTCATGAAGAAATTTCGATTTTTTTTTTTGGGGTGCCGGTGGGTTCAAAAGTTATAATGGCTGTATAAAAAAAACGCTAGGGGTACAAACGAAAACTTTTATGGTACAATCGAGTTCCCACCAGGTACAATCGATCACAGAATTTTCATACAAAAATTCCATCAATTATCGGCCAATCACGAGTTGAAGAGAAAAAAAAATTTCGAATTGATGTGTAGAAAAAACCATGGGGATTTCAGCAAAAATAAATGTGGTACAATCGGGTACCTACCTGGTACAATCCTTCACCAAGTTTTCATGAAGAAATTTCGATTTTTTTTTTTTGGGGTGCCGGTGGGTTCAAAAGTTATAATGGCTGTATAAAAAAAACGCTAGGGGTACAAACGAAAATTTTTGTGGTACAATCGAGTACCTACCGGGTACAATCGACCACAGAATTTTCATACAAAAATTCCATCAATTATCGGCCAATCACGAGTTGAAGAGAAAAAAAAATTTCGAATTGATGTATAAAAAAAACCATGGGGATTTCAGCAAAAATAAAAGTGGTACAATCGGGTACCTACCTGGTACAATCCTTCACCAAGTTTTCATGAGGAAATTACGAATTTTTTTTTTTGGGTGCCGTTGGGTGCAAAAGTTATAATGGCTGTGTAGAGAAAACGTTAGGGGTACAAACGAAAATTTTTGTGGTACAATCGGGTACCTACCGGGTACAATCGATCACAAAATTTTCACGAGAAAATTTCAAGGTCATTTGCCAGGTTCACATAGCTAACATTCGTTCTTGTGTGAATTGGAGTTCTACAAGCTTCTTCAGTTTGAACTATATATACTCCTGCTATTTCGTTGGTTTTTTCCTCTTGTTTTTTTGCCCACCTTAGGGCGGTTGACTTCTCGATAACCAAAGATACGCAAGTCCTTTCCCATCGGCTATTTCTTCATGGACTGAAAAACTTTATTTTAATTGATTCCGAATCTCCTTTCTCAGTATTTTCGAATCAGAATCTGGTTTGCAGTCATTCAATACACTCCTTCGACATTGAAGTGTTAATTTTATAAGGTACTCAAAAATCCGACTCAAAGAGCAACGAATGTTGTACCCATATGAAACTGATTATCAACAATTGGAAATATATATATTTCAAATTGGGAGTAATCATTTTGACATGTTTAGCAATTTGAAATATATAGGTATATTTCCCATTGGAACGGATCATTTTCATATGGATACAACATTCGTTGCTCTTTGAATTGAATTTTTTGATTACTTCATAAAGTTAACACTTTAATGTCGAAGTAGGGTATTCAATGAGGGAAAACCAAAGTTTAATTCTTAATTACATTCCTTACTGAAACGGAAGAGTCGGAATCAATTGAAAAGCAGAGAAAACGGCGATTGGAAAGGAATTTTTGAGTATCAAGAAATCAACCGCCCAAAGGTGGGCAAAAAATAAAAGGAAAATGCAGGGGCATAGTATACACTGAAAAAGCTCATAAGACTCCAATTCACACAGAAAAGAATGTTGTACCAACATGTAATTGAATATTCCCAATTTGAATGGGCTTAGCCTCAACTTGTTTTTGTTTAGTACCAATTTGAATATGTCTATTTCCAATTTGATTTTGTTAGGTGTCAATTTGAATTTGAAAAGGTATAGATAGAGAATTGACCAGTTTGAAATTCAAATGTGTTTCAGGATGTTAACATACGGCAACCCGAGAAAGAGGTAACCTAGGCGAGTTCAAAACACCTGATAGGTCAATTCAATTCCATAATACACTCTGGTTCATGTATCCACCAACAAATTCAATTTCTCATAACTTTTGAGCCTTCCTTTATAGTAGGTTGATAGTTGGAAAGTACGATTCACATCCACAGGTCCATCGATTTATATTTTTATCCCCAAAATATTCGACGTCGATATTAGGAAAACATGG
This sequence comes from Myrrha octodecimguttata, assembly GCA_958510865.1. NCBI lineage: Eukaryota > Metazoa > Arthropoda > Insecta > Coleoptera > Coccinellidae > Myrrha > Myrrha octodecimguttata. The sequence goes on along the minus strand of OY294064.1, from coordinate 1,513,644 downwards.
GACCTTTTTCGAGCTGAAATTCAACACTCTGTATTTTTTAAAATTTGATTGAAATATTTGACAGCGTCAGAAAATTTTGAATGTGAATCAGTTGATTCTTTTTTCTGCACGTTATCTTTCTCATCGAAAACTTCAGGGAAAGAGTCAATTGTATATTGAAGTTCCATTAAATTCTCAGAAAAAATGTACATTGTGATCAAATTGAATATTTTCTTTGTACCTCTGATTGCACATTCGTATTTCTTAATACCCCCAGTAAATTCGAGAAATACGTTATTGAATGCAAATAATATCTTTGAAATCAAAAACGATGAATAATATACAAACATGAAAACTTGAAGTGAATCATAAAAGATGCTCGAAAGTAGAACCATTTTGTTCAATGCACATTTTGCCCTTTTCAAAATAGACTCGTATATTTTTGATCATGCCTGCATGCGGTCGACGTACTATCCACATATCATGAAAATTCTGATCGAAGGACTGTCTGACCAATGAGGTAAAGGTTCATTATACTGGAATCGAACTCCTTCAATTTCCGTTCCTTCAGGTGATACTGGAAGATGATTTTGAAGGAAATCAAAATTACCTGCAAGCCGTCTTGGTAGGATGTTTGGTCCAATCAATCCGATCTCATTGGTATTTCGTATGCCTGACCGCATGCGGAGTTTGTTCGAACTATTCATCCAAATTATCCATATTGAAGACATGGCTTTATCGGTTAATACAATTCTGTTGACCATTCTTGCATTTCGTGAAATTCACCTTCTGAAGTTAGTTCCACCAATTTCATCTCCTGGTTTTGATCTTTGTATTTTCTGAAGATGAGGGGTGGAGATATATTTCTTCAATCTACGCCACATATTCAAATGTGTCATGTTCGGAGCATGAGCGATTCTTCTGGTAATAACTTCTGGATGTGTCCCTATCTTATCAGAAATATCTTCTTCGACGTCCAGGTGTCGCCTTTCTTTGGTATATTTCACTCTCGATAAAGGAAACCGACCATTTTGGCGAACATAATTGAGAACTGCAGAGGAGCTTCATGATACGTTAATCTTTTATTGGGCAATCTCTATTGATATTCCAGTACATCCGCACTACCATTACCTTGTCAATTCCCATACACGAATAAATATCAGTATTTTCTGAATTCGAGTATTTGTAAGACACTATGATGATACGGATTTAATAGTCATCAAAATTTTTATCAAAAAAATTCTGGAATTACATTTGGACAAAACGATAGCACGCTGTTTCCCTAGAACATGCGCGCAAAAATTTTCGCAGTTATCACGAAAAAACCTTTGTGGAACACAATACAAACCAGTTTCTCACAATCTAACCATTCTTTTTCAAATCTTTCAGAATTCAAAAAGAGTTCAATCCCATTGAACCTATTTTATAATAATTCAGTGGAATTTTGCTATTGAAATAAATCTGTCCCTGAAATTATCGATGGTAAAATGACGTGTGAGACAAAGAATTCTACTGAGTCGCATTGAACATTTTCTGTTCTAGAGTATTTCAATCAAAATCCGAAAGTTTCAGTATACAGAAGGTTTTGAATTTCAGCTTGAAACGAGTCCTATATTCTTGAAGAATGACCTGCAATTTTTTGAGAATTCAAACATGAATCGATTGACATGTAGAAGTGAATCGTATGTTTCAAATATCAACCAACTAAACCGGGTGGTTCAAAAGTTACCAGAACTTGTTATTGGAGAATACATGAACCACTCTGTATCTCAGGGAATTGATAAGACTTATTAAATAGAAGTTTTTTAGACATGCTTGGGGTAGCTCTGCTTCAGGATACCATATGTTTATTCACCAATGAAAAACCCCGTAAAAGCACCCGACATCCAGTGCTTTTCTAAAAATTCCACACATGTGATTTTTAACCAGAACGTGTATTTCTGACAGATCACCATCGCAACGGATGAATTTTAGTGGGAGTTTTTTCCTCGTGGGTACCCAAAAACGAATTATACTGGACATTTTTTGGACGTTTATCATGACAGAATATCTACAATCTAATTTTTATTTGTTCATATGATAATTTTTATTGATTTAAACTACAGACTTAGAAGTTTTCTAAATTCTTTGGACCATTAGGATTGATGTTTATATTAAAAATCTAGAAAATCACTGCCGTGAAGGCAGCAGCTTTTACGCGCATGTTCAATGTAGATGACCTCTTTTGAATGGGTATATCTACGGAATCATTGGGCGGGTTTTACCCATTCACGAATTCGACCTTCGTAATTAAGCCCCAAACCTACTCTACAAATATCGAGTTTCTAAGTGGATTCTTTCGGAAGTTATTGCAGTCGGCCGTTTTGAAATCCAGTACTTCATCGAAAAATTACAGTTCGAAAGTTCATACAAAATTTAATGAGGATAATATGATAAGAAAATCACATAATTTTTTTACAAATTGTTCTCATGACACGATCATCACGAAATTTCACAAAAAGTTGTCTTTCAGCATCTCCGAACTAGCTGCGAAGTTTTATCAGGATTGAATCAGTATTTCTCGAGTTATACCGAAAAAACAACGATATCGAGGAGAAAATCTCGAAATTTGACATATTTTTTACCGATATCTCCGAAATTTATGATCGAATCGAACTGAAATTTGGTACACTGCTGTGAAATATGAAGCTCAAAGTCTTAAGTGGAATTATTTTTCGGATATGATGAACGGTTACCGAAAGTATGATCCTGACAAAATTTGGCAAAAAGTTGCGCGTCGATATACTTCACCTAATTGTCAAGTTTGGATCCAATTGCCGAAGAAGTTTCTGAAATAAAAAATGAATAACTTCAAAATTTCAAGTGGCTATAACTCCGAAACTGTTCGACCGATTTGGCTCATTAACCAACTCAACCGCGGCACTCCAATGCGCGACCTACCCTGAAAGTTTCAAGTTGCTAGCTCACTTTGTTTGACAGTTATCGTGGCCACGGCCAGCCGGACAGAATCGATTTTGACACTGGATTCGTCATCAGTGAGTCCAATCTAGTCGTTTGAGACCGTTTTCGACTCAATCATCGAAAATTGCAGACATTTGGACAAAACGATAGTACGCTGTTCCCATAGAACATGCGCGTAAAAACGCAATCATCCTATACTATGGCAGGTTGATTGGAAGTTGCTTGGTTTTGATTTAGAGATTTTTGGATTATTTTTGCAGAAGTTGAAGCAGACCTCATTGTGTATCAATGAGGTAAAAGAAGGGGAGGGAGCATATCCTATATTTCCCTTGTTCCAAAAGTGTCGAACAGTTTTGAGAACTTTCTGTGGATTTTCCCTTACCAATATGGCCGACAACTACAATGCGAATATTTGTATTCTGTGGTGTACAGCAAATGAGACAAAAATATTCGGTTCAAAGTCTGTCATATTGGTATGGGTAAATCCGTAAAAACTGTACTACACTTTTCAAACGTTATGCCCCCTCCACTCTTTTCCTACCTCCACGTTGTGTGAATTTGCAGATATGATTTCATGGAGTGGAAGTTGTTGGAAATAAACCCATTTGTTGTGGAATTTTCTTACCGAATACCACACGAGGTCAAATTAAATCCGGAAATTTTTTCTCGCTCATGAATATTTTTGGAAAATTATCCCTCGTCGTCGATTCGGGATAATTTTCGAAATATTTATGAGCTCGAAAAAGTTTCCGGAAATAATTTGACCTCTTGTGGTATACTTAGTGAATATTTCTTTTCATTTCTTCCCTCCCCTTCCATAAAACGAATCAGTGGGGATGAGGTCATCAGACGATCTATAGAATTTAATATTAAGAAAGGAAACATGCAATCCCCAAAAAAACTGTTCGGAAGCACTTAGGTCAGCTTTTACTTGCTTGATCTAACTAGTAAGCTATAGAAGTTACCCATCCTCGTATTGTCCCCGTCTACAACAGCTTCACTTTCAGTTCGATCTAATTTAGAATCATATGATCGTCACGAAATTTCAAATCAACCTACACAACGTTCTTTGTTGGCTTTCGGATATACAATTGTGGAAATGAAATTTTGATGAATTTATCTACAGAATCATTGGGTATATTTTGCCAATTCGACAATTGTTTTTTATCGGAAGTTTTATTGTGTTATGTTTATAACGGTTGGCAGAGTAATCGATCATGAACACAATTACTAATAGTAAGAAACAAATCATAGGCACGAAATGTAAGGAGCTTATGTGGAGCTCAATAACGAAGTTCTATATCATGTGTTGTTGGAATACAAGCACAGATTTTGTTATAAGAAATATCCTTTCCGAGAAAACTTATCCACTCCGGCAGAAACTTTGTACGCAGTTGTTTGTTACTGATTGTGAAGTGAATTGAAAATTTAAGTGTTACCCTGTGATCCCAAACATATTTTTTGGAATAGAAATTTCAATTATTTTAGGAAATATTGGTGGCCACGATACTAATGTATTTTCGCTAAAGCCAACCTATCTAACTGAGATGTCCTATGGGGATTTAACAAGACAGATCATAACATCACAGACCAACCAGATGAACGACTCGCGTTATTGACTTGGGAAATCTATGTGCAAGTGTTCGTGACCGTGAATCGAGCGTCGCCGTATAGAGCCGCGTACAGACACGGGAGCAGAGCTGCTCGTGAGCAGCTCGCGAAAAATTAGACACATCGAGGCAGCCTTGAGCGAGATTGGAGGCCAAGTCGAGCCGCAGTGGCTCGCGAGCCCCTTTCCAGTAGTCAGTACAGTAGCGTAGTAAAACAGACGGGGATTATTTTAAGAGAATTCTTATGTGTCAACGTGTAAATATTATTTAATGGGCATGATTGGGAAATATAGGTTTTAATGAAATGTGTTTGGAAATACGGAAAATTGATTAATGATTAAAATATTCTATAAGAATATTGAACATTATAAGCTTATTCACAATGATTTGACAACGAAATATATATTCACATTGTGAATCAACCGGAAAAGTCAAGAACAGAGTTCGTTCAACCCTTCGATTATTCAAAGTAACTCGAAGCCCCTCGAAGCTCATGCTGAATCGAAAAGTTACACATTATTATTCAAAACGCTCTTATCCATACTCAATCACAACTGTTTCAATTTTCATAGTGCCCTGGCGCTTTTTTCGAAGGATAGAATAAATTTAGCTCTCCACACCATCGGAAAAATAAATTGCAACTACAGTTGCTTTTTCCTCTTTATTTTGTTAATTTAGAATGAATTCAACTGTTTCCACCATCGGAAAAATTAATTTGCATCTGCAGTTGCTTTTCCCTGTTTATTTCGTTAACTCTTAAGTTTTTAGGGCAGTTATTAAGAATCATCTAGGGTCAATATTATAGACTCAAAGTGGGTACTACTTTGATGAATACGCGTATAGCAAAATACCAGGGACAAATCTGCCGAAACATTTCATTATAGTTGAATTCCAAAAAAAAAACGAGATTGCTATTATATACCGAAATATATTTTTCATCTGACAAACAACCGACCGCGAAGTAATTATTATTATTTCGAATTTGTATTACTCTGCGAGAATCGTACGTTTTCTTGCCTCTGATTATATATTATTGACAGGATGAAAGGTTATTTTGAGCATTATATCTATTCTTTCACTGAGAATTATTCGGAAAAATATCCTACACGATTTAATTCACAAAATATAGCTCACAACTCGACCCGAATTTTTATTAAAATGCTGAAATGCTATTGCATTAGCACTATCCCATACAAACTATACTCCTATGAATAACATCAAGACGGACAGCGTCACGAAACTCAGCTGTGTGCTCTTGACATCGTAAAAACATTCCAGCGCTACTTGTTTGCCGTTCAAACTGAGCCTGAGGAATCCTTTGCCTCGCCGTATCATCCATCGGATGGGTCAAGTTTAGGGGCTCGCGGGCCGCTGTGCTCCCGCTCAAAATATCGTCTACACCTGCGAGGCAGACCAATTAACATGCCTCGCGAGCCGCTCAGCTCTTGTGACTGTACGCGGCTTATAATATAATTATATAGTATGATACCACAAGCATTTTGGGGTGCGTTGGGGTGCCCAATCACATTGCAGCTGGGAATACGCGATTTAAAGCCGGGTCCAGATGAGTGTAATCCGAACAGCGAATGCATTAAAATTTGATAAACGATTCGACGAAAAGTGTGGACGGCACTCGAGCTCACCCTCGAATAATAAATTGAAATGCAGCGTTCGAGTTGAAAACCGAGTCCTGGGGCCCTATTTTTGAACTGATCCGAATTCATTTCCTCTACGAGCTCTCGCGGTCATGCGACAGTCTGGCAATGTGGTGTTCACGGTGTACTTGGGCAAGATTAATTCACGAAAACACCTTTTTCATTATAATTTTGAATGTTTGAGTGATTATTCTGAACTCTAAAATATTTTTTCAATATAAAAAAGCCAAATGACCACAACAAAGGGGGAAATGATAAAATGCCCTATTTTTCAGGTGTGATGATCACTTTGCACGGTACAGAAATGACAAGAAGGCACTTGCGCACCAGTAAATAAACTTTCGCATAGCTTCGTTTTCAACTGAAATACATCGGATGAGTCGAAGCAGGCGGATTCAAATCCGCATGCGGATTAACTTATACGTAAACATGATGTGCACTGCGAATTTTTTTTTCTATTTCAAAAACCGTTTATTTGTCCATAGAGCAAACCTATTCATACACGCAATTAAAAAGTGATTTATTAGTACTTATACTACCGTTTTAATTTTTCACATTTTTGGCGCCTTATAAAGGATTCTCTTTGGTTTCAAAAAGAAGAAAATGCGAGAACGAGCTAGATATCAAAATAATCCCAATCAAGTTACTTCACCGTTTATGGGATATCAATTCGAAAACAGATATGCTAATATTTACCCTCAGTTTAAGGTTAAACATTTAGAAACTATATTAGAGAAATTTGCGTTTGTATATATGGATAATTAATTCTGTTCGTGTAGGAAAGGTGGAAAATCATACGTTTGGTTCAATCCACCAAAAATCAGTTATTTATATAAGACACGTTCAACCATATTATTGTTTGTTGCAGAATTGTTGTGAATTTTCTTCAATAATTATACCCTGTATAATATAGATGAACTGTATTTAAACCGAAAAAAAGTCATTCAGATAATCATTTAGGTTAAAACCCCAATTGGAACAAAATTGAAATTATCCTGCAAATGAGCACAAATTGAGATTAATTATTCTAGTTGAAGTGGATTTCTGTTGAACTGAGTCCATACAAAATGTTTATTGAGTTCAATTGAACTATACAAGTAACTTCTGTTGCGATCACCTATACAGTTCAAATTAGATATTTGAAATTCTATGTTCAGTATTCAGAAAATAAATCAGTTCAACCATGTATTTGTAAATAAAACACTTCATATTGTATATGGTTCATTTATTTTGATTTTGTAACTAATATTTTCTACATATAAATTACCAACAGTTTTTGAACGTTCGAAGTATTCGTAGGATTGTAGACATTTGAAAGTTTGCGTTTGCACCTTGTGCAGAAACTGCTATTCGACATCTCATATTATGTGGTATATTCACAGCATAATTCTATTCCTGAAGCTCTGAGTAATTGGTTTCAGACATTCTAGTGACCATATATCCATTTGATACCTGAAACAAAACTCAACATAAATATCACAAATAGAATTTGGGTACAATATAATATACATATATCCTTCCTTCAATTCACATCGTCTTTCGTACATCAACTTTCAGATATTCACTCCATCATTAATATTGGTTCACATCACGACATATCAAAAGAAATGCCCAAAAAAACAATTTCAAACTGTAAAATCCATCAAAAACAATAATGAGTATCCATCCACTATGTTTTTGTTTGTATGTCATGTGTGTCTACATATACAAATTCTAAGGAAAAACAACACGTTGCCAAAATGTTGCATTTGACCTCACTTCCGCATGCAAAAGTGATTCGTATGACGCGAAAATAGTCGGAGCAGAAAGAGCGCTTCCTCGAACCATAAATCTTCCTGTGATTCATTGCATTCGCTGTTCGCATTACACTCATCTGGCCTAAAGCCGGGTCCAAATGGTATGGTATAATCCGAACAGCGAATGCAATAAAATCTAATGAACGATTCGGCGAATAGTGTGGACGGCACTCACTCACACTCGAATAATACATTCAAATGCATCGTTCGAATCGAAAACATAGTCCTGACGGAGCAGAAAGGACGCTGCCTCGAATCATAAAGCTTCCTGTGATTCATTGCATTCGCTGTTCGCATTACACTCATCTGGACCCGGTTTAAGGTCGGCAGGCAGTGAAGCCCGCAAACAGTGAAGTGATTTCTGATTTGTCTTGTTGGTCGGAGATACCATAATGCTAATGTAGGGAACTATGGTGTGCAGGGCAGGTGGAGTACTGGAGGACCCGATTCACAGATTTACCACAACACTCATACCTGTCTTCAATGGAATCGAAGTATCGGACACTATTTATCCTCGGTCAGCTTTTTTCTTCCTTCTCACATTTTATTTTTTTTTTTCAGAAAACTAAAGTTTGTCAGGGACCTAGCATTCATGGAAAAAAACTGGATAACCTGTTTAATAGGATTGACAACTTGGAAAGACAGGTAATAAATGTTAATTCGGGACACATTGATTTTCACCAAAAAATGAAATAGTCGAAGAGAGTATACCGTTTCAAATTGTAGCTTTTTGAGAAGTTTCATATCTATTGTTTGAAAACATTTTGTTAGTTTGGATTCTGAAATATCCGTTATATTCAAAACACAACGGATGAAGGGTGGTCACTACGAGAAAACTGATTTTCGGTTTGATGAAGACATTGCCGGGTATCTGGAACGAATCTCACAGGGATTCTTCAAGAGGATTTTTTTTTGGGTTGTACTCAATTCTTTAGCAAAAATGAGCAATGTTAGTTATTTTTCCATTTTTCACCCCGTTCAAGTTTTTATTTTCCCAAAAATTCTGGAATATAAAAAAGTGGCAACATTGCGCATTCTTACGATTTTTTCAACCATTTGCACCAAAAATGTTTTTTGAAAAAAACGAACTCTGGACTCCAGAAGTCACCTCGTTATATTTGAGGTATTGTTTGCTCTTAATTGCTTCTATTCGTTCTTGGTAGACTATCATTATAATGTACTCCATAAGAAATCTTTGGCAATCAACATTAATGGAATCGCATTGTTTAATAGCTTTTCACCTTTTTCCTTCAATTTGTACTCCATTCAAACATTTTATTTCTTTAGGAAATCCCTCAACCCACTGATGATGACTTCCGAGCTCTCACAAAAAGATTAGATCGATTGGAAAAACTGATGGAGAAATTCGCAAAAGAGGTAATAATGCCTATTTATTCAATGTATAGAATCTATCTATATTTTTTTGTATTTTGGACGGTTCCTATTTAATTCGAGGCAAATTGACTTTTGGTTGCATATACAGGGTGATTCATTAAGGTTGGCCACCGGCCGTATCTCGGAAACCGTTTAGTTCCCCACTAGAGGGCGCAATCTATCACTTGTAAAATATAATCTCATTTTTTACGAAATATTCTCCAGCTAACAGTGGTAAAGAATAATAAAATAAAAATCTATTCTTTCTATTCAACAACTTTTGTTTCAGTAATTTTTCTATATTTTCTATTTTTTAGTGATGGGATGGATAAACTTTTCTTCACGAAAAAAACATTCTTACTCCTGTATGGGTGAACCGATTTTCACGTAATTGAATTTCATTCGAAGGCCATCGAAAGCAGATCACAGAAACATATGACAACAATATACCGGGTGATCCAATTGAAAACTACAGACTGTTTTATGTCACTTCGCCCTATTTGTGCGTTTTACTGGAAAATTTCAAATGCAATGCTATGATTCTAACCGAGTGAGAATAAGCCAAGCATTATCACCTACTGACTTTTTGAAATCGTAGACAGATATCATTGGTCGTTTCGGAGTTATTGACATTTTTGTAAATTTTGATAAGTATTGATCAACCCTGTGAAATGCAGGCGGAATTTAGTTATTTCATCTCTAAACAATTAAACAATTAGATGAAAGGAGAAAACTCATCAAAACAACGAAACAAGCTGATTTAGAACCAGTAAGCTTTGGCGATACTGTACATTTTCGGTATCTATGGCTGTAAAAGTTTTTTAGGACGATTGCAAACCACTATTTTATGATGACCCATTATTCAAACGAAGAAGCATATGATATGCTTAAAGTTCATTTTGAATGTTTAGAAAATGCAGTAGATGAAAGGGAATACCCGATACGATATCCTGAAAGACGTCGTCATTTCAAAAGGGTATTCAATAGATTGACACGAAGAGTGCGAGAAACTGGTAAGGTTCAATATCTTGGAAGAAAAAAAAACGTAGAAGCCGTAATGAGGATAATATCATAAAAGTTTTGGCTTATTAACAAGACAAAGGTGCTTGAAATTTTATCGGAAGATCTTCCAATTCTTTTAGAAAATATTGCTATTGAAAGCAGGTTAGATATGTTGTTTCAACAAGATGGTTGCCCGGCGCATTATGCTGCTAATGTTAGAGAATATTCATATAACGTCTTCTCAAAGAGGTATATTGGACGAGGTAGTATTTTTCCATGGCCAGAAAGATCACCCGACCTCACAGTATTAGATTTTTATCTTTGGGGGAGAATAAAGACTTAGTTTTCCGAACACCCCCCACTACAAGTGAGGATATTCAAAATAGATTTCGACAGGCAGCTTCTTTTCATACTGAAATTGTGGCCAGTGTCAACTCGACGACAGAAAGACTAAATTTATGTGTAGAAAATAATGGTAGACATTTTAAATATTTGAATTGATTAGGTGTAAGTGTTGTTTTTCTGTTCAAATATTTTCTATGTTGCTAATTTTTATTTTATTTTATCGCATTATTCTTATTTCATGTGTGTTGAGTATTTTGTTGCGTTGTCATGACGCATAAAGTCACTTCCTTGTTTATGCGCGCTCACGGAAAGGATCAACATTGATCAAAATTTACAAAAATGTCAATAACTCCGTAGGTGTCAGTAGGTGATAATGCTTGGCTTATTCTCACTTGGTTAGAATCATAGCATTGCATTTGAAATTTTCCAGTAAAACGCACAAATAGGGCGAAGTGACATAAAACAGTCTGTAGTTTGGATCACCTGGTATATTGTTGTCATATGTTTCTGTGATCTGCTTTCGATGGCCTTCGAATGAAATTTAATTACGTGGAAATCGGTTCACCCATACAGGAGTAAGAATGTTTTTTTCGTGAAGAAAAGCTTATCCATCCCATCACTAAAAAATAGAAAATATAGAAAAATTACTGAAACAAAAGTTGTTGAATAGAAAGAGTAGATTTTTATTTTATTATTCTTTACCACTGTTAGCTGGAGAATATTTCGTTAAAAATGAGATTATATTTCACAAGTGATAGATTGCGCCCTCTAGTGGGGAACTACGAACTTGAAAATATTTTTAATCATTTTCTAGTTTGTAATTAGATTAATTTTGGGGGCCGTTAGCACAATTTTGGCCTACGTAGCGCCACCAGTTCCTTAAATGAAAATTATTTGGGTTCTCCGAGCGGAATCTTTGGAAGGCTATAAAACGAAAACCAATAGATATTTTTTCATTCTGTTTTCACACCAGTGTTCAGAATGAAAGTAAGTTCAACTTTGAAAGATTTTCAGATTGACTTTGAATTCTGGAAAAAATTTTTCACAGAAAATCTTAGAACATTGAGAACATTGAAATAACGCTAACCAAATTGGCAATCGAAAACAAAACATTCAAACTCTGTAAGTTTTCCGCTATTTTGAAATTCTTTACCAGAATTCCACACAACAATTGAATTGACCACCAAAAAATACTAAGATGTGACCAAAAACCGTTATTTCAAAGGTCACGTATAAATCACCTCAGTTATCAGAATATTGCTCAAAGCTGACATTAAACACGCTGTATCTCGCTTATGCTTCGAAAACGGGGTATATGTCATAAGGCAAAAATTACTTTCCCAATGTCATCTATACGGCTATATACGTTTGACCAATTTATGGTTGAAACACCCTGAATAAAAATAAATATATAGGTAATATTTTGTGTATTTCGAAATCGGCTGATTTGGATGGAATTCTGTGAAAAAATTCAGCGTATTGCATTTCAAGTAAGTTATTTTACTCAGGAGAAGAATTTTCATGGTACTTTGTTTTGATCGTAAAAGTGATCATGTACTAAATCAAAGCGACGAAGATAGAAGAAATACCACAAATTGTTTCAATGCCACAAAGTATAGGATAGTTCGTGAAGTGCCTTACACACGTCTATTCTAAGGATTTTACTTCGGTTCAGTAAAGTTCGTACTGAAAGGAATTCGGAATTGGATTAGAACCAGACATGCGCACTGTGACTATATTGAGTGGGTAAGGATGTTCGGAATCTGTTCGTCATCTGACCCGTGAACATAGCTATTGAGGTATATTAGGCACAAAGGAATATTTCGTTACAAATTGCCATTGTTTTTAGGAAAAATATAATTCAATCGGTGATAAAATATACATCACTATGACATGAAGGATACAAAATTCAAACTTCCGCTGTAAAAAAGAGCTGGGTTGGTTGGTTCACTTCACGAGTACTGAAAACACTCTTGCTGTCAAGATATCTTGACGATCTTTCTTTACTATCTTTTGCCTTCCTCAGATACTCGTTGGGTACAGACGAATAGGCACGAATACGAGTTTGTGTACTCCAGTAACTTTTAAAAGTCTGTCGGTAAACCTTGAGTGTAATTTGATCCAGTTTTCGTAACTAGATCTCATTCAGATTGTTTCTCGTGGATTATTGCGAAGGTCAAAATATTTCTGTGAGACTTTGCTATTTTTTAAATATTTTTATCAAGGTTTTTATGTTTTGGGGGTAGTTAAATAATTCATCACTACAATACATAAGGTAAAATTACCTTTTTCCGAATTCGACCTTCGTAATTGAGGACAAAACTAACTCTACAAATATCAATCCTCTATGTTGTTTTTCCGAACGTTAATGTGTCCACGATCATTCACGTTAGGCTACTAAATTGGCCGAGATGGCTATTAAGGTTTCTTCTCATAACAAGTCTGATTCTATAATATATTATGTGTAACTGTTCATGAATTTCATGTCTCTTTTGATTTTACGAAATTTATTTCACAGGAATGAGAGATTAAATATTGTTGGAAAAAATTATTTAATAATGCCGACGTTTCGTTGGATTTTCCCAACATTTTCAAGGCTGTAACAACATAAAGCTATTTGAAACAACTCTGCATTGTTAAGACGAACAAAAGATTTGAGTTACCTAAATTAGCAGCTTTTAAACTGACATAGATGTAATGAATAAAATCTGGAGAACGAATCACCACTACAGAGACAAAACAAAACTCACAATCAGTGAAAAGCATGAAAATCCACTCATATATACGATTAAAACCATAAATTAATGAAATACAATGACATATCATGTTGATTTATTGATTTCTGGTTTTAATTGTATATACGAGTGGAATTTTATGATTTTAACTGATAGTGAGTTTTGTTTTGTCTCTGTAGTGGTGATTCGTTCACCAGATTTTATTCATTACATCTATGTCAATTTGAAAGCTGCTAATTTAGGTAACTCAAATCTATTGTTCGTCTTTCGGCATAATTAAATAAGCTTTTCCAACAATATTTGGTGTCTCATTCCTGCGGAGCAAACTTCGATTATGTGTAACATTATTCATTTTTGAGCGATTCATAAATTTTGTTTCCCATAAAGTTGTAAAATTTATATAAGGTAAAAAGTTTTGTCATTTAATTACGTGTTTCCTCTGGTTCTGTATCACCAGTTATATTATTCTCACCCGACATTGATCCTCAGTTTACCGGATTATCTATAATTCAAGAACTGTGAAAGTGAGTAAGTGATAGCATACATTGACGATCTTGTATCGAAATAGATTAAGAGGAAACAATACCACTTGGAAGTAAATTACAGCTAGGCAACCCAGCAACATTCAAATGTCATCAAACTTCGTTTATATCTCAAGGTCAGGCCGCTAGACCCGGACTACATTCTTAAACGTTGCCTATTGGCAAATGTAGATAAGCGCTACTCCCTCTGGTGACTATATGTGTAACCCGAGGTACAGACATTGTCATTGACAAGTTGAAAGGAATGTCGAGAAAATGAGAAAGTCTATGCATTTTTCTTGGTGTTTCTGTGGTTTTACAAGTGTTTCTACCGAGAAAAAGCAACCTCAAATGTCCCTTCCCATAGATTTCCACAGCTCGGTGAAAAATTTCGATTTTGGATGAAAGAAACTTCCTTTAACAAGTCGGGACTGGAAGTGTTGAAGAATCGATAAAAACCTTGGCAACTTCTAACTCAAAATTGGCAAACCAACAAACAAGATTTATGAGAGTCTATTACCTGCATTTTACCATGATGATCATTCTCATAGAGGTAAGCACGAATTGCTCATGAAATATTGGACCACATTCATGAAGACAATTGTTTCCCAGACCCCTAATCCAAGCAGAAAAAGTTACTTATGAGGAATGCTATGCCTTTCAGAATTCTGCCTGTTGAACTGATCATTAGGAACAGCGTAAATGTTTCGGTGAGAAAATTGACCGATTGAAACGAAACAGTCTGAACAAGGAAATATCTGGTAATGAATACTTCGCTCCAAGTGCTTCTTCTGATGAACTCAACGCTGTACAAAGGCTTATTGATTACAGCTTTTTCAAGACCAATCATATGAGTGTTGGAAGAATTTATTTGTCAATCCATATAAATAAGGCTTATGGTACAAGTTGCATTAGTTTTATGTGAATGTATGTTTTTAAACTTTTTGAGCAGTAGATCTGAGGAGGTATTTGATCAATAATCATGTTGGGTGGGTAAAAAGGTTGAAAGTTTATTAGTTTTGCAAATAACACGCAACATGCATCTTCTTGTACCACTTTGATTTCATCGGCAGAAGCACTTTGAGCGAAGAGACCAGATCTTTCCTTGTTGAGAATCTTTTGTTTCAATCGGTCAGTTCTATCAATAAAACATTCAAGTTGTTCCTTAATCAGTTCAACAGGCAGATTTCTGGAAGGCACAGCATTCCTTTTAGGTAACTTTCTCTGCTTGGATTAGGGGCCTGGAAAGAAATTGTCCTCAAGAATGTGATCAAATATTTCATGAGCAATTCGTGCTTACCTCTATAAAAATGACCATCATTGGTAAAATGCAGGTAACAGACTCTCATAAATCTTGTTTGTTGGTTTACCAATTTTGAGTTACAAGTTGCCAAGGTTTTCATCGATTCTTCTACACTTTCAGGCCCGACGTGTTAAAGTAAGTTTCTTTCACCCAAACTCGAAATTTTTCACAGGGCTGTAGATTTCTACGGGAAGGAACATTTGAGTTTGCTCTCGCCCAATAGAAACACTTGTAAAATTGAACGAATGCCAAGAAGAATTTTAACTTGTTATTGATAATGTCTGTACCTCGGGTTACTCTGATAGCCACAAGAGGGAGTGGCGCTTATCTTCATTCGCCAATAGGCGCGTGAAATATTATAAATTCCGAGAAATTACTACGTCTATAGGAGATAACGGGGTGTCGTTCTGCAGGCTTGAGTGAGTATTTTTTGAGAAGTTTTTTTGGGATGTTCTTAATTTTTTAGCGAGAATGCGCAGTGTTAGTTATTTTCCATTTTTCACTATTTTTCAGTTTTATTTTCCCGAAAATTCTTGAATATAAAAAAGTGGCAACATTGCGCATTCCTACGATTTTTTTTCAACCATTTGCACCAAAAAAGTCGTTGAAAAAAATGAACTAGAAGTCACCCCGTTCTATTCGAGGTATTTTGTGTTACATGCAAATGACCTTTGAACTACGAATTCGAAGAACCGTCAAATCATCCACACATGTAGAATTTTCTATGAGTGACATATACGATATGAAAATATACTCAAGTATTCAACAATTCTTGTTCTTCCTACAACTCGTACTTCATTTAGACATTTCACCTTTTTTCAGGATTTCCATAGCCAACTTCGGAAGATGGAAGAACGAGCCGAAAAATATACGAAAATTGTAGAATCATTGAAGAAAGAGACGACTGAGTTGACGCAGAGGTAATATTCGCCATGTTCGAGATGTTGAATTAGAAATTATAATAATAATATTAGTAATAATAATAACAATTTATTGATCCTTTGTGACAGATTCATAGACGTAAAGGATAAGTCAGATAGAAAAAAAAGCAAAATTCAACTTAACGCCAATACAGCCCTTGAGGTAATTTTTCACTGTATGATAACATTTTTTCAACAAGATACCTTTGACATATTTCTTAATTTGCCAAAATTCAGAAAACTAATAGTTTATGGCAGATTATTATAAACTTTGATGCATTGATACATCGAAGACATCTCAAAAGGGTTGCATGAAGAAATATCCCAAAAAATCAGATATTAATTGAATCCATGTCCATCCGTATCAGTATAGATCGCACGACTCGGAGATGCCAGGTTGTTGAATATAATTTAATATATCCAATCCACTCTTCTAAGGTTTTAGTGCTGAAAATGTTTTCAATATTCGATCGCAATTTCCTGTCACATATCTTCAGTGATAAAATTGAAGGAAATAGTTAAAATCTTACGGCTGAACTATCTTTCATTTTAAATTTCAATTGGAAAACGAGTCCTCGTTACTTCCTTGATCATGATATATATGGTTGACGTTTATTATGCAGCGAATTCGCCAGGTAAAATAATATGCAACTTATTTGGAATGAACTGTTGAATTCATCGAATCAGATTTGCCCGGTTCAACAGGAATTGAAATAATTTGAATGATTCCAATAATGAAGAGAATTCGATTCTTTCTCGTTTCTCGTTTTTTTTTGCTATAATTTCATGCAACTATCTATGACGTTCTTGAAGCCTGATATCACAATTTAGGCTTCATAAAAAGATTTATGGAAAGCGTCAATAAAAACCAATCGACATTGTTAGGAATTCCATGCTACCGGATTCCGCCTATGAGAGAGTTCATCCCATAGCGACGATCCGCTATTCCAATTGATGAGTACAAGCTTCTAAATCTATGGAAAGTGTTTCATTCAATTTTGATTTTTTATTTGAAAAAATCAAATAATAATCCTTAGTGATCGACCAAAAAAAAATTACCCCCTGAAAATTTCGCAGTTTGCACTTTGAAGTATGTAGATTCGAATGAACTCATAAAAATAAAACCGTCCGTCTGCCGCCCGGGGCTTTTCTCTGAAGTACAGAACCGAAATCCGTGAAACTTTGTAGAAAAATCGACTGAGATTGATCCTACGAGCTTCTCGTCAGGATCGGTGTACCCTAATGGCTCAAAACTGAGGGCTGGGGGGGAAAAAAATTATTTCTCGAAAACTGACGACTTCATGAAACTTGCAACGTTGATTACTGCTGCATAAATCAACCTAAAAATTTTCACCCGGATGATTTTCGACCTGTGGTCCCTGAGTTATAAAGAAGAACGCTGCAATTTGGTGCGAAAAACCAATGAGTTATGAAGGATACATCAGTAGTATTTTAAGATATCTACGGTATTGGGTTATTTAACTGGGAAAAAAATAAAACCCTTGTATAAAATTTGCGGCGATTTCATTTCATTGTAGTGGCACTTCGATTGAACAAACCAACCAATTCCACTCGCATATAGGACTTAGGTGCCTATTGAAATGCAAAATGATACTAATAGAAATACTTATTGAATATCTTCTTCGATAAGGAAGAAATAGTTGGTAGTGGCCGAGCTGAATCGAAATATTTGCCACTCTTACTCTTTCTGGCTGTTGTAATCTGAACGTGACCGAAATTACAGGTGTGATGATTTAATTGCCCTATTGTCCGAGAGGAAAAAAAAGGAGGTCGCGGAGATAAGCCGACCGGCCGTAGTTCCCGTTCTCCAGCCTTTCGTAGTACCCATTCTCCATCCTGCCGTAGTACCCGTTCTCCAGCCTGCCGTAGTACCCATTCTCCAGCCTGCCGTAGTACCCGTTCTCCAGCCTGCCGAAGAGCCTCTTCTCCAGCCTGCCGAAGAGCCCCTTCTGCAGGCTGTGGAGCAACAACTTCGGACGGAGGAAGGACCCCGTCGGCAGCCCGATCAACAGCAGGTGGATGAAGCGCTTCCGGACCAAGCAGACGTTAATGCGATGGTCGATGCACTTATTCGTCGGGTGCCAACACGCCAGAAGGACGACACACCCGTTCGATATGGCATCTCTCTTCAACCTAAAAAGAAACCGATATTAGGTAAGGTTCCTTGTTACTTATGATTTTTAGTGCTTCATCTCAACTTCATTCAGAATTATTCGGAGAACTATCCAAGATCATTGCATGGATTTCATTTTTGGTATATTATCAGTGAAGCCGAAAAAACTTAACATATTTTGATGTTTTGGTTGCTCAAACGTCATGGATTCTTCATCGAAATTTTATGTAACTGATCTCAAATGATATCACTGATATTCACTGATTTTTGAAGCCATATTTTTCGGTATAAATCTGATGAAAAATCTCGTTTGGAAGTTTGATCGAAAACATATCCGAATTTCAATTCCTTTTCTATCGAATTGTGATTTTAGAATAAATGAACAATGTCCTTCGCACATATGACCCTGAATTAAGCTAATAAGAATTTTAGCAGGCATTTGGGGTACTTTGGGGTGCCAATCAGAATGCAGATATAGGATGACGTCACTCGCCGCTTTAGAACTCGCTTGAAGAGGTTATAAAATGTAAACAAACTGAAATTAATTTTTGGTCCTATTTATTTGATGAATAATTTCGTATTTGTTCCATTCAAAAATATAATCCAAGCAGTTTTTACAACAAAATCAATTGTTAAGTCATCTATGAGGTTTTTTCTTATGATGGAAGTCCTCATTATATAATGCTTTAATTGCACAACAACAAGAATTTGAATCGAACTTAGGTGGGCTCAATCATGATGTTTATTTCATATAATATAGAGAAATCGCAATTGAAGTAAAAGAATTACAACCTCCATTATTCAATTAAAACGATTGGATGTCTAATAAAATTCTATATGATTGCACAACCACAAGGATTAGAATCGAACAGAGTTGGTCTATTCATAGTTTGATTTTGTATTGAAATAAATCTCATTTGATTTGAAAGTATCACAACCTATACTTTTTCCAGTTAAAATAATTGTATTTTTCTGTTTGCATCATGAAATGATTTCAAAGAACAAGTTTTCGCCGAAATACCCTTTTAATAAATTACTGTTATATATCTTCTTCATTGATGGAATAGTAAAGCAAATATGGATTATACTTAACTTGCTGAGTTAATTTATGTCAAAAACAGTGACTGGAACAGTTTGGCAGACTTTACGTAGACATGGTATATTTACCACAATATAGGTACTGAAAACTTCACGAGTAACATATTTATATAAGTAATTATATCGATAATGTTATGGAAAAAATAAGATTATGTAGTTTTCAGAGGAATTATATTTCTTGTTTATAAATTTTTCCATTCCTTACACATTAATTCGATTGAATCCACAAATATTAGAAAAAGGCTTGCAATGAAATAGAACACCCATTGTTTCGGTAACTCAGTGAAAAATGAAAGAGTAGAGAAAATATAATAACAATTCGAACCAGGAAAAAAGATATGTTGGAAGCACTCGAAGGCCTACCTTGGTAGATGATTCCTCCAGAAGGGTGGCTTGATGTTCCAATGAAGATCTTTTTCTTGGTTAAAACTCGTGAACAGTGAAAATAGAGCGACGTGAAAATAGAGCGAAGTAAAAGTATCGAACGAAAACTGACTGATCGAGAGATTCGCTTAGTAC
This sequence comes from Myrrha octodecimguttata, assembly GCA_958510865.1. NCBI lineage: Eukaryota > Metazoa > Arthropoda > Insecta > Coleoptera > Coccinellidae > Myrrha > Myrrha octodecimguttata. Next base: position 1,493,692 of record OY294064.1, on the reverse strand, counting down.
GAAATCTTTCGAGCGACTGACTACGTCATACATATGCTGACAGCCGTGAGAAAACTTCCAACACATTTAACGGTACAAGAAATAAATACAAATGAATAATGAATTGAAACTACCCCGATTAAAAGTTCGTTTCGAATCCGTAGAAATGGTCAGGAATGAACCTAAATATTGAAAACAAAGAATAAAATGAACAGAAAATACTAAGTGTTGCAGTAACACTCACAAACTCCCACAAGATTGTCAGGGTTTTCCTAGAGACCCATAAGTGTCAGCCACTACAAAGTTTCTCCGATTAAGGAAAACGGGTTTCCATAACATACTTCCAAAATTTCCATTTACTACAACCGAGATCTTCAACTCATTTTCACAGGAGTTCAAGATGAGACAGAATACTCGCTTTGGTATTAGAATTTTGCTTTTCAAATGGTTTCACCGTGAAATCTTACTCTGATCTTAATCTTGTGATTCCTGAATCTCGACAAATCCGTTTTTACATTTTGATTTTAGATATTCCAAACTCGAGTATTCAATTTGACAGCTGTTTTGAGGAAGCAGAAAGTGTGGTTATGTCTGTTATTTTTCTCAAGGTCGAAAAGACGCGATTCCCGCAAACGTCGAGTGATTTGCCTTGTTGGTCTTTGGTAATAGACACAAATATTGGGTTATACGGACGAAAACTCAACACCTCGATTCACCGACTTTAAAAGGAAAATGTGGAAAATCGCTCGGACCCGTCAATTTCTAATTCGGAGGGGTGAACAACTTCTCCGCTTCTTCCATTTTAGTATTTCAACACAAGAAGGGTGAGCACAACCCCTTGATTTTGAATAGGGATGGGGGGTGTTGCGATAACCAATTGTGAAGATCGTATCGATTACTATATCTGACCCTAAAATTTGCTTCAAAATATCCATCGATAATGAAACAATAGCTAAAATAATGAAAGAGTCAATGTGGAAATTATCTCGAGAATATTATTCGTATCCGACACAAGGTATCAGGTGTGAGAAGAAAATTCAACAATATTATGGCATATTGAAGCTTTGTTACTGGTGGGAGAAAATCAACTTTTTATCATATTACAATGAAATTTGGCCCAAACCTCGAAGTCAACATTTGTCAGTAATGATTTAAATTCAACAAATTCTTGAAAATTTAGTATTCCTTGGCGACTGTTCGTTCGATTATTATGAAATTTGGCACAGAACTTGAAATCAATATTCGACAACAGTTTTCAAATTTCACTTTGATCCGATATTTATTTTCGGAGATGAAATTTCGTTGTTTTTCTAAATACGTAAATAGATGATCACTTCGGCAACGAATTTAAACGAGCGCGTAAAAGCTGCTGACCTCACGTGCTTTACTAGAGTTTATACCCCATCGTTGAACAATTTTTATATAATCACATATATCAAATCAAATACCACAACAATAAACCGCACTTAAAATTTATAAAGAAAGAATGAGCTCTAACCTCCAGTCATCACAGAACAACAAAGAATGACAGGAGAACCGTCAAATAAGGGATCTTTAATTTGAGTATGCCTGTCTTCTATCTTAGTTAAAGTTAGGGTGGCCCGTATTTTATTAAAGGCCATCCTTAAATGTTTTGTGAGTACGCATGCATATATGTCACAACTTTATTTAAGGTACGCCTACATTTGGGTTTCGATAACTCTCTAATCAAATAACAAAACAGTGTGTAACCACTCTCTAATCCACCTACACTGTTTGCGTCTAACGCACGTTTCAGAAACCAAGTTTCCTTTGTCAAAGACATATAGTTACTCGATATTTCAAAATGTCTCTATTCAAAATCAAGGGGTTGTGCTCACCCCTGTTAGGGAGTTGAAGTAACGGGGACGCAAAGAGCGGAAAAGTTATCCTCCCTCGAACCAGAAACTCAGGGTCCGAGCGATTTTCCACATTTTCATTTGAAAGACGGAAAATCGAAGTTTTAAGGTTTTTTCGGACCAGACTGTATCGAACCCTAAGGCCTGCACATTGTTTTCCGCTAGTGACTCATTTTTGCTCGCATGTTCTAGGGGAAAAGCGTGCTATCGTTTTTTCCAAATGTCTGTAAGATTTGATGATTTTGATTTTGATGATTGGTCTCAAACGCCTAGATTGGACTCACTGATGACGAATCCGTTGTCAAAATCGATTCTGTCCGGCGGGCCGTGGACACGATAACTATCGAACGAAGTAAGCTAGCAACTTGAAACTTTCAAGGTAGGTCACGCATTGGAATGCCGCGGTTAATTTCGTTAATGGGACAAATCGGTCCAATAGTTTAGGAGTTACAGCCATTTGAAATTTTGAGGTTAATGTACTCATATTTCGGAAACTACTCGAGCGATTGGATTCAAACTTGGCAATTAGGTGTTTACGCAGCCAGCCGTCCGGCCGACCGTAAACACAATAACTTCAGGAAGAAACGACTTAGAAACTCGATATTTGTAGAGTAGGTAGATTCCGTAGATTCAAAATTTCATTTTTCCAATATTTCCAAAAATACAGATTAGGTCGAATTGAACTCCAGTAATTTATCGAAAAAAATCTAGAAAAGCACTGCCGTGAAGGCAGCAGTTTTTGCGTGCATGTTCAAATTATTCTCATTTCGAAAATTTCCGGGGTCAATAGTTACCTACTAAGATCTTCCTAGAGTCCAATTCTTTCGATGGTTATCCATCGTTTTTCGAATTCAAATCTCGAAAGTCCACCTGTGAATTTCATTGGAAAAGGATTTGCTGGTACAGCCTTCGCACCTTTCCGCAAATTCCACAACTTGTATAACATGAACTAAGATCTTCCTAGAGTCCAATTCTTTCGATGGTTATCCATCGTTTTTCGAATTCAAATCACGAAAGTCCACCTGTGAATTTCATTGGAAAAGGATTTGCTGGTAAAGCCTTCGCACCTTTCCGCAAATTCCACAACTTGTATAACATGAAACCCCAAACAGGCTAGAATATCAATTATGAAAGGAATCTTAATTCCTCTTGATGAATATATGGTTAAGATGAAGAATCAGAAATTCAGTCGATGAAATCATAGTTTCCATACATATCCTACAAAATATGAAAGAATACAACTATTTTGGGGTTATATCACAGAAGACAATGAAAATATTCCAAATTTTCATACGGGCTTACCAACGTATCTTCCCACCAACTGCCTCCTCACCCTCAGGTTTAAAAAATATTTACTGCGCAACCTTGTCAGTGATGATATTAGAGACCAACCTGGTCCGAGATTTTAAAATCTCTTCGGTTGCCCGTTCTTACTTTGATAGGTAGCTGGGTTAAAATTTTACGTAGCGCGGTCGGAATTCAATATTCATTTGTATTTCTGAGGTGATAAATAATTTAACCGTCTTTGAAAAAATTTATATTCATATAAATGATAAAGGCATGGAAACAAAGCTTAGGATGAAACTTCAATATTAATTCGAAAACGAAATGATAGTATATTTGCAGGCAGTCAGAGAATTTCTCGAATAACTAAAACTATAACTATAAAATAGGATATAGATCTTGAATTTTCCAGTTTTCCCTGAGGATTCTGGAAAATATTCATATTTCACAACGTAATTTTTCTTTGCTTCGAAGGGTAATTTCGCCGAATCTGATATTGTAGTTCAATCTTGTTGCTAAGCAGAAATATACAAGAGAACCAGGAAAGTACTGACATGAAGTCCGCAGCTTTTGCACGCATGTTCAAAGTAGACGACAGCTCTCGCAGCGAATTTGAGCATTCGCGTAAAAGCTACTGAGCTCACTTCAGTGTTTTCCTAGGTTTTTTCGAGTTTTCATGGCAGAAACAACGATACACATTATCTCCGGAAATTATGATGGTTTCAATTTCAAATTTTGTCCACTCAAAGTGGCGCGTCGTGATGCTTCAACTGGCCGAAACTGTTTGGCCGATTCAGCCCATTAACGAACTCAACCGTCGCATTTTGAAATGCGACCCACCCTGAAAGTTTCAACCGAATAAGATCCTCCATAAGCCCGTAATTGTGGACAAAACAATAGCACGCCCCCAGGCAAAAGATCTTTGCATGTATTATTCAATCAGTTTCATGCTTTTAATACAAATTTGCCAAACACATCTTGAAATCTTTTCGCCGAATGTATTACAAGGCCAAAACTGCGATTCTCTACCACAAAAATCTCTTAATTCAAGAAACCTGACGGAAATAATAGCCAATATGCATGGTCATACCTAGTAACTAAATATGAAGGAATATATGAGAATTAAAGGTATTTGTTTTATGTGTAATTGCTGAAGTTCTTTTTGCCCAAGCTACACACACACAAGTATAAGACTAGTCTTCTTACAATGGATCGAGGGGATCCCATAAAAATACTTTATCTCAGGTTGGGTACGATACAACTCGAATGAGGGTATTCTGGTTATATTGGCTATAACTTTGGGAAGTCGCTGTGCGAATTTCCAACTCATGTTATTTTGTACCCACTTCGGTAAGAACAAATGGGAGATCTCAGAGATTTGGTATCAACTTGCGAAATGCGTACTGACCCTTCTGAAACTAGAAAAGAAATACATTTGAAAGCAAGGCATTAAATTACAGCCGAATTTTTCCGAACTTAATATCTGATCAGAAAACTGATTTTTCATTTTTGGTTCTGCTGGGTTAAGACTTTAAAAAGTCTTTAAAAAGGGAAATTCCCAAATATCAGGAAAATACGAACAGGTGATAACCCGTTCATGAGTGGTTTTTATGGATGCTGAATTATGACACTTTCAGTTCTTCAATGAAATTTCCATTGATAAAGGTTGGGTCCTGCTATTGTAACGCAAGGCTCGAAGAACCCAGGTTTTCTTTGTCTACTGAATAGAACTGAATTTTGTGAAACTTGTTACAGCTGGAATGATCGAAGATTATATAATACAGAGTAAAACGTACAAAATCAGAAATGTTCAAAGAAGCTCAAGGATCTCAAACATACTTTGTACTCCAATGAAGATTCACCTTTTATTATCATCATATTGATTTATCCCAGAAATAACATTTCAACCAATATTCGTTTTTGTTTCAGATTGGAGGGATATACCTGGGGTAAGATTTTTTATGTTTGTTCAATTTAAATGATATTGAAATTTTCACTTTAAGACTCTTAGAGGTCATATAGTGTGTTGAAATCCATAGAAGTTCTCGTTTTATTTCTATGAATTGACTTCGGCATGAGCTATAGCCGGTTTCTTCTGTATTGATCAACTGTTTGCATTGACTAGGGCTAATATATTTGCAAAGATTTTCATTTTAAACCAATAGATTCATAAGTGGTCGAAATATATTTGTTCCGTTCGACGATATATTTATTTTATGTGATATTCAATTTTCGTTCTGATACAGGTATTTTTATTTTCAGCAGAAATATTTTCAAGTTTCATTTCCAAATAACTAAAAATATAAGATTTTTAATTGGATCTATCTATCGCAAAGAGATGGCGCGTCGTCCGAAGCATACTGTTTCCATTAGTTGAATTTCCAACCAACTGGGAATTGTACGCGTGCCTTCGACGCGCCATCTCTTGGCCATTAGATAGACCAGAAAACCGAATATATTGGATCCCACATACATATATACTCAAAACACCCACTCGCGTGAATATACTGTATATTGAGTAATTATCGGCACGAAAAAACGATATATTCTGCAATAAATATATACACGATGTACCAGGAAATAGGTTCAAATCCCAGAAAATTTTCATTTCACAAGATATCGGAATTAAATTTTGGATATTAATACAACAGATTGTTCCTCCACCGACTGAAGTATTTAATGTGTTTCTATGACTTCCGGTTTGACCAGAAGTGGAAGTAACTTCAGATTTTCTTATATGAACTGAATTATATTTTTGCGTTGAATTTTGAGTGAATACTATCAGAAGTAAAGTAAGTTGAGGAAAAAATAAGGAAAAACTGGTTTTGTTTTTGACATCGAATCGATTGAAATCCTGGATTTATTAATTCTCACCGTTATTTCGATCAATGAAAAATTTTTCTCCTCAAAATTGGCCAATCACAAAATTATCACAAAATGGATGAATGTCTTCCTGAATTCTGATATCCGGATGAACGTGGGCGGAGCTTGATTGGAGGCCGTTTCTAGTTTGGGGGCGGATAAACAAACAGAGAAATTTCTGGAATTTTCATCAGATTTTATAGCACTCAAGGTTGAATATCTTCAGAACGGTTAAGGAGAAATTATAACGTATAAATAAATTTTATCAAATGATAGAATCTTATCTTGACGTGATTGAAGATATTATAATGATTCAAGATGAACTTTATCTACATTCTTCGTTATTCTTTACAGTTTTATGAATCAGTAAGTCAATGAATGGGAAATCGTTTCGAGTAGGATAGGAGTGATAACTGAAGAATATTTGTCATAGTTATAGAAAACTTCACACCATGTGGAGGACTTTTTTTCGTAATATTTTACCGGAGCAGAATCTGGAAAAAAGACGAAAGAAAAAAGTTTTATTTGACGCCAAAAATCTATGGTTGAATTTAATTTACTTATCATGTTATAGAATCACCATGTTTATTGCCCAAAACTATGTTTTTTTCGAATCTTGATTTGGAAACGGGTTTGAACGATTCAGTTAGACTCTCTGCGGAAAAAAACGAGATTCAAATAATAACTTCTCGGAAAATGGTATTGGTTTCCGAGTTGGATCCATTTAAGTTTTTGATGTTTATATCACTATCTTGGGAAATACTGCTCATGTGAATATGCCCAAAAAATTGAAATGAGGAAGTTTTTCACCACCTTATCCCAATGCTAAGAATTATCACTAGAGTAAAATTGAAGCTTTTCATATAGCCCTTTTTTTCAGAAAATTTTATTTTGATACACGAACGTCTTCATATGAATATGCCCAAAAAATTGAAATTAGGGTGATTTTTACCGCCTCATCCTCATGCTAAGGAATTTTCACTAAAGTCAAATCGAAGCTTTTCATATAGCAGATTTTTTCAGAAAATTTCATTTTGACACATAAACGTCTTCATATGAATATGCCCATGAAATTGGAATAAGGGTGTTTTTTTACCCCCTGCTAAGTAATTTTCACTAGAGTCAAATTGAAGCTTTTCATATGGCAGATTTCTTCAGGAAATTTCATTTTGATACACGAACATGCCCAAAAAATTGAAATAGGGGAGATTCTCACCCCGTATCCCCATGCTAAGGAATTTTCACTAGAGACAAAATGAAGCTTTTCATATAGCAGATTTTTTCAGAAAATTTCATTTTGATACACGAACGTCTTCATGTGAATATGCCTAAAAAACTGTAATAAGGGAGTTTTTCACCCGATTATCCCCATGCTAAGGTATTTTCACTACAGTCGAATCGAAGCTTTTCATATAGCAGATTTTTTCAGAAAATTTCATTTTGATACACGAACGTTTTCATGAAAAATCCTCGAAACATTGAAATGAGGGTGATTTTCGTCGCCTCCTTCCCATCCTTAGGAATTTTGACCATTATCGAATTGAAGGTCTTCATTTGTAGATTTTTCAGAACTTTTCATCATGATACGAGAGTGTCCTTTCATGAAAATTGTCAAAACGGTGAAAACACTCTCATTTTCACCCCATTATCCCTGCTAATATTATTTTGATAAGTATCAACTGAAAGAATTGCATGCATGTCAGTTTCTCAAAAATGTACTCGTATGGAAATATTTCCATTGATAAAACGCAAAATTAGGGAAATTTGGTGATGATAACACTCCTCAGCTGGAATAATGTTCGGGGCCTCTTTAATTCGTGTAATCTAATTTTTCTATTTCACTCATTCATGAAATCATAGCATTACAATATATGTAGGTATTTTTAAATGTAGGTATTTTGTATGATTATCAACATTCCTGTCCATTATGCGCATGATGTAAGCAAAACATGGTGTGCTCATCTGCTCATCGGTGATCGCATGTGATGACTTTTTTCATTCAAATTCAAAGCACAGAATATATATTTCCTTGAATTTGAATGAAAAAAGTGACGTTATCATTGATAAATACGATCACAAATGAGCAGATGAGCAGATGAGCACACCATGTTTTACTTACATCATGGTTATGAGAAGGGTCCGTTGACGGACGTCTATGGGCATTCGTGCATACTCGAGAATTTCACATGCCAACTTTTCAGGCTAACTTCACGCTGGTTGTTTGTCTTCTTGCTTCAAGCTCAACCTCTCAGTTAGTACGGAGCAACACTTCCGTCACAGACTCAGTAATTTATATTTTGTTGATATACATGTTAAGAAGACAAGATAGAAGTGGATAAAGAAATTTTGAATTTCAAGGTTGCCTCTGGAAATGAAAAGTGTTCACATACTTCACGGCGAGACTAATTAATTTCATGAGCATGTTTAGTCCCTTCTTATTCCATTTTATAACAAAATCTTTCGCTGTCTAATAAAAGACACGATAATTCTTCAAGGGATTGATTCATGATGAAGAGGTTTTATTAACCTGAGGAAGAGTTGACTCTAACTATAAAAGTAATTTTTGAACATTATGGGTACCTCATCCACCTGCGCTAGTGGTACTACATTTGTTCATTTCCGCGGGCGTTGATACCATCTCCATTACCCTAGCTTTACCTCGGCAGGTGAGCGAGAAAGAACCTAGGAAAAAATATTCATGCCTACAGGTTCACTATAGCCATATATATGTGAAAGAGTAACGTCATGCTGGCCAACCGTTTGAATTATACCTGCAAATCACCTCCCTATTATTCGCTCTAATTCAACTAATTATTGGAAGATTGAAAGCTTATGAGTTATTAGCATGAAAATACTATCAGGAACCAGGAAGAGAAAGACCCTATTGATTGACATTTAAATAAGTTTAAAGTTACAGCACTGGAACGGAAGAATTTTCACGGATTAGATCATTTATGGAATTAATTGTGGAAAATCATTGACTTCAGCAGCTTTTGCGCGAATGTTCAAATTCGTTGGCAAATCGGTCCTCATTTCACTTATTGATCACGCGAAATGCAGTTTTACTTCCAGATGGAAAGATTTGGCTATCTTCTGATCATTTTGTTCTCACGAAATTCTGAATGCACCTTAAAGCTGTCATTTTTCAATAATATACAGGATCTCAATTCGATGCTGTCTTTGTTTTTGGAAATATTGAGAATTATTATGATATTTTTGAAGGGTTTATCTACGGAATCATTCGGTGGATTTGACCTTCATTATTAAGCTTCAAATATACTGTACAATTTTCAAATGGGTAAAATCCATCCAAGGACTCCGCATACATACCTACCCAGTAATAATTTAATCTTCCCAATATTCCTAAAAATACATCGAATTGAAATCCATTACTTGAAACATGATAGCTTGAAGGCTTATGGATAACTTCGTGAGGACATTATGATTAGAAGATCGCAAAACAATAAGTATGTCCCAACAAAACCACCGGATTCAAATTTGCCGCCATTTTATTAATATAAGTTCTAAGGTTTTTTGTCAGTTATCACTTACAGAAGACGCGATTCCAAATAATAGGGAAATATTCGAACAAAAAACGATGAATCATAGTAAAAATATATTGAAAAATTGGCTAAAGTTTCGGAAAAATAGTTTACCTCATTAAATTTTCTATCGCAATAATGCGCTGAAAGATTTAATAGTGGGGCGTTTAGTTAAAATATTTCAGACGAAATTTACGATAATTGGCCACCAAGATCTGTAAACTTCTTTTTTTGGGGCTATGTGCGGGAAAAGATGTATTAGAATGAGTTGAAAAAGTTGAATATCATGAAGGGAAAAAAGGCGCGTTACATGTAGAATCGAGCAACATGTATGCCAAATCGTTATTCAAAACTTCAACGAAAGAATAACCCTGTGCCAGAGGTTTCGTGTTGGTCATTAGCTCGATGTTCTAACTCACGGATGATCGCTATTTTTCTACATGAAAATGTTGTTTCCTTCGAATTAACTAACAATGGAATGTCAACAGAATTCGTCATAAAGTAGCGCGTGGTTATGCTCCAACTCACTGCCAAGTTTCAATCTAATCAATCAAGTAGTTTCCTAAATATCACGGAAATACCGTTTAAATTTCGAAAGAATATTACCACGAATTCGTTCGGCGGATTTGCGAACCCACCTCATTCTGCGTATTCCCTGAAAGTTTCAAGTCGCTAGCATGAAACTGCTAACTTTCGATAGTTATCGTGTTCTCGGTCGGCCGGACACAATAGGTCTCTTGCATGCAACGCGAATTATCATATTTTTATGTTTGTCTCATTCTATATCGATACGAAACCATAATGTATGCTATCACACACTTGAAAAAATCGCGAATTTTGAATAATACGGTATTAAAAATGGCCAAATCGGGACTCAAGAGGTCGAAGCGGGAGAAACGCGTCAGATCGCCTCTACGTCACTCGTTATTCTAGGATTCACCGATCGATACAGCCCGACGCTGTCTATTGGCTAGCTAGAGTGAAAAGTACACGAGAAGAGGGAGAGAGTGGATATATCCCCATACGTCACGGAAACCGCGAATATTCATCCGTTTAAACAACCGACATGCGGAGCCAAATTCAAAAGAGCATTTTCTCGTTAAAGATTGAAATTTTTGATGGCGGTTAAAGTTTTTCAGTGGTCTTACGGATAGAATATTTGATTCCAATGATAAAAAAAATCATGCAAGAGACCTATTGATTTTGATATCGGATTCGTTATCTGAGAGTCTAACCTAGTCGTTGGAGACTATTTTCAGTTTAAAATTCCGAGAACGTTGGTCCAAAAAATGTCTATCGAAATGGGTACTTTCCTTTGAGTCCTTAGTGATAAAATATTATCATAATATATATACTCATATGGGTTGAGTCTTAGGGCCGGTATTATAAAACTTAACAGGAAGTTATCTTCAACTTTAACTGAAATTTAAGCAGTAATTTCCAGTTAAAGTTAGATTTGAGGGTTATCTTCATCTGGTGGTTTGGGTATCAATTATAGTTAAAGTTAAAATTAACTCCTGTTTTTCCACAGATTCCCTGTGTTTTCCGCTGACATAAGGTGAATATAATCTCGATTTTATTGATGTTATGATATTTTCAGAAACATGTTAGCAAGATATATTCAATTCATTTTTAAAGAACATTTGATTCACCATGACGAAGATGACATGAATATTGTTGAACATCCTCGTTGAGAAATATTCACTTCATTTTTTAAGAACTTTTAAGTGACTATGACGATGATGCCATGAAAATTGTTGAATATCCTTGTTGAGAAAGGATATTTAGAAATCGGCTGAACCATCTGAACTTATGGGAAGAAACGTAATTCAAAAACAGATTTCGCTTATCTGAACACTCTGCACGCCTGTAATGGAAAACATATTCTTAGAAATCGTGCTTTGACGCTAGTGATGCAAATGTGTTGATTACACGCAGAGTTTATGCAGCTTGTTCTTTCTAGATAGTTGCTGGAGATTTTAGGGGTTTTCACAAATCAACTTTACTGACTGTATTATCAGAAATGTCTCATTGAAAATTGCATACTTATTATCTATTTACATCAAAATGCCTGCTATGAACCTCACGCGAGTAATAATCCAATCTCGAGAGTTCCTCATGGCATATTATTGTAATGAAAATATCAGTTACTCTTTTTGTTCAACTATTATAAGATTTAACTGAAAAAAATCATTGGCATTTATTCTTTTCGGTGCCTAATATAACAGATAAAAGTTGTAAAGGCGTAATGAAGCATAATTATTTATACAAATTATTTAACTTTTAAGATGAAAGGAAATCATCACAATTTCAATGGATACTTTTCTTATAGTAATGGCCAAACTGGTAGCTGTACAAATTCTAGATATGAGGGCTCGATAACCCAGAGCCACACAAAACATTACCATATTTTTTAATTGAATGACAATTTTTGCAAATTTAGTGTTGAGATTATTACCACTTCCAGTGTCAGTTGAAAGTACTTGCCCGTTGGTGAAGAGTGAAGTATTTGTGAAAAAATTCTGTACCTAATTGGATTTGTACAAATTTTATTGTAATTGTTCAAAAATTCCTGAATTGAATGTATCTCATTATTGTCAAAGTTTTTCCTTTCCAATATATTCATTTCATTTTTTTAGTTAGGTGACCGAATAAGTACCCAAACATCCCTTCCATATTGTAAAAAGTATAAGAATTCAAAATTGATCATTGCAACTCTCCCTCAAATCAGTAATTCACTTTCTATTTTTATGGAAACCACAATCCATTAAGCTCCCTGATATATGGTGCGAATATTTGTCAATAAAGGTTTTGTTTATTCCTATCATGTTTTGAAAGGGAGTATATTTCCAAAGTCCAGCTTTTCCAACCCAGAAATTGGTGGTTAAATTTATTACAGAATCTCAAATTATTTCATTCTCCTTTTCATAGAAATCATCACAGTATTTCTTGTCTATGATAGAAATGAGACTTTTATAATTCCGACATTTTTGAGCAAAAGTTAATTTTCAGTTAAAGTTAAAGATAACTTTCAGTTAAGTTTTATAATACCGGCCCTTAGAGGTAGAAGTTCATTCAAAGTCGAAAAGAGGGAAGTGATTTCAAGGTAGATTTTAACTCGACAGGAAGAATTAAAGCCTTCATTTCACATCAGTGCTTTTCTGGAATTTCATTGTATTGGTAATAACCTTTCTACAACTAAGTGTTATCGATTTATCACTCATTTAATTCGAGGGAAACATGCTAGGTTTGTTCAAAAATAAATACAAACATCTCGAACGTTGAGCAGGTAACTATCATATATCTATAAGATGTGACACTTACAGGACGGCATCCATAATTGAGAATCACAAGTTAGATTACAAATACAATGGATCTGAAAGCCACTGACACAGACGTATTGAAATGGAACTCAATGCAATGCGAAGTATTCGTTCAGTCACTTACGCTACGACAAGATTAGGCCCTTATTAAAATGCTCGATTTGATATCAAATAACGTAATAAGTATTATTCATCAAAATGAAGTATATCACATGATTATTTATTGTTTGTACGAAGTCTACCTGTATATTAAAATTTTGTAGTTATCTTCAAACTTATTTTTTTTTTCATTCAACAGCCTAGCTGGCGGACGGATGATATGATTCCAGTTACAGAGGTGAGTTTTCCATTCAAAAGACTGAGTGCTCCTTGAATATCTTATACAGGGGTTAATTTAAAAACTTGCAAGGCCAATTTTATTACGGAAGGGATGTTTTGAGAGTGAACAACAAACATGTCAATTTTTATTCGGAGGTGTGGGGTTGTCACCCCTAAATTTTTGATAGGGAATGGAGGGTGAACTTTATTGAGTCCTTGAAGTAGTGTGTACCAATCAAATAAGATGCTCGAAATGATTTCTATTACTAGCCAAACAATAATACAGTCTATTTTCAACGGTTTGTCCCACATTGGCAAACGTTTCTCGGGAAATATTGACATGTACTGGCATTTTCTCTCAGAAAATCCCTTTTGTGACATAATTGGACTGTCAAGTTTCCGAATTGATACCCTGTAGTAAACATTAATGTATTTCGTATTTTGATGGACCAATTTCTTGCTTTCGGCTCGAGATAATCTTCCAGATGAATTGTGAATCGATTTTATTATAGTTCAATTTGAACAATGAGTGCCCTTTATTTCATCACCATCTACTACTTACATATTTGTAGTCAAGTATACCTATTTAATGAAGTGTGTACCCTAGATGCATAGAATATATCAGGTGTCGACACTTCCCAACTATTACCCACTAAATATGGTTAATGAATTTTGTATGTACCTATTACTAAATACCTATTCAATTCAAAAGGTATGAATTTTGTTGCATACTTGTGTAGATATATCGAGGAAATGTTCATGTTTATTATTATTGAAAATATGAATTTCCACTTTGCTGGTCATGTTCATACGAATTTATCAAACGAACTTCAAAACAGACAAATTAGTTGTAGTATCTATCGTCCCAAATGATTTCTTGAGGTATTTTTGAAAACTCAACTCTGGAAGACTTCTTTTCCATGAACTAAATATTGAGATAATAAATATCTACCTCTTGTAATAAACAGGTATTCAAAAATATCAAGTTTCAGACTTGTATTCAGATACGAAGGAAACCTTTATATGTATCATCTCCATTCTGACTGATTTAAATGAATAATCATAATTTGAATTGGTCAAAATTAATTTATTCTCGGAAATTCTTGAAAAAAATGTATTGTCCACCTCGGAAAATCAGAAAGAAGTTCTGATTTGAATAGTTTTTATAGGACAGGTCGATAACTTACGTAAAAATTTCAGATTTTATATGGCAGATTTTCTTATTATATTTTCTTTTCATCTATCGGTGAAAACTGAAGTAGGACAACAAAGCCGTATTTCGACAACATTTGTACCTCATTTCGGACCCAAAATATGTCAAAGAGTGTCCGCACCTTGTAATCTATGCATCTCTTGTGTACCTATATCTCGCGGCAACGGCCTGTTGTCAAGTGACGGGGTATCTGTATTATTAGGTGATTGAAGATATTCAAATTTATCTTCTTGTACTATCACGCATTCGATCAATTTTTCCTTGTATCTTGCGAACTGTTGGTCGTAAATCATTCAGGAACATTTTTCAGATTCGCTGTTTCAACAGTTATCAACTTTCGATATTTTTTTGGTTTTAACCCCTCGTTTTTGATACAGCAATCTAACTTAATGATTTTGTACCAAATCTCATTTTTTTTTCTGCAGTACTTTCAGAGAAAAGTCAAGGATAGGGGACGTCCACATTCTCCAAATCGTAAACTAAAAATTTCAGAGGGTGTCGAATTTTTTTCACTTAGGTTTGTTTTTTGATTGAACCAAATTGTGGAAGACTGGTGCACAAAGTTAATGGTTCGGCAGTCTGCATGACCTCCTCTTCTCCGAAGTTATAGGCATACGCATCTCTGCTTTCCTCGAATCAGGTTATTAAGGCACAAGTCCGATTTGATTCGAACACTAACTGTCAAATCCTAGGGGCTGGAGGCCGGATTTTCACGAGTATATACTACTTTGATCCATAGAATTCATTTCTGGTGTGTGGGCTGGTCATCTCATTCCTCTCATTGTAGAATATTCTTTGTTCTTCTTGTGCCCTGCGAAAGCTCATTCTCGTCTTCCTGAGCCCTTCCAGAACTTTACCTCCGTTGAGAACAACTAGCTAGCTGACTAGCCCAACGCTTGCGCTCGTCTGAAAAAAGCAGATTACGACATAGTTGTGAGAGCTAATTTCTATGGGAAATGGGGATCTCAATAATGACCTTACATTCTATCGGATGAATTCTCTAAATAATTAAAGTTCGTCTAGCAATAAGCCTAGTCCTAGTGCTTTCTTGAAAGGGCAACTATCCACATCAGAAGATGTAAATAGTGAAATTCTGTTCTAAATAATTTCTAAATTCTCAATATCAATTGCATAGACTGGAAAATAAATAATTTCTTGCTGCACCTTGTGAAGTTTTTGTTTAGTTGGTCTTCGGACAAAATAGTTATGCTTAATTATTTGGGTGAATAAATAAATTCTTCAATTTCTCTGTTACAGCTTTGGCAGGACCAATCAGTCGGAGTCATTCGCTTCATCGATTCTTCCAGTGACTCGTACGAGGAGGCAATGTGTGATCCAGTGAAAGAATACTCAGAAGCCGATGCTCGTGATTGGTAAACTTTTTCCATCTTTGAAGTTTCAAAACTCTGAAAGACCTCTTAAACTACCCAATTTCAAGGGGCCGTTTTATTGGGTGCCCGATCTGCCGGGTAGTACGTCGCTTATAGGTCTAGAGCAGTTTTGACAGTTGAGAGAGACTGGAGGACCCACAATAACCTAATATGCACTGTTTACCACGAGAAAAAGCTATTTATCTCAGGATTTCGTAGTCATTTGGAAATTCTGGACTGATATATTCACTTTTTTTCTATAAGTATAGTATGAATTTGGTGTATTTCATATGAAATTAGTCCCTGATTTCATGAACAAGCAAATATACAGACCTTTCGTTAGTTCAGTTGGACGTCTTTTTGTGAGTTGTAGTTTATTAAATAGGCACATCGTTACTTCATTTGGCTTAAATGCCGATCAGTGATGATTCACACCCACATTTTGTAGAAACAAAGAGGAATCTTTAACGAAAACTGGCGATTTTCAGAAAATTCCTTACCCTGAATAAATCGGCATACCCAAGCCAAACAAAACAACGTAAGAAATAAAGAAATGCCCATTAAGATCATTGTACATAATATTACTCGACAAAACATGAAAATCTGCTCACATTTCAATTTCATCGCATACCTGAATGTCAAGGTATGCATAAATGCTATATAATTCAAGTTTTGTTGATTGTGGAGTCTAATTTCCATCCTGTTTTTTACCGAGGTAACTGACAAAGTGGAAATAACATTTATCCTGTTATTTTTCCAGTTTTCAAACTCAGTTATAGATTGAATGAATCAAGGAAATATGATAGAATTTTTCTAATTCTCTCTTTTAATTTTTTAATTTAATAATGGATTTTTAATTTAATAATGGATAAATTGAGTCCCTCTCCACATCTGGATAGTACCATTCAACTGAAAATACTTCAACAACTCATTGGTAATTTTCATCGATTTGATGTTGATTAATCGGGCTTGAATAATCTTAATTTACTTCGAAACTCTTAGGTTTTAAATTGTATTTCCTGCATAACTGAACCCAGTAACAAAAAAAAGCACCAACCAGCAAGAATTGTATTTATTCGAAAAATTTCATAATATTAATAAGGGTGTTACTGTTACAAGATATTAAATCCTTTGGATATAGTTCCTAGATAATGCAATAGTGAATATTTCTGTCCAAAATATCCTAATTCTTACAAAGTCACAAGCCAAATCGCATTTTTCCATAGTAAACAATGCATTTGAGGTTATTGTTGGTTCCCCAGTCTCTATCAGTCAAAACTGCTCGTGGCCTATTACAATTCTCTAGAAACCTGCCCCTTCCTGAATGTACGTTCTCGTCGTTGCTAGGATATTGCCCTGTATGCCGGCTGGTAGGGAGCTAGGCAGATCGGGTCCACTCGATCGCCTACCGCGCCTTAGTTATTGGCTAGTGTGATGGGTCTTTTAGTAATTTGAAAAATGACACTATTTCTATTCAAAAATCTAGAAAAGCAATGACGTGAAGTCGGCAGCTTTTACCCGCTTGTTCACATTGCGAAATGGTGACTAGGAAATTTCAATGAAACATAAAAAAAAAATTTCGAATTTTTCCATGGATATTTCTTCTCATCGACACTTTCCAAGCAAGTTACATTTCGATCAGATGGATATCTTTCGAGTTATTGAAAAATCAAAATTTCAAATGGCTGTGCACAAAAAACATTCAGCAGATTTGGCGCATTAACGGATTTAACCGAGATATTCAGGATCTCAACCTAACCTGAATATTTGAAGGCTCTAGGTTCTTTCTTTCGAAAGTTATAGCGCTCACGGCCGGACGTACAGAGTCAATTTTGACCACGGATTCTTCATCAGTGAGTCCAACATAGTCGTTTGAGACCATTTTCGGCTGAAAATTCGAAAATTACAGACATCGTGACGAAATGATAACGCCTTGTTTCCCAGAACAAGCGCGTAAAATGAAAGTTGCTCCTTTTCAATGATCTGTCAGCAAAACTTCGTCATCAAAAATTTCGCTCCATTATACAGGGCGAGTCTCAAAGAACTGTACTTATTGCTATCACGTATAGAGACTACTCAGGTGATTATAAAATGATCGTTTAAAAATGCCCTCCTCTTTTCATAAATTTTATACAGGCTGATTTTCGGTTTTTACTGAAGACTTCAATCCGTCATGACTTTTGAACGGTTATCCCGAATCGATTGAAATTTTTATGGAATTTGTATCCTTGTCTGTCTTTTTCAATTTGTCGTTGTTGGTTGTTAGGCTGTAGTTGTTTTCTTAAAGTTCAAAATTTTAAATTATGACTGGATTGTGAATTCATTAAAGAACTTTAAACGAGCTTAATGGATTATCTCCCACTTTTTTGTTATAAAATTGTAATGAATTCATAATTCAGACATAAACCATCATTGGTAAGAAAAATTAAACCAAACAGATTGAGGAAGATAAAATTTTTATGGGAATAATTGAGAGGAAAAATTAACATAACCAATAACAATTATTTTTGATTATTCTAAAAATGAATTCCTCCAGCTTCCACACATTTCTGTTGTCTTAGATTTAAATGTCTAACTACCTTCCTGATTGTACCTGATCGTAATATTGGAACAGTTAATTATTTTTCACTTTCACTTATTGGTGTTTGGAGGTTCTGCATACAAAAGTTCTTCCAGTCGTCTCCAAACGAAATAATCAATAGGATTTGAATCGGAGGACTTCGATAGCCAAGGAATAGGACCTCCAATCCATATCCATCTGGAAACGTATGTTTTATTCAGATGATGGCAGACAGCAACTTAAAAATGTGGAGGTGCTCTATCATGCTGAAAGTAGAGCTACCGAACGTCAACATTAGCTAATAGGTTGTGGAGAATATTTTGTGAAAAGTCCAAATGAACTTCTCCACTCAACGAGTCATCAAAGAAATGTGGACCTAGAAGTTGGTTATTGACTACCCCAATCCTTGTATTTACCGAATATCTTACTTGAGAGTGTCCTTCGCGGGTTGCATAAGGATTTCTTCGGCCCAAATATGGGTGTTTCTCGAATTGACAACACCATTCCTTGTAAATTGCGCCGGTCCTGAAAACGACACTGAATTTCAAAATGCTGTATGATGTGTTAAGGCAATACCCACCCTTGCTCCTTATACTGAATTCAATGAGAAAATTGTTGTTTAGAGCTAAGCGAAAATCATAACAGAAATTCATTATTCAATTGAAAACCGTACAATAATGTTAGGAAAATCTTTTTGGCAGTTTTCCACCATAATCATTCTGATTTCAATATTCCTCTTCAAACATAGAAAAAAACATACACCAGAGAGAAACTTTTGCGAAAGAGCGAGACAACAAAAATTTCCGATGCTCTGGACCTGGATTTTCCGAATTATGAACGACTTGGTACCTGACAATATTTCCTGAAAATTTCAATCGATTCGGGATAACTGTTGAAAAGTTATGACGGTTTGAAGTTTTCGGTAAAAACCGAAGGCACTTTTAAATGATCATTTGATGAAATCACCTGAGTAGTCTCTATACGTGGTGGAAATATGTACAGTTCCTCGTGACTCACCCTGTATATATCTCAATGAATGACATTTTTTGCACGTTAGTTGATTCTGTGAATTCATAAGGGAACCTAGAAATTTTTTGTCCGCATATGCTCTCGATCCAACACCGGGGGCACACCCGTAGAATTGATTGGTTCTACCTTGTCTCAGGGCGATCCTCTGAGTAATATGCAAACATTCCTAGAACCTATAGATTGTGCTAGCCATAGGCGGATTATAACGTCAGAAGGGTCGGAGTCTGCCAGTGCCACTTCTTGGAGACGGCTTTGAGGGGTTTGTGGTTAGAGCGCTATTTAATTTAGGCCACTGGATATCAGTCTCGCGGACAACTGTTCTTGTTGCAACTCCCTTCAGTAGTGGGTTGCCTGGATCGGTCATGGTTAGGGGAGAAAGGCATGGAGCAGTGTAGTATCCGGCATGGCTGAATCTGGATCATATCCACACCTACTATGAAAGCAGCCAGCG
The DNA here is from genome assembly GCA_958510865.1 of Myrrha octodecimguttata. Taxonomy (NCBI): domain Eukaryota; kingdom Metazoa; phylum Arthropoda; class Insecta; order Coleoptera; family Coccinellidae; genus Myrrha; species Myrrha octodecimguttata. Next base: position 1,473,884 of record OY294064.1, on the reverse strand, counting down.
TTCGAGGGGTCGGGATGTCAGTGTTGAAACCCTAGTATCCAAATACAAGTAGCTGGGAATAGAGTTTTAGGTGACTAGTATCCGAACTGTTTCCCCAGGAGCCACAAGTGCAATATTGTGGACCGAGTGCCCTCCCCCCCTCCCCCTGCTCCACCGCACATAGGCCGGATGCGTCGATGAGCTGTGGAAGTGGTAGGAACGCTCATATATTATGTATATTATTTATTTCTTGGATCCTTCAGAGAATTCTAGACACAATTCATGCACAATGTCCTATACCTATCTTTAACTATTTCGGAAATATTAAGTGTTTTCAGGTTTAGTGCAAAAATCAACGTTTTAAATAAAAATTATTTAATTTCACAAATTCGGTACATTACACTTAAAACCTAATAAGTAATACTGATTATTTCTTAATATTAAAAAAAAACAAAAAAAAAACATTAATGTCAATGTAGGAAATGTTCAAAATGCTCGCCGCGAATGTCTTGGCAAAATGCAAATCTGGTGTAGAATTGTCTTCTAACGTTACTCAACATTTCTGAAAACACTTAATATTTCCGAAAAAGTTGAAGATAGGTATAGGACATTGTGCATGAATTATGTCTAGAATTATCTGAAGAATCCAAAAAATAAAAAATATACAGGGGGTTACATTTGAAATAAGAAAGTTGGTATTGGCCACGGTCGCATGGAACACCCTATATAATTTCATTTTCTCGAAAACTATGCGCATTTAAAATCACAAATCGACGTGTCCGAGTGTTTTTCCTAACACCCCCTCATTTATTCGTTATCGAATTTATTCCATTTGGCTGTTACACTCTGTATTCATAAGGTTGTAGAACTCATCGCTACGTCTGCGAACGGTCATAGGTGGGCCAGTGCCTGCTGACGTGGGTCTTTCTTTAACCATCTCGGTGTGATTCCATGGAAGGAGCGCAACCCTAGGATCGAAGAAAGACTAGCAGTGGATGGGACCGTCGTCTGCCGGTTTGTACAGAGTTGCGCAGATGCTCCATACGCCTGGTTAACTAAAAACTTCAATTCGCCGTGAGATATGAAACCATGTAGGATATTCGTGATCACTATTTCATGAGATTCTCATGAAATACAAAATTGGTCGTTCCGATACATGATCGATGAAACGAAATAATCGATGCTTTGCTTGATTCCAAATCTTTTCGAGATATACTAGAAAAAGTGAAATCTCGCTGATTTGTAACTCAGTGTTCAAGTATTCATTGATAAAATATGTTACGGGTTGAAATAAAAAAAAAATTGTGGCAACAAATTTAAACACGCGTAGAAAAGCTTCGAATTGACATCTGTGCATTTCTAGAAAAGTTTTTGGGAAGTTTGAAATTGATTTGATGTTGATTGGTTTTTCAGCTCGAAGAATACATTTAGAAAAAAGCATTTTCGAGGGGATCGTGATGGAAGAGTGGAATCGGGTCAAGAAAAATCGGACACTGAGAACAGGTAAAAGATATTTCCTTTAATCAAATGAAACCAATAATTCAATGTCGTCTCCAATAAGGAAAGTTTAAATGTAATACATGTTTCAGGCGACTATAGCCTATAGGCGCCCAGCTTCAGGTACAAATATGTCTTGAGATGTTTTAATCGAAATTTAAGTTCTCCACCCACACGGTACAAATTTGCCCCCATTTCATTTTGTGGATTTCTTACGAAATTATGAATATTTTTAGGAGAGTTGATAACGTTTTGAGTATTCCCTTCAGCACCAACAAAACATTAAAAGACATTTAGTTAACAGTAAAGACAAAATTCCCATATTGGAGACTTCTGGAGTATAAAGACTCTCATGCTCTTCACCTGCTTGTAATGCAGTTTACGTCGGTCAGACAGGTAGATCCTTCGAAATCAGAATAAGAGAACATGAAAGAATTATTGAGAAGTTTAAAAGTCATGTCGGATCTTTCTAGGTTTGTACGAATAGATCCTTCTCTAATCATATTATTAATGAGAACCATATCTTTGACCCTGGTTCAGGTGTGGACATTCTGCATGTTGGCAATGAAAGGTATGACGTTGAATCTGAGCAAAATTTTAATATTAGTGATGTTTTGGGAAGTCATGACATGACCTTGTTTCACTTAATGGTCAAGTTCATTTTGATTGCCTTCCCTTTTTCAGATCTTTAATCATTAGTTAAATTTTGGTAACTTTCTGTGTATACAGCGCCACCTTCGGTTGAGTAGATGCACTTCGTTTAGAGGTTCCTTTTGACACGGTAGTTTTCCATTCTTGACAGGTTCTTAGAGCCTTTTTGGCCACTCTCTGTGTGATGTCGTCCTGATCTCCCCCTAATCTGTAGGATCGATGTCATTGATTTTAATTTTAATTTTTGCAGACGCCATTGCATTTTGGATGTTTTCCATATTCTGTACAATCGTTTATTATTATTGGGATTCTACCCTCAATTTTCGAAATTGTATTAACGACGTTTCCGTATTTTCGAAATGTTTTGGCGTCCAAATTGTATTAATTTTCTTGCATTAGACGAATTCCTGTGTAAGTATGTAATAAAATCGTCCATTTTGTTCCTAAGTTGAACAATTGATTTTTATTATAGTTTCTTGATATTTGTGATTGAAGATGGGCGCCTAATCGCCCGAAACATGTATTATATTTAAACTTTCCTTATCGGATAATATATGTGTGGAGACGACATTGAATTTTGATTATCACTAACTCCACTTTGAGGATGGGCTATATATTTCTTATATTTACTTTACACATTACCCACATAATCATCGATTTCTCGTCTAATCATACTGTTCATACGTCCGAATGTCCTTTTTTCGATTTTTCTTCTTATTTATGAGCATGAAAGATTGAACTGTGGCTAACTTCAATTATGTGCCTTAGGCGGATCGAAGTAGAATACCTGAAGTCTTTTAATATTCATGGTAGGTGCGAAGCCTAAATACTTGTTTGGTTTCGCTAATAGTTAAATTCGATCTAATAATTTCCAGGTGCATTCATCGGAATTTTTGATGTTTCCTCGATTTGATTGAACGGTAAATTGTCGTGGAATGCTGACTCGCAACATGTGTGGAATGTCGCGATTATCGTGTCGTTTCTTACATCTCGAAGAAATTTTATTAATTCTTCTCCAGAATTTTATATTTCTCAAAATATTTGTCGGATTCCACCCAAATTTAGCATTCACTTTGTGATCTCCACTACACAACCTTAGTACTATGTTGATCTGAATGAAATGATTTTGCTAGTTGCCATAATCATCTGATTTCCAAGGAATTTTGAATTTGATTTATTTTCCATTTGAGTTCAAGATTCTTATTCAATATGTATTTTGCCAGTCATTACTCCCTGGTAAACACTCCTGCGATCTTTACACTAAAGATAACGCCATGCACTTTTATGTAGAATTTTGTCAGGATCATATGATGGGAAGTTAGCGAAATCATTTAATCAGGAAGTAAGTTGATCAGAGCCATTATCTGAATGGGTTACAGGTTAGCTCGGGTTTCAATGTTGTATTTATCAATATAAATCTTCTCTTGAAAAACTGTCTCATGACTATAGAATACGTCACCGTTTTTAGTGTCTTCGGTTATCGATCTTACAATCAATAGGGTTACTAGATCAAAGGCCATAACAGATCATTATCCGACCCTTCATACAACTGATACGTAAAAATGGCGACACCCCGAAAAGTTGCGAATAAATATAGCACATCCTACATTGATTTATGAGTCTCTGAACTCAGATTTGCAGAAGGAAAGCTGGCATCATGTTTACGAAGAAAAAGATTGTAATATAAAAACTCATAACTTCACTAATATTATACAAAATTATCTGGAGAAAAAAAAAATATATATATATATATCTATATATTCTTTTGAGAATGAGCATTACATTCTTTGATATATCACAGTGTTAGCAGAGGAAATGTGAACGGGGCACCATACATTTTTGCGTATGATAACGCACAGATAAAAACCTCAGGAAAAATTCTGTCTCCCCGTATAAGTGTAGTTATTTGTTTATAGGAGATGGATCTTTTTCATTGGAAAGTAATTTTTCCGTCATCTTGAATTCGTTTCGACAAAATATCTGAAACATAAACAGGGACAGAAAACCAGAAGCAAACAGTAAATAATATCACCTACATTTGCTCATGACCGAGAGGGTCTTCCGACCAGGTTCAGTCCTTCAAGCGATGATTTTCAGATCCTTAGATAAACGAAGAACGCTACAGGCCCCTTTATTGGGGAATCATCTCCCATAGATCCATAATTGTTCATTTCGAACTAGAAATCTAATAAAATATCGGGAATTAAGTGAAAAACTTGTGACAAAAATACGAAACATGTTTTGGAGAACCGAAAGAAAATACCAGCAAACCCTTGGATAACAAAAACATTTTTGACATCCATAAATGAGAAAAATCGGCTATACAACTTTTTAATTACGAACCCTCACAATGGAGAACTGTTATGCTAGACAAAAGAACAAGCTTTTGAAGTTAATAGATCATTCGAAGAAAACATACTTGCATGCATGTATTGAAAAGAGTGGAGATGAGCCTGCTGCCATATTGGAAGCATGTCAATTATACATGTAGAGCAGCTTCGACTGGGAGGGAAATTGAGAAGGATACATATTGCGATGAAATAATAACGAACAAAAAGGATATTGCATCAAAATTCAATGAATATTTCCGTATTTCGGGATCACAGCTTGCCGACTGAATAAAACAACCAAAAAATTTTTCAGTACCGAAAAAAAGGAATCGAAGAGAGAGTATATACCTAGCCCTGACAAGTAGACACGAAGTTGAAATTGTCATTGATACTGATAAAGAGGAAAAAAGCTGTAGGCGTTGAAGGCATAAAATCTTGTGTTTTCAGAGAAGTTCATAAGAGAATATTATATATATTTATTATATATTATTGCACACATATATATATATATATATATTTGCATATATACATATATATTTGCACACATCATCGATGAGTGCTTGGCTGCTGGGATTTATCCTCATCCTTTCAAAATAGAGATCATGAAGTCAGTTCATAAGGTGGGATGCAGGATGGAGATGGCAAAAATCCAAAACCTTTGTTGTCAAATATTTCGGAGATAATGGAAAAAATCATAAATGCCAGGTTGACAAAATTCTTGCACTAAAAAGTATATTTATTGTCGGAGATCCAATATAGATTTCGTGAGGACAAGTCAACGGATGATGCAATAAGGAAATTAACTTCTTTTATATTATATATAACGGCCTAGATAAGAAAACACCTCTTTCAACTATATATCTCGATTTATCCAGGGCTTTCGATACTGTCACTCACGAAATATTTGTCGGTAAAATGTATGACTATGGAATGATAGGATTGGCCCTGAAATTGCTGAGAAATTAACTAGCGGGAGGGAAACAGATTGTTTGTCAGAAGGAAAAGGAGTGAAGAGCATGATGTTGAATATAGAGTCCCTCAGGGCACTGTTCTCGGTCCACTGCTGTTTCTGGTGTATATCAATGACCTCCTGAGTGTGAACATATTGTATTGGGAACATTTATTGGTTTCGCCGATGATATATCGATCTCGTCTGGGGCAGAAACATGGACACAAGTGAGATTGAACGCTAAAAAAGATTTACAAAAAATATCGGACTGGTTAAGATACAATAGGCTGACGGTCAGTGTGGCAAAGTCCAGCTTTTTATCTTTTTCATCTTATAGAAGGGGTCTTCCAAATCTAAGATCACCGAGGACGGAAAATGGAACCACTATACTGGAGAAAGAAAATGTATATGTCAGATACCTTGGAATTACTATAGACCAACACATGAGATGGGAATATCATTGCGAACAACTGGCTGAAAAGCTGCGACCTTTGTTCTATGTTCAAACGCCTCAGAGGGCAGATGGGATTGAAGCATCTCGGGATAGTATGTGTCGCGCTGGTACAGTCTTTACTAACTTATGGAATATCAGGATGGACAGGCGCGGTTGATTTGCATATGGAGCGAATCAACATCGCTCAGAGACTTATATTGAAAATGATACCTGGTCATGCATTGGTTCTTCCCACTGATGAAATATATCAAGTTGCTAGGTTACTGAATATGAGGCAGTTGTACTTCGCGAAAATCGTAGGACTCATAAAAAGGTCACCGAATTGTAAAAACTGTGAGCCAAAGATCTTGGACATATCTAGCGCCTAAGTTAAACTACACCCCATATAATTTAATGAATTGAGAACTATAATAAGCTATAAAAACTTAAAAAAAAGTAATCCTATTGCTCCTGAACACAAGTCGCATAGAATAATGGAACACCTGCATAGAGGTGAAAGTTTTGGACTTTCATGCCTGTAAAGACGTTCACTCAGGTGACTGAGGTTCCTCAGCTTCCGATTTTCTGTCTCGGTCTGTTCAGAGTTTGAATGTCAGCGCATGTTGGGATAGGAAACTTTTCGATCTTCTTATTTTTATATTTTCTTTTGTATATGTAGTATAATTCTAAGGCCAGACAGGCGAGATTCTTAGGAAGTGAGTTCCTGTCACTCATATATAGTTTTTTTTACGTAGTTGGAATCCCTACTGTTAATTTGTTGGATGCTTCAAAAGAACTTTATCATTATTATATTATCATTGATTTTATTCTTAAAATTACAAAATTTTTGCAGATCACAAGACGCACTTACAGATGTACCACTTGAGCCAGAAAACACCGCAACTCATCAGCAGGTTTGTATATGCTTGCAGCTCATTTTTGGGAAAACAAACAGATATAACGTTAGTTATAAAGGGTGTTCTGGGAGTTCTGTAGATACTGTACATAGTGAACATATTATAATCTGGCTATCTACAGAAATCTAAAGGGTGGTTTTTCGAATACATGGAAATACCTCAAAAATTACCAGAGCCATACCTATGAACGAAATTTATATGAACTTAAAACGTTATTGACATTTGATAAGATGAACTCGTTATTCCAGTATAGTTCTCATTAATCCTCATTGAAGTTGTTTGAGTTGGAAATATCACCTTATAAATCGATTTTCAAATTCTAATATATTTCTTTCCGAAAAGTCAATAGATGAACCTCTAATTCTTGCATCTTTCAAACCTCCTTTCTCATGAAATTTCGAATTCGTACAGAGAACGAAAACGCAATTTATTATGCAAACCTCGTCAAATGAGTGGAATGCAACGCTGAATTTTTCACATTTTGTTAGGTGATTTGCTGTTTCCGACAATCATCTAGAGAAAAAGAAAAGATTCAATTCATCAATGCCTTCTAGTATTCTGGTTGAAACTGTTGTGAAAAGTCAAGATAATCCGCAGATGACTTCGGGGAAGAAAATACTATCTTGATTATCTTGGTTGTTCTTCAAGTCTGTAATCACGAAATGTATATCAGTGTCATCGTTTTTCTTGAATAGAAAACATAATCCATTGGAAGTAATATATTGTTACACTCAAAAAATCAAATAATTGATGTTTGGTCAGAAATACTATCCTTCTGATCGCAATGTCAAAAAGACATTGTTCACAGAAATGTTAAGTTTTGAATAAACAGAAATTCGTTGAAATAATAGGGACATGGATATTCATCTCCTTATATACCATCATGCTATCAGGTGGAAATTTAATTTTCCTAATCTAATGCACCCCATTCAAAATCTATATTGAATAACATCGAATTCTGAATGCATTTTATAATGTTCCTTCATTTCAGGTCGTTGAACCTTTAAGCCTTGATCCGGCAAGTCCTGGGTCAAGATACATCCGGTCCTCAAGTACTGCGTCAGTTGGTACAGGACCAGCAAGTCCAGGGTTGGCGAGGCCTAGGCCTTCAGGTCCTATGCCTGCTGCTACTAGGTCTCCAGCATCTAGGCCTGCTAGTCCTAGCCCTGAAAGCCTTATGCCTGTCATCCCTAAGCCTGCAACTCCGTGGCGTCAAGGTTTTAGGCCCCCAACACCTTGGTCGGCAAAGCGCTGTTCTCTAAGGAATCGTAGGAGGTCAAGAGCTGAGCCGACAACCTCAGCATCCAAGCCAGAGTCTTCCAGCCCTGGGGTAAGTCAAACTTTTTTTTTATGATACTGGTAGGAACATACTATCGGATTTCAGTTTCAGTATACAGTTATACTGAATGAGTTTACAACTAGTAGTAGTATAATACTCAATGCTGAAAGCTGAGATCCGATTCATCGACGGAATACTTGATATTAGACAGTAAACGACCATAATTTCAATATTTCAAGAATTGGAAGAAATATTATTTGCTCTATCACTGGTTCAGATGATCAGAAATTATAAGATGAATTTGTTTGGAAATGATGTAAATGATCCCTGAAGGCATGAAAAACAGACACAGACACAGAAAAACCCAATACACTTCGCACGAGGAATAGTTTGGAGGATGAGTTACATATAAAACTCAGTTTCAAAACTCGATTAATAGCTGAGTTCCGATATTCCTGGACAGTACTTGTCAGTAAATTTTGACAGCCGATTTTACTGGCACTGATTTGGTAATTCTTCGTATCAGTACGAAGCGTTTCGAAATTACTGATACTGGCCAGTACTGATTGGGAATATCGGAACTCAACAAATATCTCCTTCAAAACTGCCAGCAATATAAGGGTTCTGAAATATCTGAAATTCTTCTAGTGATATGGGATTGCCAAAGTTTGGCCCAGATCATGTTGATACAGGTTGTGCTGAAATATACCAACCCAATTGTTTATTTTTGTTTTGTACTTGCCAACCCCTCGAAAATGCGAATAGGCAACCCGCGTTAATAACTTTGTGTTTGTGTGTTTGCCTAGAGTACCACCTAAGTTGAATATTTAGTTACCAGTTTTTCATTGAGTTTTTATTCGCGAATCTGAATTATTATTATAAAAACAGTCTTTGAACTTGATTGGTAGAAAGAACATAGTTACGTTGCTCAGTGGAAGACTGGTAAACCATAAAGATTTTTTTTTGTGTTTTAATATCAATTCATGATATTTGAAATATTTGAATCGGTCACCTTTTCTAATTTTAGGTAGGTTTATAAGGTGTATATTTATATGCGAATACCTTTTCTAATTTTAGCAAATTAAATGCGTATTTTCATTTAGCCCTTTAATTGGTAAACCTCCCCGAATCACTATTTCACACCAACCAATCCGAATTGTTTTTCCGGAATTCAGAACGGCGTCGCTGAATTCGAAAAGCCAATCAAAATTTATATTCTTCCTCTACAATGTAAAATAGGGAAATTCCTTAGTTTGGGTTTCGTTAGTTTTTAAGCACTCTTCATTTGACCGTTGTATAGTAAACAACAATTCGATCTTGAATTTATATCCTTTAATTTTTGTATTTTGAACGCCGTAACTTCTCATTTGAAAGTCGCTACAACCTTACTATCGTAAGAGATAGAAGGAGGATTGTGCAAATTAATTGTATAAACTTTCGATCATGTCATCTAGTACAGATACAAGAAAATACATTTTTTTGCTACGTGTTAAAAGTGCGTTTTTAATACAGCTTAACAATATTTTCGTATCATCAGTGCAACGATATTGATCACCCAGATCAATAAGTTCAAAAATTGTGTCCTGATTATAGAAGCATCCACATTTCTGATGACGTATCAGAAAATATTCTTCGGTTGTGTTTTTATTTGGATAACGACAGAATTAATTAAGTTCGGTTTATTCATCCACAACGGGTCTCTATTATTGAAACTCAAAACACCTGAATAAACTAATTCAGATCGAAACAGATACTCTGTAACTACAAAACAAGTTTTAATTCGATCAGTTCGATATTTTTCGCGGTATTGGAAAACAAAATATAAGAGGGCCATAACTCTGAAACCATTGTGCAGATTTTGCACTATAAGAAATGGGGACTGAGTATTAAGGATCACAAGCATAATGTACGTACAATCAATAATAATTTGTCGGCGCAATAGATAGAATTTCATTGTTTGCTCTACGTATTCTTGGGTGGGGAAAAAACGAAATCTAGAATGAAATGAAATGAATCACAAATCATCGGAATGTCGTCGACACAAAGAACACATCACTATTTTAGTATTTTCCATTTTATTTGGAGCACATGCCTGGGCAGGCATAAAGTACCGAACTAGTTCAGAATCGGCCTTACTAGTGAAATGAAAGTTGGTTCAAATAATTATACCCAGACAAGCTCAAAAATGATTTGTTCGAAATAAAGTCGAAGAACAAGTTTGAGCAATTTTTGACCCTTCATCAATTTTAAAGGGATGATTTGGATAAAATTGCTTTGCTAGGAATAAACATTTTGTAGAAAACCTTTATACAGAAGAGCTCGTTTATTCCGACAATGGGCCAAACTTTTATTCGGAATATACGTAAATTAATCGATATTAGAATATCATTTTCCTTGACGAGGATGGTTGGGTTAAGTTGAATAATACCATTGGCCATCAATCAATATTTGAGGGAATATCTGATCAAAAATTAGCGGTCCTCAAAAGAAGAAAGTGAAAACCGTCATACACGAAAGTGATTTTTTTAACGTAAATACTGACGATTGAATCATGGTATTCATAATCAATATTTAAATGTGCTTTTCCTCAATAAGCATAACTATAATCGGTCTCATTGTTCCCAGGATATCACTATAGGATCCGACCTCAAAGGAAAGCGCTGGACAGAGTCCGAGCGGAAGTTCATGGCTATGAGAGAAGCAGAGCTCGTGCAGGCAGGGGTGAAAGCTGTGAACAAGGAGTTGGTGAGTTGGTACCCTCGACGAACCATTGATGGTATCAAAGGTCAGAGGCGAAGGGCTGATTACAAAATAATGGTCCAGCATTTTTTAAGGTATGAATTGATTTCTGGCAAACCCGCAAGTTTTCCCGTCGCGAATATATCAATAAGATTCTTACATCACTGTATGCAGTTCGTTTTCCTGAACAAAAAATCTGAAGCCGAACATAGGCGGTCTCTCTTAGTTTGGAAGATATGGTCCCCCAATGTTCCAAATTTACACATTTTAGGCTTTCTTTTTCCACCATAAAAACAATCACTCACTTCTTCAATATAGTTCACATGTGATCTTTGAACCTTCAACTAACGATTAGCGACACTTTCTCTCAAAAATAATCAATATTTCATGGAAAAAAATCCAAATTATTGGACAACCACGTAACCTCTATTTCTACTGACTTCCACTCAATCGAAAAGTGAAGCATTGCCGCCAATTTAATCGTTCGGTACTTCCTCTTCCCGAACTTCGCCTCGTCGATCTCTACAACCTTTCCCGGTCCTCCAATCTTTCGGAGCGTACTCTGAAGCCATTTCAAACAAACCTGTAAACATTTTCTCACTGATTAATTTCGTTCTACTTTTTCGATCATATATTTACCTCTCGACAGTAGTTGCTCCAGTTCAACGCTGTATTTTCCGAGATGTCAATGTGATAACGCATTGTAGAGAGCCAGGGATGCGGTTGTAGACAGAAAAATGCAATAATTTAAATGATTTTTTCTACAGCTAAGGTTGAACGAAAGAAAGTTCCTGTTCTTGCGGACTTTTCGAAATGGCATTTTTCGATTTTTGTTTTTTTTTTGGTCGGCTTTTTCGTTGCTGCCGGCCGCACGAATAAAACAACTTTTCTTTGTTTAACAAACAAATTGCACCACAAGTGGTGCAATAAATGGTGGCTTTCAAAACACCACACCCAATTCAAAAATTCACCATAGCCAATTCGACTCTTATTAAGTTAAAAACTTCGTGCCGCTTCATTATTTTTATTTTAATACTGAATACAAATTTTGGTATAAGCCCTTCAATCTCAATTCTGATCTCAACTGACGATCAGATGATCAGAATCAGATCAGGGATGAATACGGGGAGGGTCGAGTAAATCCCACTCAAATTTCCCCTCGCAAGATTTCGTTTGACATCAAATTTGTAGAGTTCCCCAAAATATTCTTTACCTATATAGTTAGATCTAAATAACTATAAACCTACACATCATATAACAACATTTAACAACTATATGTCTGTTTCATCCTTGTAGATTTCAATAAAATCGAAGTCTCATGTTAAATATCACCTGATTTAGAGAATTGCATTAAAGAACATATTTCGAATTTCGCGCCAGCAAACAATAATCTGTCATCGACGAATTCGCACGATAGCACGATTCCGAACGATGAAATTGGCGGCAATGCCAAACTTCACTTTTCGATTGAGTGGAAGTCAGTAGAAATAGAGGTTAAGTGGTTGTCCAATAATTTGGATTTTTTTCCATGAAATATTGATTATTTTTGAGAGAAAGTGTCGCTAATCGTTAGTTGAAGGTTCAAAGATCATATGTGAACTATATAGAAGAAGTGAGTGATTGTTTTTATGGTGGAAAAAGAAAGCTGAAAATGTGTAAGTTTGGAACTTTGGGGGCCCATTTCTTCCAAACTAAGAGAGACCGCCCATGTTCGGCTTCAGATTTTTTGTTCAGAAAAACGAACTGCATACAGTGATGTTAGTCTCATTGATATCTTCGCGACGGGGAAACTTGCGGGTTTACCGTTTATTATTATTATTATCTATAAGATGATTTCATGGCATTCATTTTTAAAATACAATATCCGGCTTATGTCAGCCGCTGCGTGATACAAAGCCCATTCGATCAGCTTGATTCTTCAATATTTTTCCCAATGCCGTTGTAGTCGGCATAGACAAATGACTTAACAATGGAGCCGAACAAACGGAACTTTGGTTGTTAAGTGCTTCGAAAACATTTTTCACATATCTGGAACTCAATATTTCATAATTTCAGTTCGATCCGATTATAATTTTTGGAGATATGGGGAACAAATGTTTCATATTTCAAGGGCAAAGTTTACATGGAACTAAGCCTTGACTCATTGAAATGAGAACTTATTTCGTTTATAATGCTGGAAATTCACTTAGATATACTATTTCCCATTCCAGAATCTCAATGAAACAGGTGACCATATGTTTTTTACACCGTGAGTTCAAGAGATTTTAAGCGCTTGTTCAAATTCCTTGGCAAAGTGATCACCTATTCATACGTTTTGGCCACGCCAAACTCAGTTTTACTTCCTTACTGAAAGATTTTGCGATCTTCTTTCCATATAGTCTTCATGAAATTCTGCTTTTAACTCAAACTATCATTTTTTGATCAAGTACTTGATCTCAGTTCGATCCGATCCGTATTTTTGCAAATATTGGAAATACAACATATTTAAATGGATTCAGTGGAATCATTTGACGAATTTTACCCATTCATGAATTAGCGATTGAACCGAAGACCTACTGAGTATTGTAAAAGTAGTTTTTTTTCGAAGTTATTGTGTTTAAATATATATATCACGAGTAAAACCGGAAGATTCTATTCAAAGGCTAGATAATTTTAGGTTTGGTGATTTATTATTGAGGAAGTAAAGTTAAATTTTACATATCATCGAAATTTGACATATTCTTTTCTTTCTCTTTTTTTCCTTTGATCTCCGAAAATGAATATCGGATCGAATTGAATTCTACAACATTTTTTTTAGTAGTGGTAAAATTTTTATAAACAATTTTAAGAAATTTATTCATAACTGAATTCACACGAAATTTTGCTTTCAGTTGATCATTTATTTTCTTCAACTATTCACAGAGTTTCAACCTGATCGCATCAGTAATTCTCGAGATTTTACAACAAGCATAACTCCGAAACTAATTGAACGATTCAACTCATTCACGAGCCTAACCGAGGTATTTAGGCTCTCAGTCTAACCAGAAACTTCAAGTCGCCAATTGCTTACCGAAGAACGTAAGAGCTCATGCGGCCGGACGGACGAATGGCCGGACCGACAGAATTCAATTTGACCAGGGATTCTTCATCATTGAGTCCAACCTAGTTGTTTGAGACCATTTTCAGGAAAAAAGACGAAAATAACATTATGACTTAACAATAACGCGCTGTTCCCCATAACAATAAGCTGGTATAAATTCAAGTTCATATACCATATGTGACCACGTGACATAAAAAATCCGTCGCCTCTCGTGTGTAATTACCGAACACGGCTATTAAATGAAATGCCTAAAAGATTTGCTCGTCTAGTAAGATAGATATTTCTCACATTATTCCATTATAGCCTACAGCATTGAAGTAAATCAGTTGCATGTAAGCTTTTCATTCTCGAAATTTTGTTTCCGCACATTTTCTAGGAAACAGCGTGCTTCCGCCCAAATGTCGACATTTTTTGTCGAAAGTCACAAACGACTGATGAAGAATCCGATGTCAAAATCGTTTCTGTCCGGCTACTACCCCGATTACTCGAGAACGGAAGGAGCTAGCGACTTGGAACTTTGAGGATAGGTTGCACATCAGAATGCGTCGGCTATGTTCGTTAATGGATCAAATCGGCCGAACAGTTTTGGATTACTGATTTTAAATTTTCGAAGTTATTTTCCCAAAATCCCAATTTTTTTGAGAAATTCCGACGCGAAAGTACTGGTTAAATTTCGTCGGGATCGTAAATTAAAAAAAGATTTTTCAACTTTTGTTGAACGAATTATATTTTCGTGAACTATTTCAACGTTATTTTACAGAAACCTGGAAGTCACATCTCAACATTGTACTGAATTACAGTCCAATCCGATCCTTATTTTCGGAGATATCGAAAGTGAATATTTCTGATACCAGGGTATTCTTCCTGGTATCGTTGTTTTTTTCATAATATCTCAATACTTATTATTCCGATCATGATGACATGTTGACAAACGCTAATTCACAATTTCGTGCAAAACTTCCTGATGATGAAATAAATTTTACTAGCCTGCCCGTTAAACTAGCTCAGTGACTTACAGTAGCAACATTGTTCGTCCGCACATGAAACATATTACTTGAGTAAAATGCCTCATAGTGCGCCTAGTTAAAAACTCCTTTACTCCTGAATGTATCTAAAGTCTTCGATCTGACGTTGAAGATGCAACCTTTTACTCCCTATTTATTTATTTCAACTATACAATTGAAATATTAAGTTCTATTCACAACACACAAAAGTTTACAGTAAATCTGAGATGGTAAAGGATCCGGCACATTGGTTTTCAAAATGTAGCTCCGGTTCCAAGACAATACAGTCAAACTTCGACTCCAATTTTAAGATATTCCGGTACTAAGTAGGTCGTTTGGTTTTTAGATTTTCCATCCAAAGCGAACTCAAGTATTAAGATACTCCGGTACTAAGGAAGTTCAATTATTGACTCCGGAACTAAGATATTCCACTCAGGAAGGTGGTCTCTTTTTCACTCCAGAACTAAGATATTCCAGTCAAAATCAGCTCTGGTACAAAGATATTCCAGTAAGAGTAGTCTCCGGTACAAAGATACTACAGTAAAAATTAGCTCCGGTACGAAGATACTTCAGTAAAAATAAGCTCCGGTACAAGGATTGCATATTTCAAATCTATATGTTAGTGCTTGTAAAATGTATTCTCATTCCCAGTGACTATAGACATAATTGAAATTATTTACAAGATAATAAATATGATATGGACAGTTTTGTGCTCTCTCGGGCTTCACCACTCAATATTAGAAGCGTCATTAAGAATATAGATGAGTTGTTACTGTTCTTGAATAAGCTTTCCCTGGACTTTCACATTATGGTGCTTTCTGATATATTTCTTGTAGATGATTTAGATGTGTTAAAAATAGAAGGTTTCGATACTCTATACAATAAAGGCGAATTGAACAGAAATGATGGGGTAATAATATACATCAAAGATGAAATCAGCTACTCACACGTAGTAAAAACCCTGGGGAATGTAAGGGTATTGGAGGTCAGAGCGCATATTGAATCCAGGGATGTCATTTTAACAGCCATCTACAGATTCCCATATACTTGCCCAAGAACGTTTAACGAAGATCTTCAGGGGTATCTACGGTCACTGGCAGGTAATGATATGCACATAATTACGGGAGATTTGAGGCCAGACTCGGATATCTCCGGTGAATACAAAAATATTATGAACGCTTTCAGATATGAATCATATAGGAATGAAATTACTCGACCACGGAGTAGAACTTGCATTGATCATTTCTACGTTAGAATAAAAGAAAATAGGGATATCCGATCATATCTTTTTCAATACGATATTACAGACCATTATCCCATAGCATTGACAGGGGACCTAACTCGGAAATCAACAAACGAGCCTTTCCAAAAGGAGCGATACAAAAAGTATATAAGTTACCCCGAACTCGTAATCGCCTTGGGGAAGGAGAGCTGGAGAGAATTTTATTCTTCGGAGGATGTTGATGAGATGACTGATGAGTTTGTTGGAAAGTTGAATAAGTATAATGTGGAACATACAGGGAATGTGAGACTTAGGGGGCAGAACATGGGGAGAAAGAAATGAATTACACCTGGACTTCTTACATCAATTGGCAGGAAACAGCGACTGTACGGGGAGGTTCAGAGGAGCCCGAGCGTTTCGCATCTGCGGAGAGAATATTTAGCCCATAAGAACAAGCTGACCAAATTGATAAAAGTTGCAAAGAGAGCCTATGCACAAAAGATGATAAGAGATAAATAACATGAACACGTCCAAGGCTCTCTGGAAGACTGTTGATTCCATCTGTAATTGAATCAAACCCGAAAAAAAAATAGCCGAAATTATATCAGCCGACGGATCGTCGCTGAGGACGAGAGAACAAATGGCTGAAAGTTTCAACACATACTATAGTACGTTGGGTCAAGCATTTGCAGAGAGGATTAATATTCCGAGCAATTATAGAGAAAATATCAGAAAGATAGAAAATTCGATGGCTCTGCTCCCTACTGATACAAGGGAAGTTTGTGAGGCGATAATGCAGCTGAAGAAAAAAAAATCTCCTGGACCTGATGGTATACAGGCGGAAACTCTGAAGAAGATAGCAGAGGTGATAAAAACTCCCTTAACTCACCTGATCAACTGTTGTTTCAACTAAGGATACTTTCCCAGGAAATTGAAAGTTGGAATCGTGAAACCTCTGTATAAAAATGGAGATAGTTTGAAAGTGGAAAACTATAGACTAATATCCTTGACCTTTAGTATTTCAAAAATCATAGAAAAAATACTCAAAACAAGAATAATGAAGTTCTGTGAAAAAAATGATATTATTTCGCAACACCAATATAGATTCAGGGAAAAAAGGTCAACCGAGGACGCAATCCATCAGTTAACACCTTATATATATACAGGGTCTTTCACGAGGAACCTCACCCATATTTATACGGGAAACTACTGAACGTATTTTCATGAAATTCAGCACTTATAAGTATTTCACGATGCTGATGGAATCTAAAATATTTTCAAGGCATGAGCACCTCCGGTTTTTCCGGAAATGACGTCAACTTCCGTTTTTCAAATTAGAACACCAATTTTTTATTGCAGAAATAGATTCCTTATAAAATTTCAATTTATTTTGATGTAACATTTTTCAGTTTTGGTTGGAAAATTCTCTCTGAGCGGGAAAATTCGAAAAAAAAATCGAAAATAGAGCTCCGCTGAAACAAGAATAACTTCGAGGTTTTTGGATGGAAAATTTTAATTTTTGGGATTTTCCAAGATGTAAAATTGATGTATCCACTTTAAAAATCGAAATCGCGATTCATGATACAGGGGGTGAAAAACTCGCTTTCAAAGTTAGGGATGACAAAATCGTGAAAAATCAATTTTTTCAAATTAGAACCCCATTTTTTTTATGACAGATATTGAATCTACGTTAAAAAATAATGTGAGTGTATGCATCACATCCTTGTCCTAAAATGGATATTTTCTGAGTTCTTCACAAAAAACTGTTTTTTGTCTTGAATTTTCAGCTATTTCTTTTCCCTTCACGCCAAAAAGATGAAATTTTCAGGAACTGTTATTTGAACCATGCTGTAGATTTTTCACCCCTTCTTGAAACCGACTTCAAGTTACTATTAGGAGAACCATGGCATACTCTCGCAGTTATAACTAGAGAAGATGCTCAAAGTTTTGACCGTTAATTTCTAGACATTTCTTTATACGTCTCAGGAATGCTTCGTGCGTTGCTCTTCTTATTTCATCGGGAGGAATCTGCAAAAGTGTTTAAAAACCAAATTGAGTTTCAGAACTATGAATCTAAAAATCTAAACAAACCTGAACGCATTTCTGACTCGTTCTATGCAGTCCTCTTTATCAGTCAGGGGAGTTGAGTAGACAATATTTTTTATCCTACCCCAAACATAATAGTCTAAAGGAGTTAAATCGGGAGAACGTGGTGGCCAAAGATGTGGACCATTGTTCGCCAACCATCGATCTTCAAATAGCCTGTAGAGGATATTTGACACATTGAGTGAATTGTGTGGAGGCGCGCCATCTTGTTGATACCATAAGTCATTATGGTTCTGTACTAGCGGCTCAATTATTTGAGTCAATATGTCAGAATATCTATCTTCTAAGGGAGAACATTCTTTAAATAATGCAAACATGTGTAGTGTTCTATCTTACCAGTTAAAGTCCCATCATAAATGTGAACATCGAGAATTGCATTATTTTTGATGGCGCAAAAAACATTGAAACTCTAGGTCTCTTGAAAGTTCCATTGTCTGAAGTGGTGGTTGTTCTCTTCATCCCAATAATGACTGTTATGCCTATTGAAAGAACCATTCTTTGTGAATTCAGATTCATCTGTCCAAATTATACAGTCCAAAAAGTTTTCATTCTCTTGAAATCGAATCATCATAGCTTCGCAAAACTCTGTTCTCCTGACGAAATCAGTTTCCTTCAAATGCTGTACCCTATTGAATTTATATGGGTGCATTTTATGTTTTTTTAATATTCTCCAAACACTCGATTTAGATAATCCCAGATCAATCTCGGCATCTTTGAGAGAATTTTAAGGATTCACACGAAAATATGCAAGAACTGTAATTTCGTTGTTCTCATCTCCTACTACACTTTTTTCTCTGTGTGTAGTTTTCTTAACGAAAGATCCGACATTTCTCAAGTTTGTCATGGTTCTGTTAATGGTATCTTTCGTTGGTCTGGGTCGGTCAGGAAACCTCTCAATGAACAGTCGAATCGTTCTATCTACAACTTTATTACATTCTCCATGAAGTAGAATGAGATTTAAATAATCTTCATTGGTAAAATTAGGCATAGTGATCGATTTTATAACTTAATACGAATTATCACCAAATTAATAGTAAACACAAAATGCTACTGAATAAAGAGGAGTTTGGCAGATGTAATTAATGATATCTATCATTAAAAAAAAATAATGTAAAACATGGTAAGTTTTTGCATATGGTTCATAAGGAATTATTCATTTATCACTGGAGAGAAAACCGATGGCCGATTAGTTGAAATAAAGAGGTTTCCGATACAAATTCGAATCCAAATTCGCCATCTATTTAGGAACAACCTGTAACTTTTTTCTCTTGCATATTAGGGTAGTAAAATCTAAAACATGGTTTAAGTAACAGTTCCTGAAAATGTCATCTTTTTGGCGTGAAGGGAAAAGAAATAACTGAAAATTCAAGACGAAAAACAGTTTTTTGTGAATAACTCAGAAAATATCTACTTTAGGGCAAGAGTGTGATGCATACACTCACATTATTTTTTAACGTAGATTCAATATCTGCCATAAAAAAATGGGGTTCTAATTTGAAAAAAATTGATTTTTCACGATTTTGTCATCCCTAACTTTGAAAGCGATTTTTTCACCCCCTGTATCATGAATCGCGATTTCGATTTTTAAAGTGGATACATCAATCTTACATCTTAAAGAATCCCAAAAATGAAAATTTTCCATCCAAAAACCTCGAAGTTATTCTTGTTTCAGCGGAGCTCTATTTTCGATTTTTTTTTCGAATTTTCCCGCTCAGAGAGAATTTTCCAACCAAAACTGAAAAATGTTACATCAAAATAAATTGAAATTTTCTAAGGAATCTATTTCTGCAATAAAAAAATGGTGTTCTAATTTGAAAAACGGAAGTTGACGTCATTTCCGGAAAAACCGGAGGTGCTCATGCCTTGAAAGTATTTTACATTTCATCAGCATCGTGAAATACTTATAAGTGCTGAATTTCATGAAAATACGTTCAGTAGTTTCCCGTATAAATATGGGTGAGGTTCCTCGTGAAAGACCCTGTATAAAGCGCTAGACAAAAGTAAATCGTGCTTATGCGTCTTCATTGACCAATCAAAAGCTTTCGATACCGTTTCACATGAAAAATTATTGAAAAAACTCGGTTCTAAAAAGAAAGATGTCCTCTTCATCCGATGTGACCAGCCAGATCGCCCATGCGAAACACAAACTCAACCGTCAACAGGGAAAGCGTTTTTAAGCAATTGATATTGACATCGGCAGTGGGGAGTTTTCTTGCAATTTAAATTGAAATTGCTAGTGAAGCGTTTTTTGCGATTGAAACTGAAATCTACAGTGGAGCGTTTTGTAACATTACAATGGTATTGTCATTAGAACAATCTCAACAAAAATTTTGAATTTTGCTCACGAATTCGAACATGCGCGTGAAACCTGCTGACTTCACGTAAATACTTTTCTACAATTTTGGTTGGATAATGTTGATTTTTAAACAACTTCCTCTTAGTAGGACGCATCTGTGAAATAAATAGTGAATCAAAATCTGATAATACGACTTATACCTTGATATTTTTTATTTCAGGGAAGAGGGATTAAGTTGAAGCTTACGTAATCTATGAACTGACCCAAAAAACTGGCACAGAAAATCAATTTTGAGGTGGCATTATCAGATTGCTCTTCTCCTGGTGAGTTTCTGTACTATACTGTATGCATCAAGTTATACATTCGAATCCTGACGAAATGATATTTCAAAGCTACCACTACCAACACTGGTAAAACATTATTTTTCTTCGATGATACGCTGCTGATTGGCAGTTTTTTCTGTGAAATCTCATTTCCTATATATTCGTCTCACAAGAACAAAAAGAAATAAGGTTCGATTCTGCAAGTTGTTCCCTGCTGAATATTTTTCGGAAGGATAAGTTTTGTATGAGAAACTCTTCGTATTTCGAGAATAACTTATCAGAAATGTTTTTAAGCGCTGCGTATCTATCATATTCAAATATCTCGGAACCCAGTGAAGTCTAATAATCGATCCAGAAAATCAATTAAGAATTTCTTTGCATGACATGAAAACATTTGTCCTAATTCAGAACACGAAGACTTCTGATGACGGAAGGGAAATTTTTATTTTATAATTTATGCTTCTATGCTCAACATGCCATATATTGCTCCGGAATTTAGGTGTCCCCATCAGTGATCCCATTGAATTATTTTTAAGATAACTTCTACTAACTCAACGAGAATATGGTATCGTCGAAGGGGTGCTATAGGGATGCAAGGTATCGCATCTCTATAGCAGCTCAGCAGGTCTTAAACGACTAGGTTGTACCATTGTATGAATACAATAGATTAAGAATAAGAATATATTTAGTTTTATGATCATATTATATTTGAAAAGAAAAATACGTCGAAGAAAACCTAAAAAACAAAATTAAAGGAATCTCTCAGATCAGACAATCGGCTTCCGTATTCCGTGATTGAATATGGCTCAAAATTTAACAGGAACGTTTTTGTAGAGGATTTGAATTCCTTAATGTTATTCATAACCTGATATTTTGTGGGTTATTTATTATAAAGTTTTAGGCACATATATTCGACATTCTTTTGTCTTAAAGAAAGAGAACAAATGGGCAAAAGAAAGGGGGTATACACGTCTTGTATTATTGGCATTTTCGTTACAAGTAAAATAATTTGGGTTCTTTCTTAAGAAAAGTAAACATTTTAATATTTACATCGCGATGGTTGTGAGTATTCCGTGACTTTAAAAAAATCCACGACAGGAGGCTCGGTTGGTCAAACCGGATATGGATCTTAGTGCTTTTTTTTGAATGATGAAAATGATGTTGATATCCGAGCTATTTCCCCCACACAATGATTCCATAAGACAGTGCCGACTGAAAATTTGAAAAGTAGACCATTCTCAGTAGTTCAGAATCTGCTTGCTGAGCCAAGACGCGAAGAGAGTAGAGTACGCTGTTGAGATAGGTGATCTCTTTACGCCAGTTCAAGTGATAGTCCATTGTTACTCCCAGAAATCTAGTCTTATTCGAAACTTTTATTGATTCACCATCAAGATTGATCATTCCTGTTTTTCCGATTTTTGAATGAAAGGTACAAAAAACAACACACTCTGTTTTGTTTGAATTAATGGTTAGCCAATTTACTGAACACCAGTTTGAGATATTGTGGAATTTTTTTTGGTTTGATTCTACAGTTTCTGAAATGCTATTTGCAGATATAAAAAAATAAGTGTCATCTACATACATGACTATTTCACTATTGTCTATCCCATCGATTATTGGGACTGGGGCAACTGGGCGAACACAAGTAGTATAGTTATTTATGTTGATATCTGAACATCCTCGACGTGATGTAGGCTATGAATAACGTTGGTCCGAGAATGCAACCCTGCTGTACCCCTACTGTCGGTTCTTTATCTGAGGATATGATATGAATTGATTCATGAAAAGACCCATAGGTACCTCCCCAGCCTCTAGCAATCGAAGAATTGATCAAGTCAACTAAAAAACTGCTGTTTCTGCGTTCCTTGACCTAAGATATGTTGATGTTCTGAAAATATGTTTGATCTATGAAAAAAATTTTAGGGCCCCTGTACCAATATTTTTTCGAAAATTTGTGAAAAAGATGAAATTAAACTTATCGGTCGATAGTTGTTAAGATCCTCGATATTTCCTTTTTTGAAAAGTGGTTTCACTACCGCTATTTTCAAGGATTTGGGAAAGATACCTTCTTTGAAGGATCTGTTCATTATAAAGGCGAGTGGTTCTGCGATTATTTTTATTGATCCTATTATAACTGACATAATACCATCGTATTCGAAGAGTTCATATTTTTCATTTCATATACAGCCTTGATTACTTCGTTTGGAGTTATTCTGAACAGAAATAACGATTTAGGATTTCGTGAGATGAGACGGAATTCGAAAGTACTCGTGATAATAGGCTTTTCCGTTTTCTATGACGAGTGGGCATTGATGAAACGTTTATTGAATGAGTTAGCTAATTGTAGAGGATTATCGGTCTTGATCAGATTGCCCTTATCAGTCTTTATTTTACGTCCTGTTAATTCGCTAATTAATTGCCATATGTTTTGGTTTTGTTGTTAGGTTGTTTACTCTACTTTCAAGGTAATTTTTATTATTATTTTTGATAATAGTATTATATTATTTTTGAATTTTTTTGTATACAATATTATGTCCTGGATTATAAGGAGATGCTATATAGAAGTAATCCAATTGATTTTTTGGATGTCTGACCTGATCAGATTCGTCAACATATTTTTTCGCATAATTATTTATATTTTTATGGATGAGAGAAGACACCGAGTCAAAAATAGATTTATATCTCCCGCAAAAACTATACCAGAGATCATCTACACTGCAAGGATTCCGAATTGAAGAAGGTAAGTTTCATTTTTCTCCACTTAACAGTCCCGTGAATATTTTCATCGTATTCTCATTGATAAGTCCTACCTGTTTCATTTCTGATCTCACGAAGGTCTTGGGGATCGGAAAAAAGAATATCTGAGAAGTGTGATCAGATAAATGTGATGACAATACTGCAGTTTCATGTTGTTCCAGATTTGTTATAATATTATCAACACAGGTAGAAGAAGTATAAGTAATTCGTGTTGGCTCAGATATTGTTTTTCGGGCGTTATACCCCTCAAGGATAGAAATTAATGTTTGTTTTTCTTCACTGCTGTTCAGGAGGTTGATGTTGAAATCACCGACTATGATCTAATGACTATTCCCTAATCGAAAATTTTTTGTGGCCGAGAATTATATTCACTGCCGAACATTCGAAAACATATGGAATACTTTGTTTGGTCAAATCTGAGCGGTTCTTAGGAGATTAGATTTTCATCGCATTTTTTGATTTGTCTCTGATGAGTCGGAATAAAAAATGGTTTATTCTGGTACCTTCCGGCCAAAGCCTCGGATTCTTGATGTTATCAAAATTTTCTGTTGGAACCGTGAATTTAAAGGATAAATATTCCGAGGGTCTTTTAAATTGTAGTCTCTCACATGGGATACCTGTAAAACCACTTGTATTGAAATGAGGTTTCAAAAGATCAGGCTTCAAAGCCTGATGTAATTGGCATACATGTAGGTATCCATATTTTTGAGCCCCCTTTATGGACATTTCTTCGTTTTTTTCCATTTCCAATTATGCTTCTGTCAGTACACCTGGATTTTTATTTTTCACTAGAGTAAATCCATCCTCGCCATTGTTTTGTGGGCAGTTTTCAATGGAAACTGAATTTACAATAGTATTTGGTTTGCTGTTGTTACTTTCAGAAGGTGTATCTGCCTTTCATTAGGTGTATTAACTTGATTTATAATTGACGTCACTAAAGCTACACCAGCATTTATGGCACACTTCAAAAATACATTGCTCAGAATTTTGTACACATTCATTACAAATTTGCGTACCAAAGCAAAAATGTATTACAGCTCCCGATTTCCAGAAAAATGGCATGGGCCAGCTTTAGATTAAAGCTGCGCCACGCAGTCTGTATTTTCCAAGAAATGCAATATTTAGTCATCGAATTGGCACCAGAATTTCTTACAGATTTATTACAGATAAATGACAAGTAAAAAATTCAAAATTATTAACCCCAAGGGAATAGACACCCCTAAATATTGAATATTCAAGTTGAATATGCATCTAAAAGGTGGACGGTATGAAATACTCATCATACTTTCTGAAACAAACTTTAAACGACATCATATTGTCCGATGATGGGGATGAAGCATCCCCGAACATATCGAAATTCCTATTACGTAATTATAGGAGCAACGATAAAAACTGCGTAATGTAATTTCCCGCGGACGGTACATATACTCGTATCTATCGGGATATTTCAACTCTCGAGGATATCACCGATTTTTCTTCGCTTCTAAAATTTATTGCAGTAGCCCACAATTCTTTAACATATGCTTTGCGGTTCAAACGGACTATTTCAATCAGAAAAATATGGAATTAGTAACGTGGTATGTGAAAAAAAATTCGAAATATTATGATGGAAAATTGCGGTATCACCGATTTTTCGCCTTTTCAAAAATTCATTACAGTAGCCCAAACTTCTTTACCACATGCTTAAGGATTTGAATGAACTATTTTAATCAGGAAAAGTAAGGAACTAGTATAGTAGTATGTAAAAAAAATTCGAAATTTCGATATTCATCAATTTTTCTCGTTGTCACAAATTTATAACAGTAGCCCACACTTCTTCAACACATGCTTAAGGATTCGAGTGAACTATTCAATCAAGAAAAATAAGGAATTAGTATCGTGGTATGTGAAAAAAAAATTCGAAATATAATGGTGGAGAATTTCGATATTCATCAATTTTTCTCGTTGTCAAAAATTTATACAGTAGCCCACACTTCTTTAACACATGCTTAAGGATTCGAGTGAATTATTCAATCAAGAAAAATAAGGAATTAGTATCGTGGTATGTGAAAAAACAATTCGAAATATAATGGTGGAGAATTTCGATATTCATCAATCTTTCTCTTTGTCAAGAATTTATTACAGTAGCTCACACTTCTTTAACACATGTTTAAGGATTCTAGTGAACTATTCCATCAAGAAAAATATAGAATTAGTATCGTAGTATGAGCAAAAAAAATTCGAAATATAATGATGGAGAATTTCGATATTTATCAATTTTTCTCGTTGTCAAAAATTTATCACAGTAGCCCACACTTCTTTAACACATGCTTAAGGATTCGAGTGAATTATTCAATCAAGAAAAATAAGGAATTAGTATCGTGGTATGTGAAAAAAAATTCGAAATATAATGATGAAGAATTTCGATATTCATCAATTTTTCTCGTTGTCAAAAATTTATAACAGGAGCCCACACTTCTTTAACACATGCTCAAGGATTCTAGTGAACTATTTCATCAAGAAAAATATGGAATTAGTATTGTGGTATGTGAAAAAAAAATCTAAATATAATGATTAAGAATTTCGATATTCATCAGTCTTTCTCGTTGTCAAAAATTTATAACAGTAGCCCAAACCTCTATAAGACATGCCTAGTGAACTATTCAATCAAGAGAAATATGGAATAAGTATCGTGGTATGAGCAAAAAAAAATCGAAATATAGTGATGGAGAATTTCGATATTCATCAATTTTTCTCGTTGTCAAAAGTTGATTACAGTAGCCCACACTTCTCTAGCAAATGCTCAAGGATTCTAGTGAACTATTCAATGAAGAAAATTATGGAATTAGTATCGTAGTATGTGAAAAAAAAATTAGAAATATAATGATCGAGAATTTCGATATTCATCGATTATTCTCGTTGTCAAAAATTTATAACAGGAGCCCACACTTCTTTAACACATGCTTAAGGATTCTAGTGAACTATTTCATCAAGAAAAATATGGAATTAGTATTGTGGTATGTGAAAAAGAAATCTAAATATAATGATTAAAAATTTCGATATTCATCAGTTTTTCTCGTTGTCAAAAATTTATAACAGTAGCCCAAACCTCTATAAGACATGCTCGAGAATCCTAGTGAACTATTCAATCAAGAAAAATATGGAATAAGTATCGTGGTATGAGCAAAAAAAAATTCGAAATATAATGATGGAGAATTTCGATATTCATCAATTTTTCTCGTGGTCAAAAGTTTATTACAGTAGCCCACACTTCTCTAACAAATGCTCAAGGATTCTAGTGAACTATTCAATAAAGAAAATTATGGAATTAGTATCGTAGTATGTGAAAAAAAAAATTAGAAATATAATGATGGAGAATTTCGATGTTCATCAATTTTTCTCGTTGTCAAAAATTCATTACAGTAGCCCACACTTCTCTTACACATGGCTAAATATCCTAGTGAACTATTCAATCAAGAAAAATATGAAAGTAGTATCGAGGTATGAGCAAAAAAAAATTCGGAATATAATGATGGAGAATTTCGATATTCATCAATTTTTCTCGGTGTCAAAAATTCATTACAGTAGCCCACACTTCTCTGACACATGCTTAAGGATTCTTTTGAACTATCAATCAAGAAAAATAAGGAATTAGTATCGTGGTATTTGCAAAAAAAAATTCGAAACATAATGATGGACAATTTCGATATTCATCGATTTTTCTCTTTGTCAAAAATTTATTACAGTAGCCCACACTTCATTCTATTGAACTATTCAATCAAGAAAAATAAGGAATTAGTATCGTGGTATTTGAAAAAAAAATTCGAAATATAATGATGGAGAATTTCGATATTCATCAGTTTTTTTTTGCACATACCACGATACTAATTCCATATTTTTCTTGATTGAATAGTTCACTAGAAGCCTTAAGCATGTGTCAGAGAAGTGTGGGCTACTGTGATAAGTTTTTGACAACGAAAAATTGATGAATATCGAAATTCTCCATCATTATATTTTGAATTTTTTTTTTGCTCATACCACGATACTAATTCCATATTTTTCTTGATTGAATAGTTCACTAGGATCCTTAAACATGTGTTGGAGAAGTGTGGGCTACTGTAATGAATTTTTGACAACGAGAAAAATTGATGAATATCGAAATTCTCCATCAATATATTCCGAATTTTTTTTTGCTCATACCACGATACTAATTCCATATTTTTCTTGATTGAATAGTTCACTAGGATCCTTAAGCATGTGTTAGAGAGGTGTGGGCTACTGTAATGAATTTTTGACAATTCCATATTTTCCTTGATTGAATAGTTCACTAGAATCCTTAAGTATGTGTTAGAGAAGTGTGGGCTTATTCCAAATATAATGATGAAGAATTTCGATATTCATCAATTTTTCTCGTTGTCAAAAATTTATTGCAGTAGCCCACACTTCTTTAACACATGCTCAAGGATTCTAGTGAACTATTCCATCAAGAAAAATATGGAGTATCGTGGTATGTGAAAAAAAAATCGAAATATAATGATTAAGAATTTCGATATTCATCAATTTTTCTCGTTGTCAAAAATGTATTACAGTAGCCTACACCTTTCACATGCTCAAGGATCCTAGTGAACCATTCAATCAAGAAAAATATGGAGTTAGTATCGTGGTATGAGCAAAAAAAATTCGAAATATAATGATGGAGAATTTCGATATTCATCTGTTTGACTCGTTGTCAAAAATTTATTACAGTAACTCACACTTTTTCAACATATGCTCCAGGATCCAAGTGAACTATTCAATCAAGAAAAACAAGGAATTAGTATCGTGGTATTTGCGAAAAAAAATTCGAAATATAATGATGGAGAATTTCGATATTCATCAGTTTTTTTTGCACATACCACGATACTTATTCCATAATTTTCTTGATTGAAAAGTTCAATGAAATCCTCAAGCATGTGTTAGAGAAGTACGGGCTACTGTAATAAATTTTTGACAAAGAGAAAAATCGATTAATATCGAAATTCTCCATCATTATGTTTCGAATTTTTTTGCAAATACCACGATACTAATTCCTTATTTTTCTTGATTGAATAGTTTACTTGAATCCTGAAGCATGTGTTAAAGAAGTGTGAGCTACTGTAATCAATTTTTGACAACGAGAAAAACTGATGAATATCGAAATTCTCCATCATTACACTTCTAATTTTTTTTTGCAAATACCACGAGACTAATTTCATATTTTTTTTGATTGAATAGTTCGCTAAAATCCTTAAGCATGTGTTAAAGAAGTGTGGGCTACTGTGATAAGTTTTTGACAACGAGAAAAATTGATGAATATCGAAATTCTCCATCATTATATTTCGAATTTTTTTTTGCTCATACCACGATACTAATTCCATATTTTTCTTGATTGAATAGTTCACTAGAATCCTTAAGCATGTGTTAGAGAAGTGTGGGCTACTGTGATAAATTTTTGACAACTAGAAAAATTGATGAATATCGAAATTCTCCATCATTATATTTCTATTTTTTTTTGCTAATACCACAATACTAATTCCATATTTTTTCTGATTGAATAGTTCACTAGAATCCTTAAGCATGTGTTAGAGATGTGTGGGATACTGTTATAAATTTTTGACGAAGAGAATAGTCGATGAATATCGAAATTATCTATCATTATATTTCGAATTTTTTTTTGCTCATACCACGATACTAATTCTATATTTTTTTCGATTGAATAGTTCACTAGAATCCTTAAGCATGTGTTCGAGAATTGTGGGCTACTGTAATAAATTTTTGACAACGAGAAAAATTGAAGAATATCGAAATTCTCCGTAATTATAGTTCGAATTTTTTTTTCACATACTACAATACTAATTCCATATTCTTCTGTATTCAATAGTTCACTAGAATCCCTAAGCATGTGTTAGAGAAGTGTGGGCTACTGTGATAAATTTTTGACAACGAGAAAAATAAAATTGATGAATATCGAAATTCTCCATCAATATATTTCGAATTTTTTTTTGCTCATACCACGATACTAATTCCATATTTTTTTGATTCAATAGTTCACTAGGAGCCTTGAGCATGTGTTAGAGAGGTGTTGGCTACTGTGATAAATTTTTCACAACAGGAAATATTGATAAATATCGAAATTCTCCTTCATTATATTTCGATTTTTTTTTACATACTACGATACTAATTCCATATTTTTCTTTATTGAATAGTTCACTAGAATCCTTGAGCATGTGTTAGAGAAGTGTGGGCTACTGTAATAAACTTTTGACAACGAGAAAAATTGATGAATATCGAAACTCTCCATCATCATATTTCAAATTTTTTTTGCTCATACCACGATACTAATTCCATATTTTTCTTGAATGAAAAGTTCACTAGGATCCTCGAGCATGTGTTAGAGAGGTGTGAGCTACTGTTATAAATTTTTGACAACGGGAAAAATTGATAAATATCGAAATTCTTAATCATTATATTTCGATTTTTTTTTCACATACCACGATACTAATTCTATATTTTTCTTGATGGAATAGTTCACTAGAATCCTTAAACATGTGTTAAAGAAGTGTGAGCTACTGTAATAAATTCTTGACAATGAGAAAAATTGATGAATATCGAAATTTTCCATCATTATATTTCGAATTTTTTTTCACATACCACGATACTGATTCCTCATTTTTCTTGATTAAATAGTTCACTCGAATCCTTGAGCATGTGTTGAAGAAGTGTGGGCTACTGTAATAAATTTGTGACAACGAGAAAAATTGATGAATATCGAAATTTCGATTTTTTTTTCACATACTACTATACTAGTTCCTCACTTTTCCTGATTAAAATAGTTCATTCAAATCCTTAAGCATGTGGTAAAGAAGTTTGGGCTACTGTCATGAATTTTTGAAAAGGCGAAAAATCGGTGGTACCGCAATTTTCCATCATAATATTTCGAATTTTTTTTTTCACCTACCACGTTACTAATTCCATATTTTTCTGATTGAAATAGTCTGTTTGAACCCCAAAGCATATGTTATAGAATTGTGCGCTACTGTAATAAATTTTTGAAGCGAAGAAAAATCGGTGATATCCTCGAGAGTTAAAATATCCCGACAGATACGAGTATATGTACTGTCCGCGGGAAATTGCGTTACGCAGTTTATATCGTTGCTCCTATAATTACGTAATAGGAATTTCGATATGTTTGGGGATGCTTCATCCCCATCATCGGACAATATGATGTCGTTTAAAGTTTGTTTCAGAAAGTATGATGAATATTTCATACCGTCCACCTTTTGGATGCACATTCAACTTGAATATTCAATATTTAGGGGTGTCTATTCCCTTGGGGTTAATAATTTTGAATTTTTTGCTTGTCATTTATCTGTAATAAATTTGTAAGAAATTCTGGTGCCAATTCGATGACTAAATATTGCATTTCTTGGAAAATACAGACTGCTTGGTGCAGCTTTAATCTAAAGCTGGCCCACTCCATTTTTCTGGAAAACGGGAGCTGTAATAAATTTTTGCTTTGGGACGTAAATTTGTAATAAATGTGTACAAAATTCTGAGCAATGTATTTTTGAAGTGTGCCATAAATGCTGGTGTAGCTTTGGTGACATGTATAATTGGGATTTTGTGTTGCAAATTCATTCGAACTCTCACTGAGATCCGTATTTGTGATAGCATCTAATTTCAGCTTAGTTTTCGGTAATGAGCGTGCCCCTGAATTCTCAATCTTTTTCAGAAGCTTATTGTTTACCGTTTTCAGATCAGACACTTCATCGCGAAAAGAGAGATTTCAGATGAACTCA
Organism: Myrrha octodecimguttata; assembly: GCA_958510865.1. NCBI lineage: Eukaryota > Metazoa > Arthropoda > Insecta > Coleoptera > Coccinellidae > Myrrha > Myrrha octodecimguttata. The sequence goes on along the minus strand of OY294064.1, from coordinate 1,442,527 downwards.
AACTCTCTATTATTGGAAGGAATAGATTCGTGAAAGAATTGGTTATAATGCGCTCAATGTTTTCAAAGTCATCTTAAGGAAGTTTTTGACTATCTGGCATCTTAGTTTTTGAGGTTATGCTTTCTGAACATTCAATAAGCATCCATCATTTTATTATTGACTTTTGCATAGTCTCTGAATCCTGTTATGTCAAGACACTGTGTATGGAATAAATGAGAACTTTCAACGGAACATTGAATAGAATCTAGAGTCATCATAACGACTGATTGATTTTGAGCACTTGTTGCACGTGACCGCCATTATGAACATTATAGAATGGTTGTAATCACTCATGAAGAATCCGTGATCAAAATTTGATCATGTCCGGCCAGATGTCGTCCGCCCGGCCTCGTGTGCCCTATCTTTCGGAAGAAATAACCCAGAGTCTTGAAATTTTCAAGTTAGGCTGAGATTGTCGATATCTCGGTAGAGTTCGTTTATGGGCCAAATCTGCCGAATGGTTTTTGTCATATAGCCATAGCAAAACTATAATATATATAGATATAATTTATCTGATCGAAATGAGACTTGGTTGGTAGATGTACACTATCAATGAGAATAATTAACCATGAAATAATCAGAAAAAAATTGTTTTGAAAATTGTTATATGTATTTTGTTGAAATTTCACTGGAATCTCAAAATCGCCATTCCATAACCGAGTACTTCATTTCAGCCCGATCAGATTTGTATTTTTGAAATATAAGAAAAATGAAATATCCAATCGAGGGAGCATCAATTCGTCGGAGCGTTAGTGATTGCGCAGAGTGCTTTAGGAAACTAGTCCGTGAGTAGTTATCTAATCTAAGCAGAGATCTTTAATGGATGACCTGATGTGTTGAGTATTCAACATTTCTATGCATTGACTTATAAACAGCTGCGTTCGTTAATTGCATCATAGATCTTATGGATTACTCTGAAATAAACGGAATTGTCTAAGTTAATATAACTGTTTTCTGTGGGATGGATAGCTTGGTTCTATCAAACTAAAATACTAGCACCAAAATTGTTTGCCGAGCGGTTGAAGTGTGTACTCCTCTTCATCTGGATGTAAGTAACTTACGATTCAGGAGCAATCTGAGCAGACTGCGGTAATAAACAAACGCCCCTATTATGTCAATATTTCAATGTTTTTATGGCATTGTATTCTATAATTAGAGGTAAATCAGTAAAACATCAGCTTTGTTCACAATAGCCAAGGACGTATAACGTATATTTATTTGGTTTTTAGGTTTTACAACAGGAAAATTCGGAACTTTCTCTTTCCAATCATGTTCAGACTCCACGCCAAGTCTGCCCAGGAATATCCGAAAAATTCTCATAAAAATGACCCTTTTTAGCAAAAGTTTTTCTTGATCTCCTGCACTTGTTCAGCGGTTTTGCCTGTAACGCGTTTAGTATTATTGACGAGTGAAATTGCGTGATAATGGAACTGCTTAGATGTCCATAAAGTTAGCAGAGCCACTTGCATGGAAGTCAATGAAAACCATCTCATTAATTGTCGTATATTTGTCGAGAATTTGTCGTGAAAGAAAAAAAATTGTCGCGCTTCTAGTTATTTTCAGGGGTGGCTCTGCTAACTTAATATTAAGTTAGCAGAGCCATTCTGAAATATGCATCGAATTCGATCAAAAGTGTTATGAGTAATTGTCGAGTACTTGTCGTAGACCATCTAGCCTGAAAAAACCAGAAAAAATAATTTTTTATAGCTTTTTTATAAGTTTTAATGAAATGTTCTGGTTTCTCAGGAAATTTGTCGTATTCGGCAACACTGTATTGGTAAATTGATATTTCAGGTATGTTTTCCGTATCATTATTGACTGAAATTGGGTTGTATATGTTAAATCTTCTATTTCCCGAGATGAACGATTTTCGTTTCAATGCTGAATAATGGAAATATTTCATTCTCACGGATATACATCGACGTAACTTTATGATACAAAAAAGTTAATTAGATGACCGTTAACTTAATATTAAGTTAGCAGAGCCACCCCTTTTAAAAAAAACAAAGAGCGTGACAATTTTTTTTTCTTCACGACAAATATGTTTTGGTCGTCCATCAATCGTTCAGCTCATTTCCGGAAGAAAAAACGGTCATCTAATTAACTTTCTTGTATCACAAAGTTACGTCGATATATATCTGTGGAGAATAGAAAACCTGATGAATCGGCATCAGGGTCATCAGGGATATAACTTATTAGAAGTATACCAGACCTATAAGTGATTATTAACAATCTGTTTCAAATTTCAGTTTCATCTTATATTGAATTTCAGAGTCAAATTTCGTTATCATTTGAAAATTTGACTTATTTTCCTTGATATCTCAAGAAGTACTTATGCGATCAGAAATTCCGTGATAAATTGGAAAATACCAACGCGCAACTTAATGCGAAAGTTCTTGTGGATCTATTTCAACATTAAAAAAATTATAGAAAATCATTCGAAAATTTTCATTGCATTGATCAGATTTCAATGAAATCAATATTTACAACAGCGATTTTAATTGGAATTCGATCAGATATTTTTATATAAAAAAATATGTCAAATCTGGTTATTTCCACGATATGTCGAGAAGTACAGACACGATCAGATTGAAACTTCTCAAGTAGTTCTAGGATACCGTCGCGCAATATATGATGAAATGTCCTTAGGATTGGAATAAAATTGTTTCAAATTTCAGTTTGACCCGATGTTCATCTCAGAAGATATTGGAAACGAATAATGTCAAATTTCGTGGCAATTCGAATTTTTGGGCTTGTTTTCTCAATATCTCAGAAATAATCAACACGATCAGATTTTTTCAATTTTCAATACAATCATTTTTTTGGGTACAATTTTTTAGATTTCAGTGAAATATGGTACATTTATGGATTCATTACCTAGCTTCAGAGTTTGAAATTGCGGGTTGATCATATATTGATCTTTGGAGCTGTATAGGGAAGATAATAGATATCAAACTTGTTGATTATTTCCTAGGTACCGTTTTTATTTCAGAAATACCTCACCAAATACTTATCTGGTCATGATTTATCTGGTCATGATGAACCCCCGTTAGTATTTAGAAAATGTTGATGAGCAAATTTGTGCTAATTTTTTTGATGATCGTTCAATAAGATCACTAAAAAAAATTAAAATTTTATTTTCAAGTATATGTGTAATATTTGGATGATTTTTACAAATTCGCCAATCAGGCCTTGGTAATTCAACTCAAAACTTACTCTACAATTATTAAACTACTGAGTAGATTCTGCCGGAAGTAATTTTGTTCAGTAGCAGCTGTTAGGCCTACCGTAAACACAATAACTTTAGGAAGAATCCACTAATGGACTATATTTGTAGAGTAGGTTTCCAGTTCAATTCGGATAGTCGAATGCTTGAAAGGGTTCATTTCGCCGATTATTCCTTGCATAGTTATTATATCCATTCAAAATTTCGGATCGAATTCCAGCCCAGTACTTGATCGGAAATTATAGCTTGAAGTTCATGCTGAGCTTCGTGAGGAACATATGCAAAGAAAAGATCTAAGATCTGCGTTTGGAGCAGTCAATACGGGTATATGTGGCAGTTTTGGCAAATGAACAAGCGCGTAAATGCTCCTGACCTCACGTCAGTGCTTTTCTAAGTTTTTAGATGTACAGAATCGACAGCGAATTAACATAAGGCTTGGGTCATGAAAAATTCGTAAAGCTTATACAAAATATTTTTGCCACAATGGTCTATGAAATGCAGACCAATACCATTGTACGATGAAGCCTTTATACAAGACTACACCGAATGAAAAATGTGGCTTTCATTTACGGCTAGACACTTTCCACTTGGTCTACTCTTTAGGAAAGGAGTTTGCTCAATGATATGCGAATATTTGAGATGGTGGTTCTACATGGAATATGATTTATAATATGCGTATAGAATCTTTATGTGAATTTATGGGATTGATATTTCCAAAACTGTTGATATTTCAACGATATCCGCAAACGTAGATCTGATAAAAATGGATGCAAAATGGATATTTGCTTAGTAAATACTATTTAAGAATATTATTTGCAAAAATGTTATTGCTTGAATTTTCTATTTGTAACATGATGTTTTTGAGATATTGAACCGTTGCATTGTCCTTGAAAACTTTTTTAGGGCTAACAACTACTAATAACGAACAAAATAAACGTAGTTTCAAAACTTTTACCTCAACCTCGATGTACTAGAACAAACTCTTTAACTTGAAATCCACGTAGTATTATGCATGCTCTGTTCTCTCATCCTATAAATATTTCATTGCGAAATTCCACTAATTGCATGATTTTCTCTGGCCATACAACGGTTTTTTCATTCAAATAATTTTCATTTTAGCAAATACCCATTAGTGTTCCATATATGTTTTCAACAAGCTCAATACTCGTAATTATCCTGGACGTACGAGTATAGTATTATATTATTTGGATAATAAACGTTTATGACTCGTACGCAACTTATGAAATTTATTTATTCGAAATTTTATATATACATCCCATGCAGGAAATTTCGGATTTTTATGGTTGAACTTTGCGAACTTTTCTTGTTTGTTCATAAGGAAAAATGATATTTTATATAGAATACCCGACAAATTCTTTTATTTGATGAAAATGAATTCTATCTACCGGGTTAATCGAATAATGATATCAAATGTTCACAAGATAATTGAAAAAACCTAGAAAATCACAGACATGAAGTCAGCAGCTTTCACGCGCTTGTTCAATTTCACGAATTCGGCTGCCATAATTAATCTTTATAAGTCTGACCTAACCGCTGATCGTGAATACAATAAGTACCGAGAGAATCTGCTTAGAGTCTTAATAATTGTAGAGCAGGTTTGGAGTTTAATTACGAACGCCAAATTTTTGAAACCCATCCTTTGGTCCAGCAGATATACATAATCTTGCAGTAGATGATCGAATATATAGATATTTTTCAAGTTATTACGGAAATAATTAACAATAATATTGATTAAATTAGCACGAAATTGAACATATTTTTTCCAATATCTCCCAAGATGAATATCCGATCAAATTTCGAAATTTGATATATATGAGTACAATTGTTGAATAGTGACCTCAAGGTCTGTACCAAACTCACGATAAAGTTATAAATAGTTTTCGAAAAAAACAATTTTTTCAACAGACATCTCGAAAGTTATGCGTTAGAATTACTGTTAAGGAAGTTCAATTTTGACAACCTCATTTCTTCTCGGGAAATTGAGGGAATCATCTCAAAATTTGAAATACCTAAGGAATTTGACATATTTATCAAAAAATCAAAATTTTAAAAGGCGATTTCACAAAAACCATTCGGCACATTTGACCCATTCACGAACTGAACCGAAATATTCAGGATCAAAATCTAACCCGAGATTTCCAAGAGTATAAATATAATTAATAATTTTTGCGTCATCTTGAATTTATATTGACAAATTATCTTGACATAATATCTGAATCAGAAAGAGGGACAGAAAAACCAGCAGAAAGCAGTAAATAAAATAACCTACATTTGCTCTCTGACCGGGAGAGTCTTTCGTCCAGGTCCGGTCTTCAAAGGGATGATATTTCAGATCCTCCTCGAATAATATCGAGAAATAGTTTCAGATTTTCGCCTCCTCACGTATTATATGGTTATAAAACAATCTATTTAATTTATTTACAGTAATGTTATGTGTTATATAGACCATAATTATGTTTATAGGGTGCGACATTGTGATATCGCGAGTTGGCTTTTTGATTTAAAAAAACTCGGGAGGCGTGAGGATGAATTTGCATACCAGAAATACTTCATTCAACTCTTACTGCTGACAGTTTTATTAATAAACTAGGAGCCGACTTGAAATATCGCGATACGCGTACACTCTGGCCTGGAACGATGTAATTGTTTAGTTAAATATTATTTATTCGAACATAAGAACACGGAAGAATATCCTTGATAATTATTTATATTCTTCACCTCAACTCTACCATGTCAGTTCCTAAAATTCTAGCATTTTTCTCAAATCTTCGGTTTTTTTTCTCTTGAGTTTTTCGTCAGCTAGCTCCTTTTGTTATTCTTGATATATCAATCATCATTATAGATCTTTAAAAAGGCATGGTGTTGGTTTCCATATTAAAATACACAGAACTTTTCATTTGAATTGTACGGAAATTCATGCATCTAATCCTCTTGAGGTGAAATTCCCTTCGAATGAATATCTGAATTTTATTTTCAACTTTCATTCCAATATAATAAATCGAATGTTTTACTTGATTATTCTATTCACCGTGATAATTTCATACAGCATATCATAATTCTACCGAGGAGATTGCTTCAGGGTTGATATAGTTTATTTTAATTCTTCGTTTGTTTGATTCACAAAAGATTTCTGCGATATCGCAAAAATTTAGAGTAAATTATTCTCTCCTTATGCGAATCATTATTTCATTCTATTAGATACAAATCGATATAATTTGTAGATATGCAATCTTCCAAAATGTAGAAAAATGTATTTATAACACTCTCAAACTGCGACGACTTTATTTGTGTATAACTCCATTTCCCTTGGGTTTCATCTGGTTCTATACTAAACTTATAGAATAGGGTTAGAAATTTGGCGAGCTTGAACTCTATATAGAAAAATTTGGGCGACATTTAAACGCATTTGGGGAAAAACTGCGATAGAAGGCTAACAAGTAAGCTAAAGAAAAAGATTTTTTGATTATTTCGAATACAGTAGAATCCGTTTATTATGACGCCGGCTATACTGACCAACCGATATGACGTAATTGCAGTGTGAAGTTTGGCATCCATATAAAGTTTCATATAACAGCGTTCGGATAAGATGACTCCGCTTATATCGACAAGTCATTTGTTAAAAACCAATTTGAAGAAATAATACTGAGCGTTCACTATAACCGGACATAGTATTCCCGAGCCTACGTACCCCTATGCGATATTTTCATGTTATTCAGCACTTACATCTCGATTTCTCTCGGTACAAAAAGGTTACCTCTTGCTAGAATTGATTGAAGTTCTATACCAGTTGTGATCACTTGATCATGAAATTCAGTTTATCCTAAATTGAGATGCTATGACGCGTTATGTAGATGTTAAAACTGTTCCTCTGTCTTGATTAAAATAGTTCATTCAAATCCTTAAGCATGTGGTAAAGAAGTTTGGGCTACTGTCATGAATTTTTGAAAAGGCGAAAAATCGGTGATACCGCAATTTTCCATCATAATATTTCGAATTTTTTTTTTCACCTACCACGTTACTAATTCCATATTTTTCTGATTGAAATAGTCTGTTTGAACCCCAAAGCATATGTTATAGAATTGTGGGCTACTGTAATAAATTTTTGAAGCGAAGAAAAATCGGTGATATCCTCGAGAGTTAAAATATCCCGACAGATACGAGTATATGTACTGTCCGCGGGAAATTGCGTTACGCAGTTTATATCGTTGCTCCTATAATTACGTAATAGGAATTTCGATATGTTTGGGGATGCTTCATCCCCATCATCGGACAATATGATGTCGTTTAAAGTTTGTTTCAGAAAGTATGATGAATATTTCATACCGTCCACCTTTTGGATGCACATTCAACTTGAATATTCAATATTTAGGGGTGTCTATTCCCTTGGGGTTAATAATTTTGAATTTTTTGCTTGTCATTTATCTGTAATAAATTTGTAAGAAATTCTGGTGCCAATTCGATGACTAAATATTTCATTTCTTGGAAAATACAGACTGCTTGGTGCAGCTTTAATCTAAAGCTGGCCCGCTCCATTTTTCTGGAAAACGGGAGCTGTAATAAATTTTTGCTTTGGGACGTAAATTTGTAATAAATGTGTACAAAATTCTGAGCAATGTATTTTTGAAGTGTGCCATAAATGCTGGTGTAGCTTTGGTGACATGTATAATTGGGATTTCGTGTTGCAAATTCATTCGAACTCTCACTGAGATCCGTATTTGTGATAGCATCTAATTTCAGCTTAGTTTTCGGTAATGAGCGTGCCCCTGAATTCTCAATCTTTTTCAGAAGCTTATTGTTTACCGTTTTCAGATCAGACACTTCATCGCGAAAAGAGAGATTTCAGATGAACTCAAACTCTCTATTATTGGAAGGAATAGATTCGTGAAAGAATTGGTTATAATGCGCTCAATGTTTTCAAAGTCATCTTAAGGAAGTTTTTGACTATCTGGCATCTTAGTTTTTGAGGTTATGCTTTCTGAACATTCAATAAGCATCCATCATTTTATTATTGACTTTTGCATAGTCTCTGAATCCTGTTATGTCAAGACACTGTGTATGGAATAAATGAGAACTTTCAACGGAACATTGAATAGAATCTAGAGTCATCATAACGACTGATTGATTTTGAGCACTTGTTGCACGTGACCGCCATTATGAACATTATAGAATGGTTGTAATCACTCATGAAGAATCCGTGATCAAAATTTGATCATGTCCGGCCAGATGTCGTCCGCCCGGCCTCGTGTGCCCTATCTTTCGGAAGAAATAACCCAGAGTCTTGAAATTTTCAAGTTAGGCTGAGATTCTCGATATCTCGGTAGAGTTCGTTTATGGGCCAAATCTGCCGAATGGTTTTTGTCATATAGCCATAGCAAAAATATAATATATATAGATATAATTTATCTGATCGAAATGAGACTTGGTTGGTAGATGTACACTATCAATGAGAATAATTAACCATGAAATAATCAGAAAAAAATTGTTTTGAAAATTGTTATATGTATTTTGTTGAAATTTCACTGGAATCTCAAAATCGCCATTCCATAACCGAGTACTTCATTTCAGCCCGATCAGATTTGTATTTTTGAAATATAAGAAAAATGAAATATCCAATCGAGGGAGCATCAATTCGTCGGAGCGTTAGTGATTGCGCAGAGTGCTTTAGGAAACTAGTCCGTGAGTAGTTATCTAATCTAAGCAGAGATCTTTAATGGATGACCTGATGTGTTGAGTATTCAACATTTCTATGCATTGACTTATAAACAGCTGCGTTCGTTAATTGCATCATAGATCTTATGGATTACTCTGAAATAAACGGAATTGTCTAAGTTAATATAACTGTTTTCTGTGGGATGGATAGCTTGGTTCTATCAAACTAAAATACTAGCACCAAAATTGTTTGCCGAGCGGTTGAAGTGTGTACTCCTCTTCATCTGGATGTAAGTAACTTACGATTCAGGAGCAATCTGAGCAGACTGCGGTAATAAACAAACGCCCCTATTATGTCAATATTTCAATGTTTTTATGGCATTGTATTCTATAATTAGAGGTAAATCAGTAAAACATCAGCTTTGTTCACAATAGCCAAGGACGTATAACGTATATTTATTTGGTTTTTAGGTTTTACAACAGGAAAATTCGGAACTTTCTCTTTCCAACCATGTTCAGACTCCACGCCAAGTCTGCCCAGGAATATCCGAAAAATTCTCATAAAAATGACCCTTTTTAGCAAAAGTTTTTCTTGATCTCCTGCACTTGTTCAGCGGTTTTGCCTGTAACGCGTTTAGTATTATTGACGAGTGAAATTGCGTGATAATGGAACTGATTAGATGTCCATAAAGTTAGCAGAGCCACTTGCATGGAAGTCAATGAAAACCATCTCATTAATTGTCGTATATTTGTCGAGAATTTGTCGTGAAAGAAAAAAAATTGTCGCGCTTCTAGTTATTTTCAGGGGTGGCTCTGCTAACTTAATATTAAGTTAGCAGAGCCATTCTGAAATATGCATCGAATTCGATCAAAAGTGTTATGAGTAATTGTCGAGTACTTGTCGTAGACCATCTAGCCTGAAAAAACCAGAAAAAATAATTTTTTATAAGTTTTAATGAAATGTTCTGGTTTCTCAGGAAATTTGTCGTATTCGGCAACACTGTATTGGTAAATTGATATTTCAGGTATGTTTTCCGTATCATTATTGACTGATATTGGGTTGTATATGTTAAATCTTCTATTTCCCGAGATGAACGATTTTCGTTTCAATGCTGAATAATGGAAATATTTCATTCTCACGGATATACATCGACGTAACTTTATGATACAAAAAAGTTAATTAGATGACCGTTAACTTAATATTAAGTTAGCAGAGCCACCCCTTTTAAAAAAAACAAAGAGCGTGACAATTTTTTTTTCTTCACGACAAATATGTTTTGGTCGTCCATCAATCGTTCAGCTCATTTCCGGAAGAAAAAACGGTCATCTAATTAACTTTCTTGTATCACAAAGTTACGTCGATATATATCTGTGGAGAATAGAAAACCTGATGAATCGGCATCAGGGTCATCAGGGATATAACTTATTAGAAGTATACCAGACCTATAAGTGATTATTAACAATCTGTTTCAAATTTCAGTTTCATCTTATATTGAATTTCAGAGTCAAATTTCGTTATCATTTGAAAATTTGACTTATTTTCCTTGATATCTCAAGAAGTACTTATGCGATCCGAAATTCCGTGATAAATTGGAAAATACCAACGCGCAACTTAATGCGAAAGTTCTTGTGGATCTATTTCAACATTAAAAAAATTATAGAAAATCATTCGAAAATTTTCATTGCATTGATCAGATTTCAATGAAATCAATATTTACAACAGCGATTTTAATTGGAATTCGATCAGATATTTTTATATAAAAAAATATGTCAAATCTGGTTATTTCCACGATATGTCGAGAAGTACAGACACGATCAGATTGAAACTTCTCAAGTAGTTCTAGGATACCGTCGCGCAATATATGATGAAATGTCCTTAGGATTGGAATAAAATTGTTTCAAATTTCAGTTTGACCCGATGTTCATCTCAGAAGATATTGGAAACAAATAATGTCAAATTTCGTGGCAATTCGAATTTTTGGGCTTGTTTTCTCAATATCTCAGAAATAATCAACACGATCAGATTTTTTCAATTTTCAATACAATCATTTTTTTGGGTACAATTTTTTAGATTTCAGTGAAATATGGTACATTTATGGAGTCATTACCTAGCTTCAGAGTTTGAAATTGCGGGTTGATCATATATTGATCTTTGGAGCTGTATAGGGAAGATAATAGATATCAAACTTGTTGATTATTTCCTAGGTACCGTTTTTATTTCAGAAATACCTCACCAAATACTTATCTGGTCATGATTTATCTGGTCATGATGAACCCCCGTTAGTATTTAGAAAATGTTGATGAGCAAATTTGTGCTAATTTTTTTGATGATCGTTCAATAAGATCACTAAAAAAAATTAAAATTTTATTTTCAAGTATATGTGTAATATTTGGATGATTTTTACAAATTCGCCAATCAGGCCTTGGTAATTCAACTCAAAACTTACTCTACAATTATTAAACTACTGAGTAGATTCTGCCGGAAGTAATTTTGTTCATTAGCAGCTGTTAGGCCTACCGTAAACACAATAACTTTAGGAAGAATCCACTAATGGACTATATTTGTAGAGTAGGTTTCCAGTTCAATTCGGATAGTCGAATGCTTGAAAGGGTTCATTTCGCCGATTATTCCTTGCATAGTTATTATATCCATTCAAAATTTCGGATCGAATTCCAGCCCAGTACTTGATCGGAAATTATAGCTTGAAGTTCATGCTGAGCTTCGTGAGGAACATATGCAAAGAAAAGATCTAAGATCTGCGTTTGGAGCAGTCAATACGGGTATATGTGGCAGTTTTGGCAAATGAACAAGCGCGTAAATGCTCCTGACCTCACGTCAGTGCTTTTCTAAGTTTTTAGATGTACAGAATCGACAGCGAATTAACATAAGGCTTGGGTCATGAAAAATTCGTAAAGCTTATACAAAATATTTTTGCCACAATGGTCTATGAAATGCAGACCAATACCATTGTACGATGAAGCCTTTATACAAGACTACACCGAATGAAAAATGTGGCTTTCATTTACGGCTAGACACTTTCCACTTGGTCTACTCTTTAGGAAAGGAGTTTGCTCAATGATATGCGAATATTTGAGATGGTGGTTCTACATGGAATATGATTTATAATATGCGTATAGAATCTTTATGTGAATTTATGGTATTGATATTTCCAAAACTGTTGATATTTCAACGATATCCGCAAACGTAGATCTGATAAAAATGGATGCAAAATGGATATTTGCTTAGTAAATACTATTTAAGAATATTATTTGCAAAAATGTTATTGCTTGAATTTTCTATTTGTAACATGATGTTTTTGAGATATTGAACCGTTGCATTGTCCTTGAAAACTTTTTTAGGGCTAACAACTACTAATAACGAACAAAATAAACGTAGTTTCAAAACTTTTACCTCAACCTCGATGTACTAGAACAAACTCTTTAACTTGAAATCCACGTAGTATTATGCATGCTCTGTTCTCTCATCCTATAAATATTTCATTGCGAAATTCCACTAATTGCATGATTTTCTCTGGCCATACAACGGTTTTTTCATTCAAATAATTTTCATTTTAGCAAATACCCATTAGTGTTCCATATATGTTTTCAACAAGCTCAATACTCGTAATTATCCTGGACGTACGAGTATAGTATTATATTATTTGGATAATATACGTTTATGACTCTTACGTACGCAACTTATGAAATTTATTTATTCGAAAATTTATATAATATATACATCCCATGCAGAAAATTTCGGATTTTTATGGTTGAACTTTGCGAACTTTTCTTGTTTGTTCATAAGGAAAAATGATATTTTATATAGAATACCCGACAAATTCTTTTATTTGATGAAAATGAATTTTATCTACCGGGTTAATCGAATAATGATATCAAATGTTCACAAGATAATTGAAAAAACATAGAAAATCACAGACATGAAGTCAGCAGCTTTCACGCGCTTGTTCAATTTCACGAATTCGGCTGCCATAATTAATCTTTATAAGTCTGACCTAACCGCTGATCGTGAATACAATAAGTACCGAGAGAATCTGCTTAGAGTCTTAATAATTGTAGAGCAGGTTTGGAGTTTAATTACGAACGCCAAATTTTTGAAACCCATCCTGTGGTCCAGCAGATATACATAATCTTGCAGTAGATGATCGAATATATAGATATTTTTCAAGTTATTACGGAAATAATTAACAATAATATTGATTAAATTGGCACGAAATTGAACATATTTTTTCCAATATCTCCCAAGATGAATATCCGATCAAATTTCGAAATTTGATATATATAAGTACAATTGTTGAATAGTGACCTCAAGGTCTGTACCAAACTCACGATAAAGTTATAAATAGTTTTCGAAAAAAACAATTTTTTCAACAGACATCTCGAAAGTTATGCGTTAGAATTACTGTTAAGGAAGTTCAATTTTGACAACCTCATTTCTTCTCGGGAAATTGAGGGAATCATCTCAAAATTTGAAATACCTAAGGAATTTGACATATTTATCAAAAAATCAAAATTTTAAAAGGCGATTTCACAAAAACCATTCGGCACATTTGACCCATTCACGAACTGAACCGAAATATTCAGGATCAAAATCTAACCCGAGATTTCCAAGAGTATAAATATAATTAATAATTTTTGCGTCATCTTGAATTTATATTGACAAATTATCTTGACATAATATCTGAATCAGAAAGAGGGACAGAAAAACCAGCAGGAAGCAGTAAATAAAATAACCTACATTTGCTCTCTGACCGGGAGAGTCTTTCGTCCAGGTCCGGTCTTCCAAGGGATGATATTTCAGATCCTCCTCGAATAATATCGAGAAATAGTTTCAGATTTTCGCCTCCTCACGTATTATATGGTTATAAAACAATCTATTTAATTTATTTACAGTAATGTTATGTGTTATATAGACCATAATTATGTTTATAGGGTGCGAGATTGTGATATCGCGAGTTGGCTTTTTGATTTAAAAAAACTCGGGAGGCGTGAGGATGAATTTGCATACCAGAAATACTTCATTCAACTCTTACTGCTGACAGTTTTATTAATAAACTAGGAGCCGACTTGAAATATCGCGATACGCGTACACTCTGGCCTGGAACGATGTAATTGTTTAGTTAAATATTATTTATTCGAACATAAGAACACGGAAGAATATCCTTGATAATTATTTATATTCTTCACCTCAACTCTACCATGTCAGTTCCTAAAATTCTAGCATTTTTCTCAAATCTTCGGTTTTTTTTCTCTTGAGTTTTTCGTCAGCTAGCTCCTTTTGTTATTCTTGATATATCAATCATCATTATAGATCTTTAAAAAGGCATGGTGTTGGTTTCCATATTAAAATACACAGAACTTTTCATTTGAATTGTACGGAAATTCATGCATCTAATCCTCTTGAGGTGAAATTCCCTTCGGATGAATATCTGAATTTTATTTTCAACTTTCATTCCAATATAATAAATCGAATGTTTCACTTGATTATTCTATTCACCGTGATAATTTCATACAGCATATCATAATTCTACCGAGGAGATTGCTTCAGGGTTGATATAGTTTATTTTAATTCTTCGTTTGTTTGATTCACAAAAGATTTCTGCGATATCGCAGAAATTTAGAGTAAATTATTCTCTCCTTATGCGAATCATTATTTCATTCTATTAGATACAAATCGATATAATTTGTAGATATGCAATCTTCCAAAATGTAGAAAAATGTATTTATAACACTCTCAAACTGCGACGACTTTATTTGTGTATAACTCCATTTCCCTTGGGTTTCATCTGGTTCTATACTAAACTTATAGAATAGGGTTAGAAATTTGGCGAGCTTGAACTCTATATAGAAAAATTTGGGCGACATTTAAACGAATTTGGGGAAAAACTGCGATAGAAGGCTAACAAGTAAGCTAAAGAAAAAGATTTTTTGATTATTTCGAATACAGTAGAATCCGTTTATTATGACGCCGGCTATACTGACCAACCGATATGACGTAATTGCAGTGTGAAGTTTGGCATCCATATAAAGTTTCATATAACAGCGTTCGGATAAGATGACTCCGCTTATATCGACAAGTCATTTGTTAAAAACCAATTTGAAGAAATAATACTGAGCGTTCACTATAACCGGACATAGTATTCCCGAGCCTACGTACCCCTATGCGATATTTTCATGTTATTCAGCACTTACATCTCGATTTCTCTCGGTACAAAAAGGTTACCTCTTGCTAGAATTGATTGAAGTTCTATACCAGTTGTGATCACTTGATCATGAAATTCAGTTTATCCTAAATTGAGATGCTATGACGCGTTATGTAGATGTTAAAACTCTTCCTCTGTCTTGATGCAATCATTCTTTACTCCATTCACAATCATTTGATTGGGCCTGGAATAGAGTTTTCCCAAAGATTTGTTACGAGAACTGAGATAGGTTCGAAATGCGATCACGTACCTCGTTTTTCACGAATATCTCAGATCTTATGATTTTTAGGGCATTAGTGTTATTTCATTTCAACACCTACATTATGTATCAATGTAGATCCCAGTATGGCTATAAAAAACTGAGATTTTAATTCGAGAAAATTGAGTTTTCACGTTTTCGCAATTGCTAACTTCGACAATAGTTTTGTGACCTCCTGTATAATGAGTGTCAATTCGGACTATTGCGACAGAAACACTATTCATACTTCTCGCGGAAGCCTAAAAACCTGGAAGATATCCATGTTTCAGCAGAACGCCATTTTCAATTCCTTATTGGAATTTCTCTTCGAAAAACAGAATCATTAATTAGGAAAGAGAGACACACTTGTTTTTATAATTATATTCTGAAACAGACTATCGATTTCGGCAGTAGGCCACCATCAGGTCAGCTGAATTATAAATAAAACAATAAATTTACAAGACGTTAAAATTTTACTACACCATCACGATTTGCTCTCTCGTCTTCGCTCATCGCTCCACTCTGTAAGAGCCCTCAGTTTTAGTTCAAAAAAATTGAGAGATGTATTACCAGGCCTATGCAGTTTAGTTTACAGAATAGGTCTCTTGCATGTTACACGAATTATCATATTTTATATTTTTCTCCTTATATATCGATACAAAATCATAATATAGGGTATCACACACTTAAACAATTCGCGAATTTTTAATAATTCGGTATTAAAAATGGTCAAATAGGGACTCAAGCTGGAAGCGGGAGAAACGCGTCAGATCGCCTTCTACGTCATTCTTTATTGTACGATTCACCGATCGATACAGCCTACGCTGTCTATTGGTTTGCTAAAGAGAAAAGTACACGAGAAGAGAGAAAGTGGATATATCCCGGTACGTCTCAGAAGGTGCGAAGTCTCCTACGTTTGAACAGCCAATAAGTGGAGTCAAATTTAAAGATCCTTTTCTCGTTGAAAATTGAGATTGTTTGCAGCGGTTTAGGTAGTAATCTTTAGTAATCTTACGGGTATAATATTTGATTCCAATGATAAAAAAGTTTATGGGAGAGACCTATTGAAGGGCACAAAGCATTATGCATACGGAACGTACGTCGAGGAAGAACTGACGAGATTGAGACCAATAATCACAAAAGGCACAGGGGTGTTTCGGGCATACGTCCACCTCATTATTCATCACAAACTTGTATATTTAATTCTATATGATATACGTCGAAATGTTATTCCTGACTCGTTTAATGAAAATTCTAATAAACACTCGTTCAAATAGCGTATTGACCCCTCCAAACGCATATTTCCTTCGTGATATGAAGATTGGCGATCTTTAATCCATACTGTACAAAGTTTGCAAGTTTGATAAAAAGTTTCAAAAAAAATTTTTTTTCTGAATTCTTCGATTCCATAAACATCACGATCTCAACAAATTTCTCAAGAAGTTGCGCGTCGTCATGCTTTATTTGATTTCCAAGTTTAAATCTGATCGCTCTGGTAGTTTCTGACATATCAAGGAAATAATATTAAGATTTAAAATTTCGTATCACTCCGAAACAATTGGGTCTATATATATAATCTTTCGAGAAAGGGTATCACATTCTTTGGTATATCACAGTGTTAGCAGAGGAAATGTGAACGGGGTACCATACATTTTTACATATGAGCACAGATAACACTCTGACTCCCCGTATAAGTGTAGGAATTTGTTTAAAGAACATGGATGGCATCTTCTTCATTGGAAAATTTTTTCATCATCTTGAATTAGTTTTGACAAAATATCTTGACATAATATCTGAAACAGTAAGAGGGACAGCAAACCAGCAGTAAATAATATTACCTACATTTGCTCTCTGACCAGGAGGGTCTTTCGACCAGGTCTAGTCCTCCAAGGGATGATATTTCAGATCCTCTGATAAACGGAGAACGCCACAGACCCCTTATATTAGCGAACCCTCTCCCATAGATCCATAATTGGTTATTTTACATTAGAGATATAATAAAAGATCGATATGGTCCACCAACGAAGTTAACAACCACATTCGAATGCGCGACCTACCCCAGAAGTTTCGAGGTGCTAGCTTGCTCTGTACTATATTTATATCAGTTTCCTCCTCCGACCGGCTGGCTGGATAAAACAGATTTTGACACCGGATTCAGTGGGTCCATCAAACCTAGAGACCATAGTCTACGATCTTTAAATCATAATTTTTTCACGAAATTCTGTATGAACCTTCAACCTGTAATCAGGTACTGTATTTCTCTTCGATTCAATATTTATTTTTGCATATACTGGGAAAAGAAAATTCGAATGAGTATATCTGCCGAATCATTGAGTTGCTTTTACCCATTCATTTATTCAAATATCCAGTTTCTAAGTTGTTTCTTTCGGAGATTATTGTGTTAACGATCAGCCGTGAGGACGGCCGTAAAACGCTAGCTTTTAATCAAGTGTACAAATTCGAATGCGAAATTATTCGTAACCCCCAATCTGTCATTTCTCATCAAAGTACTAGATTCCAATTCGAACGGATCGAAATAATATTGGGAAAATAAAATTTCGAATGAAGGAATCCACGGGATTTAATCCTCCCCGAAACTGATCAATAGTTTCGTTCACGGTCAACCTAACAGTATAGAACTTGCTTGAAAATTAAACCCGGATAACAATAATGAAATATCATCAGGACGCTTCCGGGGCACCTTTCAAAGCTCCACAGCAGTGTTACCATCTCTACCGACTTCTCGGTAGATCTAGAGTATGTTCTGATATTCGAGGAAATCATCACTCTATAACGACATAATTCAAGTTATACGTTGACAAGTCTATAACGCAGAGCATACTTCATGTGATACAGATTTATGGGTTACAGGTTGCCGCGTCCTAAAATTAATCAATACCTGGCTGAGAACTGGAAGCAGTTTGTGATTCCCCTCAATATGTTCAGGTGAATCCCCAATCCTGATTGGTGACATGCTTTATATAAGCCCTAGCTTATATAAAACATGTCATCATATTTGCTCCAATATTTATCAGTTACATTCTGGTTGTTTTCTAGTTATTCGTTACTGGTTGGAGTTATTTTTGTATCAATTTTTGCCCAATACTTTAAATAAATGGAATTCAAACCTGAATAACCCATAAAATATGTGAAAAGGTATGTATTTCAAAAATCTACCGATTTTTTTCAGAACTTCCTCCCGAAACTGTAGGAACGGAAGATGTAAACACTGCTCCACAGTGGTGTATCGATCAAATAACATGCCAAGTCTTTTGAGTGTAATTTGGTTCGTTTGTTCTCATATAGGGTGTCCAGTGAACCATAAACAATATTTGAATTGGTGATAGACTGGGTCATGACCACTCAGAATATCTAACAAATTTTCAGGTGAAACTTTCACAGTTTTCGAGATGGTGGGAGTTTTGGAAATTCGTGAAAAATCGGTACCTTTCCTCGATGTTCTGGAGACCACGTCTCTAAATTGGAACTGATTCGAAAAATCCTTTTCCGGAGCATTGCTGATTATTGTTAATGCTTTCTGGAATTTCAAATATTCATATCATTTTTCGAAAAATGGGAATGAAATGATCGTTTTGAATTCTCGCTACTTTCATTCCCGATTTTCTGAAAAAAATATAACTACGTGAATGTGAACATTCACTACGGATATGTGCCCACTTTTTCAAGTTTCCAAATTTGTTTGAGAAATACTCTAATTTTTTCTGAAAAGAGCGATATTTTCGTCGCAAGAGAATGCGGAAATATTCTGGTATATCCTAAACTTTCACAATTTTTACGAAAAAAGTTTTGTGTTGTGAATGTAATGAGATAAATGTTGAAATAAAGATTAATAGTTATAAAATGTACAGGAATTTCCCGAAAATCAAAAAAAATATACAATTTCAAATCATCTTTCAAATAATATCTTCAGACCAGAGTTTCAGTGAATAAATTTCACTCACAAGTTCTATGAAAATGAATTTAATTGTTTTTATCCGTTCTGATGGTCACGACATTTCAGAACGTGCTTTGCCGCCTCACCTACGATACTCTGGGTGTAGATACACCATCTCAATTGTCTCGCTTCATTTGTATTCAGCAGTAGCGTAAACTTGTTCTCAATCAAATAGCCCAAGTGAAATAAATTACATAATTGCGCTCGAGAAATCTAGGCGGCAGCAAGATTGGTTTAGAGTCTCCAATCCATTATATTGGGTACATAAGACTCAAATATTATGGAACTTGTGGTTCGATACCCACTAGTAATTTTGCAATAGGAATCTTACGAGAGTAGCCTATAGTACTACTGGCCCTTGAGTTCGACAATGTTTGGGTTTAATGTACCTAGTACAATGGATGAGACATCCTAGACCATTTCTAGGGCCCCCACATCAATGAACTGAAATCTTTCGAATAACTTCACTTGGGATATTTGATAGAATAAGTTTAAGCAACACCTAATACATGCGATTAAAGAATCGTGGTAGAGGGGTATAACACAATTTATGCTTGAAACTCAGGTTTGAAAATATTAATTGAAAGAAGATTTGAAATTGTATTTTTTATTTTTCCGGAATTTCTTAAGTAATGGATTCATTACTAGTAATCATTATTCCATCATTTCATCCCGTTAAATTCGCAACAGGATACTGTTTTCGTCAAAATTGTGAAAGTTTACGATGGACCTGAATTTCCCCTCATTCTCTAGTAACGGAAATATCTACCCATCGAGAAACGAAGTATGTTTTATGCAATTTTGAAAATTTTACAAAATGCACATATTCATTCATATCTTAGGGGTCAACATTCATTTGGCCCTAATTTTTTCAAAAAATAGGTTAAAAGTTACGACAATGAAAAATGCAAGAAATTTCATCCTTATTTCTCGAAAAGTTATAAGAATTTTTGAAAACTTCTTTGAACGTCCAAAAAGCAACACTTATCAGCAATGTTCAGAACTATTATTTAGAATTAGTTTCAATTCAAGGGCATGATATCCAAAACCTGGAGAAAAGGTAGCAATTTTCACGCATTTTCAACATGCCCATTATCTCTTAAACGGCGAGAATTTCACCGGTCATGACCTAGTCTATCTCAAGAAATATATTCTTCCACCATGGACCAATGTACACTGAAGTGGTTTTGCGACAGTGCTACTCCAAGGCGTTTTGTACAAATACGAAAGATAAAAATGTATGCTCTTTGCTAGGATTGTATAGCACAACTGTCATCAGAATAAATGACTGTTCTATGATTTGAATACAAAACGAAGCAGTTCGTGCATGCGCAGGCATGTAATTTTCTGTTATAGGATCACAGACAAAGCTGATTTAATCAAAAGTATATTACGCAGGCTCGGCATAGAACAGAATATAGAATAATAAGAATTATTTTATGGCTAGTGAATTGAATTTTCAAGTTTTTTTTTTTGAATGAGTGTATGGCAATTTTCTTGATTGAAATTTTGCATTTATTAATTTAGCTTGAGATTATAATATAATATTCATAAATCAACTAATAGAACCATTGGTATCCTCTAATAAGAAAATAAATCGGACGGATAAATATAAACATAACAAACATAACTTCATTATTGTAAAAATAAGAAATATAAATATAAAAAAAGGTTCTTCATCCAAAACACAGTGTATATGACTTTTATGAGATTCATGAGAATAACAAAACTTGAGAGCATATCACATATCAGTTTCATCATAAGGTACATAATCATTGATTTCTTTTTTTATATTGCAACAACGCCTTGTCAGGTTTCCAAGCAAGTAACCTCCATACAATGCCATTTCGTCTTTAATAGACGGTATAGCCGAATAAGTCTCTACTGCAAGGCAGTTTCCAGTCTTTGTTCTCATCAAATTGAGACTAGAAAATACTCGTTCTGCTGCAGCAGAAGACAGGGGCAACAACATGATTACCTGAACAATAATCATCAAATTTGGGAACATAGGTTCACCTTATAAATTTTTTAATTTGCACTACCTGCCAGATCATATTGATATTTTCTTTTACATGTTCATCGAAAGAGGTATCACTGAGCAAATTCCACTTATTATTTGTAGCCTCCATATCAACAACAATGTGGGAAAAAAAAATTATAAATTCAGCAATGTAACGTATGCTTCGCATACATACGGTTTCTGGAATACAATTCGGAGCAAATAGTAGAATTTTATCCTTGAGATCGAATCGATCTTTTATTTGAGTACCGATTTGAATGTAGAATTCCAAACACCTCAATTCGAAATCAGTCAGCTCTTGCATGCGGATGTCAAGGTCTTGGTTGAGTAATTCACCCACTTTGGCTCCCAAATAAATATTCCCTAGGAAAAGGTGGTTGTGAGGAACCGATAAATCGATTTAATCGTTAAACGACCCCATTTCAAAATCTTCCATTAATTCTTTCTTCAAAAAACATTTAATAAATGTGTTATAAAGAGCTTTAAAGTTTTCAAGCATCAGGGGCATTTGGACTTGGATGATTGAAATTCTACATTTACAGTATTTATTGATTTGAGGACCTATGATAAGAGAAATATATAAAGTTTATACAAACTATTCGTGAGGGCATTCAAAATTTGTTCAGCACTGGGCAACTTTTCCTCTAATGCTTCACTATGCAAAAACATTTGCAAAGAACTCCAATGCTCCAGTATTCTGTCCACCTCTGCCTGAAATCAAATAAATAAATAAATAGTCGTATATGTTCCACTCTCTGTCTCGATTAAATCAAAGAAACTTTCATACACAGATTCGTGTTTTCAATATAACCACGAGTACCGGATAGTTTTTTGTGCTTATATCTGTATAGTTTCATCAATGATAATAGAAAAATGAATACTTCTCAGATCGTTCACAATAACGCTTGTAAAACTTGGTCGCATATGTAGGTACGAAAAAAACTTTATTACCTGTAAAGAGAGCCTCCTGGTTTGACTTGGATGCAACATCTTATGGGGGTTTTCATTTGAAAAGATTTGTAATTCTCTTAGTGCAGCAGTCCTTTTCGATCTATATCCAAACTTCGAATAAAGATCCCTCGCAAATTGTTCCACAGTGCCCTGAACAAGAACGTGTGGCTGCAATTCCTTTCTGATTCTTGATTGTGCTCCTTTCATACTGCCTATCAGGAAATGTTTCAAAACATAAAAAAATTCTTCAGCAGTTCCACTCTCTGTCTCGATTAAGGGCCGGTATTATAAAACGTAACTGGAAGTTATCTTTAACTTTAACTGACAGTTATGTCCTAATATAATTGTCAAAACTGTCGGTTATAGTTAAAGATGACTTCCACTTAAGTTTTATAAAACCGGCCCTAAATCAAAAAAAACTGTCATTGACAGATTCGTGTTTTCAGTATCACCAAGAGTACCGGACACTTTTCTGTGATTTTATCTGTATAGTTTCATCAATGATAATAGAAAAATGAATACTTTTTAGATCGCTTTTAAAACTTGGTCGTATATGTAGGTACGAAAAAACTTTATATCACCTGTAAAGAGAGCCTCTTGGTTTGACTTGGATGCAACATCTTATGGGGGTTTTCATTCGAAAAGATTTGAAATTCTCTTAGTGCAGCAGTCCTTTTCAATCTATATGCCAAATATGAATAAAGATCCCTTGAAAATTGTTCCACAGTGCCCTGAAAAAAATCATGTGGCTGCAATTCCTTTGTGATTCTTGATTGTACTCCTTTCATCCTATCAGGAAATGTTTCAAAACATGAAAAATTTCTTCAGCAGTTCCACTCTCTGTCTCGATTAAATCAAAGAATCTGTCATAAACAGATTCGTGTTTTCATTATCACCACGAGCATCGGACACTTTTTTGTGCTTGTATAAATATAGCTTCATCAATGATAATAGAACAATTAATATTTCTCATATCGTTCACAATTTCGCTTTTAAAACTTGGTCGTATATGTAGGTACCAAAACAACTTTATATCACCTATAAAGAGAGCCTATTGGTTTGACTTGGATGCAACATCTTATGGGGGTTTTCATTTGAAAAGATTTGAAATTCCTTTAGTGCAGCAGTCCTTTTCGATCTACATGCAAAATATGAATGAAGATCCCTTGCAAATTGTTCCACAGTGCCCTGAACAAAATCATGTGTCTGCAATTCCTTTTTGATTCTCAATTGTACTCCTTTCATACTATCAGGAAATGTTTCAAAACATGAAAAATTTCTTCAGCAGTTCCACTCTCTGTCTCGTTTAAATCAAAGGATCTGTCATACACAGATTCGTGTTTTCAGTATCACCACGAGTGTCTGACACTTTTTTGTGCTTATATCTGTACAGTTTCATCAATGATAATAAAAAACTGAATACTTTTCAGATCGTTCATAATTTCGCTTTTAAAACTTGGTCCTTAATGTCACACGATTAATTGAGTAGTTTTTTTTCTTTTCAATTTAATTTCTTTGGGAATCTCAGAGTCCACAAACACACTTTTGCAAATATCAAGAAATTTATTCATTCAAGAAAGCTATAAATCATGTTCACTGATGTAGCAATCAAATTGCAATTCAATCTCTTGAAGCAACATCTTTGTTTCTCTTTCCGAGTTTGGTAAGATTCTATCAATTTGTGGAGTAGTTCTTACCACATGCTCTTTCTTTATGAGATTCATTTGTCTGATCATTTGAAATTTTACCTCAGACAAATTTTTCTGCCATATTTTACAGAATGGAATTTTTTGTCTTATCAAGGAATGTAAATTCATCTCCAGTCGATTGAGGATCGAGAGTGTCCATTTTTCTATTTCTTTCATTTTCTACTGGCTCAGAAGGAGGATAATTTGCTTCATTGTCACCCTCCTGAGGTATTATAATTTCTTGCGCCGTAAAATGATAACTATGTTCAGCAGATTTACTTGCGACAGGTTCATTATCAGGCAGGATATTTGATGATGAACTTGAAGCTTCATCTTATCTTGGTGTTTTTTCATTCTTAGGTAATTTAATTAGGTATCTACAATAAATGATACAATAATATACAAATTGATAATTTATGTATATATAAATAAATACGTTCTTTCGAGCAAGCAGTGCATATAATACTTCAAAAATAGAAATTTTGTACAACGTGGCCTAGATTTATTTCTTAAGTCACGTGAATGTGGTAAGCACGTACGACCAAATATCGGATTGTATGGCAATTCGTTCAATTGTATAGCTAAAAAAAATCCATCGCCAAATTGGCGATGGAGTTTTTTTCGTACGCCACCGCCAGTCACTTCGGACTTCCTCGTGTCGTGCAAAAAGCGGCGCCCCGTTTCCACGCAAATTGATTCTTAATGCAAAATGTTCTACGTTATAAAATCGAATAGGAATATCGTGAGTGAATTGGGACGCAGATAGTTCTGTGATAATAAGTTTGAAACAAAGGAAATATTAAAGGATTCCTACGATATCTGAGGTAAACTTTTTTAATTTGAAGGAAAAAAGGAAATGATTCTGGAAATACACAAGCAACAAATTGATAGATATCAATCTTCACATCGACTCAACTCAAGATCCATGTGAAACATGCGAATGAAATTGCTTATTCAATAATTTTGATCGTGCATTTCGAGGAAAAATTGGGATAGTTCGGCATGTTTTTGTATGGTGGATACCGACACTAGGATATGATAGAATAAAATATGATTTTCACAACTATTTTACATATATTGGGAGTGAAATCCCACAAAAAAATACAAAATAAAAATGAAACAGAACTATTAGAAATTGAATAAAATTGTTTTTTCATGCAAACCGCCCTTGCGGATTGCAGGATTGAACTATTCGTCAAGGGCAGTTTCTAGGTAAAAGATTGCCTAATGAACAATACCGAAATTATACAAACGACCAGCAAAGGGAACTGTTACGTTTCAGAGTACAAATCTGACACCTTCATCAGACAAATGAGAAAATTTGCAGAATTATTTTCTTCAGTCGAATTGACATTTCCTAAAAAAACACAGCAACATGGATTCACCGATATTGTTCATTAGGTAACCCTTTTGCGAGAAACTGCCCTTGACAAATAGCCTGATCCTGTCATACGCAAGGCGATTTCCATAAAAAACAATTTTATTTCATTTTCAATAGTTCTTTTTCAGACAGAAACCTACAAAATGATGCAAAATCCTCCCAAAATATGCTTTAATCGATACACCCTCTCATATTCTTGCATTAATGAACGACCGAATATTTCGAATTCATCAATGGATTTAAATTCAATTCTCAAAAGGATTCTCCTCTCCTCGAAACGTCTATGGATCAATAAATGCCTGCTCATATATATATATATATATATATATATATATATATATATGAAATTATGCCGCTTATAATATCCGCGAATGGCCTAGTATATAAAAATACCACTAAACATCTCCAAGAGCTAAACTTACCTGCAAGTGCCATCACATGGATGCAGAAGGCAGTAATTCTCGGAACAGTGAGCATAATAAGACAGGTTGTCTTTCCGCACTAAAACAAATCGGAATACCCTTGGCGTTCGCGCCCGGGTATCTCCTGAGAATCCGCAACAGGTTGTGTGAAGGGAAAAAAAAAAAAAAAAAAAATATATAAAACTACGAAATTCCAAACTTTGACAGTTCGACGGTGGCGAGAGGTTTCGCGAAGCGGAACCTCGAGCCACCGAGAGAGGGAACTCGCCGAAGGCGATTTCCCGATCTGAAAAAAGAAAGAACGCTCTTTCCGTAGATACCACGTTGGAAAACGTCGAAGAATTCCAAGATACCTAAAAAAATTCCTAAACTTGACGAATTTCACCGATTTCGTAAAATAGACCGTTCCATACGGGCTGTCTCCTACGAAGGCGAAGCTTTTCGGCCTAAACCGAGGGTTGGGAATGAACCTTCAAAGACCGTAGACGTCCATGAATATATTCCCATTCCTCTCAAACGAACGAAAATGTACGAAAAATTCGTAAAAAGTTTGTTTACTTCGTGACGTTTCTTTTTTGTCGGAAAATTTCTGACAGACCATCGAGTCCGATCTGTGTTTACATTCGGGGTCGGAAAGCGATGTCAGTGCTGTCAGATAGAAATTGAATAAAACTGACCGTAAAACGCCGAAATACTGGCAAATATTGTATGAAAAGGCAAAAACTAAGCTCGCGGCTTTGTTTTCAAGCAAAAGAATGAAGCGATTGGTGATAAATAAAAAGGAAATTCCATAAATCTACCCTATGAACGAGAGCTCCTTATATGGAATTTTAACATGAAATTCGACTAAATCGACTGCAATATGGGATATATTATATGGAAATGGTTCGATTAGAGGTTGGTACTGAATCCTATTAAGTGTTTTACCACCAACTTTGAGTTTTTTCCAAAATTTCAGCATAATTTGTGCCGGTTCAGAACGATCTTTCTTACTGGAATTTTACCGTTGTGTACGAGCTAGGTTACTTTTGCTGGTGAGTTTTTGAAGATTAAATATCCTTTTATTGACTTCCGATCTCCTTTGAACGATATATATTTCCGTTTCTCTAGAAAATGTATCTGAAAGTTTATAATTCCAAAGTAACCTTGACTTATGTTTTGACAGGTCATAGAGAGCGTTTTTTTGCGAGGGTACAGAGCATTTTTTTGCGTGTGTTCACTCATGGATTTGTGTACGGATTTTTGCCAATCTATTTTGGGTCATCCTCTTTTTCTCGATTGTGCGGGCTGCCATGATTGTACTTTTTTTGGGAGTCTTGTTTCAGGCATACGTCTTACATGTCCGCACCATGTTAGCTGCCTACTCATACCGGCCGAAAATTCGAAAATTATTTAGGAGCACTATTCGTCGGTTTAAGAGGTAAAATACGTGAATTCAACGTGACTATGTATGTTAACACCCGCAGAATTTAAAATATAACATTCGCGGTCAGAAGCAATTCTCAATTCTATACGGGGAGTATTTTGATAGAGCAAAGCGATTAATCTCACAGAGTACAATTATATTAAATTTAACAATTTCATTAACTTCAGAAAAATCCATAAGATCTGTGGTCACATGACCAACCTAGCATTCCTATTTTTTTTCCTTCTGAGAATTTCTATATATTTATTAGTGAAAACGCAGGATTTTTTTTCGAAAAGGCATCATTGAGCACTCCATGATAATCAGGACCCTTGTTAAACGAAATCAAAGCAGCTCTTCATCTAGTCTGGTAGGAATATTTTCTTTATTCATTTACCTCAAAGGATTTGCAGGCCAATGAATTAATTATAATGTACTGCAAGATTATTGTTCATACTGTGAAGCAAACTTTCAATGTGTAGAATGAGCTGATTAATGCACACCTTGATACAAATCACATTCCTTCATTGCAGAAACGAAGTTAGTGCCTTTATTTTTACACTTGAAATATTTTATTTGTCATATTCTGCGTGTTGACCGAATACACGAAAAGGGCCATTGAGAATGTCATTCTTCCACTTTCTTCTTGAAATCAGTATTTTCCTTCAATCTATATTTCTCTGCCTTACTAATGGCAAATTGTAGTCGGTTGGCATTGTTTTCCACCTTTTTACTGGAGCTAAGTAGAACCGAAGCGTTTGTAGAAATGCTCCTTATTCTTTCTAAAATAAGAGAGAATCAGTATAATATCTAATATTTTTGAATGAAGAATCCTTAGATTTTCACAAGCATATGAATATATTTTGTTATTTCATAAACGGCTCGAACGATTTTGATGAATTTTCGAATAAGAAAACGCCGAGCAGACTTCGGCCGCTCAGGCCTACGATTCATAATATTATTAACTTACTGCTTATATCTCTCAATTTTGAAGAGAAGTGTTTCAACAAATGGTGGTTGTCAATTCGGAACATATTTGATCATATCCCTTTTTGGGATACCCTGTTCATTTCATTCTTGAACAAGCCCCCCGTTGAGCTTTACTGGATACATAAAAAGAAGAGTCATCGTTGTTGCTCAATAATCGAGAGAATTGAGACTATTGAGTTTTAGAGATACCCTGTATATTTCAATTTAAGTATCTCACTATCTGCAAAAGAATGTGTCCTTCCCAGTTTTCCAATGAAAACTTGGTAGTTAGCTATGAAAAATCATCGATGCTATTATATACTTTTTTTTCGAACATCTGGACTGAACTATAATAATTGTTTATAGCAACATTTATCGCATAATAATAATTCAATAATAATCTGATCCCTTCAGAACCTTCGAACTACTTTCAGTACTATTTTGTGTTTTTTCGTGAAATATGATAATTCACCTTTGAATTTCAAGAATTCCACCAAAAAACAATTGGCTCACGTTAAAATTCAACCAGAACAACTCGAAATAATTATAACAAGTGTTAACAGTTCGCCCATAGCAATTCATTACTACGAGTAACTTCCATATCATATCCAATATGACAAATTATATTATTACGGTGCAATGAAAGACCTTTGCGTCAAAAACCTCCATAAGCATGTCACAGGCACCCGCCCACTGTCTCCATGCTGCAACGAATGAATGCAACGATACGTATGGAGAAATCTAAGAATCCGTAGAATAAGGGTGTCGTTTTGCATGCTTCAGTGATTATTTTCTGAAATTTTTTTCGGGATGTACTCAATTTCTTTGTGAGAATGCGCAATGTTAGATATTTTTCAAATTCGCTGCCAAGGCGGTCATCTTTTCACGTATTGCCCCACCAAACCACTTTTGGTGATCTCCTTTGAACATGCTCGCAAATCTGATCCCACGTCAGTGACTTTGTAGGTTTTATTTGTTGAAAGGAAAAACACATCTTTTGATGAATTCAATCGAAAAAATTTTAGAAAAGCACTGACGTGGGACCAGGAGGTTTTGCGCGCTTGCTCAAATTGAAATAAATTTTTTCGAAGTTTGCACTGAGGTGCGTTATGATATTCAACTTATACAGAGCTTCAATCTGATCGCATTTTTTTCTGAGAGTATTGAGACATAACGTAAAATTAAAAATATCAACGAAATTTGTGATAAATATTTCATTATTTCTCCAAAATTGAACATGAGTTCGAATTTAGATTTGAAACAGTTCTGTTAAATATTGGGTTTATGTTCGGTTTCAAATTACAGAGGTATATCTGATTGACGATACTAATACTTGCCGACTGATTTCACCCATTAACAAACTCAACTGAGATATTTTAATTCCAAACCTAATGTGACCATTGAAAGTCGTTCATTGCTTTCCTTTAAACTTTAGAGCACATAAGGACGGACGAGATGACGAACTTTCAGCATTTAAAGGATTCTCCTCCTGATAGTCTAATCTAGTCGTTCAAGAACACTTTCGAATTCGAAAATAATAAATATTGTGAAGAAACAATAATGCACTGTTCCCCAGAACAAGCGCCTAAAAAGCATTTTGTCGTCAGTAGTTCGAAGGGAATTCGTATATTTCTCTAAACTGAAGAGGAAATAATTGAATTATATCATAAAATTTACTTTTTTCTCCCGTAGGGACTCGCGATATTTGTTCACGTTCTTCGACGCTAACAACTGCAGAAGCTGAACCATTGCATGTTTCCAGTTGAAATGTCAATCTAAAAATGGAATGCGAAAAATAAATTCATATACATAACTGTGGTGTAAGAAAATAATAACAAAGACCAAAGAGAACACATCTGACGCTCATTGTATAATATACTTTCCAACATTTCACTACTCACTTCCCAAACCATTTAGGGTTGAATAAAGAGAAACATTGAAATAAGCAGCTTTTGCACGCATGTTTGAATTCCTGCGAAAAAAAAATGTTTTGTACTTATGACACGATCATCATGAATATTGGATACAATTGTGCTCTAGCATTTGCCGAATACCATATTCCATCATAGTGGGAGGAGTATTTTTGAGTTATCCATGAACCAACGAGTCCGCGAAATAAAATTCGACATACTTTTTCTGATATCTCCGTAAATCGAGACCGAATCAAACTAAAATTTGGTTCTTTTTTCTGATGTTTCTATTTCTTCAGCAATAACTGAAGGTTTCACTCGGGGGTCACTAAATCTTTAACTTTTTTTTTTCAGTTGATGTTAACAGAGGTTTTCTAGACTTTGGATAATCTTGAATGGAATTTCATTCCATTTGAATGGTTCATACCATGGAGGTAGGAAAAGTGTGGAGGGAGCATAACGTTTGAAAAATGTCACACACTTTTGAGAACCTTCTGTGGATTTACCCATACGAATATGACCGA
Organism: Myrrha octodecimguttata; assembly: GCA_958510865.1. Lineage (NCBI taxonomy): Eukaryota > Metazoa > Arthropoda > Insecta > Coleoptera > Coccinellidae > Myrrha > Myrrha octodecimguttata. Next base: position 1,411,908 of record OY294064.1, on the reverse strand, counting down.
CTTTGAACTGAATATTTTCCTCTCATTTGCTGTACATCACAGAATACAAAAATACTATTTCATTTTCGGCCATATCGGTATGGGAAAATCCACAGAGAGTTCTCAGAAGTGTGTGACACTTTTGGTACGAGGGAAAATATAGGATATGCTCCCTCCCCTTCTTTTACCTCCGTAGTTTATACCAATAATAGGACTGGCTTTTTGCTCCATATAATGTCACCATTCTCTCGTTAATGTCCTTCGTGCTGCCCTCTTGAATTAAACTTCATGACTCTTCTGTATTAAAGTTGAAATTGAATGTCACAGAAAATTGACATTAGAAAATGTACGCAATGGCATTTTGTTCAACACTACACCAATTAAATAAGGTGTGAACGGAGGTGTTCTCAAAAACGAAATGAAAGAACTCTGTCAACTTGGTTTTTTGGGTGAAAGTTGAGAAAAAGAACTTACAAGATAACCTAGGATTCCAAGTATTAAGATAAGAATCTGAAATCGACATAGTAAGCGATCGATGCCAGTCCCTGTGCCATTTTGCAATAATAGAAATTATTTCCATGTTAATGTCTCCCACAAAGTTTTCAATACCATCATCTTAATCAATAGGTCGAAAAAAGTGAATATACAGAAAGCATTAATTATGGCCTTCACTAGTATATAAATTCAACACAAGTGCGTTGCGCAGGACTTAACCTCAAACGTCTCAAATTCCGAAATTTCTACAAATCGAAGTAACTTATGAGCTTAAAAATGCCTAACTCCAAAGTTTCCGAGTATTTCGCAAAAAAAAGAAGTCGACCGAACCTCCTCCGGTTCATTTACTCAGTTTCGCATAAGAAAATTCACTGAACTCTAATATGCTATCTGTATGGACAGACGTTTTCCAAGTCCAAGTTGTATATTCACAAGAAGTAAGAATTGTTCAGGAAATGTGTCTTTATAACTGAAGACTGGCTGATTGAACAATCTCTAAATTTTATTTGTCCGGTTGAAGTTTATGAACTCATACTTTCAATGAGAAATTATTATAACCAGTGTCTAGGTATATTGCTACCTGTTTATTCAAAATAATATCGAATACTAATTCTTTCACGGTTGCCACTTTTGATAAAAAAAGTCATGTTTCGTTCTCGTCACAAAATCATTTATTGAGAATCTAATACTGATAATATGAAAAATTTTGCATGGGAACTTGCGTGAAAATCATTAATTTCTGGACTGTTCGATCACCCAATTTGTAGATATTTGATTCTGTATAATCCTAACGAAATCTCCCCTGAACGAGTAACAGATTTGGTAGTGTTTGAAATAATTTTCTGGTCACGGACTAAACTTTGTATTCATTCAATTTTCTCTGAAATGGTCGAAAATTATTGAGTGTATTGGACAGAATATAATTGAATTTTACTACAAATTCTTCATCAGCTCATTGCAATCCTATGAAATCAATTCAACCTACTTCAATATACTCAAATTGAATGATAGCCATAACATAATATCTGTGAAAGAATTCTTCTACCGATTCTGCTCAGTTTGACTTATTGGACAAAATGGTTGAATTCGCAACAGTTGTTTAAGTGTTGAAGCAGGACTATTTTATTGTCGACGTGAAGAAAGCTTCAACTATTTCATTAGCTTCCCAGAGGAAAAATACATTTTCCTGTTGCTAGATTATTTCAAATTCAAAGGCATATTCAGAGACGAACCGTAAAATATCTCAAAAACGGAATCGGAATTCACCAGTTGGTCTTCATTTTATTACATCAAGCATTCTTTGTCCTTCCAGAAATGTGTACAAACTGTGCACATTGTGTACATTTTAAGAAGCTCAGAACTCTTGGTGTGATAGGGTTACCAAATGGTGAATGAATGAGTTTATGGTTTCCGTATATTTTTTCTGCATTCAATCAATCATATAGCCAGAACTGCAAGTTCATAATTTTCGCCCATTGTTTCCAATCCTAACAAAAGAATATGTAATTCTCTGGTAAAATATATTTTTACGTGCTCGTTCCAGGGTGATTTAATAGTGTTCAAGAGTTTGAGTTTTTAAAATTTGTCATTCCGAATTATTTGCATGATGAAGAATTTGTGGTTGGAATTTTGTATATCCGTCCACTGTAATTGCCCAAGGATAAGCGGCGAAGATTCTCATTTCCGAAAATTGTGTATAATTTTATTGAAAATGTAAACCTGAAATTCACTTTTCAGTTATTTCCAAATAAAAATGCGATTGAGTATACAGGATGAATATTCGACGGAATGTGAAAAAGATTTCGTTCGAAACGTCGTTGAAAGCGAAGGGTGCAATACCGCAAAAAGTATATATTTTTTGATGAACACTGAGTATTAAAATTTTTCATGAGAAATCGGCAACATTTTTCATATCACAGTACTTCTGAAACGATTATGTATGTAGTCATGTCATGTGAAATATTTGTCGTGAATAGTGAATACAAAAGGATGCAGATTACTTGGATATGAATTTGCCTATTGAACCGAAAAATTTTCTCTGATATAAACGGACATGGACTTGATGAAATTCTTCAATGTTCCCGAAATATTGATGAAATAATTCACTGCTACAATATAAAGTACTTTTTCCGCAAACAAACATATATCCCAAAGGAAAAGTCAAGATTTCCTAACTGTAAGGAAATTATATTCCTCACAGTTGTTAGTGTTCTGCATAAATGGTTGAAAACACCTTGTTTAAAAGGAATTAATTTATATAATAGTTTAGTTCCGATATTCCTGGCCAGTACTTGTCAGTAAATTTTGACAGTCGATTTTACTGGCACTGCTTTGGTAACTGTTCGTATCAGTACGAAGCGTTTCGAAATTACTGATACTGGCCAGTACTGATTGGGAATATCGGAATTCAACTTATAATTCCACTCAAGCAGTATTCAACCAACTATGGAGGAGCAATTAAATTTTTATATAAGTTTGACAATTCAACATGAATATGTTTCCATAGTAACGCAACCAATTTCATTACGAATTTCAAATTCGTTCCATTTATTTATGAATGAAATAATTCGTGATTTTTTCGAAATTACCTGTCAAATTTTAAACGATTTGCGTAAAAAAGCAATCTTCACAGTCTTCCATGAATATTAGGTTTTTCCTACCCGGCAAGCAATGTACTATTGTGCACCGAGAAATCTATGTCTCTTTGCGTTCATATTCTGGGAAACATGATTTCGTTTGGTTCAAATGTATGAAACTTTCGATTTTTTTACCGAAAACGGTCTTGAACGATTAGGTTGAGCTCATTGATGACGAATCCGGCGTCTCAATCGATTCTGTCTGGCTGGTCAGCTGGCCATCCGAAGGCACGATCACGGGCGTTTGGAAAACTCTCGACTAAAACTTCCAGGGTAGGTTGCATTTCAGTTCGTTAATGTGCGGAATTGGCCAAACGCATTCGCGGGAATGATCATTTTCCTGATATTTCGAAAACTACTTAGGTTATTGTATAAAAACTAAGCACATAATTGAAGCAAAACTACGCAAAACTATAGGAGCGAAATATTGTTCAGATCGTACAATAGGTAGATTTGAAAAAAAATTCAGGAAATTATCATCACATTTTTTTTTCGGAAACTCTTCATTGTATTCGTTAACACTTCTGTTGCTGTGAAATTTAGCATCAGTGTGAGAAATTTCAGTCTTTACGGTTATAAAGTATGAGTTATTGGTAAGAATGTGTCAAATTTCGTGTTTCTTTCCTCGGTATCCATAATGGAGCTTGGTTACCACCTCGAAAGTACTGATTAAAACAACTTTCTGCAAAAGTCAATGCTATCACTAGAATATTTTTATGGAGGTAGGAAGTAGGGTGTATTCATGTGGTCCGCCAACTACTTTGTATTGGGATAATTCTGTTCTAGCTGTTTCTTCATAAAATGTTTGCTTTTCAAACTATGCATGAATTATGAATTTTCAATATCGACTGCTGTTGTTGAAAACACAAGTAAAGGTGTGCAACATATTCTCCATTTGTAGGCTTGATTCTAATGTCCTAGGAATTCTAGATAGACTGGGAATCATTGGTAGGAGGACTAATGGAAAAGAAACACTGTATTTTTCAAGTGCGTCGAGATCTCATCAGTCTTTGCTGATTTCTTCAGGACTGCAAAAAACATCCTTTATTTAACATTTATTCACAATCATGTCTCAGTCAAGATATTAGTTATATTACAGTCATAAGATCTGAAAGGTCATAAAAACTATGAGCTCGTACAATCAACTTGAAAAACTTTTCATCGTTAAACACCAATATTGGCAATACCTATCATATGCTCTCTGTTAAAAATTAAGGTTAGGACATGGAAACTACAAATCGAGATGGGCGAGATTACACCTACTACTGTCACAACAAAGGTAGCCAATTCTCGTGATGTTCCTATTATTTTTGTTTTTATAGAATTGCAGTAAGTTAGTTATAAATGGAGCTCAAGTGTTTCGTATCAGAACCGTGTTAACCGTGTCATTAATTTTAATGTGTATTATTTCTCCCACTCCTCGCCTCAACCAGTCATGCGCATAATTTAACACAACCATATGTTGAAAAATACAGTTTCTCTTTTCCATTAGTCGTCTAACCAATGATTCCCAGTCTATGTTCTTAATTTTTAGAAATTCTTCATATTCGAGTTTGTCAATGCCTTCAAAATACGTTTGTTGGTAGCTCTATGTGTAGGAAGATATCTTCGCCAAAAGAGAACAATTTTCAGTTTCCGAAATTCATTGCAGGCAAGCCAGCTATAAAAGGAGAAAAAAAATGAAAAAATTGTAGAAAAATTAAATCTGTTCTTCTCTATGAACTCATTAGATCTCTCTTCGAACAAACAATCAATATGTGAACTTGAATATGTGGATTCGAAACCGACTCTGTGAGATCGAATAAACTATAGGAATACCTGCAAACGCGTACAAAAAACGCAAGCTCAATTATCCTATAATATTAGCTCAAGCCATCACGGAAATAATGTTTCCTGGAAGACGTTGGCTTTTCCAATGTTGTGACAACATCCATTTCCTCAACGTATAATTTGTCCTCAACATTGGGATGGACAAATTAATTTTTCTCTCTTCTCAAATATTTTACTGCAAGCCCATCTTAATCCGTTTTTATAATTTTCTAATAAATTGTTGAACGATTTTCTTAGCTAGGGAATTCTAGTATCACAAAATAATCATATGTGATTTTTCTCTAATGGATGAATGGAGTAGGAGGAAGTTTATGTTTTCCCAATATAAAATCTCCCAAAAAATATTCGGTTTTATTTTCGTCTTCTATATTAGCCTGGCTCTCAAATGTAAATGGTTTATCTGTGACGTCAGTATCGTGCAAGCTGTTGGTATTTATGTTGAAGTTTTCACAGATTTGGCCGGTTACACACTCGACATTTTCTCCTTTTTGGAGCCTTTAGGGTAGATGTTATAATAATTATAATGAACTCCTTCATTTCAGATACCAATATAATTCCTTTATAAAAAAAAAATGAAATGACGTCTCATAAGTGACAAAAAAAGTAAATAAACTGAAAAATATTATTCGAATGGAGATAATCTGAAAAATTTGGTGGTTCCAATTGAACCTGCAACTTCTATATGGATTTCTTGAATTAACCCAAATTATGACATTCTTTAAGAACATTAGGTAATGTATTTAACATTTTCACACATGAATAATATGGACCCTTTTCTGTCATATTTAATTCATGATATGAAAAAAAGGATCATAATTTCTTGTATTATTATAAGGTTCACCACACGCTTTATACATATTCCTATTCTCAAAAACGAACATCAAACTCTCATATATGTATAAACCAAATACAGTCAATATGCCCATGTTTCTAGATTGGCCTCTACAAGATTCTCTATAATTCATTTTTAAAATGTTCCTGATGATTCTCTTTTGGATCACAAATAATGAATTTTGCTGTTTTCTCCACAAAAAATCAATCCGTACCCCAAAGTATCTTCAATGTGCTCTCACCCATGTATAGTGGGCTAATGGCTTAATTCCCTTTATCCCACACTGGACAACTTCAAACATGTTTTCTCTATGTGTTCTTCCCAATGAATACACCCATCAACAGATACACAAAAGAATTTTGTGTCCTATACAATTTTCACATCCTGATTTCCAAGGTTTATATAACCTGGAGCAGAATATTGTGACTGCCTCGTCCGAAAAAAATAAGACTTGTTTTGGATTCGTTCATCATCAATCCATTCAGAGAGAACCAATCTTTCAACATGCAAAATTTATCTTCAGTTTTTTCTATAATTTGTTTCAGACTATTTACCTCAAGTAAAACGTTAGTATCATCTACAAAGTTCGTCAATAAACCATCATGAACTGTCAAAGGAATATCATTTATGTAAACGATAAACAAAACCGGACCGTCAATACTGCCCTGTCTTTCATCTAAATATGAAGAGCAGATGTCTGATTCAACTTTATAATCCCCATTGCTAACAACAACTTGTTGTTTACTATTTGATAGAAAATATCTTATCCAAATAGCTTATCCAATCATTAGCATTTGCTCTTACAACATATTTCTCAAGTTTTGTCAGTAGGATTTCATGATTTACACAATCAAAAGCTTTACTTAGAGCTACGAAAAGTCCTAAGACTAAATCTTTGTTTTTTCAATGATTCAATATTGCATTCACAAACTATTAAATAGCTAAGTAAGTCGATGTACCCTTCAAATATGTTGACCTGGTCTCTTTCCAGTGTTCTGAAAGAGTTGTGGTTCTCAGCTTTCCTTACGTTTCCTCCTTTTCGCTGAGTTGTATTCTCTTTTTCAAACTTCATTTCTATTAAGTAGCTCTGAAGTCAATACATTTTTCACTCCAATCAACTCTTGGATTATGAAGTTTCGAATTTGTAAGGCAACGCATTAATGACCGTAATAAACAACATCTAGCAGCTACTGTAGATAGGACAGCGATCTTACGCGGAATATTATGTGAAAAGCGTTTACATTCGATCAACTGAAGATCACGAGAGGGATTGAAAGTTCATTACTAATGAATAAACATTATCCTCAAGACCTGGTTGACTTCCGAAACCACTAGCTCCTCACATATCTAAACCTGAAGTCGAAAGTACCACTGAAACTGAAAATGACAATGTTTGTTTCTGAATGGGTGTATACCCATATGGACTTTGGGGTTGCCAATGTGAGGGAGCATGTTTAAAAATTATTGAAATAAGCCAAAAATTCTAAAATAACTCATCACTATAAGAGTATATCTAAAACAGAATTATTGAAAATGAAATAAAAATTGTTTTTTTATGAAGAACGCCCTTGCAGATTGCAGGATAGAAATAATATAAACAATAAACGAAGCTAACTGTGAAGATTCAAAGTACAAATCTGAATCTTTCAACAGAAGAATATCTTTCAGTTACGTCTACTTAAAAAATTATATGGTATAATTTATAAGATATGTTCACTATCCTTCCTGCTTTCAGTATTTTTTTTGTCTACAAAATGTTTACGGATCTCATATGGAATCGATCTTAATGTGGAATACTAAATACTATATCCAAATGTGCAATATAATCACATCATCTTTCCATGTCTGTCTTAAGACGAAGTTTTTTGAAGGCATATTCACCTATAACAAAAGAATAAATGAGTTAAACAAGTTCGAAAATGAATAGTTATGAGGAAGGGTACTGGCATATTGGAATATTCCACTTTTGAGCCCTACATAGTATCCCTCCATTGTAATTTCCCTTTCACTTATGAATTCAAACAAAAAGTTATGAGTTTTAAGACATAACAGAATTTTGAAGCATTAGCCATAACTTTGCTTCTCAATGAATAACTTAGTTTTGGAATGTCTCTGGCACTTCAATTGAGCTCAAAAAAGAATCAATTAGAATACAGATGGCAATTATCCTTTTACCGAAATCTTGGTATTCCTTAGTTGAACTCTTATTCTTTATAACTCTACCTCCTCCTCAACAAGACCTTCCTCTGCGGATCTGGTCATCAGGCTAGATTTCACCCTTTTATTCACCCTACTTTGGCAATCTGCTCCTATTATAGTAGGATCTATAACTTTTTCTAAGGCTGGTAACGCCAAAATTCGCTGGGACAAAATAAGTGGAAAGGTGCAGGATCACTTTATCGTTTGATCTTCCTTTACCAAATTTATAGTAGTATGTGTGAATGACCTTGAGCAATTTTTTTGTATTGTGATATATTTTACTATTTTACATGAAAATAAAAACCATTTGATAATGCTGGCGAATCTAAAAATTAAGAGACGCAAGCATTTATTTCGGATGTAACAAAACCAGAATTGTGGCACAAAACTATATGAAGTGGACAATTAACACCCAAGAGTCGCGATTCTCGAAAATCTGAAAGTACAACATAAACGGATTTTGAATTCTTACACCAAATGATCACCGAACAGTGATCACCAGAAAATAATTGATGCATCCTTCACTATTTAAGAGAGACCGAAGGGAGAAACGCTAACTCAAAGGTTATATTTTCTTTGCGGTAATGACGAAGTATAAGAGTCATTTTTGATATATTTATCATTTCAACATTGTTGAACATATTTTACTACAAGATTACGTTTTTTCGCTCAAAGACGGATATGGAAAATTATATAACATGTTGCCTGATAAGCGAGGATGTTGAACATACAGAAAGCAGAAAAAATAACGGAATAGATGTCGATGAGCATCACAAACGAAACCATTTCGATATATGATCAAACCTCTTTCGATTGACAAAACGAAAGTTGATTCCGATTCTTTAATTTTTCTCGGTTTAATCTATTGTCAATCAAAGCATATAAAGTTCAGTCTGAGAAATATATCCGAAATCATAATGAATATAATACAGGGTGGTCCAAGTTGTGACGTCAATAATTTTTTTTTAGATTTCTCCAACCTGGGCGTTTCCAAAAATACCCCATGTATGTTTTACGATTATTTGTAGTTCTCGAGATTTGATTTTTTTTGTGTTTTTTCGAATTTATTATGCCAGCGAGGTTTCGAAAATTCATATCTTTTTATGTAGTTGTTGGTACTCTGCAGATTCTTTTCGTGACATGATCGCCCTGAATGTTGTTTCAATATCAAAATAACGCAACTACCTGAAAATACTCGAAGTTACTCTAAAAAAGCTCGAAAGTAATCTCTTCAGTTTTAAGTAGGATCCACTCGAACATTCAACTTCGATTAAGAAATACAAAGAGGAGCTTCTGGCTAGGTTTAAAAACTTTGCACGCTCCTGAACCACCAAAATCATCAGAAAAAGATAGTATTTTTTTAGCCTTTTTTGTTGTAATCGACTTTCGAAAACTGATAGACGAAAAATCATTGAAATAACATTTTTCTAATTTTTATCACTTTTATGGTAAACTGAACCCCAAAATATGATTTTGAAGTGATTTTTACTGAAATTCCTGTGCAAAAACTGTGGCTGGTGTAGTTTTCACAATGATTTTGGTCCCATCACTGACTGAAAATATGAATATATTTTAAAATTGGTAGTTGTGAAATGACTTGCTTTTGGAAATGAAAATGAAAAGCACAAATTACTAAAAAATAACTTTTTACTACAGGAAATCTCCAAATTCCCTTCCTTCAACTATGAATTCATAATCGTCAAAGGTTTTTGTTTTATTTTCCTTTTCACTTCTAAGATTTTTGTCCCAATTTTGTTGCTTTTCTTCGCTTAAACCAGTTCTTTGTAAAATCCTCTAATAAAAAATCGATTGGGTTTAGGTCTAGCGAACGCTCAGGCCTTTCGATCGGTCCTGCACGCCCAATTCATCTTTATGTAAAAATTAGACGTGCTACCATTATCTCATAGGAATTTCAATTGAAATTACTCTGAAATCACATTTTCAAGTACAATTTACCATCAGAATGATAAAATGTAGGAAAATAACTTGAATCGTGTTTCAATGATTTTGAACCTATCCGCCTTCGAAGGCCGATTACAGCAGAAAAGGCGGATAAAGTACTATTATTTCGTTATGATTTTCGTAGCTTAGAACCGTGTGAAGTTTTTGAACTCAGCCAGAAGCTGTTCGAGTGAATCCTACCGAAGACTCAAATTCTAACTTTCAAGCCTTTTTTGAGTAACTTTGAGTGATTTCAGGTAGCTGAGTTATTTTTATTATTGAAACAACATTCAGGGAGATATAAAAAAAATCTGCAAAATACACACTACATAAAAAGATATAAATTTTTGAAACCTCGCTGGCATAATAAATTGAAAAATGACAAAAAATTGTAACTTGATAACTACAAAAATCGCGTAACATGCATGGAGTGTTTTTGGATACCCACAGATATGAGGAATCTAAAAAAAAATTATTAAAGTCACCACTTGGTCCACCCTGTATAATCATTATATCCTTCCGATAATTGTGTTCGTTCCTATTCTCCTAAGTATTCAATCTTACAGAACTCTCTAGCATAACGATAATTCATCACGGAATCCATGGTCTCTGATTGGGTGGAATAGTTTTTGTTTTGAAAAAGGGAGAAGAAGCTAACCTGGGATCGCTCCATAGAGAATTTTCTATACTATAACCGCCAAGAATAGGTATCCTGCTGTGATTGCGGCGGAGGCTTTTATCTTCTAAATTCTTCTTCTTCTTTCCGGTCTATATTTCCTGTGACGTAGATTGTCAACTGTCTCGCCATCGCTTTGGTGGACGTCCGATCGGTCTTCTTCCATGGGGTTTGTTGTCCCTGGTGATCCTTGCCATTCTGTCTGGCCTCATTCTGTCCACATGCTGGTTCCATTCTCTCCGCCTCTTCCTCATCTTTCGACCCACATCGTCTGTTTGGCATTTCTCTCTAATAGTAGAGTTCCTCTGCCTGTCAGCCAGTGTGTATTCCGTTTTTGTTCTCAGGGTCTTAATTTCAGTTGTTCGTAGTATCCTCTTTGTAATAGACGTTTCAGCTCCCGTCTCCGCTTCGTATGTAATCACTGGTTTCCTAAATTAAATACAACAATCAATTTGAAAACATGTTTTATCTTCCTTAGGAAAAATTTCGGTATATAGACTATTTTACGAATTCATTTAGAAAATCTCAGAATATTAATATGCTTCTGAATATGTATGAATGAATTGGAGTAATTGAACCCTTGCCGCAAGAACCCCAATAACTCTATACAGCATAAATTGTTTATATGTTTGGATATTCTTATTAACAGTGATGTTTAGAAGGCCCCTGTCAGAGATCCGCCATAACGGCGACTAAATGTGCACGAATTCCGCTATGAAAATATTCGCTATTATACAGATGTTTCCTTCATCCGTAATAATTTTGATTCAGTTACAATTTATCAAACGAGTGACTGGATACTATAAACTCATCATCTGGGATTATCTCCACAGGCCGACATATCCCCCTCACCCCTGTATTTATAATTGCATTAATAACTCTCACATCTTATGGTTACGCTCAACACGAACCTTTCAATCTCTTGTTGATCAGTATGGGTACGTTTTTATTTTCATCGAAATGATTAATCGATTAACCTCTATCTTTCTCTTCTCTGCTGGCGAACAAAAGAAGAGAGAGAGAGAGAGGGAGATACACCGATTAATCAGTTCGATGGAATTAAAAACGCACCCAATCTTACTTCATGTTGTGGTTTTGTTTGCCTTAGATCCGCTATTAGACAACTCATTTTGACTGCATATAGCAGTTGACTCTCATTTTTGGACCACATTTCCTGAGTTAACTGCTAGATATCAGTTAAAATGGTCTTATTATTGTTTCCTTCCTCTTAGTCGGCAGGGAGATGAATATTGGCATTTTGACTACAAACTCCATCGGATGTATGACTTCATGTCATACGTTGATATCAAACTCCTAACAAGCATCAATTTGCAATCCGAAAGAAAAAACATGCGAAAGTAATATTTCGGTTGAGACATGGCAGCCTCTAATCATTATAATACCACGTGTACGAGTAGTATTTCTAACAGGTAAAAAGTTCTTTTACAAGTGAATGAAAAACTGGAATATTTTATTTCATATAAATTATTATATCAAACTAACGGTGAAACTTGCTCCTGAAAATCTAGACATTCTAGACTATAGGGAACTACCGCTGAATGGCTTACTGTATGATAGACACAGTTATTTTTGAACTCGGAACACATGGATTGACCGTGCACTGTAGTATTCCTAATCAATCAGTTGAATGCCTAGTACATTCCAAGATTTTATCAAGAAAGATATGAAGATGCCCTATTAATATGGATAAAATTCCGGAACTAAATTTTGATGTTAACTTCCACGGTGAAGCATGTTGAGAAATAGAAGCATAAAATGAAAAGGAATATTCTTTCTTTTATGACACTCTTCCATAATCATTGTTCTAAATAATCAAGACTTCTCGTTGACATGAACAACTACAAATAGTGCAGGAACCCACCCGTATTATGCGGTATGGTTTACAGAATTAGGTAAATGAATATTTGAAATCAGATTGTGCGGAACCTTGAGACGAAGCTGTTAAGTTATTCATCGATATCATTGAGGAGCATTCATTACAGAAGGAAAAACGTAGTATGAATTCGAAGACTTAACTTGATGGATACAGTATGCATACAAAAACTTTCATTCTCATTCAGTTTATACCAGTATTTATTCCTACAATTTTGTGGTCAGTTCATATAACAAGAGCGTAAAAATCACAAAGGTATTGCAGGGCCGTGGCAAGGGTACGGCAAGGTTGGGCAATGCCCACCCTTGAAACACTATTGCCCTACCTTAAAAAGCATAAGCTGAATATTAAAAAAATCGTGAGGTCAATGAAAGGTTTGACTGCTCTACCTTCAATTTCAATTGCCTTACCTCTAAGTAAACTGTAGCTACGGCCCTGGGGTATTGAAAATTTATATTGATTTCTGTAAAATTTATAAATATTTGTAAATAATAACATTCATTTCAATTTCAATTGCCCTACCTTTAAGTCAACTGTAGCTACGACCCTGGGGTATTGAAAATTTATATTGATTTCTGTAAAATTTGTAAATATTTGTAAATAATAACATTCATTTCAATTTCAACTGCCCTACCTTTAAGTCAACTGTAGCTACGACCCTGGGGTATTGAAAATTTATATTGATTTCTGTGAAATTTGTAAATAATAACATTCATTCATTGATGGCAGTATATTAATTAATATTTTATATCATATGTATAATACATAAAATGTTTCTACTATGAACACAAAAAATAGTTTTCCCTACATTTTTGAATCATTTGATACAAAGAATTACATTGCTTCTACAAATTTCATATGTACATATTTAAAAAAAAAATTATTGAATAATTTTATAACTCGTTAGATAAAAACTGCATAGGATAACTTATAGTTCGTCAGATTCATTACACAACAAATATATCCATAGTATAAATGCCAGGTGGATAATTAATGATCAAGATATGGAATGCTAACAGCCCCGATTTCATGAAAATCCACTACAAAATAAACATCATGTGTATGGATTGATTCACCTGATCAACCGTTGTCAGTTGATATGTTATGTGGCTTATTAAATTCTTTGAATCAAAAGTAAATAATATGTATACTGATTGGTTTTGTTACATATTACAATCAAATTTTGGACGATCATTCAAAAGAAGCGACGATAGAACTAGAAAATGTATTGCTTTGAAATATATATCAAAATGCCCGACGGCTCGTGATCCATTTGATAATTTGATGCAATTTGAGATTTATCACTTGGATATGGCAGTATGATTATTTGCCTATATACACTGAAAGAAAAATCTCAGTTATATTGAATAAACCTATGTTTCTTCCGAATTTGTTAACAATAAGTAAATAATATTCACAATGAATATGGCTGAATCAATAAAACTGTTTGTAATATGTTTTGATATTCTCTATAATCAAAGCATTTGTTACTGCAATATTCAGTTATTACAAAGAAAAGAAGTTAACGATAGATAATTTGTTCATTACAGAGATTCAAATATTTTTCATCAATAAGTTTTGGTATCTATAAAAAATGAGGTGTCTATTAATAAATACATATTTACGTTTATTACGATCGGGGTTGTGCAGAGTCACCTCATATCGTGTTCAGGCTCGTCGATTATCGTGTGTGGTTTCAATAATGGATAGTATCCGATCGTTCCATGAGGTCTGATTTTTGTGTCGAGGCTCTTAGCGTTCATGGTGATATTGAATTGGAATTGTTAAAGAAGAGGAAACAAATCAGGTATGTATACACTATTAATGTTTTCTGACCTGTTCACGATATGGGTAAATAATGCATCAAAAACCTTCTAAATGTGAATTTCGCGAAGACATGTCGAAATTTGGTTATAAATTCATTATGACTCAGGTATACAAAAGCAGTATTGTAAACCAATGAATATTAAGATAATTGACTCTGATTATATTTGTGAAACATGTTTCACAACTGATTAATTTTTCAGAAAATGGAATGAATCCTTTCCAACTGCCAAAGGAGATATACCTATGAGAAAGAAGAAAACTGAATGAGATGGGGCCTCGTACAGGAAATATGGTTCAAAAAAGGCTTGAACTCAACGAAACATATTTCTCGTGTGGATTCTATGCAATTTGAATTGATAAGAAACACCAAATTTAATTGATTGTATTTACGAATTCTCAAATATTCTCCTCTGTTGGAGCTATTCTTCAGGAAAAAAGTGAGTCAGTGACTGAATTTATTGTTTATTGTTATTTTCAGAATAGCTCTCATTTCTTGTTGCAAAACTGTCATGACATTTTATTCCTAACTTATTTGTGGTAAATATGAAGATATCAGTTAATGTTTTCATGAAACATAAAAATATGTACTGCTGCATTTATTCAGTAAATGGACTCTTCATTTAATTGTTATCAATGAGGAAATACGGCTTGTCGTACAATACCAACTGTCAGCAGTATAACCGCCTTCTGCATCCAAAATGAAGAATCGGAAGGTAGATGCATTTCTCGCGGGTGTTCTGTCGTTTTCCGGTGAACCTGGCCATTGCAGCTGTTAAGGGTTTTATTTCCACTTTTTGTAGGTGCCACATACTTTTTAGTTGTCTAGATAGTGGCTCATACTTCGCTATTTTTTCCCCGTCTCAGAGAGGTTTTGATCTAGTGGCACCGCAAAATCAATGATGTACGCTGTTTTTTTTCCTTTAAACCACACCACCATATCAGGTCTGTTATGCTCCACACCTCGGTCTGTAATTACGGTAGGGTCCCAGTACACTGTGGTGGTCTCGTTTTCTTGGATCGTTTGCGGGGCGCTTATATGGTGTGTCGTTAAATGATGTAGGAGGCCCTCCCTCAAGCACAACAGCGGATGCACTTTTTTTCACCATGCTGTTGTGGCGGGCAAGATATTTTGTGCCAGCTATTGCCGAGAATCCTGAGGACAAATGTTGTAATGTCTCTTCTGCTTTGCAACATAACCTACACTTCGTTGAGTCGACTTGTTGTTTCATAATAACCTCAGTGTATACGCGTGTTGGCACAACCTGGTCCTGTATCACGAAGAATGTTCCCTCCGTTTGGAGGAACAGGTAGCCTTGAGTGGGGTAACTGTTCGAGCTCATTGGTTCAGGCTGGCGTAAAACCTCCCTTGCAGAGGTTTGAACTGCCAGTTCTGTCTCCACCTCTCACATAGTTCTTCAGGTGCAGGTTCTTGGATGTTGTTTTCCCCTGGTTGAGCGAGATAGTAACGTTGTGCTGCTACCCATTGCTGAACAGGTAAGTTTCTTTTTACGAAGTAGTTTCTTACTTTTCTTTCTTCTTTCAGTTAGGCACACTCCAAGCTACACAGTCCACAACCTTCCTCTCTGCGCGGTGAGTATAGCCTCTCTATCGCCGAGTTCGGGTGGAGCATGCCGTTCTGCGTTCAGGTGATTCTGATTTTCTGTCCAGCCTCTCCAACTCTGTCCTATACCTGGTAAGACTTCCAGCGGTGTACACGAATACCGGTATTGCCCAGATGTTACTGGCCTCCATTTTGTTTTTGGCTGACAATTGTGTAGTAAGAATTCTGCGAATTCTATTCATGAGCTGATCTTCCGTTTCCATCTTGTTTTCTTACTGTCTGATTTAAAATGTCTGCTGCACACAGAATACTTATACCTTTCCTCTTCTGCTAGCTTGGGTATTTTCCTTCCATCCGTCAAGTTTATATTTTCTTCCTCAGCCAATTTACCGCGTTTAACGTTTTCGTCCTCTAGATATTTATTTCAGGTCATCTATGTAGAATAGGCGACTGAGCTTGTTCCTTGCATCCATGTTGTAACTAAATGCAGATCTATTCAGCACATTACTGAGGGGATTCAGCGCAAAAAAGCCACGGTGGGCTTAGACCATCCCCTCAAAATATTCCTCTCTTTATCTTTATTCCTGTCGTTCTGCAGGCAGTTGAATTATTGTTTCATGTCAGCGAGGTGAGCCAGATAGACATCAGGCACTTTAGAAGTTTTATCACTTCACGATTGACTTTATAAATTTCAAGTACTTCAAGTAGCCATGAGTGGGGATCAGAATCAAACGCTTTTTGGTAATCTATCCAGGCGACTGCTATGTTCTTCAGCTTTTTTCCCCTGCTTAGTGATGGCATTATCGATTCCTTACTTCCGCGACCTTTCTTCTTGCATCCATTCTGCTCCCAGCACATGATGTTATTGGTTTTGACGTGGATATTAATTTTGTGGCCAATGGTTGACGTGAGTATTTTATAGAATGCGGGCAGACATGTAATTGGTCTGTAGTTTTTCGGTTGCGTCAGGTCTCCTTTCTTAGGTATCATGAGCGTCATTTCCATGGTAAAGTATAATCAGGAATTATAGTTGGATTTTTTTTTGCCCCTGAATGAGCTGTCTCAGCTCTTTGTGGGTCTATGTTAGTGACTTCCACCAGAAATTAAATTTCATCATATCGTTATTCAAAATAGAATTTTTTCCATGACGACTTCAGAAAAACTTTACGACAGATAAACATCACCTCGAAATGGTAGCAAAAACAAAAGAAACATAGAATTATGTCATCTTGGATTTGCATAAAATCATGTATGGTATATTCTGTATTCTGTGAGAATCATGGAACAGATTGAACTACACTAAGTCCATTTATTCTGTTATCTGTGACTACACTCAACCACACCCAGCTGCACTGAGAATTGAAAGTCATTGGGGTTGGTGTAGTTAGTGTAGTTCATGCAGGTACAAGGAACAAACCTATATTTTCTGTAGATATTGCTTTGTTTTTGCAATAGACAGTGTCACCACAAACCTCACATACTCTTTCTGGAATAATCGAATCCGCCATACTACACAGATAGGTCTTTGATTTCAGAGATTTGTCTCTAGTAACACATCGCAACAATCTTCTCGAACAATGCAATTGAGTATTAGATTTTGTTGGTGGTTAACGTCCATGTTTATAAATTCAACAAGGTTTCTCAGGAATTTGGACAGTAATTTATCAGAATCTATTAGTACATTACCGACGTTTCGAACCTTTTATCAAAAGTTTCATTCTTCTTTTGAGGTTGCTCTGATCAAATGTCAAAATAATATCAGCTGTCAGCATAAATTTCCGAACGTAAATTTTGTGACAGGTGAATTTTTGTACCTGGGCCGATGGTGCTGACAAAAACTCACCCAACCGTCACGTCGCCTAGTGCGCGCACGCCAATGCTAGTAATGAGACCCGGTGACGGTGACAAAACGCTACGGTGACAAAACGTCACCAGTGGGCCCACAGATAAATTATTATTGAAATGTAAATTAGAGGTTCACATAATTTTCTAAATAATGTCATATCCGACATGTATCTCATGTTTTCCAGTTCTGATTGAATATAATTGAAGATGCACTATATGAAAACGTATTTTGATGGCTATAATGATCATTAAATTCATATCGCAACTAATACCTGATTCCAGTACGTTGAACAAAAGGTTGAAGAAGGGA
Organism: Myrrha octodecimguttata; assembly: GCA_958510865.1. Classification (NCBI taxonomy): domain Eukaryota; kingdom Metazoa; phylum Arthropoda; class Insecta; order Coleoptera; family Coccinellidae; genus Myrrha; species Myrrha octodecimguttata. The sequence goes on along the minus strand of OY294064.1, from coordinate 1,393,883 downwards.
TACTGAAATATAGATCATAAAATATGTTTTTCGTATTGGAATAATGATTGGAAAAACTGGTTATGGAAGTCTAGATATAATTATCAATTATTTATGTCAACTATTCACTAACATATAAAATTTTCCTATAAGAAATTGAAAAATAATGAATATTCAAATTCACAGAGTTCATAATCACAGGTTGGGAATCGAATTCATAAAACAGTAAGAATGAATAATATACTAAATCGTCATATTGAAGGAATTCTTTGTCATGATACATGCAAAATAAATGTGGCTATGTCAGATGTTATCAATCTGTTATCTATTGTCATTCAGGGCAAACTGAATGAACATCAAAGTTTGAAGTACCAATTTATCATCTTTCGATAATGATCTTGATAATTGGTAAAAGAATATTCCAGTATCCCGGTTCTTGTTCGGATGATTCGGATATGTGTTATTCTGTCCTTTATGTGATATCTGAACTAATCAATCCGCTGATACATCCTTTGATTCAATGGGCTCGTCAGATGCAGATATTTCTTCTATTGCATACTTTTCATTGCGATGTTCAGTCTCTATTTTGATAGGCTTCAAATAACTGAGCCTCACTGTGTTTTCGACGTTGGCCCTGTAAAAATACACAGATTGTGAATTTGATTCATGAATCATAGAAATATTTTTCCGCATTATGCAATCGAAATTCTACCCTGTCTAGAAAAGGAGAACTGAACAATCAATATCGCGTGATTCATTCAAAAATAAAGCAACATAAAAGTTGCCAAAACGGTTATATTTTCACGTATTGATCGCGGCGAACGCATTTTTGCTTGGGGATAGGGATATTTGGCGATCTTCTCTGCATAAAGTCCTCATGAAATTCTGCATGAACCTCCAAGCTGACATATTATTTTTCAATCAAGTACTATATTTCAATTCGATCCAATAAATTTTTTTGCTGAATTTCGGGTCTGCATCGAATAACATGATTTTTGTCAAGTGAGTATCTGGAAAGTTGACGGATGCTATTCACTGTCTCTTCTAAACAATCATCACATCTCAAATTTGAGTGTTCCTATGTTGTGAAATCATTTTTTACGCGTTTGTTCTGGGACACAGCGCGTTAACCTCCAGCGCTAATGTCTACAATTTTCGATTTTTGTGCCGAAAGTGGTCCATTGCGATTAGGTTGGACTCCCTCAAGAAGAATCCTTGATCCAATCTAATTCTGTCCGGCACACATGAATACTTAGTTTAGGGGCAGAAATCGAACGTTTTAGAGTTATGCAGAAACTTTCAAGGTAGTTCGACAATATGTCAATAATTGTTTGAAGATCTACCTGTTGGGACATTTGAAGACGGATCGAAAATTTTCCTGATTTTTGTTGAATAAGCTGGAGTTATCAGAGACAATAGATTAGATAACGATATTTATAATGTTTCAAATATCAATCTGTACATTATTCTCTTTCGGAATATTGGGAAAGATATGTAAAATTTCGCTGATAATTGAAAATTTGGAGATTAAATCCTCAATACCTCAGAAAATACTAAAGCGATCAGATTGAAACTTGATAAGTAGTGGTGGAATACCGACGAGTTACAGCGCAAATTTCCGCGAGGATGGTATTTCTTTCAGGAATCTTTTTTTCCCGAGAAAATGTTCATCAGATTTCAATGAAATTTGACACGGGCCTTCAAGGCGAAATTTAACAATAGTGATTCAAATTTCAGTTTGATCCTTTATCTGTTTTCAGAGATATTGGATTGATTCATGTCAGATTTTGTATAGCTATTCAAAACTTTGAGATTTTTTCCTCAATATCTCGAGAAGATCTCTGGCTTTCCGAATGTTAAATGTTTTTTGAAGAAGACCGACACATCATTTTCTGCAGAGCGGAAAAAATGTTGGTGGATGTGCCATATATGAAGGAAATGACACTAAGTACTTCCAAAATGTCGGAAATAGGGCGCATTCAATGTTCTGCAATTGGAGATGGGGTGAATATTGATGAAATCATAACAATAAGAATCTACAGGCCTCCAATCGGTAACAATGATTTCTTTTTTCGAAAAAATTAATACAATTTTGAACAATTTGCAACCTGAAAAATAAACGATTTTTTTCTTCACGAATTTCAATATTGATCTTTCAACATCGAGTGAAAATCAAACAGACTACACTAATAGACTGACATCTTATAGCTTACAGCAAACAAACTTTGAATATACCAGAATAACACCAACATCAAGCTAATGTATAGATACAATCTTCCCAAACTGTAACCAAATCAACTATTCAGTAGAAGTCATAAACTCTGAAATTTCAGACCACAATGCGCAAAAATAAATATATGGAACCATGAAGAAGACAAAAACAACATATACAGGAGGCAATTCACATCCCACATAGGAAGTTATTAATATAGAAGAAGAGGATGTAAACAGACAATGGATGGCATCCTATTAAAGTTTCTTGAATTATTCAATGACACATTTCCAAACAATAATCAAGGAGAAGAAGGAAAACATGTTTCAACCAAAAATATCCAGGAATCGTGGTTATAATAAGTAAACTAGACATCTTGTTTGTGCTGAGTACTGAAAAACCGATTTAAAATAATGGAATCGAACGAAACACAAAATAATCAGATTTCAATAAGACATAAAACAGATTAATCTGAAACAGTGATATAAAGTTTGGATAAAAAAACCAAGACAGTTTAGAGTATTGTGAATTATGTCAAGGGGGGAGTTTGTCAGTGAACCACCAATAACAGAAAGTCCTTTAGATATTGCAAATTAATTAATAATAATGATGTTTATTAATATAATCAAAGGACAACAACAATGCTGTAACGACAGATAATCACAAATAATCCATGAATTTAATAAACACAAAAATGACCACAAAAGGGCCAGGCACTTGTGCGCGGTAAATATGAATTTCTGAAATATTTACGTGTGAGTTATAATTATGTTTTCAAAATCCTAAAGAATCTACAAAAAAAATGAAACTTATGTGAAGGTGAGTGCTACTTCAATTTAAAGGCAAGATACAAAACTCGATAGGAAACTCTATACGAAATTATATATGTTCCAGAAGACAGTCCAAAAAGTCCATCCCTGATGTTTAATCCAATGTCTTATATGGGTAAAGCAATGAATGCAATGAATGCAATGCAATGAATGTTCCATAAACGCTGTACAAAATGAAAAAGGAAACTATACAACAAACAAACAGAACCCAAAAATCTGACCAAAAATAAAAACGGCAGTGATTGGAATTCCAACAAGTATGGTGACGACCTCAATTCATGAGATAATAAAGCTTATAACATACATATTGCACAACTCGATCAAGAATGGTGTATTCCCTGAAAGACTTGAGCTTGCACTAATAAAACCAATTTTCAAAAAGAACTCTTGAAAACTATAGTCCAATAAGTATCCTCTCATCTTTCTCAAAAATACATAAAATAGTTATGGCAAAAAGAGTAATGCAATTTCTAGAAAAATGCAACACACTAAGAAAAAACCAACCTGGGTCTATAAAAGGCAAATCGACGAATTCTGCCATTTCACTTCTTGAACAGGAGTATGAGAATGATGCTGTGCAATCAGCTTGTTTTGTCGCGTTTTGATTATGGTGATGTAGTATATGGTTCTTTCATAAATAAGTGCGGATTCAGTCAGTTCAGAATCGGTGTTGCCGTCGCGTTCTCAATTTAAGGAGATCTGTCCCAACATCTGGCCACATAAACTTGAGATGGCTTTGAATGGATAACCGTAGGAGACAGCACTTAATGTGCTTCGTTCATAAAATAATTAGATCAAAGCAACCCTCATACTTATACAATAAAATGAATTTTAGACATAACGTTCATTCAGTGAATACAAGAGGACAGTTAAATATTGATATTCCCCGTCATCACACCACAAAGTTCAAAAGTTCATTTTCTTACCAGGCACCTCTTATTCATAGTTGTATTGATAACAGCGTCAAATTCAAATCAATCAGTGGCTTTCGAGTTCATACCAGAAACTCAATTTTACTCGGCCTAGTTTCTAACTCTCACTTGGATATATTTACTTCGCTATAATTATGTATGTAATTGTAAACATTTTGTTTGTTACATTGAGTGCATTGTATTTTCTTTTTTTTTGTCTCTCAGAAGGTTAAGGTATTATTTTTGATAGGTAAAAGTGTAAGAATAGCTTCTAGCTAAACTTTCACCTAATAAAGACGATTTATTATTATTATTCTCCAGTTCATCACGAAAATCGTCTTGAGAGGAAAGTAACCATCTTTGGACTATATCTAGATCGCTCAAAGACATATGACAGTGTCGATCATGATACACTGTTGGAAATATTGGAACAAAAGGGAATTAGAGGACAGCAACTAGAATGGTTCATATAATATCTGACATAACGTGAACCGAGAGTGTTGATAACCGAAAGAGGTGAAGAAATAAAATCGAACAACAGCATCAAACAAGGTATACCACAGAAAAGTGTATTACGATGTATACTATTTTTGTTGTACATAAATGACTTAATAGGGGTTACAATGCAAGAATTGATGGTACTTTCTGCTGATGTATTGATTTCGGATACAAACCAATTCACCAAGACAACAAATATTTATATAAAATAGAGGAATGGCTGAAGTCTCGCAAGCTCACACTGAACACAGAAAAAACATGTGCTTCAGAACAAAACAATCAACACAAATTATACCTGAAGAGATAAAATTGATGAAATTACTTCAAACTTCAGAGAACAACGAAATTTCTTGGAATAACATCAGATTAAAACCGTTCAAGGGAAGAACACATAAAAAAACAAACACCAGCTGAAACTCAGTTTGCTTTACAATCAGGGTATTATCCAAATACTTAAGAGCAAACAATACTACGTGCTGGTAAATTACGGCTAGGCAATACAGCCACATTCACCCCGTCAAAATCTCAAGGGAAGGCACCTGCACTTGGTTTAAAGCTTTAACGTTGCCAATAGCTGCGTGGAATATTAAAATTCGGGGTCATTCTGCAGGCTTCAGAGAGTATTTATTGAAATTTTTTTTTGGGTGTACTTGATTCTTTCGTGAGAATGTGCAATGTTAGTAATTTTCCATTTTTCACTCCATTTCAGTTCTTATTGTCCCGAAAATTCTTGGATATAAAAAAGGCAACATTGCGCATTCTTACAGTTTTTTTCAACCATTTGCACCAAAAAAATTCTTTGAAAAAAACGAACTGTAGTCTCCAGAAGCCACCCTGTTATATTCGAGAAATTGTTTGCTCCTAAGCATGGAACTATACAGAATTGTTTATTCTGCAAACTTCTAAAACTAGAGGTCCACTGTACATATAACCCAAATATCACTCACAGTAACAGAGAAAAATTTCCGCTTTTCTTGTTCAAGATATTCAGACCGCACCTGAACTCGAATTGGGGCCGCATAAATTTCGCGGCCCTGGTGTACTTATAGTTTGTAGTTGATCAGGGTCCTTCGACAGCATTCGCTGTGCTTGTTTGTTCCTATATGAGGGTTCCGGCCAGCCTGGCCATGCTGCCGTGTATTTCGCGCACTCGAGATACATTTTCGATATTCCCACGGTCAATAAGGACGTATTCTGTTGGGGGCGGATGACGGATCGTTTGGAAGAATTTATGTTGGTTTTTTTCGTTGGAATATTAACTAACGGTTGTTGTTTCTCAATGAAATATCAACTAATTTGAAAAGAATTAATTGTGTAGTACGACAATATAGTTTTTTGGGGAGGGCGCGCGACCCAGCGGCCCTATTGAGCAACACCAACTGGTGAAGAATATTATTGGAGATATCTTTTTTCATAAAATATTCCTTCATTCAGCAGAAATACTGAAAGTAGATATGAAATCTTCATAAAGATAATCCTCATGCCTATACCTCATGTGATAGAAGTTTCGGATGACACAACTTCCAATTTTACCAAGTAACGAGTTTACAGTTCGAAAAGCATCAGACTCACCTATATCCTCCCTCATCTGCTATGTAATTGATTATAAATGCTACGCCTTCGGGATCCAGAAATCCATAACGTCCTACCACGCTGCCATTGGATAGTTTCTCTTCGCTTCTGAACTGAACATTGTTAGTATCTGGATCTTCAATATCGTAGCCAAAAGCATAGGTACCGTAGCCGTCTGAATCACGAAAATTATAATTATTCCACTCAACTTGGCTCAGTCGTCCCCGTCCATCTATTGTAGGAACTATAGCACCATCTCTAGGCAGAATGTAGCAGCAAAAAGCCTGGGGATGAATTGAAATGATAAGTTACCTAAGAACGCTGCAAATTTTTCAGTTCAAGATTATCTGCCTATATCAAACATGTAAATTAGATAGTAGAACATAGCGATTACAGCACGAATTCCAATGATGAATTATGAATTCGGAAATACCCTTGGAAATAATGAAACAACCGCTAGGCAGGGACGGGCCTAAGGGAGGGGATGGGCGGACGATCCCCCACAATGTTGAACTGAGTTGGCAAATTTTCAAAGCAGTTGGCAGATTTTCAAAGCAGTTGGCAGATTTTCAAAACAGTTGGCAAATTTTCAAAGCATTCGAAAAACTTTCAAGGCTGTTGAAAAAATTTCAAGGCAGTCAAAAAAAATTTCAAAGCGGTTGTAAAAATTTCGATGGATGGGATTGAAATACATATTTCCAAGACAATTGTGAAATATGAAGGAATTTGAATCTTTCAAAAATAAACCGGATAAAAGCATGCAGACAAGAGTAAGAGCGGGTATATGAAATAACTCCACCTGTACAAATTCGTGATTTGTGTTGACATATATTCAGGGTTTTTAGTCCGATATGTATAGCCGGAAATAAATAGTAGTCATCCCAATACCAAGTATTTCAAAAGATGAAACATTTTTCTCCTTTTGCGTTAACTCTTAGCAGGTACCGAGTTGTATATTTTTCAGTTACGCCGCATAGACTATGTCATCAAAATCCATCTGGTATCATCAATTTAAGCTGTTTTTATCAGTCGGGCAGAATTCATCATTACGCTCTACGTACATTGTGTTATAGTTTTGCGAAATAACAGCGTGAAAATATATGAAAAATGAACCGAAAAGGATTCGCTTTGGCTCAAAGATGTAAATTAGGACCAGGTACTTCCTCTTCGAATGAGATTTTTTCGTGCATGTTCTGGAGAACACCGTGCAATCGTTTAGTCCAAATGTCTGTAACTTTCGAATATTCTCCCGAAAATGTTCTAAAACAACTAGGTTGGACTCACTGATGACGAATCCGTTGTCAAAATCGATTCTATCCGAAGGGCCGGTCGTCCGTCTGGCCGATGACACGATAAATGTCGAACACAGGAAGCTAGCGAGTTGAAACTTTCAGAGCAGGTCGCGCATCGAGATGTGGCAGTTAGGTTCGATAATGGGTTGAAACGGCCAAATTTTTTCGGAGTTGTAATCGCTTGAACTTTCGAGATTATTTCTCATTAATTCTCATCGCTTGAGCTCCATATTTCAAAGAAGTGTACTAAATTTTAGTTTGACACGATTATAATTCTTGGGGATATTGAAAAAAAATTATGACAAATTTCGTGGTTTCTTTCTCGATTTTATTTCTTTCGGTATATCTCGAAAAATACTGATTCAATCATAAGGAAACTTGGCAGCTAATTTGTGAATGCTTATATTCAACTTTGTGCAGAATTTCGTGATGATCTTGTCATGAGAAAATTGTCAAAAAAAATTTTTGTATCAAATTATTCAATATTTTGCGATTTCCTGTTCATATTATCCTCATGAAATTCTTTCTTCAAGCTGACATTTTTTTAGAGTACTGAATTTCGATTCGATCCAATCTGTATTTTCACAATATGTATTTCCAAAAATGAAGATTGAAAAGCCAGAATGTACGTGATTGACAAAATGACAACTTGAAGGCTCATGCAGAATTTCGTGAAGATAATATGATTAGGGGTTTACCAGAAGTTTACCAATACGTGAGAAGATGACGGTTTCAGCAACGAATTTGAATATGCGCTCAAAAGCTGCTTTCTTCACGTCACGTGCTTTTTTCATTTTAATTTTCATTTCAAATATTTCGATAGATTATTTGTTTAATAAGGTACCATACTTTTCATCTCAATAAATGTTGAGTGATTCGGTTATTTTTCACTTATTTCTAAGTATTGCACCTTATATATAGTAATAAACGTCATTGGATAACCTTCGGTAATCTATTCCTTCAACGTACAGTTGGAAAATTTTCGATATTGCGGAAATAACGTTAAAATTCCAAATAACAACGATATTTGGCACATTTTTTCCTGATATCTCCGAAACTAAATATTGGATGGAATTGAAATATGGAACATTGTTGTTAAATACTGACTTTAAGGTTTGTGCCAAATTCCATTGAAATTCAATCGATATTTTCAAAAAAAAAAATTTGAATAAAATGTTTCTGAAATCTACACGAAATTCCGCTCTGAGTTGCGCGTTGGTATTTCAAAACTGTTCATGAAGTTTCAATTTGATCGAGTCAATACTTCATAAGATATCAAGGAATTAACCTCAAAATTTCAATTGGCCTAACTCCGAAACCGATTCTATCCATTAACGAACATAGCCGAGGTAATTGGACTCCAAACCTAACATGACAATTTCAAGTCACCAAGTCTTTTCCTTCGAAAGTTACCATTTTCGGCTCAAAATTCGAAAATTGCAGACATCGTGACGAAATGAAAACGTGCTGTTCCCTAGAGCAAGCGCGTAAAAATACCCCTGTAGATTTCTGGAGGAAGCCAGAATTGATTTTCAAATGTCAATCCGTACTCACCAAGTCCTACTATTACTATGATATATACAGTTATACAGTATATCCTGAATTTTTCTGGGTGAAGTTGTTCGCCATGCCCGAAGAAAGTACATTTCGTGGCTGATATCCTAATAAAGAGTATACATATGAAGCGGAAGAATAAAACGTTCCAAAGCCACTGGTATTGCTACAATCATTCATGAAGACACTGTACAAGGATTAGAAATACCGGCATGCTCACCAATATAACAATACACGAAGAATTATTTACACAGGATCGATGTGGGTTAACCCATTTTCCGTTATCGACCTCGATGATTTATTGTTTAATTGAGGCAGTTATGTAATTAAATCTTTGTCGATTAATTCACACCTATATAAAAATCTCACTGCTCTTTGTTCAATTTGGAGAGAAGAATGGGATCAATTCGATGGGAAGATGTAACATAATTTTATATTGAAACGTTTCAAAACGCAATTTTTTTCGACTATATTTAAAATTCTTGCATATTTGTTTCAGCGGAAGGTCTTGCTCATTCTGTTACATTATCTGGTGCAAGCGAATTTCGGAAAGAGGAAGAGGTCTTCAATGTACATGAAGCCTTTTCCATATGTGAATCATGCAAACGCCAAATTATTCAACCAGTGGAGATGAAACTCTCATGGCGTCAGATGACGTTAGGATTTCACGAAACTCTCGAAACCTGAGATTTCTTGTCTCGATTTCGAGGCGAGATCGAGAAAACACTTCGAGATTTCTCATTCCCGAAAAAAATATATGTACTGCAATAAATCACAGCTCTTAATACTTCAGAAAAGAGAAAATCAAAATTCTAGAAAAGCACTGACGTAAGGTCAGGAGCATTTACGCGCTTGTTCAAATTCTAACGATTAGAGCAACACAAAATCTTGCACCTAGTTGCGTGTCGGTATTCATCACCTGATTTCGAAGTTTCAATCTGATTGAATTCGTTCTTCGTGAGCTATTGCGCAAATAACGTCAATATTCTAAATAACAACGAACGTTTGGCATATTCTTCTCCTTATATCTCCGGAAATGAATATCGGATCGAATTGAAAGTTGGATCATTTTTTTCAAATACTAACTTTGCGTTTTGTATCAAATATCGTTACAATATAATCAATATTCTCAGAGGAAAAAAAAAGTTTCATGAGAAATTTCAAAAATTTTCGAAAAAACATTTCTTTCCTACAATTGGATCTACACGCAATTCTGCACTTAGTTGCGCGTTGGTATTCCAAAAGTGTTTACGAAGTTTCAATCTTGTAGATTCAGTACCTCATGAGATATAGAGGAAAATATTCGACAGATTTCATCCATTAACGAACATATTTGGACCTAATCTGACAATTTCAAGTCGCCAAGTTCTTTCTTCAGTTCTTTCCTTCGGAAGTTAGAGCACATACGGGCAGATGGACGGACAAGCAGAATCTAATTTGACCACGGATTCTTCTTCAGGGTGTTCAACTCGATCTTTTGAAATTATTGTAGGTTCAAAATTCGATAAATTCAGACATTGTTTCGAGACGATAACGTGCTGTTTCCTAGAGGAAACGCGTAAAAACTATGCTGAGTAATTATTTTACGAAGCCCGACCAGTGTTGCCATCACGTCATCAGTGAGTCCAACGTAGTCGTTTGAGATTATTTTCGTGCAAAAATTCGACAACTACAGACATTTGGAAAAAACGATAGCACGCTGTTCGCTTCAAGATGCGCGCAAAAAACGTGTATGAAGGTTAACCATAAAAATATGTCTAAGGAGCGCTGACGGGATATTTCAACTCGCTTGCATTCGAGGAGAACTTTACGCGTCCTCAGAGGACTATAAAACAGGAATCACATCTGAGGAATCTTCAAGGACGAGGGAATACTCAAAAAAGTATTAACAACCATACAGAGTAGAGAAGACCTTAGGAAAACGAAACGTTCGCAAAAGATTTTGACTAGACTTCGAAAAAATTTCAGATATTGGAACTAAGAAAAAATTTCAGACTCAAAACAAATTTCGGACTTGGAAAAAATTTCGAAAAGGAACCAAAATACCAAAACGGATCTTACAATTCCTTATGGGAATTTACATGTAAAAATGATCAAAATTGTGCTGCAACAGGTGTTGCATATCTACTTCACTGCATTTTTTAGATTTCGCTTTTCATTATTATAGGTTTTAATGAGACATTTACCTTTCATAGTTATCCCGCTTCGAGGTAATCAGCTGAAAATTCCTGCGTTATAATTTAAATTATCCAATAAAAATTATATCACGCATCCATTTACTTCGTCCAACTTAATGAAAAATAATTATACCTGTGTTTTTACGCGCATGTTCTAGAGAACAACGTGCAATCGTTTAGTCAAAATGTTCGTAATTCTCAAATTTTCCCGAAAATGGTCTCTAACGACTAGGCTCGACTCAGTGATGACGAATTCGGCCACAAAATCAATTCAGTCTTTCCGAGCGGCCGGCTGTAGGTACGATAACGTGAGTATGGCGAATCCTATCTATGAATTGAAACTTTCAGGTTAGGTTGCGTTGTAAAAAGCTACTCTTTAATTCCTTAGTGGTCCAAATCGGCCCAAATTTGGGAGTTGTTATTCGAATTTTTGAGATTATTTCGTCAATATTTTAAGAACTACTGAAACGATCGGATTGAAACTTAGTAATTAGTTGCAGCATGATAACACACAACCTGTTGCAAAATTTCGTTTCTCCTCAAAAACTATTCATCATATGTGCGAGCAGCAAACCTGTAACTCTTTATTTCACGATGTTTTAGGGAATAGCGTGCTATCGTTTGGTGTTTGATTTGTCTGTAATTTTCGAATTTTGAGCCAAAAATGGTTTCAAACGACTAGGTTGAACCCACTGATGAAGAACCGGTGTCAAAGTGGATTCTATTCGGCAGGCCGTCCAACCGAGAACCCGATATCTCTCGAACCGAGCGAACTACTAGCGGCTTGAAACTTTCAGGATAGGTATCGCATCCGAATGCCGCGGTTATGTTCGTTAATGGGTACAAGCGGCCCAACAGTTTCAGAGCCTTATAGCTATTTGAAATTTTGAGGTCATTTCCCTGGTATCGAAACTTGGCACTTAGTTGAGGCACAATGGGACGCAACTTCCTGCGAAATTTTGTTGAGATCGTACCGTCAGTAAGATTGAAAACATTTTTTCAGAAAAATTTTCATTATGGGGCAGTTCACTACATTCGAAAAAAATTTGCTCATACCTTGAGCTCCATATTTCATACCAGTGTACCAAATTTCAGTACTATATGTCCATAAATTTCAGAGATATTGGGAAAAAGATTTGGAGGAAATTTTGGACGTTTTTTCTCTTAGTATCGTCGTTTTTTTCCGGAATGACTGGAAAAATACAATCTCAATCATTGTTAAACTTGGTAACTAGCTCGAAAATGCTGATTTGCAACTCTTTGCGAGATTTCGTGATGTCTGTGTCATTGGAACAATCTAAAAAAAAATTTTTTTTTCAAATATTCTGCGATCTTTTGATCATATTATTCTCACGAAATTCTGTGTGAACCTTCAAGCTGTCATTTTTCCATCAAATATTGGATTTTTATTCGATCTTAGCTGAATGTTTGAAAATATTAGGTGTTCAAATTTTAAATGGGTATATCTGCGGAATCACGAATTCAGCCTACGTAATTAAGGCTCTACAAATATCGAGTTTCTAAGTTTTTTCTTTCGGAAGTATTTGTGTTAACTATCTACCGTTAGACTGGTTGACGAAAGCTTATTAGCAAATTCGTACGATTTCGTGATAATTTCAATTAGATTGAATTGAAATTCAAAATTTTGTTTCCACAACTTTTATATTTGAAGATCTGCTCATCATGTTTCCCACGAAATTTCGCAACAAATCTCCAAGTTGTCATTTTTTTTCATTGAAGTAATGGATTCAACTCGATCTGATCTTTATTTTCGGAAACACTGGAAATATGAAATTTTTGAATGGGTGTACATATCACGAATATATATTTCGTGAATGAGTTAAATCCGCTCAATGATTCCGTAATTATAACCATTCAAAATTTTATATTCTCAATATTCCGAAAAAACGCATATAATATCCAATTGAAATCCAGTACTTGACTTGTTTGGCTCTCTGATGATGAATCTGTTACTAGTATCGATGTTTGGCTGTTCGGCCGTCCGTGAACACGATTACTTTCCAAACGAGAAATCTAAAGCCCTGAAAAGTTGCAGGGTAGGTTCAGAGCCTAAATATCTCGGCTAAGTTCGTTTATAGGTATTATCGTTCGAGAACTTCCAGTGTTATTGACGTGAGCATAATTATGTGTTTTTGTCCCATAACTTCTAAAATGGACAGCTTCGTGCCAAGTTTCGTGATGATTAATCAGGAGATCAAAAAACGATTTCATCCCTATTTTCCCATAATATAACTGATAATCTAATGGAATTTATATTTATAGTATTCGAATGGAGAGATTGTTCGTTTGCCATAAATGACTTATGTCACTCATCCAGGATTCAGTTGAGCTCAAGAAATATGTTTGTCTTAAATATTCTAATTTTGCGATACTCTCGGAGTTCCTCACGAACTTGCACGCAATCATACTATATCAAAGAATGCAAAATATCATTTCAATCAGATTTTTAGGTTCGAAACTATAGAGAAAAAAAATAATGAAATTTTAAATGTGAACCGGAATGTGTGATATACGAATACGAAAATTCAATAAGTATAATCCACGTGACTTCACGTCAGTGGATTTCTTGAAATTTTCCAACACTCTTCAGAACGAAATTCTAATATCTTCATGATCGAGATAGAATACGAAATATTTTATCTCGATATTCCAAGCTGAAAGCTTACGCTTTGACTCTGACAGCATTTTATTATTTTCATAGGTAATAGTAGCGGTGCTCGGGAGCACTACGGTGCTTGGGAGCACTTTGCGGTGCTCGGGAGCACTTTGCGGTGCTTAGGAGCACTTTTTCGAATTACTAACCACTAAGCATCCTCAAAAAATTCTCGAAGCACCAAGCACTAAGCACCGGCTTAATAAAGTGCTTGCGAACACAGTGCTTAGGAGCACAAAATTGCTTCGAGTGCTTTCACGAGTACTGTGCACAAGAATTTGGCACAGCTCTGTAACCAGCGGAATCTTTAGGTGGATTTAAGGTATTAACGAATTTCGACTTTGTAATCCATACCTACTCTACAATAATCGAGTTTTTCTGAATTGTTCTTCTCGGAATTTTTTGTGTTTACAATAGGCCGTGCGAGGACGACTGTGAACACAATATCTTCCGAGAGAAACAACTTAGAAACTCAATATTTATGGAGTAGGATTGGGGCTTGATTACGGAGGTAGAATTCTTGAATGGGTAAAATCCGCCTGATAATTCCATAAATTTAACCATTCAAAAACTTATTTTCGAAAATACAGGTTGGATCCAATTGAAATCAAGAAGAGACAGCTTGAGGGATCTTGTAATATTACTAGAAGATCGCCAAGCTGCTTTTGGTGGGGTCAATACGTGAAAGCTTACCGTTTTGGCAACGAATTCGATCATGTGTGCTAAAGCTACTGACTTCACGTCAGGGCTCTTCTGGAATTTTTTGAAATTCTTCTCATAACTATTAAGCAAATGCGGTGTATTTGTTTCATCATTATGAAGATGACATTCAACCGAAAGCTGAGATATAATTTCAATTCATCTGGCATCACATTCTCCGAGGATCATCTATCATTAGTTTTCATGAATTGATGCCAAATTGTATATAAAACAAGCTTGATTTTCAGTAGGGTTAAGGAATATTCTCTCTACATGAATTATTTTCAGGGAAAACATAATCTATTGCTTCAGAACCTTCAATTAGCAGGCATGCACTACTTATTTCCTAGAGTAGATTTTATCATCATTGTAACGAAAATTGCTTTTTTGTTGAGTAAATACTGTTTTGGTTGCATCAACTAATTATTATATTGAGTTCATTGTACTGAAAATGAAAAATATTTAGGCAGCCAATAATAATTAATTTACTGTAAAAAAGTTACGGGTGTGAAGCTACCGATGGATTCTACCGATGGATTTCGTCGACGGGGGTCATATGGCAACGTGGCGCGGTCGAAGCCAGGGTACTATGTCGGGGCGTTCGGGACTACCCGTAACTGATCTGCTTCCGCGCACAACTTGGTTTGTTTATTTCCTATACGCAGCGAATGGAATGGAATGATGCAAGTTCGGGCGTATTATGAATATCTATCGGGTGGAAAAGTGCTAATAGTAATCAGATAATTTCAAATATCAATTATTCATGATTATGAACCACCACAATGCATTTTGGAAGTCATTGCCGTAGTAGGTAGTGCAAAATATGAGGAACATTCATTTTTTATATACGTGAATAATGATATCCATCAGTTATCATTACAGATTAAGCGTTTTCAATAGCAAATGTTTAGTCCTCGCTGTTGGATTAACAGTGAAGGTCGACTGAAAATTGAGGGTAGGAAAATTTTGGAAATATTTCTGATGAAGGCATGGGGCCGGATAAAAATCATTTCTTGTTTACGTCTCATAGCATTTTGAATATCAAATAAAAGTGATCAGGGACGTCGGATTCATTTTGTTGGAGGAAAAACTTCAAATCTGCGTCTAGACTTATCTAAGCAACGTCGCTAACAAAGACCGATAGAATATCTTTTCCTATCACTTTCCTCAACATTTTCAGTAGCCAGAAAAAAGTGTTCGCCCGTAGGATACCGGAGACGGCGGACTTCGTTTCGGACGATGGAAAATTTCAAATCTACCACAATACTTATCTGAGCGTTGTCGGTTATAAAAACCGATTGAATATCATTCCCTCTCACTTCCTCCAACATATTCAGTAGCTAGAAAAAAGTGTTCGCCTATAGGATACCGGAGACGGCGGAATTCGTTTCGGACGATGAAAAATTTCAAAACTACTACAATACTTACCTGAGCGTTGTCGGTTATCAAGACCGATTGAATATCATTCCTTATCACTTCCCTCAACATATTCCGTAGCTAGAAAAAAGTGTTCGCCTATAGGATGCCGGAGACGGCGGACTTCGTTTCGGACGATGGAAAATTTCAAATATACGTCAATACTTATCTGAGCGTTGTCGGTTATCAAGACCGATTGAATATCATTCCTTATCACTTCCCTCAACATATTAAGTAGCCAGAAAAAAGTGTTCGCCCGTAGGATGCCGGAGACGGCGGACATCGTTTCGGTCGATGAAAAATTTCAAAACTACCACAATACTTATCTGAGCGTTGCCGGTTATCAAGACCGATTGAAAATCATTCCTTATCACTTCCCTCAACATATTCAATAGCTAGAAAAAAGTGTTCGCCCATAGGATGCCGGAGACGGCGGACTTCGTTTCGGACGATAGAAAATTTCAAATATACGTCAATACTTATCTGAGCGTTGTCGGTTATCAAGACCAATTGAATATCATTCCTTATCAATTCCCTCAACATATTCAGTAGCCAGAAAAAAGTGTTCGACCATAGGATACCGGAGACGGCGGAATTCGTTTCCGACGATGGAAAATTTCAAATATACGTCAATACTTATCTGAGCGTTGTCGGTAATGAACACCTATTGAATATCATTCCTTATCACTTTCCTCAACATATTCAGTAGCCAGAAAAAAGTGTTCGCCCTTAGGATACCGGAGACGGCGGACTTCGTTTCGGACGATGAAAAATTTCAAAACTACTACAATACTTATCTGAGCGTTGTCGGTTATCAAGACCGATTGAATATCATTCCTTATCACTTCCCTCAACATATTCCGTAGCTAGAAAAAAGTGTTCGCCCATAGGATGCCGGAGACGGCGGACTTCGTTTCGGACGATGGAAAATTTCAAATATACGTCAATACTTATCTGAGCGTTGTCGGTTATCAAGACCGATTGAATATCATTCCTTATCACTTCCCTCAACATATTCCGTAGCCAGAAAAAAGTGTTCGCCTATAGGATACCGGAGACGGCGGACTTCGTTTCGGACGATGAAAAATTTCAAATATACGTCAATACTTATCTGAGCGGAGTTGAGGGAAGTGATGAGGAATGATATTCGATCGGTCTTGATAACCGACAACGCTCAGATAAGTATTGACGTATATTTGAAATTTTCCATTGTCCGAAACGAAGTCCGCCGTCTCCGGCATCCTATGGGCGAACACTTTTTTCTGGCTACTAAATATGTTGAGGGAAGTGATAACGAATGATATTCAATCGGTCTTGATAACCGACAACGCTCAGATAAGAATTGACGTATATTTGAAATTTTCCATCGTCCGAAACGAAGTCCGCCGTCTCCGGTATCCTATGGGCGAACACTTTTTTCTGGCTACTGAATATGTTGAGGGAAGTGATAAGGAATGATATTCAATCGGTCTTTATTACCGACAACGCTCAGATAAGTATTGTGGTAGTTTTGAAATTTTTCATCGTCCGAAACTAAGTCCACCGTCTCCGGTATCCTATGGGCGAACACTTTTTTCTGGCTAATGAATATCTTGAGGGAAGTGATAAGGAATGATATTCAATCGGTCTTGATAATCGACAACGCTCAGATAAGTATTGACGTATATTTGAAATTTTCCATTGCCCGAAACGAACTCCGCCGTCTCCGGCATCCTATGGGCGAACACTTTTTTCTGGCTACGGAATATGTTGAGGGAAGTGATAAGGAATGATATTCAATCGGTCTTGATAACCGACAACGCTCAGATAAGAATTGACGTATATTTGAAATTTTCCATCGTCCGAAACGAAGTCCGCCATCTCCGGTATCCTATGGGCGAACACTTTTTTCTGGCTACTGAATATGTTGAGGAAAGTGATAAGGAATGATATTCAATAGGTGTTTATTACCGACAACGCTCAGATAAGTATTGACGTATATTGGAAATTTTCCATCGTCCGAAACGAAGTCCGCCGTCTCCGATATCCTATGGGCGAACACTTTTTTCTGGCTACTGAATATGTTGAGGAAAGTGATAAGGAATGATATTCAATAGGTGTTTATTACCGACAACGCTCAGATAAGTATTGACGTATATTTGAAATTTTCCATCGTCCGAAACGAAGTCCGCCGTCTCCGGTATCCTACGGGCGAACACTTTTTTCTGGCTACTGAATATGTTGAGGAAAGTGATAAGGAATGATATTCAATAGGTGTTCATTACCGACAACGCTCAGATAAGTATTGACGTATATTTGAAATTTTCCATCGTCCGAAACGAAGTCCGCCGTCTCCGGTATCCTATGGTCGAACACTTTTTTCTGGCTACTGAATATGTTGAGGGAATTGATAAGGAATGATATTCAATTGGTCTTGATAACCGACAACGCTCAGATAAGTATTGACGTGTATTTGAAATTTTCTATCGTCCGAAACGAAGTCCGCCGTCTCCGGCATCCTATGGGCGAACACTTTTTTCTAGCTATTGAATATGTTGAGGGAAGTGATAAGGAATGATTTTCAATCGGTCTTGATAACCGGCAACGCTCAGATAAGTATTGTGGTAGTTTTGAAATTTTTCATCGACCGAAACGATGTCCGCCGTCTCCGGCATCCTACGGGCGAACACTTTTTTCTGGCTACTGAATATGTTGAGGGAAGTGATAAGGAATGATATTCAATCGGTCTTGATAACCGACAACGCTCAGATAAGTATTGACGTATATTTGAAATTTTCCATCGTCCGAAACGAAGTCCGCCGTCTCCGGCATTCTATAGGCGAACACTTTTTTCTAGCTACGGAATATGTTGAGGGAAGTGATAAGGAATGATATTCAATCGGTCTTGATAACCGACAACGCTCAGGTAAGTATTGTAGTAGTTTTGAAATTTTTCATCGTCCGAAACGAATTCCGCCGTCTCCGGTATCCTATAGGCGAACACTTTTTTCTAGCTACTGAATATGTTGGAGGAAGTGAGAGGGAATGATATTCAATCGGTTTTTATAACCGACAACGCTCAGATAAGTATTGTGCTAGATTTGAAATTTTCCATCGTCCGAAACGAAGTCCGCCGTCTCCGGTATTCTACGGGCGAACACTTTTTTCTGGCTACTGAAAATGTTGAGGAAAGTGATAGGAAAAGATATTCTATCGGTCTTTGTTAGCGACGTTGCTTAGATAAGTCTAGACGCAGATTTGAAGTTTTTCCTCCAACAAAATGAATCCGACGTCCCTGATCACTTTTATTTGATATTCAAAATGCTATGAGACGTAAACAAGAAATGATTTTTATCCGGCCCCATGCCTTCATCAGAAATATTTCCAAAATTTTCCTACCCTCAATTTTCAGTCGACCTTCACTGTTAATCCAACAGCGAGGACTAAACATTTGCTATTGAAAACGCTTAATCTGTAATGATAACTGATGGATATCATTATTCACGTATATAAAAAATGAATGTTCCTCATATTTTGCACTACCTACTACGGCAATGACTTCCAAAATGCATTGTGGTGGTTCATAATCATGAATAATTGATATTTGAAATTATCTGATTACTATTAGCACTTTTCCACCCGATAGATATTCATAATACGCCCGAACTTGCATCATTCCATTCCATTCGCTGCGTATAGGAAATAAACAAACCAAGTTGTGCGCGGAAGCAGATCAGTTACGGGTAGTCCCGAACGCCCCGACATAGTACCCTGGCTTCGACCGCGCCACGTTGCCATATGACCCCCGTCGACGAAATCCATCGGTAGAATCCATCGGTAGCTTCACACCCGTAGGGACCTTCTGATTGGGTGAATCCGCTGGTAATTGTTAAAAAGCCCAGTGGTAAATTAAGGATATGTTTAGACCCAAAAGATTTAAATTAAGTATTGAAAAGGGAACAT
Source organism: Myrrha octodecimguttata (assembly GCA_958510865.1). Taxonomy (NCBI): domain Eukaryota; kingdom Metazoa; phylum Arthropoda; class Insecta; order Coleoptera; family Coccinellidae; genus Myrrha; species Myrrha octodecimguttata. Next base: position 1,374,127 of record OY294064.1, on the reverse strand, counting down.
TGCCAAATTCCTACACTAGAACAAATTACATGTGATATGGCTGGAGCAACAGTATTCAGTACTTTAGATGCTGCTCAGGGATTTTACCAGATAAAATTAGATAAGGAAAGTTCTGATCTTTGTACATTTGGTACTCCATTCGGTAGGTACAAATTTTTAAGATTACCTTATGGACTAAAGCCTGCACCAGAAGTTTTTCAACATAGATTCCAAAATTTATTTAAATCAACAGGTGTTAAGGTATATATTGATGATATCATTGTGTGGGGTAGAACAAAAGAAGAACATGACCAAAGACTAAGAGATGTATTAGAGATAGCTCGAAAAAACAATGTTACATTTAATTTAGATAAGTGTAGTTTTGGAAAAAAACAAATTAAGTTTCTGGGTCAAGAAATAAGTAATGCAGGAGTAAAACTAACAAATGAGAGAATACAAGCTATATTAGAAATGCCAGAACCAAAAGATAAAAAAGGAGTTCAACGCTTATTAGGAATTTTAACTTACATAAGTAAATACATAAAAAACTTTTCTCACAATACATGGCCATTGCGTCAACTCTTGAAAAAAGATGTGGAATTTATGTGGTTGGATGATCAGAAAAAAGCGTTCGATAGTTTAAAGAAAATACTAGTATCAAGTCCAATACTGCAATTTTATGATCGAAATAAACCAATAGTATTATCAGTAGATAGTTCGAGAAATGGACTTGGTGCTGTTCTTCTTCAAGACAATTTACCGTGTGCATATGCCTCAAAATCACTAACAGAAACACAGATTCATTACGCACAAATTGAGAAAGAACTATTGGCAATTTGTTTTGGATTGTCAAAATTTTATGAATACATATATGGTAAAAAAATTACGGTAGAAACTGATCATCAGCCATTATTGCAAATTTTCAAAAAACCAATCAATAGTTGTCCTGCTAGATTGCAAAGAATGCTACTGCAATTACAAAAATTTGATTTTGAAGTAGTGTACAAAAGAGGCAAAGACTTAATTTTGGCTGATGCATTATCTAGGGCATACTTATCAGACACATATACTATATTGGATTCAGAAATTGAGGCTCAAGTTTGTTTGTTGAAATGTAGTGTAAATGCCACACCTGAAAAAATTGAAGAGTTGAAATTAGAAACAGAAAAAGATCAGGAACTTCAAGAATTGATACAAATCATCAAAAGTGGGTGGCCAAATATCAGCAAAAAGTTAAATGAAAAATTGAAATCGTACTTCCCCTATAGGAGTGAACTGCATGTAGTTGATGGTATGGTTTTTAAAGGGGGGGCAATTGTAATTCCTAAAACATTGAGAAATGAAATGATGGAAAGGGCACATTATAGTCATCTTGGAATCAATAAAACAATAAGTTTAGTTAGGGACTCAATATTTTGGCCAGGAATGATTAATAATTTAAAACAAAAAATAACTCAATGTCATTTATGTTTGAAATATGCGAATTCTCAAAGTTCAGAACCTTTGAATTCGCATAACATACCTGATTTGAGGTGGAATAAGGTGGGCTGTGACATTTTTGAAATTGAGGGGCAAAAATTCTTGCTAGTTGTGGATTATTTTTCAAAATTCGTGGAAGTGGTAATTCTAGGTAATAACACTACAAGTAGAAATGTTATTAATTCGTTAAAATCAATATTTTGTACTCATGGAATACCATTAACATTGATATCAGATGGGGGTCCACAGTTTACATCAGAAGAATTTAAAAAATTTACAAATGCGTGGGAATTCACACACATTATGTCTTCTCCAACATATGCTCAAAGTAATGGTATGGCGGAAAGACATATACAGACAGTTAAGAAAATAATTAAGAAAACCATTGAAGAAAAAAAAGATATCTATTTAGCATTATTAAATTTCAAAAATGCGTGTGTAGAAACAGGATACTCATCATCACAAATGTTGATGTCAAGAAACATCAGGTCGAATATAATAAGTAACAAAAGCTTGTTTCACCCGAAAATAAACAATGATATCAGAAGAAAATTGGAAGATTCTCGAGTGAAGCAAGCGAAATATTATAATAAAGGCGTTAAACAATTGCCAGAAATTCCAGTAAATACAAAAGTTTATATTCAGACCAAACCAAGGTCAAATTGGACACCAGGGGTTGTTATAGAAAAGATAAGGGATAGGGTCTATAGAGTTGAACTGGAGAATGGGGCAAAGCTTTACAGGAACAGGAAATTCATAAAAATTATACAAGGTGATATATTTTCAAAAAAGGAAGAACAACATTCTCTGTTGAACTCAAAGGAGAATGAAGATGTTAATAAAAGTATTCCATATTATATAGATATAGAAAATAGTATAAACAGCCCGGAAAATACAAGTGTAAATAATAGAACTGTAACAGGAAATGATAGTCCAGATAATTCGAGCGTGAGCACAAATAATTGTAATTCAGACTCGATCTCAGAGTCACTAAGAAAAACATTATCAGGCAGAGTGGTCAAGCCTCCAAATAGACTGGATTTATGATTTGTTTTGTATGTTTAGTGATTGTATTTTGTTTATCTATTGAAAGGGGAGATGTTAGGATATGATGGAACACATCCCTTAAAATAACTGTCTATGATCATGTACATAAACACAGAGCTGCGTCACATAACCTAGAACAGTAGAAGACACGTGAAGAAGCGTCCCAGATGTAAATACTAATAATTAAGAATAAAGTAATTTAAAATAAGTTGTGCTTTTATAAATATATCCACCCAAGCAGTAAATAACTTTTACACAACCTACCTACCTATAAGAAATGAAAAATATTAATGTATTTATATGAATAACTTCAGCTATTATCAACTATAACAGTATATATAGTTTTAGTCCGTTTTTCAACCAGATCACTCTCCTTGAATATGATTTTGTGTGGTATGTGGAGTAGGTAGCTGCATATAGTGCTCGGTAGTTTCTCTGCAGGAACAGCATTATTCATCAGAATTCTCTTACTTTCATTCACACCTAAAAACATCTGGATATAAAGTTGTTTCGAAATGAATACATTGTAATTTACCTTTATGAAAATAAACATCTTCATGCAGAGAAATGCAGTGAACATACTTTCATGTATTTCGTGACCTGTTTCATCAATTTCACAATCCAGGCATTTCTTCTATTATTGAGTTCTTGCCAAATGCTGTTTCCAAATTAACTTTACCTTCATTTGGTTTGGAAAAAATGAAAACTTGAGGCAGTAGATGAAGTCAAGATGATCCATTCTTCTATGACTCGGAGAACAATACAAAAGCTCGAAAATGAACTCGAAAAGTAAACAAAATACGTTAGAATAACAGGCACGTTGAAAAACTACTAGCTTGGAAGTGTTCGAATTTCTATCACCAGAGGGCGTATCGCTTAGCAGTACTTGCGAATGGCCTACCCGAAACCCAAGATTCTCAGAATCTCTTAAGCTACCTTTTGTGCGAGGGAGATTCAGGTATATGGGTAATCGGAGATTCCTCCCTATTGGCCGACGACGGTCACGTGATCGTCGTCGGCCAATAGGAAAGAATCTCCGATTCCCCAAATACCCGAATCTCCCTCGCATAAAAGGCCCCTCAATCTGCCGGCCCTGTGATTCCATAGCATGCGATTTACGACCGTATTGACGTCGAGTATCTTTCGACGATGACGCCATCTAGTTCGAGTATCTTTTTCGGGAAACGAAATTAGCAAGGAGGTTGTCCTACTATGTTGTCTTTATACAACGGTTAGACCCTTTGTGAACACTATATATATTCTTTTGAGAATGAGCAGTACAATCTTCTTATATCACACAATATGTGTTATCACCGTTTAAGCAGAGGAAATGAAAACCATACATTTGTAGGTACGATTGGCGAATTAAGATAAGCGCTACTCCCTCTGGTGGCTATCAGAGTTAAAGGAAAAGTTAAGAAAATGAGAAAGTTTATGCATTCTTCTTGGCGTTTGTGTGATTTTACAAGTGCTTCTACTGAGGAAAAGCAAACTCGAATGTCCCTTCCCATAGATTTCCACAGCGCGGTGAAAAATTCTTAGTTTGGGTGAAAGAATCTTCCTTTAACAAGTCGGGCCTGAAAGTGTTGAAGAATCGATAAAAACCTTGACAACTTGTAACTAAAAATTGGTTAACTAACCAACAAGATTCATGAGAGTCTGTTGCTTGCATTTTACCGATGATGATCATCATTTTTATAGAGGTAAGCACGAATTGCTCATGAAATATTAGATCACATTCATGAAGACAATTTTTTTCCAGGCCTCTAATTCAAGAAGAAAAAGTTACTTAAGAGGAATGCTATGCCTTCCAGAAATCTGCCTGTAGAACTGATCAATAAGGAATCACGTAAATGTTTTAGTGATAGAACTGACCGATTGTAACAAAAGAGTCTCAACAAGGAAATATCTGGTGATGAATACTCTTAGCTCAAAGTGCTTCTGCCGATGAAAGCAAAGTTGTACAAGGCTTATTTACTACAGCTTTTTCAAGACCAATCGTATGAGTGTTGGAAGAATTTATTTGTCAATCCATAATGAATAATGTCAAATCCATAATGAATAAGGCTAAGTTAAAGTAGCAGTTATGTGAATGTATTCATTGTAGTCACAATATATTGTGCAAATTTAGTACTTCCCTATGAAACTTGTGAAGTTATGAGTTTTTATTGTCTATTATTCTAAAAAGTATGTTTTACAATACTATATGTTTTCAACTTTTTGAGCAGTAGATCTGAGGTGGCATTTGATCAATAATCAAGTTGGGTAGGAAAAAAAGGTATAAAGTTTATTAGTTTTGCAATATAATATCACATGCATCTACCTGAACACTTCTAGCTTCTGAGCCTATAAGATACTCCAAATAATTTGAAATTAATCATACCATTTGGATCTCAAAATAAATAATATTAAAATATTGTCCAACCTCCGGAGATATCCCCGTAATTTTAGAGTTGCTACACTGAATTAGATTGAAGGATGATATAAGAATTATAAGAATGGAATATGTACTTCCAGTCATACTCTTTTCAACTATAAAAGTCTTTGAATAAATCGTGAAATCAAAAATTATCAAACCCAACACTAACAAACAGTACAAAATCGACTACCAAAACAATATCTATATCTGTATCTAAGGTTCTAAAACTGGCCACCAGGGCGCTCTGCAATCTTAAATTCAGACGCCAACAGAAAAGCACAGATCCTCAGGAAAAATTATATATTATTATATGTGTGTAGTGCAATGTTGTTTGTTATTGAAGGGCTTCTTTTTCATCAACGGAACAAAATTTATTCTTTCCTTTCGATGCAGGATGATATCCCGAAATCACACTTGAAAACAAGATAGGAAGACGAAAAAAACCAATTTGAATTAGTGAATGTTCATTTCATTCATTAAATCAATTTGAAGTACACGATCCATCTCAAAGGAGAATCAGACACCGAATGAATTGCCTCGAAACCATCGTCGAATTTATATATTGGACACCTATCATCTGAATGTTCTACTCTTTCCTCTTCTCCCCATTCGCACAGTGGATTTCCGACCGAATTCCACTTGAAGAGCACTTACAACGACCATGACCGGTTCTAAGTCGATTCAAAATGCACCAAATTTTCCTAGGAAGATTATAACCATGAACTTTTCCAGAATGATCGCCAATCAAACCTTTGTTGAAAACATTACACGAATTCCATTCCGAACGCCAAATTTCCTTGTCACTTTTCTCAGAATAAAAAAAATCGTTAATCCATAAGGTTTTACAAGATTTCAATCTAGCAGTTTTAGAATCCAGAATGTAAGACATGATTGGGAATGAATCCGGAAATGAATGATATTTTATTTCGTTTATTTATTTGAATAAATAAAGTGTCTAGATAAATATCATTTCTTTCCGAATTCATTTCCAATTATGTCTTACATTCCGGATTCTAAAATTGCTTCCGAAAGAACGACCAAGTTATATCTGTAGTATGTTTTCGGTTTATTACGAAGTTCGAATTCGTGAACGGGATAACATTCGTCGAATTATAGATGCATAGAATTAGAATATATCTGGTGTCGACACTTTCCTACTTATTACTCATTACGCTGACTAAAAATGAATTGAGCTTTAATCTGATGAAACTATTTCCCAAAAAATGAATCAGATATTCGAATTTATGGATTCTCACTAATACATAAGAGGAGTTTAACAAATGTGAAACATCTACCCATTAATAATATGAAATATGTGTAAGGGAATAAGGAGCAATATGAGGTTTATTGTGAGAACACTTCCATGGACGGATACAAGAAGTTATTTCGAAGCCAAAACAACGGTGAAAACAAAACAGGAGATTGATATTACAAATGGATTTTATTGGATAGTTTAGATATCCTTTGAATTTTGTATTTACCTATTAATACATGTTCAATTAGAGAGTTATGAATTATGTTACATACCTTCTTATGCAAATATTTGGAGGAAATGTTCATGTTTATTATTATTGAAATCGATATATGAATTTTCACTTTGCTAGTCAAATTCATACGAATTCATCAGACGAATTTCAAACCAGACAAACTAATTGTAGTATCTATCGTTCCAAATGAGTTCTTATGGTATTTTTTGAAAACACAACTCTGGAATACTTCGTTTCCATGAACTGAATATTGAGATAATAATAAATACCTCTTGTGATAAGCAGGTATTTAAAAATATCAAGTTTCAGACTGAATGAATTTTATCGGAAATTCTTGAAAATAATGTATGATCCAACTCAGAAAATCAGAAAGAAGTTCTGATTGGACTAGTTTTGATATAACAAGTCGGTAACTTCCTTGAATATTTCAGATTTTATATGGCAGATTTTAATATGCGGCACCTATCGGCGAAAACTGAAGTAGGCCAACAAAGCCGTATTTTGACAACGTTTGGACCTCATTTCGGACCCAAAATATGCCAAAGAGTTTCCTCACCTTATGTATTCTATGCATCTATGTCGAATGATTCCGTAAATCACCTGAACAGACCCCACGTCGGTGCTTTTTTAATTTTTTTTCAACCACGGTCAGCTCGGGCGCAATAATTTTGAAATTGTCTGTATATGATCCTTAAATTACCATATTACTTTTTTATTTTAGTCGAATTTTTGACCAACTAATTATACAAATGAATATCCTCATTATTTTCCACCTTATAGTGATAGTGTTATCTTAATAATTATTGAAATTGGGTCATAATTTTCAAACTTCTATCTTCATGACTGAAATATTTAAAATTAGTCCATAAATGTAAATTAGTTCGTCGAATATAAATGATACGCCGTAGTTGCTAGTCAACAATTTCAATAGTGAAATTATAACTAAAGTCATGTCCGAGATGAAAGTAATCCATGTTTTTCTATTTTTAATGGCAGTTGTACAAAGTTTTGATTTGGTAAATTCTCTGGTGTGTCGATCTTGCACAAGCGAAGACGGCATTGACTCGTCCTGTCGTATGGGCACAGACAACAACACCATTACTTGCGATGAGAATAAAGGTGAAACTGTTTGTTACGAAGATTATCGGCGTGACAGCCGAAGAGTGAATTTTCCATATTACAGTAGAGGTTGCGCAGAAATGAACTACTGCCATCCTGGTGAAAGACAAAACCGTGGAGGGAAAAAAAGGTATTGTACGACATGCAAAGGAGATGAATGTAACAATCGTCCAATTGGCAAGTGTAAGTAATTCTTATTCACCCCGTTCAGCCCGAAAACGCAGGGACAAAACTTGTTAATTTGATCTCAAGAAAAAAAAATCCCAACAAATTTGAAAATTCGAATATCGAAAACACTGAGGATGAATTATTTTGGATCCTTTCGGAACCTAAAGAGCAACTGACAGAGCTATCGTAAAGTTTGACATTTTAAGCCCAGCTATCAGACTGACCAAAGTCTGCTTCATATCGCCTTCATTTTTCGTCCACGCCGTCTTCTAATAATATAGGACCTATAAAAGGTATGAGGCGCCGTTTGGGACAAAAGTGTGTTTTCAAATATAATTGTTTTCGAGCCAATATATTCATTAGTTGCAGCAATATATTTATTTTGTATGCCGATATATTTATTTTTTACGAAGCACAATATATTCATGAGTTGTGTGTTACAAATATACAAATTCGTCGTAACCAATATCATTATTTAATGCCAATATATCCATTAATTCGACCTTTGGTACCGTTCTGAGATTTTGGCAACAGGGCGTACTTATTAGTACATTAGTCTCTCACAGTAAGCAATGGTTGGGAAAGTTATGTAATTTAAGAGTTCTATTACCTTTTTTCCTACCTCCATGGTTCCAAGTTCCAAAATAATAGCATTAGAACCCCCGATACAAATAACATAACCATATAGTTGTAGCAGATTATAAAGAGATCAGGTACCTACGTTTTTATTTTCATCGAATTGATAAATCGATTAAACCCTATCTCTCTCTTCTTCGGTGGAGAGCATAAGAGAAGAGAGAGGGAGATACACCAATTAATCAGATCGATGAAAATGAAATCGCACAGATTCAAAAGTCAAATACTTACAATAACGAGTTCAAAGCTGAATTTTGGCGTTGAAAAATGAAAGCAATTTTTTGAAAGATTTTTCGTAATGACGTCATCAGTTCGATGTTCGCTAAAATGGATTCTTTCAAAACCAGAAACGTCAACTCCGATGACAGATTTTTGTCATTTTAGGGTTAATATTTGTTTGTTTTTTGTTTGTTTACTGCAGTTTTTGCTCCATGCTTGTTATTTCGAAATTTAATTGAACTGAATTTTCGTGTTTCGGTGTTAGTTGTTCAAAGAGTTCTTCCAATATTTTGATATAATGGATTTTGTTATCAATATTATTGTCAAGTTTCAAGGCGAAAAAAATATTCAAAAATATTATCTTTATAAACATTGGAGATATCAAATTGTAAATTTGGGGGAGAACAACCGATTACTCTGAAAAAATGTGTTCTGATATTGCTTTGGTGGCTTGGCAAAGGTGGTACTTCAATATCAGTAAGTGACCGCTTCAACGTAGCTCCATCTTCTGTTTTTAATTCTACTGAATATTTACAATCCCAAAAATTCTTCAACCATAAGGAAAATATGTTTCATGGCCTATGTCAGAGGAAGCAGCAAATATTGAATCTGGTTTTAGATTAAAATGTGGTTATCCAGGTAATTATTCGAAAGGATGATTGATATACTCTTCGATTAAAATAACATTGTTTTCAGGAGTCATTGGAGCCATAGATGGGTGAAATATTCATTTCAAGTGTCTCAACAAGAAAGTTGTATTGATAAAAATAGTAATCATTCCATCAGACAGCAAGGAATTGTTACTAGTAAAAAAATTTTCATGGATATTATGGTTGGCTTCCCAGGATCTACATGCAATAGTAGAATGTTTCAGTTTTTCCATGTTAGTACAATATGACTACTGAAGGTATTGCATAATTCAACAATTTGGACAAATGTAGAAGATAAGGGATTATTTCGAAAATATTTTTTCGAAGAGTATCATCTGGTAGGTGATAAAGCATATCCTCTGAAGAATTGGTTGATAACTCCTCATTAGTATGGTTTATAATCCCGTGTAATGTGTAATTATCGCATTATAATTAAATTCTACTCTCCTGAGAACCACGAGTCATAAGTAAAAGACAACAGAAATACAATTTTGCTTTCAGCAAAACACGAGTAGTTGTGGAACATGCGTTTGGGATGCTCAAATCTAGATGGAGAATTCTGATATTTGTCAAGGTGAATTCAATAGAAAAGATTATAAGGATATTTTGAGGGGTTATTCTGTGATGAAAGTCCTGATTGAAATGCGTATGCGATGAATTATGCCAGCTGAATTTCTTATCGTTTCACACCCTGCTACAATGCGGTTTCGTAGATCATCGATATTTTTTCTCCTAAATGCTCAAGTTTTCGAAAAAACTTATGGAGATAAAATAGTCAGTAAATGAATTGGGCTTTTCAGGCATGTGGTTTTAAAAGGAAAATGTGTATCCAAAATAAAGTTGTAAGAAAAAGTATCTTAGGGGTTGACTATTTCAACCCCTTCTTAGCATACTTCAGGGTTGAAAAAATTCCAAATTGTGTAGTTTTATTGACAAATAATATTTACCAAGTTTCGTGTATACAGGGACTATGTAAAAGAGAAAAAATTTTTTTTTTTATAAATCTTTGGAGGGGAGGATTTCAAAAAATTTTACACCAAATACCTTAATTTCTATCACAGAATCACCCCTTAAATTTTTTCGGTGTTATTGAGATACACCCTGTTTATATAGTGAATAAAGAGGGAATTTTTCTAGAACAGCTAAAAGTAGTACTGATCAAGTCAGTGTTCAAAGGAAGTATCAATGATTATGGAAATTACAGACCGATCAGTTAATTGCCAACATTTTCGAAGATCTTGAAACAGGCGTTCTGTTACCTTCTCATAGATTTTCTCATGGACAATGCAATATTCTCAGGATGCAAACCTGAAAGGTAAATCAGTAAAAAGAGTGATCTATGATATTGTGGAGAAAATCACTGAAGCATTCAAAGATAGAAATCTGGCTTTGGCTTGTTCATCGATTTAACAAAAGCCTATGATTGCCTTGGCAGTACACTCTCAATCAGCACTGAAATGGATAACCTCCTACTTCGATAGGAGAACACAACAAGTAGAAATAGGAATACAAAATCACGTAGAACATTCTGATAAACAAGAAATAATTTTAGGAATACCAAAAAGAAGTGTAGCCCAATCTTCTTCATATTATACTTGCTATGCAGAGAGCCCTACAGTCTGCATGATCTAGGCTGGGAGTTTTTTTTGTGAACGCAGTTCCACTTCATTTCTTTTATGTATGCATGTGTATTTTGGGGATGATTTGAAATGAAGGTTATTATTATTATTCAAAAGAGATAATATAGTTCGTTTTGGCATAGACATGCTCTACAGATTATATGTAATACTTCATTCTAAATTAAATGTTTATTAATAAATGGTATAATTTCTCAGTCATCTAGGTTGTATTAACAAACTTGCTCTAAGAGTACGCTCAGTTTACTCGTAGGAAGTTTCTGAACTTCTGAATGTTTTCATTAATGAATGGTATAATTTCTCATTCATCTAGATTGCATAAACAAACCTACTCAGAATGCTCAGTTCACTCGTAGGAAGTTTATGAAACTCGCAAATGCCTATTTCTTAAAGACAGAGTACATTTGGAAGTAAGTTTGTGAACGCAACCCTGAAGATATTTATCGAGTAGGCTCATGATAAGAAACCAATTGGAATTCTGAAATCGTTCTTTAATAAAACAATAAAAATATTTATTTATAACACATCATTCAAAATGTTCAAAAATGAAATATATTACATTCCTTGTGTTAAGATATGAAACATGGAAGTAAATAATACACAAGCCAAAACCCTAGAACAGTCTGAAATAAGCTCACCAAACTAATAAGTGCTCCAGTAAAATTACATACCGTGAGAATTTGTCCAGTGCTCTTATTTCGGACAGATCTGGAATGGTTTCAACTTGTGTAGGTATAAAAATATATACAACAATAATGAAAAATGAATCATCACACCGATAAAAATATTTGATAGAAATATATTGAATAACGTCAAATCTTTTAGTCGTTCTTTTCCCTCAAGGGTTTTCCAGTTATCCTCCTAAGTTGGGCAATTGGATCTCTTCCAAATATTACTTTCATGAGATTGTTGTTCTGGTACTCTTAAGGCCCTCTCGAAGTCAGCAAGAAACGCTGAAACGAAAGAAAATATTGGAAGAACATCTTAAGAAATATATAGAGAACTTTGAAACGAAAATTACCTTGCAATCGTCCCACAGTTTCTTCATCTACCTCCAATTTTTACTATAGACATCGTTCTCGAATTCGCACTGCTGCCACATCCGAATGTTGAACAGTATCTCATTTTTATCTGAATATGCTGAAAATATGCAACAACCGATATTTTTTAAAAGCATTCTTCCTACAAAGGTTCACAAATGCACAATACAGTACAAAATAACGATCATAACCTCTGAATAAAGAACAACTCCTTCAAAAATCATAACAAATAACATAACCACAATATAATGATAGTCGACAGAGTAATGTTTTGAAATATGGAAAATACTGCTTTCAATTTTTACGAACTATTTTCAAAATATATTGCGTGTGACGTCACCGCTACGACGCTATTCTTTCGATTTTTACGAACTGTTTTCAAAAATATTGCGTGTGACGTCACTGTTGTGACGCTAAAATAGGAATAGTTCAAAAGACACGAAAAATGTTTGAAAGATAGGCTCGCTAAAATTCAGCTCAAGTTTACTATTTGGTTTATGCCATAACACTGTGTAAATATTTCACTTCGTGAAGTACCGTTGACAAAATCGTAATTTCACATTTCTTGTGTAGAAAATTACCAACCAAATGAACTAAATTGTACTCTAGCATTAAAACACAAACCAACTGCTATTAGGATTCCTTAATATATATAATAACATCTACTTATCTATAAGATAGATAACGAAGAAATATATCTTCGATATCGACAATCTATAAGCCATCTTTCAGCCAGTGTAGGTACTACGCATTAAGGAGATAATTACGTGATAAGTTGTACCGTAGCCTACGTAAGGCCAGGAGGATGCCAGAAAATGCGATGTTGAAGTTCTACAATGGAGGGTTATCATAGACAACAGAGTGCTAGGCGATCGTCCATACATGTTTTTGTTTACATCATCATTTCGCCGGGAAACGAGATAAAACTTTCGCATTATCCAGTTTTTCGCTCTGATCGGTTGTTTTATTAGTGTTTCAGGTGAAAATTAGTGTTTAAATCTTTCGTAAGGTTTGTGAAGTGTTGTTAGAGTGCGTTTCGTTCTGGAATACCACTTGAAGAATCGATATTTAGGGAAATCAACAGGTTATATATTTCAAGAATTGAAAATCTTCGATACGAGTTTCATCATGGCTCGTACTTGTGCAGTACCCGATTATTAGACCTATTATAAATCCTTAAAAAGTTTACGTTTTTCAATTTCCCAGAGATCCTGTAAAAAAATATGACAATGACCGAATGCAATATTTACATAAAGAAAGACAGTTTCGAAATTCACGACGATAATGAAGTAAACAATGGTAGTAGGTATGCATAAAACATTTTGTAGATGCTCATACTGTAGCAGGACTGTCATTCTGTACCTTCTGTAACTTCAGATGGTTGATTAATGAGTAAACCGAGAACAATTCCCAAATTAACTGATGATGCTTTTTCCTTCAATTTTTTCAAAACAACCCAGTTACATGTCTTCTACCATTGTTTAGTTAAACAATGCTTCTACAAATACCTCCAAAAGAACTGATTCTGAACATCGAAGACAAAAATAAGTTATTCACCATGACAAAATTCATATCTATTGACACAATCAGGCTCAGATTAAATCGATTTCACATTTTTATGCCAATTTCAAAGAGACGGTTTTTCCAACTTCTCCTTCAAAGTTCAAGAAAATGATTTATTATAGTTTATAAAATGAATTTTCCCAGGGAAAGGTATCAAAAATATCGTCGGGGTTCAATAATTTCACTCATTTGAGAATGAAAGATTTTTAAGAAGTCAATATACCCATTTCCAAATTCGATTTATAGATGTTCGAAATTCGGAAACTCAATATAATGAATAGGATCAATTTAACTCCAGATTCGTCTGCTGCTACCAGCAGTTCCCTCAAAAGTTGTATAAGTAATCACTGAAAGAAAACTAATACGGATGACATTGGCACCTCTCTAATGATTAAAGAAAACTACAATTTTTTGTGCAACAAATGAAATAAGCAGTTTCCCCGAATCCCATTTATTCTACAGACTTTTTGTGGCCATCTTCAAATCACTTCCATTTTCCAGGTGCATAACAGTGAAAGTATGCATCATCGGTTCCAGGGCTTATACCTTTTCTATTTTTCTCTTTCGATAGCCGTTATGTTTTATTGATATTAAACGCTTCAGAATCTCGAATAATACCTATCTGATGGTAATCTTTTGGAACTCAGTAATACAGCTCCTCCTCGTGGTGAGATCTGGATGATTTACGATAAAGGATTATTAAACTAATCAGAAATAAACGAAATGCTGTGTATTTTTTTTTTCACGAAAGGTTCTTAGTGATATCACGTTAAAAGCATTTCGAAAATCACACCGTCAACTGTAAAGTGACTATGAAATCGGTGCTCAATCTCCTTTTTCCCTGCTTCGTGACACTCCTTTGTAACAACGGCAACATCTAACCTTCCGGCCTGTTAATTCACGTAGGCCTCGGTTGTACTAATGGCTACGCCATGTTGCCATATGATCGGAATGTGCTGAACGCTGCCGGCGCGCCCTGTTGTGACAAGTTTGAATAAGTCAAATTAATAAATAAGTTGGATACCACGTATTTGTATATTTGCAACACCCAACTCATAAATATATTGGGTTCCGTAGAAAATAAATATGTCGGAACGAAAAATAAATATATCAGCACACATAATTGATATATTGTGCAACTAATAAATATATTGGCTGAAAAATATATATATTTGAAATCTCACTTTTGTGCCAAACGGCACCTCAAAAAAGACGTCACATTATTAACTGAAAAAGCTCGTCACTGTTTTCGACGTCTAATAGACGTCTTTTTGAAGACGTCGATTAAAATTAAGGATTTTGAACGTGAGTTTGTAACACAAAAATCTGAAGTCTCACATAACCTAACCAAACAAACTGATAACTAACGGTAACAAAAACGTGTAGCAATACGTCTTCTTTTGGAACGATCGTTAAAACCAAAACGTTAATAATATTTAGCGTAACCGTAATAACATAACGTTTGCCCTATTCGAAAGTTGCAATATCTCTCTATTGGAAACTTCTGCGAAGATGCCAGCGCCCTAACGGTTGAATTTGGAACCTGTCCAAGCTAGTAGTTTTTTGTAAACAAACCGTAGGAATGTGGTGGAGAACGAATATTTATTGAGCAGAGCTAGAATATTTAACGAAATTATCATAATTTTGTGTAAGATTTTTTGAGAAGGTACTCTTCTTTTGGAAAATCGTGCTTCAAATCATTTCTGGAGGATAATTTCGATGTTATTTTAGTGTCTGTTGCTTGGTGAATCATAATTAACCAATATCAAAGTTTACTTGAATTTCTGGAAAGACAGGCACCTCAATAAGTAATTCAAGGACTCTTATCAATGTGAAAAAGTGCTGAATGCAAGCCATATTATGTGGTAAATCTAGAATCAGTCTAAGGGCCGGTAATATAATAATAATAATAATAAAGTTTATTTCGAGAATAAACAATTACATCACTGAG
The DNA here is from genome assembly GCA_958510865.1 of Myrrha octodecimguttata. Classification (NCBI taxonomy): domain Eukaryota; kingdom Metazoa; phylum Arthropoda; class Insecta; order Coleoptera; family Coccinellidae; genus Myrrha; species Myrrha octodecimguttata. The sequence goes on along the minus strand of OY294064.1, from coordinate 1,358,733 downwards.
GTATATAATAAAGTATAACCTGTATGTGACATTAAACAAAATATGTATTGTTGAAGTTGTTCCATGCAGATACTTGTAAAAAATTAATGAAAAATTGAAAAGAAGCAACACAAAATGAATTTCATGTAGTAACATATCAGAAATTTTGGTTACAAAGCAAAAGAAACACGAGAAGCAGAGCAAAGTTCATGCATTGTGTACATTATCTGTGTAATGGAAGACAGAAAAACACTATGTAGGGTTATGCTACGAGTATCATCGTCGATTAAGGTAAGCTTTTTGTCTCAAATTGGGTAAATTTTATATTGTCAGTATCAGGTGTATTTTTGTCTTGTGCAGTTATTAAATTCCTCAATAATCATTTATTAAAGTATTGATCATGTCTCTAGTTTCACTTGTCTTCGGTGCTAGGTAGGTGTAACTTCTCTGTCCTATACTTTTTCTACAATATATCCTTTTACGTGATCTAATCGATTTTCGATGTTGGCATATTTAAGGAATATGTGATCTATACATGTGTTCCCTCCAGGTCCAGTGCAATCATTTATGATGGACATAAATCCGAATGTACACATTATATTCTTGTATTCTTCAGTGATCTCATCATCTGCCCATAAATTGATATTTATATCTCCTACCAACATATGTGTTTTAACCTGGCTTCCACCTTCCAGACAATCAAAGAGATTCTTATTAAAGGTATGGACACACGGACATATTTTGACTTCCCCCTGCTTACTGACGTGTCTGAATGTTTGGATATTTTCTACTATCTTCGCTCTATACTTGACATCCTGATACTCCCTTATATATGGATTCATATTGATAAGTGTAATGAAGTGAAAAGGAAAAAAAAGGAGAAAAATGAGAAAAAAAATTATACAAAACAACAATACTGAAAAATTATTATAGGTCTAACTTAAGATCTCTTCGTACCAATCCGTAGTCTCATACCTGACTTTGTATCCTTTTTCAGTGGTGATTTCTTCTTGGAGGCTTTAGGACTTCTTTGTGCTCTCTTTGATTCAGATAAGTTGGGTGTTTCTGCTTTTGGGTCTGCTGTACTACTCGCCTCTACGTTATCCTCTACGGTCTCCCATCCTGCTTCAACACCTTCCTGATTGTCTTCATAAGGCAGATTTTCCAAATTTCCAGAGGCTGAGGGTGTCGAGGGCGTACTATACGTCTTCTTTTCCTGTGGGGAGCTCAATAGGTCTTTGGCTGTATATTCCTTTGTGCCAATTACAAGGTGGTTTCCACGTATAAAGGACTTAACAGTTGTTTCCGTTCTTGCCTTGAGTAGATTTATTCTTAATATTTTATATTCTCTTCGTTGATCTTCCGTCAGATCGTTTGATATGCTGACAGGTGTTCCTTTTAATTGTTTGGCCTTCGAGAATATCACTTTTTTCTTCAGGTTCGAAATCAATTCTAGCTTGATGGGGGAGGATTCCGTTTTCCCCAATATATAGCAATCGTTTATATCATCCTCAGTCAGATCAACCCTCAGCAATCGACGTAGTTCGTCACAAACCCACCCAGGTGTAATTCCATTCACTGCTTCATTTAATCCATAAATTATAATGTTATTTTTTCTATTGATTCGATCAGCGTATTCAAGTTTTTCTTTCAAGGTGATATTTTCTTTTTCCAGATGATCCAATCTATTTTTTAATGAATGAATCTCTAGTATGAGTCTTGTCTCTGCAGCCGCAATTGAGTTCTTCACCTCTTTCTTGCTCCTTATAATTTCCTCGTACAATTGTCTCAGGGTAAATCCATCAGCATCTCTGTCTTGCATCATCACAAATTGGTCACGAACGTGTATGTTACTCTTTAGAGATTTCCAATGTCAATGTATGCGACCGCGAAGTCAAACCAAAACAACTACACTTCGGACTTCGATATATTACTCAGGACTCAGGGAAAAACTTTTTTTTCCGCCAATCTATAGTGACCTATGTTTGAAGGTATTCAATCACCAAGATTTTCTGATTAATTTTTCCACTTTATCAGTTAATTTTGTAAGAATATTGCGGAGTGCAATTTGACGATGTTCACCGCATGGAATCAAGATGATATGTGTATAAAACTTAACTTTAACTGACAGTTTTGACAGATATGACCTAACCTTGCTGTCAAAACTGTCAGTTAAAGTTAAGTTTTATAATACCGGTCCTTGATGATATGACCCGTTCTCTTTGTTTACAAACGAGTGAATCAATAAAATGATAAGACAGCTTTTCTGCTTTAGTTCTTTTGCATCGTTTTTCGAAAGAAAATAGAGGAAACAGATAGACATATAATTGATTTTATTTCCATATCACAGCAGCTGAAGATACACATACAAAATGGATGTCATAGCTGGTGTTGGAGAACTGTAGGCAACCTATAATTCTCCAATATGTATTACGGGTTGCACACCCTTCCCATTGTTGGTTTCAGCAGTCCATAGCAGGAAGAACGCTGGAAGTATTCTATGACTTCAAAAACTCTGTGATCTATTATTTTTCTAACCTATTCAAAAATGGCAATAACTCTCTCTTCTTCTCTCTGAAAAGTTCTATCGAACAGCACAACGACACAAGTTATAAAGTTATAAATTCACTAGTCCATTACTTCAAGCAACGAAGTTTATTCCCAATTCACAAATATAACGGTTTATCCGGGTACGTAACCCAAACCAAGCTGTTGTTTCAGGCAACAAAAAGTGTGAGTAACCCATTTTGTAAAGTGAATTTTCTAGAAGAGCTACGTGTATAGTGTTTATAAACAATAAAATTTGTTAACTGTTCAACGTGTTATTTATCTACCAACCAGCACCTGTGAGTTATATTCAACGTTTAAGAAATTACAGTCCACGTCCAAGGTTGATAGATCTGAGAACGATCTTCCTAGATGTAAGGAAACAACTTAAATTTCCCCAACATTTTATGGTCCATCGATCCGGATATACCACAGGCAGTCGTATTGGTGAGATAAATCCACTCAAGTTCAAAGTGAAGGTGCTCATTGTTAGTAAACATGGAAAAATACCAGCTCTACAAATCCAAGCGTGCTATTGCCAAACGCTCTATAACCAGAATTCAGAACTGGTTGAATGCAAATCCAGACATAGACGACGAAGAGAAGGTGATCAAAAAACATGAGTGCTTAGTTGCAGCCATTGAGGACTACAAGAAGTGCCAAGACAACATTGAGCTGATTGAAGAGTTTGAAAATGTTGACTCAGAAGATCGAGATGCAGTGGAAAACGAACAGGATGAATTAGAAGTAAGATTCCGAAAACTATTAAATGATTTCAATTCTAAATCTAAGAATAGTAGCCCTTCTGGCAGCGTTGGTACACAACCGCAGATTAAATTACCAGAAATCAAAATGAATAACTTCACTGGTAATCCAACTGAATGGATGTCTTTCATTCAGTTATTCAATTCATTAATCACTGAAAATAAATATTTGAGTGATATTCAAAGATTAATATATCTGAAGTCCTTTTTGAGAGGTGAACCCCTTGCAATTGTGGACAACTTACAAGTGTGTCATGAAAATTTTGCTATTTCTCTAAAACTACTGAAAAATAGATATGAAAATAAATTAAGTGTGATCAAATCACACTTATCGTCTCTGCTTGATACAGAAACATTAACTAAATGTACAGCAAAAGGTTTAAGAACCTTTGTTATCCACCTAAGAAAACATTTAGAATTGCTAACAAATTTAAATTATTCAAGTGAAGAATTGTTTGAATTCATTATCATCCATCTGATGGAAAAGAAAATAGATTTTGGCACCCGTAGGGCATTTGAAACTGAGAGAGACATCTCAGTCCTTCCAACTCTGTCTCAATTTATTGAATTTCTCGATAAAAGAGCCACAATACTGGAAAATTTAGAACCATTAGAAAAACAAACGAAATCCAATTCTAAAATCTCTTTGCACACAAGCAAAGCCAAGTCTAGCAATATTAAATTATTCTGTTCATATTGTAGGCAAAATACACACAATGTTTTTAAATGTGAGAAATTCAGGGAATTGAGTATAGATGACAGAAGAAAATTTGTGCATGACAAACAACTATGCTTTAACTGTTTGTATTCTGGCCACTCTAGAAGTGGTTGCAAATCTAAAAAATTGTGCAATATATGCTCACAGAATCACAACACATTGTTGCACGAAACAACAGCGACCCTGACATCTGAAACTGAGGAATGTTTATCGGGGCCTTCCGATAGTGCAGATTCTCAGACACTACACTCCCATTCGGTTTCCTTGTCCGCATCTGGACAAAACAATTCCCACGTTCTTCTTGCTACATCATTAGTCACCATCTTTGACGACAGTGGTCGTCCAGTGCAAGCTCGTGTTTTACTAGATTCAGCTAGTCAAAGCTCATTTGTAACGGAAAATTTGGTTGAAAGGTTGGGTTATGTCCCATTTAGAAGGTCATTGTGTGTTAGTGGTATTTCCCAGGGTGAATTCACATCCGGTAAGATGATAAATCTTGTTTTACATTCAAATGTATACACAAATTTCAAATTTCAATTGTCTTGTGCGATAATGCCCAGCATAACTTGCAAACTTCCCCAGATTTCGCTAGACACAAAAAGGTTTAAAATCCCTTCAGAATTCAAATTGGGTGATCCATCATATCATACCCCAGGTGATATCGACATTTTAGTTGGCGCAGACATGTATTATGATCTGTTAAAGGACAGGGTGCACAAGTTAGGTAAAGACCTACCTGTCCTCCAAAATACATTCCTTGGCTGGATAATTGCAGGAAATGTGCCTGTTTCATCACGTGACACTGTAGGCATCTCATCTCATTTGAATACCGTGAGTGCAAATATTGATTCAGTATCTCTTTCAATTCAACGGGAAAATTACCGCTTACAACACCGGCCCAAATGGATGAGAGAGTTCCCGAATATACAAGTTAATGACCTTGTTCTAGTCAGAGAGGATGGTTGTCCTCCTCACAAGTGGCCCTTGGCTAGAGTCATTATAACCATTCCTGGACAAGACGGAAGAGTTCGACTTGTTAAAGTCCGAACTCAGTCGGGAGAGTTTATCAGAAACATATCGAAAATCTGCCCCCTTCCGCAAGGCAATGAATCTGCCTAACAACCTCTAACCCATTGCCTGTTCATTCTATACATTCATGACTTAATGAAGGAAACCTTCATTGGGGGGGGAATATGTTGGAGAACTGTAGGCAACCTATAATTCTCCAATATGTATTACGGGTTGCACACCCTTCCCATTGTTGGTTTCAGCAGTCCATAGCAGGAAGAACGCTGGAAGTATTCTATGACTTCAAAAACTCTGTGATCTATTATTTTTCTAACCTATTCAAAAATGGCAATAACTCTCTCTTCTTCTCTCTGAAAAGTTCTATCGAACAGCACAACGACACAAGTTATAAAGTTATAAATTCACAAGTCCATTACTTCAAGCAACGAAGTTTATTCCCAATTCACAAATATAACGGTTTATCCGGGTACGTAACCCAAACCAAGCTGTTGTTTCAGGCAACAAAAAGTGTGAGTAACCCATTTTGTAAAGTGAATTTTCTAGAAGAGCTACGTGTATAGTGTTTATAAACAATAAAATTTGTTAACTGTTCAACGTGTTATTTATCTACCAACCAGCACCTGTGAGTTATATTCAACGTTTAAGAAATTACAGTCCACGTCCAAGGTTGATAGATCTGAGAACGATCTTCCTAGATGTAAGGAAACAACTTAAATTTCCCCAACAGCTGGTTCAACCTACCAATATTGAAATGAAAAATATCGATGTATTTATATGAATAACTTAAGCTATTATCAACTTTAAAAGTGTATTTAGTTCTTGTCAGGTTTTTAACCAGATCACTCTCTTTGAATATGATTTTGTGTAGAGTGAAGTAGGTAGCTGCAGAAGTGCTCCGTAGTTTCTCTGTAGGATCAGTATTTTTCATCAAAATTCCTTTATTTTCATTTACATCTAAAATATCTGGACATGAAGTTGTTTCGAAATGAATACATTGTGATTTACCTTTATGAAAATAAACATCTTCAGAGAAATGCAGTGAACACACTTTCTTGTATTTCGTGAACTGTTTTCCAATCTTCAATTTCAAAATCTAGACCTTCTATCATCAAGTTCCCAGCCAAATACTGTTTCCAAATTAACTTTACTCTCATTTGGCTTCGGAAAGAATGAAAACTTGAGGCAGTAGATGACCACCCTTTCTTCTTTGACCATGAATAACATTGAGTTGAGGCACACAACAATAGTCATTTCGGGAGGATGCCATTTCGAATTGATACAATCGAAAATTTCGATTAGAAAGGAAGGAATCGGTTGATGAATATTACAAACACATACGGTATACCAAAATTTCAACTCTGAGAACTACAGAAAAGCTCGAAAATGAACTCTCAAAGTAAGCAAAATACGTTAGAATAACGGGCACGTCGAAAAACTACTAGCTTGGAAGTGTTCGGATTTCTATCGCCATTTAATTCGAACATTTCCAAGCTAGTAGTTTTTTTTTTTAGCTGTTATTCTAACGTAATTTGCTCACTTTTGGAGTTCATTTTCGAGCTTTTGTGTTGTTCTCAGAGTTAAAATTTTGGTATACCGAGAGTTTTGTAATATTCATCAATCGATTCCTTTGTTTTCGATTAAAATTTTCGATTGTAATAATTCGAAATGGCATCCTCCCGAAATGACTATTGTTGTGTGCCTCAACTCAATGTTCTCAATGGTCAAAGAAGAAAGGATCGTCTAGTGCCTCTAGTTTTCATTTTTTCCAAAGCCAAATGAAAGTGAAGTTAATTTGCAAATAGCATTTGGCAGGGAACTCAATGATAGAAGAAAGGCATAGCTTTAGAAATTGAAGATTGGAAAACAGGTCACGAAATACATGGAAGTCTGCTCACTGCTTTTATCTGAAGATTTTTATTTTCATAAAGGTAAATTACCTACAATGTATTCATTTCGAAACAACTTCATGTCCTGATGTTTTCAGGTGTAAATGAAAATAAAAGAATTTTGAAGAAAAATGCTGCAGAGAAACTACCGAGCACCTCTGCAGCTACCTAATACACATACTACACAAAATCATATTCTAAAAGAGTGATCTGGTTGAAAACCTGACAAAAACTAGATATACAGTTAGAGTTGATAATAGCTGAAGTTATTCATATAAATAAATACATTAATACTTTTCATTTCTATATATAGGTAGGTTGAACCAACTGTGACATTTTTCATTTTGCATGTGCATCTTAAGCTGCTGTTATATGAAAATGGAATCAATTATATGTCAATCTGTTTCCTTTTATTCAGAAATACGATGCAAAAGAACTTGAGCAGAAAATCTGTTTTCATTTTATTGATTCACTCGTTTGTAAACAAAGAACAAGTCATATCATTTGGACTGATTCTAGATTTACCACATAATATAGCCTGTATTCAGCACTTCTTCACATGAATAAGAGTCCTTAAATTACTTATTGAGGTGCCTATTTTACCAGAAATCCAAGTAAACTTAGATATTGGTTCATTTTGATCCACCAAGCAACATCCACTAAAATAACAACGAAATTATCCTCCAGGAACGATTCAAAGTACTATTTTATATCGTAATCCAAACTAGAAGTTCCTTCTCAAGAAATCTTGCACAAAATTATAATAATTTCTTTAAATATTCAAGCTCTGCTTAATAAATATTCGTTCTCTACCACATTTCTAAGGTTTGTTTACATAAAACTACTAGCTTGAACAGGTTCCAAATTTATCCGTTAGGGCGCTGGCATCTTCGCAGAAGTTCCCAATTAACGTCACGTTATTCTGAAACTGAATCTGCGCATGCTTAGCTGTCAAAAATACAGTTTGCTGTAATAGATATTGCAACTATTGAATAGCGCAAGCGTTATGTTATTACGGTGCGCTATATATAACGTTTTGGTGATTAACGTGGATTTAACGGTCGTTCCAGAAGTAGATGTATTGCACACGTTTTTGTTACCGTTACGTTAGATATCAGTTTGTTTGGTTAGGTTATGTGAGACGTCATAGTTTTGTGTTACAAAATTACGTTTAAACTCCTAAAGCTTGATAATTTGCATTTCTGCATTAGTTTTTTGATTCTGGATAAAATGAAAATGGAATCGGAAGCGGTAATTTCACGTGGTGCTAATGCAGAAGAAGCGGAACTAGTTATATTGCACAATATAATTGGCATGGTTCAAACTATTCTTAATTTCCAACCCCTCATGTTGCTTCCAAAAGTATACCTCAATTCGTGAAAAAGTAGCAAATACCTATTTATGAAGAAAAATTTGCTTAGGTAGCACTAATAAATCTTAATGTCTAATATCAGTTGTATGTAAGAGGTATTGTAAAATAGATTTGATAAATCTGAGGAAGTTGTGTAATTAATTCCGAAAAACATATTAACAAACAGCTTTTCTATGACAGTGATCGGAGCCGGAAGAGCCCGAAGCTTAACGATTCCTTCCGATATAGAATAGCGCAACGTAAATTGCGGCTCGCAATTTTCCGTAAATAACGTTAGACGCTAACGCTTTTAACGTTGCGTTATTCTGAAACTGAATCTGCGCATGCTTAGATGTCAAAAATAACGTTTGCGCTAATAACGTCACACAAATTTGACACTGCAATATCTCTCTAATAACTAATAACGTCACATAAATTTGATACTACAATATCTCTCTAATATGAAATTTCTTCCCCCATTATCTCGAAAAATGTTGGAGGTAATGTATTGATTTTATAACTGCAGAAACTTGCTGCAAGTCTCAGGTTTCCAAATATCTAGCCTTTTTATAAAGATAACATTCCAGAAAACTTCTTACTTGAGGTCATGTCCATTGCCTGAGCGGAATTTCACATATTTTTTTAAGGTTCACGTGTAATTTGGAATCACCCTGTATAAGTGGGTAGTGCTGAGGCAAAGCCCAATCGAGATCAAACTACAAAATTGAATTATCGATAAAATGCCAAGCATTAAAAGTGAAACAAGAACGATATAGTGCAAAAGTGATTAAGAAACAAAATATCGGCCAGGCAATGGATGAAGGTCTCCCTCATGGGTCGAATCTGTTCTTTATTTCTTTCTTTAATTTGTATAGTATACAGGGTGTTTCTAAATTGATGCGAAAGATTTCAATGGGCGATTCTTTAACAAAAATTAAGGGGGATCTTTCATATAACTTTTGTTCTACACCCTTTTCCTTCAAGTTACAGCCCTTCAAAATTAGGTGAAAAAATTCTTTCTATTTGATATATCCACTTTGGATTAAGAATAATGAAATTTAGCAGATAACTGCTATTAAAATGGCAGTTTTTGAAAGTTTTGTTGAAATATAATCACAAAGGGCTGAAAAAAACAACCCCTATAGTATTTTGCATCAGAACTTTTTAATGCGCCTATATATTCTCCTATTTAAAAAATTGTTTCAAAAAGACAGAAACAATTTGCAACTTTCTTATACCTTGACTTTTTATCATAAAGTTGTTTGTTTGACCACAAAAAAATAAAATACTGCTCAGACTCTCTTCCCATAAATTAACTTTATTTTAGTCGAGGGGTGCGATGGTTTTTGCAATTGAAATCTTGTCCACGTTATTATTAGTTTTTTGTCATTTCTTAATTGTTATTACGCGCTTGTTCTGGGGAACAGCGCGTTATCATTTCGTCACGATGTCTGTAAGTTTAGAATTTTGAGCTGAAATTGGTCTCAAACGACTAGGTTGGAATCACTGATGAAGAATCCGTGGTCAAAATCGATTCTGTCCGTCCGACCGTGTGCACTGTAACTCTCGAAAGCGAAGACTTAGAGTCTTGAAATTTTCAGGTTAGGTTAAAATCCTGAATATCTCGGTTGAGTTCGTTAATGAGCCAAATCAGCCGAATGGTTTTTGTGCTACAGCCATTTGAAATTTTGATTTTTCGATAACTCGAAAAATATTTATCTGATCGAAATGAAACTTGGTTGGAATATGACCAGTGTCAATAAGAAGAATTATCCATGGAAAAATTCGAAAAAAAAAGTTATTTTTTGAAAATTTTCATAGCGCATTGAAATTACTTCACGTCAGTGCTTTTCTAGATTTTAAGTAGTACAATTATTGTTCACGTTCCAATTTACAATATTCTTCAACTAAATAAAAATGCCATTTTTGCGCGCATGTTCTAGGGGAACAGCGTGCTATCGTTTGGTCCAAATGTCTGGATTTTGGATTATTGAGCCGAAAATGGTCTCAATCGACGAGGTTGGACTCACTGATGACGAATCCGGTGTCAAAATCGATTCTGTCCGGCTGGCCGGCCGGCCGTAGATACGATAACTGTCAACAGAAGCAAGCTAGCAGCTTGAAACTTTCAGGATAGGTTGCGCATCATAATGCCGCGGTCAAGTAAGTTAATGGGAAAAATCGGTCTGATAGTTTCGGAGTTATAGGCACTTGAAGTTTTGAAGTTATTTATTTTTTATTCTGGAAACTACCTAAACGATTGGATTCAAACTTGGCAGTTAGGTAGAGTACAACGACGCGCTTTGAGCCAAATTTCGTCAGGATAATATTGTTAGTGATTTTCAAAAAAAAATTTTTTCGAAATTTTTTTCCAAAAAAATTTTTTTTTCGGAAACCATTCATCATATCCAAAAAAAATTATACTCACACTTTGACCTTCTAATTTCACAGCAGTGTACCAAATTTCAGTTCGATACGATCATAAGTTTCGGAGATATCGGGAAAAAATATGTCAAATTTCGAGGTTTTCTTCTCGATATCGTTGATTTTTTCGGTATAACTCGAGAAATACTGATTCAGTCCTGATTGAACTACACAGCTAGTTTTAAGATGCTGAAAGATCCCTTTATGCAAAATTTCGTGATAATCGTGTTATTTCAACAATTCGAAAAAAAAATTTCTATGATTTTCCCATCATATCATCCTCATTAAATTCGGTATGAAACTTCGAACTGATATTTTTCGATGAAGTACTGGATTTCAATTCGATCATATCTGTATTTTTGGACATATTGGAAAAATAAAATTTTGATTGGGTATCAACGGAATCATTGGGTGGATTTTACCCATTCGCGAATTCGGCCTTCGTAATCAAGGTCCAAACCTTCTCTACAAATATCGAGTTTCTAAGTTGTTTCATTCGGAAGTAATTGTGTTTACGCAGTCGGCCGTTAGGCCAACCGTAAACACAATAACTTCCGGAAGAAACGACTTATAAACTCGATATTTGTAGAGTAGGTTTGGGGCTTAATTACGAAGGTCGAATTCGTGAATGAGTAAAATCCGCCCAATGATTCCGTAGATATACCCATTCAAAATTTTATTTTTCCAATATGTCCAAAAATACAGATATGATCGAATTGAAATCCAGTAATTTATCAGAAAAAAAATTTCAAAAAGCACTGCCGTGAAGGCAGCAGCTTTTGCGTGCATTTTCAAATTCGTTGCTGAAGCGGTCATCTACATTGAACATGCGCGCAAAAGTTGCTGCCTTCACGGCAGTGCTTTTTGAAAGTTTTTCAAGTAAGTTTTGTTTTGTTGTGAAAAATGTTTGAAGTTATAATTGAACTGTCTAGGAATTCGAAAAAATCAGGACAATAAAACTATTTGTCATATGACTTTATTTGACAGCAGCTAACTTGATTTTTTTTATAAATGATTAACTCTGTGAATTTATAGGAAAAGATTCTGAGAGGTATTTTATTTTTTCGTGATCAAACTAGCAACTTAATGATGGAAAGTCGGGACATGAAAAAATTGCAGATTGTTTCTGCCTTTACAAATCAATTTCTCAAATAGGAAGAAATAGGCGTATTAAAAAGTTCTGATGCAAAATATTATAAGGGTTGTTTTTTTCAGCCCCGTTGATTACATTTCAGGGTAACAAAAACACTGAAAACCTGCCATTTTATAAGCATCAGTTATCTGCAAAATTTTATTCTTCTTAATTCTTCCAAAGTGGATATACTGAATGAGAACAATTTTTTACTTGATTTCAAAGGGCTGTAACTTGAAGGAAAAGGGTGTTGCACAAAAAGTTATATATAAGACCCCTCTAATTTTGCTAATGAATCAACCTTCGAAATCTTTCGCATCAATTCAGCCTGTATACTAATGTAAGGATGCTTTTGTTGAGTAGTTTATCTTCTATTTAATTTTGGGACATTATATTTTGCGCATGTATGTCAATTTTCAGATATACCAACGGGATATAGCTACATGTCTTCGGACAGTCATAGTTTTTTCGCTTGTTTTCCGACTCTCAAATTGTGGACGAAATAGAATTATTATTGTTTTCTCAACTTGAGTAAATCCCAAATGGATATCAGAGTAGGTGGTAGCTAGGGGCACGTCATTCTACGATCAAGGTAGGTGGAGTTGGGCAACATATTCGAACAACATTGTTTTTTATTTTCGTATAGTCCATCTCAAAATTTCTAACATTCCACCACAGTCGGTAACAGCTTCAAGCTATTTTTGCGCGACCAAATGTCTGAAATTTTCGAATTCCGTCCCGGAAATGGTCTCAAACGACTATATTGTACTCACTGATAACGAAACAGTCAAAATCGATTTTGAACGGGGGTACAGAAAATTCTATTGACTTGGAACATTCAGGGTACGTTGCATTTCGAAATGTGACGGCTAAGTTTGTTAACTGGCAAAATCAGTTATAGCCATTTGAAATTTGAGGATATTTCCTGATAGTTCAGGAACTACAGAAGCGATTGGATTGAACCTTGGCATTTAATTGGAGCATAATGGTGAGCAACCTCTCGCAAAATTTTGTTGTGAGAGTGCTGTCAGATGATTTCAAAAAAAATATTTTTCAAAATTACATAACAGTATGATATATTTATATTTGTCGATAAATCAATAAATATCCCACTGTTATCAGAAATTATCATCCAAGAACAAACGCATCTTTTCTGTAAAACTTTTATCCAAGAATTTCGTATACTGCAGTTTTTATGGATATATCTGATCATCAGTACCACAATTCTTATCACAGACTGAAAGAGTTCCGGATACTTGCTACTTGTTCAGTACTTCCTTACGATCCCCAGCCTTCGAGAGCGGGTAATCATAAAGTGAATATAGGCGAAACTTTCGGAAAAATTCGAACGGCACAACTCGGTATGTGGATAGCACAATCTATTTCCGCCATTGACACCCACTTTTTCGAGAAGTTTTAGCTGTCCTATTTCATACATTTTGTGGAATATCTCTAGAACGGCATGGAATAACAGAAAAATCTCTACAGCACAAACCTAGCTGAATTCAGCAAAAAAAGATTTTTCGAAAATTGAAAAGTACTGGGCCAACTTCACACTCATCTGGGCGGTCCATTTTGTACATTTTGTGGAATATCTTGAGAACCGTTTGGATTAGAAAAAAATTCCAACGGCACAAAGCAGTACGAACCCAGCACAATTCAGTACATGAAAAAAAATTCGAAAATCGAAAAATATTGGACAAAATTTTTTCAGAAATATTTTTTTCATCGGAAAATTAGCAGGATTTTCGGGAAAATTTTAACGGCACAAGTTAGCTTGCATAAATGACGATGTTTAAATATATTTTTATCACAAAAAATGAATGTGCTGGGCAATCTTTTTTTTTCAATTTCGCGATTTGTCGGAAAATCCGGCAGAATATCGAGAAAATAATTACGGCACAAGTCAGCACAAATGTACCACAAACTTTTCACTTATTTTTGAGAATAAAAAACAAAAGTGCTGGGCATAATTTCTTCTTAGTTTTTGATTTTTCGAAAAATGAGAGGGACTTTCGGAAAAATTCGAACAGCACAACTCAGTATATGTATAGCACAATTTATAACAGCAATCAAAATCCACTATCTCGAAAATGTGCTGGGCTGGCCTACTTTATACATTTTGTGCAATATGAGGAGAACCGTACGAAATAAAAAAAAAATTCCAGTACAAACCTAGCACAATTCAGGACAAAAAAATTTTCTCGAAAATCGAAATGTGCTGGGCCAACTTCACACACATCAGACAAAGCTTCTTCAGTAGGCAGGCTTCATTTTATCAGTAGGCAGGCTTCATTTTATTGGATGATAAGCTCAGATAATTATGAATAGCTAGAGCAGTCAAATTTCTCAAGAAAAATTCCAGAAGAAGTATGTTTTACATGTTTTTCAGACACTCTACTCAAGTGTAAAGGATGCAGCAATGAAAACGAAGCAGACGATTTACAGAGCTGCTTGAATGGTGATGATGATATAGAGGATGTGGTTTGTGAACCGGAAGATGTTTGTGTATCATTTCACATCGTTGGTGAGGATGAGCAGCACGATGTGATACGTGGGTGCGGTCAGTTTGGTTTATGCAGAGATATTAAACAATCATCTGCCGATACTGTAGAAAAATGTTACGAATGTTATTATGAATATTGTAATAATCTCAAATTATGATTAAGTCATATTTGTTTCTGGTTCCGTATTTAATCGAAACGTTATAATAAAGTATTCAATTCAACCGAGTCTACTTGATAAAGCCCATTCATTCAATCAGAAAAAATACTGAGTTTTCAGGTGATACCTTCACATGATATCTTTTGATATTGATATCCTACAATATTCTCTCATTGTCTTTAACGTACCTATTACGTCTTGAATGAAACATTTAATTATTATATGAACAGGCATATAATGATTGAAGTAAGAACAAAAAACGGTTGTAAAATTTCATGTAACAGATGATTCGTTTTGAAATGAGTAAATTTTTTTCGACCCATTATTATTAATTATTATGTAAAATAATGCAATGAAGGCAGTGCAAGAATCGATGTGGTTACGGAATTATTCATACGAGACGAGACTTTTGTAAGTCTCGTACGAAAGTCTCGTAGGGTGTCATATCGTTTTAATGGATCGCAAATATATCCATCCATTTCATCTCGATCAGCTGAATGATGATAAATTGATTTTTATATTCAACAAAGTTCAATCGATGAAATTCCAGATATTACTCGAATTAAACATACTTTGAGGTCGATAGAACCGATAAGATAAAATATTTCTATTATTATCAGGGCTGTTTCGAATCGTGTAATTCTCTATATTCTACAAGGTGTAACAGAGTTGGTGTAAAATATTTAAGGAGGTGATAGTACAGATCATTTCCAACAAAAAATGTGCCTATTACTTTTTCCTCAAACCCCCAGGTTCTATAGATTACACATCCTTTCCTTTTTTTTTTGGAAACTTCCCTACCTTGCTCCAGAAAAGACAGTATATCTCTGGAATGACATGACCTACGGCAATAAATGTGCCCTTATTCCAAAGAAGAAAAGGTGCTTCATTTACCGTATTTAGTTTCGCTTGAGCAAATTCAACAGGAATCAAAAAAACACTGGTTCAGTGAGAAATTTAGACCGATAAGGCAACCAATATGAAATTACATCCGCCGTTTTCTCGAAAAATGCTCGAAGTGAGGTATTGATTTTATAATTGTGAAAACTTCCCGCTAGTCTCAGCTTTTCAAATATGTGGCACATTCACCAAGAGAAAATCGCTGACGTAGGAAAAATGAATCGACTCTACCAGAAAACGTAAGCGCCACAATAGAAAACATTTCAGTAGATAGGAACTGAGACTGCCTACCGATTTTCTAATGAACACATGCAGGTTTTCAAGTAGCTCAGTCACATTCGATGTAACTGAGTATTTATTGCTTGGTAAGGATTGAAAGAATTTACGAAAATTAAGAATGATCCAGAAATGTATAATAGTGAAAATCAAAACATAAGTATTTGGGCGACGACACTTCCCTTACTCAAATGTACTGCTCGATGTGCCTTCCACCTTGTTGGAGGATAAGAGATCATCTTTTGCCCATTGAGTTAATCACGCGCTGCAGTTCCTGCGGATTGCTGCGGACCATATCGCCGGCTTCTTCAATTTTCATCTTCAAATCTTCTAGCGGCACAGCTGTACCCTTACAAACTTCAGCCTGCTCCACCAAATTGTCCAATCCATCTACCAGGATAGGCTGCATTCATATAATCTGATACCATGCGCCCATTATGAGCAGGACAACCATCCACTTGAAACCACATATCCTGCCTTATGTTTAAGGGTGGTTCCTCCACGGCGTCACTGATGTTGTTTTGTAGAGAATTTAGAAATGATTCCGAATACAATCCAGGAAGAAGGAATACTGGTCCAAGTAAATGGGGCCCAATTAGTCCCATCTATACATTAATTCTAAAGTCGTGCTTAAAGTGATTGACCAATATGGCATTTGGGTTCTCACGGCTATAAAGATGCGACTTTCGTAAATTGATAATACCACATCTAGTAAAAGTAGACGCATCTGTCCATAAAATTTCATTTCCAAAAATTATGTCCAGTCGAATTTGGTCAACATACCATTGGCAAAATTCAACCCGCCGCCGGTAGTCAGGCTCCAATAAGTTTTATGCTTTTGTCCAATGGTATGGATGAAAACTTCCTCTCCTGATAGTTCGGACCACCGTCTTTTGAGATACCCCTTTCTTTAAAGCTATGTGCCGAGGACTCAGAGTTGGTTCATCATCGACTGATCTTAAAGTTGCATCAGATTGGAGAGTGAGTACAGGACCAACTACATTTTTCGTTTTCTGCACATTACACACAGCTTGAAAAGTTCGAGGATGTCGGATTCGGTGTCCCGGAAAGCGAAACTCGTTTTCACAAATAGCAGCCAAGGTATTGCCATCTGCCAACCCGTACATGTAGAGCATATCAGCATACTCAATAATGCTATGCTCAAGAGCCATTATACGCAAATCAGATTTATCGACGAAAAGTAAACTATCGGTACTTAATCGTTAATTCAGCCCTCTTTCTACTGTGAAGCTCTCTACACAGACCAACAAGACAAATCACTTCATCGTTTGCGGGAATCGCGTCTTTCTGACCTTGAGAAATACAACAGACATAACCACACTTTTATCTTCCTCAAAACTGCCGTCAAATTAAATACTTTATTTTGGAATAGCTAAAACCGAAATGTAAAAACGGATTTGTTGGGACTCAGGAATCACAAGATTGAAATCAGACTAAGATTTTTCGATGAAACCATTTGAAATGCAAATTTCAATACCAAAGCGAGTGTTTTCTCACATCTTACACTCCTATAGAAGAACTCGGTTGGAGTAAATAAAAATTTTGGAAAAATGATATGGAAAACCAGTTTACGTTAATAAGAGAAGCTTTGTAGTGACACTTATAGGTCTCTATGGAAATCCCCCAAAATCGGGTGTGGATAATTTGCTGACCAAAATATAATCCTCTAAATCACGACCTTAAAGAATATTTAATTGGACCAAACTCTAAAACTGAGTTGTGTACATTGATATGTTCGTGCCACCACATTCAAATTTCAAATCCACTCCAAATTGGGGGTAGTTTATTCTTGTAATTTTTCAAAATAATTTGCTGACCGGAGGTTTCCAGTTGAGATATTTTATCGAAACGCTATATTATGATTGAGTATAGCATACTTTTTGTGCCACCATAAAAAAAATTCAGATACGCCCCCGATGAAGGGTAGTTTATTCTTGTGATTTTTCAGAAATCCTTGCTGATGGGAAATTTCCCGTAGAGATATTTGATTGAAACGATGTATTATGACTAACCGTAGCATACTCTTTGTGCCACCATAAAAAACATTAAGATCCACCCCCTATTAAGGGTAGTTTATTCTTGTGATTTTTCAGGAATCCTTGCTGATCGGAAAATTCCCGTGGAGATATTTGATTGAAACGAAGTATTATGACTAACCGTAGCATACCCTTTGTGCCACCGTAAAAAATATTCAGATCCACCCCCTATTAAGGGTAGTTTATTCTTGTGATTTTTCAGGAATCCTTGCTGATCGGGAAATTCCCGTGGAGATATTTGATTGAAACGAAGTATTATGACTAACCGTAGCATACCCTTTGTGCCACCGTAAAAAATATTCAGATCCACCCCCTATTAAGGGTAGTTTATTCTTGTGATTTTTCGGAAATCCTTTCTGATCGATATTTTCTAGTGGAGATATTTCATTGAAACAAAGTAAAATAATTGCAAATCGGATACCCTCTGTGCCACCATACAAAAATTTCAGGTCCGACTCGTTTAAGGGTAGTTTATCCTCGTAATTTCTCGGAATACTTTGCTGACCGAAAATTTATAGATATTTTATTGAAACAACGTATTATGACTAAACGTAGCATACGCTTTGTGCCGCCCTAAAAAAATTTCAAATCCTTGCTGATCGGGAATTTCCCGTAGAGATATTTGATTGAAACGATGTATTATGACTAACCGTAGCACATTCTTGGTGCCACCGTAAAAAATATTCAGATCCACCCCCTATTAAGGGTAGTTTATTCGTGTGATTTTTCAGGAATCCTTGCTGATCCGAAATTTCCCGTGGAGATATTTGATAGAAACGATGTATTATGACTAACCGTAGCATATTCTTGGTGCCACCATAAAAAATATTCAGATCCACCTCCTCTTAAGGGTAGTTTATTCTTCGGATTTTTGGGAAATCCTTGCTGATCCATATTTTCCACTGGAGATATTTCATTGAAACAAAGTGAAATAATTGCAAATCGGATACCCTCTGTGCCACCATACAAAAATTTTAGGTCCGACTTGTTTGAGGGTAGTTTATCCTCGTTATTTCTCGGAATACTTTGCTGACCGAAAATTGTTTCAGTGGAGATATTTTATTGAAACAATGCATTATGACTAAACGTAGCACACCCTTGGTGCCACTATACAAAAAATTCAGATCCACTCCTGTTTGAGGGTAGTTTATTCTTGTGATTTTTCAGGAATCCTTGCTGATCGGAAATTTCCCGTGGAGATATTTTATTGAAACGATGTATTATAACAAACCGTAGCATATAATAATAATAATAATAATAATTTTATTGATCCTTTGGGACACAACAATGTGTATAGGATAAGTCAAAATACCAATACAATACAATCCTACTTACTAAGTTGTTAAAGAGTCAGAAAGGAACTCTTTAACTGAATAAAATCATTTTTTTAGTAATAGGTCCTTGATTTCTTTTTTGAAAGTTCGTTTGTTCAAAGATTTGAAATAAGGAGGCAAATGGTTGAACAATTTTATGCCTTGATACATTGGAGAACGTTCGAAACTGTGAGTCCGATGTTTAGGAAACAGAAGCACCTGTGTATTACGAGTTCTATGTTCATGCGAATTACCAAGTTTTTTCCAAGTAGACTCATTATCCTTCGCGTATATGAGACATTTCAACATATAGATACAGGGAAGTGACAGTAACCTATTGGCAATAAATACAGGTTTGCATGATGCTCGATATTTCATATCAAAAATCAGACGTATCACTCTTTTTTGTGCAACAAAAACTCTAGAGAAGGAACTACAGTCTCCCCAGAGCAAAACATTATATGAAATGTGACAGTAGACAAGGCTGTAATAAACATCAATAAGAGAACTAGGTGGTAAGGTACTTTTGAGTCTATTTATAGCGAAATAAGAATTATTAATTTTTTTGCATAAGACGTCAACATGAGTTGACCAATTTAGACTTCGATCCATATGGATCCCAAGGAATTTAGTACAATCTGATGAAATTATAGTTGTACCCAGACAATCTATTTTCAGAAATCCTTTTTCACAGTTTCTCAGACCAAAATACAGGCAGGATGTTTTGCCTATATTTACAATCAAATTGTTACGACGACACCATGATGTGAATTCTGCCATAATTTTTTCACAAGCTCTCTGGAGCTCATCACGACTTCGAGCCGCGATGATGACAGACGTGTCATCAGCGAATAAAATGAGCAATAAGCAGGATAAATGAGGAGGCAAGTCATTTATAAACAACAAAAATAACAGAGGTCCCAATACGGAACCCTGTGGAACACCCATATTCATATTGAATTCCTTGGAATAACATTTATCATTTTTTACTGACATAGTTCTGTGATGGAGAAAACTACGCAGCCAATCGGAAAAAAATCCTCTAAAACCTAAGTTGTAACATTTATCAATTATAAACTGAAAAGATAAAGTATCAAAAGCGCATGAAAGGTCGAAAAAAATCCCTGAAACAAGCATATTTGAATCCAGGCAATCATAAACTGACTCCACGAACCTGAGTGCGGCTGTTTGAGTGGAGCAGCCAACTCTGAAACCGTGCTGAACTTCATCTAGAATATTGAATTTACTCAAATATGACATCATCCTTTTGAAAACAACTTTCTCAAAAACTTTGGAAAGAACACTAAGAATTGATATTGGTCGATAGTTGGTTATTTCATTTAAATTCCCCTTTTTATGAATTGGTACGACAATAGATTTTTTTAAAGCATTTGGAAATTCACCAGATGTGACAGACAGATTAATAATATGAGCAAGATGTTCACTTATTATTGGAGAAATCTTTTTTAATATTCTCGCTGAGATGTTATCCACGCCAACACATTTTTATTTTTCAGAGTTTTAATAATTTCCTCAATTTCAAAACTTAAGACTGGTTGAAAGAAGAAATTACACACAAGAGGCGGAGAGACTGTACAGAAAAGTGATATGTCATCACCATAATAGGTGTCCAGTTTTTTATTTGCCACCGAGGAGAAATACTCTCCGAATAAATCAGCTACTTTGTTAGGTTCGTCATATGATATACCGTCAATATCAATGGTAATGGTATTGTTTACTTTCCTAAGTCCTCCAGTGTATGAATTGACAATATTCCATACCGTTTTATTCCGGTTTACAGAATTAGCAATAAGGGAGGAGTGATATTTAAGTTTTGTCAATTTTAAGAGGGAATTATGTAAGTATTTCGCATTTTTATACTTATTGTAAGTTTCAGTTGTTCTGGCAATTGAATGCAGCCAATACAGATTTAGAAGATTTTTTTTGCTTTGTACAATTTCCGGAGTAATCCATTTAGTTTTCTTCGGTACGGAAGTAATTCTCCTCATGGGGCAACACAAATCTAAGCAATATTGAAGTGCATTTCTAAAGGTATCAAAACATTTGTTAACATTCGTTTCAAGAAACATATCAGAAAAATCGCATTCACACAAACAGCTCACCAAACTATTAAGATTGTCCTCACTCAGTTCCCTTATAATTTGGAATTTCGATGTATGCATCTGACCAAGATCAGTTTTTAAATCAAGTGATAGTGCTCTATGATCGCTTAGATTAGGTTCAAAAACAACATACTCTTCGTGCCACTATAAAAAATATTCAGATCCAACCCCTATTAAGGGTAGTTTATTCGTGTGATTTTTCGGAAATCCTTGCTGATCAATATTTTCCAGTAGAGATATTTCATTGAAACAGAGTAAAATAATTGCAATTTGAATACCCTCTGTGCCACCATACAAAAATTTCAGGTCCGACTCGTTTAAGGGTAGTTTATCCTCGTAATTTCTCGGAATACTTTGCTGACCGAAAATTTTCAGTAGAGATATTTTATTGAAACAACGTATTATGACTAAACGTAACATACGCTTGGTGCCACCATAAAAAATTCAGATCCGCCCCTGTTTAAGGGTAGTTTATTCTTGTGATTTTTCGGAAATTCTTGCTGATCGTTATTTTCTAGTGGAGATATTTCATTGAAACAAAGTAAAATAATTGCAAATCGGACACCCTCTGTGCCACCATACAAAAATTCCAGGTCCGACTCGTTTAAGGGTAGTTTATCCTCGTAAACTACCCTTAATGGGGGGTGGATCTGAATGTTTTTTATGGTGGCACAAAGAGTTTGCTACGGTTAGTTATAATGCGTTGTTTCAATAGAATATCTATACGGAAAATTTCCGATCAGCAAGGATTCCTGAAAAATCACAAGAATAAACTACCCTTAAACAGGGATGGATCTGAATGTTTTTCACGGTGGCATTAAGCGTATGTTACGCTTAGTCATAATACGTTGTTTCAATAAAATATCTCCACTGAAAATTTTCGGTCAGCAAAGTATTCCGAGAAATTACGGGGATAAACTACCCTTAAACGAGTCGGACCTGAAATTTTTGTATGGTGGCACAGAGAGTATCCGATTTGCTATCATTTTACTTTGTTTCAATGAAATATCTCTACTGGAAAATATGGATCAGCAAGGATTTCCGAAAACTCACACGAATAAACTACCCTTAATAGGGGGTGGATCTGAATATTTTTTACGGTGGCACAAAGGGTTTGCTACGGTTAGTCATAATACATCGTTTCAATCAAATATCTTTACGGGAAATTTCCGATCAGCAAGGATTCCTGAAAAATCACAAGAAAAAACTACCCTTAAACAGGGGCGGATCTGAATTTTTTCACGGTGGCACCAAGCTTATGCTACGTTTAGTCATAATACGTTGTTTCAATAAAATATCTCCACTGAAAATTTTCGGTCAGCAAAGTATTCCGAGAAATTACGAGGATAAACTACCCTTAAACGAGTCGGACCTGGAATTTTTGTACGGTGGCACAGAGGGTATCCGATTTTCAATTATTTCACTTTGTTTGAATGAAATATCTCCACTGGAAAATATCGATACGCAAGGATTTCCGAAAAATCACAAGAATAAACTACCGTTAAAAGGGGGTGGATCTGAAAATTTTTTATGGTGGCACAAAGAATATGCTACGGTAAGTCATAATACAACGTTTCAATCAAATATCTTTACGGGAAACTTCCGATCAGCAAGGATTCCTGAAAAATCACAAGATAAAACTACCCTTAAACAGGGGCGGATCTGAATTTTTTCACGGTGGCACCAAGCTTATGCTACGTTTAGTCATAATACATTGTTTCAATAAAATATCTCCACTGAAAATTTTCGGTCAGCAAAGTATTCCGAGAAATTACGAGGATAAACTACCCTTAAACGAGTTGGACCTGAAATTTTTGTACGGTGGCACAGAGGGTATCCGATTTGCAATTATTTCACTCTGTTTGAATGAAATATCTCCACTGGAAAATATCGATCAGCAAGGATTTCCGAAAAATCACAAGAATAAACTACCCTTAATAGGGGGTGGATCTAAATATTTCTTATGGTGGCACAAAGAGTATGCTACGGTAAGTCATAATACATCGTTTCAATCGAATTTCTTCACGGAAAACTTCCGATCAGCAAGGATTCCTGAAAAATCACAAGAATAAACTACCCTTAAACAGGGGCGGATCTGAATTTTTTTTACGGTGGCACCAAGCTTATGCTACGTTTAGTCATAATACGTTGTTTCAATAAAATATCTCCACTGAAAATTTTCGGTCAGCAAAGTATTCCGAGAACTTACGAGGATAAACTACCCTTAAACGAGTCGGACCTGAAATTTTTGTACGGTGGCACAGAGGGTATCCGATTTGCAATTATTTCACTTTGTTTGAATGAAATATCTCCACTGGAAAATATCGATCAGCAAGGATTTCCGAAAAATCACAAGAATAAACTACCCTTAATAGGGGGTGGATCTGAATATTTTATATGGTGGCACAAAGAGTATGCTACGGTAAGTCATAATACATCGTTTCAATCAAATATCTTCACGGGAAACTTCCGATCAGCAAGGATTCCAGAAAAATCACAAGAAAAAACTACCCTTAAACAGGGGCGGATCTGAATTTTTTTTACGGTGGCACCAAGCTTATGCTACGTTTAGTCATAATACGTTGTTTCAATAAAATATCTCCACTGAAAATTTTCGGTCAGCAAAGTATTCCGAGAAATTACGAGGATAAACTACCCTTAAACGAGTCGGACCTGAAATTTTTATATGGTGGCACAGAGGGAATCCGATTTACAATTATTTTACTTTGTTTCGATGAAATATTTCTTCTGCAAAATATCGATCAGCAAGGATTTCCGAAAAATCACAAGAATAAACTACCCTTAATAGGGGGTGGATCTGAATATTTTTTACGGTGGCACAAAGGGTATGCTACGGTTAGTCATAATACATCGTTTCAATCAAATATCTACACGGAAAATTTCCGATCAGCAAGGATTCCTGAAAAATCACAAGAATAAACTACCCTTAATAGGGGGTTGATCTGAATATTTTTTATGGTGGCACAAAGAGTATGCTACAGTTAGTCATAATACATCGTTTCAATAAAATATCTCCACGGGAAATTTCCGATCAGCAAGGATTCCTGAAAAATCACAAGAATAAACTACCCTCAAACGGGGGCGGATCTGAATTTTTTTTATGGTGGCACAAAAAGTATGCCACATTCAATCATAATGTAGCGTTTTGATAAAATATCTCGACTGGAAACCTCTGGTCAGCAAATTATTTTGAAAAATTACAAGAATAAACTACCCCCAAATTGGGGTGGATTTTAATTTTGAATATGGTGTCAAGAAGGCGATCCCCGATAAATCTCAGGTTTGCATTATGAGTCTCATATTCTCACTAGAAGTCGGAAATTGACGGTATAATTCTATTTCAGTCAGCAAAGTATTTTTACCCCCCAAAATCTCCTGGGAGTTTGGG
Source organism: Myrrha octodecimguttata (assembly GCA_958510865.1). NCBI lineage: Eukaryota > Metazoa > Arthropoda > Insecta > Coleoptera > Coccinellidae > Myrrha > Myrrha octodecimguttata. The sequence goes on along the minus strand of OY294064.1, from coordinate 1,334,161 downwards.
TGTGTTCTTTTTCATTGCAAACCTTTTTCTAATATGTTTGAATACAATTGAATTAATGTGTAAGAAATTAAGAAACTTTAAAAATTTATAAACAAGAAATAGACTTCCTTTGAAGACTACGTTGTCTTATCTTTTCCATAACACTATCAATTATTACTCATATAAATATGTTATTCGTTAAGTTTTCAATAACTATATTGTAGTAAGTATACCATGTTTACGTGAAGTCTGCAAAACTGTTTCAGACACTGGTTTTTACATAATTCAAATCAGCAAGTTGAGTATAATCCATAATTGCTTCACTATTTTATCAATAAAGAATATATACAACAGTTATTCATTAAGAGGTACTTTTTTGGCGAAAACTTGTTCTTCGAAATCAAGCAAACAGAAACATACTATTGTAATGAATGGAAAATGTATAAGTTGTAATACTTTCACATCAAATGAGATTCACTTCAATATAAAATCAAACTATGAATAGACCAACTTTGTTCGATTCCAATCCTTCTGGTTGTGCAATCATATACAATTTTAATAGACATCCTATCGTTTTAACTGAATAATGGAGGTTGTAATTCCTTTACTTCAATTGCGATTCCTTTATATTGAATAAAATAGACATTATATTCGATTCCAATTCTTGTTTTTGGGAAGTTAAACCATCATATAATGAGGACTTTCATCATAAAATAGAACCTCAGAGATGACTAAACATTTGATTCTGTTGTGAAAACTGTTTGGATTATATTCTAAAATGGAATAGATACGAAATTATTCATGAAATAAATAGGACAAAGAATTCATTTCAGTTCGTTTACATGTTTATAACCTCTTCAAGCGTGTCCAAAAGCGGGGAGAGTGACGTAATCCTATTCCTGCAATCTGATTGGCACCCCAAAGCACCCCAAATGCCTGCTAAAATTCTGATTAGCTCGATTCAGGGTCATATCTGCGTTGACATAGATTTCCTAAGTAAATGAGGCGAGTGGTTTATCTGGTTGATCTGTGCTCTCTATGTTGATAAGACAATTCATAGAAGATTGTTGCTTCAACATATCTGACCACAAACCTGCTTCGATGTTTTCTTTCCACTAAGGCGCTTACGATATCTGATAGACTCATCTCATTTTTTCTACCTCAGCGTCTTTTTCTTGATGAACGTGCCACATATTTGAGAAGCGGAGACTTGAGAGAAGTTATCACAATTATAAAATCAATACCTTACCTGGAACATTTTTCGAGATAATGGCGAATGAATTCTCATGTTGATTTTCTCATTAGAATGAACTTCTCATTGGATCTGTGTTGTTTTGGTCCCTGTTGAATTTGCCCGAGCAAAATTGGATATGGCGAATGGAGCATCTTGTTCTCTTTCGAGCAAGGGCACATTTATTGCCGTAGGTCTTGTCGTTCCGGAGATATACTCTCTTTACTTGAGCAAGGTAGGGAAGTTTCCAAAAAAGACAGAAGAATTGATATCTGTAGAACAGGGGGGTTTAAGGAAAGAAATATAGGCACATAATTTGTTGGAAATGATCTGTTCTATCACCTCCTTGAATATTTAACATCAACTCTGTTACACACTACGACAAGGACTTTCGCATATATTTGAATTTTACCACCCACAAGACATGATCAACTTTCCTTTTTTCTGCCACTGATTACAATTGGAAGTAGTTCTTCTTCTAAAATTCAGATGAGAACTCGAACTTAATAAGTGATTTGGTTTCATCGCTTTAAGAGCGGTTCTGTGCAGAAACGGGCTTCAACCACGCATCAGTCCTGCGCAGGACTAGAAATGTCTTAGGACCGTTCTGGATTTCAGAACCAAAACAAAGCTTATCATAAAAAGTCCTGCAATCTTTGAAAATCTGATGAACCGTCAAAATTTCCGAAAACAATATTAGATTGACTCTTCCACATGAAATAGAGCTCGAAAATGGAGGGAGATATGGATCACGATGTCGCAACGGCACCTCTTTGCAGGGATGCCAGATCTCACGATTAATCGTGGGATTACACGATTTTGGTTCCGATTTCACGATTGAGTGCACAATTCTCACGGTTTTGGAACAAATTACTTTCGAATAAACAATAGCATTCAAATTAAATCAAACCAGCTGAATACTGTAAAATTTATTGATAAAATTTTCAATCGAATAATTAACTTCGCCCAGGTAGAAAGTTATTGATGACAATGGCAAGGGGTTATTCTCAGTGCAATCCCCGTCGTCTACAAGTACAAAGTTATCGAGCGAAACGCCTAGGTGAATGTGTGCTTTACATCTATCCGTGTTTCTACTTAAAGAGTTTTTCATATGGGTTAATACATTGAAGGGTATATCTTACGCAGAAAATCAAGTCATACTCATCGTTACACCTGTATAGGTTGTTATATCATATAATATTGTTATATTTTGTATTTCTAGGGCCACTTGCACCGCATTACGAAATCATAGATTAAGTCCATAACCAAGGTTTAGGTAGAAAATTATCTTGCACCGTCACGTAATCCTTGTTTAATGGCCTTAACTGACTATTAAATCTAAACCCTGGAATTTGGGGGTTAAAAGGAAGGATTAATAGTAAGCTTCGAAATCTAACCCTACTTTCGAGCGATTTCGTAAAATTTTGACATTTTTCTGGACGTAACCTCCAATTTGTTCATTTTTTTTGTTTACATTCAACATTGACGAAGAACTCGTTCGAGTTAATGGATTTTGATTAATGTTATTGAATTTCAGATAATATTCATGAAAAATTATTTAGAGAGAAAATGGCATCAGTGGGCATTGTTTCATATCTTTTAAAGCATGAAGAATTAACATCAGTGTTTCCATTGAGTTTGAAACTGGTATTTCTCATAAGCCTTCAACTATTTGAAGTGAAAAGTTACAATGATATGCTCAATTATTTCCAAGAGGGAATAGCAGAATGAAATCGAAGACATATTTGAAATGAAAAAAACATAGTTTCATGAAGATTCTTCGGTACTATTTTATTTAGTGATGTATTATGTGGTAAGCTATCATATGATACTTTATTATTGTGCAGGTGCTATCTCTGTGCTATCATTATTCTCGATTATATATTAACTGGACTCAAAATATAACCACAAACGGTTACAAAAAAACGGTACAAAGAAATGGCATCCTTGTGTTAGTCGAATTTCAAACGTACACGTTCGTCAATCCATCCGTACTTGATACTTCAATATTTATATAGAAAACTTTTTATTCTGTGGATTCCACATCAGAGTTTTCATTATTTTCGATCAAAAATTATCTCAATTCATAATATACCTAGGATAAACAAAATAATTCAATAGAAATTCTATCCTTGGGTGAGCTGTTCCTTATCCGAAGTTGTCTCCGATAAATCAATACTATTTATTTATTCATTTTACAAACGTCAGGATTGTAATTCCATGCAGAAGCTTAAATCGTATGATATTACGAAATATAATAAGTTTACTTGAATATATAACTATAAATTTGAATAATGTTTAAAGCTTGATGTAGAAGTAAGAGCACAGGTCTGTGGTAAGAGATCCCTAGTTTTAATGGTTAACAAGTCAGGAACATTACATGCAATATTCTTATGGAAGCTATAAAGTCTGTCAGATATATTTTTTTGCTGGGTTTTTCAAAAGATGCATCTTGGTTTTTCATAACTCATGGAAATATGGTACAAATAAAAATAGGTTTCATCAGTTGAATTCAAATATTTCATCGATTAGGGTTAAAAGAAACAACATGAAGCTAGTCACAAGTACCAATTCGTGAGAAAATAACCAGATTTGTAGATTAACTTTACTCTAGTTACAGTTAGCCTCGGTGCAAGCCGAATATTTAAACCAGAGTTTAATGAGTTAATCGTCGCTTAACTAACTGAGGCTCAAGACGAAAACGGTGCAATTGGCCCTAAAGGATAATTCTTGATCCCTTGTTGAAGCCCATCAGGGCTATTTGTCACCCCGCCACTATTTTATTCCCACTTGCTTACCATTGGAAGGTTTGTCATGTGAATCTTCGATGTTTTTTGTGGCTGAAAAATATTTTTCCATTGTTTACAGTTCATTCATTCGTTTGAAGCTTAGACAAAGGAAAGAGGAGACGCGGCATGTCATTCATAAAGTCAAGAATTGTTGAAGCCAACATATCGACCAATTTCCCATGAGTGCGACAAGAACAGCAATATCAACTAGTCCCGATCTGGCAACAATGCAGAGACTCCGCTGCGTAAATGAATCAGGCACCAGTGGCGTGGAGCTACAGTTGTTGAACGATTTGAAATTAAATTATTGGTGCATTTTAGTGTTGCAGAAAATTATGTACTGCCGTTATAGGAGGGTCTGAAATTAAATTATGAGCGCATATAGGTGTTACAGAAAATTAACTACCCAATGAAAAAAAATCAAATAATATTTTATTCCGATAAGATATGCAACAATTGAATCAAATCAGAAATTTTAGAATTTTGAGCCAATAATGGTCTCGAACTAGGTTGGGCTCCCTGAGGACGAATCCTGTGACAATCTCAATTCTGTCCGACCTGCTGAGGACACGATTACTGTCGACCGAATCATTTTGCAAAATTTTGTTGAGATCGTATGACTTGTAAAAAAGTCATATTTAGAAAAAATTTGCACAGACTTTGAACTCAAAATTTCATAACAATGTACCAAATTTCAGTTCAATCCGATAATAATTTTTGGAGATTTTGGGAAAAGATTATGTCAAGTTTCGTGTCTTTTTCCTCGCTGTCATTGGTTTTTCCGGAATAACTCAAGAAACACTGATTCAATCATGATGAAGCATAGTAACTACTTGAAAAATGCTGGAGCGTAAACTTGTGCAGAATTTCGTGATGATATGCAGTCAGAATAGTTCGGAAAAAAATTACAAACTTTTTTTCCAAATATTTCATACTATGTGATTTTCTGGTCGTATTATCCTCACGAAATTCTGAACGAATCCAATCCAATTTTCCCAATAATACAGATTGGATCGAATTGAAATCCAGTACCTAATTGAAAAATGGCAGCTTGAATATTGAAAATTTTGTGAGAATATGATTACAAGACCGCAAAATCTTTCTATCAGGAAGTAAAGCTGCGTGTGGCATGGTCAATATACGTGAAAAGATTCTCATATTTGAGATTTTTCCAAGCACTTTTCGAACAATATTGGCAGAAAAATCATGCCCATTTAGCTTGAATATGCATCCACACAGAACAACAAATAGAAAATCATTTTCATACAATTCTCCCATTAAAGATTGAGAACCTCGGTAACGATTAGTACATGTTTCTTTGCACACAATGAAAGATTTTCAATAATAATTAATTGTACTTAAACTCTTGAAGATATAAGATTTAGTCACAATCATAAAAAGAATACTTTCATACTGATTACTGCAATATTGACCCACTAACTAGGCACCTTTAGAACCTTTAATTGGTCATTTGAGTGAAACACAACTTGCTGTTGGAACTTGTGATATACTTATTTATATTTTTGATGGAATTCATGACCAGTGGAAGTGAAATAATGCCAAAATCTCGTGCTGTATAATTTTATATACATAATACAATTCACAAAAAAATAACAGATTATGAAGGACAGTAATATTTCTTCTGAATTGACTATTTGAAAAGAAAGAGGAAAAAAAGCAGTGTGCAAGGTATGAACATAAGGTAACATCATAATGAAAAATTAAAAATGTGATAAATAATTACAAATAAATAAAAATACTCCATTCTGATGCGATAAGGAATATCGATATGAAAAAAATTTTCAAAGTATCCAAAAAACATGTTCGAACATACAGAGTGGTACCACATTACCTACTTTCCCTATTCAAAAAATCAAGAGGGTTGATGGGGATGACACAGGGTGCAACAAAAATCCTTCAAAAATGCATTTAAATTTGGTAGTATCTTCTGCATAGAGAGATTAATTCATTTATTCATTTCTAAACAAAATAATTTTAGTATTCAAAGATCTTGATCTATTTTTCCTTGAAACATCCGAAAGTTTAGCTGTTTCATGATGAATTCTTATTCTGAAATAATTCTTCAAAATAATTTTGAGCAACTGATCCGCGTGTCCATCAATGAAATTTCCATCATAAAGATGATTTTCAAAATGATCTAAAATAGATGAATTAATATTACGCATTGTTTGGCTGATCAGAACTGGTAATAAATGCTCTACTTTTCTATTCATAATGCATGTAGTTTTATGGAAAAATTTGAAGAATTTTCCACCCTCTTTACAAACATCAATAACAATAACAATAATTAATTTTCCATAAGTATTTCTTTTCTGTAGAAGTGAGACATCTACATCATTTCTCAAAAGATCAAGACACTTTCGACATGATATAAATTTCTCAAGTATCCGAACAACATACCCAGAAATATATCCCACAATATCTACTGCATAAGGAGTGAGATTCCACGCTGTTGAGGAAGCAAATTCAAATTTTTCCATATCTGTAAATACACTTTTCATTACTGCATCGTACTGATCACTATTTACAATATTGTTTGTATGTTCAGATGAAAGAATACCAACTGCAGATCCACATGTTAAGATACTTATGCTCTCCAGATTGATTGCATTTCCTGTGTCAGTAGCGGATATTTGAGAGTGAACAATCAACCTTTTATATGCAGCCTCAAATTGCCTCGCAGTGGGGTTATTATTGTATCCACCTTTACTTCTTATACATCCAAAAAACAGCTCTAAATGGTCCTGCGAAAGTTTATAAGTGAGAAGATATTTGAGCATTTTCTCTTCAATGATGTATTTCTTATAAATTTGTTCTAAACTTTCGATACAAATCAAGAAACCCAAAAATCCAGTTTTTCTCCCACTTTTTGTGATAGGAACCCTATTCAATGTCAAACCAAGAATATATTTCTTCATCATGGTCATATAATCTTTGAAGGCTTCAGCTGTACTCAACATGAATGGCTTTTTAAAAAAGTATTTTGCACAACAATTTCTTAAGTTGAAGATATCGAATAAGTTGTTGAATTTTAAAATAAAATCAGAAGTAGCTTCTGATCTCTGAAATTCAGGACACTTAAGATCATCCCTCAAAAAATCTATAGCATCACTCACACTTTTGCTAAGTGTCTGAGTTGCCAATCGTACCTTCATTTTTTCTCTCATCCATTGTAAATGCCTATGTCTTAATTTTGTAGCAGCATGCAGACCTTCGATATCTTGCTTATCCACTAAAGTTGAAACATAATTCCATTTCACCTCCATATTTTCATTATTCCGTAAGCCACCTTGGGATGCGAAACAATTCCTTACCAGCTTAATCATGTGGCAGGCATCATGATTTATTTAGATTTCGTGCTGTGTAATTGGGCACTCGAATTTAGTTTTCAAGTTCGATGGATCACTGAAATCTGCTCCTAATTTTTCAGCCATCGAAAAGTTTGAAGGAGCACCATCAAAAGTTAATGAAATTATTTTAATTCCACTTTCATGTAAAAAACCCAGACACTTTTTCACTAGCTCAGCTTTTTCTGTTGCCACTAACCCATTCACCAAGAAATATCCCACAGGAACTTTCCAGGAGCCATTCAAACACACTATCATAAAGACTAATGCTTCTCGAGCTTCAGGTAGAATGTCCGAATCTAAGTTTGTACCAACATCAACATATCCAGTGAATTTAGAACCTGTCCACTCAACTTGACGTCTGATAGACATTTCATCCATTACTAGATTGCACAACAAAGGATAAGAAAATTTTTTTTGCCGTAAGGACAAGGCAGTCAATGCTTCATTCGTGAATCCTGGACTTCCATCAACAGATCTGTACCATTTTGAGATAGTATCTAAATGAGGAAGACTGTTGTTGAAGGTTTTTCTCACAAAATTGTATCCTTTTGGTGAATAGAAGGCCAAAGTTAATGCGAAGGCTCTCAACATTGGATTGTATTTTTGCTTGCTTGATCCCTTCAACATTCTTTCGAATAAATCACTTGCAACAGGATTGACAGATGCCTGAAAAAGAAAGATTCTTTGAACTGCTCGCCTAATAATATTTATGGAACTTGTACCAATGAACTAATAGATAACATACAGATATAGTAGCTTCTGAAGCTTCCAATACAAGCGATTTTTCTCTCAAATAATCCATCAATGTTTTCATCGAGGTGATTTTATGCTTCATCCTTCGAACAGACTGTTGTAACGTGCGAATCTTTTTATTTTGGCTTTGCACTCTCTTCCTAATAATATTCATACTCCTTTTCCTTTTCTCAGGTGTAGAAAAATCACTGGTATGTATTTCTCCCACATAAGCTCTCTTTCTTGAATGAAACATTATAATTAGTCATATATATTTATGAACTTATAGAAACAGTTTATGAAATTCGATGTTGGATTGAGCGTTTAAATGAAAAATTTACCTTTTCCTTCTAATATTTGATGAAGATGGTTTTTTAGTAGAGGTGGAAGGCATTGAATCGAACTTCACTGGTTGCTCCATTTTCACAACAGGAGATTTCACATTTTCTACACTGAAAAAAAATTACACAGAAAGTGATTAATCAGCAATGCGACAATAATTATAAGTTTTACCTTCTTTTCGGAGAACCAGCAATAGCATCAATATTCAGGTCAATTTGTACATCAAGGGATGAAACTTGATCTCTGTGAATTTAAGTCTTTGAATATTAATTCTCATACAGTGAATTATAACTCTATAATTACCTTTTAGCACTTGGGGGAGTTTCATTTACCGTTGAGCTTGAGCTGCAAAAAAGTTCTCAATATATTAACTGAAATAATACTTTAAAATACACACATATAAATATATATTCCTATATCAAAAATTACCAATATAATTATATTCCCCTATTTCATCTAGATATACAGCTCTGTCATTCGAAACATTATTATCATAGCTAACTATTATCGGTATAATGATTTTCAGAGATTTTCCCAAACATTTTTCCTTAGAAACATCACAATTTAAACTGGTTGAATTAAAATAAAATCCCTGGAAGTTCCTGCAAACTTACCTTGAAGATGTTAGTCCAAAGAATTGTTCGATAGTAATAGGATTGGCATCATTTTTAAGATATTTGGTACCATTCACTCGAAAACCAAAATCTTTGGGCTCGAAATGTTCCGAACATAAGAACATGTTTTGTGGCAAGTTTCTAGCATCCGCCAAGTCCAAAATTGAAAGCCATATATTTTTTCGCTCAATATCAGAAGGGAATCTAAAAGAATTATAAGAATTGAACAATCTACGCCACTGATATGCAAAAATGAAACTAACCTGTGAAAACTCAAATTGGGGTTGTAGGAGTCCAATTTAAAACATAATTGACACTTACGAACCATTATATCAATGTTTTTCGCTCAAAATATTCAGAAATAACTAGGAAAAATACTTTTTTAACTGGACTGAACTAGAAATCTGCTTCGGCAACGATGTATCTAACATCAAATGTCAAATCGGTGCGAATTACTGTGATTGGCCGCGAAACAATTAATGAATGGAACTGTGAAAACCGGTGCTGTCACGTGGAGCAGGGATGATTGTTAAACAACCGTTGAATTTTGAAGTACCTTCGAATCTCAGTGTTAACTGCCCTAAAAGAACGGACGAAAAGACCTCGAATGAGCTCGGTACTTGCTTTTATACGATTTCACCCTAGTTCAGTGTGGTGGTGGGTTTTAAGAGGGGATGCATTCTAACAAAAGGAGCAATGTTGTAGGCGTAGTTTTATTGGTTGAAATGAATAGTTGTCTGTGAAATTCAGAATTCACAACATTTCATTAAACGAGTACTCATTCCGTACATTTACAAAAGCAATAGTAAAAGTATATTTGTATTCTCAACTGCTATTTCATGACGATTCGATGTTGATATATCAGAAAACTCCGGAAACGTGACAACGTCGCACAGAATTTGTAGTAATACAGTCGTCCAGTTCAGTTCTGAACGTCTAGATGTTGGCGTCAGTATTTATCATTGTTTACCGCGTCTCCTCTTTCCTTTGTCTAAGATTTGAAGCTTTTTACGTAGTCTTGTCGTAATGTAGCTGTAGTTGCTAAGATTCGTAGTTCATCCACGTTTTTTCTGCTGTGTAGTTTCTTGATATTTTTCATTATTGATGTCTTTATCAGAAATATGAAAAATTCATTATTTCTATATACTTATGGCAACATCTTTGAAATAATGTAAAATATTGTCTTATAACATTTTTCAATGAATGGGTAAGTTTCTAAAAACTTAAAACCTCAAGAAGATAAACACCTACTTGAATAATGAATTTTATTTGCAAAAATGTATGTATGAACTATGCTCTACATGATGAATTAATATCATTAAGTTATATTCACATAAACATTTTGCACAAAAATAGATTATGTAATACACCATGAAAAGTGCACTCAAAATCTGTACATGATAATGGTCGTTTTTCGTATCCATGCTACAAATCAAACAGCATGCTATTATAGATTGAAGCTTATTTTGGGAGGATTTTGCATCATTTTGTAGGTTTTTTCGAAGTTTTCACTCCCGATATTTGGAGCGAAAACTCAGAGAAAAGAAACTTACAAAATGAAGCATGCTATTAGTTGCTCATAATTTGATGAATATCGGAAGCGTATCATCTCAAGATGAAGTAATGCACCAAAAAATTAATGATGAATTGGATCAAAATACCATGTTTTTTGATTTGGCGCAGATTTACATTAGATCGAAACCATTAGCATTCTATACTACGAACAGTCAGTATAAATTTCGAAATAGGATTAATAATATGTAGCTTCATGTTTTTTTTTACCAACAGCCACTAAACTTGATCATTCTACACCTTACTCAAAGTAGTTGACAGGAACTAGGAATCGGGAAGGATTAACAAACTGTTGATTTTAAACGTAACTTGTTTCACGGTCGCCAGGTGTTGATTTACACCAAGGACTTTATTTAAATTACACTCGTTCTCGGACAAGTAATTTATAGTTGGGTAAAATGATAAGCACAGTTAACAGTCTAGATTTATTTCACAAAACACAGTTAAATCTATTTCACTATGTACTTACTCGTAAACGTGGTTGAGTAACAGCCTCTGACCAGCGTTACTAAGGGAGGGAGCCCTTTCTGTCCGTCTCCGCTCTATTCATTTCTTTACCCCCACTCTTTTCCTCCCCTTCTCTGTAACTCGATCCTTGCCTAACCTCCGCGACTTAATGGTTCGCAAAGTTGTCGATACGCGGCGGAGCTGTCAGATTTAACAAACCTCAGCTAATGCTAATTTGTTAATCTTTGTTAATCTATCCCGATTCCTAGTTCCTGTCAACTACTTTGAGTAAATAAATGAAGAAAGTTATATATCTATTAATTCTACACATTTTTGAAAAACATGTGAAAAAAATCTTTCATTGGAAAATATTTCACAGATATGTGTATTAAAAGGCTTTTTCCCGCCAATATAATTGATGAAATAAATATGCACGAAATACACAAAAAAAATCTTTTCTTAGTCATTGTACAATCCATTGAGTGAAGATTAACAGTAAAATTAGCATACTGTAAAATTCCATCTATTTTACATATGGCGGGTGAAAAATCATCTTCAACGTATTAAATCTTCTATAACCTACTCAATACATATAATAATGAATGCCTCCTTAATCGTTTACATGTACATATATTACATAGAAATTTTTCATACATGACATGAATGTCTTAACTTTCATACTTTTTCATGATTAATAAAAACTGACCGCAAAAATCTAGAAAAATGTTGGATGACTGAACAGTAGTTGTAGATTTTTTATGCGAACGAATTTATATCCATCAGGATAAATCTTTAAATGAACGTTCATAATATATATTTCCAGCTCTAGTAATTTCAATATTTTTTATGAATTTGGCTACACAATAATGATGATAAATCAATAAACTAATAATCAGCTTTGACACACGGTTCCGAACAATCAGAACTCTAGTTATATAATATCCACACCCCATAATATCACGAGTGGATAAAATAAAATTGAACTTACAATTTTATGTTTTTTTTTGTAATTATGCGAGCTTTGAATTTTTGCAATTCAATCATAGCTCATTGATTCAATGCCAATCTCTTGAAAAGAAAATTAGAACTAAGAAAGTGTCTCTCCTACTCAAATCATTAAATTTCAGTTTCAGAGAAAGAAGGATTATAGTCATTGGAAATAATTGTATTTCTTCATTTGTATGCTCCTATTTAATTTCTTACTTCACCTTGAAAATTATCCCCAAAGTGTCGCTTCATCAACATCGTCATTGTTTTGTAGAACCTGACTTAATGAATCCTCGAAATTTACTGAGCTTTCACTTTTAGAGAAGTCGCGATGGTGAAATGGACTTCTAATCTATGAGTAGCTATATTCTCTGATCCGTTTAACAAAAAAAAATTTTTTTTAAGTGACTATACGTACGCGTTTCATAATCTACTGACTGCAAGATCTTAACAATACTTCGTTAGAAGTTGCCCGTCGTTATGCTTCAACAAACTGCCAAGTTTCAATCCAATCGCTCCATTAGTTTCTGGAATATGAGGGAAATAACCTGAAAATTTCAAATGACCATAACTCCGACTATTTGGCCGATTAACGAACTTAACCGCGGTATTCTGATTCGCGAACTACCCTGGAAGTTTAGAGTCGCTAGTTTGCTCTGTTCGACAGTTATCGTGCTCACGGCTGGACGGATGGACATAGTCGATTTTGACACTAGATTAGTCCTCAGGGAATCACAGCTAGTCGTTTGAGAGTATTTTCGGCTCAATCATCGAAAATTACAGACATTTGGACAGAACGATAGCATGCTGTTCCCCAGAACATGCGCACAAAACTAGCGTATCGCACAGTGTGCCTTGCGCAGAATTGAAGACTAAAGTATACTATCTGATCGACTCCTAAAACAGGCACAGATTTTACCAGATTGATTGATTTGCGCTGATTGTTGTCAGATGAAGCCATCACTTCGTATATTTTGAAATTTTCAAATGGTTTAGTGAAAAACTTTAACTATTACGTAAAAGGTCACTTCGGGAAAGCAGCTTGGCCAGAATTATCTTATGAAAGTTATGAATCATTGATCCGTACTTCTTTTAAGACGATGCTGGCCAGAACGTAACAGTCAATGGTGACCGCTAGAGAGCCATGATTACTGACTTTTTCGTTCCTCAATTGAACAACCATAATGTGCAGCAGCTGTAGTTTCAACAAGACTGCACAACATGTCACACAGTTCGTGCCACAATTGATTTTCTGAAGAAAACGTTTGATAACCGAGTAACTTCAATTTTCAGGCCCGTGAATTGGCCTCCTAGATCGTGTGATTCAACACCGCTAGATCAATTTCATGTCAATTTTGAAAATTCATCCTCGTTTTATTCTATTTCGAAGTTCTAGGAAAAACAACCTGTAATTGTGGCAGTGAATGTGAAAACGACGCGGAAGTGTGAAATACATTAATGCAAAATATATGTTGAACGTTATTCATAATATGTTGCATATATGTATCAGAGTTGAAAAAAAAATTTGAAATTATAAGAGAAGTACGGAAACGACTTCCATTGGTGAGTGAAAACATATATAATATTATATAAAATATATAATATATATTATATAATATCTTAATACCCGATTCGACAGTGAAAGTGAAATCGACGAGGAAGTTTCAAGAAAATGTGTATTTTGTAATAGGCATAGACACATTAAATGCGGCGAGTTGAGTTCATTCTGTCCGCTTTGTCGAATTTTCGTCGAAAATAATTCTTAAATCTCAGACATTTTTGAAATACATTAATGCAAAATATATGGTGAACGTCATTCATAATATGTTACATACATGTATCAGAGTTGAAAAAAAATAATGTATAATATCTTAATACCCGATTCAACTTACAGAGACTGCAATTTCAAAGAGGGAGAATTAGTTTTAACCCATGCTGAATTATCAATGATATGTCGTTACAAAATTCTAATGAACCTATCATAATGTAGAGAAGTTTGTAGTACCTCTGAAGATTTCAGACGACATTCAAGTAAAGTAACGACACAAGTAAGAGAGGAAAGTTTATAGTACCTCTAAAGATTTCAGACATTTAAGTGAAGTAACAACACAAGTAAGAGAGAGAAGTTTATAGTACTTCTAAAGATTTCAGACATTTGAGTAAAGTTACGACACAAGTATGAGAGAGAGAAAGTAACGACACAAATAAGAGAGAGAAGTTTATAGTAATTCCAAAGATTTCAGACATTTAAGTAAAGTAACGACACAAGTAAGAGAGAAAAGTTTATAGTACCCCTAAAGATTTCAGACATTTAAGTGAAGTAACGACACAAGTAAGAGAGAGAAGTTTATAGTACTTCTAAAGATTTCAGACATTTAAGTAAAGTAACGACACAAGTAACAGGTGTTGAGAGTAAAATTGTTAAACAAGAAATGCCTAATGTACAACCATTGCAGCAACGCCAAAATGATATGTTGACTTTGGATGATGCAGAAATGAAAACATTCAAATTATTACTATCAAATCGGATGCGCTCAGAAGCTTGGGCAAAAAATTATAGGTATATCGATGATATTATTGCACATTTAATGCAAAAAGCAGAATCCTAATTATATTAAATTCGCTGGAATTCCTTTTCATGTTTATATTTATAGTACGGAACAAGTTATTTCATTGAATTCTATTAAGAAAGGGGTACACCCCATTTAGATGCCACGGGAAGTATTATACGAAAGCATCGTTATACTGGAACGAAAGTTTTTTATAACGCCGCTGTAGTACGAACTTCTCAAACAAGTCTTGTATGCGCGGTATTAGAAATGATTCCGGATCAACAAGACGCCGGAAGCATTAGATCGTGGCTGCTGAGATTTAAAACCTATAGTCCGAGTGAGCATAAGAAATGGCCAATTTTCCGTGAAGTCGTTACAGATTTCAGTTTTGCTTTTTTGAATGCGATTTCTTTATCTTTTAATAGCATGGAGCTCAAAGAGTACAACAATATTACCTTTGATTACGTAATAATGTCGACTGATGTTGATAATTCTTACGAAAACCCCCAAGTGATAAGACACGTGAAAAATTTTAGGGGCCGCATATAACATCAATGATTGGCGAAACATATGCGAATGGTTTAAAAGTTCTTATATTGTAACAAATTGCGATACGAAAAATGACATTTTTGATAACGAGTTTCAGTCGTTGCTAAAAGTTTGTTTGGTAACGAAGATTTGGAGAAAAATCTAAAAGTGGAATACGATATTGAGTTTCATGCGGATTTTATTTGAAATTTGAAAGTCATTTGATTTCGAATCAAGGCGAATGAAATGAATATGAAAATGTTAAGTTTTTCAAGTAATTCATTACAGAATATATCCCTTATGTTTCGCTATGGAGCGGAATTTTGTCAGAGGATGGAAAACGTCTTGGTAATGCCCCTGTTGAAAGATGATTCGGAATTGTAAAAAATATTTCAGCGAAAAAAATACGCAAAAGGTGTTCCCGCATCATAAGACACTTCAAGAAACTTGTTATTTTCGTTAAATAAGAAATGTATTGCGACATTCTTAGGAGAAGGTGTTTTAAAGTTAAAACAGAGGACAAAAATGACAAAAGTCTTGCCTACTGAGAGTCTCAAGAGTTGTGGGATAAACAGATTAAACAACCCCATAACAATTCTCTTGGGACTTCACTGAAACTATCGTAACGATCACAATCGTTGTCAAAAAAAATGTAAAAAAGCACTGACGTGAGATCAGGAGCTTTTACTCGCTTGTTCACATGAGAAACCATTTCCTCTAGACATTTTGCATGTTTTCTCACGCACAATAGGGTGAAGGGGACTTCAAGTTTTCACCAGTTCGACCTTCTTAACTAACCCCCCAAACCTGCTATGAAAATATTGAGTCTCTTAGTCCTTTTTTTCCGGATGTTATCATGGTTAAGTTCTACTATACTGCCAACCGTGAAATGAGAATCCACTCAGAGACTTGATATTTGTTGAACCAGGACAATTACGAAAGCCGAATTGGTAAATTGGCAAAATCATCCAATGCTTCGCATGAATACCCATTCGAATTTTCAGTATTTCAATATTTTTTGGGTTACCCTGTAAACAACAGCAATACCGAAGAAATGACCAAGAAATTTGATAAATTCTTTCGCAATATATCTGAAGACAAATGTCGGATCGAACTCAACCTCGAAACAATGTTATGAAATACTGATTCTGAGGTCTGTGCAGACTTTCGTTGAAATCTGATCAATATTACCTAAGAAAAAAAAATTACACAAAACCTAAGAATTTCAAGACTCCAGGTCCTTTATTTCGAAAGTTAAAGCGAACACAACTGGACGGATAGAATCAAATTGGATCAAGAATTTATCATCAGTGAGTCAAATCTAGGCGTTCGAGACCAATTTCAGCTCAGAATTCGAAAATTACAGACATTGTGACGAAACAATGATACGCTGTTCCCCAGAACAAGAACGTAAAAATGGGAAAGATTTTTCGGGTGTAAACCTGTAACTATCACACCCTGTATTTGAACTTGTATCACTTTATGAACATAGAGCGTCAATTATCCACCTTATACAATAAATAGTATCGACAAAATGCGAAGGTTTTACCGATAATATTGATCCTATATGGTATTACTCGAAATACTCGAATAATACAGTTATAGTTACGGAATGGCAATCGTCGCAGTTTACTGGGTAACTCCGATGCCAACAGGGCATACTCATTGTGTTGGGAGGAAAATTTTTCAGATTTTTCCTGAGAAGTGACTGACTGAATTTTCTATTTTTCTGAACAGTCAGTAGCGCGAACTATCACTACTTCCTCATTCAAGATAGGAAATAATAAGAAGCTACACAAAAAACACCATAAATCGAACATAGCGCTCCCAAGATAAACAACGATATAATTGTAGGAAGAAAGGACATGGAACAAGTAACTAAGGAACAGAAAAAGTGCAAGACCCGACGGTATCACCAATGAACAGCTGAAGAACGAAGGAGAGAGTCCGACATAACAACGAAGGATCTTGATCAATCACATTTTATACCAACACGGAATACCCCATGAATGGAGAACTAGCACGACAATACTCTTATTCGCAAACGGCGTTAAAGAAGAACCAGCTAACTATAGAGGGATTCAGGAATCAATCTCTTCTCTACCACTAAAAAACTAACTACAAATATAAAATTGATATATTTACAAACTTCCTTAGCAGGCGACTAGTAGGGATTTCGGTCAATCATGTATGGATGCTGTTTTGGTTTCAAGACAATTAACTGAAAAATCCATTCAATACAATCGCTCAGCTTTCTTGTGTGGTTCATTTATCTAGAAAAGGCTTTCGCTCAGATAAAGGTGGGTTTGGACCAAACGAAAAAGAAAAATTTCAAAAAGCACTGCCGTGAAGGCAGCAACTTATGCGCGCATGTTCAATGTAGATGACCGCTTCAGCAACGAATTTGAACATGAACGCAAAAGCTGCTGCCTTCACGGCAGTGCTTTTTGAAATTTTTCACTGATGAATTACTGGATTTCAATTCGATCCAATATGTATTTTTGGAAATATTGGAAAAATAAAATTTTGAATGGGTATATCTACGGAATCATTGGGCGGATTTTACCCATTCACGCATTCGACCTTCGTAATTAAGTCCCAAACCTACTCTACAAATATCGAGTTTCTTAGTCGTTTCTTCCGGAAGTTATTGTGTTTACGGTCAGCCTAACGGCCGACTGCGTAAACACAATAACTTCCGAAAGAAACAACTTTTTTTTTGATATGATGGATGTTTTCCGAAAAAAAAAATTTTTTGGAAAAAAATTTCGAAAAAAATTTTTTTTTTAATTTACTGACAACAAAATCCTGATGAAATTCAGTTCAAAATTGCGCGTTGTTATACTCCAGCTAACTGCCAAGTTTGAATCCAATCGCTCTAGTAGTTTCTGAAATAAAAAATAAATAACTTCAAAACTTCAAGTGCCTATAACTCCGAAACTATTCGACCGATTTGGCCCATTAACGAACTCAACCGCGGCATTCTGATGCGCAACCTATCCTGAAAGTTTCAAGTTGCTAGCTTGCATCTGTCGACAGTTATTGCGTCTACGGCCGGACGGACGGCCAGCCGGACAGAATCGATTTTGACACCGGATTCGTCATCCGTGAGTCCAACCTAGTCGATTGAGACCATTTTCTGCTCAATCTTCCAAAATTACAGACATTTGGACAAAACGATAGCACGCTGTTCCCCTAGAACATGCGCGCAACAAGAGTTAGAACAAGAACATTATTTTTGATCTTCCAGTATAAACGGAAATACGTTTCCAGTATTCACACATTACATGTAAGGTTTGCGAACGCAGATAGAAAACGAAATAATGCTCTAAGTCTGTTTACACGAGAAGAATTTGATAGAAAAGGCTTAGAATGAGCATTCGCTCGTCTGATATAAATCGGCCTTGAAGCATGTAGGACACTTTCTACAAGAAAGAAAAACATCGCAAATCATCAAAATGATTAAAAATATATACTCCATTCACTTTCGTGAACTATCCCGGTTGACCATGATTCAGGTATATTAAGTTGTTTCACTTGAAACTGACGCAGGTTGGCACTCGTGAAATATCGGCAATGTCAAAATAATTCTCGAAGACGTCGCCGAATGCCAATGCCAATTTCTACCCTCAATCTCAACATAATATTCACGCTTGGAAACTAAAAATGCCGAAGGTAGGACTAAAGAAGCAGAGACAAAGTATCAGGAAGTTCTATGTAAAATTGAAATCTGCTTTTCCTGATAGTAACCCTGATAATTTGGAATAAATAATTTATCAGGAGCTATTCAACAATTTGGACGTATGTGATTGAAAACCCAGTGTATCGTTCACATAGATTCCCAAGAACTTTGTATGTTGAGTTAGTTCTTTTGAGGTGACACAGGTTTTGAAGTACTACTACAGTTTCATACTGGAGTATTTCAAGTTGTGCAACAAGGTATTTAAATGTCTTCTGTTGACTTATTTCTTGAGAATTTCGAAAAGTAGGGAATTCCATAGGTTTGTCTGTTCGTTTGTAGGTTTCACTGCAGGGTTATTCGAATACTTTAATTTTTTTTTCGAATGAACTATCACAAAGTAATGAACTACTCTATTCATTATTTTTGAGTGAAATTTCGGCACTCGATTCTTGATTTCCGTACAAGAAAAAAGCATAACTGAATCTTCCAACCATTTTTATATACGTGAATATTTCCAGAGAAAAAGTTTCTTTAACTTTCGCCCGGTCTTTGGAGTTATTGAATTCACATAATATTTTCAAAAATTCATTATTTTGCCAAAATAAAATGACATTTTGAAAAATACGTAATTACTACGACCTCTATGTAGCGAGGACAACGTTGTGTAGTCATCTGACGGGAAAATGACTATAACCTAACATTTTCGAAATATATACGGTGAAATGTGTCAGAATGTCAAGGCCAACCGGGATAGTGTATAAAAGTGAATACCCCTGTCTCTAGGCGCATGTTCTAAACAGTGTCTTCAACACAAGATCATTATTGTGTAGATTCAAATATTGATTACATTTTATTACAGTTAATTAATTTGTCTATTACATTTCAATCTAATATATTTATAAGTAATCATCTTATATTTTTGTGTGAAGGTTCGAGAACAAGTTCTGATCTAATCAAAAGTAGTTCGCAAATGTTCTGATATTAGAAGTTACCTGAAGATGGACTTTTTCGAAACTTTGAAGATCCATTCATTCGAAACCAAAATAGACCGCCGAATTCCGACTGCACATTTATGTACAAAATATCAAATTTGGTAAAAATCCACTTCGCTCAAGATCACAAACATTAATATTCATACATATATTGAGAATAAATGGGACGTGGGATCGCTACAAAAATAAACAATAATCCGTTTTATTTTTCAGTTAATAAAGCCAATATGTATATTCTGGAAATCACAGGTGGCATGAGAACAACAACATATAATCAAAGTTGATTGATTTCGGACATGAAGATTGCACGTATCCAACAGCACAAATTTTAGAGAATTATGGAACGCACCCCAACGCCACGGTGTGAGAAATAGTTAGGAACGACGCGCGGGCAGACATGATAGACAGAGTTGGTCAAGAGAAGAAGTGCAGAGCAACGCCGTATTGAGTATCAATGAAACAACCGTTTCACCGTTGTAGGAAGGCTAATAAATAAATCATTCGAAATCTGAGCTGCGAATAATTAATACCTAACATCAGAAGTGGTCCGAAGATGCCCCAAAGTGAGAAAACCCGTAAGAGAACCAAAGAAGAAAGGAAACAACGTTGAGAATCGACGTCTTCTTCAAGTTCAACTTCTTCTAGTTCGACTTCTGGCTCGATTTCAGACTCAAGCTCCGATTATTCAAAGAAACGTAATGGCAAAGATAGTAGAAGAAAGAAAAGTGAATGTAAGAGAAACAATTCCTCAAGTGTGCAAAATCATGGACCCATTCAAGCGACTTCAGTCATTCCAGAATTCAATCATTTAACTGATAATGTGACTAAGTGGCTGGAAGTTATAGATTTCACAGCAACGATGCACCATTTCAGCGAAAATGTTACAATTTTTCAGGCGATATCCAAGTTGAAAAGTACAGCTCGTATTTGGTATGAAAATATAATTAAAAACAAAGTAGGTTGGTCGAATAACGATTGAGAGGAGTGGAAAAAACTCTTAATTGAAACATTCGAAACCAAGAGAAACATGTACAAAATATTGGAAAATATATTTTGTCATGGGCCCCAGAATCAAATTCGGTAAGAATCTAATCACTACGTTCAAGATCACAAACATTAATATTTATACATATATTGAGAATAAATGGGACGTGGGATCACTACACAAATATACAATAATCCGTTTTATTTTTCAGTTAATGAAGCCAATATGGAAATGGTCGAAATCACAGGTGGCATAAATGCAACAACACATAATCAAAATTTATTGATTGACATGAAGATTGCACCTATCCAACATCACAAAGTAACTCGAAACTCCGTGCGAAAGTTCGTATGTATGTAGTCATAAGAAAAAATTCTAAAAAATTATTCGAAACTTTTCCAAAGGTTCCAAAGCGGCTCTTCGGAGGGAGATCGAAAAGACTCTGATGAGGTAGTGGAATCGTGTGTACTCTCGCAAATGGATGCAACTATAGGAGATGTTTATAGGAGACTATTGAGGTGTCTATTCGACGAACTATTGAAGCGTCTCTTCGTCAAGAGGTTGAAGTGTCCCTTCGTCGGGAGATGAACTTCTCTCCGACCGGAGATTGAAGCATCTCTCATATGTATTTCGAGAGCTTGAACCGACGCTTCGGAAGAAATGGAAGCGCTGGGCCTTAGTTCGCCGTGAAATAGAACAAGAGCTTCGACAAGAGGGTCAGTCATCCTCACTTCGGAAAGACGAATCTTTGATTCGCCAGGACACTAAAATAATTATTTAACAAGAAGGGAGACATATTCACTTCGGCGGGAGATGAAGCCAAAAGTTCGCCTGTAAGTCGAAGCCTTGGTTCGTCGAGAAATCGAACAAGAGCTCCGACAAGAGGGCCAGTCGTCCTGAATTCAGGAGGACTGAGCTGTACTTCGCCAGGACACTGAAATAATTATTCACCCAGAAGAGATAATTGGTAAGGTTATCCTTGATTATGGAAGAAATTGCGACTCTTTGGAAAACTATCAAGGCGCCTTTCCGTCGACAGATTGAAGCGTCTCTTCGTCGGTAGATTGAAACGTGCCTCCGACTGGAGATCAAAGCATCTCTTTCATTTCAATATGCGGGTAAAGAGATACAATGAATTTTATTTTATCAGAAAGAAACATTAACTTCGATTGAAATTGAGACATTTCCACTAGCACGTGGTGGATGCGCAGGGTTGAATGTAATAGATAATAAAAGAAAAAATAGAAACAAATTTCCAAGCTGAGTTAGCCGTGAAAAATTCATACCACCTCATAGATAACATAAAAATATACATATCCCGAACAATGCCAAACTCATTTCTTTCGACGTGCAAAACTTGTTTCCTAGTTAAACAAACCATAAAACTTGTAGATATGTTATTGTCGAAAAAGAGGTCAAACCCAGTTAAAAAACAAGAGATTATAGAAAATCTTGAAAGTTTGTCTAAGCCAAAACTATTTTTTGTTTAATGACATATTGTATGAGGACCATGAAAGTTTAACCATGGGAAATCCACTTAGCCCGATTTTAGCCGAAATATTTATGGACTTCCAAGAAACTAAAATCCGAGAAAGCCCCTTTTACAAATGGTTCATTTATTGGTATCGTTACGTAGATGACATTTTAGCCCTATTTATCGGTACCAAAAGACAACTCGCGATTGTTTTAGAATTCATAAATTCATAATCCCCCACAATAAAATTCACATATGAGGAGGAACAAAATAATAGTATTAATTTTTAGCTAAATCTTCTTTAATAAGTCCAATTGAATTCGTTGTAGGGCATCGTCTTGATACCATTAAGATGGGTAAGGGTTATTCAAAATCTTACACTGCACAGTTCATACCATTGGGAAGAGTTTTGCAAAAGTTTTTGGAATTGCCATCAGTTTTAACAGAAATTGAAAGGTACACCAATGAAATTAAAACAAACAAAAAAAATTAATAATATCATACAAACAGATTTCTGGAAAAAGAAAATATCAAGTAGCTTGAAAGAAGTTGACACGGTATTACCCCTTTTTATATACTTTGATGAATATGAGAGTGGCAACCCCTTAGGATCACACTCAGGAATCCATAAAATTGGTGCCGTTTATTTTTCTGTCCCTTGAATTCCACCACAGTTTAGATCCCACCTTGAAAATATATTTCTGGGTCAACTTTTTCATAGCTCTGACTTGAAGGAATTTGGAAATAGAATTATTTTTTCGAAACTTATTGATGAACTCATCGACTTACAATATAATGGCATTATCTTAAAAAACGTAGGAAATAGAAAAATCCGTTTCTGTCTAGCACTTTGTTTGGGAGACAATTTGGGATTGAATACATTACTTGGTTTCACTGAAAGCTTTCGAGCAAATTTTTTTTGTAGGTTTTGCAAAAGTAATAGAAGTGAGACAGAGGAAGATATGTATCAAAAGATCAATTTATTACGGGATAAAAAGAATTATTGTTCAGATTTGAAAAATAATGATCTTTCAATTACTGGAATAAAAGAAGAGTGTGTCTTTAATAGAATCCCTGGGTTTCATGTCACTGAAAATTGGGCAGTTGATATAGCTCATGATATATTTGAAGGAGTTGCTCTTTTTGATATTTCGGAGCTTTTTTATCATTTTGTTTTCAAAGAAAAATTTTTAACACCAGATGATCTTAATAACGCTTTGAAATATTTCGATTTTGGAAGGCAAAATATAAATAAACCACCTTTAGTCAGTATTGATAATTTGAAAAAAAAAAATTGAATATGTCATGTGCTGAAACAAAAAGTCTTGTATTATATTTTGGATTGATGTTTGGAAAGTTTGTGCCTGAGGGAAACGAATATTGGAATGTATATATATTGTTAAGGCAAATTTTAGATATTGTGTTATCCGAATCTGTCTCACTCGAACAAGCTGAATTATTGACACATTATATTGCAGAACATCATTCTGCATATAAAATGCTATTTCAACTTCCTTTGAAACCAAAACACCATCATTTAGTACATTATCCATATTTAATGCAAAAAGTTGGGCCTCTCAGAGATTTATCTACTTTACGATATGAATCTAAACATCAAGAACTGAAAAAGTCGGCAAATGTTATTGCATCAAGAGTAAATATTACACAATCCTTAGCAAAAAAAAATCAGCTAAAATTAAGTAGTCGGTTCAGGATGTCATCCGGTTTCACTTCTGTTTTGAAAATTGATGCTGTAAAACATGGTGTTTTAGAGAATGTTTCGAGTACTTTTCCCAATTTTCATGATATCCTTTCCCAAAGTGATTATTATGACTTAGATACATTCAATGAAGCATATTTTTGTAAAAAGGTTATAATGAATAGCATGACCTACAAAATTGGTGATGTTATCTTGATAAATAAACTGAATCTTCCAACGTTTGGAAGTATTCTACATTTATTGGTGAATAAAAATAATGATATTTGTTTCATATACAAAAAAGTTATTTCCTCTTCCTTAAAAAAACATTTTCACGCATATGAAGTCCAGTTCACAAATGAAATTGGAGCCATTTTAAATATCGATATTGTATTTAATGAACATGTAGTCTTGAATAAACTAGGTCATAAGACATACATAACTTTTTTTTAAAACTTGCTTGTTTATATCATTTCAGAAAGACAAATTTGTATGAAGTTACACAGAAACAATTATAGCATTAACAGTAAATAGTTTGGCAGTGAATCGTCCCCAAGGATACATTTCTGTAGAAATATAAAAAATTTTTTGGATATTATGTTTTCATACGAACATTATTTGCAATAAGGCATTTTTCCTGATGTAATTTATCTGAAGTTGATTGCGGTGGTGGTTTCACCATTTTTTCATGTACAAGATGTTTGTTATTTTGTTGATTAGTTGTATCAATAATTTTTCATATACAAGATGTTTGATTATTCTCAAATATCGTAAAAGAGTTATTGTTAGGTTCTTACATTTGTTATGTTTATTGGTGATATCTTTGAACTACAATACCAAAGATTTGATGTCATATAGATTGAAGTTGAAAAATTTATTATGTATTTCACTATACCTTATTATGATTGTTTATTCAATGAGTTATGTTTCAGAATCTATTTTTTGTTATATTTTTGTTAATAATTCAATGAAATAAATGAATTAGAGTATATCAGTTATTTTATATTATCAGATTTCTTCCTAAAAATTATTAAATAGCGCATCCCCCGTAAATGTGCAGTTCAGAACTCACAGGTTGTCAGTTACCTGCCATTAATAAATGAAATAATTGTGGTAAATAAACTACTTTAATCAAAATTATTAAACTGCAAATTTGCAGTTATTAAACATATCACTAGCCTTTATTAAGCATTAAACCCCCGTAAATGTACAGTTCAGAACTCACAGGTTAACAGTTGCCTGCCATTAATAAATGAAATAATTGTGGTAAATAAACTACTTTAATCAAAATTATTAAACTGCAAATTTGCAGTTATTAAACATATCACTGGCCATAATTAAGCATTAAGCCTGTCACCATTAAATATTGTTCATGTTGCTATTAAGCAGATGTCCTCAATGTGATTAAATTACGAATCTGCGGTTATCAATTTGTTTAGTTACCATTATTAAATAATTCTACCATTTTGTTAGAAGTTAGTTCTATTGCTACTATTAAACCTTTTACTTATAGCAGGTGAACATTGCCAGGTAAATCGTTTTATTTGCAGTTATTATACTGTTTACTTGTCCCATATCGTATTAAATTTTTTCATTGCAGTTATTGAATTCTTAATAATGGTGAATGAACATTTTTCTCAGTGTGAGATTCAAAACCTATTGTCTGAGTGAGCATAAGAAAAAGCCAATTTTCCCTGAAGTCGTTACAGATTTCAGTTTTGCTTTTTTGAATGCGATTTCTTTATCTTTCAATAGCATGGAGCTCAAAGAATACATCAATATGACTTTCGACTACGTAATAATGGCGGTTGATGTTGACAATTCTTACGAAAACCCCCATCAAGTGAAAAGACACGTGAAGAAAATTTAAGGGGCCGCATATAATATCAATGATTGACGAAAGTTATGCGAATGGTTTAGAAATTTCCAAATTATAACAACTTGCGATAAGAAAAATGAAATTTTTGAGAACGAATTTCAGTCGTTGCTAAAAGTTTCTTGTGGTAACGAAGATTGGGAGAAAAATCAAAAAGAGGAATACGATATTGAGTTTCATGCGGATTTTGTTTAAAGTTTAAAAGTCATTCGATTTAAAATGAAGGAGAATAAAATCAATATAAAAATGTTAAGTTAATTAAGAAATTAATTACAGTATATATACATATAATAGTTTCACATTTGGGGTTCTATTTTTTTCCTATAATTGCATGTATTTTATCATGCTACACTTCACTTTATATCACATAAATATCAGAAGTTTCTGGAATATTAATCTCAGCATATCGAGCTGGATATTCGCGTAGAATGCAGAAGATTCTCTTCCAAGAAGTATGGTAAATAGTGACTTGAATCTCAGTGATCTAATTGATTATTTCGAATAAATCAATCTAAAAATATCATAGTGAATGTTTAATTTAGAAAAACATGAATATTCGCGTAAATTTGGGAGAATCCTTTCTCAAGGGCTTGGTATAGAATACAATACATCCCAAAAATGGCGACTTAAATTTTAGTGATCTAATTGACATGTTTCGGGATTATTAATAATCTATGCATATCAAAACAAATTTTCCGTTAAGACCAACCAACGTGAATATTCGAGTTAAATTGAAAAAATCTTTTCCAAGGAGTATAGTATGAAATACCTCCCTAAAATGGTGACCTCAATTTCAGTGATCTAACTGATATTTTTAGGGACCCTTGATAATCTATGCATATCATAACAAATTTTTCATTAAGAAAAACCAACTTGAATAATCGCGTGGAATTAAAAAAAAAATCTTTTTCAAGGAGTATAGTATACAATACCTCTCAAGAAGGAGGACTTCAATTTTAGTGATCTGATTGACATGTTTCGGGACTATTAATAATCTATGCATATCAAAACAAATTATCCGTTAAGACCAACCAACGTGAATAGTCGAGTTAAATTGAAAAAATCTTTTCCAAGGAGTTGTATAATACCTCTCAAGAAGGAGGACTTCAATTTTAGTGATCTAATTGACATGTTTCGGGACTATCAAAAATCTATGCATATCAAAACAAATTTTCCGTTAAGACCAACCAACGTGAATATTCGAGTAAAATTGAAAAGATCTTTTTCAAGGAGTACTGTATAAAATACCTCCCTAGAATGGTGACTTCAATTTCAATGATCTAATTGACATTTTTAGGAACCCTTGATATCTAATTAAAAAAAATCTTTTTCAAGGAGTATAGTATAGGAAGAGGTCTCCCAGTTCAAGATCTTGAGAAGATCGATGTCTTAGGTTTTGCTGACGGTTTGATATTTCTCTCCGACTCCCCCAAAGGTGCCACTATACAGCTCAAAAAGGCTGTTGACTTCTTCGCTGGATATTTCACAAATTAATACCTTCCTTTCCATTTTTCTTCTTACATTACATAAACTACAGGATGAGATGTCAATATGATCAGCTGATGTGAAGATTAATCTGGTGTGTTGGCACCACTCTTTCGCTATAGTGGCAACTTATGAAGCACCAGGTCCTTGGATGTGATTGGTTCGGCAGGTTCATTTCATCACCCTATATTTATATCTTGATGCTGCCCCTTTTCGAATATTCCTTGTCCCACTCGTTTGTCCTACAGGGGGCGCAGCATCCTAATCCCTAGAACAAAGTCTGGAGTTATACAGCTCAAAAAGGCTGTTGACTTCTTCGCCAAGCGGGGGATGTTTCTGAACCTTGCAGAAATGCTCCGCGATTACCGTAAGGGTAATTCGCGGTAAAAAGCATATTTATAATATCACGCGACCCCTATTCAACATAGGTGGTTCGCCAGTACGGCAACTCCAGCCCAATGAGATGTTTGGCTACCTGGGGAGGAAGTACAATGCCATGGGACAGACCAAACCTACTCTTGATGAGCTTGATATACAGCTTCGTCGAATTAGATCTGCTCCACTTGAACCTCTTCTGAAAAAGTGAAATATCTCGAAGGTCTACTTGTTGCCCAGATACTTTCATCTGCTTCAGTCTCCTGTCGTGACCATGAAGACCCTAAGGGTCGTAAGGGTTGCAGTTCGACGGTACCTACACCTTAATCGTACCTGTGCGGAAGCCCACATACACATACACATACGCGAGGGCGGTCCGGGAGTAGTTTGCTTCAGCCAACATGTTCCAGCAACCCTCCGCAAGAGATTGCAAAATCTGATCACTAATGCCGACACAATAACTGCGGCAACCCTCTCCTTACCATACTGAGAAAAGTTTTGGGTCCGACTAACAACCTGGACTAGGGAGAGCGGTGGGAGCACTAGTGTGTTGGCCAGGGCGATGGGTGAAAGGCTTGGGAGCGGCTACTCTGGGAACGGCTTGAGGCAGGGCAATCGATACGGTTGTGTGGGGATTGGATCATCCCTTCTGGTCTGGCAGGGACTTTGTCAAAGCCATCCAGCTTCGCGGTAATCTTTTGCGAACCAAGGGCATCCCGTCAAACCTTGTGCAGGAACGCTTGTGCAGAATGGGATTCCAACGAACTGAGTCACTCTGCCACGTGTTGCAGAAGTGTCCTGCTGCACATTGGCAGCGTATTCGTCGACACGACCATCTCGTAGTCGTAAGATTGCCGAGAAGAAAGGGTGGCTGGTGGAGGTGGAGCCAAGAATTCGCTGCTCTGACGGCGCTCTAAAAATCCCGGACTTCATACTTAGACAGGGCTCCAGAGTCGTCATAGTAGACGCGGCGGTATCCTGGAAGGGGCCAAACCCCCTATCTGTCGCTTCGCAAAATAAAGCTGCCTTTAAAGCGAGCCAAGCTTTATTCATACCATCAACAACAGGCATCCAGGTAATGTAGTAGCGCCTCTAGTCATTGGAGCTAAAGGCATCTTGTGTGGTGAAAATTCTGTCGTATCTAACATCTTGGATGTCACCCGCCAGGAAACGAGATCTTTAATTACTAAAACCATTATGGGCAGCATAATGGTCCACAAGCACTTTATGAGACAGTCATGAAATGAGCCTCACAGACCTCGAGTCGAAGCATCCATAACTGGGAACCAACACGAGAGCACATTAAGACCTGTGCTGTACATATTCTTTTTAAATTTACAATTTTAAATTGTCTTTTATATATATATGTATTTTTGTGGCGTGTTGATCATTTCAAAAGTCTTGTACAAACAAAATGTTTCCGTTCTAATTTATAGTTTAATCTTTACAATGTTTTAAACTGTACATATAACTTATACATTTTATCTTTACAAATTTTTAAAATAGCCAATTTAATTTATTGATTTTATTTATACTCTTTACCGCTCCACACGATTTCTTTCTCTACGTGGTGTGTCGTCTGAGGCATGTCCGCGGGACATCTTCCGCGATGGGTACTTACGCCTGGCGGTTGCGTGACTCCTCTCGCTTAAGTAGAGGACGTGGGAAGATCTCCACGAAATGTGCACGCTCCTGTAACAGGCTCAACGCATTGTCGGGACTTCGCGGTTCCCATATCATAATCAAATTTTTCATTTCGAAAAACTCGAATATTTGAGTAATTTTAAGAAAATTCTTCTTCACAAGTTCTAGAAGACGAAACCTTCTAAAAATGGTGACTTCAATTTCAGTGATCAAATTGATAGTTTCGGAAATATTAATTTATACATATCTAGTAAATTTTCCATTCAGAAAAACAAACGTGAACGTCCGCTCAAAATTAAGAAAATCCTACTTCAAGCAGTATAATATTTTCCTAACATAGAGACTTAAATTTCAATATTGTAGTCTTTACCGTCCGACAGATCAATACGGCATGTATTAAGCCGAAGTTGAGAGCCTTAATTGAAGAACGTAAGTTTTTCATCATTTATCGAGTTATGAGTGATTCCCCTATTTTATTCATGAATTTTTCCTTCAAGTTGATATAAGTGTGCATTCACGAAATAAAGGGCTTTACATAATTATAGTAAAGTGCTGAAGAAAGGGACCACGATTAATTTTATAAGAGAAGTGCTTGATACTGTTATTTCAGATTATCTATCATCCACCGAAATGCAATTTTAGTTTAACGTTCTTCATAGAAGCATAAATAATGTATTGAACTAAACCCTTCTTTCATCTGAATGCTGTATACTTTGAATTGCTGAGAACTATTTTTTGGCAGACATGAATATTTTTTTAATTTATTTATCACATTGCCATTCTATGGGAATTTGTGCTACCCAATTTCAAAAATATTCAACAAATACAACATCGAAATAGTATTCAAAGCCAACAATTGTCTATACAGCCACTTACTGAATTGCAAAAGATAAAACTCCAATATTAGATAACAACGGTGTATACAAGTTGAGTTGTAAAACCTGTGATAAGTTCTACATAGAAAAGACATTTAGAGCCCTGGGTACAAGGATATCTGAACATATAAGGAACCATAACGACAAAAGTTCATTCGGACGACACCTAAGAATCAACGAACACGAATTCAATATGGTTGAAAATGCTACACTCCTACACAATCTAGATAAAGGCAACAAACTTGATTTAATGGAAATTTATGAGATAGCAAAAAATTTAAAAATTCACCCGAACAAATGTTTAAAAACACAAATAGAATCCCACCCCAGCTAGCACCCTATACTTGAGAGTTTGATATAGTCGAGAGTTTGTTTTGTAAGATTCAGAACGCACCTGTTGTGTATGTCAAAGTGTCATGTCACGTCTTGTCATTGTCTGTCTAATCTGTCAATTGTATTCAGAAACCTGACGCTATTACTTTTGAGTATTCAGGAATTCACAACGTTTGTAGATTTTAATCAATTTGATGTTGTAGCAGCTCTGTATCATGTTTGTTAAAAAATTTTATATAACGAGAGAGTGCATGTTGCATTTTTTAGTCTGTAAGTTTGGACGAGGAGTATTTTATAATATCAAAAAACGTCATTCTGTTATTTCCAACATACAGAGCTCCTGAAGATGCCTTAACAGGGCGAAACATGTAAAGCGAATTTTATAAATAAAAGATCCATTTACGTACGGAAATTCTTGCTATTTTATGAATATTTTGAATTGTTTTATGAAACGATTATTTGTTGATATCGCAAACGCAGTCAGTCAAAGCTGATACTTTCAGAGTTTTCGTAGTATATCATTTTTGATGAATCCTGCTCAGAAATATTGAAGCTTTTCAAAGACTAATTAACGAGGAATGATTGGAGCAGTCGTACCTCATTCATGTTATACTGATATAAAGAAATCGAGGTTGCAACAATAAAAATTTCAAATGTACATCATTGAACAAAAATTTGAAATACACCGTAGTATCATTTCTATAACCAATATCATTGCATTTACCTAATTATTATATGATCGCGCCATACACCGAAATGGAATTTCAGTTTAACGTTTTACATAGAAGCATAAATAATGTATTGAACTATACCCTTCTTTCATCTGAATGCTGTATATTTTGCATCGCATAGAACTATTTCTTGGCAGGCATGAATATTTTGAATTGTTTTATGAAACGATTATTTGTTGATATCGAAAACGCAGCTAGTCAAAGCTGATTACTTTCAGAGTGTTCTTAGTATAACATTTATGATGATTGCTGCTCAGAAATATTGGAGCTTTTCAAAGAAAAATTAACGAGGAACGATTCGAGCAATCGTACCGCATTCATATTATACAGATATAAAGAAATTGAGGTTGTAACAATCAAAATTTCAAATGTACATCATTGAAAAAAAAAAGAAACACACCAGTATCATTTGTGTTCATTCATATTCCCAACATTATTTCGTCAGGATTTGAATTCACTATTACTTGATGCAAACAGTTTAGTACATAAACTCACCAAAGGAGCAATCTCATGTTGAAACAACCTCTAAAATATTTTTCGGTCCGTTATTTGGGCCAGTCCATAGGTTCATGTACGATAAATGGATATTTCACAAATGAATACCTTCCCTTCCATTTTCCTTCTTAAATGACTTAAACTACAGGATGGAATGTCAATATGATCAGCTGATGTGAAGCTTGATCTGGTGTGTTGGCACCACTTTTTTGCTATAGTGGCGACTTATGAAGCAACATGTCCTTGGGTGTGATCGGTTCGGCAGGTTCCATTTTATCACCCTATATCTATCTTGATGCTGACCCTTTTCGAATCATCCATGTCTCCCTCGTTTGTCCTACAGGGGGCGCAGTATCCTAATCCCTAGAACAAAGTCTGGAATTATTGAATGTTGATTTCATTTCGTGTAATATTGACTTTCAAAATTCTATTCGAAGATGTGCAAGCTGACGTAGGGGAGTTGTTGTAAGCATGTTATTGATCTAATATTATAAATTTGATATTGTGCAAACCCAGACCATCGTCTTAGGGCGGCCAATTACACAAAACATATTTTATTTTTTAATTGCGTCGGAATCGGATTCTGAAAAGAGAACTGTTTTTGCGCGTACCACTGTGGTGTCCAAGAACGCTAACTCTCCATTCACTTCTTGTTCCGTTGTCAATTTAATACGTCCATGAAAACTGTTGAAAGTATCCAACAGTAATTGATAGTGTTCACAGGGATAGGAACCAAATAACGTACAGCCAACTTGAACTAAGCCGACATTTCGTCCATATATTCAGACTTTATCAAGGCTACAGAGAAACAAAAATAGGTATAAAAACAAGCACAACATACAAATACAACATTGGAATTAAAGTAAAATAAATTAATATCCGTACAACTCCCTACCAAGTCCACTCAGTTGAAAAAAGATGATATTAGGGGACACATAGGATTAAAATTTGATACTTGAACGGAGCAAAACATCGAATGAATCCACAACAACAAGGGTGATTATTTCATATATCAATAAAATTCCAACAACCTGTCGCATGATTAATATTATTTCTATGTGCGGCGATTTTACATATTTATGGGATGTGGAATTCTCGGTATCTGGCCAGCAAATTTGAATACACCTGACTTAGATCTTCCGCGTCCGTCCTGTAATTAACTGTATCATTCAGTTTTATATGTATCATTTCACTTAGGTTCTTTTCCTTCTATTAGTCTCATAATCCACAATTGTAGTGCTGTCAAAATCGAAAATATGACCCTCTGCAAAACGATGTGCGGCAAGAGCGGTGGTATTTTCCTTGTCCCTAAATCTCTCGTCACAATCATATTTATGTTGTTTGATTCTGGTTTTTGGAAGTTGTTTTGTCTGTCCAATGTAACAACTGGAACATCCTAAACACGGTATTTTATAGATCACATTAGACCTATTGTTTAGAGGAGTCAGATCTTTTAAACCAGAAAATAATGAACGTACAGTCTTGAGGTTGTAAAAGACCAATTTATAGTTCGGTAATTTCTCTTTGATTGTGTTCGCAACGTTGTAGCTGAGAGATGGGATATAAGGGAATTTAAAATATCTTTTTGTTTGTTCTTCTTCACGATATGAATCACTAGTGTTAACTGGGCTATACTCATTAATTATTTTGTTCACTAGTGTTCTTGGATAGCTGTTCATATCCAACAAATCTCTGATCTTATTGAGATTCTCTTCGTGGAATTGAGGCGCACTCAGATTTAGAACCCTATGAAGTAAATTTTTAATTGTACTCCCTTTGTAGGATCTTGATGTTTCAGATTTGAAATTCATAACCCGTCCAGAGTTTGATGGTTTCATGTACCAACATGTTGACAAAGAGCCACTTTCGTCTCGTATAACCTTAAGATCAAGAAAGGCCAACGCACTATCCTCTTCTTCTTCAATCGTAAATTGGATGCGTGGATGGAAATCGTTGAAAGTGGACAATAGTTCATTTGCATTCTGTGGTCGAATCGCCAAAATGAGATCATCTACATATAGTTTTATGAATTCAACCATGAACCTTAGTTTCTTCAAACTTTGATGGATGAGCTCGGTCATAACGAAGTTCGCTAACGATGGACTAGCAGGGTTGCCCATAGCAGTACCATCTACTTGTTGGTAAAATTCAGTATTAAATTGGAAGTAACTCGAGTCATGTATGAATGCTATAATTTCCAAGAATAGTTCTATATAAGCCGCTATAAAAAACTACATGCTAGTCCATCGTTAGCGAACTTCGTTATGACCGAGCTCATCCATCAAAGTTTGAAGAAACTTAGGTTCATGGTTGAATTCATAAAACTATATGTAGATGATCTCATTTTGGCGATTCGACCACAGAATGCAAATGAACTATTGTCCACTTTCAACGATTTCCATCCACGCATCCAATTTACGATTGAAGAAGAAGAGGATAGTGCGTTGGCCTTTCTTGATCTTAAGGTTATACGAGACGAAAGAGGCTCTTTGTCAACAAGTTGGTACATGAAACCATCAAACTCTGGACGGGTTATGAATTTCAAATCTGAAACATCAAGATCCTACAAAGTGAGTACAATTAAAAATTTACTTCATAGGGTTCTAAATCTGAGTGCGCCTCAATTCCACGAAGAGAATCTCAATAAGATCAGAGATTTGTTGGATATGAACAGCTATCCAAGAACACTAGTGAACAAAATAATTAATGAGTATAGCCCAGTTAACACTAGTGATTCATATCGTGAAGAAGAACAAACAAAAAGATATTTTAAATTCCCTTATATCTCATCTCTCAGCTACAACGTTGCGAACACAATCAAAGAGAAATTACCGAACTATAAATTGGTCTTTTACAACCTCAAGACTGTACATTCATTATTTTCTGGTTTAAAAGATCTGACTCCTCTAAACAATAGGTCTAATGTGATCTATAAAATACCGTGTTTAGGATGTTCCAGTTGTTACATTGGACAGAAAAAACAACTTCCAAAAACCAGAATCAAACAACATAAATATGATTGTGACGAGAGATTTAGGGACAAGGAAAATACCACCGCTCTTGCCGCACATCGTTTTGCAGAGGGTCATATTTTCGATTTTGACAGCACTACAATTGTGGATTATGAGACTAATAGAAGGAAAAGAACCTAAGTGAAATGATACATATAAAACTGAATGATACAGTTAATTACAGGACGGACGCGGAAGATCTAAGTCAGGTGTATTCAAATTTGCTGGCCAGATACCGAGAATTCCACATCCCATAAATATGTAAAATCGCCGCACATAGAAATAATATTAATCATGCGACAGGTTGTTGGAATTTTATTGACATATGAAATAATCACCCTTGTTGTTGTGGATTCATTCGATGTTTTGCTCCGTTCAAGTATCAAATTTTAATCCTATGTGTCCCCTAATATCATCTTTTTTCAACTGAGTGGACTTGGTAGGGAGTTGTACGGATATTAATTTATTTTACTTTAATTCCAATGTTGTATTTGTACGTGTATGTTGTGCTTGTTTTTATACCTATTTTTGTTTCTCTGTAGCCTTGATAAAGTCTGAATATATGGACGAAATGTCGGCTTAGTTCAAGTTGGTTGTACGTTATTTGGTTCCTATCCCTGTGAACACTATCAATTATGTTTACTCAAGGACGTGAAGCTATAGAATTTATGTATCCAACAGTTCACTGGACTTGTCATCAGGAATTGCTAGGAAGGTATCGTCACATTGATTTTCACGAAAGGAACATAAACCGAGCATTTCAGCATACACTGATATGCCCAAGTCGACATTTACCAAAATTATTGAATACATATATGACTCCAGCTATTTTACATTCAATAGTTCAATTTATGAGCAGTTGGATGACTCGGCTATGGGCAGTCCAGCTAGTCCTTCATTGGCTGGTTTAGTTATGACTGAGATTGTTGAAAAATGTGTCCGCAGTCTCTCGTTTTATGTTCCTTTCGTGAAAATCTATGTTGACGATACCTTTCTAGCAATTCCCGATGACAAGTCCAGTGAACTGTTGGATACTTTCAACAGTTTTCATGAACGTATTAAATTCACAATGGAACAAGAAGTGAATGGAGAGTTAGCGTTCTTGGACACCACAGTGGTACGTCGAGATTGTGCCCTCACTACGAGGTGGTATATGAAGCCTTTGAGTTCAGGACGCCTGTTAAATTCCAGATCTTATAGTCCGAGATCACAGAAGCTTGCTGTCGTTAAAAACTTGATCTATCGATCCATCAGTTTAAATTAAAGACCTTTTGAAAAATAACGACTACCCTTCAGCTCTCGTTAATAAAATACTGAACGAATATAGATCACCTGATCAGGCACAATTGAATAGAACAGGGTCCACAATAGGTGATCTTCAATATTTCAGGTTTCCGTATATACCTAATATATCTTTCAAAATCGCTCGCTTGCTCAACGCACAATGTAATATTAGGATAAGATCGGCTTTTTATAGTGTGAGAAAAATCAAGATAGTTTATTCTCCATTAAAGGATAATAACCCAGTTTTAAACTGTTCAAATCTAGTATACAAAATTCCTTGCGAA
Organism: Myrrha octodecimguttata; assembly: GCA_958510865.1. NCBI lineage: Eukaryota > Metazoa > Arthropoda > Insecta > Coleoptera > Coccinellidae > Myrrha > Myrrha octodecimguttata. The sequence goes on along the minus strand of OY294064.1, from coordinate 1,297,792 downwards.
AATTGTGAGAAGTGTTATGTGGGCCAAACTAGACAGTTATTAATAACAAGAATCAATCAACACAAATATGATTGTAATGAAAGTTTCCGCAATAAAGAGCAAAAGACATCTTTAGCACTCCACCACTTTGAGGAGGGTCACCGCTTCGGTTTCGGTGACGTTGAAATTTTGGATTGGGAGGAGAATTGGCCTAGACGAAATGTCAGTGAAATGGTTATATAAGGTTACAAGATACTGTAAATGCAAGAGCTGATACTCAAAATTTTAGTATGATCTATAATAATTTGTTGAATTTATACAAGAATAGGCAATAATGATTGTAAATACCGCAGGGTAGTAAAAATAATTCTCAGCATGTTTTAAATATTATATGGATATAAGTACACAGTAATTGTAACTCGATTTGTTAAGTCTAGTGTTTGTCGTCGTCAATGACGTATCATGTTTATTTATTAATTTATGGTTTTAATTGTATATATGAGTGGATTTTTATGCTTTTAACTGATTGTGAGTTTTGTTTTGTCTCTGTAGTGGTGATTCGTTCTCCAGTTTTTATTTATTACATCTATGTTAATTTAAAAGCTGCTAATTTAGGTAAGTCATCTCTATTGTTCGTCTTTACAATGCACAGTTGTGTCAAACAGCTTAATGTTGTTACAGCCTTGAAAATGTTGGAAAAATCCAACGAAACGTCGGCATAATTAAATAAGCTTCTCCAACAATAATTAGTGTCTCATTCCTGTGAAACAAACTCCGTGTTTTCGAGTAATATTTGTTTATAATTTTCCAATAACTGGATCCAAACGACATTTTTCTCTAAGATGCTCGCTGGTATTTCAAAACTGTCCATGGAGTTTCAATTCGATCGAGTCAATACTTCACGAGATATCAAGGAATAAACAAAATTTCCAATGGGGCTAACTCCGAAACTATCTAACCGATTCCACCCATTAACGAACTCAATCGAGGTATTTGGACTACAAACCAAATCTGACAATTTCAAGACGCTAGGTCTTTTCCTTCGAAAGTTAGAGCACATACGGACGGACGGACGGTCAGAATTGAATTTGACCATGGATTCTTCCTCAGGGAGTTCAGCCCAATCGTTCAAGACCATTTTCGGCTCAAAATTCGAAAATTACAGACATCCTGACGTAATGATAACGCGTTGTTTCCTAGAACAAGCGTTTAAAAATAAACATTGTTCGTGAAATCTAATATTAAAATTGAGTTAAGTTTCGGTTTATGTGTACCGAAAATAATTGAGTCAAGAGAAATTCCGCTGATTTCAAATATAATACCACAGACTAACCAGATGAACAACTCGCGTCATTTACTTAGGAAATCTATGTAAACGCAGATATGACGCTGAATCGAGCTAATCAGAATTTTAGCAGGCGTTTGGGGTGCCAATCAGATTGCAGGAATAGGATTACGTCACTTTCGCCGCTTTTGGACTCGCTTGAAGAGGTTATAAACATGTAAATAAACTGAAATTCATTTTTGTCCTATCTATTTGATGAATTATTTCGTATCTGTTCCAATTAAGAATATAATCCAAACAGTTTTTACAACAGAATCAATTGTTTAGTCATCTCTGAGGTTCTATTTTATGATGACAGTCCTCACTTTATGCTTTAATGGTACAACAACAAGAATTGGAATCGATCTAAGGTGGACTCATTCATAATGTTTATTTTATATAATATAAAGGAATCGCAACTGAAGTAAAAGAATTACAACCTCCATTATTCAGTTAAAACGATGGGATGTCTAATAAAATTGTATATGATTGTACAACCACAAGGATTGGAATCGAACAAAGTTGGTCTATTCATAGTTTGATTTTATATTGAAATGAATCTCATTTGATGTGAAAGTATCACAACCTATACATTTTCCATTTAATACAATAGTTTGTTTCTGTTTGCTTGATGAATTGATTCCAAAGAACAAGTTTTCGCCAAAAAAAAACCTCTTTCAATGAAAAACTGTTGTATACATTCTTTATTGATAAAATAGTGAGGCAATTATGAATTATACTCAACTTGCTGAATTAAATTATGTGAAAACCAGTGTCTGAAACAGTTTGATAGACTTCACGTTAACATGATATACTTACTACAATATAGTAACTGAAAACTTAACGAATAACATATTTATATGAGTAATAATTGATAGTGTTATGGAAAAGATAAGACAATGTAGTTTTTGAAGGAAGTGTTCTTGTTTATACATTTTTAAAGTTTCTTCATTTCTCACACATTAATTCGATAGTATTCAAACATATTAGAAAAAGGTTTGCAATGTAATAGAACACACCCAAACTCCCAGAAGATTTTGGAGGTTTTCCTAGAGACCCATAAGTGTCACTACAAAGATTCTCTGATTAAGGTATACTGGTTTTCCATAACATTTTTCCAAAATTATCATTCACTCCAACCGAGTTCTTCTATAAGAGTTTAAGATGTGAGAAAACACTCGCTTTGGTATTGGAAATTTGCTTTTCAAATGGTTTCATCGAAAAATCTTAGTCTGATTTTAATCCTGTGATTCCTGAATCCCGACAAATCCGTTTTTACATTTCGATTTTAGATATTCCAAAGTCAAGCATTTAATTTGCCAGCTGTTTTGAGGATGAAGAAAGTGTGGTTATTGCTGTTGTATTTCTCAAGGTCAGAAAGACGCGATTCCCGCAATAGATGAAGTGATTTGTCTTGTTGCTCTGTGATAATACAGAGTGAGTCTTTAGTTGTATATTAATTTTCATTGATTCCTCTCAAAATGAAACAATTGTTTCATTGACCATTGTTCCATATTTGCCTTCGGTGAAATTAACAGGCTGATGAAATACCTATCCAAAATAATCATTTTTTAATTTTATGATAATGATAATGACATCACTTATTCTTCTTGAATTTCTCGAAATTTCGTGGTAATCGTTCGAATACAACAAGAAACAATTGAACTTTTTTCCTCAGATATTTTATATTTGCCAATCAACAAATTACGTATATGGCCTTTGAGCTGTCATTTTACTAGATTTTAATGAGATACGATCTGTTTTGTTGGAAATATTAGAGAAATGCAATTTTGAATGGAAACGCACCAAACCAAATGTGTAAAGTAACCCCCTTGAAACCAAACATTTTTTTTTTCATTTTTTCTGATTTTGTATAGGGGGAGAAATTCCAACCTTTTCAAATTGACAGAATAAAAAAAATCAAGGACAACCTTACCAATTATCTCTTCTTGGTGAATGATTATGTCAGTTCCCTGGCGAAGCTCAGCTTCGTCGTCCCGACGTGAGGACGACTGACCCTCTTGTCAAAGCTCTTGTTCGATCTCTCGACAAACCAAGGCTTCGACTTCCAGGCGAACTTTCGGCTTCATCTCCCGCCCTGCGAAGAGAAGCTTCCATCTCCTTTCGAAGCGTCAGTTCTAGCTTTCGACGAACAGATGACGCCATCTCCCACCGAAGGATGCTTCAATCTCTTGTCGGAGAGACGTTTCCATCTCCCGACGAAGAGATACTTCAATCTCTTGACGCAGAGACGCCTCAAGCTCTCGTCGAAGAGACTCCTCGATAGTCTCCCGAAGAGTCGCCACCTCTTCAATGGCAGCGTCTATTTTCGGGAGAATCAACGTTTCGAATTCTTGCAAAGAGACTCTTCGATCTCCTTCCGAAGAGCAGCTTCGACATCAGGTGGAACCATATTCTTCTGCTGGGCTGTAGCACGTGACCTGTAAAAGAGAGTGAAGTGTGAAAGAACTATGATATGGATTAAATTAATCAATCACCAGGGCTGGGCAAAATACATGGTTGGCTTGATTGAAATACAAATTACAAAATACTTTCTCGCAGGTATTTGAAATACAAAATACAAAATACTTTCAAGTCGGGTATTTGAAATATAAAATACAAAAAACAGTACTTCAACTATTTGTATTCGAAATACAAATTACAAAAATACATTCAGGTGTTACGTGAAATGTGAAAAGAGTACAACTAATTCAGCTCAGCTATTTTATCGCTAAATTAAGAATTTCCTTTCAGAAACACAAGATTTTCGAATTTAGTATCAGACAAACAGCCTCTTGTTGGGAAATGAATAAAACCTGCTAAAGAAAACAATCTTTCTTCAGGTCCTGATGGGCAGAAACTTGTGTTATATTGTATGAACACATTTTTATGCTCACTTCAACCTCGAAAGATTTCAACAATATTGGGTGAATTTTTTTCACTGTAGATATGTGAAAAAAAGTTGAGTTAGAATTTTGAAAAAATGTTTTCACGGAAAATCTTAAAAAATTGAGTACATTAAAATAATGCTATCCAATTCGGCAATCGAAAACGAAAAAATCAACTTTGTAGGTTTTCCACCATTTTGAAATATTTTTTCCAGGATTCTACACAACAATTGAAATGACCACCAAAAAATACTGGGATGTGACCAAAAAACATTATTTCAAAGGTCACGCATAAGTCACCACAGTTCAGATCAGAATATTGCTCAAAGTTGACATTAAACACCCTGTATCTCGCTTATGCTTCGAAAACGGGGTATATGTCATAGGGCAAACATTACTTTCCCAATTTCATCTATACGGCTATATATGTTTGACCAGTTTATGATGAAACACCCTGTATAAGGAAATTTTATCGAATCAATTTAATTTTATTCATCTTTTTCCTATGATAATCAAAAGAAACTAAGATATCTCTTTCGGTAACTCAATGAAAATTTCTAGAAAAGCACTGTCGTGAAGGCAGCACCTTTTGCGCGCATGTTCAATGTAGATGACCGCTTCGGCAACGAATTTGAACATGCGCGCAGAAGCTGCTGCCTTCACGGCAGTGCTTTTTTAGGTTTTTATTTCGATAAATTACTGGATTTCAATTCGATCTAATCTGTGTTTTTGGAAATGTTGGAAAAATAAAATTTTGAATGGGTATATCTACGTAATCATTGGGTGGATTTTACCCATTCACGAATTCGATTTTCGTAATTAAGCTCCAAACCAACTCGTCAGGCCGACCGTAAACAAAATAACTTCCGGAAGAATCGACTTAGAAACTCGATATTTGAGAGAAGGTTTGGACCTTAATTACGAAGGCCGAACTCGTGAATGGGTAAAATCCACCCAATGATTCCGTAGATATACCCATTCAAAATTTTATTTTCCCAATATTTTCAAAAATACAGATTAGATCGAATTGAAATCCAGTACTTCATCGAGATATTACATTTCGAAGGTTCAAACAGAATTTAATAGGACGATATGATAAGAAAATCACAGACATTTTTTTTTCGAATTGTTCTAATGACACGATCATCACGAAATTTCGCATGAAGCTGTCTTTTAGCATCTTTAAACTAGCTGCTAAGTTTTATCAGGATTAAATCAGTATTTCAAGAGTTATACTGAAAAAAACAACGATATCGAGAAGAAAACCTCGAAATTTGCACTTTTGTGAAATATGAAGCTCTAAGTGCGAGTGGAATTTTTTTTTGGATATGATAAACGGTTCCCAAAAAATGAAATTCTCCGGAGAAAAAATGACAGTTTGAAGGTTCATACAGAATTTAATGACATTAATACGATAAGAAGATCACAGAATATTGAATATTTGAAAAAAAAATTGAAAATTTTTTCGAATTTTGCTAATGACACAATCATCACGAAATTTTGCACAATGTTGTCCATCAACATCTCCAATATCGAGAAGAAAACCACGAAATTCTAAATATTTCTTCCCAATATCTCCAAAACTGATAGCCGTATCGAATTGAAATTTTGCACATTTGGTGAAATATGAAGTTCAAGGTGAAACTGAAATTGTACTCGAATATGAACAGTAGATTCAGAAAAATGAAGTGTTTCCGAAAAAAATTTCGGAAAGAAATTTTTTTTCAAATTGAGTGACCGTAAGAACCTAAAAATTTCAAATAGCTATAACTCCGAAACTATCTGGCCGATTCGGCTCATTAACGAACTCAACCTTCGTATTTTGAAATGCAACCCTTTCTGAAATTTTCAAGTTGATAAGATTCTCCATACGACCGTTATCGTGTCTACGGACGGTCGGCCGGACAGAATCTATTTTGACACCGGATTCGTCATCAGTGAGTCTAACCTAGTCGTTTGAGACCATTTTCGGCTCAATCATCGAAAATAACAGACATTTGGACAAAACGATAGCACACTTTTCCCCTAGAACATACGCGCAAAAATCAAATATCAGAGAAAATAAAATAAAATGATTAGAACCAGAAAAAAAAATATATGTTGGAAGGAAGCACTCTAGGGCCTACCTTGGTAGATGATTTCTTCAGAAGGGTGGCTTGATGTTTCAATGAAAATCTTCTTCCTTGGTGAAAAAACTCATTTAAAACGAAATAAGAGCGACGTGAAAATAACGAAAGAAATGTCTAATCGAGATATACGCTAGGTACGAAATCTTTCGAGCGACTGACTGCGTCATCCATATGTTGACAGCCGTGGAAAAACTTCTAATACATTTAATGCGATAAGAAATAAATACAAATAAATAACGAATTGAAACTACCCTGATTAAACGTTCGTTTCAAATCCATAGAAATGGTCAGGAATAAGCCGAAATATTGAAAACAAAGAAGAGAAAAAACATTGAACAGAAAAGCACTAAGTGTTGCAGTAACAATATCTTTTATTGATATATGATACCCGTATCTTTTTCTCAAAAAATTTACTGGCAAGCTTTCTTTTTATGTTGAAAATTTCAATGAATTATTTGTCCAAAAAATATATCAATTGAGGCTCGCCAATTCAACCATTGAATGATCAATGAGATCACTCCCAAAATAAGAAGATATACATTTCAACATGAAATATCTATCATTCCGTGCAAGATATATTTGCCAAATTTCGTTGTGAAGATCTTCGAGATTATTTCTATTAATATTTTGCTACTTAGTTAAGTATTGGCATAATGAGATGTTTTTAGCTCAACCTGAATACCAGCTCCATTTTTGCGCGCATATTCTAAGGAAACAGCGTGCTATCGTTTTGTCCAAATGTCTATAATTTTCGATGATTGTGCCGAAAATGGTCTCAAACGACTAGATTGGACTCACTGATGACGAATCCGGTGTCAATATCGATTCTGTCCGGCCGGGCGGCCGTGGACACGATAACTGTCGAACGGAGGGAGCTAGCAACTTGAAACTTTCAGGGTAGGTCGCGCATTGGAATGCCGAGGTTAAGTTCGTTAATTTTGAAGTTATTTATTATTTCAGAAACTACTTGAGCGATTGAATTCAAACTTGGCAATTAGGTGGAGTACAACAACGCGCAACTTTGAGCCTAATTCTGTCGGAATCACTGTCAGTAAATTAAAAAAAAAAAAAATCAAAAAATTTGTTTTTTCGAAACCCGATCATCATATCCAGAAAAAAACTCCACTTGAACTTTGAGCTTCATATTTCACAGCAGTGTAGCAAATTTCAGTTCGATACGATTATAAGTTTCGGAGTTATCGGGAATAAATATGTCAAATTTCGAGGTTTTCTTCTCGATATCGTTGATTTTTTCGGTATTACTCGAGAAATACTGATTCAATCCTGATTAAACTTCACAGCTAGTTTTAAGATGCTGAAAGACAACTCTATGCAAAATTTCGTGGTGATCGTGTTATTAAAACAATTTGAAAAAAAGATCTGTGATTTTCTTATAATATCATCCTCATCAAATTCTGTTTGAACCTTCGGACTGTAATTTTCCGATGAAGTACTGGATTTCCATTCGATCTGATCTGAATTTTCGGAAATATTGGGAAAATAAAATTTTCCTATTTTTTTCTAACGACCGACTGCGTAAACACAATAACTTCCGAAAAAAACAACTTAGAAACTCGATATTTGTGGAGAAGGTTTGGAACTCAATTACGAAGGCCGAATTCGTGAATGGGAAAAATTCACCTGATGATTCCGTAGATATACCCATTCAAAATGTTATATTTCCAATATTTCCAAAAATACAGATTAGATCGAATTGAAATCCAGTAATTAATCGAAAAAAAATCTAGAAAAGCACTGCCGTGAAGGCAGCAGCTTTCGCGCGCAAGTTCAAATTCGTTGCCGAAGCGGTCATCTACATTGAACATACGCGCAAAAGCTGCTGCCTTCACGGCAGTGCTTTTCTAGATATTTTTCATACCTCTTTTTCATTGAAGCAATAGCTGAACAGTACAGAATGTAGATATTAGGTTGGCTCGGCACATGGACATTTGAATTGACTTTCATGATATACAGGGTGTTCTACAAGCTCTATGACAAACTTTGACAGATGGTAGCTATGCTTATTCTGAACATTTTTTTTCCTAGACATAGGTCTGATTCGTTCTCGTTTCGAAGTTACAAGCATTTGAAAAAATTTATTTCCATGTTTTGATGAAGTAGACCGACATAAAATATAAATATAAATGGATAGGTCAAGGAGGACCAATACAATGGCCACCTCGTTCGCCTGATCTAAATCCCTTAAATTATTTGTTTATGGGGACATATGAAGCAGCTTGTTTATCATGTTGAAGTCGAATCTCATCAACAATTACTTGATAGAATTCAAGATGCAGCAAACCAAATACGAAACGACCCAAATCTGATCCGCCAAGTAACGGCATCTTCAGTTCGTCGTTGTGAAGCTTGCATTCAAGCCGAAGGTGGACATTTTGAAAAATTTTTATAGTATCAAAATTTTCATTTATAATTATGATTTCAACATGAAAATATAATTGTTCAAATGCTTGTATCTTCTTGACAAAAACGAATCGGATATATGTTCATAGAAAAAAAATGTTCAGAATAAGCACAGCTACCATCTGTCAAAATTTGTCATAGAGCTTGTAGAACACCCTGTATACATATACATAGGGCGAACGTTCGATAATCTTATTAACCTTCAAAAGGCTGACCTAGCTGCTCGAATTTCCGACCTCACACCTGCAGACTTTTGTCTGTGGGATCTTTTAATAGATATTGAGTAACATAACCGTAACCAACTTATCGAAAAAATGAGAATACTTAACAGCCTGCAATATGGTAAGACAAGAACGCAGGCAATTGCGGATAGCTATGGATTCAATCCAAAAATAATATCGGCATTGCATTAGAAAAGGTGGCATTTCGAGAATTTTTTGTTGCAAGTTTTAACGTTGTTTGAATACTGAAACGTAGCGAATGATAATTTCACCTCGGATATCTCAATTTTTTTTGATGGGATAGTTTCACACAGGGCCCCCGCTACCATGTGTGCAATGTGTGCAATGCACACAGGCGCCACCTTTTAGGGGCGCCAAAACCCAGGGTCCAAACAAATATCTGAAGAATTTGCAAAAAAACGAAAAATAAGAATTTATTTCAGTATAAGATTCGAGAAATTAAATGGGAATATTTATAAATACACACGAAATTTCATTTCCAGTTACTGCCGATGTTGCGTGTTGTAGTTTCTCGATTTTTCCTTTTCAGACATAAATAATACCTGGAGCGCTATAAAAGCCAGGCATCGCCAGGGGCGTTTTCAATTTTAAACAGGTTCGTTCACTGAACGAATCGAACCGTAAACACAATGATAACGACCAAAATAAACAACTTAGAAACTCTATATCTGCAGAGTAGGTTTGGACCTTGGTTGCGAAGACCGAATTCGTGAATGGGTAACATCCACATAATGATTCCGCAGATATACCCAATCAAAATTTCATTTTCTCAATATTTCCAAAAATACAGATCTTATCGAATTGAAATCACTTCATCGAAAAATGACAGTTGGATGATTCGTATAGAAAAGAAGAGTATATTATGACCAGGACATCGCGGAATATTGAATATTTGGAAAAAAATTTATATTTTTTTTCAAATTGTTCTCATGACGATCATCACTTAATTTTGCAGGAAGTTGTTCATTAGCATTTTCATACTAGCTGCCAAGTTTTATCATGAGTCAATTAGTAGTTTTTGAGTTATTCCGAAAAAAACAACGATTTCGGGAAAAAACAACAAAATTTTACCTCGAAACTTATGATCGTATCGAACTGAAATTCAGTACACTGCTCTGAAATATATAGTTCAAGGTACGACCGAACATTTTTTCCGAATGTAATAAATTTTTTTTTCGGAAACCATTCCTCATATTCGAAAAAAAAATCACTGAGACTTTGAGTTTCATATTTCACAGCAGTGTACCAAATTTCAGTTCGATACGATCATAATTTTTGGAGATATTGGGTAAAATATGTCAAATTTCGTTGTTTTCTTCTCGGCATAACTCAAGAGATACTGATTCAATCATGATAAAACTCCGCGGCTTGTTTGGAGATGCTGAAAGACAACCTTAGCCAAAATTTCGTGATGATCGTATCATTAGAATAGTTTTAAATAAAATAAAAAAAAGTTTCAAATATTCAATAGTTCGCAACAGGCAGCAGACGCGTTCACATCGGCTCCTGAGATAACAATTCATATCTACGTAAAAAAGTGTGTAGCCAGCAATCAGCCACCGACTCCGGGCATAAAAACCCGGATTGATCGAGCTATTGTTGTAAAACTCACTAAAAATTCATAGTTGAAATAAATATCTCATTAATTATTTCGCAAATTTCGCGAAAATAATATCGGAATCAACAAACAACAGTTCATTTTTTGTGAAGTGTTCAACACCTGTGAAAAGATAAGGAGACTTATCAATGTGCTAAAGCTGCCCACACACTGAGAAGACATAAATATGTCCTCAAATCAAAATCATCAGGACGATTTCCCAGGATTTCAACACGCTGAACAAACATCAGATGAGACTCAAATCATGAAAGAAATCATCACTGTTTTAGACAACACCCAGGAAAGTCAACCAAATTTGGAAAATTCGAGACACAAATGGCAGTGTATTAATAATAAAAAGCGCAAAAGGCATAATTCACCGAACGACGTTAACAAAAAACCACATACCCAGCAAACACCAATACAAAATCGCTACTCACCACTACAGACCATACAAACTGAAACCGAAAATTCCATGGAAACACAAAACAATTACACCCAAAAAGAACCCACACTGCCTAAACCACCGCCAATCTTTATTTACGGTGTTAATGATTTCAATGCAATGACTACAAATCTGAATGCAGTAACCGACCCTGATACATACTTCACCAAAGCTCTCAGAGATGGAACTGTCAAAATAAGCTGTCATTCTTCTGAAACATATAGGAAACTGATACGACACATGCAAAATCAGGAAATAATACACCACACGTATCAACCAAAGGAAGATAGAGCCTATAGGGTGGTGGTTAGGAACCTTCACCATTCTGTACCAGCTGAAATAATTAAAAGTGAGTTAGCGAAATCAGGACATAATGCACGTAATATATCGAACATCAGACACAGAATAACAAAGGAACCACTGTCGATGTTTTTCATTGACTTGGAACCCCAACCAAACAATAAAAAAATTTACGAACTAGAGTTTATCAGTCATACAAAAATTACAGTGGAACCCCCTAGGAAAAAAAGAGAAATAGTACAATGTACCCGTTGTCAGGAATATGGACATTCGAAAACGTATTGCTTCAGACCATACAACTGCGTTAAGTGTGGTAAACAACACGACACTAGACAATGTCAAAAACCTAAAAACACTCCTGCAACTTGTGCGTTGTGCGATGGCGACCACCCGGCTAACTACAAAGGTTGTTGCGTCTACAAAGACCTCATACAGAAAAGAAACCCTAGAGACAGACCAAACAGAACAACCACTCGTCCAAACCAACCACCAGCCCAAATAATTCCTCAAAACATCAACGAACCACAAAAGCACTACCGAACATATGCAAATGTGACACAAAACAAGTCAATTGAAAATGAGGCTCCAGGACAACAAACACCAGAACTAGGATCACAACTCCTGAAATTCCTTGAAGAATTCAAAGGTATGTTTTCCCAACTCATGAATCAAAACAGCATGATCCTAAATCTGCTCACATCTGTCATCAATAAATTAAATTAAATGCCTACTAATATATTAAAAATAGCAACATGGAACGCCAATGGTTTAGCAAACCACACACAGGAGGTGATTTCTTTCCTAGACATCAATAAAGTGGACATCCTACTAGTTTCAGAAACTCACTTTACTGAATTAACAACTTTTTTAGTACCATATTACACAACATATCACACCACCCACCCTGATGGTAGAGGACATGGGGGGTCTTCAATAATTATCAGAAATACGATATCACATCATGAACTTGACAAGTACCAAACAAGCGAAATTCAGGCAACAACAGTACAAATCAATTCCAGCAGAGGAAAACTCAACATCTCCGCTATGTACTCTCCGCCTCTTCACAATATCACCACAGATATGTACAAACAATTCTTCGAGACCCTTGGAAATAAATTCATCGTTGGAGGCGACTGGAACGCAAAACATACCCATTGGGGATCCAGACTCATAACCACCAAAGGACGCAATCTACTGCGAGCTATGACAGCTGCTAATTATAGTCACCTCAGCAATGGAGAGCCAACTTACTGGCCAACTGATCCAAGAAAACTACCAGATTTACTTGATTTCTTTATATTGAATGGCATACCAACCCAAAGTTGTTCCACAGAATCCAACTACGACCTTTCATCAGATCATACGCCAGTCATCATGAACTTATGCTCCACCAACTTGAACAAAAGTGCTCACCCTAAGCTAACCACATCACGAACAAACTGGGATAAATTTAGGAACTATATCGAGGACAATTTGGACACTAATGTAAGGATGAAGCAACCAACAGAAATAGATGAAGCTGCACAATATTTCACTGACATTGTTCAAAAAGCTGCATGGTTTGCAACTCCTCAAGAAGAACAAACCAATGAACATTTGAGCACCCCATTATTCATCAGAAATCTGATAACAGAAAAAAGGACAGCCAGGAGACAGTGGCAGAGATCAAGAAACCAAAATGACCTGCATCAATATAGAGCATTAGCAAGGAAACTCTCTAAAACTCTCAAGGAAGCTCAAAACTCTATGTTTGACACATACTTGCAGAACCTATCCTCTGATGATCATAGCCTGTGGAAGGCAACAAAAAAATTTAAAAGACCCACCCCCCCAGTCACCCCAATACGTACCAGCGACAACCAATGGGCACGTTCAAACCAAGAGAAAGCGAATACATTCGCGAAACATCTATACAAGGTGTTTGAAGAACCTGAAGAAACACCAGAATCCCCAAATATCGATGCACTTCTCAATTCACCTTGTCACCACCGATCCGACACATAAATCCAGCAGAAGTAAAACTAGAAATAAGGAAACTCAAGAACAGAAAAGCACCAGGGTACGACCTTATAACTTCAGAAATCCTGAAAAAACTGCCTAAAAGAGCAATCGCTTTCCTCACAACAATTTTTAACAGAATTTTGCAATTATGCTATTTCCCTGTTATATGGAAATATGCTACTATAATAATGGTACACAAAAACGGCAAACCCCCCGAAGAGGCAACATCATACAGGCCAATTAGCCTACTACCAGTAACTAGCAAAATATTTGAAAGATTGTTGCTCAATAGAATTCACGAAGAACACAACATAACAAACATTCTTCCCAGTTACCAGTTTGGCTTCAGGGAGAACATCTCTACTATTCATCAAGCCCACAGAATAGTAAACACAATTTCAAAAACACTTGAAGAAAAACGATACTGTACTGGAGTATTTCTCGACATAGCACAGGCCTTTGACAAGGTGTGGCACAAAGGACTGAAATTCAAGATCAAAACCACCCTGAAGCACAACTTTTACCTTCTTTTGAGTTCCTACTTGTCAGAAAGATATTACTCAGTGAAGTATAACGATGCAACGTCAGACCATTACTCAATAAGATCCGGCGTACCACAAGGTAGTGTTTTAGGTCCACTGCTCTATCTGATATATACTTATGATCTGCCTGTCAGTAATTCTACGACTATAGCCGCCTTTGCAGATGACGTTGCTATTCTTTCCGTCAATGAAGACCCATCCACCTCGTCAGTCAACATGCAGAACCACCTGAACACACTGAACTCCTGGTACAAAAAATGGAGAATCAAAATAAATCAATCTAAATCCGCACAAGTGACGTTTACTACCTGCCATAGCAACTGCCCCCCAGTCGCGATTGATGGAGTTTCTTTACCTATCAAAAACCATGTTAAATACCTTGGATTACACCTAGATCGCCGGCTCACCTGGGAGAAACACATTCAATCGAAAAGGAAACAGCTAGACATCAAATTAAGAGGAATGTACTGGTAACTGGGAAGAAAATCAAAATTATCCTTGAAGAATAAGGTTTTACTCTATAAAATAATGCTGAAACCAATCTGGACATATGGCCTGCAACTTTGGGGGTGGTACGTAACCAACAAAACTCTGCATGAAGATCTCCAAGTACCATACATCAGGGAAGAAATCAGTACAGTCGCCACAAACTATAAAAACAGAACAGCTGGCCACACCAACGACCATATAGAAAACCTCTACAGAAATGGACCATCCCACAGAAGATTGAAAAAATCCTGGCCTGAAGATCTCCTAATACATCACTGAGCAGAAGTGCTATTGCCAGTGGGCACCACACTTTCATGTCTATTATCTTTCCATTTATTTTTACTCAATACTCTGTAAGAAGTAGATTGTAAAATAGCAATAAACATTATAAAAAAAAAACCCTAGAAATTTCCTTAAATACAGTTTGAAACAAATTCTCGAACCAGTTTTCTGATAGCATCTGGAGAAGCTTCAATGTAGCGAAACATGTTATGTTTCAAATTAATATTAATAGAAATATACCGTAACAGCCAACCCAATTCGAAATACACTACTGTAGCTTCAAATGGGAAAATTTAAATAAGGGTTTTGTTCCAGGTTGAAAAGATCTTTGAAACTCTTCCAAAACTGACGATGGATGGATGCCCTTTTCATCATGCTTCGAAAAAAGGTTTCATTTAAACCACTAAAGATAGTGATGCATGTGGAAAAGTTATGTAACATTCTTTTCACATTGAAGATTATCCGTTACCCACTTGAAAGTTATTGTGGAAATTTTAAAAGAGAAGAAAGTCATGCACAAGTGCAGAAAATTCTCCCTGACTCAAATCACATTTGGATAATGGCTTCAGATTATGGTTGTAAGCTATCATGATTCTACATTTCATCTGAGCTTGAACTCTGTTATATAATTTGGTCAATGGTGATACCAGGCTAAAGGAAATCATCAAGGAGTATACAGTTATAGGAAACAGATACATCATGGCGATCATTTCCTGATGCAAACTTGCAGCATTTAGAACAAGCGATTTGACCATAAAAAACTTCCCAGAAGTAACAAGCTGCCGGGTTGATACTAGATGGATATTTTTCAAGGTAATGAAAGTAATTGAAAGTAAATCCGCAAATATTGTTAAGATATTGATAAGATGTTCGATGCAATGTACTTAAAATGTAAAATCTTCTTTTCGAAAATCTGCAGTTGAAAAACTATGGTCACTTGTAGTTTGGAATAATTAAGTCCTGAAAGTTCTACCTTCAGGTCAATTACAACAAAGAACAATCAATAACACACAATTCAGCCTGAAAATCTTCCTTGAAACTTCGTTTGGCAATGAGTATCCAAGAAGCTGCTGATACATTTTTTCATTTTCTACGTTAACTTGAGATCCCGGAAGTGCTTTTTATGAAAATTTATTACCTATTTCTCGAAGTCATTGGAATTATGCTTCAAATACTTAGTCCGCAGGTTAGTGTCTATTTGGAATTTTCCTTTTATTTCCCTCACAATATCCACATTTAAACACAATTTCCGCATTCTTGTGAGTTGCAAAAAAATATGTTGATAATTCTTAACTGATACCAAGTGGTGAATAAATATTTAAATATCACAAGCTACCATGCCAATTGGTAGTTTTGTTTGTCGACCCACTCTTGATTTGAATAAGGACAAATGTTCAGAGGTGATGAAATTTTAAATTTGGCACAGCAATCATACAGTCCCTGGCCAAATTATTAGACGCACCATTAATTCCACGCAAAATCTCAATTAAACACGCTATTATATTGGTTTTTGAATATTGAATTATTAAATTGAATATACAGGGTGATTCATTAAGGTTGGCCACCGGCCGTATCTCGGAAACCGTTTATCCTATGACTTCCGGAAAAAAAATCTAATGACGAATTCGGCCCCTAGAAAATGATTTAAAATATTTTCATGTTCGTAGTTCCCCACTAGAGGGCGCAATCTATCACTTGTAAAATATAATCTCATTTTTTACGAAATATTGTCCAGCTAACAGTGGTAAAGAATAATAAAATAAGAATTTACTCTTTCTATTCAACAACTTTTGTTTCAGTAATTTTTCTATATTTCCTATTTTTTAGTGATGGGATGGATAAACTTTTCTTCACGAAAAAAACATTCCTACTCCTGTATGGGTGAACCGATTTTCACGTAATTAGATTTCATTCGAAGGCCATCGAAAGCAGATCACAGAAACATATGACAACAATATACCGGGTGATCCAATTGAAAACTACACACTGTTTTATGTCACTTCGCCCTATTTGTGCGTTTTACTCGAAAATTTCAAATGCAATGCTATGATTCTAACCGAGTGAGAATAAGCCAAGCATTATCACCTACTGACTTTTTAAAATCGCAGACAGATATCATTGGTCGTTTCGGAGTTATTGACATTTTTGTAAATTTTGATAAGTATTGATCAACCCTGTGAAATGCAGGAGGAATTGAGTTATTTCATCTCTAAACAATTAGATGAAAGAAAAAAACTCATCAAAACAACGAAACGAGCTGATTTAGAACCAGTAAGCTTTAGCGATACTGTTCATTTTCGGTATCTATAGCTGTAAAAGTTTTTTAGGACGATTGCAAACCACTATTTCATGATGCCCCATTATTCAAATGAAAAAGCATATGATATGCTTAATGTTTATGCTGAATGTTTAGAAAATGCAGTAGCTGAAAGGGAATACCCGATACGATATCCTGAAAGACGTCGTCATTCCAAAAGGGTATTCAAAAGATTGACACGAAGAGTGCGAGAAGCTGTATAAGGTTCAATATGTTGGAAGAAAAAATAGAAAACGTAGAAGCCGTAATGAGGATAATATCATAAAAGTTTTGGCTTATTAACAAGACAAAGGTGCTTGAAATTTTAACGGAAGATCTTCCAATTCTTTTGGAAAATATTGCTATTCAAAGCAGGTTAGATATGTGGTATCAACAAGATGGTTGCCCGGCGCATTATGCTGCTAATGTTACGGAATATTCATATAACGTCTTCTCAAAGAGGCATATTGGACGAGGGAGTATTTTTCCATGACCAGAAAGATCACCTGACCTCACAGTATTAGATTTTTATTTTTGGGGGAGAATAAAGACTTAGTTTTCCGAACACACCCCACTACAAGTGAGGATATTCAAAATAGATTTCGACAGGCAGCTTCTTCTCATACTGAAATTGTGGCCAGTGTCAACTCGACGAAAGAAAGACTAAATTTATATGTAGAAAATAATGGTAGACATTTTAAATATTTGAATTGATTAGGTGTAAGTGTTGTTTTTCTGTTCAAATATTTTCTAATTTTTGTTTTATTTTATCGCATCATTGTTATTTCATGTGTGTTGAGTATTTTGATGCGTTGTCATGACGCATAAAGTCACTTCCTTGTTTATTCAAGCTCACAGAAAGTATCAACATTGATCAAAATTTACAAAAACGTCAATAACTCCGAAACGACCAATGATATCTGTCTGCGATTTTAAAAAGTCAGTAGGTGATAATGCTTGGCTTATTCTCACTCGGTTAGAATCATAGCATTGCATTTGAAATTTTCGAGTAAAACGCACAAATAGGGCGAAGTGACATAAAACAGTCTGTAGTTTTCAATTGGATCACCCGGTATATTGTTGTCATATGTTTCTGTGATCTGCTTTCGATGGCCTTCGAATGAAATCTAATTACGTGAAAATCGGTTCACCCATACAGGAGTAAGAATGTTTTTTTCGTGAAGAAAAGTTTATCCATCCCATCACTAAAAAATAGGAAATATAGAAAAATTACTGAAACAAAAGTTGTTGAATAGAAAGAGTAAATTCTTATTTTATTATTCTTTACCACTGTTAGCTGGACAATATTTCGTAAAAAATGAGATTATATTTTACAAGTGATAGATTGCGCCCTCTAGTGGGGAACTACGAACATGAAAATATTTTTAATCATTTTCTAGGGGCCGAATTTGTCATTAGATTTTTTTTCCGGAAGTCATAGGATAAACGGTTTCCGAGATACGGCCGGTGGCCAACCTTAATGAATCACCCTGTATATGTTAAATATACTTCATCTGCCAATGGTTTTCACAAATAATACATAATATTTGCTAGAAAATATTGATTTATTAATGATTCAACATAGTCGGAACTGAACTAATAATATTTTGTTGAGCCACCTTTTGCCGCTATGAGAGCTTCAATTCTTCACGGCATACTATCAATACATGATTGTACAGTCTGTAGCATTTGTGGATAATGATTCCATACGTAAATTATCTTCTCAAAGAGCTGTGTTCTGGATGTGATCACGTCTTTGGCCACTTCTCTCTTCATTAGCTCCAACACATTTTCGATGGGGTTCATGTCTGGGCTATTACCTGGCCAATTCAACAAAGGGATATTTTGATCTTGTAAAAAGGTTTTAATAGACCGGGCTGTGTGGTAGGATACCCCATCTTGCATGAAAATAAATGGTTCTCCATTGGGGAATCAGTCTATGACTTGTGGCAGCAACCGATTTTGCAAGACTTCTTTGTACTGGTCTTGTCTCATTAAGCCATTGACCATGTACGTCCTGTGCCTTTTCCGCTGATCACTGACCAGACCATTACTTTAGTAGGGTGCTCAACAGTCTGGACGACGCAGTGTGGATGAAATTTTTCTCCATGGCGACGACGTACGAACTGAGCTTTGTTCTGCAAAATTTCAAAAGTGCTCTCATCGCTGAAGCAGACCTACCAAAAACACAAAAAAGAATTAAAATACTAATGATCGATGTTGTTTCTTCATTTTTGAATCGTAGATGATTAATTCAATATCAAAATACCGTTCTCCAGAAGTCCATACCTTTTTCCCGCCACTGTTTGGCCCAATTCAGGCGTTTTGCTTTCATGGCAGTTGTTAACTTTGGTTTCTGGGCAGGTCGGTAGGCCTTGAAATCCAAATCCTTCAATTTTCTGCGTACAGTGTGATGACGAGCATTCACATTAGCATCTTCCAGTTTGGATTCGATGATTTCTGTGGTTGCAAATCTGTTTTCTAGACAAATTTTCTTCAGGCATTGTTCTGACCTTGGAGTAAAAATTGGCTTTCTTCCCCATTTTTTTTTTTTTTGGGGTTAATTGTTGGGCGGATTCAACGACTTTCTTTATGCGCCGTACGCTAGCTTCAGAAACATTCAACTTTCTTGAAATTTCGCGATTGGAAAACATTTTCGCATCAATGAGGGCCTTAATTTCAGCTTTCTCACGTGGTGTGAGGTCCTCTTTTTACCCATGATTCAACGGTCACAATAAACTTTTTTTGGTAACTAAATGTGCTCTGGACGAAGTTAACAAACCGTTGTGTAATTCAAGACTACGAAGTAAACAAACGAATCGCGTTGTATCACGAAATCACGTCCGAACCTGCAGCAAGCGAGATATCGACTGGAAGAGATCTAAACAGATTCATACTCTGGTACCAATATGTCAAAATTGTAATGGAACACATCAAAAATAAATGAAAAATAGAACAATATAATGAAATTCTTAGATAAAAGTGACATTCTGTATATTCTGATTTCGAAAATTTGGCTTTTATTCTCCGGACATACGAATAAATATGAAAAATCATTGCTGCGTCTAATAAATTGGCCAGGGACTGTACATCATACACCAAAGTTTGATATGGAGCTTTTAGATCATCCTGTGTTGAAGAAGATATTGATTGTTTTTATCGTGGAAAAGGTGCCTTGAAGATGCATCATTTTAGAACTTTGAGGATCCATATCTTTCCAAACAATATCAAATTCCTTCAGTAAAACAAGTGTGCACTGAGTTTGCGGTTTTGGTTCATATTTTGTGGTGTTTGAGCTGAGTGCACCATGAACAACGGCCAGTGATTTTTGACTACAGCTTTGTGTTCAGGAGAGCACTGAAGCTAATATGCTATCAATATATTGGCTGTTGGAAAATTCACGAGTTCACTGGAGTAAATCTAATTGAACCACTATTTTTGATGATTAATGGTGGAACCCTTTCATTTGCAGAATGGAAATGTGTCAAAAGTGTCTCAGTGTAACTGTCCAACCAACATGGGGGCCTTTGAATTGGTTGGGAACAAATAACTGGAGGCGGAAGTTACCAGTTCTTCTCCTCTCTTCGTAAAGTTGAATGAAGCAACCAACATCAGTCAGACTGAATACAAAGCTATCTAGCCGCAACACAATGTCCAGGTATTTATAACACTTTTTATGGAATTGATCTTGGATCAGAAATAATTTGTTTTCTGGACGAAATTTATATTTTTTCATGATATGTGATCCAGCAATTGTAAAATTTCAATTATCGTCTTCATTTTGAACATTAACTCCAATACAGCATGTAAAAAGATCCAGTTCCAGTTGTGATTTCAATTTTCCTCTAACTTCTTAACATGTGAAGCATAGTTTATTAATTGGTCTGCAAATAATTTCCGAAGACATTTCATAATAAAATAATAATTTAGAATGAGAAATACAATACAGAAATCTGAACGAACAAATACAAAAAATAACCAAGTAAATCAGTTCAGAATGAACTTGAAAATTGTATGTCTACACCTTCATCAGATACTTTAATAACCTAATATTTACACTTTATGAACATTACAAACTATAAATCACTGGATTTTAACGAAAATAGTTTAAGTGTATCTAAATACAGATGTCTGATCTGATATGACAAAGTAAAGCTGTCATAGAACCCAAACTTTGTTCCATTTAACTTCATTTCTGTGGTGGAAACGTGCTACCTTCTAGCAGTATGTGATGCTTTCCGTTTCGTCCATATTTTGACACTGGTGCTCGTTTTATTGTTCCCTTGTCTTTCCCGATAGGCATGTTGGCATGATCGAGCCTCAATTCGTTCAGCCTGAGGGCGTTCGCCACAAAGAAATCAAAATATGGCGCAGCGGTTCCATACCAATTTTCTGGGTCGTGTATGCAATACCTCTTAAACTCCAGCCCACAAGCAGCCGCAGCTCTTTTTACTTCTTCAAGGGCTTTTGTAGTATCTATTTTATACTGAGTGGCTTTGCTTGTTAAAGTGAACATTTTCATATCCTTGGCCTTTCTTCCTGCATTCCCCACAAAATCATTGGCCTCTTGTTTCAAAATGCTGAAGCAGTTAAACGCAACATTTGTGATTTGATTCCCAAATGGGATATTGGTCTTGTGGATATTAGGGTTGTTGTTTACTAAAGCATGAATCTTGTTGAATGATTCTATGATAAATTTTAAGCATTAGACCTTTTCATCAGCATCTGGGGCAGCACGGAATTTCTTTGATGAAATTATCTCAGTACCGTCGTGCCACTTAGGTGAACACCCAAGAATTTAACTGCTCTTTCGGGTTTTAATACTTGCATTACCTATTTTTATTTTAAAGTTTTCATTTCGAGGAGCAAAACTCTTGTGAAAATTCAGGCATACCGTTTTTGTATGGTTAAGAATAAGTCGGTGGTTAAAGCACTATCGACTAAATACTTCCACAATAACATTGGTCTTATGGTTAAGTTCTTCAGGTGTTGAAGCGGAAATCAAAACTGAAACATCATCTGCAAATTGGAATACTCTTCCTATCGAAATGTGAGATCATTAACTTATAACAAAAGAAGCGGTGGACTAGCATTACTGCCCTGGATCACTCCTGAACCAATGTCATATTCTGATGAGTTTTTGTCATTAACCATAACGACAAATTTAGTTTCATGTAGATACGATTCCATCCAATCCCTGATTTCACCTCTTAATCCCAATGCTTCAACTTTATCCATAATGAAATTTAAGTCCAAGCAATCGAAAGCATGTGACAAGTCGAAGAAGAGCGCCAGTAGGTATTCTCCACGATCCAACAGATCACTGACGTGTTGCACGAGTTCTGAGGTAGCTGTCTCAGTAGTATGAATACCAGACTACTTTTTGATTTTTGATTGGAAACACCCCACAGGGATCAATCTTTCATGAAAGCAAAAGTTGGGGTGGTTGAACTTGGGACAAACAGATTGTAGAATTGGGTGATTTTTGTAATCTTATAAAACCTAGTGAGGTATATATATATTCTTTTGAGAACGAGCATTACAATTCTAAGATATATCACAGTGTTAGCAGAGGAAATGTGAACGGGGTACCATACATATTTGCGTATGATACAAGAGCACAGATAAAAACCTCAGGAAAAATTCTGTCTCCCCGCATAAGTGTAGTAATTTGTTTATAGAAGATGGATGGCATCTTTTTCATTTGAAAATAATTTTTTCGTCATCTTGAATTCATTTCGACAAAATATCTTGACATAATATCTGAAACAGAAAGAGGGACAGAAAACCAGAAGGAAGCAGTAAATAATATTACCTACATTTGCTCATGACCGAGAGGGTCTTTCGACCAGGTTCAGTCCTCCAAGCGATGATTTTCAGAATCCTCAGATAAACGAAGAACGCTACAGGCCCCTTTATTGGGGAATCATCTCCCATAGATCCATAATTGTTCATTTCGAACTAGAAATCTAATAAAATATCGGGAATAAAGTGAAAAACTTGTGACATGTATTATGTCAGGATGACTAGTGAGGTGGTTTCTGTTGACAGAGGATTTATAATTGAAGAACCATTAGGGACAATTTGGGATAAATTAGTTATTCCTCCTGCATTTACCAAGGGGAAAAAGTCAATTACAGAGTAACTTCATTCAACAATAGTTATGATTTATAGGTGGATCACGATTTCCAAGAGACTTCAATGCTTGAAATTATGTAGGAAGTGTAGGAGGTGTTGAGTTAATTAATGCACTGCATACTTTGATAATTTTCTCAAGAATACATACTTCGGTATCAGCTACCCTCAGCATACTTTTTGGCAATGGTCCTTTGAAAATTGTGAATTTATTTTTAATGATACCAATAATTCAGTCAACGTGAATGCTCATATGAGCAATATGTCTTGTTGCTTCGATTTCCAGGGTCCCTATTTTAATTTGTCTGTAATACTGATAATGTTTATTTCGTGATGGGAGTACCTTCGCCTCAATAACGGCCGACTGCGTAAACACAATAACTTTCGAAAGAAACAACTTAGAAACTCGATATTTGTAGAGAAAGTTTGGACCTTCATTGCGAAGGCCGAATTCGTGAATGGGTAAAATCCACCCAATGATTCTGTAGATGTACCCAATCAAAATTTTATTTTTCCAATATTTCCAAATATACAGATCAGATCAAATTGAAATCCAGTACTTCATCGAAAAATAACAGTTCGAAGTTTCATACAGAATTTAATGAGGTTGATATGATAAGAAAATTATAGAAATTTTTTTTTCAAATTGTTCTAATGACACGATTATCACGACATTTCGCATAAAGTTGTCTTTCAGCATCTCAAAACTAGCTGTGAAGTTTATCAGGACTGAATCAGTATTTCTCGAGTTATACTGAAAAAATCAACGATATCGAGAAGAAAACCTCGAAATTTGACATATTTTTTCCCGATATCTCCAAAACTTATGACCGTATCGAACTGAAATTTGGTAGTGTGAGTGAATTTTTTTTTTGGTATGATGAACGGTTTCCAGAAAAAAAAGTTTTTGGCAAAAAATTTCGAAAAAATTTTTTTTTTAAATTTACTGACAATATGATCCTGACGAAATTTGGCTCAATGTTGCGCGTCGTCATACTCCACCTAATTGCCAAATATGAATCCAATCGCTCAAGTAGTTTCTGAAATAAAAAATAAATAACTTCAAAACTTCAAGTGCCTATAACTCCGAAACTATTCGACGGATTTGGCCCATTAACGAACTTAACCGCGGCATTCTGATCCTGATCTATCCTGAAAGTTTCAAGTTGCTAGCTTGCTTCTGTCGACAGTTAGCGTGTTTACGGTCGGCCGGCCGGACAGAATCGATTTTGACACCGCATTCGTCATCAGACCCGTTATATCTCTACTTCTTCAAATTACGTTGGGCACTTTCGAATCAACGGGAGATGTTTATTTATTATGCGAAGATAATCTAAATCTTGATTGAAAGAGAGTAGAAATTTGCAACGTCTCGCTGAACTTTTGACATTGTCGAAATTTCAAGAGTGCCAACCTGCCTTGGTTTTAGTAACAAAAACTTGATAGACCTAAATCATGGCCAGTCGGAAGACTTTATAGAAGTGAATGGATTATACGTTGTTATTATACAAATCATTTCTGCATTTTGGACGGTGAATATGTACGCCAAATCAGATATACCACTAATAATGAATAATAACAGCATATTTCGACAAAAATACAGTAAAATAATAATATGAAAACAAAAGCATATAAAGGGCGTTTTACCATTAACTGGGCAAACATATACAGATCTGGCTAAGACACTCGGCACTATGCTTAACTGTACGTTAATCTAGATGAATTGTCAATATAGACCGCCAGTAAAATAGTCAAAACCTCATCGCGATGCATGTCGAATAAACGACTGTTCTTATGCAGGTTGGTGGGGAGTCTTCAAGTCGTAGTCCCTCGATACGCGATCGCGTCTGTGGTAAGAATTTGCCAGTATGCCAGTCGCACATAGAACACATATATATGGAAGGAAAACTCCGTCTCTTAAATTGTTACTGCTTTCAACGGCTCCAAGCGAGTGTTTATGGAACTAATTGGTACAAAAATTCAAAATGGCCCTCTGGCGGTTTCATATTGAACTGAATTGAATTGAAATTCAATTCAGAATCTCTTTATTGGATTTCAGATTTGCAAAATGAAACAAAACTTGAAATGATATATGGCTGTTCAAGATATTATATCACCAATATATCCCAGTACTCGTTGTTTCATAGGCAATATTCTTTATAAGGACATGGATTGCAGAAAATATATAATTGTATACAACATAATCAATTCATTTCTTCAATGGATTTTTACAATTTTTAAATAACTTTTTACTTGCTAATTCTTTCATTGGGCCACCCATGCCCGCAACATATTTTGTATCAGTGCCTTTCACAATAGCATTTATACGCTTACACCAAAAATGAATACAGCACTTGACAATTAATTTACAGGCTACAGTACCCGACTCGGGATGCAATTCACAATGAACCGACTTAAAATTCACCTGTTCTAGTTAAATATTTTGAAGCACAAATGTTATATTTTCAATGTGACATAAACGTGGAATGAGATAATACAATCGTGAGAAACACTGAGTCACCAAATAATAAAAAAAACCTTCCTGGAATCATCATTTTTGAAGTTGATGTATATTTTCTTGCCTCTATGGAATCAGTATTTTGAACATGCTCATGGTTTGATTGTAGAAATTGCCTACAATCAGAACATCCCAAAACTTTCGTGAGGCGTCGCACCAAAAATCCACTAATATATACCAATGTATTTTCTCCAACTCTTGATTTTCGAGTCAGGGATACACTTGGTGGAATATAAGTGATAAGAGGTGTTTCATCAGAGCTTTCAGCCTCACCATGGAAATTTTTCAATAAGAAAATGCTCAAATTATTGAGAGCACCTTCCGACTCATCAATTTCACAATTCGCATTGGGAGAATGACGAGACAAAATGTTGTTCACCAATAAGGCATTGAATGAAGTTTCAAAGGGGAAGGCATCTGGCGAAACACGCCTCCCTCCATGGCTTCTGATAGCTCCAAAGCAATTTTCCAAACTTGAAATTTATGTTTTGACAAGAGCATCTTTGATATCCCCGAATTGGGAAAATATTTTTTTTTTAGATGGTACTGAAACCAGGCAGTTTTTTTGTACGGAAAAATATTTCATCTGCTTCAGGCAAGGGATAGCATTTCTCCAAAATTCTTTCTGTGGAGAAGTATTTGTGACAGCCCCTTTCAAAAATTTTTCAGCTAGGGCCAACAAATTACTGCCATTCAGACTATCAAATAGCTTGTCCATGAAGAGAATTAAATCTGCTGTATCCACAGCTTCCATGGGTATCTTCTCCTCTTCAGGAAAATTGTGAAAAACGCTGCAAATTTTACACAAGGGTTCATTATTATCTCAATTAAGTAACCCAATTCCATTGATATCTTAAATAAAACTTATATAGCGTGCGAAAAAAATTACGTAACCCGTCAATAATTCTTGTACGAAGAATTATTAAGGAATATCCTCGAACCCGTCGATTTTTGCTTTCAAAACAAATTTATCCTTTGCTCTTTTGAATTCGATATTTCTCACTCCACTACTTTATTTTTCCAAATGGATTGTGATAAATCAAATAAAAGGTGATTTGAATACCCATTCAGCGATGTGGCTTAAAGTACAATTGCTTGTGCCGTTTTTCATTGAAAAATTAGCAAATAATTTAGAATTTGTAGTCAGGAGGGTACTGCAATCAGACCATTATTCTTTTATTAATTGAAAGTAATAATAATATTTCAAAAATAAACTATCGGGAACACAGTCTGGTCAAGGGCAATCCGAAAACTCTTTTTAAATCATTCTAGCTTTCGCTGATTTTATTATCTTCTTCAGGAACCTACAAAAAACATACATACTGTGTAACATACAAACCAAAATTTACAAGACCACTCACGTTTAAGTCGAGGTTATGACAGCTTAGCCATATCAAAACTATACCAGAATAAATCCTCATCATCAATGTCCGTTTCTTAAAAATTATATAGACAACACTCATCAAATTACTTAAAAATTCTCAAAAATGTGTTCTCTTCAAAATGCCCTCTACAAGATTCTCTAAAATCTGACTTCAGTATAATTCTCAACATGAATTTTTGCCTCAGAAACATTTTCATTATTACTAAGGGAAATCCTTGAACTCATGGATTTGCAATTTGAATTGAATTAATGATTAACTTTCATTTTCGTTTACATAACTGAATTTGTCATCGAATGACCTTTGATGCGATATATCACATGCAATATTTTGTCGAACAAAAACTGTGGAGGTTTGAGAGTAGAAACCGCAAATGTCTATTTCAAAAAGTGTACCATGCACTACAGGTTACTATTTCATAAAAAAATAGTTACTTCATTTTGCAGTTCTTTTCATTAAAGCCCCAACTGTGTTACCAATACGTTGAGTGCACCAGCAAACCTTCATCTTTTTAATTCTTCCCCTTACCACGTGTTGGTCTGTTAGTTTTAGGCACATTCTATTGACTTCTGCACAATCTGAGCGATAGAATTTTTCCATGTGTGACTTCTTTGCAATCCTTTGATTGCCATCAAGCATGAAATGCAGGTCTTTTGTAATTAGATTGTTACGAATTCTTTTGATTAGATGTGGAACATCAAACAATGGGATTATTTCCTGCTTATTGATGACAAAACCAAAATAATTATCCTCAATATTCTCCCTGAAGCAATGTTCGCGCCTATCCTTCAGGAGACCATTTATGGTAGCTGCATTTGCAACTCCTTGATCACATACAGTGCACATTACTTTCAGATCAACACCCTGACAAGCCTTAATTATCTGAAAAACCATATTTTTCAGAATGCCGCTCTTCTCTGGGCCGCTGCTGAAGGTGTAAGCCATTGGTTGCTTCCACTGCTTTCTCTACCCCTCCAGCAGAAAAATTGGTGACATGGTCCATGGTCTGCGATGTCTTGTTTACTCAAATGTCCAGTGTCTGGCACTTCCCTGGCGATATACTGCTGAGAATTATATTAGAGAGTGGGAGTGATAGACATCTCATCAAACATGAGAATAAACTTGTTCTCTAACAGCATTTTTGTCACAGTTTTCTTGAGTGTCAGAAAAACTTGTTTGTTCAACCTTGGCTTTTATGCCACCTTGTTTAACAAATTGGTCAAAGTCCTTTTGCAAGGCACGGTGAAAATTTTGGATAGCAACTTGTATCCCCTTCCACTTGCCTTGGAAAGTTACAGTGGCCTGACTTTTTGATTCCTAAATTGTGACATAACAAAGTTGAAAGTATGTGTAGAAACATGTTCCATCATATTTAGAAAATTCTTAGATGAACCAAGTTTCTCCGCTTCTAACAGTCGCTCTTTATATAATTTAACTTTATTCTGCATTCTTTATGCTGCGACTGTTTAATTAGCCTTCGAGACAACTATCTTTGCCTTCGAGACAACTATCTTTCATTATCGGTCAACCTTGATTTGAATCGCAAACGAACTGGATGTGTCATTGCTGTTTGGTTGTTGGTTTATGAAAACCCTGGCAAGTCTCTTGGAACATTTTCTATTAGGTCATATAATCCTTGTTGCTCCTCAACATCTTCAACAACTATTTCAACTTCTTGAGTTTGATTTGATGATCTTACAAATTGAAATTGAGAATGTTAATAACATGCATTAAAACAAAAATGAATAGAAATGACAGCACAATCAATAGAATATGAAAAGGAAGAATTATGAAAATGCAATGCTGAAACTGAAATCAAAGAAATAAAATCGAAAACATCATTTTAATTATCAGTTATCCAAACGGTTATTATATGTACAAAACGTAACTTACCCGGAAGAAATAAAACAGGAATAGCAGTGTTCCAAATTCCTCTTTGGCCATTTAACTTGCACTTCATCTGTGAAATGTCTTTCGCAAACAAAATACGTATTTGTTCGTTAGACTTATTCTGGAATAATGGATTTTTCACCTTATCCATCCAAAGTCTGAAAATTGTTGGATTCTTATCAGCCCTCGGAAAACGATGACGTTTACTTATACATATCCGTAAAATTTTTCCGCGATAGTTAGGTGCCAACTTCTTGACCTCTTCGGAAGTATATGTTTTCTTCTCGTCATCCATATCTGTTTTGTTTCTTTTATTTTGCTTGTTTCCTACGTCGGTTAATTAATTATTATCTATCACGTGAATTATTGGATGTTGACAACTGAGATGCTCGTACACTCTGTACGAAGACATCCTAGCGTAGGCTCGACCTTGCTTCAGCAGTGCGTTTGTGATCTCTGCTGGAGCGCTGATTACAACCTTAGTCTGAGAAGTGGAACTAGGGTACTGGTATACTACTCTAATTTTCGTGGTAACTTCTCGGACATCGATCACGGCGATTCTCGGTAGAACCTTTGGCGCTGCGCACTCCAAGTCTGTCCCTCCAAGGGCCTCCTAGATCTTTTCGGCTCCTGAGGCTGGCGCAATATTCAGGAGCACCGTGTCCGATTTGAGCTTAACGGTACTCCTCATTTTGGCTGATGGAGCCTTCTCTCGAAGGACCTCCGCCATAACTTTCTTGGCCTCCTCAGGGTTTTTGCCCTTGGCCGAGCTGTCGAACAGTCGAGCCCTAGTTGGACTTCACAGCATCAGCGAAGCTCCCCTGATGGCGGGTAGATTTTTGCGGACGACTCACTGCTTTGACAGAAGAGGCCCTCTCCTGGAGTCGGCCCTCTCGGAGTGCTGACTTCAGTTTCACCTCATTCAGCAGCTCCTCCATCACAGAGAAGCGCCTGAGAATAAATGAACTCGAAGGTTTACCAATCTTCGAGTTTTGATCGTGAAGGAAGTCCTTCAACTCCTGATGGATGGCGGAAAAGGGGAGTGGTTCCTCCTCCTCGATCGTCTCTCGGCGACGAACCCTATCGCTCTTTTCAGCCACTCTGGGCGACCCTGAGTGGGTGAGTGGCTCAGCCCTATCTTTCGTAGGCTGAGTCACATTTTTAGGGGAACCATGGTTTTGGTCCCTGGCCACCTTGCTCATTTTTCGTTCAGTAACTTTACAGGTTACTTTGGCCTGAACAACCGAAGTAGCGGTTAAGCCGCTGTCGTTGGTCGACGGTCCGGAGGAGCCTGCGACGGCACCACACCTCCCTACCGGCATTGAGTTTTCAAATACCTAGAGGGGAAACGTAGTTCAAATATTTGTAGCCAGTTTTTGGCGAAGTTCCGTATCCGGTTCATAGATGCCGCAGTTGTGCTTCAGAATAAATATATTTTTACCCTATTGCGCCTAGCGGAGGGTAGATTAACTGTTGGGATTGCTCATAATTTCCACCAGAGGACCAGTTATAACGACCAGGGCCGGCCCTATTCAGGATGTTTTCGAAAATTTTATCTTGTAATTTCGCATTTTGCGAATGTTTGTTTTTCAATGAGAGAGAGATATACCTATACGGGGCCTCGTATCATTGAATTACCATAATGTATTATGTCATGCGATTTTATGTAGTTTCCGAAACATGATTTTTTAAGTGTTTTATGTGTTTTCGTCCGTCTAAGATTTGAACATTTTATTTTTCAGCTAATATGTGAATTTCGGGATCCTGATTTGCAGTCAGGAGTTTCGAATTAAAATTTCTCTGTTGAACCGATTTTCAATGTTTTTCACTTATGGAAAGCAGTACTTTTTGTGGTGATTATAGGCTATATTAAGTTCGGTGATTCATGACATGGAATCAGGAGCTTCAAGTAAAAGTTTCTCTACTGAAGCGATTCTCAGTTTTGTTCATTTATGGATAATAGGACGTCTCAGTGGTGGTTATAGGCTATATTCAGTACGATAGTTCTTGATGTGGAAGTCAGAAGCTTCAAATTGAAATTTCTCTGTTGAACCGATTCTCAATTTTTTTCCTATTGAGTTTTCAAATACCTACTTACGCTGGTTGCTGATTATAGGCTATGTTTAATTCATTATTAATTATTGGTTATTCTGATCAGATGTTCGAAAACCATATTTTATTCGAAAAGGAATGATCGAATATTGAAATCATGAAACAGGTGATGTTCAAAAATATAATTTTTGTAATAACTTCCAGAGAAATGCATTCAAAGGTTTACATTTATCATTAAAGAATACAAAAAAGGCAAAAACTCAAATAATATTATAATATTGATTCATTGGAAATTTAAAATTCGTCCTATTCAGATACATATGCAATATAATATGTTACGATTGGACTCTATGACTATTTACAAAATTTCAATTGTCTATACCGTTCAGATGAATAATTTGCATTTTTAAAAATAAGCTGTGATAAACAAGTCATGGATGAATTGTCCTCGGAACAATTCACATAATATGAACTGGACTCATTAGAGACCTAGATTTTGCGGAAGAAGGAGGAATTGAATTTTATCCTAATGAGATAGATATATGGAACAATATTGGACCATTGGACGGTTTGTTGATTAATTTAATAAGTAGGAGAGAAACCTTGTGCAGAATAAGATCTCGCATTATGAGTAATCGTGAATTCACCAAAATTTCCGTTAAAACGTAAATGGTTCATGCATAGAAGTATCGAAATGATGCATATTCCAAGCTATAAAACTAAACTGCGCAAGGAGAGAATAAAACTTTCCTGAATTCAATGAGACACTTCATAATACAATATGACACTGAGATGAATGAAGAATTAAATGAAGCACAAAACGCCCCCATTATATATTTGTTGGAGAATATTTAAACACATTTGCGAAAAATGCCAAATAAAATTTTCTTATTGAAAATTATTATTATATTAATTGATTGACTGATATTGTTCTAACCTATTTTCTTCGAAGTGTGGGAGGTATTGTATAAATACATATATTCTGCCTAAAACTTGGTCCACATTATTTTTAGAATTATCGAAGGAAAATAAAGAAATTGAATATTTTCAAACAGGCTCAAAAGGAAAGATATTTTAGTCGATTTTGAAAAATAAGAAATTGAATATTTTCAAAGTTCGTTTTATGCGTTTTTGAAAATATTCAATTTCCTTCTTTTACTGGTATTCATATCTGTCGATTTTCCTTTAGTTTTTCGTTTAGGTCTCCTATATAATTTAACTCTAACTAATTGTTGCAGTATGTATATTCGATGCTCTTCACAATTCGAATCGAATTTGGTCAACCAATTTTGTATTGATATACATTTTTTCAATTGGTCTAGAATATAATTTTTTATACTCCTTTTTTCCGCTTTGGTTGATAGCACCTTTTCAATAATCAATAATGCGGTTCGTATTATTGAGGTGAAATCAGTTCAGGGGATCTTCAAATGAATTTTTTCGGTTACATTATTATAATTTTTTTCAGAAATATAAACCCCTTTATCTCCAAGTTCTTCGATATTTTCAATGAGAAGTTCTTGTTCGCATTTGTCGCATTTATATTTTTTACTCATATTCCTCATCAAATAACCAGAAAAATAAGCAATAGAGTTATTTTCTAGGTTGTTCTGAGTTTCATCACATTCCTCATTCATTTCAGCCTCGGAAGAATTGGAATTTTCCGATTCAACAGAAGGAGAAATCGTGTTGGTACTGCTACCCACATGTACCTGTTCAATTTTTGAATCGTAAAATTCCTCCTCTTTCCAAAGATGTACATCTTGATCATCTTGGCAGTTGGAGTTTTCTGAATACTTTTCTAAATAGCCAGTAATGATCGACTGCAATCCAAATCTAAAACATCGCGCAGAAGGATTTGGATCATAACCCCTACGCTGTCTAATTTTGGAGAATAAATTCTCAACAGGATCCTGATTGAGGCGACTGGTTATCAAGAAAGGATTGGAATCCTTTTTTTCTTCCCACAGTTGCAGAATACCATTGATAGTCTGAAACAAACCATCAAAACAGTACGGTACATTCTTCTCGACAGTCCAAGACTCAATGAAATCAATTGATTCCATTAATTTTTGGATTGCCGAGGTATTCTTTTCAGACAGCGGACGTCGTAAATAATTGCCATCAAAATTTCCTTGGGAATTCATGCAGTCAAACATGTCATTCATTTTCAAAATGAAGTTAGCAGTGGAACCGGCACTTGAAGAATTAAGCTCACCAGTTGAAATCACTGTCATCATCGTACAATAAAATGACCTACTAAAAATCTGCGTAGCCAATTTTACTTTCATTTTCTGAAAGGCATTAGGATCTATATGGCTTTCTGATATTTTGGGAAGGGTACGCGAGAGAGAATTCGTCGAATCGATTTCGAACGTTTTTTTTATATCCCCCCATGAGACAATCCTCCCATCGACTAGGATATCTCTTTTCATTAATGAATTTCTCACATTCTTTATGAGATGTGGGGGGTCATAAAGCGCGAAAATTTTTTGTCCGTTGAAAAAAAAGTATGGTTTATTCTTCGATACCTCTAGCAATTTATAAAGTGACCTATTGTTCGAACCTTGATCGCAAACCAAAACATTAATTGCAAAACCCAATTTCTCCATTTCCAATAAACATCTCTCCAGGCATATTTTCAGCTGTCTTCCCACTATCGGTCCACATGACAAATAGTAACCTAGTGGTACAGACCAATTATTACATAATCCTCTGGCCATAAAAACAATAGCATGGGAAGCTTCCCTCGCAGACCTTCCTCCTTCTTGGCCAAAATCTTGAAAGCCCTCTAATATGTCCAGTTTTTCATCATATTCTATGAATTTCTTTAAAGACATTTCATCCATGAGTAGGACACATTGCTTCTCTGTCATGGTCATAACATCTATTTTTGATCTCAGCTTTTTTAAAAATGGGCTGCTAAAACCTGTAGTCAAATTATTCACTTGAATCCAGCTTCTTATTGTTTTAACTGACGGTAAATTCAATTGAATTTTTTTCAATAAAAAATCATAAAGGGCAGGTGATTTATAATACATTGAGAGGCTAATTTTTCTCTCTGAGGTAGACCATGGAGTGTTAGGTTTATGCCTTATCTGCATATACACAAGAGTCTTAACACTTGGAAATAGATCTTTCAGAGAATTTTTCATCTGAACAGCCTCATTCAGACTGGACAATTTATCACTTATTCTGCGGTTTTTTTGTTGTAATGAGCGGCATTTCGAATTTTTTTTTTGAGAAGATACCTGAGTCTTTTGATCTCCTCATGCAGTTTCTTCAATGTCCTTCTTGATTTCATTTGATTCCTCCTTCTCAATTGAGGACTTTCATCAGGTATTGGTGCATGGGTCATTTTCAGTTCAAGTGGAGACAGTTCTTCATTTGAGCTGGAAGAGGATAATTGGCGATCCAATGTAGTTTCCTTTTTTCTCGCTGAAGGATACGTTCGTACTTGAGCGGAACGGTGTACCTAAAACATTTTTATGGGTGCATTGAGGAATTCAATTGCAATAAAAAATTGCGCGGATTTAAAAGGGAGTAAGTATTAGTGATTAAGACTCACCTTTAAATCGTGTTGTTCATCAAAATGTATCGGGATTGCGGTTTTCAACAGTCTTTTACGGAAATTTTTGTCAGTGAATGCGCTATCATCGAAATGTTCTTGACATACTTTCCTGTAAGCCAATTTTTTATGATCTAAATCTGAAAATATACCATAAATGATATTACTACAAATATAATCATTTTGTACATCAGATATTACCAAAATTATTAATTTTCAATCAAATAATCACCTAAAAGTTCTGTATTCCCACAGTGTAATATCCACTTTCGACAACGACTCTCGTCTTTGACTGGAAATTTAAAGAATGTTGTTGACTCACTTTGTTCATATGTTTTTGAACATCCGACATACCTGCATCGTACTGTAGACATTTTTCTGAAAGGTATAAAAAATTAGATAGTAAAATCCGGTCATAAGTTTTTTGAAATGGATTAAACTGGGATATTTAGGCTCTTCACTATCCCGAAAATTTCATGGTGCCTTCCGTTCGAATGTTTACTTCCAGTATTCTGGGCCGTTATATTTTTTTGAAATTTTCATAATTTTGATCATTACGAAATTTATGCGTCATCATTTCCTTTTTGAATACCAAATTTCAGATATATCTAGAAATATATAGTTTCAGAAATATTAGAAAAATATTAAAACACTCCAAAAACTAATAACTATTGGGTCGATTTTGTCAATTAACGAACATATCTGAGATATTTTGGTCCCGAACCTGTTCTGAAAGTTACAACTCCCTAGTTATTACGGCATTGAATTTACGGTCAGCCGGACGGAATTACCCAGTATTACCTCGGGTTCTTCATCAATGAGTCCAACCATTGAGTTTTCAAATGTTTCAGTGGTCCAATCCAATCGTTGAAGAACATATTCGATCCAACATCAAAAAATCTAGAAAAGCACTGACGTGAGGTCAGGAGATTTTACGCGCTTGTTCACATTCGAAGCCATTTCCACGTCAAAATTTCAAACAACGAAATTTGACCTATTTTTTTCCATATAACTCCGAAAGTGAAAATCATATCGAATTAGAAATTGAAACATCGTTGTTGAATACTGATTCCAATGTCTGTGCCTCATTTCGTTGAAATCTGATCAATATTTTCCGAGAAAAACAAATTTTTCAAAAAAATTTCAGACATTTTCGAATAATTCTTTTTTTCATTTTGTAACTAGTAGATCAACACAACATTTTGCACTCAGTTGCACGTTGGTACGTATTTTTCAAGTGATTACGAAGTTTCAATCTGAAGAAACAGAAGCAATCATCTGTTCTTCTTGAGATATCGCGAAAATAACGTTAAAATTCCAAATAACAACGAAATCTGCCATACTTATTTCCTTATTTCTCCGAAGCTTAATATCGGATCTTATTGAAATTTGAAATATCATTGTAAAATACTAACTCAAAGGTCTGGGCGAATAAAATATTTTTTTCAATTTTCTATTAACTGGATCCACACAAAATTCTGCACTAAGTTGCGTATTGGTATTTTTGAACTCATCAACAGAGTTTTGATCTGATAAAATCAATACTTCATGAGATGTCGAATAATTTACCTCAAAATTTCAAATAGGCCTAATTCCGAAAATATTTGCCCGATTCCACCCATTAATGTGATTATTTCCTTCGAAAGTTAGAGCACATACGGACGGACGGACAGAATTCAATTTGACCACGGATTCTTGTGTAATTTTCGAATTTGAAGCCGAAAATGGTCTTATACAATTGGGTTGAACACTCAGGGTGTGCCGAAACGATAACGTAAAAATTACAGAAATTCGGGCGAAACAATACCTTGAATTTCCCGCTGTTCCGCTAGGAACAAGCACGCAAAAAAGTGGTAGGTAGGTTTCGAATAATTATTATGGTAAAAATCATATTAGTTTCTGCATCGATATTCGAAAGTATTGAGAAATATCTGCTCTAACGGCATAAAATACAAATTTAGGTCTCAATGCTAACAAGGGTCGTAAAAGGGCAATAAAATATCTGAAAAGACCGGAATGAGTCACTAGTTGCAACTCTCATGAAGTTCGGAGTTTACTAAACCTTTTCCTCGAACAACCGGCCTGTTGTTTATTTCGTCTTTCAGAGTCCTTACCTAGCAAATTATATATAGCATTTCAATAATATTTCAAAATCCGATATGCTAGTTACAATTCAAAGCTTTTTATAACTATATTTTAAGCATTGAAACCACTGGCTGCTCTTATCAGTGCGTCACTATTTCATTAATTATTAATCATCGAGTTTTAAAATATTTGAAAACTCAATAACCATATTGAAGATTCAATTCATGGAAGCTGAGCGATAAAATCGTCATTCATTATCAGTACATAAAGGAAATTGAAGGATACTTTCATCCTGTTACATCTTTCTACATTTCAAGATAAATACTTTTATGAATTTTAGAATATCTATGAAAATATTTCATTTAAACAGCACAATAAAATATTGAATTATATATGTATGACACATAATGATTTATATTTCAAAAGTACGAGGAAAGCACTGAAGTGGAAAATGGAACTTATCCGCGAACGCTCATCTGATCTTCACGAAATATCGACTGAAGATTTAAAATCGCTTTTATAAATCCAAATACAGAATTTAAATTCGGTTAGATTATAGGTTTTGAAAATAATATGCTGCACACGCTAAAACGTATTATCTCGATACGTCTATACGCAATTGTGAAGTGGATTCATTGAGTTTAAAAATATTTGAAAACTCATTGGTAGAATTAAGGTTTCTAATGCTATGAAAAACAAGTTACCGCGCCACAAATTAACATGAAATGTGAGTCAAATAAAATTTTATTAATTCACTTACTTACCTATTTAAACCTGAATTCTCACTTTAGAAATTAATACACTCTTTTAGAACACCTATTTCACAAAATGGTCAAGTAGGTACTAGAAATGCAGGTAGAATTAAAAGAACAAATCACTTCTTACCTTGTTACCTTTTCGAAAGCATAGAAGATACTTAATTCTTCTTGTTTGAGCATTGAAACTCCATGGTCGCGGTAAACACAAAAAAAAACAAAATATATTTAATTTATTAATTTATTTCATTAATTATTTAAACATTCGATACTTCTTCAACACACGATTTTCCTGAGGGAATGTGCGTACGGTATAATGCGTGAATTATAACTAAAACATTAAAATTTCACTCAAAATAAAAAATGAGATAACCGCAGCTTACTATTCACTCATTGAAACCGTGAAGTATAAAGAATGCTATAAAATAAACAATATCATCATTGAGTTTTCAAATTTTTTCAAATATTTTAAAAATCAAAGACAATATCAAAATGAGGAGTATCCATTTCAATCCACCCAAAAACAAGGTATTCTGCAAGCTGATATCGAAATGTTAAATTCATAAATGAATACGAAAAAAACAGATTTGGTTTAGTCAAATAATTCAGATAATTTTATGACAGTTCTCAAAATAATTGATAATAATAAATCCAATTTTAATCACGAATGATCAAGGCGTTTTTTATGCGCTTATTATAATGATTTCGACTCAATAAAGATTTTATAATTCTAATTTCTCTATCCCTTTCGCATTGTAACGAGGATCCTTCGTGATAAAATTAATTAATCCAGCCCTGTTTCGGATTCCCATCACCAGAAAGAAAGCGATGTCATTACAGGTTTCTGTGAAAGAATAGACAAGAATATAGACCGTATGCATCTGGCAACTTATAGTTCTCCGGGTAGTTGGTAGGCACCGCTACCCTACGGCACGATATTTTGGCTTCACTTGCTTGAACCACGTTTCCACTCTAGGTATTTGAAAACTCAATGATTGTGTAGTACAATTATCGTCAACATGTGGATATCCGTTACTGGTTTTTCAATCGAAATCCAATATTTTTCGAACTGAGACTTTGAAATAGGGGTGAATATGAAAGATAATGAGCATGTATATGGTAAAACAAATTGGAGGATATATGCAAACAACTAAATAAACAAACCGGAAATCTCATCAATTGTCGAGAATCTAATACTAAGGGTAGGATAATTATTGACCTGTTCAGAATGGATGTATCGTAGACAGAATATTCCACATGTTTCAACATCTGGTGGTCCGCAAAATACTTGTTTGAATTGAACGTTTTTACATTAAACAGACGTTGGGATTTGACACCCTCTTAGTTTAGTGTATCTGACAACTATACGGAACGAAATTTCTCTTTTAGAATTATTCAGTCGAATTCAACCTTGAAAGGTTCACGATATATTTGATTTTCACAGAAAAGTTATTGAAAATAACTTTAGGTCTTCAGTTTGTGTATTGGATATTTTGTGAATCAAGTGAACTCTTATCTGATATATGCGCTGTGGAAAAATTTTTTCAGATGAGTTGCACAGGAAGGGTGAGCTTTTTTTTTCATTTCATTGATATTTTTCAGAACAAAGTTGAATCCTAGTAGGAATAACATCCACACATTTAATATTAGCCGAAAATCTTGAATTTTGTTTTACGTGTTGTTAATTTGAGAGTTTAAGTTAATTTTCCCGAAAGTTTCTCAAAAAATACTAACGCGATCAAATTGAAACATCATAACTAGTTGTGAAATATCGACGCTCAATTTAATGCATGATTACGTGAGAATTGTATTGGAAAAAATTGAATTTTTTCCAAACATTTTTTTTGGAAGCTATTCATTGAAGTTCAATAAAATTTGGTACAGGTCTTAGTCAACATTTTGAAACAGTGTTTCAAATTTCAGTTTGAAATGATATAGTATTTAGT
This sequence comes from Myrrha octodecimguttata, assembly GCA_958510865.1. Lineage (NCBI taxonomy): Eukaryota > Metazoa > Arthropoda > Insecta > Coleoptera > Coccinellidae > Myrrha > Myrrha octodecimguttata. Next base: position 1,258,523 of record OY294064.1, on the reverse strand, counting down.
TTCCACTAAATATTTATCACGGGAATTCTTTCGCTTCAATATAGCTTCTTCAGGTATCTACATTTTACTGACTGATGGTACAACAAGGTTTAAATATGGTCCGGAACGTGCCTAAATAATTATACAAAAGCGTAAAAGTGAGAGTAGGTATAAATTGGGGTTTGCCATATAATTTCAAGGTTACAGAAAAATACTCAGTAGTGGAGAGCTATTCACATCTGTTTGTTCATTCAATAGGATTTTGCGGATGTTGTACCTATTGATTTCAACGACTCTAGGAGTTATGTAGGTATACTTTTGGTTTCGCCGTGGATAATTTTGTAGTTACTATTGAATTAAAATATTTCACATGAATTTCTTCATGAAATTGTTTTTCGTTTTGTGAGAAACCAACGAGTTATGAATAATATAAACGATTTATTTGAGATATCAATGGTATTGGGTTATTTAACTGAGAAAATAATAAACCCTTGTGTAAAATTTGCAGCGTTTTTGTATTGTCCCAATCTATCATGTGATTCCCAATGGTCGAACATACATGGTTCGCTATTTGGGATTTTTGTATGTCTGTATTCCTTAGATTGTTTTTGTGCTCTCGTTTTATGATATCTAATAGTTTTGAAGTTTCTCTTGTATATATCTTTCCTCAAATACAGGAAATACTATGAACACAATATTTTGATTTTTGTTTTTGGTCAATTGGTTTGGTTTTAGTCAATATGGATCTCAAATCATTTTTCGATTTGGAAACCGTTCTTATATTGAATTTAGCACCAACTCTTGAGATCTTTTCTGAATGTCCATGTTCCTGAGGAATCACATTCAATAAATTGGGTTGATCATCATGGTTGTTCTGTTGATTTGGTTGATAATTAGAAGAAGATTTTTTTGTCTAAATTTGAAAATGTTCTAGTTATAAATTCTCTCGGATATCCATTTACTTCAAGAAACAATTTGATGTAATTCAATTCACGATGACGAATCTCATTGGTTGATGAGATTACATAAGCTCTGTCATGAGGGGTTTTGATAATACCTCTTTCTACACAGAGTTGATGATTGGAATATAACTTTATATATCTATTTGTATGTGTATCTTTTCTAAAGACACTTGCTTGAAAATTATCCTGATATTTTTCAACTGTTATATCCAAAAATAAAAGTTTATTATTTTTTTCTGATTCCATTGTGAATTTTATTGTGTGTTCTTGACAATTTATGTATTCGAGAAATTTGTCTAACTCTTTCCTTTCATGTTGCCAGATTATAAAATCGTCATCAACATATCGCCCCCAAGCCCTCGGTTTCAGGGAAGATGTTTCTACGAATTTTTCTTCAAAGTTTCCATAAATATACTACTCATGGCGACGAGAGCGGAGAACCCATTGTCATTCCGAAATTTAAACCTTAAAAAAAATCTTTTAATTGAAGATATGTTTAATTCAAACAAAATTCTAACATCTCCATAATACCATCGATATTAAATTTAGAATCGTTGATATTTGTGTCATCTCCTTCTAATTTTCTTCCAACTATTTGCTGATTGTTCGGTAGAAATACACCCTATTTGTCCGAATTTACTCAAAAAATTTCAAAAAGCACTGCCGTGAAGGCAGCAACTTTTGCGCGCATGTTCAATGTAGATGACCGCTGCAGCAACGAATTTGAACGTGCGCGCAAAAGCTGCTGCCTTCACGGCAGTGCTTTTTGAAATTTTTTTCTGATAAACGGTCAGCCTAACGGCCGACTGCGTAAACACAATAACTTCCGAAAGAAACAACTTAGAAACTCGATATTTGTAGAGAAGGTTTGGACCTTAATTACGAAGGCCGAATTCGTGAATGGGTAAAATCCACCCAATGATTCCGTAGATATACCCAATCAAAATTTTATTTTTCCAATATTTCCAAAAATACAGATCAGATCGAATTGAAATTCAGTACTTCATCGAAAATAACAGTTCGAAGTTAGATACAGAATTTAATGAGGATGATATGATGAGAAAATCATAGAAATTTTTTTTTTCAAATTGTTCTAATAACACGATTATCACGAAATTTTGCATTAAGTTGTCTTTCAGCATCTTAAAACTAGCTGTGAAGTTTAATCAGGACTGAATCAGTATTTCTCGAGTAATACCGAAAAAATCAACGATATCGAGAAGAAAACCTCGAAATTTGACATATTTTTTCCCGATATCTCCAAAACTTATGATCGTATCGAACTGAAATTTAATACACTGCTTTGAAATTAGAAGGTCGAAGTGTGAGTATAATTTTTTTTTGGATATGATGAATGGTTTCCGAAAAAAAACTTTTTTTGTAAAAAAATTTCGAAAAAATTTTTTTTTTTGATTTACTGACAATATGATCTTGACGAAATTTGGCTCAAAGTTGCGCGTCGTTATACTCCACCAAACTGCCAAGTTTGAATCCAATCGCTTAAGTAGTTTCTGAAATAAAAAATAAATAACTTCAAAACTTCAAGTGCCTATAACTCCGAAACTATTCGACCGATTTGGCCCATTAACGAACTTAACCGCGGCATTCTGATGCGCAACCTATCCTGAAAGTTTCAAGTAGCTAGCTTGCTTCTGTCGACAGTTATCGTGTCTACGGACGGCCGGACAGAATCGATTTTGACACCGGATTCGTCATCAGTGAGTCCAACCTAGTCGATTGAGACCATTTTCGGCTCAATCATCCAAAATTACAGACATTTGGACAAAACGATAGCACGCTGTTCCCCTAGAACATGCGCGCAAAAATGGGAAGATTTAGAAAACTTTCAAACCAAATAAATCTGTGTTGCTGTGTTTTCCTGAAAATGTCAATTTGACAAATGCCTTAAATCGAAACGAACAATCGAAAGAAAAATTCTTGAAATTTTATGCTTTGTTTGATGAAAGAGTCAGATTTGTACTCTGAAAGTCACAGTTCGCATTCTTTATCGTTTGTATTGTTCCTGTATTGTTCATTAAACAATTTGTGTTCCAAGAAACTGCCCTAGACAAATAGTTTGATCCTGCAATCCGCAAGGGCGTTTTTCATGAAAAAATCAATTTTTATTTAATTTTTAATAGTTCTGTTTCAGATATTGGGAATGAAAACCCAAAAAAAAACTTAAAAAATCATATTCTTTCCCATCGATTCTGGTAAACAATGTGGTTCTAAGAGTTTTGCTACGACCGCAATTCGATTTTCTCATATGATATATCTTTAACTTTTTAATATTCGAATATTACCTTGTATTTGTAGAGAACTGTCGTCGAAAGAAAAATAAAATTAATCAGAACTTTTTTCAAAAATATTTTTTTTTCGAACCTTGCATTCGAAATTCAAAAACCTAATATTGGGAAATCAGGCAAGAAAACAGAATTTTCACCGGAATGTGGAAAAAACAACCCTTATCCAGATACTGTATGATGATATGTATTTAATTAGTCTTAAGAGTTATAAAAGGCTTTCACTCTGGAACGGATTTGAGAAAGTACGTTTAATTTCTGCCCAATAAGTGGCAAACTCTGAGTGGAAATGACTTTTGATGTATTATAATTCTTGTTAAAAACTGATGTATTCAGAATTCCGAGTTTTCGAACTGAACAAAATAGTTTTTTAGGAAACAATTTGGAACTATAACATGTAGTTGTATTTTTTGTGAAAACGAAATTTTAGACAGAAAAAATGCCGTTTTCAATGGTGTTGTATTTCCTACAGAAAATATGGGACAAAACTCGGTTCTCCAGATAACAAAAATAATACACAATTTAAAGCAGTTGTTCCTGGACCGAAACCAAATAAATTATTATCTCACTAATCAGTATCTGCTTTCGATTTCGGGAAATATATTCGAATCCCTCGGAATCCCCAGGAAACAGAAAGAATATTTTCAAAATTTAATTGACAGCACTATCTTAACAATATTCTGCGAAGAGTTGTATGTCCTTAAGCTCCAACCAACCGCCAAGTTTCAATTCGATCGCGTCAGTACTTTTCGAAATATCAGGAAAATTGCATCAAAACTTCAAATGGCTGTAACTCCGAATTCGTTCGACCGATTTTGCCCATTAACGAACTCAACCTTCGCATTTTGAAATGAAACCAACCCTGAAATTTTCCAGGCGATATAATCCTCCGTACGCCCGTAATCGTGTTGAAGGCTGGCCGGACAGAATCGATTTTGACTCCGGATTCGTAATCAGTGAGTCCAACCTAGTCGTTCGAGACCATTTTCGGCACAAAATTCGAAAATTACAGACATTTGTACAAAACGATAGCACGCTGTTCTCCTAGGATAGCGCGCTAAAGACTCTAGGTCTTTTCTTTCAAGAGTTACAGCGTGGACGGTCGGACGGACAGAATCAATTTTGACCACGGATTCTCCATCAGTGAGTCCAACCTAGTCGTTTGAGACTATTTTCAGCTCGAAATTGGAAAATTACAGACATTTGGACAAATGATAGCACGATGTTCCCCCAATATATGCGCGCTAAAAGGTCAATGGTATGGTATTTTCGAAAAGGCCGTCGGATGCCCTTCAAAACAAAGTGTCACTAAGCCCCCGCTTTCCCATTTTTCATGGTGCCGATCTTTTTAGAGTGGTACGTTGTCAAATTGACTTTATACATGAATTCGAAGAAGAATTATCCGTCAGTGAATTCAACCCAATCGTTGAAATCATTTTCCACTTCAAATTCTAAAATATCAAACATTTGAGTCAAGAGAAAGTTTGGATGGTCTAACTTCCAAGAAGTTTACCAAACAATGTTCTCACCCCCATTACTAACACAATAACCATTCATCCCAATTCTCAAACTCAGCTTAGTAATGACTTTTTAACAGCTCTTGGGGACGGTAACCCCCAAGAGCCGTATTATTTACCCTTCTCCCTTACCTGGAGTTTTTACCTGGCTCTTATATAGATAGAGGAACAGGTAGATATTTGTCAGTTACGAGGTGTCTCTTGTGTACGAGAAATCGGCTTGACGCTAGACGCCAAAAGTCTGAAACTTCGCGTGATTTTTGCTAAATTCTTGTTTTCTCATCTGTCATAACTCTATGAAATCTAACTATCTTTTACCAGTAGTTGAAATTTTCAAAAAAATTAACAAAGATTTTTCTATTAGGACGTACCTTTAGTGAACCAAAAAGTCATCACCCCAATTGGCAAGGAATCCAAGGTAAGTTCTGAAGTTTTTTTTTTTTTTTTTATTTTAAGATTTTTTGTGCTTCGACCACTTAGGGTCATTAGCACAATAAACTATTGTTTCTGTTGTATAAAAAAAGTACATTGCAGCTTTAAACTTCCAAACAATCAACTTTGGAACGTTATGTTGAAAAGAAAATAATTACTTCATTTTATATATGATCATAGATATCAATTTCCTTGAGGAAGTTAAGTGTTTTTTCTAGTTCTTCAATATCATTACCTAGCGCAACATCGATTTGTTCACTAACTCCGCACTCATCACGTTTTGTGGAGAATTTCGTGCACTCACATAGAATGTGTTTAACTGTCAATCGCGTTACACATTGGTTGCACTGTGGAGGATCCCCTCTAGAGAGTAGAAAACCATGTGTGAACCTAGTGTGCCCACATCTCAGACGGCTAATTTTGATTTGTTTCCGGCGTCCTTTAGGGAAGGATGATTTCTTCAATGGGCTTGGCTTAACGTTTTTCAAGTGAGATGGAGTGTCGGTCCATTCTTTTTGCCAATTTCCTTCTATTAATTTTTTAACCTGAAGTATGGCTTCTGCCCCTATAAAGGTATTCATTAGGTTTTCTTTCGCATGAGCTTCCTTTGCTGCCTCGTCAGCTAATTCGTTTCCTCTTATTCCAGTATGGGAGGGTACGTATGTGAAGGTGACCGTTTTATAGCGCAGGTGTAGTAGGTAAACTAGGTGTTGTATCTGTTGGGCCACGGGGTGAGAGGGATATGTTTGCTCAATTACTTTTATTGTGCTCAACGAGTCTGTACATATAACGAAGGTAGTTTCTTCATCATGTTCACTGAGAATTTCTAAGAGTGCATGATGTATTGCTGTCAATTCTCCTGAGAAAACACTACCTTCTATCTTGAACTTTCTTGTTGCTCTTGGACCAACAACTGCGAATCCAACTGTTTTTCCCCCGTCACTGGATGAAGCATCCGTATAGTAGAAATGAGCATTTTGGTGTTTTTCTTGTAAATCCTTGAAATGGTTTTGAATAACTCGTGGATTCGTGTCGCCTTTACAGTACTCTGTAAGAACGGTATTTGTCTGTATTACTGGGACAATCCAAGGCGGGGTGTGGCTGTTATAGATTTGGAGGAGCTCAGGGATATATAATATTATTTTCTTGAAAAATATGCGCATTTAAAATTACAAATCGACGTGTCCAAGCGTTTTTCCCAACACGCCCTCATTTATTCGTTATCGAATTTATTCCATTTGGCTGTTACACTCTGTATATTCAATAACAATTAGTCCATGTTGAGACTCATTTTCATTGTTCTTTCGACAAAGCATCTTCGCTATACAAATATATTTAATATATATAACTTTGCATCTCCCACACACATTATAGCTAGATATTCACAAAATTCGTGGAGATTTCAACATTTCAAAAAAATAATAATTAATAACTGTGCTGAAAATAAGGAAACCGCTGTCGTAATAATCAATCTAAACCAACTATAGTATGAAATGCGGTTGCTATTCTCACAGATAAATTCATGCTATCTATTCACGCCAAGTGAACGCTATTTGAATTTTAATTTCGGTTCAATCGTGTTCATGCATCAAAGCTAAGATACCCCGTTTTGTTTATTTCTGCAAATTCGAACACCTTGGATATTTTTTGCCTCTCGCTCGCACATATTGTGTTCTATTCAGTATTAATCTTTACGTGCTATAAAAAGATCGGTTATTCAAATCTGCATCCATAATTATTTTTACGCATTCAATTATTTTCAAGAGATTGAAAAATTTCATAGTTTTCAACTCGGATTTTATCAAAAATGAAATTGTGTCCAACATAACATCAGTGTTCATTTTCAAAGAAATAATTAAAAGACTCCGTTGTGAGAATTTCACGTTAAGTGTTCAGCGGCGTGCTCTTTGCCATTCAAGAGAATAAGTGGGGTCGATTTGATAACTTCCAGTTTTTCATTAAAAATTGGATCTACCACCTCTGGATCAATTGTTGAGCTCAATCAATTTGTTTCTGGAGTGCGAGAACTGCAAGATCCATTCCATCGAGTTCACCCACCTCAAGGTAGGAAGTTTAAGTTGTTGGTTTTGATTTCATTTATCCTGTTTCATAAAGTGTTGGGAGTTCACTCATTTTTTTCTAGACTAACAGTCTACGGTTTGCTTAACTTCTTTTTCGCAAAATTTTCTAATAATTTCTATAATAGAATCAAATAATGCGAGTATTTGTATTGAGAGATAGTTATTTCACTTTTTTTGAATATACAGGGTGTATCTGAATAACACCGAAAAAATTCAAGGGGTGATTCTATGATGAAAATAACTCGCGTGTCTGTACGCGGCTTAATACTCAGGACTTTTATTTTACGAGGTGATTCTACCTACCTCGTTTGCTCACTTCAACTCTTGAAGGTAATTGATGGTCTTCTCTATCGCCTCCGTTTTCGCCTTTCTCGTATGCAGGATTCTCTTCTTCCATCTCTTCTCTTTTATTCCCTTTCTATTAATCTTCTTCATATCCTATTCAATTTGAAATAATAAATGAATACCACATATTAGCACACCTTACAGAAAAAAATTCGAATCCAACTCGGAAGTTAGAATACTAGTTCCGTAAAGCGGTCCGCAGATTCGTGCAATATTTCGGGGGGATCTGATATATTTTCTGGAATATAAATTGTTCTATTTTCTCAATGATGAGATGGTCACGGAATTTTGCATCATCAAACTATGCCTATCGTTTCTAGTCCTGCTTCACCAAGTTTTTCCAAAGCCCAAGATATGATTTGCAATAAAGAGGAATATGAAACTCCATCATCCGATACATAATAGGCAAAAGGAACTTTCCACTTGCTAAAGATTCCTCTAATCTTTAAAACTGACTTGCCTTCGAAGCTTTTCTTCCAAATTCACCCAAATCTTCAAAACCCCAAATGATGTCAGTTTTTCTTTTGTACTCGATAAACCTTTTAATAGACATTTCTTCAAACATCAAGATACATTTTTTTTCAACCTTGATATTGAATTTGTTTTTAAGGTAAGATTCAAGAAAATTTTTCGATTGAATCCGGGTTCCAAACGGAAATTTGTGATCCACGATGTAGATATACCTAGTAGGATCATTCCACTTTGACGTAGATATCTATACGTTTTTGGTCCTTTGTAAAATAAGGATAGTACCCAATAAACACATACACGTTGAATATACGTTTATTTGTAGTTGCTTCCGTTGATTCAACGTTACTCGTTGATTCCGTCAACGTTGTTTTCGAAACCTAAATTCAACCAAACGTAGATTCTACGTTCAGTAAACGAATATGATTCAACTTGTTACTGTAGCAACCATAATGCAACGTATACACACCGTGATTTTTTTCACGTATATCGAACTGTTACTCAGAAACATTACATAAGCGTTTAATATGACACTATTTTGAAAAAATAATGCTATTGGAAACCTCTTATTTACATATGTGAAATCAAATTTCGGTCAAGGAATAACTTTTGAAAGGAAACTATTCTTTCAGCAACGTTTCGGCCCTTTATTGGGCCTTCTTCAGGCTAAAATGATACAAAAATAAAAGTTAACAATAAAATAACAATTTGAGCTATACAGACAACATACAGGTCAACAAGAACAAAATATTAAGAAAGAATCGTCAATACAACACATAAATTCAAAAGCTCAGTAAAACAGATCTCAAATAAAAACAATTAAATAGGTACTTATTTCGACATCCCAGAAAGATACACTACACTTATCTGATAGACTCAACGTCAGAACAATAAAACCTTAAATGAACTTTCACATGGAGAAAGTCCGTGTTGGAAAATAAAAAATGTTTTTCGAACAGGGTAGTCCATACATCGATGTATTGTCTTGAACGGCACAAACAATTCTCCCTCAACAAGAAATCCCGAATAACCGATGTCAACAACTGAGGTCAAGCAAAAACATATATAATCACACATACTATTCTCGTGTTCATTGGCGTAACTTATAACACGGCAACTCATTATCTTCAACACTCGCTTATTAAATTCGAATATGCAACATTCAAGGAACCAATATCAGAACGGAAATTGACCGAGTTAGAGTTTTTCTTTATATGTATCATCTCTTTGAAATTCCGTCTGAACCAATTCGTCTCTCGGTCTAATATTTCTACATTATCAAAATCGAAACTATGGCCCAAAGAAACAGCATGAGATGACAACGCTGTACATTCCTTTTTATTATTACAGTCTCTCCTGTGTTCTCCTCTTATTTACGTTTCAATTACTTGTTTTTAACGTTCATTCTACTTCATGAAATGACGCATTTGTAGTGTAGTATGAATTTTTTGATACTTAGCTCTCGTTACTATAGCCATCATAATGAAACGTCTACCCACCGTGCCTACTCCACGTATATTCAATTAGATATAAAATACATCACATAAACCTTGAACATGACACTATTTAGAAACTCATGCTCTAGACAACCCATAATCTACGTTTCAGTAACTTTTTTCTTCAAACGTTCATTTAACGTGATTCATCGTGAATTTTCTACGTATATTCAATTTGAACTGGAAAACATCACATAAACGTTGACTATGGAATTATTTTTAAACCCTTTCAACTAGAATTCTCCAATCCACGTTTCAGTATCTTTTTTTCAGACATGAAACTATGCATACGCTGCATGGTATGAATTTCTTTAAGAATAGTTAGTAACTGTAACAAGGTATTCTCATAACAATTTTTATGTTCATCTGTAGAAAAATTTTTGAAAATTTGTCTTTCTTTCAAGTTTTTCTTGAAACAATTCATCAGATTTGAAAGACATTTGGTACAGACCTTCATGAAGTCAATGTCTTTGTAAACAATATTTCAAACCTTCCTATTGTTCAGATGGATATGAAATTTGGCACAGACCAGGAATGAGTCACCATTTAACAACATTGTTCAGAATTTCGGTTCTATCGAATATCTTCGGATATATCGGGAGATTTCCGTGGTTATTTTCTCGGCATCATCGTTTTTTTTCCGAGAGAACTCAAGAAATACTGATCCGATCATGATGGAATTAGGTAAATAGTTGGGTAATGCTAATGTAAAATCATGTGCGAAAGTTGGTAATTATCGTTTCATTGAAACCATTTGAAAAAAATGTCGAGTAATTTATAATTATTCGATTTTTAGTCACATGATCCACGAGAAATTCTGCATAAAACCTTACAATATCACTTATCAATGAAATACTGGATTTTAATAAGTATGAACTCATTTGTATTTTTGAAAAAACTGGGAAAGTAAAATTTTGAATGGATACATCTGCGGAATCATTGGAAATCTGCTCTACAAATATCGATTTCCCAAGTTATTTCTTTCGGAAGTTATTATGTTTACGATCGGTGGTTAGGCCGATGAATCGACGATGGGTTTCGCCCAATGATTCCGTAGATATCCCATTCAGAATTTCATTTGTTCAATATTTTCGAAAAGACTGATTGCAAAATGATGGCTTGAAGGTTCATTAGGAAGGAATTATTTCCATCTGGAAGTAAAGCTGCGTTTGGCAGGGTCAATATGTAAATAGGTGACCGCTTTAGTAACGAATTTGAAAAAGCCTTTGAGAGGTCCTAACCTCACCTCAGTACTTTTTTAGAATTTTTATACTCTAGATATGATGTATTTGACTGAAGGTAACGAAGAAAAATCACCTCCTGATTATTCTGCCAAAAAAATATCGATGTCGTCACTCATACCTAAATCTTTTTTCGAGTGCGCTATAAGCAATTCAAACCTTCGCATGAAAAATATGGAAAATACCAATACATTGTAGCATTGTATAAAGAGGGATAGTAACCCAACCTTACAGAAATATCATTTGATGGCCCTGATACCACGGATAGATGGCGACACAAACGCTGGTATCATTGACATGTCGATTCTTAGTTCGGGTTGTAGTATGTCGTAGCTTGAGTTACGTAGGCTCATAGCTACGTAGCCAACTCTACCCGATAAAAGATGGCGCAAATTCTTTCAATCAAGATGTCTCTGCGATCGCAGGTCATTTGGAGGATGGAACATGGGCGGAACTAGAAGATGGGTGTATTCATCTAAATCTACAATAGCATCGTTAAAGAATACAATGACAACAGAAAAATAAGTATTCACAAAAAGGTTTTAGAAATTGACTTGCGCATCGGGAACTTCGAATGATATGTAAGGGATAAAATATTGGAATACAATTTGACCAAATTCGATTTTAATATTTAATTCTTTAATTAAAATACTTCACAAACATTGTATTATACACCAATGTTTAAGACGGAATGCTAAATCTTAATAAAATTGAATACAATGATCCTAACAATGCTTTTTGGATGATATAAATAACGAAAACTATAATTTCCCACATGAAATAATTAGCAGTCAATTAAATCCCAAAAGTCACAATATTAGGTTCCTGAACATCAATGCCAGGGGCTCCATGCCTAAGTGAATCTGTGCGCTACATTTATCCGTATTTTCATCGTTTCCACCTAAAAGAGGCTGAGAATACATAAAGGGGCATATCTAATGCAGAAAAATGAGTCGTACTTATCGTTACACCTGTAGAGGTCGATATATCATATAGTATTGATATGGTTATTAAATCCTAACACATTATTTGTTATATTTTGCATCTCTTACGAATAATTCTCAAAAAAAATTCCCTTGTTATAGCCCAGGGTTATTTGAAACCCGAAATCGTCGGTCGTCTACCTAGATGCTATTTTATTGCCCCCTGTTTACATTTCAAGGGTTTCTCAAGTATTATTTTCGTTGTTGCGTGTCTCTCGGAGCAATTTTTCATGCAGTCGGTAATTAAAAAAAAAATTTTTTTCGAAATTTGTTTTCCAAAAATTGATTTCTTCAGAAACTAACCATTTATTTCAAACGAATTTTTGTCATACCTTGAGCCTCATATTTCACAATATTATACCAAATAATAGTTGGATTCTATTATAATTTTTGGAAATATTGGGAAAAAATAGTTTCGAAATACTAATGAGGAACTTTGTGGAAAGTTTCGTGATGATCGTTGCATTAGAACAATTTGAAAAAAATTTCAATTTTTTTCTCAAATATTCAATATTCTGCGATCCTCCGATCTGTATTTTTGAAAATATTAGGAATATTACGAAGGTCGGATTCATGAATGGGTAAAATTCACGCAATGATTTCGAACAACGAATTTGAACATGCGCGCAAAAGATACTCTTGCCAGGGACTTCACGCCTAGGTGGATCTGTGCGCTACGTTCATCCACATTTTCACCTAAAAAGGTAGCGTTTTCATAAGTGTGAATGAATGAAGGATTTTTTTCGTGCAGAAAACTAAGTCACACTCGCCGTTTCACCTGCATAGGTTGATGAATCATACAATATTGAAATAATTAATAAATTCTAATAAAGTATCTATTATATTTTGCATTCCAAACGAATAATTTCTAAAAATTCCCTGGTTATGGCCTAAGGTTACTCGCCACCCGAAAGTGACGCACATCCTATTCCAGATGGGGTTTTATTGCCTCTTGCTTACAATTCAAGGGTTTGTCAGGTATCTTCATTCGGTGTTTTTGTTGTTTTAAAAGTGCTGTAGGAAAACAGGGGACAGTGTCCAGAAAAAACATCAGTTTGTAGATTTGCAATCGAAATTGCCATGTCATATTGGGTGAACTCTAAAATGTAATCTATATGCCAAATTTCAGTTGAATATCTTATGAACTGCATTTACTATGAGAAGAAAACTTGAAAAAAAATCAAACTTTAACACATTGTATCTTAAAAACGAAACTTTTGAGGTCCCATATATATGTATATAATTATGTAAGGAGTCTCAACTCTTTGTTTGTGCGTCCAATTCAGGAACAAACAATGAAGGTACAGACGCAGAGAGGAGATACCTTGCGTAATTTTAACGAAAAAGGTTCCATTAACATGGGACCGCATACGTTTCGTTCTCGAGATACAGGGTTTTAAAGTTGATTTTATTTCAAGTTTTGTTATTTAGCATCTGCACTTCACAAGATATTCGACTGAACTTTGGCATAGATATTAAATTTTATAGTTCACACAATTTGAACCGCCAATTTCGATTGCAAATCTACAACTACAAACCAACCAATACTAGACATCTCTTCCCCATTCAAAAATGTTGGGGGTTGATGCAACGTTCATGGGGTCGGTTTTTTCGGAACAAACTCATGATGAAAAGTCGTCCCCCTAAAAACAGAAGTTGACCTGTTTTTTTTTAAATCTTCGAAAATTTTTCGTACACCCTGTATTCATAGGTTTGCACCATAGACATATTAAACTCTCTGAACATGGCCTACGGGTTCATTTATGAGGAGACGAATGCGGATAAGGTATGGATCAGAGGTACCTATGCTATTGCGGATAGAGAGTGATTTCACTTGTAAAATATGAACGTAGAGCTAGAGATAAAATCAAGCATCTCCAGGGAATTTGACTTCTCCTTTGTATGAATTACAATACAGTTTTGAAAGGTGATGATTGACGTGATAATTATTCGGATATGAATATTAAAAATCAATAACAATATCTGATGAATGACCCTATTTATCCTTTCAAATTTTCTTGGGTCGCTGGTTCCAGGACGGCGTAGAACTCTTAGCAACGTAATTTGTCTAGTTTATTTTAGGACGATATCCTTAGCTCCAAATGATAAATTCTTTTATTTTGTGTATCAAATGGTCTCAAACGATTGGAATGAACTGAATAATTGAGAATTCTGAGCGAAATTCTTTTCTGCTCGCGGATCCATAGCAATCAATAAATAAGTTCATTCATTAAAGTTGTTTGAAGCTATATATTTATTACTCTATTATTGATTTTTTTTGGCGAAAATGGTCTCAAAATATTAAAGTTAGACTGAATAATAAATGATGTTCTTTTTCGAATTCAAATCTGCTCTACTTCCAGCAACGATATGGTTGGTCGATTTGAAACTAAAAGTTGAAATATGCAATCTAAATTTCACTGAAAAATTATGGTACATTCGATTCAGCTATGAATATTATAGTTATCATAGCGGGTTGGAAGAAGGGGAAGACTTTTCTCCACAAATGAAAATTCCAATCTTTTAATGAAGAGTAATGCATTTCGATGAGTTTACTCATCATCATCAGACTCACACACTGCTCAGATACTATGTTTACCTAACATTGTAAACATTGTAGCTGAGCAGTGTGTGAGTCTGATGGTGATGGGTGAACTCATCGAAATGCCTTACTCTTGATTAAAAGATTGGCATTTTCATTTGTGGAGAAAAATCTTCCCGTTCTTCTAACCCGCTATATTAGTAACTCCAGATCAAGACTGGACTTCTACTTAACAAAAAAACTATAATTATCAATTATCTCCCCCTAAAATTAATGACACAATACGGATTTGCCATTATTCACCTAGCCATTAATCCGATTTAAAATGAAAGAACTCAAATTTTATTCGAAAAGCTTACGAGAACACAATCAATACGGAAATTATATCTTCTATACGCTATCTATAATCTAATTCAGAATGGAATTACATTGAATAAGCTTTGACATTTTTCCGAAACCACAAATATTCCTTTCAAAACTTTTGAAAAAATATATTTCAAACAATGACTAATAGAGTTTAATATGTGGTTTCAAAATGATCTGTCTTATTTTTTCCGTATTCTATGATTTTGGCCGAACTAGTTGTTCCATCCTTGTGTCCGCACTCCGCAGTTCTTCTCTCTCTAAGCCATGTCCATATAGTTTTATAAGTCCATAGTTTGCACAGTTGGGATGAATGAATTCAATAATCAAATAAATTATTAAGCTCCACGAAGTAGGCTATGTTTCCAATTTTTAGTAGCTGCATAAGCTCGGCTCACCAATCTGGCTGAGGTATTTTCCGAGTTCCAAAAAGCTTTTTCTCGAATTTTTTAATGTGCAAGCAAAACACACTAAAAATACGATGTTTCCTCAGAAATACACAATAACCTGAGTGAAAAAAAATCTTTAACTCTTTATGCAATCAACGAAATACTCTGAAAGGGACGTTCGAATTGACTATTCGCTACAGGCATTGTATAAGGATTCTGAATAAAAAGCTTCAGCGTTTTTTATCAAGAAATAATAACGTGGACCATACACGCCACTGCCTCTGTCTTCTTTTATATTTTTAAATCTTGCGCTTAGTCTTTTCAGGTTGATTACAGTTCTCTAGGTAGACGAATATAGAAAACTTCATTCCGTTCTTCTATAACCGAGAGAAATAAAATAGTTCCTAAAAATAACTGCATTTTTTGCGGAGGTCGCCACTTCACAGACCATTTTTATTGCAGTACCACAACGTGACAACCAGATGGCTCTCGAAATCGCCTCAAATCAGTTTAACAAAGGGACTGGCTTACTATCCCTCTTTATACAATGATTGTAGTAGGCACTCAGATTAGAGTTGGGAGTTCTAGTTCACTTATAGGATCTAGTTCAATCGTTCTCGTTCACTGTTGGGAATAGTTCACCTGATTAGTTCTTTAGTTCACGATCGTTCACGCACACTTTATACCGGTAACGTGCGAATAGGAGTGATTCCTTGAAGGCCATGAAACTATATAAACAGAAGTGAACTAAACTTTGATTTGAAGATCTCTTTAATCTTTGCTCTGATTGATACTATTAGGTTTCATGAGATACAGGAGATTGCTGGGTATTTCAAAGGACGATTTATTTCGAATGATTCTCAGATATGAAAAAAATAGACGGAAAATATTCAATTAAAAATTAAATATAATATTGAATAAGTGAAAATGTTCAATGAGAAGTGGAATATAATGGGCTGAACAATTACAATGGTAAAAACTATATGGAATCCAATAAAAAAATTACATCTTCCATTCTACTTTCTCTCAGTGAATTGTTTTATAGTATTGTATTGAACTGTATTGTTGCTGATTCTCCTAGGTTCCGCTACGGAACCCCTCAGAAGCTATAGAACTGATATCCAGATAATCCATCGATCGATTTGCCCATTTTAACATTTAGTAACGTGACCTCTTTCTCACTAAAATATAATGATTTTTATACAATGTTCTGCAATATGCACGAATTTTTTTCAACAAAATTTGGAATTAAAATTTTTCGAACTCTTTCAATTGAACGATCATCACGAAATTTTGCACAAATTGTGCACCCGCTTGTTTCAACTAGTTATCAAGTTTTGGTAAACCCGCAAGATTTCCCGTCGCCGAGATATTAAAAAGATATTTACATCATTGTACGCAGTGTGTTTTTTCGAATAAAAAATTTGAAATCGAACATAGGCGGTCTCCCTTAATTTGGAAGATAAGGGCCCTCAAAGTTCCAAAATGAGTCTTTTTCAGGTCCCTTTTTCCACCATAAAAACGATCTCTCACTTCATCTGTATAGTTCACAAACCACCTTTGAACCTTCAACCAACAATAAGCAACACTTTTTTCAAGAATAATCAATATTTAATGAAAAAACTATAAAATTACTGGACAACCACTTAACCTCTATTCCTTCTGATTTCGACTCAGTCTAAAAGTGAAGTTTGGCAATGGCGCGAATTTAATCGGTCGGAATCGTGCCATCGTGCGTATTCGTGAATGACAGATTATTGCTGGCGAGAAAAATTAAATATGTTCTTAGTTCTTACTGTTTACTGCGATACTTTAAATCTTCCAATAGGAGAATTCGTTTCTAATGAAATCTACAAGGTTGACACACATAGTAATGGAATGAGAATACACCCTGATACATATTTCAACATACATTTTTTTCATATGTGATAGGTCGTGCCCTTCCCAGATTTCGAATGAAATCGAGGTTATTATATAACCCATTTCATTGGAATACCCTGAATCTCATTCTAAACAGGGACTATCTCGAAGACACAAAAAAAACGAAGTAGATAACAACCTCCCAATTTTGAAGGGGATAGAAAGAAAGTTCCAACGAAAATATTGAGAATCAAACCTTGAAGAAATATTCTCAATGATTTTGTTTTGATGTTAGAATAACCACCTCTCCTTCGGTGACAGAAGCATTTTCCTTACAATCATATCCTTCAACTGTCCATCATTTCATATTTCCCGCCAGCAACTGCTCTTCGGTCATAATACGTTGGCCAGCGATGAAAAGACGGTGTTGCCAAGCTCCGTTTCAACATTGAGAAATATTTCGTAGAAATATAGGTTAAGTGGTTGTCTAATATTTTCACTTTTCTTTCTTTAAATAATGAATATTCTTGAAAGAAAGTGTTGCTATTCGTTAGTTGAAGGTTCAAAGATGGTTTATGAACTAGATTTGAGAAGTGAGAGATCATTTTTATGGCTTAAAAAAGGATCTGAAAATGAAACGATTTGGAACTTTGGGGGCCCATATCTTCCAAACAAAGAGGCCTTCATATTTTTTGTTCAGGAACTCACACTGCTTACAATGATGTGAATATCTTACTTATAGCTTCGCGACGGGAAATCTTGCGGGTTTACCCAAGTTTTATTATGAATGGATCAGTATTTTTTGAGTTATCTCGAAAAAATTACGATACCACGGACAAATCACGAAATTTGACATATTGATTTTCAATATGTCCAGAAATACATATTGAGTCTGAAATTTCGAAAAAATTTGTTTTAATTTCTAACAATACGATCCAAACAGAAGTTGCGCGTCGGTATGATTCAACTATCTACCAAGTTTCAATTCTATCGCTCACGTAAGTAGTTCTGAGATATCAAGAAAAAATTCCAATTATTCAAACGAATATAACTCCGAAACCATTCGGCCTAATCGGCTCATTAACGAACTTAACCATCGCATTTTAATGTGTGCGACCTTCCCTAAAAGTTTCAAGTCGCTAGCTTGTTCCTTTCGACAGTTATTGTGTCCTTTGCCAGGCGGCAGTCAGCTGGACAGATTTGATTTTTAAATCGGATTCGTCATCAGTGAGTCCAACCTAGTCGTTTGGGACTATTTTCGAGAAAAAATAGAAAATTACAGACATTTGTACGAAAAGAAACCACGAGTTTTCCAGAACACGCGTGCAAAAAATGATCGTCAAGTATTTACCATGAAAAAGTGCAAAGAGAGGAGCCGAGGGTGAAATAGTTAAAAAATATTTTACAGCGGCAGATAAAAATAATAATTCGTTATCTTAGGCCAGCGCCTTGCTGATGAGCGCTGACTACGCTCAAACAGTGCCCATTCTACAATCCAACCGCGAATCTTGACTTAATCTAACATATCATATCAGTCCTCAAGCTCAGGTCCTTGCCTACATTCAGAATTACTCGGTACGATACCAACGTAGATACCACTATACTATATCTAGAATAGTTCACAGTGAACGAATCAAATGGATCGTATGTCTCATGTCTTTGATCTACGAACACATGTTACGGTCCCGGTTCCGGTCTAGCGAATAAATTCATCTAGTTCGCTGAGAACTATTCTGTACATACTTCATGAACTAGTTCGTTTCGTTCTTCATAAAGAATAGTTCATTTGAACTAGTTCGTTCACGAACTACCCACCTCTAACTCAGATTCGTGTTATATACCATCATTCGGTCCCGAAAGGAGATCTTTTTTTTAATACAATGGTATAGTTGGACGGTTTGTTGGTATTTTTCTAGATCGTCTTTATTTTTATGACCGGAACGACTACTTCTGGGAAGGACTAGTGCATCATATTACTTTTCCAGTGTTGTCAGCTCTTCGATTTTTTCTTTACTTTGAATGTCAGAAATTTGAATTGAATTCATTTTCTCGCTAAGTGCACAATTTGGATATGCTAATAGCAGGTGACTAAGACCAATATTGATAGCTATAAGAATATGAGATATTTATTAAAATTCATGAATACATGGGTTTATATGTAAATCATCGAAGATTTTATAAAGAAGCAAAGGGATTTGTCCGATCTATCCCTATGAATTATTACCCCATGTGAAATGGGGTTTTATGGACAACTGAGGGAACGCTGAACTCTGGACATAAAAACAAATCAGTAAATTACTTCATATTTGTTGCATTTATATCGGATGGTACAGGAATCAGTTCCATCCCCGAAAAAATCGTTATTTTACAAGATATTAGATCGAAACTTTGGAAACTGATACTACAAATTGTTACCTATCAACTAAGTTGAACGAGGCATGTCTGTGATTGTTTATCGTAGTCCATGGAAACCACTCTGTCTTATCAGTATCCAAAGTTTTAATCAGATATGTTGAAAAATTAATGTTTTTGAATAATCATACTTTCCCAATATGGCAACGTTGTTCCTAATCATCAGGGTTGACGTGTTGGGTCTTGGGGTTGTTTGGGTTATTCGAAACCAATGAACTCTATATTATATACCTGGAAGGGACCCGTTTTGAGCGACAAGTGAAGCCAATTCGTTGCTTATGCAACCCGCGAAGTGGACGGGTATCTATCTCTTTCTTCCTCATTGCAGTAAAGGGAACTCTGTCGCATTTATTCTAAATCTTTTTAATTTTTCATTTCAAATTAGGAGAACCTGAATTTTTTTCTGACTAATTCGTGAGGAAGGCAGGATTGTAGAAGATCGCACATGTTCAAGTGAAATTTCAACTTAGTCAGCGGTTTTTCTGGGGAACAGCGCGTTTTTATCCTCCGTAAATTTGCGTTTTTTTGCCGAAAATGGTTCCAAGCGACCAGGTTGGACTCACTGATGAAGAGTTCAATGTTAAATTGAATTATATTCAGCCGCCAGTGGCGACGATAACTTACTACCGAGAAAAGCTATAGCGACTTAAAAAAAATCAAAATAAGTTCGCTAATGGGCAAAATTTACCCTACAATTTCGAAGTTATATCCATTTCAAATATATTATTTTATTTCCTCTATATCTCAAGAAGTACTGATGCGATCAGATTGAAACTTGCTAACTGATTGCATGAAGAATCGTTAAAAAAATAGTTTTTTCGGAAACTATCAATGAGATTTCAATAAAACTTGGCGCAGACCTTGCAGTAGAATCTGAACAGCAATGTTCGAAATTTCAGCTCGATTCGACACACATTTCCAAAAATATCGGAAAAAAGTATGTCATATTTCGCATTGGCAATGAATTTTAACCAGCGCTTAAATTTTCCTGACTTCAAGTCAGTGCTTTTCGAGACGTATTTTCCTATGTTCCTATTATTTAAATTTATTGTAATAATGATGAAACTATCGTCAATCGTCAATGCACAGCTCACACCAACATAATTCTTCTCATTTTGAACCACACGCGGTGAAGGCAGAGAAAGTAATGGCATATTAGAGAAAAATAGATATTCATTTTCAAAAATATTGCACTTTCTAAACGATGTAACACCCAAACTACCTGAATTTCCCAGTAAAACCAAATTTGAGCCGTTAAACACCATTTACTTCAATGGGTATGACAGAGAGAGGTTACCGTAATTAGCGCTATCTTTGTTTCGTTGCCCCTTGTTACGCTTTAACGTAGATAGAGGAAAGAGAAGATGAAGTAAACAACACTGAAAAGCGTGGCAAACATCTCTGTGTTTATATTTACATTTCTCCAAAACGTCAAAATTGTTTATTCAGTTATTTGTGATATTTCGATCCAAATAGTTGAATATTTTCAAGTGTAATACAATTATATTGTATAAAGTATGCCAGTAAAGTGTGTGGTGTGTGGTAAATATGCTAAAAAGGAAAATAATCGTTCCGTGCATAGGTTAGTATTTTGCTTTCCACGCCATTGGCGTACGTCGTCAATATTTTGGATGCAGATATTATTCAGACATCAATAATATAACTATTCATTCCTAAACCATCTCTTATGTATGTTTTTTTGCATTATATTTGTTATATTCATATGTACGATTCGTTTCCAATAAACAATTATATCTACTATGACTATATAAATGAGAGAAAATTATTCACATTATTTAAGAACCTGAAATATACAATTTTATCCGATATAAAATGATACCAATATTTATTTATTTGAAGATTCATTTATGATCCTTAAACATCATATTATGTTCCTTCATTTTTGATCAAAAGATCGTTTAGAAAGTTTCCCCAACAAGTTAAGATATACGTAAGATGTGGTGCTATTAATGAGTTATTCAATAGGTCCTTGGATCTCTTGTTCAAAAATACAGCATATCTTCTCATAGCGCCAATATAATGAACTATTCTTGTGACTTGATCTTCACCAGCAGATGAGTTTCCTTACAATTTTTCAATAATATTATGAATCTCTTCGGAATCTTTAGACTGAAAGTAAATAGTTAGCATAGTCTTTTCCTCGGTGAAATTGACACTTAGTTTTTATTAAATATTGTATTGTCCGAGCGAGGAGTTCAATATTTAAAGGTATTCTTCATTACTTGTATATCAGCTCAGAGGATTTTCCGTATTCAATATACCCATATTAATACAAGAAAGAAACCACACAATTATCTCTTTTCAAAAATAAACAATATACGACCATGAAATTTATTTAGAAACCATTCAATTATTTGGGTGCATTGATAAAAGACGTTATCCAGCAATTTGAATATAGTTGTAAGTTTGTAATTTGCGTGAAAAAGGCAAGTTCTTGGGTTGAATACCACCAAAGAACTGCTCAATATAATCATTGTATAAATCTCTTCAAACAATTATCATTTCGTTCACTAGTCCGATCCCTTTCTACCTTAAGATGGGTACGCCAATGATCGCTTTGGAGAAATGTAAACACATATTTGACAACAAACACAAGAGATGTTGGCTGCAAACATTGAATGAAGGATGAAAGGGAATGCGGCATCTTCTCTTTCCTCTATCTACGCGCTTTAAGCTTAGTTGAAGAAGGGTCGGGTCCTTTCCAGGTAGTAATATAGAGTTCTATGTTCGAAACAGATGTGAGAATTTGCGAGTTGGTTCTTTGGACCGAAGCATCCAAACCTTACCTCTCATAACTATTCGAGAGTTTCTAGAAGAATCATCATAAAGTAACGTTTGTGAGAAAGCTGCAAGTGGCTTTTTATTCATCTACACCCACAGGATAATACCAGTAAGTATCTTCTTTGTCTTTGAATTCAATATTTTGCAAACTTCACTAATTAATACATTCTTCTGGAAATTTTGATTCACCAATATATCGCGATGTATTTAAAAAGTTTTTATTATACGGCAATGATTAATTCTCGAAAAGATCGTTTTTATTTTCATAGAAATGACTAATCGATTAACCTCTTTATCTCTTCTTTGGCGGAGAACAAAAAAAGAAAGACAGGGTGATACAACGGTTAATTAGTTCGATGAAAATAAAAACGCACACATAGTTTCCTATAGCTTGACATCGAATTTCGACCATCCGGTTCATGACTTTCTTATCAATAACTAGTTTCTACCTAATTATATTATTTGATGTGTCATAGCTACAATTACTATCTCCAGATTTCTTTCATTTCGAAATAAAAAATTCGTTTCGTGTCATACCATAATGAGCTCATCAAGTGAGAACATTAAGAGTAAAACTATAATGTTAAAGGTGACCTTCAGTACTTATAACTGTGCGTATGAATATAAAGGGGCGAAAAAGTGATTTCTACAAAGAACTTTCACCCTAAAATATCTCGGATATAGCGAAAACAACCTTATTTCAAATGGATCACCTGTATATTATTCCATCCTAAGATAGGTTGTTCAGTAACATTAATTTCATACCTTGCGTGCAAACTTATCGGTTTCCGAGTTCTTCGAAATCTTATGAAACAAATGGTGTCGACGGGCAGTTTTCTTCTTTATTTTCCATATTGCTTATATGCAGTATTACAACAATGTTTGCTATATGGACCGAAAATGTAAAGTGTATTCACGAGAGAATCATCAACTTGGACGGATCATATTCATCTAAACTCAACATTTTCAAATTAGGACCTAATACCTAAAATGAAATTTTTTTCTCAACAATCCCAACTAACAATAATTCATTACAATTCGTGAAATATCAATATTATTTATCGGAACATCGGACTTGAGTTTCCTTCTGTGGTTTCTGGAAGTCACATAATACTAGCTCTGTTCGAAATTGCTATTTTCCTATATTTCTTGATAATTTCGGAAGTTTTTATTCAGAGTATAAGATTTCCCCAAGTAACCCCTCTCTTTTTCACGTAGAATCGACTGAGAGATAAAAAATATAGGTTTCAAGTTGAAATCTTGCAGTTTCGATGAATTAGATTTGTCCAAGTTGATGAACACAATGGAAATTTTTTGTTCAAACAGCAAAGCCTGTTAAAATATGATAAATTGGCGTCACTGTTTTTTTCTTTAGAATTAAAATTCAGAAAATGTTGAGTTTTCACCCAAGGTATTGCATATTATTGTAAATTTCACCAAAAAAACTATCTAACGATGCAATAATGTACTCGGTGCGCCGTTTGAAATAAGACAAATTGTCGAAATCCCCCACATGCAAATTTTTAGCATGAAACCATGACAAGTTTTCCATAACACTATAATATAATATTCAATTATTGGGGAGTGTCCAAATGTTGATCATGAATTTTAAGTAGCAGATAGGTACCTGTTCAGGTCTGGTTGGTCGTTTAAGAATTTGATTTTTTTGTATCCATATTGAACAATCAAGTTTTCAATTTAGTGTAAGCTTATGACATTTGCATTCAATATGTACTGTTCCATAATTTTCATTGAAAATATGTCCACTTTCTGATAGTTCATTAGTACAGGATTATTTATTTTAATTAGTCTAATATTTTTCGTACTAACCTTTTCTGTTCACACAGTTTAGTAATTGAGGTCAAGATTTGTTTTTTAAATATTTGTTTAAATACTCGCCTCATGAACTTATGATCTGACGAAACAATTGATCTGAAACGTTCAAATAATTCCGGAGATTGAAAATGTTTCCATGAATTCAACATTGATTGCTGTAAACAATCACAAATTTCCTTTAATATCTTTAATTTAAGTTATGAGAATTCATGTCAAATGGTGCTTAATACAATTAATTTCAAATTCAAGATAATGCCAAAATTAAATACAAAAAGTGTGGGCAAGAGACAGTATCAGCGAAAAGTGAAGAAAATTAGGGATAGGATATTGAACATTCAGCAAGTCTCAAGTTCCTCTAATCAAAATTCCTCCCATTTTCCCTCCTTAGTACAACAACCTGAACAAACTATCCCTTCAGGAGTTTGCTCTGAAAATGATACAACGAATTACTTTGAAGGTGTTGATGTCATATGTGATTCTGGGAATGATGTCATTTCTGATTCACTATCATCAAGTGAACTAGAACAAGTTGACCACTCCTTCGGTGGCCACGTCGTATTATCGTTTTCTAGTAAAATCAGAGATTGGGCACTTGACCATAATATAAGCCATATTGCTCCTAATGATCTTTTGCGATTAATTAAAACCTCCATTTCTTCCGAAGCAAATATTTGTGTGGATTCGCGAACATTGTTGTCTACTCCTCGTACTACAGAAACTATTAATCTCAGTAATGGTGAAATGGTTTATTTTGGGATCGAATGCAATTTACAGAAATTATTATCCTCCAAGCATTTCGAGGAACAAAGTCTTCACGAAAATTCAATACGGTTACAAGTAAATATTGATGGATTGCCGTTATTCAAAAGCAGTGATATTGAATTTTGGCCTATTCTAGGTTTATGTAGAGACTTTGCATTATCGAAACTATTTCCTATTGCCTTTTTCTGTGGACGTGGAAAGCCAAATCCCATTGAAATCATCCTGCAGAAATTCATGGAGGAAGTTATTCATTTGCAGACCGCTGGTATTTTTCATGAAAATGTTCAATATTCCTTTCAGATACACTGCTTTATTTGTGATGCACCAGTAAGGTCATTTCTCAAGAATGTATCTGGTCATACTAGTAAGGTCGGATGTGAACGTTGCTTTTCAATTGCGAAATGGAAACATAATAGAATGGTTTATGACACAAGCGTCCACAGAAAAAGACAGGATCAAGATTTTGTTTCCTCCGTAGGTCTGGTTGATAATATCCCCGAAGACGTTGATGTTGATTTCAGTGA
Organism: Myrrha octodecimguttata; assembly: GCA_958510865.1. Lineage (NCBI taxonomy): Eukaryota > Metazoa > Arthropoda > Insecta > Coleoptera > Coccinellidae > Myrrha > Myrrha octodecimguttata. The sequence continues at coordinate 1,233,226 of OY294064.1, read as the reverse complement.
AAGAACTTCATATTCGAATGATAACGACATCAGAGGAAAATCAGAACTCTTGAAAATCGGTTTAAATTTAGTGAGTCAATTACCTCTCGATCCAATGCATCTTATCGATTTGGGAGTCACCAAAAGACTATTGAATGTGATATTCTTCGGAAAAAAACCACATAAATTATCTGCTGGAATACTCGAACTAATTGATACACGTATTTCTGTTGTTGCCTTGCATATACCTTCAGAATTTGCACGAAAACCACGTCCACTGAAAACTTTCAATCGATGGAAAGCAACTGAGTTTCGCCAATTTTGTTTGTACACCGGTGTGGTATTATTACACGATATCATTCCTAAAGATATGTATTTGAATTTCTTGCGACTACATTTCTGTGTGTTTTGTTTTTCTACAGCCGAACCTAATAAATGGATTCCTATATGCAAAAACATTCTAAACACATTCTTAAAACGTTCAAGTGATTTGTACTTTTTCAGTTTATAACGTCCATAATTTGTTGCATGTTTGTGATGATATCGAAAAGTATGGATGCATAAATAATTACTCCAGTTATCCATTCGAAAACTTTTTAGGCCAAATAAAAAATAAAATTAGATCAAAAAATAATCCGTTGCAACAGATCCCCAGGAGATTGATGGATTGATGGATTCGATAGGGATGAGTAATATGAAAATCAATCCCTAAGGATTCCAATTGGTATATTCAATGAGATTCATCGCCACAAAACCGAGCATCAATATTTTGAATGTAGGAAACTTGATCAGATTAACACGGGTAACTTACCCGGGTCACTCAAATGACAGATGTTGAATGCTCTTTCTGTCATTTGAGTGATCCGGGTAAGTTACCCCGAGGCCTACGTGAATTAAATAGATTACGTAGGCTACGGTTACCCTTTTTAATCCGATCAGGCGATCAAGTTTCCGAAATCGCCTTTTGTTGGTCCCCCCAGCAGGTGATTTTGACGTCTCATCTTGCTGAACCATAGAGTGCTGCTAGTGTTAAATTTTGTCTTTATTTTCACCGAATGATTAGTAAATTTTCAATAGATTTGATGACGTCACGTCAATCGTATTTTCATCGCTCGATCGAATTCATCGCTTCAACTGATAAAGGTCTATGTATATATATATATATATATATATATGATATGGATACATTTTTGGGATTTTATTCCGTGTAGAAATAATCGACATTTTAAATGAGTTTATTTCCCAAAAATGTATCCATATCATATTTCCATCCGTGAAAACATCAAACTAAACATATATATATATATATATATATACTCATTATTTTTCTCATATGCTGTCGTTAGTATCGAGGCTAAGTATTGACCAATATTCATGGTGGGCGAGTCTATCCCTGATATTATAGGTCTTAATGGTGTGTTTTCCTTATGTATTTTTGACTTTCCGTAAATTCTTGGACATGTGGCATCATACTTTTTGTATCCTTTTTTCTTCTTCTTTGGTTATTATGTTTTTTCAGCCAAGTTACTGAAATATTTGTTGGCTTTGGTTTGTATGGTTTTGTGGGGTCTTTTTTCATCTCTTTGGAGTATTCTTCGTTATCTAGTATCTCCATCATTTTTGTGTGATATTGATCCTTTTCCATAATTACTGTCGCTCCTTCCTTATCACTTTGGGTTATTATGAGGTTCTGGTTATTCTTCAAGAAATGGTAGGTATCCTTGTAATATTTGTTGAGAGGATATTGTTTATCTTTATTTAGATGAACATAATTGGTTATTGTGCTTGTAATTTTTGCCCTATATATATCTTTTTTCGTTGTGTTTCTAGACTGGATATGGCATATTCAACATCAGCTAATAGTTCAGCCATCTTAAGTTCACTCGGTGTAATAGGTAGTGCGAACTTTGGTCCCAGGGATAACATTTTTTTGACTTTATCTGGAATATCTGTCTGTGTCAAATTTATCAACCAATTGTCTTGTGTAGTTAATTGATCTAACTGTCCATTCTCCAACTTGTTTATTTTCCTTATATTTCTAGCTTTAGTTTCCTGAAATTCTTTGTCATAGTTTTTCTTTTGTATTCTCTGAAATGTATCCATTATGTTAGTTGGTAATACCTCTTTCACCTTCTCTTTTTCTTTTTCAAGGTCTGTTTTTAATTTATTCAGGGTCCAATTTGTGTGTGAGATCTCTATTCTGAGCATTTTCATTGTGATGAAATCACTTAGTTTTCTCATTTTGTTGATGTAGTGACCATTGTTTCCCTCAACAAGAGAAAACTAAGTGATTTCATCACAATGAAAATGCTCAGAATAGAGATTCGTTTACCGCTCGGTCAAATTTGTTCTTTCCATATCCTTCAAAATTTCCCCGGCATAATAGATTCAGGAAATTGGCTGGCACTGGCAACCCTGCAGGATATAGTGCTGTACGCGTACCCGCGTATTACTCTTACGTCAAAAAGGGAAATTGTAAACAATGAGAATATCAATTTATTTTAACAATTCTTGGCAATTTCTGTGACGAAAATTACTTGAAATCTTTATATTGATGCTTTCATAATCAATATCTATCAAGGAAATGATTCCTGATAGAGTGTAATAGCGAAATTCAGCGAGAAAAGTTCAGTGACCTCGAAAAAGTTTGTGAATTTTTTTTGGAAAAACTAGAAGCGAGCGACCTTTTTTGACTTCGGATTTGTGATTTTCTCACCAAAATTAGTAAATACTGATTTTTTCATGAAATTTAGAGCGTTATGCGATTTCTTAGACATTTACCCTTATTTCAGACGTGCTTTTGCATTGAGGAACACAACATCTCGAACGAACCATCGGGAAAATTAACAATTTTTCAGAAACAGACCAACACAAACAAACAGAAAAAGTTTAGTTTAATGGACAACCTCATGTGCTTTTGTCACAGAAATGTATACTTCTAAACATAGAATACAAATAATACCAAATTTGTAGACAACAGAAACCTCACCAGGATGGTGGCCGAACTAAAAATTGAGTGTCAGGTCGTGTCACCTGCGTGAACCGTCTAGAGAGTATGTAGTCTGTGCATTGGATTTAGTCTGATGATATCTGAAAACTGTTTACGGTATTCAGAAGTTGCTCTATCTTGCAAAGAATTCTCTATATTGAGCATTTATTTTATATTCAATATAAACCAGTAGCCCCAAATAAATTTTGTAGTGTTAATTTACTTGAAGGCTTTGGTACTCTCAACAGGTTCATAATGCATTTTTTTAAAGGATATTTTTGTAGGTGTGTATCATCAACTTATTATTGAAGTTTAATCTTTGAAGAACCGTGTTTGAAGGATATCTCAATTGAACGATGGATATGGACCACTGTACTGATGTAAAAGAAGAAAACCTCAGTTCTTTTGATTGGTGAGTCTTTCCACTCTTTCTTTGTACATGAAATTGAATATTGGCTTATCTAACCATTCAAACAAGCAATTCCCGTACTTATATATGCAATAATTATTTGTCTGAGGGAAAATATATGTCTACAATATGTTAATAAATGTATAGGTAATATTTTGCTCATCTTGAAATCGGCTGGAACGATTTGGATGGAATTTCGTATTTTCTGTGAAAACGCAATTTTACATGAAAATATAAATGATATTGATAACAGCTTTGTGGAGCTTGTCCATCCTTGGAAACTGTTCTAACTAATTTGTGTTCAGACAGTGTATTGTATTTCAATTTAGTTATAGTTTTAATTTACTCAGGAAAAGACTTTCCATGATAGCTTTTCCAGAGCGAAACTGAGTCGCCTAGAATTTATGTATTGAATCTCGATCGTAAAAGTAATCATGCTTTTGCTGATCAAGCGAAAAATATTTCGAAAAATTACTGCAAATTTTTGAAATACCTAAAAGTATAGGATAGTTGGAAGTAGTGTCTTGTGCCGTAATCACGATTATTCTAAGAATTCTACTTCGGTTCCGTGAACGTTCGTGCTGAAAGAAATTCGGAATCGGTTCTTTATCGTATCCGCGAAAATACCTAATAACTTCTATAATGAAGAACTCACGGTGTTGAAATATTCGGAAAATTCAAGGTATAAGTTGACTGATAGAGATTGTAGATAGACGAAATCTGCTCATTGGTTCTGGAATTACCTTCTTCACTTTCTCTATAAACCATATGTGCCCACTGCTGTATGAAGGTTCCCCATAAAATTTTTCATGTGTTCTCTTCAAAAAATCTTCCCAGACCACCAGAAGTGTGAAATGAGTTTATTTTATGTCTGCGCTAATAACAAACAAATCCTCTTAATCAATTTGTAATTGGTTATGTTTATACAGTGATAAATGTGTGAATTTATCGAAGCGAATAGAGCCGTTCGAGTAATTCTTAATATTTTTACTTTTCGTACCCACGTTCTTGGGAACGGCGTGCTATCTTTCGCTCAAATATCTATAATTTTTGAATTTTGTCCTGAATTACTAGATAAGACTCACCGATGAAGTATCGAATGTTGAATTTAACTATTCGGTTGGCTGTTGGCACGGTAACTTACTAACGGAAAGCACCAGAGGCCAGAACTTTTCAAGGAAGGTTGCTTGAATGTGACAGCTTAGTAAGTAAATGAGCATAATCTGCCAAATGGGTTTCAAGTTAAACCCATTTGCAATTTCGTTGCTATTTACTCAAAAACCAAAATAGAACTGATCCTGAAGAATTGAAATTTAGTAATTAGTTGTAAAATGACCATTTGCATAATTATACTTCACGTCGGTGCTTTCCCTGAGTATTTCAATATCTTATGTAGAATCAGCTTCAAATTTATATATAAGAAATATTATAAAACAAAGAATAATTTCATGAATACTCTTGACTGTTCAACCAAAATGTATCAAATATTTGGAACTTCATATTTTATTCTGAAATGGCACCATGTCGAAGCTACATTGGGCCGAACTTATGAAAAATCATCAAAATCTGCTCCATTTAGAATAGCAGCTGATCAGACGGAGACATTGTCCTGTCTGAACATTGAATGTTGAATTTAAATAGGTATGATTCATAAAAAAATATTTATTCTAAGAACATATTATTTTTACGCGCTTGTTACGGGAAACTAGGTATCATTTCGTCACTATGTCTGTGCTCCAATTTTGGGCCGAATTCTATTTGAACTACAATGTTGGACTCTCTGTTTCTACAGAGAGGATTCTTCTGAATCCATGGTCAAATTTAATTCTGTGCTCCTATCTTCGAAGGAAAGGACGTAGCGGCTTGAAATTTTCAGATTAGGTTTGGAGTCCAAATGTCTCGGTTGAGTTCGTTAATGGGCGAACTTGGCCAAAATGTTCCGGTGTTATGCCAATTTGAAATTTTGAGGTTAGTTCACTTTCACTGCCTCAAGAGATGCGATTAGTTCGAAACTTCTGAAGTTAGTGAAAATACCAACTCACAACTTCGTTCAAAATTTTGTGAGGATTTATTCGTGGAAAAACCGTTGAAAATTTTGTTTCTTGAAAAAAGTAGTTTTGTTCGAAAAATATCAACCAGATTACAATAAAATTAGGAACAGACGTTGAAGTCAATATTCAAAAGCGTTGTTTCAAATTTCAATTCGATCTGATATTTATTAAGAAAAAGTAGGTAATTTTTTTTTGTAAGAAACTGCTCTTGAGAAATAGTTTGATACTGCAATCCGCAAGGCCGTTTTTCATAAAAAAACAAGTTTTATTTAATTTTCGATAGTTCTGTTTCAGAGAGGGGGAGTGAAAACACCGAAGAAAACCTAAAAAATGATGCATGCGCGCAAAAGCTGCTGCCTTCACGGCAGTGCTTTTCTGAATTTTTTTTGGATAAGTGACTGTATTTCATTTCGATCTAATCTGTATTTTTGGAAATATTGGAAAAATAAAATTTTGAATGGGTATATCTACGGATTCATTGGGCAGATTTTACCCATTCACGAATTCAACCTTCGTTGTTAAGCCCCAAACCTTCTCTACAAATATCGAGTATCTAAGTTGTTTCTTTCGGAAGTTATTAACTTCCGGAGGAAACGACTTAGAAAGTCGATATTTGTAGAGTAGGTTTGGGGCTTAACAAGGAAGGTCGAATTCGTGAATGGGTAAAATCTGCCCTATGATTCCGTAGATATACCCATTCAAAATTTTATTTTTCCAATATTTCCAAAAATACAGATCAGATCGAATTGAAAGCCAGTACTTTATCGAAACTATCGGTTCGAAGGTTCATACAGAATTTAATACGGATAATATGATAGGAAGATCACAGAATATTAAATATGTATTAGAAAGAAAAAAATTCAAATTTTTTTTCAAATTGTTCTAATGATACGATCATCACGGAATTCTGTACGAAGTTGTGTTTCAGCAGCTTCAAACTAGGTCGTGATTGAATCAGTATTTTTGGAGTTATACCGAAAAAAACAACAATATCGGGAAGAAAATCACGAAATTCCATAAATTTTTTTCCAATATCTCCAAAACTAATAATCGAATTGAAATTTGGTACACTGCTGTGGAATATGGAGCTCAAAGTTCGCGCTGAATTTTTTCCAAATGTGATGAACAGTTCGCGAAAAAAAAAATCCCGGAAATTTTTTTTACAATTTACTGATAATATGATCCCTACAAAATTTCGCGAAAAGTTGCGCGTTGCTGTACCGCTACTAACTGCCAAGTTCCGATCCAATCGTCCCAGTATTTTGTGAATTATCGCCAAAATAACGTCAAAACTTCAAAAGGAACTAACTCCGAAATTGTTGGGCCGATTTTGCCCATTAACGAATTTAACCGTCGTATTTCGAAATGCAACCTACCCTGGAAGTTTCAAGTTGATAGGATTCTCCGTACGACCGTAATCGTGCATTCGGACGGCCGGAAGAATCAATTTCGACACCGGATTCTCATGACTGAGTCCTACCTAGTCGTTTGAGACCATTTTCGGCTCAATCATCGAAAATTTTTAGACATTTGGACAAAACGATAGCACGCTGTTCCCCTAGAACATGCGCGCAAAAAGTCCTTCAAATCCTACCTTTTGTGTTGCACTGACCCGGTCTCTCTTGAGTGATTCCTGCTTGAAGTGATTTGAATTGTGGAGTATGTCTGGAGCTCTACTTGTACTTGACTTTGATGTTTCGCTTTGCAGAAAACATTTTTGTTGTAAAACTTGATGAAAATTTCGTGAACACTTTGAAAACAGCTAGCTTGTGCGTAGAAGCATTGTTTATACAATGGTAGAAGTAATCCAACTTGCTTTTTGTTGAATTCCGATCGTTCCGTATGTGCATCGAGGACGTAAAAGACAGATTTGAAGGTACGGGGGGGATACAGAATGACATGGTCAATCATGAGTGAACTACTCAAAGAATGAAAGCGAATGAAACTGAAAAATATTTACAGATTTCCCAATATTTTCAAAAATATAGATTGGATTGAATGGAAATCCAGTACTTGATCGAAAAATGAAAGCTTGTAGGATCATGCAGAATTTCGTGAGGACGATATGAAAATACGATGGCCAAATCTTTCCCACAGGAAGTAAAGTTGGGATTGGCTTGGTCAATACGTGAAAGGATGACCACTTGGCATGGCAACGAATTCTCAAATTTTTTCATGGATAATTCTTCTTATTGACATTGTTCTTCTTCCAACCATGTTTCATTTCGATCAGATAAGTATTTTTCGAGTTATTGAAAAATCAAAATTTCAAATGGCTGTAACAAAAAAACCATTCGGCAGATTTGGCCCATCAACGAACTCAACCGAGATATTCAGGATCAAAATTTCAAGACTCTAGGTTATTCTTTTCGAAGAAGTTAGAGCACACTCGGACGGACGGCCGGCCGGACAGAATCAAATTTGACCACCATCAGTCGTCTAGTCGTTCGAGACCGATTTCAGCTCAGAATTCGAAAATTATAGACATAGTGACGAAACGATAACCCGCTGTTCCCCAGAACAAGCTCGTAAAAACGAAATTGTAACAACTTAACCTATAAGGAGGTTGAATTGAAAACAATTTTTCAAGTCCGTTATAGGAGATAAAACATTCGATTGTCGAGTAACATTCGGTTCCATGCGCAGGTTATGTCTACTTGTGGTTGATATTTTACTTGGAAAATCGACGCAAACATATGGCGATTCAAGACTCGGCCCCCAGATACGGAACATAAATTCATCGCTGGTCCGTACTTACGGACACATAGATTTACAGTATTCTACTCGCTCTTTAGTTGTGTATAAAACCCAATCTTTCTATTCTATAAACATTTTTTAGTCTACTGTTATTTCGAGAACAATACATTTTTTTCGGTGTGCGAGATTGAATGTTTCGTCTATCACCAGTTCGACGGCGAAAATATATCAGCCAAGGACATTTCAAGGACTTTCCTTTGACAAGGTGGGCAGGTATCATTTCTCCACAAGTCTCAATTTTGAGTCGTTCGCACTTTTCACATTTCTTATGGTCTCAAATTTTTTTTTGGTTATATCTTTTGAGCATGCGCGCAGAAGCTGCTGACTTCACGTCAGTGCTTCTCCAAGTTTTTTTCGATGAAATACTGGATTTCAATTCGATCTAATCTGTATTTTCGAATATAATAATAAAAGATAGGAATTGGTTTTGTTGATTTCTCGACAGATATTCGTCGAGTCGATATATGTTATTTTATATAATAATGATAATAATTTATTCACAATAATCCTAACATTATGATGAAACCATAAAATATAATATGTAAAAAGTGAATGAATAGCTACAGGTCTACAGACCTAGACCATCAACACTTAAATCAACTTTAACTTATACAAAAAGAACCAATAAAAGCAGTACAAGCAACGCAACACACAACAAGACCAGAAATGAACAGCAATTACACAACAACAAGATCAACTCAGATAAAGGTTTAGCAACAGAGGAGAACCTTCATTCTATAGGTCACGAGCAGTTTTGACAGTTGGGAGAGACTGGATACCACAATAACCTAAAATACATTCTTTGCTATGGGAAATAGCTATTTGGCTTGTGATTTTGTATGAATTTGGACATTTTGGACTGAAATCTTCATTATTGCATTATCTAGGAACTATATGCAAAGTACTCGATATCTTGTAGCAGTAACAGCTTTACTAAACTTATAGAATTTTTCGATTAAATACAATTCTTGCTGGTTGATGCTGTTGTTGGATGTTGCTTGGTTTAGTAAGGCAGGAAATACAATTTAAATCCTAAGGGTTTTGAAGTAAATTCAGGTATTCAAGCTAGAATAAACAACATCAAATCGATGAAAACTACCAATGAAGTGTTGAAGTATTTTCATTTGAATGGTAGGTACTAACCGGATGTGGAGAGGAACTGAATTTATCCATTATAAAAGAGAGGAATAAGAAAATTCCATCAGTTCTGAAAGGGAAATCATATTTTCTGAATAAATTCAATAAAAAACTGAGCTCTTCATCGAAAATTCACAGAATAAATGTTACTTTGCAACTTGTCAGTTACCTCGGCAAAGAACATAGGATGGAGATTAGTCTCCACAATCATTAAAACTTGAATTAGATTGGATTGATTCATACAATTGACAATCAGGTATGCAATGACATCGAATTTATTACTTGAACAAGACAGGATTTATAAAAGATATTTCCATTCAAGTATTGATGGTGTAAAATTTTTAGCTGATTCTAACTTAAAACTGACAATGTTTTGTTTGGGTATGCCGATTGATACCAGGTAAGGAATTTTCGTATAATCGTCAGTTTTTGATAAACATTCCTGTTTGTTTCAACAACAAAAAAAAGATCTAGATCATCACTGATCGGCATTTTAGCCTAATTTGATCACTTTTGAGTCGTATTTTAGAAAGAAAAAAATTTCAAAAAGCACTGCCGTGAAGGCAGCAACTTTTGCGCGCATGTTCAATGTAGATGACCGCTTCAGCAACGAATTTGAACATGCACGCAAAAGCTGCTGCCTTCACGGCAGTACTTTTTGAAATTTTTACTGATAAATTACTGGATTTCAATTCGATCAAATCTGTATTTTTGGAAATATTGGAAAAATAAAATTTTGAATGGGTATATCTACGGAATCATTGGGCGGATTTTACCCATTCACGAATTCGACCTTCGTAATTAAGCCCCAAACCTTCTCTACAAATATCGAGTTTCTAAGTCGTTTCTTCCGGAAGTTATTGTGTTTACGGTCAGCCTAACGGCCGACTGCGTAAACACAATAACTTCCGAAAGAAACAACTTAGGAACTCGATATTTGTAGAGAAGGTTTGGACCTAAATAACGAAGGCCGAATTCGTGAATGGGTAAAATCCACCCAATGATTCCGTAGATATACCCAATCAAAATTTTATTTTTTCAATATTTCCAAAAATACAGATCAGATCGAATTGAAATCCAGTACTTCATCGAAAAATGACAGTTCGAAGTCTCATACAGAATTTGATGAGGATGATATGATAAGAAAAATCATAGAAATTTTTTTTTTCAAATTGTTCTGATGACACGATTATCACGAAGTTTCGCATGAAGTTCTCTTTCAGCATCTCAAAACTAGCTGTGAAATTCATCAGGACTGAAACAGTATTTCTCGAGTTATACCGAAAAAATAAACGATATCGAGAAGAAAACCTCGAAATTTGACACATTTTTTCCGGATATCTCCGAAACTTATAATCGTATCGAATTGAAATTTGGTACACTGCTGTGAAATATGAAGTTCAAAGTGAGAGTGGACTTTTTCTTCGAATATATTAAATGGTTTCTGAAAAAAAAAATTTTTTGGAAAAAAATTTCGAAAAAAAAATTTTTTTAAATTCACTGACAATCTGATCCTGACGAAATTTGGCTCAAAGTTGCGCGTCGTTATACTCAACCCAACTGCCAAGTTTGAATCTAATCTCTTGAGTAGTTTCTGAAATAAAAAATAAATACCTTCAAAACTTGAACTGCCTATAACTCCGAAACTATTCGACCGGTTTGGCCCATTAACGAACTTAACCGCGGCATCCTGATGCGCAACCTATCCTGGAAGTTTCAAGTTGCTAGCTTGCTTCTGTCGACAGTTAGCGTGTCTACGGCCGGCCGGCCGGCCGGACAGAATCGATTTTGACACCGGATTCGTCATCAGTGAGTCCAACCTAGTCGATTGAGACCATTTTCGGCTCAATCATCCAAAATTACAGACATTTGGACAAAATGATAGCACGCTGTTCCCCTAGAACATGCGCGCAAAAAGACTGGATTATATTGTTAACCCCAATATTTCTGAATAGAAATCATAACATTCCAAGCAAATTTAAAAACCTAGAAGTGTTTCTGAAACTTCATCACATACTTATCACTATTTATTTTTCACTCAACTTTTTTGAACATTTCATGCGTAGATATCTTCAAATATATTCATTTTGAATTTGACAGATAGGAAATTTTTCCTTACAATAAATGCGAACTTTCACCACAAATTCATGTGGAAAGGCAATAGATCTTTTCAAAAATCTAACAGGAAATGAAAATATAACTAATTTTTCATTCTGTTCATAGTTGCTATCTCATCAATTTCCGAAAAATGGGCTCATCAAGATTAATTTTCTTCCTTAGAAATTTCATTTCTTTTGAGATTTTCTTTGTATTATTCGGAACAGTGTTAGATGGAATAAAGGGGGGAATTGAGTAACTGAGATTCTTAGTTTCAAACTTCATTTTTCATTAAACAGCTTATGCCATTGTCTTTAAACTTAAAACCCTTTGAGATGCAGCATTATTCCCAAAAATTTTGAATAGCAGACAGAGTTATTTCAAAGTAAGAAACTTGGTTTACACTTTCCTCTGTAAAGTTTGTCAAAAGACTTGTTCACTCATTGAAAACGAAAAATTTTCATTGATAGATCCTTAAAGAGAAAACAATTTTATTATTTTATTGAATATATTTTTTTTGTAAAAATATTGTCAATATCAACTAGAAACAAACTAGATAACAGGTTCACAGTATTCTATAGTATTTCACCAAAAAAAATCTTTTTCAAAATATACAAAGGCAAATCAATTATAAAATTGCTACTAGAAGTCAATCGAGTTAATTTATTTGCCAGCAAATTCTCTAAAATTTTCCACTCAATAACAATATATAAAAAGTAAAAAAAAAATCATGAAGATATTGATGTCATCTATAAGATTTCATCAAAAACAATATAAAAATAGGAAAAATATATTAACGTCCCTTTTCATAGCCTGGAAAGAGTTCTTTTAAGACACTGTACAAGTCAGAATTTATCTCAAGAATATAATTTTTGCCTAACTCATTCCGGCAATTTGGACAGGAGTAAAGTTCCGCTTTGAAAGACCGCTGCATACATTCCTAAAAACACAGTTATTAGCGAATATCAACAATAAATATTCCGAGCAACAAACCTTGCAAACATTATGTTTACATGATAATGTGATTGGCTTGTTACCAAGCTCTCGACAACAGATGCACATGAATGTATCCATCACTTTGTCCAAAAAAACTGCTTTACCTTCATTCAATTTTTCCTTACATTCTTTCCAGTGTTGTTCCTTTTCCATGTCGTCGCTAATCCATTTACTGCATACATCGCTCAGACTGAACTTATTGTCATTTTTAGGTTTTTTTGTTATCACTTGCATGTCAAATAGACTAACTTGTTTTCGCTTCACACCTTTTTTAGTTTCCACTTTTTCCTTCTTGTTGTTCAATTTGGCTGCTTTTTTGTTTTGTTCAAGTAGCGCTTTTTTTTTCTTCTTTGCTTCTTCAATTTCCAGATAATCTGAAGGATACTAAAGAAACAAATTATCCATCCACTTCTTTTGATTCTCATTATTATTATTATATTGTTACAGATTTTCCCAGGTTCCACTATGAAACCCCTCAGAATCAAACCCTTGTGTGAGTAAGTAGCAAATTATTTTTTATAAGGCAAATCAATTGATAGGTTTTTGGGGTTTCATAAAATGTGCCATATGCTGTTCACAGTATTTTAGTTTGATTCGAAACAAATTGAAGGATTTTTTTTTGTTACTTATGCGAAATAAATTGCGGAAATATCTTCAACAATTTTCATTTTTCCAAACTTTCATTATTCTTTGCTTTTGTTTTTTCTCATATGCCGAGGTTAAAACCAATATGATTGCACTTCGTGAAAGAGTGTTGAATTTCCTGTTGTATTTTGAAACTTCATAATGACCTCATAAGTTGATGAATAAATTGAGATTGAATAAACTTGGGCGCATGTGCATCCGACAGGGCCTTTAGTAATGTAGAAGTCGTTTCAATTAAATTATCATCTGAGAAATTATAAAGTAAGTTCGAAATTTAATAACGCGCAGTTGCCCAGAAAAAGCGAATAAAAATGACATTGGTTGACAGAAAATTTAACAAGTTGGAAAATACAAAATGTGAAGTAATCCCAAATAAGCAACTTTTAGTAAAATTTTCAAAAAAAGCTTGATTTCACTACCCTAGAGTGTTTCAATACTCGACATGCTGGACTAAATTTTGGATTCAATACTCACGATTAGTTCGAAAACTGGAGCATCCTTAGTCCAGGGGGCAGGACTAGGATCGTCTCTTCTCAATGTGTACTTCCATACCATGAATCCTGATTTTCCTTTCTCTTGGTAGTATCTCACCACTTTATAAATACCATCATATCGGTAACCATCACTTGGGGCAAATTTGGATTTGCAGTATTTTCGCACAACCCTGACTGGCTTACCTGCCTTCCAATCTGAAGCTTCAGCCCCAGATTCGCTATTGAACTTTGCATTACAACACAATGCTAAAGCTCTGAAAATAGAAAGTTATACATGAAAAAGATGACAGAGATCATTTCGATAGTAAAAAAAATATGACCATCAGTTATACATTAAATGAAAAATATTAGCATTGAAATATACAGAAATAGCAGACAACAGAACGTAATATTATTCAACTAGCGGTAATGTAGGTCATAACTCATACCAGGTGAGTTATGTTCATTACAACAAGTTGAATATAATATTTGAACTTCGACTATAACAATAAATACTAAGATACGCCCTCGGCCCGATCCGAGGACCCTTGACTTTGGCAATTTCCCTCTCTTTACCTTCCAATTTGAGTGAGTTGTATTATGAGTTATTTAACTCATGTTTTTTAGTTACAGATACGGCACCCAAAAGTCACTTCCAATTTAATCAACTGCTTACTACTTACTTATTTGACAAGGTTAATTCTTGATCGCAGGTCTGATCATTTACTCGTTTGTTTCCACTCAAGTCCCTACCACCAGCACCTGTGTACTCAAATTCATCGCCATTGTCCATATCGTCTTCGTATCCTCCGCTTACAACTATACTATAAGCACCTTCACTACTTTTGCCATGAATTCCAGCAACTAGGGGTCTATGTATGCCGGCTTCAGATACCTGTTTTATGAGAATATTCAACATTTAATATCCATATTTGAATTTAATTTTGGCTAGATAAAATTCAACTATGTGGCAAAATTAACAGTAAATACAAAAAATTTCAAAAAGCACTGCCGTGAAGGCAGCAACTTTTGCGCGCATGTTCAATGTAGATGACCGCTTCAGCAACGAATTTGAACGTGCGCGCAAAAGCTGCTGCCTTCACGGCAGTGCTTTTTGAAATTTTTTTTCTGATAAATTACTGGATTTCAATTCGATCATATCTGTATTTTTGGACATATTGTAAAAATAAAATTTTGAATGGGTATATCTACGGAATCATTGGGCGGATTTTACCCATTCACGAATTCGACCTTCGTAATTAAGCCCCAAACCTACTCTACAAATATCGAGTTTCTAAGTCGTTTCTTCCGGAAGTTATTGTGTTTACGGTCAGCCTAACGGCCGACTGCGTAATCACAATAACTTCCGAAGGAAACAACTTAGAAACTCGATATTTGTAGAGAAGGTTTGGACCTTAATTACGAAGGCCGAATTCGTGAATGGGTAAAATCCACCCAATGATTTCGTAGATATACCCATTCAAAATTTTATTTTTCCAATATTTCCAAAAATACAGATCAGATCGAATTGAAATCCAGTACTTCATCGAAAATAACAGTTCGAAGTTTCATACAGAATTTAATGAGGATGATATGATGAGAAAATAATAGAAATTTTTTTTTTTGAAATTGTTCTAATAACACGATTATCACGAAATTTTGCATAAAGTTGTCTTTCAGCATCTTAAAACTAGCTGTGAAGTTTAATCAGGACTGAATCAGTATTTCTTGAGTAATACCGAAAAAAAATCAACGATATCGAGAAGAAAACCTCGAAATTTGACATATTTTTTCCCGATATCTCCAAAACTTATGATCGTATCGGACTGAAATTGAGTACACTGCTGTGAAATTGGAAGGTCAAAGTGTGAGTATAATTTTTTTTGGATATGATGAATGGTTTTCGAAAAAAAAATTTTTTTGTAAGAAAATTTCGAAAAAAATTTTTTTTTCAATTTACGGACAATATGATCTTGACGAAATTTGGCTCAAAGTTGCGCGTCGTTATACTCCACCAAACTGCCAAGTTTGAATCCAATCGCTCGAGTAGTTTCTGAAATAAAAAATAAATAACTTCAAAACTTCAAGTGCCTATAACTCCGAAACTATTCGACCGATTTGGCCCATTAACGAACTTAACCGCGGCATTCTGATGCGCAACCTATTCTGAAAGTTTCAAGTAGCTAGCTTGCTTCTGTCGACAGTTATCGTGTCTACGGACGGCCGGCCGGCCGGACAGAATCAATTTTGACACCGGATTCGTCATCAGTGAGTCCAACCTAGTCGATTGAGACCATTTTCGGCTCAATCATCCAAAATTACAGACATTTGGACAAAACGATAGCACGCTGTTCCCCTAGAACATGCGCGCAAAAATAAAGTACATACACAATAAACTAAAATGACACAAGGAGGAATATCTGTCGATAAATCAACAAATATTCTACCATGATCTGAGCTTATTATCTAAAGCCCATACACTCAAAAAGCGTTGTCCAAGAAATTCAGTTACTGCAGCTAAGACTGACTCATCTAGTTAACACAAGGAGGATTCTAAAAACAATATATCTGACAGGTAATCAGGCCTGTTCTGTTTGCAAATAGCAATATTGCCAGGAAAAAGATATTGCTTCCATAGCAAGATCAGAAATATTGGTATTCTGATCATCGATTCTGGGCAATATGATCTTTCACTTTAACACGAATCTTGTTCTCAATATTGTTATCTTAGCAACCTAAAAATAGTACCCGCTATGCTTGATAACAAGATAAGTTAGAAAGGGAATATTGCAGAGATCCAATACTGTCAAGAATTCGAAAATATTGAAAGTAGGGAAGTATATACTAATGGAAATATGTTCTAGTTCTCTAGAATATTTCATTTTAAGGGAAATTCTTCGACTAAAATACCGGCAAAGTAGACAACAGCTGAGATGATTATTCTAATCATCTAAACAACAGTAATCCCTTCGAGTTGCCAACAAAAAAGTTCATTGAATTACGAATTATTAATGACTGAATCAAATTGCTGCATTTGATTTCTGGTAACCAATATTCTATTGGTATTCAGGAAATTGGTTATTGGTCAATTTGACATTTCTGTTTCGTAACATTTTTGAATAAGACGATGTTCCGTAGAAAACTTGAAATGTTTATGAAGTAGGGTTATTTTCTTCTTCCTTGTAGCTCTAAAGTCACAAAATACATTGTTCTCAGCTTTAAAATCACCGATTTTGGAAGTCCATGATAGCAATATTGCTATGACAAAAATCGTAACAAACATAGCTATAACACTTGGAACAGAATAGGTAATATCAAGGCCATATTGCTATAAATTAGAAATATACCAATATGACTTGAATAGCAAGGTTTATAGCAATAGGCAAACAGAATCGACCTGAATAAGTATTTAGAATCCTCTGTTTCCAGGGTGAGCCACTCTGAAGATCGGTAAAACCAGAAATTGTAGTAACTGAATTCCTTGGACAATGCTTATTCAGTGTAGGGTCTTTGGATGGTTAGCTCAGGTCAAGGTTTAATAATTGTTAATTTATCGATATATATTCCTACTTGTGTCAAGTCAGATTATATTATTGAACTGGAGCTCTTTATTTATCTACGGACAATTCCTTACTTTGTATATGAAAGATGTGAAGCCAAATTCGAAAGATCATCTTCACATTGAACATTGAAATTTTATACAGCGATTGAATTTTTTCATAATTCTTATAAATAGAATATTCGATGGAAT
Organism: Myrrha octodecimguttata; assembly: GCA_958510865.1. NCBI lineage: Eukaryota > Metazoa > Arthropoda > Insecta > Coleoptera > Coccinellidae > Myrrha > Myrrha octodecimguttata. Next base: position 1,215,942 of record OY294064.1, on the reverse strand, counting down.
GTTAAAAAACACTTGCAAGAGACCTATTTATTTAACAGCTCATATCGCACAGAAATGCAGTGAACTGAGCCTATGTAAAAGAACTTATACAGCTCATTGAAAGATAATCTGGATAAAAATAATTAGAAGAACAGAATACAGTTTTCAACTGACCAAAACATTGATTTGGCAATATGGACTTGGAAAATACAATTCATCTTGCAAAGAACTCCATTTCAAACTATCTTGAACTCAATTTCTGGACTCATACATGTTAACTTAACAATACAAGGTTGTGAAAGTTTGACACATTCCACTCTGTATAATTAAAACATGTTAGGTTAAAGTAATTTTCCTATCAGATAACTACGCGGCTATGTCATTTCTACATAAAAGTCATAGTTATAGCGTATGTTAGTAGACCAATTGACAACGTCTCGACGAATTAGATGGCTCTATTTCAGCTACAAAAATTTAATATAGACCTATCCAAGGCGAACATATTGACAGTGAATGGAGTATATAGAATAGACTGTTAGTTTTCTGTGAATAAGTTCATACAAAATTGAAAATTAATTGAGGTAACCTGTGATCTGAACTTCCATATAGTGCCTACGTCTACACCAGGTACAGGTCCAAAGTGGTTTTTGGGAACAATGGTGCACTCCTTAGTTCTTCCTGCACATGCCATTCCATTATCCCAAACACGTCCACTTTGCTTAGCTGCAGGCATCTTTTCTCTTTTCTTTGATCCTTTCAGAGATTCTCCAGCTCTCACTATGGCATTTTCATCATTTTTGCAATCAGGACAATACCTTGAATTTTAATATGGTACTAATAATACCTAGAAAAGAACTGACGTGAAGTCAGCAGCTTTGGGCAGCGTGTTCAAAGGATATCACCAAAAATGATCATGCGCGCAAAAGCTGCTGACTTCACGCCACTGCTTTTCTAGGTTTTTTTCGATAAAGTACTGGATTTCAATTCGATCTAATCTTTATTTTTGGAAATATGGGGAAAATAAAATTTTGAATGGGTATATCTACGGAATCATTGGGCGGATTTTACCCATTCACGAATTCGACAAATTAAGCTCCAAACTTGAGAACGTCCTAAGTGGACGCGTGCATCCCATATTGGTTACTTGACAGCCGAGCACTACTTCGCCAGTGCTTGGTGGCATGCTTGCTCAAGGCTACGAACGACGACCTACCTTGAGGCTTGCTCAAGCAAGACATAATCATAAAATAGCGAAGATTATTCGTTTTTTGTGACTTTTTACAACCCAGCGTTGCTGTTTGTATTATAATATTGGTGTTCTGTACTATGTACGATAATATCGTTTTGTACGATAATTTCAGAGAACGTACCATTTGAAAATTCAATTCATCCAAAAGTGTCCGAAGATACGAAAGTGTTTTGAAACTTCTCAACTGATTTTTGATGAACAGATTGCTCACAGGAAGTGAAAATGATTTATTACCAATTCATCATAGTAATTGCAGAACTTAATACATAGTGGCTCTGTTCTTAATGACCATCATGCTAGAAGGCACCCCCCTTTTTGGGAAGCAATACAGATGCCATAAATCATACACTCTGTCGGCATTTTATGTAACAGAATTACGGTTCGTTTAATGGGGCGGCTTCTTTGACACCTTGAAGAGATACTGTCATATAATAGCAATATTCAGTGGGACAAACATGAAAACGTGAAAACATTCTTGATTTTACCGATATCCATGAACTTCGCGGAGAATTGCCGAAGGTTTGTTTAATGGATAAGACCCTTGCTAAGCATGAGTCAATACTTGAGCTTGTCTCAGCGGAGAAATTCTCAGTCAAGATAAAATCCACCCAATGATTCCGTAGATATACCCATTCAAAATTTTATTTTCCCAATATTTCTAAAACATACAAATCAGTTCAAATTGATGTTGAATATTTGAAAAAATAAAATTTGATTTTTTTTTCAATTTGTTCTGATCATCGCGGAATTTTACACAAAGTTGTCAATCAGGATTTTCGAACTAGCTGCTAAGTTTCATCACGATTGAATCAGTAAGTTTCTAGTTATTTCGATAAAAACAACGATATCGAGGAAAAAAAAACGCGAAATTTGACAATTTTTTTCCAAATATTTCCAATAATTATAATCGGATTGAACTGAAATTTGGTAGACTACCGCGACATATGAAGCTCAATGCACTCGCAAAAGTTTTCTCAAATATGATAAACAGTTTTCGAAAAAAATTTTGAAAAAATTCTGACAGTACGATCTCAACAAAATTTAGCGAAAAGTTGCGCGTTGTTGTACTCCAACTAACTGCCAAGTTTCAATTCAACCATTTCAGTAGTTCCCGAGTTATCACGAAAACAACCTCAAAATTTCAAAGGGCTCTAACTCTTGAACCTCTAGGACGATTTTGCCCAGTAACGAACTCAACCGGGAAATGCAACCCACTCTGAAAGTTTCAGGTCGATCGGATTACGCCTGTAATCGTGCATACGGACGGCCGGACAGATTCGATTTTGACATCGGATTCGACATCAGTGGGTCCAACCTAGTCATTTGAAACCATTTTCGGCTGAAAATTTCGAACATTTGGACAAAACGATAGCACGCTGTTCCCCCAGAACATGCGCGCAAAAATGTGATACTATTGGATTGTAACAGTGCTCATGGTTTATAATTTAATCAGATGTTCAGATAACATGAGATATTCATGACAATGGATGAAATATGCGTATCATTGAAAATTCTTGAAAAGCACTGATGTGAGACGTGACCTGATTCAATGTTAAACATTATATGACTCTTGCAACCATGATAATGGATTCTGAAGATAACCGTAGGGTCCAATCATGCTAATCCAGGATAATTAATTACATAGGTTTCAATTTATGAAGATAAAGACTTTCTCTTCTTTCCTTTTACAAGTTTGTTCAAATTGGTTGCCAAAGCGACACTGATATCATCCCCACGAAATTTCACATTATATTCTACAAGTCACAAATTTTAGGTCTGATCACTTCAGTGTTTCTTTAATTATTGAGGGAATAATTTCAAAATTCCTAATTAACAAAGAAATCTTAAATATTTTTGTCCAATTATTTCAAAAAAAAAAAAAAAAACATCGGATCAAATCCACATTAAAAACACTGAAACACCAAGGTCTTTGCCAAGTTTCATCGTTTTCTTGTAGTCTCTGAAAACCAAGATTTTTCAACAAAAAAGCAAAAACATTTTCGAAATTTTTCTTTCATTCCCCCACAAAATTCTGCATTATTTGCGCGTCGGTATAATTCAACTGATTTGGAAGTTTTAAACTTATCGCATCTGTACTTCGAGATATTGGAAGATCGATCCTCAAAATTTCAAACGGGCATAACTCAGAAACAGGCCCATTTCGTTCATTACCGAACAGAAATATTTGGACTCCAAACCAAATCTGGTCGCTAGGTCCTTTCCTTTGCAAGTCAGACAGAATTGAATTTGACCACGTATTCTTCCTCAACTAGTCCATTTTTGGCTCAAAATTGGAAGATTGTAGACATTGTGACAAAACGACAACGCGCTGTTCTCAGAACGAGTGCGCAAGAATGTCATTTCACATAGGAAGGATACAGAAACCCCCTGAATAAGTTAACATATTCGCCCACTCACACTCCTTCAGAAACACCCTGTAGTAGACATAAACTATTTTTTGTAATTCCCAAAATAAGCCCACTAAAGATTCATTCCTAAAATTATTCACCATCACAAAAACAGTGAGTATCATTGAAATAAATATGAAATAAAAATAAAATAGTAAATTCACCATTCATCCTCTTCAGGAATACTTTCCAAAGGTGGGTCCAAACAACTGATATGGAAGCCCATATCACATTCATCGCACAGCAATAATTCTTCAGGACGATCTTTCTTGCCACAAGTGTGACAGCCACAACGTTTGCAGTCTCTTCTTTTATTGTCATTGCAGGCAGAGCAATCAGCTGAATACTTTCCTGTAGCAACAATGATAACTATAAATGAGCAAATAACCTTGGAAAATAAAACTTACTTAATGGTGGCACAGGCAAACTATCTTTCCGTTCTTTAATCAGAACTGGTGTTTCTATTCGCATTATTTCATTTATAAAATATAGAGGGCACTCGACAGGAATAGAATCTGCATTGACAAAAGCCACACCATTTATTGCCTTCTTAGAAATTTTTTGTATGGCAACATCGTACCTGTGAAAAATTCAGTATAAGAATATTTCAGTACTTAATCTGCCACTTTCGAACAAAAATATTTTTATCTACAGTAGTCAATGCCAATCTTTAAAAACATACTATCCTTTATCAATATAGGACTCCTAAACTCAAATCAAACAGTTCCATGAGAAATATATGAAAATGATATGTGTGCGAGGTTATTATATTAAAATAAATAACTGACTTGGTTGCACATTAAATATGGGTAATATAGCAATTTGGCACATACTAAATAACAAATTCTTTGATATATAGCTTTTTTTTGCATTATGGATATTAGGCAATTCATAAATCATTTTGTTTGTCACGTTATTTTACTCCACTTATTCAATTACCATGATGAACTTGGGTTAGAAACATAACTAATTCACCTACCAGAATCCTCTATTCTTTGGTTCATCCATATTTACATTAGCTAAAACTTTCATTCCTTCTTTCAATTCTCCAAAACCATATGTATAGATTGACCGTGGACGAATATCTTTAAATTTTGCTTTGAAAGGCATCATATAGTCATATCTGAAACATTAATACAGCGTTTGATCTGACAAACTAACTGAATCAGTTTACTTCTGTTTATATGTTTTGAGGATTTTAATTAAGATTTTTTTTGTTTGTTGTACTAAAAAATAAGGGTAATCTTTGGGTTTCGACAAGTGGAAATCAAAACAAGATGTACGCATGCACCAACAGTGTCATTTCGGGATCATCGTTGCCAGATTGTGCGGAGCCTAATATTAGATTTGAGTGATAGCATTGTTTAAGAACAATTAAACAATGGTGATAGTATCTCGATTCATTTGAGATGGTTAATTCTGACTTGAAAATAAGTACATTAAGTAATTATCGAGTAATGTGATGCATTCTGTCGGGGGTTAGGATAAATGGTTCAATTCAGGACATTGCCAGTCCAAATCAAAATCAATAAAATTTGGAAAAGTGCACTTGAATTTCGTCTTTCCATTTGTCGTAAGTTAGGTTTGTTTAATTCAGGACAGTACCAATCCAAATCAGGAAGTAAAAATAACGGTGTCCCATTCTTGAAAACATACTATATCACTGTTTCAAACAAAATAGGGTCATAATTGCCCTTATTTACTGATTCAAACATTCGTTTCATATAAAGTCTCCTCTTATCTTATATTTCATACAACTTATGATTGAAAAACATACTATATCTCTATTTCAAATAAAATAGAACAGAATGGCCCTTATTCACTTCTTCAATTATATTCCCTTGATATGCAATTTCCTAATCATATTATTTCCATACGACATATATAAATTAAACAGGATTTTAAATGACATGACATTCCTGTGACATCGGATTGATTTCACAGTCTGGCAACGATGCTCCCTAAATGACTCTGTTGGAGCATGCGCACATATTGTTTTGATCTCCACTTGTCGAAACCCAAAGATTACCAAAATAAGATTAGTATATGCTGAGGGTCTATTCATCAATCAATATAAATCCTAGAATCAGCCATAATCATAACTATATTCTTCCTTGAAGTGAAAACTGAGACAATCAAAAAACATTCCAAGTTAAGAATCATAAGTATAAATTTAACATACATTTTGTCAAATTTGAATTAATGTGTGAGAGGAAGAAGCACAAGCCTTATGATGATCATGCATTAATAGGCCCTAATACCTACAAGACCTCACAATACAGAATAATTTTGAAATGAACATAACGAGCGTTCTATTTGACGATTTGGGGAGCTCGGAGCTGCCCAAGCGCATGAAACCCTAACGCTGACGCGTTCTTTTTGATTGGAGCTTCGTGCATCTGAGCTCCTCCGACTACCTTTCCCTGCCCCCTCATGCACCAACCTCTGACAAGGGGCAGCAAGCTCTTTTGGGTTACGTCATATCATTTGTTTATATTTACAATAACATTTGTTAATCAAAGCACTACAGTCTGTGATTATCTAATATAGATAATCTAATATATATATATTGGCTATAAATCAAGGCAAATTTTGGAAAATGAGTAAAAACAAGGAATTGCTTATAAATGATTCAGACAATCAAAGGACTTACAGCATTTATAACATGCTCGTCCTCAGAATCAGACATTCTTAACAAAATTAGTGAATTCAAAAATCCCTCCACTATTGGAGTAAAAAATACGTACAATAATAATGAAAATACAGAATAGTCAGAAACTATTTAGAATATTCGTCTGCAAGTGTAGTGTAGATCGCAGCTGATCAACCAAAACAGTAAATAACCGCGCATGTGCTCTGAGTTTTCATTGCACCAAACCACTAATTTGCGTTCGATTTGAGAGTAGCTCAAGTGCAACAAACCCTCAGCTACCCTGGGGCTTCAAACGCCAAAAAGAAAGCGCCTATAATTTCAAATATTTACCTCAGTACTGTTATGTGAAATATCAAGTCATCTTCAATGTCATTTGATGCTGAGTTTGGATTTTTAGTTATCCTAATTATTTCACTTTCAAACCATGCTCCATCTGATCCTTCCTCAACACCCATTCTATAATCCACCGGGTCTCCTACAATATAATATTTACTCTCACCATCTTCTAAATTATCCCCGTTATCTTGGGTTATATTCGAGTTCTGCTCGGAAGCTGTGTTATCAACTAGGAGATTTGTGTTGTCGGATTTAGATTCTTCAGAATCTGACTGTAAAACTACATCAGTTGGTTTGACCATCAACTGGATCGTGTGGTTCCTTTTTATATTATATTCTATTAACTTGTGACCATCTACAAGCTGAAGGAATGATTAGTATGCTTATGAAGAGATCATCATTATACACCTACTTCTTTCCCTTGATAATAAAGTTTTTGAGTTTGAGGTTTAATACCGCATTCTTCATGTATGTATGCCCGCAAATCTGATACAATATTGCTTCTTGGCATTAGAACGACCAAATCTTTATCGTCCGGCTTAGAATCAACTCTTCGCACTCGAAACATTTTTAAAATTCAACTTAAAATTAAAGGGATGCTCAAATATCTACACTACACAACTTTTCCAACCAAGCGGATTCAAAAGGCGCGAAATTAATCACAACAACCACAGAAGCATAATCTCATAGTATTCTATGGTATAATTTCACCGCTACAGGCGTTTTTCAGCATTGAACCATGCGTGCTTTCTATTTGACGATTTGGACAAACATCTGCACATCTGTAAAATAAGTGACGTCATAGACAAATAATCTAAGTAGAGATGTGACGGTATTTAAATACCGCGATTTTGGAGCGGTATTTCTCTGGAACCGTCTGTCGCGCTCCAAAACAGAGAAGTAACGCGTTCCAAAGTAACCGACGTTCCAAAATACCGTGTAACTCTCCAATCGTTCCACGCTCAAGTCGCGATCGATACCTATCTCGCTCCACGTTCCAAAGTAACCGACGTTCCAAAATACCGTGTAACTCTCCAATCGTTCCACGCTCCAGTCGCGAACGATACCTATCTCGCTCCACGTTCCAAAGTAACCGACGTTCCAAAATACCGTGTAACTCTCCACTCGTTCCTCGCTCCAGTCGCGATTGATACCTATCTCGCTCCACGTTCCTCGGTTCCAGAATACCGCGAACAGAATACCCATCGCAATGCGATTACGTCTGTTACAGGAGTTACAGCTCTAGTGTGCAGTGCGCCTCATCAGAAACTGTGGATGTTTCTACTTCGTTATCAGCTGTTACATTTCGATACGGTGTTACATGGTTTCAGAAGGTGATATTGTGACAAGTAGTTCACAACACACAATCTGATGGAATATAATATTCCATCCGATTGTGTGTTATGCAAGTTATGCTTTCTTTTCAATAATTGCCATATTCATCAATACATTATGCATATCCGTAGGTATTATTTCAATCTGCTGGTGGAAGTTATTGAAGGATAATATGAATTGAAAATTTATTGTGCAAAACATGTATTCATGTAAAACAAGATATTCAAATGATATTGATACAGTTTGCGTCCTTTATAATGATAATGTCTATTGCAAATATGTAATTTCAAATAATAAGCTTCTCAATTGAGAAAATATTAATCCTCAAGGCATTCTTCTCTTTCAATTGAAATGATATATCTCGAATGTGAAGAAAATATGAAAAAAAAAATGGAAAAAATCAATTATAGTTTGAAGATACGTCAGGTTTTAACCGAAAAAATGTTAGTGGAAGAAGTTCTTGGAAGCTCTAAACCTGAATACAATAGCTATAAGTAGAATAGAAAGAGAATTTATATCATTTGAGAAACAGATTGCCGTACTAATTCATTTTGTTTCAGCGTTGGAACGTCGGTTCCAAAATCGCGGTATTTTGTCGCGGTATTTTTCTGGAACCGTCGCGAAAATACCGCGACACGGGTGGAACCGGTATTCTCATCTCTAAATCTAAGAGATTAGTTTATCTATGAGTGACGTCAGCTAGTTGAAAATACAAGGAGTTATATATTCTGTGCCTCGAATTAACATACAAATTCAAAACACAGAATACATAACTCCTTGTATTTTCAACTAGCTGATATCACTCATATTACAGATGAGCACTTGCTGAATTTTGGCGAGCCTTTCAAACATTTTTCGTGTCTTTTGAACTATTCCTATTTTAGCGACACAACAGTGACGTCACACGCAATATTTTTTGAAAACAGTTCGTAAAAATTGAAAAAATAGTTCGATTACTGTCAAATCTTTCATAAATGGTATTTTGGCGTCGTAGTGGTGACGTCACACGCAATAATTTTTGAAAATAGTTCGTAAAAATTGAAAGCAGAATTTTCCATATTTCAAAACATCACTCTATCGACTGTCATTATATTGTGGTTATGGTATTTGTTATGATCTTTGAAGAAGTTCTTTATTCAGAGGTTATGATCGTTATTTTGTACTGCATATATTATGCATTTGTGAAACTTTGTAGGAAGAAGGCATTAAAAAAATGTCGGTAGTTGCCTTTCCTTTGTCTAAGGTTGTTGCATATTTTCGGCACATTCAGGTTAAAATGAGATACTGTTCTTCATTCGGATGGCAGCAGTGGGAATTCAAGAAAGATGTCTAGAGTAAAAATTGGAGGTAGATGAAGAAACTGTTGGACGATTGCAAGGTAATTTTCGTTTAAAAGTTCTCTATATATTCCTTAAGATGTTCTTCCAATATTTTCTTTCGTGTTCGTTCAAGATCCAACGTTTTTTGCTGACTTCGAAAGGGCCTTAAGTGTACCAGAACAACAATTGCATGAAAATAATATTTGGAAGAGATCAAATTGCCCAACTGAGGAGGATAACCGGCCAACCTTCGAGGGAAAAGAACACCTTAAAGATTTGACGCAGTTGGAAGGACTGTGAGGTCTGTAAAGATTAATATACATGAAATATGGCAAGATTTCACGAGCCTTCAGTTCTTGCAAATGATGGGATTATTCAAGTACCAGAGCATTGAATGCAGAGAACAGATAGCTCAATTGATAGAAGTGTTACAAAAAAAAAACATCGAAGAACAGGTCAACGAATAGTGACGATTAATTTTTCAGAAAGTTTAATTGTGATATATGTGAGTATATTCACGATTTTTTGAAGATTAGTTTTTTTTGTGTTTATTTTTCATTATTTTTGTGTATATATTCATTCCTACACAAATTGAAATCATTCAAGAACATTCTTCAAGTTAAGTTTTTTGTTATTCGATATATTTTCATGAAATATTTTTTATTGGTGTGATGATTCATTTTTCATTATCGTTGTATGTATTTTTTTACCTACACAAGTTGAAACCATTCTAGATCTGTCCGAAATAGAAGGACTGACAAATTCTCACAGTATGTAATTTTACTGGAGTGCTTATTAATCTAATGCGCTTATTTCAGACTGTTCTAGGGTTTTGGCTTGTGTATTATTTACTATTCCTGGATTATTTACTTCCATGTTTCATATCTTAATACAAGGTATGTAATATATTTCATTTTTGAACATTTTGACTGATGTGTTATAAATAAAGTTTTTTTATTATGTTTTTTACTTCTATTGTTTTATTGAAGAACGTTTTCAGTATTCAAATTGGTTTTTTATTATAAGCCTACGCGATAAATATCTTTAGGGTTGCGTTCACAAACTTACTGCCAAATGTACTCTGACTTTATGAAATAGGCATTTGCGAGGTTCAGAAACTTCCTACGAGTAAACTGAGCGTACTCTAGAGTAAGTTTGTTAATGCAACCTAGGGTTAAGAAATTATACCATTTATTTATGAAAACATTTAATTTAGAATGAAGTATTATATATCATCTGTAGAGCATGTCAATGCTATAATGAACTATATTATCTCTTTTGAATAATAATGATAATAACCTTCATTTCAAATCATCCCTAAAATATACACACATACATAGAAGAAAAGAAGTGAAATTGCGTTCACAAAAAAAAAGGTCCCAGCCTAGATCATCTCAGGCAATCATCCAGACTGCAGGGCTCTCCACATTCCAAGTATAATATGAAGAAGATTGGGCCTGCTACACTTCCTTGTGGTATTCCTAAAATTATTTCTGTTCATTAGAATATTCTATTTGTATTTCTATGTTGTGTTCTCCCATTGAAGTAGGAGGTTATCCATTTCAGTGCTGATCCACCTATTCCATAATTTTTCAATTAAGAGTGTACTGTCAAGGCAATCATAGGCTTTTGTTAAATTGATGAACAAACCAAAAGCCATATTTCTATCTTCGAAAAAATATCGATGATCTGCGAAACCGCATTCTAGCAGGGTGTGAAACGATAAGAAATTCAGCAGGCATATTTCATCGCATACGCATTTCAATGAGGAGATGAGTTAATGCTTGTTTGAAGCTGAAGGCAATCATTATTAACATTTATTATAATTGTATTGTAGATATTCGACCGGTTTTTGTTCATTGTTCGCTACTGTTTTAGTTGTAAAAGTCTTAGCCTTGTAGAATCATAATTTGGTTGGCTCTTGTTCAATAAAATGCTATTTAAGATGAGTTATGTTTTTCTCGTGAATGCTTGAGTTTTCGTGAAAAATTGTAGAGATAAAAAAGTTAGTGACTGAATTGAGCTTTTAAGCCATGTTTTTTTAAAAGGAAAATTTTCATCCAAAAAAAAGATGTAAGAAAATAAATATCTTAGGGGTTGACTATCCTCAACCCCTTCTAAGCATACTTCAGAATTGAAAAAATTCCAAAATGTGTAGTTTTAACGATAAATAATATTCACCAAGTTTCGTGTCTTCTGCTTAACATAGAGGGACTATAAAAAAAGTGAAACAATATTCCAGGGGGAGGTTTTTCAAAAAATTTCATACCAAATACCCACCCTAATTTTCATCACAGAGTGATGCTCAAATTATCTTTATAATCCTTCCTATTGAATTCACGTTGACAAATATCTGAATTCTCCATCTAGATTACAGTATCCCAAAGGCATATTCCACAACTGCTTGTGTTTTGCTGAAAGCAAAATTATGTTTCTCAGGAAAGTAGAATTTAATTATAATGCGATAACTTCTTCAGAGGATATGTTTATCACCTACGAGATAACAATCTTCAAAAAAATATTTTCGAAATAATCCCTTATCTTCTACATCTGTCCAAATTGTTGAATTATACAATACCTTTAGTATAAAATTTTGTAATATTGTACTAACATGTAAAAACTGAAACATTCTACTATCGCATGCAGATCCTGGGAAGCCAACCATGAAATCCATAAAAAATTTTTTACTAGTAACAATTCCTTGCAGTTTGATGGAATGATTCTCATTTTCATCAATATAACTTTCTTGTTCATACTTAAACTGAATATTTCACCCATCTATGGCTCCAATGACTCCTGAAAACAATATTATTTAAATCAAAGAGTATATCAATCATCATTTTGAATAATTACCTGGATAACCACATTTTGATCTAAAACCAGATAAAATATTTTCTGCTTCCTCTGACGTAGGCCATGAAACATATTTTCCTTGGGGTTGAAGAATTTTTGGGATTTTAAATATTCAGTAGAATTAAAAACAGAAGATGGAGCTACGTTGAAGCGGTCACTTACTGATATTGAAGTATCACCTTTGCCAAGCAACCAAAGCAATATCAGAACACATTTTTTCAGAGTAATTGGTTGTTCTCCCTCTATGAACTGTCTTTCACCACAAGTGCCTTCAGCTAATAAATGCAGAAGTGTATCCTTGGTCATTTGAAAGAGTTAATACCCTCGGTACCAAATTTACAATTTGATATCTCCAATGTTTATAAAGATAATATTTTTGAATATTTTCTTCGCCTTGAAACTTCACAATAATATTGATAACAAAATCCGGTAAACCTTAAAATTTCGGACTCCAGCAGATAATGATTCGGTTTTTGGCTTGTTGTATTCAATTCGGTCTCCTGAATACAAATCTGCAATCAAAATGTGGCGCTCTAGCTTATTTTCGAAGATATGGGCCCCCAAAGTTCCAAAATGTCACCTCTTCAGTTCACATTTTCCACCATAAAAAGATCAAAAATCACCTTCGAACCTTTTTACAATCATAAGTAGCACTTTCTCGCGATAATATTCAATATTACAGTGAAAATTATCGAAAATATCGGAACACCATTTAACCTCAAATTACACTGAATTTCAATTCTTTTGAAGTGAAGTTTGGCATCGCCGCAATTTCAACTTTGGGGTAAATCAGGGGGGTGAAGCGACAGTAGGAAAAGTGGAAACAAGGACATACGTCCCCAACTAAGCTCGTTCTGTCCTTTGATTAGAAAAGGAGATGTAGGAAACGTATGTCGTAGATATGTTCAAATGGATGAATGACATAAATGACAGAACATTTATGGAATGACGAATGACATTGATAAATGAAATTGGCATAACTAAGCATAATTTCATAAATGTGTTTGTTGAAAAGTTATATGTGATATTTTCTAGACGGTTGCAATAATTGTTGTGATATTAATTAGTATTAATATGATCTCCATGTGAAGATAAGTTTTTTTTTGGTAATTTTAAAAAACTTTCCGGTCCAAATTTCCTATTCAGGATTCAGCTGATGCCGGGGATAAAATATTTCAACTCTTTTCAGGTGCTCTCTTCGTGATATAATGAAACTTTTTTTTCCAGAATTCAGATTATGCTAATGATATGATATTTTTGCAGGTGATTAGTTGGTGATTGAATGAGTTTTTTTCAGGTATTACATGATGTTGAAGATTAGGGCGCTAGGTGAGATCTGATGTTTATGTTTATACAAAGTTCAATTCTATAAATCTTATTGTCTCTAACGTTATATTAAATTAAGAAAATGGCTTTATTTTCATCTGCTTCATTGTACAAAGATGTTAAGTTTTCTTGCAAAAATTCCTATATCAGCAATTCACTTGTTGGTAATAAAAGATTTTTTCGCTTCCCTAAAGACCCTGTTACCCTCAAATCTTGGAAAGATATTTGTGAAATAAGTCCTAGCAAAAATATTACTAATTTTCGCTTGTGTGGTGATCATTTTTCAGCCTCTGATTTCAATGAAATGACCCTTAAGAGTCGTCTGAACAAAAAGGCTGTGCCTCAATCATCTGAGCTGATTCATTTACATAATGAACCTGACTATGTTGGTCAATTTCAACCCAAAAATTTATTTAGGAAATTTTGGGGAATTTATAGAAAAATATTCAGCGGATGTTCAAAATTTTGATGAGGATGAAAATTTGTCAGGAGATTTGTCTGATGATGTTGATAATATTTCCCAAAAAAACTTTGCTACACCTTATGTGGCGGGGTATATTTTGAGAAAACTAAAAACTGAATGCCATGAATGTCATAAAAGTTTAAATTCAGAAATTGTATCGAATGAACATTTATACGTCATGTTTAAAGAAAACGATGACACCAAAAGACTCAACTATGCCAGCCAAGAATTGATAAACTTCGTTGAATTAGTACATGAAAAATTTTATAATTTTCTTGCCAAAAACGGGAGTATTTTGGGTATTGAGGATAAATTTGTTCAGAAATATGGTGAGGAATTTTCAAAATTTAAATTTTGCCAAAAGCACAATGTCTACAAGGACATTTTACATATAAATTTGAAATTAGTCATTTACAAATACCTCAAAGATAATAATATTCAAAATAAAATAAATTCAAATAAGAGTAATTCAAGAAAACGTAAAATCTTTGAAGGCAGCAAAATTGTTTCAGACAAAAAAATTAAAACATGAGTCATCGGTTTCTTTATAAACTTTTCAAGATTTTTCTCCCATCCTTAATTATCCTATAGTTTGTTGACTGTGATATGGATTATAGCACGTGAATATTTTACTGAGTATTTTTTTTAGGAACGACAAGGGATATACACACAGTATATCAACATATCATGGTCTATCCCAGCAAGATTGATCAGCATTATTTATATTTGAAATATATTTCAATATTCATCTTCTATAATTTCATATGTGAAATTGATACTTTTTTCATTTTTCAGACTGTAATCATCTATATCGATGGAATCCACTTGATTATGTCTACCTATTGTGACTGGATGCTTTTTCCCCTACCTAGACAAAACAGTGTTATTGTGTTTCAGTGACGTGACAATTCTGATCGTAATAATAACTGAAAGACTGTCGTGAATAAGTGTTGACCCCATAAACATCCTTTTATCCATAACTCATGAACATCAAAGTGTAATTCTCATTTTATTGAATAATTGTTCTGGAATTTGGTAGATACACCCCAAAGAACTTGAAATAGTTGAAACCAAATTCCAAAAATGTAAGACCTGTGGTTGGTCAAAAATTTTGTTTGTTGTGTGTCATGGTTTTTGTTTTCTCTAGAAGCAAATTTTACTTATTTGTTTCAGAAAACTGCCACCTAAATTATAGTCACATTTGATAAGGTGTGAGACAAATATTTTCTTATTCATTCTACGACGGAATCTTTGAAATATATGAGAAATGTAATCAGTATTTATTCAAGAAATTCAGATTATTTTATGTTTAAGAAGTTTTTTCAACTACATTTTGTATAGTTTTTTGGCTGAGATATATTTTGGTTACCAATTTTGCACATGCAGATGTTCCACATGTAGGTGTGAAAAAAACGAGCATACTGAAGCCTATTTTATGATAATTATAAGTAAATATTTATGTACATATAACTTGTTGGAAAATATATTATAATTGCATGCAATTTTAACAATGATGTAAATAAAGAAATAATTGTTTATAATGCTTTGTTTCATTTTTGAAGCACGTTTCCTTTCGAATCATAATTGAGCTTAGAACACGGAATAATAAAAATCTTGAAGAATTCACGATATAAATATTTGCATCCTGCAATAATCAATATTGCCACAGAATATTTAAGCACAGAACACCATCAGAATTCTATCGTAAAATGACAATAATGACATATAATTCAGCAAGCGGACACCCCCTCGCACCATAATGGAATATTCCCAACTAGATTTTTGCAGGAGAAATGTCACAAATGTTGCCCACAGTTTACAAGGGAGGTAGCACTTCTTATATTTGATGTTCTGTGGGGTAAATTACAGAATCAGCTGATCGAAGCTGTCAAAGCGCATGCGATTAATACACGACCGCTATCCAAGGAATTGCGCCAATGCCAAACTTCACCATTAGTATGAGGAACATTTACCAAAATAAAGGTTAAATGGTCGTCAGATATTTTCGATTATTTTCAATGAAATAATGGATATTCCAGCGAGAAAGTGATACTAATGATTGTGTTAAAGTTCGAAGGTGATTTGTGATCATTAAAGGGAAGAGATGAAAGGTTTTTATGGTGGCAAATGTGAACTGAAGAGGTGACATTTTGGAACTTTGGGGGGCCATATCTTTGAAACTAAGTGAGAGCGCCAAGTTTTGATTGCAGATTTGAATTCAGGAGACCGAATTGAATATATTAAGCCAAAAACCGGATCAATATCTGCTGGAGTCCGAAATTTTAAGGTTTACCCAAAATCCATTTTATCCAAATATTGGAAGAACTCTTTGAACAACTAACACCGAAACACGAAAATTCAGTTCAATACTATTTCCAAATAACAAGCATGGAGCAAAAACTGCAGTAAACAAACACTTAACCCTAAAATGACAAAAATCTGTCATCGGAGTTGACGTTTCTGGTTTTGAAAGAATCCATTTTAGCGAACATCAAACTGATGACGTCATTACGAAAGATCTTTCAAAAAATTGCTTTCATTTTTCAACGCCAAAATTCAACTCTAATGTTAATGTTAGAGAGATATTGCAACGTTTGAATAGCGCAAGCGTTATGTTATTACGGTGCGATATATATAACGTTTTGGTGGTTAACGTGGATTTAACGGTCGTTCCAGAAGTAGACGTATTGCTACACGTTTTTGTTACCGTTACGTTAGTTATCAGTTTGTTTGGTTAGGTTATGTGAGACGTCAGATTTTTGTGTTACAAACTCACTTTTAAACTCCTAAAGCTTGATAATTTGCATTTCTGCATTAGTTTTTTGATTCTGGACAAAATGAAAATGGAATCGGAAGCGGTAATTTCACGTGGTGCTAATGCAGAAGAAGTGGAAATAAGATATATTACACAATATAATTGGCATGGTTCAAAGTATTTTTAATTTTCAACCCCTCATAATTCCGTAATTAATTCCGAAAAACATATTGACAAACAGCTTTTCTATGACAGTGATCGGAGCCAGAAGAGCCCGAAGCTTAACGATTCCTTCCGATATAAAATAGCGCAACGTAAATAGAGTACTAGCAGCACTCTATGGTTCAGCAAGGTGAAACGTCAAAATCAGCTGCTGGGGGGACAAACAAAGAGATTTCCCATAAGAGCTAATGTTAACGTTTGGTGTATTATATGAGTGGAAAAACATTTTGAGACTGTTTTTTTCAGTTAATTTTGATCATTGAACCTTTTTGAATACCTTCAGGTAAGAGAATAGTTTGCAAGGGTGATTTGAATAAAGATTTTTCCAGTTTAAATATACCCACTCCTGTTTGTTACATACATTGTTTTGTCTCCTTTTTCAGATTAAATTCAACTATGAAAGTTTTTTCAGCTGTGAGCTGTAGTCATCGGTCCAATAATGATAATCACATCCATTTTTTTAGATTTGTGTCGTTGAAAACTAAATAGAAGCAGGTAGAACCTGCCAAGGTTATCTCTACATGGGGATGACTTCCCCGATTCTAAAGGGAAAATTCTTTTATTTTCTGCATTATCTTTAGCAGGTAATGAACTAACAAAGTTACTTAACATATTTATGGATAAATATCATTTCAGGACAACCTTTACACAAACTTGGCATTGGAATGATATTCAAGATACAATAACAATTATAAGTTTATATAGTTACCATTAGCATGGCATTCTGAAATCATAAACAGAAAATAGATGGTAACAGAAGTAAAAAACACAACTGTCAACATTTTTGGCATTATTTTCTTGATGAGAATATGTCTTCCGACAGGAGGCTCACGTTGAATCTATAAATCCTAATATAATTCCAGTATTCTCTAGGAAGATCCTAGACCTTGAGAGTTTGTGAAAATACAGACCAATCATAGTAGGATTTTGCAATTTGGTGCAAGATTAATATCGGCAAAGTCTCAAACAATCAGTTAAGCCTCAGACTTTATTGAATGAAATTATTGACTACAGTTGCTTTTATTGTATCACAACCATTGTGAAAATAAATACATATTCATCTCATGTTATTATTCAAATATAAAACTCTCAACAACAAATTGTGTTTAATCAAAATTCACTACTTGAAGATGTGAAATCATCTATTCTCCTGGATAGTGTTAATCTCGAGCCTCCAAAGTTTGCCAACAACTTAAATTTCCCAGGCAAACAACCCAAACTCATAAAATGGACAATAATCTGCAGCAGCATAAAAAATGTCAGTTTACAATAACAATAACAAACTCTCTGTTTGTCCCCCCAGCGGCCATTTTGTGACGTCACCTGCTAGTGCTCTATAGTATCCTGTACATTCGTATTCTGTGGTTAGTACTGTCATTTGTCGAATAAGAAATAATGTCACTTTTACAGTTGCAAATTCAAGATTTCATAAGACGAATATTTATTTGTGAAAATATGCATCCAAAAACGTTTTTAATAAGTTAATCGTAAGTTTTAAACGATCTGGATGCATTAATTCGAACCAATGTGAAGTTGGCAGGTAGAGCTGGCAGGCAAAACTTCCGGAGATACCCGAACGGCCAGTGGCGTCGGAGAAGTCGAATGCTTCCGCGAATTCGATGAGATCCACTCAGTTTATGTTCAATATGATGGAAGTTATACCTCATCCGAACTGACGGAATATATCCAAACAATTTATTATTATTATTACCAGCGCTGTTCTCAATTATAATCAGATGTTTTCTCATGAAAGTAAGAGACATTTGTCATAGTTAAATACTTGCACTCGATTTGGAAAAGGACCCTTTCTAGTGTCGGACTGATCAAATTTTCATGAATTTTTTAGGTATTTTTGCCCACAGCAGCTGCGATAAAATGAATGCGGATGCCTTCTAATGTCTAAGGAAAATACGTTTTTCATAAAATAATGGCCTGCACTTGATTGGGAAAAAAATACCAGAGTCGGATCGAACGAATTTTCATGAATTTTTTTAGGTACTTTTGCCCTCAGCAGCTACGATGAAATAAATAAAGAAGCTTTTCAATGACTAAGAAGAACTCGTTTTCCATAAAATAATCGCTTGCACTTGATTGGGAAAAAAATAACAGAGCCGGATCGAACAAATTTTCATGATTTTTTTTAGGTACTTTTGCCCTCAGCAGCTACGATAAAATAAATATAGATACTTTTCAATAGCTAAGAAGAACTCGTTTTTCGTAAAATAATCGCTTGCACTTGATTGGGAAAAAAATACCAGAGTCGGATCTAACAAATTTTCATGAATTTTTTTAGGTACTTTTGCCCTCAGCAGCTACGATGAAATAAATACAAAAGCTTTTCAATGACTAAGAAGAACTTGTTTTCCATAAAATAATCGCTTGCACTTGATTGGGAAAAAAATAACAGAGCCGGATCGAACGAATTTTCATGAATTTTTTTAGGTACTTTTGCCCTCAGCAGCTACGATAAAATAAATACAGATACTTTTCAATAGCTAAGAAGAACTCGTTTTTCGTGAAATAATCGCTTGCACTTGATTGGGAAAAAAATACCAGAGTCGGATCGAACAAATTTTCATGAATTTTTTTAGGTACTTTTGCCCTCAGCAGCTGCGATAAAATAAATACAGATACTTTTCAATAGCTAAGAAGAACTCGTTTTTCGTAAAATAATCGCTTGCACTTGATTGGGAAAAAAATACCAGAGCCGGATCGATGAAATTTTCATGAATTTTTTTAGGTACTTTTGCCCTCAGCAGCTGTGATAAAAATAATAAAGATACTTTTCAATAGTTAAGAAGAACCCGTTTTTCATAAAATAATCGCTTGCACTTGATTGGGAAAAAAATACCAGAGTAGGATCTAACAAATTTTCATGAATTTTTTTAGGTACTTTTGCCCTCAGCAGCTACGATAAAATAAATACAGATACTTTTCAATAGCTAAGAAGAACTCGTTTTTCGTAAAATAATCGCTTGCACTTGATTGGGAAAAAAATACCAGAGCCGGATCGAACGAATTTTCATGAATTTTTTTAGGTACTTTTGCCCTCAACAGCTGCGATGAAATAGATTCAGATGGTTCTCAATAGCTAAAAAGAACTCGTTTTTCATAAAATAATCGCTTGCACTTGATTGGGAAAAAAATACCAGAGTCGGATCTAACAAATTTTCATGAATTTTTTTAGGTACTTTTGCCCTCAGCAGCTACGATAAAATAAATACAGAAGCTTTTCAATGACTAAGAAGAACCCGTTTTCCATAAAATAATCGCTTGCACTTGATTGGGAAAAAAATAACAGAGCCGGATCGAACAAATTTACATGAATTTTTTTAGGTACTTTTGCCCTCAGCAGCTACGATAAAATAAATACAGATACTTTTCAATAGCTAAGAAGAACTCGTTTTTCGTGAAATAATCGCTTGCACTTGATTGGGAAAAAAATACCAGAGCCGGATCGAACGAATTTTCATGAATTTTTTTAGGTACTTTTGCCCTCAACAGCTGCGATGAAATAGATACAGATGGTTCTCAATAGCTAAAAAGAACTCGTTTTTCATAAAATAATCGCTTGCACTTGATTGGGAAAAAAATACCAGAGTCGGATCTAACAAATTTTCATGAATTATTTTAGGTACTTTTGCCCTCAGCAGCTACGATAAAATATATACAGATACTTTTCAATAGCTAAGAAGAACTCGTTTTTCGTAAAATAATCGCTTGCACTTGATTGGGAAAAAAATACCAGAGTCGGATCTAACAAATTTTCATGAATTTTTTTAGGTACTTTTGCCCTCAGCAGCTACGATGAAATAAATACAGAAGCTTTTCAATGACTAAGAAGAACTCGTTTTTCATAAAATAATCGCTTGCACTTGATTGGGAAAAAAATAACAGAGCCGGATCGAACGAATTTTCATGAATTTTTTTAGGTACTTTTGCCCTCAGCAGCTGCGATAAAAAAAATAAAGATACTTTTCAATAGTTAAGAAGAACCCGTTTTTCATGAAATAATCGCTTGCACTTGATTGGGAAAAAAATACCAGAGTAGGATCTAACAAATTTTCATGAATATTTTTAGGTACTTTTGCCCTCAGCAGCTACGATAAAATAAATACAGATACTTTTCAATAGCTAAGAATAACTCGTTTTTCGTAAAATAATCGCTTGCACTTGATTGGGAAAAAAATACCAGAGCCGGATCGAACGAATTTTCATGAATTTTTTTAGGTACTTTTGCCCTCAACAGCTGCGATGAAATAGATTCAGATGGTTCTCAATAGCTAAAAAGAACTCGTTTTTCATAAAATAATCGCTTGCACTTGATTGGGAAAAAAATACCAGAGTCGGATCTAACAAATTTTCATGAATTTTTTTAGGTACTTTTGCCCTCAGCAGCTACGATAAAATAAATACAGAAGCTTTTCAATGACTAAGAAGAACCCGTTTTTCATAAAATAATCGCTTGCACTTGATTGGGAAAAAAATACCAGAGTAGGATCTAACAAATTTTCATGAATTTTTTTAGGTACTTTTGCCCTCAGCAGCTACGATAAAATATATACAGATACTTTTCAATAGCTAAGAAGAACTCATTTTTCGTAAAATAATCGCTTGCACTTGATTGGGAAAAAAATACCAGAGTCGGATCTAACAAATTTTCATGAATTTTTTTAGGTACTTTTGCCCTCAGCAGCTACGATGAAATAAATACAGAAGCTTTTCAATGACTAAGAAGAACTCGTTTTTCATAAAATAATCGCTTGCACTTGATTGGGAAAAAAATAACAGAGCCGGATCGAACGAATTTTCATGAATTCTTTTAGGTACTTTTGCCTTCAGCAGCTGTGATGAAATAAGAACAGATACTTTTCAATAGCTAGGAAGAACTCGTTTTTCATAAAATAATTCGCTGAAAAGCTTGGAGGATCAACCCCGAGTGACATACGATGTTTCTACAAAGTTTCAAGGATTTCCGTTCTGTACTTCCAAAGAAAAGCCCCGGACAACGGACGGCAAACGGACGGATTTTCTTTTATTCGTTAATTCAAATCTACATACTTCAAAACGTAAATTGTTAAATTTTCAGGGGGGTGAGAATTTTTTTCTTGTTGGCCGATCACTAAGGTTAATTATTTGATTTTATGAAATAATAAACCAAAAACAGTGATAGGAAAAAAATAATGTTCATTTCTTTTTCAATCGAAAAAATGTAAATGTTTCCTCTCCTCTACAGTAATCCGCTGATTATATTTCTAGTGTGAATTGGACTTGATTAATTGTGGTTGCTTTTTTGGTACATTGTTCTGTTTGCAACCTAAATATACAATAAATAAATAAAATAAATAAATAGGAACAAATTTTTGGTCATTCATTCATCGCTTTAGAGCTGTTTAATTAAACTGAAAATATAATTTGATAATAGTAAATTATAATACCGTCAAATATATCTCCACGTATGTTTTTTTCTCGAATGTATTGAATAAATACGGATTTACTGTTTTGGTGAACTGGTTGGGTTTCATTTCCTTCTCACAGAGGTCAAATATTTCTGAAGTTTCAAAATCACCAGAAAAATTATTCTAGTTCTTCAAAAGTTACTGGAGAAATTTCTTTATATTTCAAATATACAAAGGTCTGTCCAACTTCTCTTCGAAATCCCACCATTTCAGTGTAACGGCAGAGTTTAAATGAAATGAATCCGTTATATTTTTTTCATATAATACTCCTTGTGATATTTTAACAAGTAAACGGGATGCTAATAATTTGCCACCATAAAATGTAAAATGTGGTAACGATTGGAGAGAACCCAAAACAACTCCTAGACAACAGGTAGGTACAAGATATTGCCGACAAAGAAATTATTGAATTGATGAATGAAGACGATAGATCCGCTATACAAGAAAAATCTACATGTGCGATAGCTCTGCGATATCAACTTTCAATTGATTCATTGATTGTATGTAAGGGAAATGAGGAATCAAGCACCTCCATTTATAATTACGCGCTTGTTCTGGGAAACAACGCTTTATCGTTTCGTCACAATGTCAGTAATTTTCGAATTTTGAGAGGAAATTGGTCTCTAACGACTAGGTTAGACTCACTGATGGAGAATCCGTGGTCAAATTTGATGAAATTATATGAAATTTTTAGGTTAATTCCTCGATATCTAATGAAGTACTGATTCTATCAGCTTGAAACTACGTTATTACTTCTTGAATACCAACGAGCAACTTAATGCAGTTGTTAGAAAATTTTTAAAAATGTTCATTCGAAAATTTCTGAAACTTTTCTTGAAAAGTTTTTTTTCTCAGAAAGTGTTGAACAGATATCAACTCAATTTGGCACAGACCTTAGAATCAGTATTCAACAACGACGTCCAAAATTTCAATTCGATACGATATTCACTTTTGTTGTTTGAAATTTTTAGGTTATTTGCTCAATATCTCAAGAAGTAGAGATGCGATCTGATCAATACTTTGTAACTATTTGAAGAATATCGACGCGCAACTTGTGCGGATCCATTCATTGAAAAGTTTTGAAAATATTGTTTCTCGAAAATTATTCACATCTTAATCGAAAAAATGAAGGTTTTTGAAATTAGTATTCCACAACAGTTTTCAAATTTAAATTTGATCTCATGTTTATTTCCGGAAATATTTCAGAAGAGTATGTAAAATTTCGTTGTTATTTGAAATTTCAGAATATTTCCTCAATATCTCGATAACTTCTGACGCGGTCAGATCAAAACATAGGAAATACCTTGAAGCATTGAGTATTAAATACTCAATGCTTGAAGTCAATATTCCAAAACAGTGCTTCGAATTTCAGTATGATCCGTAATTCATTTTCGGAGATATTGAAATATTGAAGTTATTTCCTAAATATCTCAAGATTAACAGAAGCGATCAGATTTAAACTATGTAGTGATTTGAAGAATACCAACGCACGACTTAATACAAAATTGCGTGAAGACTTCGAAAAGTTATTCGAAAATAAAAAGAATTTTTGTTGAAAAAAAAATTTGTTGAAGGAATTTTTCCATCAGAGTTCAATGAAATTGGGGAATTTCAGTTTGATCCGATATTCATCTTCGGAGATATTAGGAAAAAATGTGTCATATATATATATATATATATATATATATAGACTCATTAACCGCCTTTGGGAAGCCCAAAAACGCATACTTCACTGCTTATCGGAAGCCCGGTCCGCCTTTCGGAAGCCCGACTCCGGGCTTCCCAAAACTTTCGTGTATAAATTCGTGTGGAGACTCCCCACACTTCAGGGATCATAATATCAAATTTTAGCCCGGGCACCAAATTGACTATACACACAGCAAAACATACGCGATCGGGTTCGCGAAACGGTTGTGCAGAGAGCGCTTCGATCAATCTGTGTAAAAATTATATACTTTCTCGAGATTACCCTGATTTTACTAGTCCCGCAGAGTTTCATCTGCGTATGGGAGGCCCGCCGATTTGGCATCACCGCAGATGATAATTCAGCTTTCGATATTCATTCTTCAGCATTTTCTCCTGCCGTTCGAGTTATATGGATTCAAGAGATATACATTAGAATGCAAATCCCATACCCAAGGCGTATAGATTTTAATGAGCTGTATTCAGTGTGTTTGATATTATAATATATGAAAGAAAATGAACCTTCTCACACCTGATTCATCATTATTTTAGAATGAAGCACGAACAGAGTTGAATATAAGGAACGAATTGCTATTTTTCTGGGAATGTTTTGAGGAATATTGTGCTGCGATTTTGTCGGGATGCGATAATTTGTCGAATTTGAGCCAAGAAATTGATTCCAGCTATATATTTTTGAAAATGTTGAGAAAATTGAATTTCACATGTGTTTGTATCTCCAAAATCATTAAAATAATGTGAATAAAGTATCGAATGCAGGAAATATTTACAATAAGAATTTTATTCAACGGCAAGATCACAAATTCAATCGAATTGAAATCTAGTTATTGATTGTGGAAAAATTATTAAGGCAAGATTTCGTTGGGATGTGACAACTATTTCTCGAGATATTTGAATTTTCTAAAAATATATAAGTGGCACCATCCCCAAGAAATTCTTCGAAATATTCTATGTGTTTCGAATTTAAATATTCCTTTTGAGTTTTGATCAGATCAACAAGGTAAGTAAACACATGCAGAATTCCGTGAGGATGTTATCACCTGAAGGATCGAACGGAAAAAATTAGTGCGTCTGATATTTTATTTTCTTGTTCATAAAAGAGGGGAAATTTTTTGAGGGAACATTACCTCCATCATTTCACCGAAATGTCCATCAATACTCAATTCTATGTCAAAAAGGTATTGAAGAATTAGGTTGAAAAGGCCTATGAAGAATTTGTGGTCAGATTCATTAAGGTCCAAGGCTTGGAATTTCAACTGAGTCTTATGCTCGCAATGTGCCAGATTAATTTTTCTATCGGCATAATCAGTAATTCCTAGTGGAAGCCATCTGAAATGTTGTTTTCTCGATACATGCTAATTCGATCAAAACAAATTAATGAGAGTGTCAAATTAATTCATTGTGGCAAATTAACTCCAATATTGTTGTTTCAATTTTCGATGTGTTTAGATTTATGTATTGAAGCTAATGAATTCATCGGCATTATTATTATTTTTTCTGACCGCCCTTTGTCATGACAAATTCCTACCGGAGCAATCTCACATCTCAGAAACTAATAGGATAAGCGGCGTATGAAAAAGTAACGGCGAAGTGCATTAGTTGCCAAAATATATGAAATTAATACTAGACCTGGAAGTCAATATTTGACAACATTGTATTAAATTTCAGCTATATCCGATATTTATTTTCAGAGATATTAGGAAACATTATGTCAAATTCCGTTGTTATTTCCCCATTATCGTTGTTATTACCTCAAAAAATATCGCTTTGGCAGTAAATTTGAATAATAGTATAAAGGGACCTGACCTTACTTCAGTGCTTTTCTTGAATTCACTTTTTGCTTTCCTTTCAAAAAAACTCACAGAAAAGAATCATTAGAATTGGATTAAAATAGAAGTATTTCCAGAATGGAGAAAATTCCTCGAAATTATTTCGATGTAGGTAAAATCAATCATTATGAAAAATCTCATCCAACCGTTTTCATCGTTCCTTTATGTATGAAAATTTTTGAAACGAATGAAGAATATTTCGCGCCACGAACTGCAAAACTATTGCTCGCGCAAGTTGTAAAATGTTTAAATTTTTGTCTGGAAGTTTCCTTCGGTGATTGAAACTATTAAGGTTTTATTGTGTTGTTCAAAATAAGTCTAATCGAGTATTGGTCAAGTGAAAATATGGTAATTTAGGACGAATGTATTTTTGATTTTCCTTCGAATAATAATAATCGGCAGGATTCATATCTGGTGGCCTAGGTATGCGCTTCATCTCGCCTATCTACATATTTGGAAAGATCTGATACACAAAGTATCATTTACATTTTGCGAAAAACCTACATATCGCTGGTAAGCCGTCTTTGTGAGGTCTGTGGCCTTATCAATCGATTTTTATGAAGTGAACACCAGACTTTTATTAGAAATCTGTAAGGGATTTTCGTATACGGCTGAATGTGGATTTTACCCAGCCTACTTATGGTCAGGAACTTTTTGGATTAGAAATTACCAAATATTTGGGTGGACCGCATACCTGTACCTCTAGTTCACCAGATTTCAATCCTGTCAATCATTTTATCTGGAATATTTTTATGTTTACTGTATTCTTTTGAGACAGGAAATGACAGGTTAGGATAGTGGAGTCGCCTACGATGAAACATGTAAAAATTAGGACATGAAAAACGTGTCACTTTGAAAGATTTTCTGTAATCATTTTTGAAATTTTCATTCGTAAATTCATTCAATTGATCATTGAATTGAATTGATTTGAAACTTTCAGGGTAGGTTGCATTTTGAAATGCGACGATTGAATTCGGTAATGGGCAAAATCAGCCAAACGATTTCTTAGTAGAAGTTTTGACGTCATTTGAGTGATAATTCGGGAACAATTGAATCGAAACTTGCCAAATAGTGGGAGTATAGCAACGTGCAAATTTCCGCAAAATTTTGTTGAGGTTAATAACTTCAGTATAATTTCAAAAAATATTTTTTCGAAATTTTTTTCGAAAAAAAAAAATGTTCGCGAACTGATCTTCACATTTACTTTGAGCTCCATATTTGACAGTAGTGTACAAAATTCCAATTCGGTACGGCTATCAATTTTGGGATATTGGGAAAAAATATGTAAGATTTCTTGGTTTTATTCTCGATATCGTTGTTTTTTTCGGCATAAGTCGAAAAATACTGATTCAATCGAAATGAAACTTCGGAGCTAGTTTGAAGATACTGAAAGACCGCTTTGTGCAGAGCTTTGTGATGATCCAGTCAGAAAAAATTCAAAAAAAACTCAAATGCCTTTTTCAAATTTTCAATATTCCGTGATCTTCTTATTATATTATCCACATTAGTTTTTGTATGAACCTTCGAACCATCATTCTTCAATGACGTAATGGGTTTCAATTCGATTTAATCTGCATTTTTCGGGATATTGGAAAAATTAAAGTTTCAATGAGTATATCTGCGAAATTATTCGGTGGATTTTACCCATTCACGAATTCAGCCTTCGTAATTATGGTCCAAACTTTCTGTATAAATATCGAGTATGTTTCTTTCGGAAGTTATTGTGTTTGCGGTCGTCCGTTATTTGTAGAGTAGGTTTGGTGCTTAATTACGAAGGTGAATCGTTAAAATCCGTCCAATGATTCCGTACATATACCTATTCAAAATTGTATTTCGTCAATGTTTCCAAAAATACAGATTAAATCGAATTGAAACCCAGTACGAAAAAAAAACTTAGAAGAACACTGCCGTGAAGGCAGCAACTTTTGCGCGCATGTTCAATGTAGATGACCGCTTCAGCAACGAATTTGAACGTGCGCGCAAAAGCTGCTGCCTTCACGGCAGTGCTTTTTGAAATTTTTTTCTGATAAATTACTGGATTTCAATTCGATCATATCTGTATTTTTGGACATATTGTAAAAATAAAATTTTGAATGGGTATATCTACGGAATCATTGGGCGGATTTTACCCATTCACGAATTCGACCTTCGTAATTAAGCCCCAAACCTACTCTACAAATATCGAGTTTCTAAGTCGTTTCTTCCGGAAGTTATTGTGTTTACGGTCAGCCTAACGGCCGACTGCGTAAACACAATAACTTCCGAAAGAAACAACTTAGAAACTCGATATTTGTAGAGAAGGTTTGGACCTTAATTACGAAGGCCGAATTCGTGAATGGGTAAAATCCACCCAATGATTCCGTAGATATACCCAATCAAAATTTTATTTTTCCAATATTTCCAAAAATAGAGATCAGATCGAATTGAAATCCAGTACTTCATCGAAAATAACAGTTCGAAGTTTCATACAGAATTTAATGAGGATGATATGATGAGAAAATCATAGAAATTTTTTTTTTCAAATTGTTCTAATAACACGATTATCACGAAATTTTGCATAAAGTTGTCTTTCAGAGTCTTAAAACTAGCTGTGAAGTTTAATCAGGACTGAATCAGTATTTCTCGAGTTATATCGAAAAAATCAACGATATCGAGAAGAAAACCTCGAAATTTGACATATTTTTTCCCGATATCTCTAAAACTTATGATCGTATCAAACTGAAATTTGGTACTTTGCTGTGAAATTAGAAGGCCAAAGCGTGAGTATAATTTTTCTTGGATATGATAAATGGTTTCCGAAAAAAAAATTTCGAAAAAAATTTTTTTTAAAAATTACCAACAATATAATCCTGACAAAATTAGGCTCAAAGTTGCGCGTCGTTGTACTTCACCTAACCGCCAAGTTTGAATCCAATCGCTCCAGTAGTTTCTGAAATAAAAAATAAATAACTTCAAAACTTCAAATGCCTATAACTCCGAAACTATTCGATCGATTTGGCCCATTAACGAACTTAACCGCGGCATTCCAATGCGCGATCTACCCTGGAAGTTTCAAGTTGCTAGCTCACTTCGTTCGACAGTTATCGTGTCTACGGCCGGCCGGCTGGCCGGCCGGCCGGACAGAATCGATTTTGACACCGGATTCGTCATCAGTGAGTCCAACCGAGTCGATTGAGACCATTTTCGGCTCAATCATCCAAAATTACAGACATTTGATCAAAACGATAGCACACTGTTCCTCTAGAACATGCGCGCAAAAATAAATAACTCAGCCGCGGCATTCCAATGCGCAACCTACCCTGAAAGTTTCAAGTTGCTAGCTCACTCCGTTCGACAGTTTTCGGGTCCACTGCCGGCCGGGCGGACGGACAGAATCGATTTTGACACCGGATGTATTATCAGTTATTCCAATCAAGTCGTTTGAAACCATTCTCGGCTCAAAATTCGAAAATTATAATACAAAAATTTGAGCAAAACGAAAGCACGCTGTTCCTCTAGAATATGCGCGCAAAAATAGCACAAATGCTAACTGATAAGTCTCAATTCGATCAGAAATATTATTGGAAAGGAATAACAAATATCAGCCGAGAATCAAATCTGAATTTTTGCAAATGTACATACCATTGATATTTCATTTTCACAATAATCCCGATAAATTATCCAATTCCTGCAATGTTCGAATTAAATTTGTTCGTTGTTTTCTGAAAGGCAAAATATTTGAAATTTATTTCAAGTGATACCCTCGCGAAAATTTGGACGATAGCGCGCTTTGACATTTCATACCTTATCGATTAGTTTCGTTTCAATCGAATCATTAGTTTTCGAGATATTGAAATATTTCAGAGAGTCCCTGAGTAGATTATCTACATTGAAAGTATCTAAATGTATGAAAATATTGTGAAACTATCGGACTATAATGAATAGTAAAGCCCCAAAATCGTTATCGGAATAAATATGCGTAATGACACCGCAGAATGTATCACACGGCCAAGGTAGTATATAAATCGATGAAAATCATAAAAACCACCTGAGCTGAGCCCTTGAGTTACTGGCAACACTGCTGGGCCTCGCATAATCCTACCTGCGACCACATTATACACCAAGGGCATCATATCAACCGCCAAACGTGCAGGGGTTCCAAAAATGTAAAAAATATGTCCACTTTTGTATAAAGATAGAAAATTACCCCTCTGCAGATGCTGATTAAGATTGAATGGATCTGAATGTTTTCACGAAAAATACACTCTCCTAAACCAATTACGAAGGGCGGGCCTCCGGTTGCCTGTGAAACGTACCGGGCTTGGCATAATGTGGTTAATGAGTATATATATATATATATATATATATTATTCAAAAAGAATAACGGGATCATTGGAAATGAAGGGCTGGTAATTTTTGTTTACTTCATTTATTCATCGTCAACGTTTCGGATCTTCACAGATCCTTCATCAGGACTCTAAAAACATATTCAGCATTACAATTGATCTTAAAACTATGAGCAACATTGCTTACCGAATAGTTGAGGTTGTTATTGAAACTGTCAACTCGCGAATCAAAAAAAGAATCCAAACTTCTACTCTGAGATATACACCTCAGCATGAATTTTGAGTGATTTAGAAACATACAAAACAATTAATCAATCTTTTTCTTCAATCTACGCCTAAAATTTCTCTCTCAATGACAAAAACCAAATGACAGGAAAGACATGACACTGACAGAACACAGAAATAAAATAGTACAATTTTTACATCATTGTTCTTCTTCTTCATTGAGTGATCTTATCATAATCATAGGAAATCAAGTAGCTGTAAATATTACTCATCCCATCTATATCTCTTCTAGAGTTCATGGTATTTTTTAATTTTTTAATATGAAACATTTCAAGAAACGATCTTTTGTTTAAATTTTTTTCGAATTCGAGTACCTCTGTCGAGTCCCATCCCATAATATGGTTGGTCCTGCGGCAATGTTCAGCCAAGGCACAAACCTTGCTTGTATTCTTTATATCACTTCTATGTTGAGAAATCCGTTTCTTCAGTTGTTGTGATGTCTGACCGATATATCTCAGAGTAGAAGTTTGGATTCTTGTTTTGATTCTCGAGTTGACAGTTTCAATAACAACCTCAACTATTCGGTAAGCAATGTTGCTCATAGTTTTAAGATCAATTGTAATGCTGAATATGTTTTTAGAGTCCTGATGAAGGATCTGTGAAGATCCGAAACGTTGACGATGAATAAATGAAGTAAACAAAAATTACCAGCCCTTCATTTCCAATGATCCCGTTATTCTTTTTGAATTTATGTTTTTGGAGTTAACTGTTTAGTGAATATATATATAATTGTTATTCACATATGAGTATCTCAAAAAATACTGAAATAATGAAATTTCAAATGGATATATCTGCGGAATCTTAGGATAATTTACCAATTCGCGAATTCAGATTTCGTGATCGAACCGCGTTCAACAAATATCAAGTCTCCAATAATGGATTGTCATGTTACAGTTGATGGCAGTAAGGCTGACCCTAACTATAATAAAAAACGACTGAGAGACTCGATATTTTCATAGCAGGTTTAGGCCTTGATTAAGAAGTTGAACTTCGTGAAAACTTATGATTTCGTAGATATATCCATTCGAAATTTTATTTTCTCAATATTACCAATAATGTAGATATAATAGAATCGAAATTCTGCACTTGGTTGAAAAATGACGGGTAAAGGTTCATGCAAAATGTCTTGAGAAAAAAGCTACGAATGTGAACAACCGCGTCAGTGCTTTCCTAGGTTTTTAAACTTATTTTCGAATGCGAAAGCTTTGCGATATCAACTTTCAATTAATTATATGTCAAGGAAATTGGGAATGAAAAATCTCCATTTATATTTACTAAATTTTTTTATAAAAGAATGAGATAGTTTTCGATATGGCTTTTAATTATTTTGACAATAAACGTATGTGAATACCTCATATCTCTCATTTTGTGTTTGCTAAAACTGAAATTTTAGTGAAATACCTACGTAGAGCTAGAATCCCGTTAATTGGTTTTCAAGTAGGTAGTGTTAAATTAGTGCTGAATTAATAATATTAATTTTAATTTATCCAATGACATATCTGTTAAAAGGTTGTCAATTAGCTTGACGTGAAGCTAGTAGAACGCAGGTTTTCTCAGTTTGCAAAAGGGTGCAGAATTTAAAAATAAGATACAAAATAAGTGTTCAACTTAAGAAAATTATTCTATAAGTGCGAAGCAAGTTCCGAATCAGAAAGAATGAATTTATTTACAAATATTCGATTAATTATAATGAGGTACAAAATTGGTGTTGAATTGGAAAAAGTATTCCAAGGGTGTAAAATAAGTTTCGAATTAGGGGTTGAATTAATTAATTTCTCAATATTCAATTTATATATATCACCATACGGATTTTCCATCGACCCCTGATGTAAATCTTCGAAATCGGAAAAGCGTGAATTTTCAAAACTAGTCATAGTGTTAAATTGGGGCTTGTTTGTGACATGTTTATTTTTTCAATGACATTTCCCCAGCTTTACTTGGTCTACAGAAGGGTGCAAAATGTAGAAATAGGGACTGAATTAGTGTTTAAATAGCTCAGAATTATTGTCATGAAATTTTCGAAAAATCGAAGGTGGTTCTGCTAGCTTCTACGAGGTCAGTCTGCTATACATGGGTAAAGAAACCACGTTTTTTACAAAATAATCGCTTGCACTTGCTTGGAATAATTTTTTTGTTACTTTTGCACACCATTTTTTTACCTACCTTGAACGAACGTGATCGATTCTCGAAGTTCTACAGTTCTAGCTAAAAACTTCGTCAGTTATTTTGGAAATCCCACACTTCTATTAGGGTTTTATTACTCTTCTTCTCAATGTGGCACTGAGATCGGAATAAATTGCGTCTGAGGAACCCGGTCCAATGTTTATAACTTCCCCCATTTGAAGTGAAAAAGCACAAAAAGCTATATATTTCCGAAATAAGAATAATCTTTCAGTCTTTAGAATCATTTCTACGTATACGTATCTATGATTTCTGTTCCCGACTACTTTGTGTCTACAAAAGTGATAACTGAGGGTGAGAGTATCAAATATTAATTAATTCATTGCATAAATTGAATATTGTAAGATATAGACGGTACTTTTCAGAACCTATTCTTTCAGTATATATTTCAACGATTATTTGTATATCTAAGTAGTTATGGGTGGCAAAGGTGGCCAAGTAAAGAATATAGCATTGCTTAAACGAATTGCAAAGGTTATATTACTATTCGATCCTAATTGTACATTTAATTAACTTATGGAGTTGAAGCCAGATCATCAGATTTTTGTTCATGTATGTCGAAATTTGAGAAAATCTCTTTTGAGATATCCAAGTCAAGTATATCGTAGCATACATAGAACAGCAATGAAATTTGAATCGATTTTTTCATTAATTGTTAGGGAAATTGAAATTGCAAATGATAAAATTGAAATACCAGGTGATATGGATTATTTCAAAATTGATTGTGCCGATTACCATAACAAGGATGAATCTTGTCATATACAGGCTGATTCGGGTACTGATCACATAAACAACACGGCGAGTGCAATGGATATTTGGTTACATGCCATCAATTCGATTCCTTCTCAGAATGTTAATTTTTTGTGTTCCACGCCCGCAAACAATAATTTTGTTCCTGATAGTGAAGCGAGTTTTCGGATTAGTGTCATTGAAATGGACAGTAAAAAAGATGAAACGTTTCAACAAAATTCAGATGAGAAACCAATAGATTTTTTCAATGAAATTATCGAGGTTAAAGTTCCCGAGCGGCATAATCGTGATAACGTAGAAAATCCGCCATTGGAGAAAAAAGTTGATATAACCCCCGAAAGTTTTAATATTCCGAAAAATTTCAAATTGTCGAATCCAAACAATAATACACCGATTCCAACAAACGCTGTTAATGTTGAACAATTACCGACAGACGTATACAAGAATTGTACAATTTAAGAAGGATCTTTTCAGATGAAGTGTGATATAATTGCTCATATAATAAAGGACAATCGACTAGTTAGTGGATTTTATAGTACATATTTTCGAAATCGTATCGCTAAATATGTTAATAATGTTTGCACCATTATTATGAAATATACAACATATCGGAAAGATGGAACAATCATAATTTTCGCGATGTGTAAAAATAACGACTACAAGTGCAAAAAATTTAAAATTTTGATAAAGGACAGAAATGTTAACGTTTACACAAATTCAATTAATTTTTGTCATCCGGATAAAATAACGATGCATGTAAAGGGTATCGAACGAGAACAGGTGAAAAGTCAGGTTCTTCACAAGAAGCCATCAGCATACAAAAGAAAATCAATTTTGAAAGCGAATACGAAAATCGTAGAATTAGGAAATTTGCAGGGAATCAAATCAGATTGTACCATAAGAAAGATAAAATCGGAAGCAGAATCACATTGGGATAGAAGTGATGATGACTTCTTAGATGTGTGCCAATTTCAGAGGGTGCACGATGAATACGTGAAGGAAGTGTCAATACCGTTTAATGTAAAAATATTTAGTAAGGAGCAGTTTGAAGTGCTAAATAGAAGTGGAACTTTGTCAATTATTTATTTCGACGCTACAGGCGGAATTGTCCGAAAGCCAACAAAGGAAACGAAAAGGATATATTTATATTGCGCCGTGTTACCTATTTCTACCAGGTCGAATATTCCCCATATTTGAAATGATTTCGGAGTCACATTATACAAAAACGATATATTTAATGTTCATTAATTTCAGAATTTTTTGTGAGGAACAAAATAGATGGCCCATTTTTGGATCTTTTGTCACAGATTTCAGCTTCGCGAACATACATGCCATTGTAAACGCTTGTAATAAATGCGAATTGTTGGATTATTTAAAATTAACTCTTGATATTGTGACCGGGAAGCTCCAGTTTCCAAACGATTTCATAACTGTACATTTATGTTGTGCCCATCTCATAAAAAATTTCAGTAAAGATATAAACGAGTGTTTTGCGGATAACGAAGTCCGGGGAATTTATAAAGACATGATGGCGTCCGTAATAAACATGGAATCTTTAACCAATATTGAAGAATGGTTTCAAAACGTGGCAGTGCTCGTTCTGAGCCCGGTTTACAATGACACTTTGCAAAAGTGTTTTCGAACATTGTTGAACCTGACGGATGGTGAAAATTTGAAAAGGATAGATAATGATTTTCGGGAATGTAATGTTATTGGCGAAGAAGAATCTGACGATAACGAAAAATTTTTAGGAATACATAAAAAAAGTGCTTTCTATGTGTATTTCAAAAAAATTGCAGAAAAAGTTAACAACACTTTTACTTTTTCATCATATGAGGGGCAAGTTAATAAATACAGCAGTAAAAAATTTTTAGACATTATTTTATTGAAATATCTCCCATTTTGTCCGCTCTGGACGAGAATTATATTGAAGGAGAGGACCGATTACCGTCATGTCAGTAATTCTTATGTCGATAATTACTTTGGTAATCTCAAAAAGAATATTTTGGATTCTAATAAAAATTTAAAATGTACTCGATATTTGAGAAAAAGTAGGGAGAATGTCCTCGCACTATATAATGAATTCATTTTAGAGATTCCAAAATCCCGTCTCACTAAAAAAGGTAAGAAAATATTTGACCCCTCTGACAAGCATACCGCCCAAGAAACATGGCAAAAAAAATAAATGTTGCTCCGAGTACTCACTTTTCGGGAAACTATCTAAAAAAGGTAGCATCCGTGAATACAACTCGAAAGGACGCTGATAAAATATATTCTGAAATCAGAGCTACGCCGAATAACAACAAAATGGTCGAAAAAAAGTCAAATGAAAATTCGGTAGAAATTGTGGACGTGGACGAAGTGAAAGAGGAGAAATGTGTATACTGCGGATACGGGCGGCTTAATGCAACGGCTGATTGGATTGCTTGCGACGCTTGTCATCGTTGGATACATAAAAATTGTGATCCATCTTTCGGTGACAAAACGTATAGCGGTTCGTTTCTTTGTGATAATTGTTCTTCTGAGAAACAATCGAATGAACGTTATGAATGCATGTATTGTGGTAGCGGTGATTTGGATCATACAGTAGCGTGGGTAGCATGCGATAGATGTAACGGATGGATTCATCAAATATGCGACACTAAACATCAGTCCTATAGCGGTAATTTTTACTGTGATAAATGCGCGGATTACGAAAGTTACAGATCTCGTTGTGAAAAGGCCTTGATGAAACTAAACGAAGAAAGCTTGCGAAAAGATTTGATTGAAATGAAAACTCGACTTCAAAGAGAATCCCCTATGTGGTTTGAAGAAAGAAGAAAGCGATTGACTGCGTCAAATTTCGGTCAGATTTGTAAAACGAAGAATTCAAAATCAAAAATTAATTTAGCAAAAACACTTTCATTGAGGAAAAATTTCACAAATGAAGCGATAAAACACGGCATCGAATTGGAAAAACGAGCACTCGTACAATTTCTTAGCGAAACGAATTATAAATATGAAGAAAGTGGCCTCGTGATCCATAAAGATTATTCTTTCATTGCAGGTTCGCCCGACGGGCTTTTAAATGGTGACGGAATAATCGAAATCAAATGTCCCTACAAAGTACGCGATTGCGAAAAAAAGGAAACCCTTGAAAAACTTGAATACATTGATAAAAGCGGGAAATTAAAGATAAATTCTAATTATTATTATCAAATTCAGGGATTATTAGAAATAACGAACAGGAAATGGTGTTCATTCGTTGTTTATACATTTAAGGGTATTCAAATGAATCAAAAAATCGAAAGAAATTCTGAATTTTTTCAATATAATATATTACCGGGATTAAAAGAATTTTTCTACTTTTATTATCTTCCTTCCTTACTAAATCTAGAAACTATTGACAACTTACGTAGATGGAGACCCATAAATGATTTGATATTTTTAACAAATGGATTAGTAAACGACATAAATTATTATAAAAAATGTAACAGAGATTATATAGTAGCGGTGTTTGGGGGTTTAGATTGCTTCAATGAGATAAATATATCGGATTTTCTGTCGCTGGATGATAAAATGTGGATAACGAATTTTGTTATTGATATTACTTTGAATTTAATGAATTTGGAGGGTAAATTTCAAATAATTCCACAGGAGGTTTCTAATGTTCTTTTTGATCCAGATTTGATAACAGAATCATTCGTGAAAAAAATAAATATACAAAAACAATATCTCGCCTTACCGTTGATAATCAATGTAAATCACTTTTGTCTAGCTATAGTAAATTTCGAGAAATTATTATAACATTCTCTTTTCTAGATCCATTTCATTCCGACATAAAAAACACTAATTTTTACATGAATAAATTTTGTCAATTTATCGACTTTTATAATCACGTGAAAAATGATGATCCTTTGAATACAAACTTAGTCGGACTACTTTTTAAACACGCGAGGCAAAGAGATTCTTATAACTGTGGTATGTATTGTATTAGATATTTTGACTGTCTGGCAAATAAACGTGAAATATCAACGGCTATCGATATGAAAGAATATAGAAAATATGTAAAAACCCTCATCCTTAATAGATCGGATAATATACGGAATTCATGTCTTATATGCCGAAGAACAGTTACACCGAATGAATCAGTTTCTTGCGCCTATTGTAAACGATACATTCATTCAGAGTGTCTATCTATTGGACATGATTCGTTTATATATGACGGTATTTGTCAAGTTTGTGTTCAGAATTAACATTCATAACATTTTTTGAAAGTTCAGGCTAGACGGTTCTATAAATATTTGCAAGCGTTTTTTGTGAACTGTCATTTGGGATGATAGGGCTACTGGCGAACCACCCATAAAAAAGGTAACGCACCCAATGTCAGATATCGAATGTGCGATGCCTTGAACTTGACTGAAAGAGGTATATCCCTTTCGATAGTAGATAGAATGCCCACTTCTGACTATGCAATACCTCCTGGGTGGGTGTGGAAATTTGCATACAAAAATACCAATCAAAATTTGCTCAAAATTTCCCAATCGAATGCTAGTGATTATTTTATGAAAAAAGAGTTCTCCTTTGCCATTAGAAAGCATCTTTATTTATTTCATCGCAGCTGCTGAGGGCAAAAGTACCTAAAAAAATTCATGAAAATTCGTTCGATCCGACTCTGGTATTTTTTTCCCAATCAAGTGCAAGCGATTATTTTACGAAAAACGAGTTCTTCTTAGCTATTGAAAAGTATCTGTATCTATTTTATCGCAGCTGCTGAGGGCAAAAGTATCTAAAAAAATTCATGAAAATTCGTTCGATCCGGCTCTGTTATTTTTTTCCCAATCAAGTGCAAGCGATTATTTTATGGAAAACGAGTTCTTCTTAGTCATTGAAAAGCTTCTGTATTTATTTCATCGTAGCTGCTGAGGGCAAAAGTACCTAAAAAAATTCCTGAAAATTTGTTAGATCCGACTCTGGTACTTTTTTCCCAATCAAGTGCAAGCGATTATTTTATGAAAAACGAGTTCTTCTTAGCTATTGAAAAGTATCTGTATTTATTTTATTGTAGCTGCTGAGGGCAAAAGTACCTAAAAAAATTCATGAAAATTTGTTCGATCCGGCTCTGGTATTTTTTTCCCAATCAAGTGCAAGCGATTATTTTACGAAAAACGAGTTCTTCTTAGCTATTGAAAAGTATCTGTATTTATTTTATCGCAGCTGCTGAGGGCAAAAGTACCTAAAAAAATTCATGAAAATTTGTTCGATCCGGCTCTGGTATTTTTTTCCCAATCAAGTGCAAACGATTATTTTACGAAAAACGAGTTCTTCTTAGCTATTGAAAAGTATCTGTATTTATTTTATCGTAGCTGCTGAGGGCAAAAGTACCTAAAAAAATTCATGAAAATTTGTTAGATCCGACTCTGGTATTTTTTTCCCAGTCAAGTGCAAGCGATTATTTTACGAAAAACGAGTTCTTCTTAGCTATTGAAAAGTATCTGTGTATATTTTATCGCAGCTGCTGAGGGCAAAAGTACCTAAAAAAATTCATGAAAATTTGTTCGATCCGGCTCTGGTATTTTTTTCCCAATCAAGTGCAAGCGATTATTTTACGAAAAACGAGTTCTTCTTAGCTATTGAAGAGTATCTGTATTTATTTTATCGCAGCTGCTGAGGGCAAAAGTACCTAAAAAAATTCATGAAAATTTGTTCGATCCGGCTCTGGTATTTTCTTCCCAATCAAGTGCAAGCGATTATTTTATGAAAAACGAGTTCTTCTTAGTCATTGAAAAGCTTCTGTATTTATTTCATCGTAGCTGCTGAGGGCAAAAGTACCTAAAAAAATTCATGAAAATTCGTTCGATCCGGCTCTGTTATTTTTTTCCCAATCAAGTGCAAGCGATTATTTTACGGAAAACGAGTTCTTCTTAGTCATTGAAAAGCTTCTGTATTTATTTCATCGTAGCTGCTGAGGGCAAAAGTACCTAAAAAAATTCCTGAAAATTTGTTAGATCCGACTCTGGTACTTTTTTCCCAATCAAGTGCAAGCGATTATTTTATGAAAAACGAGTTCTTCTTAGCTATTGAAAAGTATCTGTTCTTATTTCATTGCAGCTGCTGAGGGCAAAAGTACCTAAAAAAATTCCTGAAAATTTGTTAGATCCGACTCTGGTACTTTTTTCCCAATCAAGTGCAAGCGATTATTTTACGAAAAACGAGTTCTTCTTAGCTATTGAAAAGTATCTGTATATATTTTATCGCAGCTGCTGAGGGCAAAAGTACCTAAAAAAATTCATCAAAATTTGTTCGGTCCGGCTCTGGTATTTTTTTCCCAATCAAGTGCAAGCGATTATTTTACGAAAAACGAGTTCTTCTTAGCTATTCAAAAGTATCTGTATTTATTTTATCGCAGCTGCTGAGGGCAAAAGTACCTAAAAAAATTCATGAAAATTTGTTCGATCCGGCTCTGGTATTTTATTCCCAATCGAGTGCTAGTGATTATTTTATGAAAAAAGAGTTCTCCTTTGCCATTAGAAAGCATCTTTATTTATTTCATCGCAGCTGCTGAGGGCAAAAGTACCTAAAAAAATTCATGAAAATTCGTTCGATCCGACTCTGGTATTTTTTTCCCAATCAAGTGCAAGCGATTATTTTATGGAAAACGAGTTCTTTTTAGCTATTGAAAACCATCTGTATCTATTTCATCGCAGCTGTTGAGGGCAGAAGTACCTAAAAAAATTCATGAAAATTCGTTCGATCCGGCTCTGTTATTTTTTTCCCAATCAAGTGCAAGCGATTATTTTACGGAAAACGAGTTCTTCTTAGTCATTGAAAAGCTTCTGTATTTATTTCATCGTAGCTGCTGAGGGCAAAAGTACCAAAAAAAATTCCTGAAAATTTGTTAGATCCGACTCTGGTACTTTTTTCCCAATCAAGTGCAAGCGATTATTTTATGAAAAACGAGTTCTTCTTAGTCATTGAAAAGCTTCTGTATTTATTTCATCGTAGCTGCTGAGGGCAAAAGTACCTAAAAAAATTCATGAAAATTCGTTGGATCCTACTCTGGTATTTTTTTCCCAATCAAGTGCAAGCGATTATTTTATGAAAAACGGGTTCTTCTTAGCTATTGAAAAGTATCTGTATTTATTTTATCGTAGCTGCTGAGGGCAAAAGTACCTAAAAAAATTCATGAAAATTTGTTCGATCCGGCTCTGGTATTTTCTTCCCAATCAAGTGCAAGCGATTATT
This sequence comes from Myrrha octodecimguttata, assembly GCA_958510865.1. Taxonomy (NCBI): domain Eukaryota; kingdom Metazoa; phylum Arthropoda; class Insecta; order Coleoptera; family Coccinellidae; genus Myrrha; species Myrrha octodecimguttata. The sequence continues at coordinate 1,175,290 of OY294064.1, read as the reverse complement.
TTATGAAAAACGGGTCCTTTTTAGCTATTGAAAACCATCTGTATCTATTTCATCGCAGCTGTTGAGGGCAAAAGTACCTAAAAAAATTCATGAAAATTCGTTCGATCCGGCTCTGTTATTTTTTTCCCAATCAAGTGCAAGCGATTATTTTATGGAAAACGAGTTCTTCTTAGTCATCGAAAAGCTTCTGTATTTATTTCATCGTAGCTGCTGAGGGCAAAAGTACCTAAAAAAATTCATGAAAATTTGTTAGATCCGACTCTGGTACTTTTTTCCCAATCAAGTGCAAGCGATTATTTTATGAAAAACGAGTTCTTCTTAGGTATTGAAAAGTATCTGTATTTATTTTATCGTAGCTGCTGAGGGCAAAAGTACCTAAAAAAATTCATGAAAATTTGTTCGATCCGGCTCTGGTATTTTTTTCTCAATCAAGTGCAAGCGATTATTTTACGAAAAACGAGTTCTTCTTAGCTATTGAAAAGTATCTGTATTTATTTCATCGCAGCTGCTGAGGGCAAAAGTACCTAAAAAAATTCATGAAAATTTGTTCGATCCGGCTCTGGTATTTTTTTCCCAATCAAGTACCTAAAAAAATTCATGAAAATTCGTTGGATCCTACTCTGGTATTTTTTTCCCAATCAAGTGCAAGCGATTATTTTATGAAAAACGGGTTCTTCTTAGCTATTGAAAAGTATCTGTATTTATTTTATCGTAGCTGCTGAGTGCAAAAGTACCTAAAAAAATTCATGAAAATTTGTTCGATCCGGCTCTGGTATTTTCTTCCCAATCAAGTGCAAGCGATTATTTTATGAAAAACGGGTCCTTTTTAGCTATTGAAAACCATCTGTATCTATTTCATCGCAGCTGTTGAGGGCAAAAGTACCTAAAAAAATTCATGAAAATTCGTTCGATCCGGCTCTGTTATTTTTTTCCCAATCAAGTGCAAGCGATTATTTTATGGAAAACGAGTTCTTCTTAGTCATTGAAAAGCTTCTGTATTTATTTCATCGTAGCTGCTGAGGGCAAAAGTACCTAAAAAAATTCATGAAAATTTGTTAGATCCGACTCTGGTACTTTTTTCCCAATCAAGTGCAAGCGATTATTTTATGAAAAACGAGTTCTTCTTAGGTATTGAAAAGTATCTGTATTTATTTTATCGTAGCTGCTGAGGGCAAAAGTACCTAAAAAAATTCATGAAAATTTGTTCGATCCGGCTCTGGTATTTTTTTCCCAATCAAGTGCAAGCGATTATTTTACGAAAAACGAGTTCTTCTTAGCTATTGAAAAGTATCTGTATTTATTTCATCGCAGCTGCTGAGGGCAAAAGTACCTAAAAAAATTCATGAAAATTTGTTCGATCCGGCTCTGGTATTTTTTTCCCAATCAAGTGCAAGCGATTATTTTACGAAAAACGAGTTCTTCTTAGCTATTGAAAAGTATCTGTATTTATTTTATCGTAGCTGCTGAGGGCAAAAGTACCTAAAAAAATTCATGAAAATTTGTTAGATCCGACTCTGGTATTTTTTTCCCAATCAAGTGCAAGCGATTATTTTACGAAAAACGAGTTCTTCTTAGCTATTGAAAAGTATCTGTATATATTTTATCGCAGCTGCTGAGGGCAAAAGTACCTAAAAAAATTCATGAAAATTTGTTCGATCCGGCTCTGGTATTTTTTTCCCAATCAAGTGCAAGCGATTATTTTACGAAAAACGAGTTCTTCTTAGCTATTGAAAAGTATCTGTATTTATTTTATCGTAGCTGCTGAGGGCAAAAGTACCTAAAAAAATTCATGAAAATTTGTTAGATCCGACTCTGGTATTTTTTTTCCCAATCAAGTGCAAGCGATTATTTTACGAAAAACGAGTTCTTCTTAGCTATTGAAAAGTATCTGTATATATTTTATCGCAGCTGCTGAGGGCAAAAGTACCTAAAAAAATTCATGAAAATTTGTTCGATCCGGCTCTGGTATTTTTTTCCCAATCAAGTGCAAGCGATTATTTAACGAAAAACGAGTTCTTCTTAGCTATTGAAAAGTATCTGTATTTATTTTATCGTAGCTGCTGAGGGCAAAAGTACCTAAAAAAATTCATGAAAATTTGTTCGATCCGGCTCTGGTATTTTTTCCCAATCAAGTGCAAGCGATTATTTTACGAAAAACGAGTTCTTCTTAGCTATTGAAAAGTATCTGTATTTATTTTATCGCAGCTGCTGAGGGCAAAAGTACCTAAAAAAATTCATGAAAATTTGTTCGATCCGGCTCTGGTATTTTTTTCCCAATCAAGTGCGAGCGATTATTTTATGAAAAACGAGTTCTTCTTAGTCATTGAAAAGCTTCTGTATTTATTTCATCGTAGCTGCTGAGGGTAAAAGTACCTAAAAAAATTCATGAAAATTCGTTCGATCCGGCTCTGTTATTTTTTTCCCAATCAAGTGCAAGCGATTATTTTACGGAAAACGAGTTCTTCTTAGTCATTGAAAAGCTTCTGTATTTATTTTATCGTAGCTGCTGAGGGCAAAAGTACCTAAAAAAATTCCTGAAAATTTGTTAGATCCGACTCTGGTACTTTTTTCCCAATCAAGTGCAAGCGATTATTTTATGAAAAACGAGTTCTTCTTAGCTATTGAAAAGTATCTGTTCTTATTTCATTGCAGCTGCTGAGGGAAAAAGTACCTAAAAAAATTCCTGAAAATTTGTTAGATCCGACTCTGGTACTTTTTTCCCAATCAAGTGCAAGCGATTATTTTACGAAAAACGAGTTCTTCTTAGCTATTGAAAAGTATCTGTATATATTTTATCGCAGCTGCTGAGGGCAAAAGTACCTAAAAAAATTCATGAAAATTTGTTCGATCCGGCTCTGGTATTTTTTTTCCAATCAAGTGCAAGCGATTATTTTACGAAAAACGAGTTCTTCTTAGCTATTGAAAAGTATCTGTATTTATTTTATCGCAGCTGCTGAGGGCAAAAGTACCTAAAAAAATTCATGAAAATTTGTTCGATCCGGCTCTGGTATTTTCTTCCCAATCGAGTGCTAGTGATTATTTTATGAAAAAAGAGTTCTCCTTTGCCATTAGAAAGCATCTTTATTTATTTCATCGCAGCTGCTGAGGGCAAAAGTACCTAAAAAAATTCATGAAAATTCGTTCGATCCGACTCTGGTATTTTTTTCCCAATCAAGTGCAAGCGATTATTTTATGAAAAACGAGTTCTTTTTAGCTATTGAAAACCATCTGTATCTATTTCATCGCAGCTGTTGAGGGCAGAAGTACCTAAAAAAATTCATGAAAATTCGTTCGATCCGGCTCTGTTATTTTTTTCCCAATCAAGTGCAAGCGATTATTTTACGGAAAACGAGTTCTTCTTAGTCATTGAAAAGCTTCTGTATTTATTTCATCGTAGCTGCTGAGGGCAAAAGTACCAAAAAAAATCCCTGAAAATTTGTTAGATCCGACTCTGGTACTTTTTTCCCAATCAAGTGCAAGCGATTATTTTATGAAAGACGAGTTCTTCTTAGTCATTGAAAAGCTTCTGTATTTATTTCATCGTAGCTGCTGATGGCAAAAGTACCTAAAAAAATTCATGAAAATTCGTTGGATCCTACTCTGGTATTTTTTTCCCAATCAAGTGCAAGCGATTATTTTATGAAAAACGGGTTCTTCTTAGCTATTGAAAAGTATCTGTATTTATTTTATCGTAGCTGCTGAGGGCAAAAGTACCTAAAAAAATTCATGAAAATTTGTTCGATCCGGCTCTGGTATTTTCTTCCCAATCAAGTGCAAGCGATTATTTTATGAAAAACGGGTTCTTTTTAGCTATTGAAAACCATCTGTATCTATTTCATCGCAGCTGTTGAGGGCAAAAGTACCTAAAAAAATTCATGAAAATTCGTTCGATCCGGCTCTGTTATTTTTTTCCCAATCAAGTGCAAGCGATTATTTTATGGAAAACGAGTTCTTCTTAGTCATTGAAAAGCTTCTGTATTTATTTCATCGTAGCTGCTGAGGGCAAAAGTACCTAAAAAAATTCCTGAAAATTTGTTAGATCCGACTCTGGTACTTTTTTCCCAATCAAGTGCAAGCGATTATTTTATGAAAAACGAGTTCTTCTTAGCTATTGAAAAGTATCTGTATTTATTTTATCGTAGCTGCTGAGGGCAAAAGTACCTAAAAAAATTCATGAAAATTTGTTCGATCCGGCTCTGGTATTTTTTTCCCAATCAAGTGCAAGCGATTATTTTACGAAAAACGAGTTCTTCTTAGCTATTGAAAAGTATCTGTATTTATTTTATCGCAGCTGCTGAGGGCAAAAGTACCTAAAAAAATTCATGAAAATTTGTTCGATCCGGCTCTGGTATTTTTTTCCCATTCAAGTGCAAGCGATTATTTAACGAAAAACGAGTTCTTCTTAGCTATTGAAAAGTATCTGTATATATTTTATCGCAGCTGCTGAGGGCAAAAGTACCTAAAAAAATTCCTGAAAATTTGTTAGATCCGGCTCTGGTATTTTTTTCCCAATCAAGTGCAAGCGATTATTTTACGAAAAACGAGTTCTTCTTAGCTATTGAAAAGTATCTGTATTTATTTTATCGCAGCTGCTGAGGGCAAAAGTACCTAAAAAAATTCATGAAAATTTGTTCGATCCGGCTCTGGTATTTTTTTCCCAATCAAGTGCAAACGATTATTTTACGAAAAACGAGTTCTTCTTAGCTATTGAAAAGTATCTGTATTTATTTTATCGTAGCTGCTGAGGGCAAAAGTACCTAAAAAAATTCATGAAAATTTGTTAGATCCGACTCTGGTATTTTTTTCCCAGTCAAGTGCAAGCGATTATTTTACGAAAAACGAGTTCTTCTTAGCTATTGAAAAGTATCTGTTTATATTTTATCGCAGCTGCTGAGGGCAAAAGTACCTAAAAAAATTCATGAAAATTTGTTCGATCCGGCTCTGGTATTTTTTTCCCAATCAAGTGCAAGCGATTATTTTACGAAAAACGAGTTCTTCTTAGCTATTGAAAAGTATCTGTATTTATTTTATCGCAGCTGCTGAGGGCAAAAGTACCTAAAAAAATTCATGAAAATTTGTTCGATCCGGCTCTGGTATTTTCTTCCCAATCAAGTGCAAGCGATTATTTTATGAAAAACGAGTTCTTCTTAGTCATTGAAAAGCTTCTGTATTTATTTCATCGTAGCTGCTGAGGGCAAAAGTACCTAAAAAAATTCATGAAAATTCGTTCGATCCGGCTCTGTTATTTTTTTCCCAATCAAGTGCAAGCGATTATTTTACGGAAAACGAGTTCTGATTAGTCATTGAAAAGCTTCTGTATTTATTTCATCGTAGCTGCTGAGGGCAAAAGTACCTAAAAAAATTCCTGAAAATTTGTTAGATCCGACTCTGGTACTTTTTTCCCAATCAAGTGCAAGCGATTATTTTATGAAAAACGAGTTCTTCTTAGCTATTGAAAAGTATCTGTTCTTATTTCATTGCAGCTGCTGAGGGCAAAAGTACCTAAAAAAATTCCTGAAAATTTGTTAGATCCGACTCTGGTACTTTTTTCCCAATCAAGTGCAAGCGATTATTTTACGAAAAACGAGTTCTTCTTAGCTATTGAAAAGTATCTGTATATATTTTATCGCAGCTGCTGAGGGCAAAAGTACCTAAAAAAATTCATGAAAATTTGTTCGGTCCGGCTCTGGTATTTTTTTCCCAATCAAGTGCAAGCGATTATTTTACGAAAAACGAGTTCTTCTTAGCTATTCAAAAGTATCTGTATTTATTTTATCGCAGCTGCTGAGGGCAAAAGTACCTAAAAAAATTCATGAAAATTTGTTCGATCCGGCTCTGGTATTTTCTTCCCAATCGAGTGCTAGTGATTATTTTATGAAAAAAGAGTTCTCCTTTGCCATTAGAAAGCATCTTTATTTATTTCATCGCAGCTGCTGAGGGCAAAAGTACCTAAAAAAATTCATGAAAATTCGTTCGATCCGACTCTGGTATTTTTTTCCCAATCAAGTGCAAGCGATTATTTTATGAAAAACGAGTTCTTTTTAGCTATTGAAAATCATCTGTATCTATTTCATCGCAGCTGTTGAGGGCAGAAGTACCTAAAAAAATTCATGAAAATTCGTTCGATCCGGCTCTGTTATTTTTTTCCCAATCAAGTGCAAGCGATTATTTTACGGAAAACGAGTTCTTCTTAGTCATTGAAAAGCTTCTGTATTTATTTCATCGTAGCTGCTGAGGGCAAAAGTACCAAAAAAAATTCCTGAAAATTTGTTAGATCCGACTCTGGTACTTTTTTTTCAATCAAGTGCAAGCGATTATTTTATGAAAAACGAGTTCTTCTTAGTCATTGAAAAGCTTCTGTATTTATTTCATCGTAGCTGCTGAGGGCAAAAGTACCTAAAAAAATTCATGAAAATTCGTTGGATCCTACTCTGGTATTTTTTTCCCAATCAAGTGCAAGCGATTATTTTATGAAAAACGGGTTCTTCTTAGCTATTGAAAAGTATCTGTATTTATTTTATCGTAGCTGCTGAGGGCAAAAGTACCTAAAAAAATTCATGAAAATTTGTTCGATCCGGCTCTGGTATTTTCTTCCCAATCAAGTGCAAGCGATTATTTTATGAAAAACGGGTCCTTGTTAGCTATTGAAAACCATCTGTATCTATTTCATCGCAGCTGTTGAGGGCAAAAGTACCTAAAAAAATTCATGAAAATTCGTTCGATCCGGCTCTGGTATTTTTTTCTCAATCAAGTGCAAGCGATTATTTTACGAAAAACGAGTTCTTCTTAGCTATTGAAAAGTATCTGTATTTATTTCATCGCAGCTGCTGAGGGCAAAAGTACCTAAAAAAATTCATGAAAATTTGTTCGATCCGGCTCTGGTATTTTTTTCCCAATCAAGTACCTAAAAAAATTCATGAAAATTCGTTGGATCCTACTCTGGTATTTTTTTCCCAATCAAGTGCAAGCGATTATTTTATGAAAAACGGGTTCTTCTTAGCTATTGAAAAGTATCTGTATTTATTTTATCGTAGCTGCTGAGTGCAAAAGTACCTAAAAAAATTCATGAAAATTTGTTCGATCCGGCTCTGGTATTTTCTTCCCAATCAAGTGCAAGCGATTATTTTATGAAAAACGGGTCCTTTTTAGCTATTGAAAACCATCTGTATCTATTTCATCGCAGCTGTTGAGGGCAAAAGTACCTAAAAAAATTCATGAAAATTCGTTCGATCCGGCTCTGTTATTTTTTTCCCAATCAAGTGCAAGCGATTATTTTATGGAAAACGAGTTCTTCTTAGTCATTGAAAAGCTTCTGTATTTATTTCATCGTAGCTGCTGAGGGCAAAAGTACCTAAAAAAATTCATGAAAATTTGTTAGATCCGACTCTGGTACTTTTTTCCCAATCAAGTGCAAGCGATTATTTTATGAAAAACGAGTTCTTCTTAGGTATTGAAAAGTATCTGTATTTATTTTATCGTAGCTGCTGAGGGCAAAAGTACCTAAAAAAATTCATGAAAATTTGTTCGATCCGGCTCTGGTATTTTTTTCCCAATCAAGTGCAAGCGATTATTTTACGAAAAACGAGTTCTTCTTAGCTATTGAAAAGTATCTGTATTTATTTCATCGCAGCTGCTGAGGGCAAAAGTACCTAAAAAAATTCATGAAAATTTGTTCGATCCGGCTCTGGTATTTTTTTCCCAATCAAGTGCAAGCGATTATTTTACGAAAAACGAGTTCTTCTTAGCTATTGAAAAGTATCTGTATTTATTTTATCGTAGCTGCTGAGGGCAAAAGTACCTAAAAAAATTCATGAAAATTTGTTAGATCCGACTCTGGTATTTTTTTCCCAATCAAGTGCAAGCGATTATTTTACGAAAAACGAGTTCTTCTTAGCTATTGAAAAGTATCTGTATATATTTTATCGCAGCTGCTGAGGGCAAAAGTACCTAAAAAAATTCATGAAAATTTGTTCGATCCGGCTCTGGTATTTTTTTCCCAATCAAGTGCAAGCGATTATTTTACGAAAAACGAGTTCTTCTTAGCTATTGAAAAGTATCTGTATTTATTTTATCGTAGCTGCTGAGGGCAAAAGTACCTAAAAAAATTCATGAAAATTTGTTAGATCCGACTCTGGTATTTTTTTTCCCAATCAAGTGCAAGCGATTATTTTACGAAAAACGAGTTCTTCTTAGCTATTGAAAAGTATCTGTATATATTTTATCGCAGCTGCTGAGGGCAAAAGTACCTAAAAAAATTCATGAAAATTTGTTCGATCCGGCTCTGGTATTTTTTTCCCAATCAAGTGCAAGCGATTATTTAACGAAAAACGAGTTCTTCTTAGCTATTGAAAAGTATCTGTATTTATTTTATCGTAGCTGCTGAGGGCAAAAGTACCTAAAAAAATTCATGAAAATTTGTTCGATCCGGCTCTGGTATTTTTTCCCAATCAAGTGCAAGCGATTATTTTACGAAAAACGAGTTCTTCTTAGCTATTGAAAAGTATCTGTATTTATTTTATCGCAGCTGCTGAGGGCAAAAGTACCTAAAAAAATTCATGAAAATTTGTTCGATCCGGCTCTGGTATTTTTTTCCCAATCAAGTGCGAGCGATTATTTTATGAAAAACGAGTTCTTCTTAGTCATTGAAAAGCTTCTGTATTTATTTCATCGTAGCTGCTGAGGGTAAAAGTACCTAAAAAAATTCATGAAAATTCGTTCGATCCGGCTCTGTTATTTTTTTCCCAATCAAGTGCAAGCGATTATTTTACGGAAAACGAGTTCTTCTTAGTCATTGAAAAGCTTCTGTATTTATTTTATCGTAGCTGCTGAGGGCAAAAGTACCTAAAAAAATTCCTGAAAATTTGTTAGATCCGACTCTGGTACTTTTTTCCCAATCAAGTGCAAGCGATTATTTTATGAAAAACGAGTTCTTCTTAGCTATTGAAAAGTATCTGTTCTTATTTCATTGCAGCTGCTGAGGGAAAAAGTACCTAAAAAAATTCCTGAAAATTTGTTAGATCCGACTCTGGTACTTTTTTCCCAATCAAGTGCAAGCGATTATTTTACGAAAAACGAGTTCTTCTTAGCTATTGAAAAGTATCTGTATATATTTTATCGCAGCTGCTGAGGGCAAAAGTACCTAAAAAAATTCATGAAAATTTGTTCGATCCGGCTCTGGTATTTTTTTTCCAATCAAGTGCAAGCGATTATTTTACGAAAAACGAGTTCTTCTTAGCTATTGAAAAGTATCTGTATTTATTTTATCGCAGCTGCTGAGGGCAAAAGTACCTAAAAAAATTCATGAAAATTTGTTCGATCCGGCTCTGGTATTTTCTTCCCAATCGAGTGCTAGTGATTATTTTATGAAAAAAGAGTTCTCCTTTGCCATTAGAAAGCATCTTTATTTATTTCATCGCAGCTGCTGAGGGCAAAAGTACCTAAAAAAATTCATGAAAATTCGTTCGATCCGACTCTGGTATTTTTTTCCCAATCAAGTGCAAGCGATTATTTTATGAAAAACGAGTTCTTTTTAGCTATTGAAAACCATCTGTATCTATTTCATCGCAGCTGTTGAGGGCAGAAGTACCTAAAAAAATTCATGAAAATTCGTTCGATCCGGCTCTGTTATTTTTTTCCCAATCAAGTGCAAGCGATTATTTTACGGAAAACGAGTTCTTCTTAGTCATTGAAAAGCTTCTGTATTTATTTCATCGTAGCTGCTGAGGGCAAAAGTACCAAAAAAAATCCCTGAAAATTTGTTAGATCCGACTCTGGTACTTTTTTCCCAATCAAGTGCAAGCGATTATTTTATGAAAGACGAGTTCTTCTTAGTCATTGAAAAGCTTCTGTATTTATTTCATCGTAGCTGCTGATGGCAAAAGTACCTAAAAAAATTCATGAAAATTCGTTGGATCCTACTCTGGTATTTTTTTCCCAATCAAGTGCAAGCGATTATTTTATGAAAAACGGGTTCTTCTTAGCTATTGAAAAGTATCTGTATTTATTTTATCGTAGCTGCTGAGGGCAAAAGTACCTAAAAAAATTCATGAAAATTTGTTCGATCCGGCTCTGGTATTTTCTTCCCAATCAAGTGCAAGCGATTATTTTATGAAAAACGGGTTCTTTTTAGCTATTGAAAACCATCTGTATCTATTTCATCGCAGCTGTTGAGGGCAAAAGTACCTAAAAAAATTCATGAAAATTCGTTCGATCCGGCTCTGTTATTTTTTTCCCAATCAAGTGCAAGCGATTATTTTATGGAAAACGAGTTCTTCTTAGTCATTGAAAAGCTTCTGTATTTATTTCATCGTAGCTGCTGAGGGCAAAAGTACCTAAAAAAATTCCTGAAAATTTGTTAGATCCGACTCTGGTACTTTTTTCCCAATCAAGTGCAAGCGATTATTTTATGAAAAACGAGTTCTTCTTAGCTATTGAAAAGTATCTGTATTTATTTTATCGTAGCTGCTGAGGGCAAAAGTACCTAAAAAAATTCATGAAAATTTGTTCGATCCGGCTCTGGTATTTTTTTCCCAATCAAGTGCAAGCGATTATTTTACGAAAAACGAGTTCTTCTTAGCTATTGAAAAGTATCTGTATTTATTTTATCGCAGCTGCTGAGGGCAAAAGTACCTAAAAAAATTCATGAAAATTTGTTCGATCCGGCTCTGGTATTTTTTTCCCATTCAAGTGCAAGCGATTATTTTACGAAAAACGAGTTCTTCTTAGCTATTGAAAAGTATCTGTATTTATTTTATCGTAGCTGCTGAGGGCAAAAGTACCTAAAAAAATTCATGAAAATTTGTTAGATCCGACTCTGGTATTTTTTTCCCAATCAAGTGCAAGCGATTATTTAACGAAAAACGAGTTCTTCTTAGCTATTGAAAAGTATCTGTATATATTTTATCGCAGCTGCTGAGGGCAAAAGTACCTAAAAAAATTCCTGAAAATTTGTTAGATCCGGCTCTGGTATTTTTTTCCCAATCAAGTGCAAGCGATTATTTTACGAAAAACGAGTTCTTCTTAGCTATTGAAAAGTATCTGTATTTATTTTATCGCAGCTGCTGAGGGCAAAAGTACCTAAAAAAATTCATGAAAATTTGTTCGATCCGGCTCTGGTATTTTTTTCCCAATCAAGTGCAAACGATTATTTTACGAAAAACGAGTTCTTCTTAGCTATTGAAAAGTATCTGTATTTATTTTATCGTAGCTGCTGAGGGCAAAAGTACCTAAAAAAATTCATGAAAATTTGTTAGATCCGACTCTGGTATTTTTTTCCCAGTCAAGTGCAAGCGATTATTTTACGAAAAACGAGTTCTTCTTAGCTATTGAAAAGTATCTGTTTATATTTTATCGCAGCTGCTGAGGGCAAAAGTACCTAAAAAAATTCATGAAAATTTGTTCGATCCGGCTCTGGTATTTTTTTCCCAATCAAGTGCAAGCGATTATTTTACGAAAAACGAGTTCTTCTTAGCTATTGAAAAGTATCTGTATTTATTTTATCGCAGCTGCTGAGGGCAAAAGTACCTAAAAAAATTCATGAAAATTTGTTCGATCCGGCTCTGGTATTTTCTTCCCAATCAAGTGCAAGCGATTATTTTATGAAAAACGAGTTCTTCTTAGTCATTGAAAAGCTTCTGTATTTATTTCATCGTAGCTGCTGAGGGCAAAAGTACCTAAAAAAATTCATGAAAATTCGTTCGATCCGGCTCTGTTATTTTTTTCCCAATCAAGTGCAAGCGATTATTTTACGGAAAACGAGTTCTGATTAGTCATTGAAAAGCTTCTGTATTTATTTCATCGTAGCTGCTGAGGGCAAAAGTACCTAAAAAAATTCCTGAAAATTTGTTAGATCCGACTCTGGTACTTTTTTCCCAATCAAGTGCAAGCGATTATTTTATGAAAAACGAGTTCTTCTTAGCTATTGAAAAGTATCTGTTCTTATTTCATTGCAGCTGCTGAGGGCAAAAGTACCTAAAAAAATTCCTGAAAATTTGTTAGATCCGACTCTGGTACTTTTTTCCCAATCAAGTGCAAGCGATTATTTTACGAAAAACGAGTTCTTCTTAGCTATTGAAAAGTATCTGTATATATTTTATCGCAGCTGCTGAGGGCAAAAGTACCTAAAAAAATTCATGAAAATTTGTTCGGTCCGGCTCTGGTATTTTTTTCCCAATCAAGTGCAAGCGATTATTTTACGAAAAACGAGTTCTTCTTAGCTATTCAAAAGTATCTGTATTTATTTTATCGCAGCTGCTGAGGGCAAAAGTACCTAAAAAAATTCATGAAAATTTGTTCGATCCGGCTCTGGTATTTTCTTCCCAATCGAGTGCTAGTGATTATTTTATGAAAAAAGAGTTCTCCTTTGCCATTAGAAAGCATCTTTATTTATTTCATCGCAGCTGCTGAGGGCAAAAGTACCTAAAAAAATTCATGAAAATTCGTTCGATCCGACTCTGGTATTTTTTTCCCAATCAAGTGCAAGCGATTATTTTATGAAAAACGAGTTCTTTTTAGCTATTGAAAATCATCTGTATCTATTTCATCGCAGCTGTTGAGGGCAGAAGTACCTAAAAAAATTCATGAAAATTCGTTCGATCCGGCTCTGTTATTTTTTTCCCAATCAAGTGCAAGCGATTATTTTACGGAAAACGAGTTCTTCTTAGTCATTGAAAAGCTTCTGTATTTATTTCATCGTAGCTGCTGAGGGCAAAAGTACCAAAAAAAATTCCTGAAAATTTGTTAGATCCGACTCTGGTACTTTTTTTTCAATCAAGTGCAAGCGATTATTTTATGAAAAACGAGTTCTTCTTAGTCATTGAAAAGCTTCTGTATTTATTTCATCGTAGCTGCTGAGGGCAAAAGTACCTAAAAAAATTCATGAAAATTCGTTGGATCCTACTCTGGTATTTTTTTCCCAATCAAGTGCAAGCGATTATTTTATGAAAAACGGGTTCTTCTTAGCTATTGAAAAGTATCTGTATTTATTTTATCGTAGCTGCTGAGGGCAAAAGTACCTAAAAAAATTCATGAAAATTTGTTCGATCCGGCTCTGGTATTTTCTTCCCAATCAAGTGCAAGCGATTATTTTATGAAAAACGGGTCCTTGTTAGCTATTGAAAACCATCTGTATCTATTTCATCGCAGCTGTTGAGGGCAAAAGTACCTAAAAAAATTCATGAAAATTCGTTCGATCCGGCTCTGTTATTTTTTTCCCAATCAAGTGCAAGCGATTATTTTATGGAAAACGAGTTCTTCTTAGTCATTGAAAAGCTTCTGTATTTATTTCATCGTAGCTGCTGAGGGCAAAAGTACCTAAAAAAATTCATGAAAATTTGTTAGATCCGACTCTGGTACTTTTTTCCCAATCAAGTGCAAGCGATTATTTTATGAAAAACGAGTTCTTCTTAGCTATTGAAAAGTATCTGTATTTATTTTATCGTAGCTGCTGAGGGCAAAAGTACCTAAAAAAATTCATGAAAATTTGTTCGATCCGGCTCTGGTATTTTTTTCCCAATCAAGTGCAAGCGATTATTTTACGAAAAACGAGTTCTTCTTAGCTATTGAAAAGTATCTGTATTTATTTCATTGCAGCTGCTGAGGGCAAAAGTACCTAAAAAAATTCATGAAAATTTGTTCGATCCGGCTCTGGTATTTTTTTCCCAATCAAGTGCAAGCGATTATTTTACGAAAAACGAGTTCTTCTTAGCTATTGAAAAGTATCTGTATTTATTTTATCGTAGCTGCTGAGGGCAAAAGTACCTAAAAAAATTCATGAAAATTTGTTAGATCCGACTCTGGTATTTTTTTCCCAATCAAGTGCAAGCGATTATTTTACGAAAAACGAGTTCTTCTTAGCTATTGAAAAGTATCTGTATATATTTTATCGCAGCTGCTGAGGGCAAAAGTACCTAAAAAAATTCATGAAAATTTGTTCGATCCGGCTCTGGTATTTTTTTCCCAATCAAGTGCAAGCGATTATTTTACGAAAAACGAGTTCTTCTTAGCTATTGAAAAGTATCTGTATTTATTTTATCGTAGCTGCTGAGGGCAAAAGTACCTAAAAAAATTCATGAAAATTTGTTAGATCCGACTCTGGTATTTTTTTTCCCAATCAAGTGCAAGCGATTATTTTACGAAAAACGAGTTCTTCTTAGCTATTGAAAAGTATCTGTATATATTTTATCGCAGCTGCTGAGGGCAAAAGTACCTAAAAAAATTCATGAAAATTTGTTCGATCTGGCTCTGGTATTTTTTTCCCAATCAAGTGCAAGCGATTATTTTACGAAAAACGAGTTCTTCTTAGCTATTGAAAAGTATCTGTATTTATTTTATCGTAGCTGCTGAGGGCAAAAGTACCTAAAAAAATTCATGAAAATTTGTTCGATCCGGCTCTGGTATTTTTTTCCCAATCAAGTGCAAGCGATTATTTTACGAAAAACGAGTTCTTCTTAGCTATTGGAAAGTATCTGTATTTATTTTATCGCAGCTGCTGAGGGCAAAAGTACCTAAAAAAATTCATGAAAATTTGTTCGATCCGGCTCTGGTATTTTTTTCCCAATCAAGTGCAAGCGATTATTTTAAGAAAAACGAGTTCTTCTTAGTCATTGAAAAGCTTCTGTATTTATTTCATCGTAGCTGCTGAGGGCAAAAGTACCTAAAAAAATTCATGAAAATTCGTTCGATCCGGCTCTGTTATTTTTTTCCCAATCAAGTGCAAGCGATTATTTTACGGAAAACGAGTTCTTCTTAGTCATTGAAAAGCTTCTGTATTTATTTCATCGTAGCTGCTGAGGGCAAAAGTACCTAAAAAAATTCCTGAAAATTTGTTAGATCCGACTCTGGTACTTTTTTCCCAATCAAGTGCAAGCGATTATTTTATGAAAAACGAGTTCTTCTTAGCTATTGAAAAGTATCTGTTCTTATTTCATTGCAGCTGCTGAGGGAAAAAGTACCCAAAAAAATTCCTGAAAATTTGTTAGATCCGACTCTGGTACTTTTTTCCCAATCAAGTGCAAGCGATTATTTTACGAAAAACGAGTTCTTCTTAGCTATTGAAAAGTATCTGTATATATTTTATCGCAGCTGCTGAGGGCAAAAGTACCTAAAAAAATTCATGAAAATTTGTTCGATCCGGCTCTGGTATTTTTTTTCCAATCAAGTGCAAGCGATTATTTTACGAAAAACGAGTTCTTCTTAGCTATTGAAAAGTATCTGTATTTATTTTATCGCAGCTGCTGAGGGCAAAAGTACCTAAAAAAATTCATGAAAATTTGTTCGATCCGGCTCTGGTATTTTCTTCCCAATCGAGTGCTAGTGATTATTTTATGAAAAAAGAGTTCTCCTTTGCCATTAGAAAGCATCTTTATTTATTTCATCGCAGCTGCTGAGGGCCAAAGTACCTAAAAAAATTCATGAAAATTCGTTCGATCCGACTCTGGTATTTTTTTCCCAATCAAGTGCAAGCGATTATTTTATGAAAAACGAGTTCTTTTTAGCTATTGAAAACCATCTGTATCTATTTCATCGCAGCTGTTGAGGGCAGAAGTACCTAAAAAAATTCATGAAAATTCGTTCGATCCGGCTCTGTTATTTTTTTCCCAATCAAGTGCAAGCGATTATTTTACGGAAAACGAGTTCTTCTTAGTCATTGAAAAGCTTCTGTATTTATTTCATCGTAGCTGCTGAGGGCAAAAGTACCAAAAAAAATCCCTGAAAATTTGTTAGATCCGACTCTGGTACTTTTTTCCCAATCAAGTGCAAGCGATTATTTTATGAAAAACGAGTTCTTCTTAGTCATTGAAAAGCTTCTGTATTTATTTCATCGTAGCTGCTGAGGGCAAAAGTACCTAAAAAAATTCATGAAAATTCGTTGGATCCTACTCTGGTATTTTTTTCCCAATCAAGTGCAAGCGATTATTTTATGAAAAACGGGTTCTTCTTAGCTATTGAAAAGTATCTGTATTTATTTTATCGTAGCTGCTGAGGGCAAAAGTACCTAAAAAAATTCATGAAAATTTGTTCGATCCGGCTCTGGTATTTTCTTCCCAATCAAGTGCAAGCGATTATTTTATGAAAAACGAGTTTTTTTTAGCTATTGAAAACCATCTGTATCTATTTCATCGCAGCTGTTGAGGGCAAAAGTACCTAAAAAAATTCATGAAAATTCGTTCGATCCGGCTCTGTTATTTTTTTCCCAATCAAGTGCAAGGGATTATTTTATGGAAAACGAGTTCTTCTTAGTCATTGAAAAGCTTCTGTATTCATTTCATCGTAGCTGCTGAGGGCAAAAGTACCTAAAAAAATTCCTGAAAATTTGTTAGATCCGACTCTGGTACTTTTTTCCCAATCAAGTGCAAGCGATTATTTTATGAAAAACGAGTTCTTCTTAGCTATTGAAAAGTATCTGTTCTTATTTCATTGCAGCTGCTGAGGGCAAAAGTACCTAAAAAAATTCATGAAAATTTGTTCGATCCGGCTCTGGTATTTTTTTCCCAATCAAGTGCAAGCAATTATTTTATGGAAAACGAGTTCTTCTTAGTCATTGAAAAGCTTCTGTATTTATTTCATCGTAGCTGCTGAGGGCAAAAGTACCTAAAAAAATTCATGAAAATTCGTTCGATCCGACTCTGGTATTTTTTTCCCAATCAAGTGCAGGCCATTATTTTATGAAAAACTTATTTTCCTTAGACATTAGAAGGCATCCGCATTCATTTTATCGCAGCTGCTGTGGGCAAAAATACCTAAAAAATTCATGAAAATTTGATCAGTCCGACACTAGAAAGGGTCCTTTTCCAAATCGAGTGCAAGTATTTAACTATGACAAATGTCTCTTACTTTCATGAGAAAACATCTGATTATAATTGAGAACAGCGCTGGTAATAATAATAATAATAAATTGTTTGGATATATTCCGTCAGTTCGGATGAGGTATAACTTCCATCATATTGAACATAAACTGAGTGGATCTCATCGAATTCGCGGAAGCATTCGATTTCTCCGACGCCACTGGCCGTTCGGGTATCTCCGGAAGTTTTGCCTGCCAGCTCTACCTGCCAACTTCACATTGGTTAATCTGGGCACATGCTTCGGCGAGCCCATTACCCGCTTTTACAAAAGTAAAAGAGGGCGAGACCAACAAACAAACAACTAATAATAAGTGATATTTTCTAGAGTGTGGCGATAATTGTGGTGATAATAATTAGTTTTTTAGGATTAAGTTGATGCAAAGGATAAAATATTTCAACTCCTTTCAGGTGCTCTCTTCAGAGTATAATGAAACTTTTGTTCAGAATTCAGATTATGCTGATGATATGATATTTTTACAGGTGCTTTAATGAGGTTCTTTTCAGGGATTACAAGATGTTAAGGTTTAGGGCGCTAGGTGAGATCTGATAAGTTTATGTTTTAATGAAGTTCAATTCTATAAATCTTACTGACTCCACCGTTATATTGAATCAAGGAAAGGGCTCTAGTTTCATCTGCTTTCTTGCAAAAATACATACATCAGCAATTCTCTTGTTGGTAATAAAAGATTTTCTCGCTTCCCTAAAGACCCTGTCACCTGCATAACTTTTAGAGATATTTGTGAAATAAGTCCCAGCAAAAATATTACTAATATTCGCTTATGTAGTGATTATTTTTCAGTCTCTGATTTCAATCAAATAACTCAACAGGTCATCTGATCAAGAAGGCTATGCCGCAATGATCTGAGCTAATTCATCTACACAATGAGCATGACCATGGCAGACAATTTCAGCCAAAAATGTATTTCTAAATGAACCATCACCATCTAACGATTTTCATATGAATCATTCACCTAATGATAAAGACTATGTCAGGCCTATTCCAGCCTGAAAATTCACATCAAAATGAATCAACATCTGACGATTCTTCTACGTCATATGTTTTTACTGACAAAAAGACATAGTAATCGATCTATTAAGATCTATCCTGACAAGATTGATAATCACTATTTATATTCAGAATATATTTCAATATTTATCTTCTCTCATGTGATATTGATACTTTTTTAATTTTTCAGAAAAGAGTGATATTGAGGGCAATCATCTACATCGATGGATTCCACCTGATTTTGACTGCCTATTGTGACTGGATGATTTTTTCCCTCCCTAGACAAAACTGTTATTGTGTTTCAGTGCAGTGACAATTCTGATCCTACTAGTAACTGGAAGGCTGTTGGGTGTTCACCCCACAAATATCTTTTTATCCATAATTCATAAACATCAAAGTGTAATTCAAATTTTATCAAGATAATTGTTCAGGAATTTTGTAGTTACACGACAAAGAACTTGAAATAACTCAAACCAAATTCCAACAGTGTAAGACCTGTGGTTGGTCAGAAATTGTGTTAGTTTGATTGAAATTTGTCATAGTTTTTGGTTTCTCTAAAAGTCAATTATACTTATTTGTTTTAGAAAACTGGCACCTACATTATAGTCATATTTGATAAGGTGTGAGACAAATATTTTCTTATTTATTGTACAACGGAATATTTGAAATGAAATGAAAAATTTAATGAGTATATATTCGAGACATTCAGAGTATTGTCTATTTTATGTTTAAGTAGTTTCTTTTCAACTAGGTATTGGATAATTTTTGATGGCTAGAATATATTTCAGTTACTAATTTTGCACATTTTTGATGAGTATGAGAGAATATCTTTGTAAATATCATAGTTTATTGGAAAGTATATTATAATTATATGTAATTGTAAAAATGATATAAATAAAGAAATTACTGTTTATAATGCTTTGTTTCATTTCTGAAGAATATTTTCTTTCGAATTATTATTAAGTTTAAAACACGGAATGGAAAACATTTTGAAAAATCCACGGTAAAAATATTTGCATCCTGGAAAAATCAATATTTAACCACAGAACACCATCAAAATTCTGAAGTAAAATGACATAATTCAGCAACCGGACACCCCCTAAAACCATAATGGAATATTCCCAACTATTTTTTTGGCAGGAGAAATGTCACAAATGTTGCCCACAGTTTACAAGGGAGGTAGCACTTCTTATATTTGATGTTCTGTGGTTACAACCATAGAATCCGAATTCGTTTATCATATAATAATAATGGTCACATCGGGTGCGTTATCTTTCTTTTCTGTACTCCCTCAAAGAAGAAAGAGATAGGGGAAAATCGATTACTCATTTCGATTTCGAATAAAAAAACTCTCTCAATTCAATGATCTAATAATATGTATTATTATAAAAGTAAATATTTTTAGATCATTGATGGGCGTAAATGGCAGAAAACAGAAATAAATTTGTATTCTTTGAAACGAACACAGATATTAGATCACAGAATCAGAATGAAAGGACACAAATCCTGTCTCCTGTCACATCTACTTGTTAACCTGTATGTGATACTTTTTTTTTATCGCACATTGGAAACGAATATTAATCATTGGTTGGAATTATATTAATTTGCTGTTTATTTTTAATGGTCCCAAACTAGATTATTCATTACCAGGACAGTTTCGAAGAATTGCAAAAGATTTATGAAATAGTAGTAAGCTTCCAGTGCTTGGTAAGTTAAAAATTCTAATTGAACAAACTTCATCCATTGCTCACTATTGAAATATACAATATTAACAATGCTGTGTGTAGGGTGGCGTAAGAACGCCGAAACAAAGTCCACAGAGAACACATCCAAAATCGTAATTCACACAAGCCAATAAGCTTCTAAGGAAATTCCTCAAAACGTATAATGATGGGCAAACTGTTTATTTCTTTGAAGCAAATTCAAATGAACACATTGGTATGAATTCATCGTTGAAATCCTTTTATGATCTTTAATGTTAGGCTGAAGTGAGGCCTACTCTTAACAATTTCTTGTACAATAAGAAATATTCTACAGAGGAATCTCTTTCATTCTGCGTATTCTTTAACTAATGTACTGGAGTTGACTTTTGAGATATACCTGCACCTGTGGAGTAACAGTGATGGGCTCTTTGTTTTCGATGCGCTATTACGAAGGTCCCATCATTTCATCCAAATTTCCGCATGAACACCCTCGAAAAGATAATCCATGGAACAATATGCATAGTTTGAATCTTTTCTAAAGAGCTCAGATATAATCCCTTCAAATAAGAATATTGTTGTAGGAATCCAAATTGCCAACTTGCAGATAGAGTTAACTTTTGGAAAATATAACATGGAGGAGATCGAAACGGTGGATATGGACCAGTGTAATGATTTGAAGGAAGAAAAAGTTTTTCCTACTGATTGGTGAGTATTTTCTCGAACAAAACTGTATTCAGCGGAAAATTTATAAAAAATTATATAAAGATAATATAATAAATTTATCCACTGTAGTCCAATTCCATGCGCCTGGATGTTTGTACAGTGCAGTATTATTTGCATAAAGTATATGTCCTTAGTTCAAATTGTCATTGTCTAGCCAATACATAACAAATTATAGTAAAAAAGTCAGTAGCTTTAACTTCCCGATTAAACGTTTTTGTGATTTAATCCTATGATCCTCACAAAATTTCATATGAACCTTCGCTTTTTCGTTCTGCAACCAACTAGGAGCTTTAAATTCGATCAGATTTTTATATTTGGGTCTATCAGTCTTCAACGCAGTATTTTGCAGACAAAAAATCTGTAGCTAATTTCTTTATGACTTTGTCGGTAAATACAACCCCACTAGTTTGAAATATTTCTTCATATCAAGAATATTATTTTACTTACTTGCATGTTAAAATACTGATAATGTGTTCACTTCTGAAGCCTCCGTCAAAATATCTGCAAGCTTGTCATTCTTTTGCAAATTTTCTACAGAAATTGAACAGAATATTTATTTATTTACACTTGCATTGAGCAGGAATGACGGGGAACCCCCAATATAACAACATACAACGAATAATAAAACATCTTTCTTACGAAGTTGTCTGTAATTTTAGACCACATTATAAATAATTCATTTATTCTCGTAGTAGGTTCCTCAAATATTCTGCCTCAGTGCGTGATAGTGCAATAATCTTTTTGCGCTCATGTTCTGGTGAACACTATGCTATCGTTTTGTCCTTATGTCTGTAATATTGTAATTTTTTCCCGAAACAGGTCTGAAATGACTAGGTTGTACTCAATAATGACGTAGGGAGAATCCTTTCTATTTGAAACTGTCAAAATAGATTACACAGTGTACCAATTTTCAATTCTATACGATTATAATTTTATTCATTTAATTTCGACGGTATACGGAAAAAATACGTCAAATTTCTGAGGTTTTTCCTGAATATCGTTGTTTTTTTTCGGAATATTAATAATAATGATAATATGGATTCAATCCTGATGAAACTAGATAGCTAGTTTGTAAGTGCTGATTAACAACTTTGTGCGAAAGCTCTTTCAATCAATCAAGTATTGGATATCACATAATAGCACAGCAGATAATTCTGGAGGGCAATCCACAAACGCAGGCAGCAGAAATTGGTCTATAGAGAAGTTTTCTCAATTGTGGCATTAATTCTATCACTTTGCGTTATCATTTATTTGGTAACCCAATTATTAAAGAAACCCATGCTTAAGAAGATAAGGACCGAGATAAGACGAAGCCAGGAACTGATCTAAAGGAAGTCCAAGTGACAGCGGTTTGGTAAAATCATAAAGTGCGCTAGTGCAAAGTGTTGAAGGACTACTCAAAAAAAAAAATAATTGAAAACTTCATGTGAGCTAAAGTTGAATTTTAATCTGCTTCATTTAGAATTTAAGTATAACATCTTGAGCAAATATGACAGTCTATTAAATGAGCAAATTCGAATGTCTCAAATCGTTATATGATGATTGCTCTGAATTTCATATTAATTTGGGAAAAGATAATAAGGGCAGGAAAAAAATCCTCTAGTAACAGAGAGATATCTAGATAGGGTAGAAGAATTGAAAACCAGGTTTGATGAAATTCATACAAATATTGATTGAAAATATTCAAAGCCAGAGGCTCTATTTCCTTCCTATAGTATAATTAAGATTTTCGTTTAGCAAGATCCATATAGGTAATTCAGATTAATTTAAAAAAATGAAAAATTTTTTCAAGTCTTCGACACTGGATTCGTCATCGTTTGAGACCAATTTCAGGAAAAATTCGAAACTTTCGAACAAAACGATAACTCGCGGTTCCTCAGAACATGCGCAAAAAAACAGGAAATTAGGAGGTATTAGTATAAGATTGAGGATGTGGGTACAGATCTCAAAGAGTGATTCAGAAGCATAGTTGAACAATTAATGTAAACTAGAGTGTTTTGCCCATGAAGTAATTATAACTGCTGTTGAGATGAGTTTAGGGCGGTCTTCATATAAAAAATTATGAAATTCAAATTGAAAAAAATTGCATGAAATACAGAATCGTGACAATCTTTGTTTTATGTGAATTGCTATTATATACCACGAAACATCACCCATATCGAATCAAATCATATCCACATGCTTCATAATTTTGAAGAAATAATAAGTAACAGATCCATCTATTTACAAAAATGTACTAAAGAAGAATTGAAAAGTGTGGTGGACTCTCTCAGTACTTCATCTGCTAGTGGAGATGACGGCTTGACGGCCAGAGACATCTCATGAGTATACAATATTGTGGAGGATACGCTATTGGACACTATTAACTCTGCTCTCAGAACTGGCGTTTTTCCCAAGAAATGCAAAATTTCCAAAATTACACCGGTTTCCAAGAAAGGAAGTAAAGGAGAAGTGGGGAACTATAGGCCAATTACAATCTCCAAGATTATAGAAAAAATACTAAAAAAAAAAATTGGTTTTCAAGAAAATAGTTCAACGGTGGGACCAGTGGCTGATCTGGTATAAAATATAATTGAAAAAACGACGATGGTCATTATACAGTGTTCATAGATCTTAAGAGAGCATTTGATACAATATATTTTTATTCTTTTGAGAATGAGCATTACATTCTTTGATATATCACAGTGTTAGCAGAGGAAATGTAAACGGGGTACCATACATTTTTGCGTATGATACAAGAGCACAGATAAAAACCTCAGGAAAAATTCTGTCTCCCCGTATAAGTGTAGTAATTTGTTTATAGAAGATGGATGGCATTTTTTTTCATTGGAAAATAATTTTTTCGTCATCTTGAATTCATTTCGACAAAATATCTTGACATAATATCTGAAACAGAAAGAGGGACAGAAAACCAGAAGGAAGCAGTAAATAATATTACCTACATTTGCTCATGACGGAGAGGGTCTTTCGACCAGGTTCAGTCCTCCAAGCGATGATTTTCAGATCCTCAGATAAACGAAGAACGCTACAGGCCCCTTTATTGGGGAATCATCTCCCATAGATCCATAATTGTTCATTTCGAGCTAGAAATCTAATAAAATATCGGGAATAAAGTGAAAAACTTGTGACATGTATTATTTCATACAATAGATCATATCAAGCTTATCGGAAAATTGGAGAAACTTGGAATACGAGGACCAGCATTGAAACTAATGGAATCATTTCTATTAGACAGATCTCAGTATATTTCAGTCAATGGAAAAAAAAGTAGAAAAAGAAAAGTCAAAACCGGTATACCTCAAGTATCAGTCCTTGGTCCTCTATTATACCTGCTGTATGTTGATATGAAACATGAAGATAAGACAGAATACGTGTTATTTAGCTCCATCAAAAAGAAGAAAAAAGCACATGATGTTTTACTGAAGATAAACGAAAGTGCAATCAAGCACGTGAACTCTTATAAATATTTGGGGTTGGTTGTTGATGATGAACTTGGATGGAACAACCACGTTGACACTGTAATAAATAAAGTCAGTAGTTTTATTGGTGCTCTATCCCATATATAAAACTACTTGACAGATAAAGAAAAACTGATGTTCTACAACGCTCATATAAACAGTGTGTTAACCTACTTACTAGTCATATGGGGCAATACCACCAAATTCAATAGTGGTGAATTTTCTTGTTAAGCTGCCATTCGATCACCTACCACATTGCTGTATAGTAGATATCCTATATTACCCATACACAAAATCTATTTGCGGGAATCGTACATGTTTGTCTACAAGATCACCAATAATCTCTTGAAGAGCGGCCTAACTGTGGAAAGTAACATTGTCCATCATTATAATACAAGAAATCGAGAGAGATTCAAGCTGGATAAAAACACAAAAACTAATTATGGTCAGGGCTGGGCAAAATACATGCTTGGCTTAATTGAAATAAATACAAATTACAAAATACTTTCTCGCAGGTATTTGAAATACAAAATACTTTCAAGTCTGGTATTTGAAGTATAAAATACAAAATACAGTATTCTAACTACTTGTATTTGAAATACAAATTACAAAATACATTCAGGTGTTACGTAAAATGTGAAAAAAGTACAACCAATTCAGCTCAGCTATTTTATCGCTAAATGAAGAATTTCCTTTCAGAAACACAAGATTTTTGAATGTAGTATCAGACAAACAGCCTTTTGTTGGGGAATAAATAAAACCCGCTAAAGAAAACAATCTTTCTACAGGTTCTGATGGGCAGAAACTTGTGTTTTAATATTGTATGAACACATTTTTTATGTTAGGATAATGTTCAAGGATGGTAAGCTCTTTGCTCTTATCGTTTTTAGAAGTCGACTAACTCTAACTCCATGATGAAATGACCATTGCGCAGCACTTTTTCTTCCTTTCCATTTGCCGAAAATAGGATTGCTAGCAAAAGAAATGGATGAAGCAGATGAACGTCGCGCCATCTGAAAGGAGATTCAGGGACTATTTTCTGTAGAGCGCTCAGCGCTAAATTTATTTGTTCGAAAGTATTTCGAAGACAAAAGTATCGAAATACAAAATACTTCAGCGTCAGGTATTTGAAATACCAATTACAAAATACATTTTCAAGAAGTAATTGAAATACAAATACAAAATACGTATTTGACCAGACCACCAGAAGTGTGATATGAGTTAATTTTATGTCTGCGCTAATAACAAGCAAAGCCTCTTCATCAATTTGTAATAGGTTATGTTTATACAGTGTTAAATGTGTGAATTTATCAAGCGAATAGAGCCGTTCGAGTAGTTCATACTATTTTTTACTTTTCGTACACATGTTCTTGGGAACGGCGTGCTAGCATTCGCTCAAATATCTGTAATTTTTGAATTTTGTCCTGAATTACTAGCTTAGCCTCACCGATGAAGTATCGAATGTTGAATTTAACTATTCGGTTGGCTGTTGGCACAATAACTTACTAACGGAGAGCACCAGAGACCAGAACTTTTCAAGAAATGTTGCTTGAATGTGACAGCTAAGTAAGTAAACGAGCATAATCTGCCAAATGAGTTTCAAATTAAACCAATTTGCAATTTCGTTGATATTTACTCAAAAACCAAAAAAGTACTGATCCTGAAGAATTGAAATTTAGTAATTATTTGTAAAATGACCATTTGCATAATTATACTTCACGTCGGTGCTTTCCCTGAGTATTTCAATATCTCATGTAGAATCAACTTCAAATGTATATATAACAAATATTAGTTCCTTTTGTTTGCATAGAAAGTGTAGCACTTTCCTGCACTCGGTGTAGATATTCTATAGTATATTTACACCGAATGCAGGAAAGTGCTACACTTTCTTCGTAAACGAAAAGACCTACTATGAAACAAAGAAAAATTTCATGAATACTGTTGACTGTTCAACGAAAATTTATCAAATATTTGTAACTCCATATTTTATTCTGAAATGGCACCACGTCGAAGCTACATTGGGCCGTACTCGTGAAAAATGATCAAAATCTGCTCCATTTAGAATAGCAGCTGATCAAACAGAGACAGTGTCCTGTCTAAACATTGAATGTTGAATTAAAATAGGTATGATTAATAAAAAAATATTTATTCTAAGAACATATTATTTTTACGCGCTTGTTACGGAGACCTAGGTATCATTTCGTCACTATGTCTGTAATGCTCCAATTTTGGGCCGAAATCTATTTGAACTACTAGGTTGGACTCCCTGGTTCTACAGAGAGTATTCTTCTGAATAGGATTACGGCCGGACCGTAAATACAATAACTTCCGAAAGAAACACTTAAAAACTCGGTATTTTTAGAGAAGGTTTGGTCCTTAATTACAAAGGCCGAATTCGTGAATGGGTAAAATCCACCCAATGATTCCGCAGATATACGCATTTAAAATTTCATTTTTCCAATATTTCCGAAAATACAGATCAGATCGAATTGAAATCCAGTACTTTATAGTAAAATGATAGTTCGAAGGTTCATACAGAATTTATTGAGGATAATATGGTAAGAAGATCCCAGAATATTGAATATTTGAAAAAAAATTTGAAAATTTTTAAAAATTGTTCTTATATCACGATCATCACGAAATTTTGCACAACTTTGCATTTCAGACGAAGTTTCCTCTTTATTGAATGAGTATTTCTTGAGTTGTACCGAAAAATACAACGACATCTAGAAGAAATCCGAGAAATTTGACATATTTTTCTTATATCTACGGAATCATTGGGCGGATTTTACTCATTCACGAATTCGGGCTTCGTAATTAAGGTCCAAATCTTTTCTACGAATATCGAGTTTTTAAGTCGTTACTTCCGGAAGTTATGGTGTTTACGGTCGGTCAAGATATATCCATTTAAAATTTTATTTCCCCAAGGTTTCCAAAATTACAGATAAGATCGAATTGAAATCCAGTACTTCATCGGAAAAATACAGTTTAAAGGTTCATACAGAATTTAATGAGGGTAATATGATGGGAAGATCACAGAATATTGAAAATTTGAAAAAAAAATATTTGAAATTTTTTTTCAGATTGTTCTAATGGCACGATCATCACAATTTTGTCCTTTAATATCTTTGAACTAGTTGGGGGGGTTTCATCACGATTGAAACAGTATTTTTTGAATTATACCGAAGAAAAAACGATGTGTTGAAGAAAACCAGGAAATTCTACACATTTTTTCTCAATATCTCCTAAACTAATAGCCGTATCGAATTGAAATTTGGTACACTGCTGTGAAATATGAAGCTCAAGATATAACTGTAATAAATCTCAAATATGAACAATAGTTTCAGAAAAAAAAATTTTTTTTGATTAAGTGATCATACGATTTCAACGAAATTTCGCTCACATTTGCGCGTCATTATGCTCCAACGAACTGCGAAGTTTCAATCCAATCGCTCTAGCAGTTCCTGAAATATGAGGGAAATAACCTCAAATTCTCAAACGGCCATAACTCCGAAACAATTCGGCCGATTTGGCTCATTAACGAACTTAACCGCGACATTCCGATGCGCAAACTTCCCTTCAAGTTTCAAGTTGCTAGCTGGCTTCGTTCGATAGTTATCGTGTCGTCGGCCGGCCGGACAGAATCGATTTTGACACCTGATACGTCATCAGTGAATGCATCCTAGTCGTTTGAGACCATTTTCGGCTCAATCATCGAAAATTACAGACATTTGGACAAAACGGAGGGGGGTACAAAATGATCTGGTCAATCATGAGTGAACTACTCAAAGAATGAAGCGAATGAAACTGAAAAATAATTACAGATTTCCCAATATTCCTTGGCATGACAGCGAATTCTCAAATTTTTTCATGGATAATTCTTCTTATTGACATTATTCTTCTTCCAACCATGTTTAATTTCGATCAGATAAGTATTTTTCGAGTTATTGAAAAATCAAAATTTCAAATGGCTGTAACAAAAACACTATTCGGCGGATCAAAATTTCAAGACTCTAGGTTATTCTTTTCGAAGAAGTTAGAGCACACTCGGACAGACGGCCGGCCGGACAGAATCAAATTTGACCACCATCAGTCGTCTAGTCGTTCGAGACCGATTTCAGCTCAGAATTCTAAAATTATAGACATAGTGACGAAACGATAACCCGCTGTTCCCCAGAACAAGCTCGTAAAAACGAAATTGTAACAACCTAACCTATAAGGAGGTTGAATTGAAAACAATTTTTCAAGTCCGTTATAGGAGATAAAACATTCGATTGTCGAGTAACATTCGGTTCCATGCGCAGGTTATGTCTACTTGTGGTTGATATTTTACTTGGAAAATCGACGCAAACATATGGCGATTCAAGACTCGGCCCCCAGATACGGAACATAAATTCATCGCTGGTCCATACTTACGGACACAGATTTACAGTATTCTACTCGCTCTTTAGTTGTGTACAAAACCCAATCTTTCTATTCTATAAACATTTTTTAGTCTACTGTTATTTCAAGAACAATACATTTTTTTCGGTGTGCGAGATTGAATGTTTCGTCTATCACCAGTTCGACGGCGAAAATATATCAGCCAAGGACATTTCAAGGACTTTCCTTTGACAAGGTAGGCAGGTATCATTTCTCCACAAGTCTCAATTTTGAGTCGTTCGCACTTTTCACATTTCTTATGGTCTCAAATTTTTTTTTGGTTATATCTTTTGAGCATGCGCGCAGTAGCTGCTGATTTCACGTCAGTGCTTCTCTAAGTTTTTTTCGATGAAATACTGGATTTCAATTCGATCTAATCTGTATTTTCGAATATAATAATAATAGATAGGAATTGGTTTAGTTCATTTATCGACGGATATTCGTCCTTATGATTATGCTATTTTATATAATAATGATAATAATTTATTCACAATAATCCTAACATTATGATGAAACCATAAAATATAATATATAAAAAGTGAATGAATAGCTACAGGTCTACAGACCTAGACCATCAACACTTAAATCAACTTTAACTTATACAAAAAGAACCAATAAAAGCAGTACAAGCAACGCAACACACAACAAGACCAGAAATGAACAGCAATTACACAACAACAAGATCAACTCAGGTAAAGGTTTAGCAACAGAGGAGAACCTTCATTCTATAGGTCACGAGCAGTTTTGACAGTTGGGAGAGACTGGAGGACCAACAATAACCTAAAATACATTCTTTGCTATGGGAAATAGCGATTTGGCTTGTGATTTTGTATGAATTTTGACATTTTGGACTGAAATCTTCATTATTGCATTATCTAGGAACTATATGCAAAGTACTCGATATCTTGTAACAGTAACAGCTTTACTAAACTTATAGAATTTTTCGATTAAATACAATTCTTGCTGGTTGATGCTGTTGTTGCATGTTGCTTGGTTTAGTAAGGCAGGAAATACAATTTAAAACCTAAGGTTTTTGAAGTAAATTCAGGTATTCAAGCTAGAATAATCAACATCAAATCGATGAAAACTACCAATGAAGTGTTGAAGTATTTTCATTTGAATGGTAGGTACTAACCGGATGTGGAGAGGAACTGAATTTATCCATTATAAAAGAGAGGAATAAGAAAATTCCATCAGTTCTGAAAGGGAAATCATATTTTCTGAATAAATTCAATAAAAAAACTGAGCTCTTCATCGAAAATTCACAGAATAAATGTTACTTTGCAACTTGTCAGTTACCTCGGCAAAGAACATAGGATGGAGATTAGTCTCCACAATCATTAAAACTTGAATTAGATTGGATTGATTCATACAATTGACAATCAGGTATGCAATGACATCGAATTTATTACTTGAACAAGACAGGATTTATAAAAGATATTTCCATTCAAGTATTGATGGTGTAAAATTTTTAGCTGATTCTAACTTAAGGCGCAGTATTACTACTGACAATGTTTTGTTTGGGTATGCCGATTGATACCAGGTAAGGAATTTTCGTATAATCGTCAGTTTTTGATAAACATTCCTGTTTGTTTCCACAAAAAAAAAAGATCTAGATCATCACTGATCGGCATTTTAGCCTAATTTGATCACTTTTGATTCGTATTTTAGAAAGAAAAACCATCGACTGTGTCAATAACACTGTTTCTATCTACGACACCCAGGAATATCTGGCAGTGTATAGGAATAAAAAAACTTATTAGCACGATGATATCACATAATATTTTCACAATATTTTATCTCCATATGAAAGTAAAAAGGTGCCTATATAATATACTACAACACACAAAAAGACTGTTGACTGAACTAACCAAAGGTCTGTTTATTTGCCTGTTTATGAAATCAGGGACTAATTTCATATCAAGTACACCAAATGTATACTATCCTTTTTAAAAAAAGTGAATATATCAATCCAAAGTTTCCATATGAATACGAAATCACGAGAGAAATCGCTTTTTTCCATAGTAAACAATGCATTTTAGGTTATTGTTGGTCCTCCAGTCTCTCCCAACTGTCAAAACTGCTCGTAACCTATTTCATATTAACAGTTTGTTGAGGGTTAAGAACTGTAAGAATTCAATTTACTTTTGTGATGTATCCAGTTTGTGGTCCCACTAAACAATTCGAAAACCATCACAACAGAGAGAAACGAAAAGACTGGACAGCACTAAATCACACATTTGCCACTCGTCACCAAAGCAAATTTATCAAACCAATTCGCTAATCCACGACCTTGGTTTAGATAGGATCCACTGATTCAGTAATCTCCTGAAGGAACCCTCAATTTCAACATCTTTCACTACTGCAGGAAGTAAATTATATAACTTTGGTCCTAGGTATGCGTAAGTTCTTTGTTTCAAACTTTTATTTACCTTGGTGTCTTTTATTTACCTTGGTGTCTTTTATTTGTTTCTCCCAAGCTACAATCCCATAGTTGATATGAGTCTCTACTAGAGAGTGGTATAAAACTTTTATCTGTTCCACTTCAAGAACTTTGGAGAGTTGCCTAAATTTATACAAGAGTATACGGTGCTTTTTCGTTACGTACTGATTATGATGATCCCATTTTAAACGGTTGTCAATAATAATCACTCCCAGATGCTTTACATATCCAACTCTACCAATTTCAACAATTTCATCGTTCATATCATCTGACAGCTTTGCGAAGTCAGTTAAGATTTGTGTTACCTGTTTCTTAGAATAGTTTAACTTTTTTTTTTGTTTTCGCTCATCTGTTTGTCTTCACTATAGGGAAGTGTACATGAATTTTGTTTTCTTTAAGTGAGCTTATTTGAGTTTATAGGTGTTCACCTCAACTCTAATTGTATTTTTAATAATAATTAATAATAATAATAAAGTTTGAATGGTAAGAAGTGAAGGCCAAGAAAAAGGTTTTGCAATAGTTAACAGATGGCAACTTTTGTCTAAACCAGGCAAAGATCTTCGAGAGACTTCTTTCTTTGTTTTTCCGCAAAGATTTCCAATCAACATCATGATAAACTAACGCCGTGTCGTCTGCGAAACTGCTAATGGTACCGTACGTTGTCAGATTATAAAGGTCATTTATATATATATATATATATATGTTGAACAATAAAGGGCCCAAAACAGTACCCTGGGGTACACCACACACAACTTCCTTCGACGAGCTCTCTTCTTCTCTACATTCCGGGTAGGTTTCTCAGTTGCTATGCCCGGAGTAGATGGGGCACTGCTTGCCTATATATTGGGAAAATAGGATTTTGAATAGGTATATCTACGGAATCATTGGACGGATTTTACCCATTCACGAATTCGACCTTCGTAATTAAGCCCAAACCTACTCTAAAAATATCGAGTTTCTGAGTCGTTTCTTCCGTGAACACAATATTTGTCCATCTTTTTTTTATGTGAAATTCTGCCTGTATATCCAAACTATCATTTTTCAATTAAGTGCTAGATTTTATTTAATTCGATCCAATTCGTTGCCTTGGAAATATTGCGACAATAAAATTTTAAATTAGTATATCTGCACTCATGGAGGCGTTAACTGCGATTATAGAGGCAATGGATAGGGGAGAATTTGTGGAGATGCTCAACTTTGACCTCGGAAACTTTTACTTAAAAAATTACACGCAAATGGTTTCAGGGGAAATGTGCTCGCATTGCTAGAGTCGTGATTTGAGTAGAAGAAAACAGATAGTGGAGTGGAATGGTATTTTTTGAGCAGAGAAGGAAGTTGAATATGGGGTACCTCAGGGATCTGTACTAGGGTCCATTCTCTTCCTTTTTTACATCAATGACCTGATCATCACGACCAGTGCAAAAAAATTAATTGAGAGGGTCGAATTGGTTGTGGGGGACGTTGAGAAATGGTTTTTGTCGAATCTACTCAAATTGAATTCAGATAAAACTGTCAAGTTGGAGTTTGGAGGAAGGTAGAATCGTGCTGTAGTGAAATTCTTAGGAATTATAATGGACAATAAATTGAATTGGGCCGCGCATGTTGACTATGTTTGTGGTAAATTGCCAAAGAGTCTGTATCTTTTGAGGAGACTGAAGAAATGTGGTACTGAAGATGTGTTGCGGACTGCATATTTTGCAAATTTTCATAGCATACTTCTGTATGATATACTTCTGTAGGGAAATGCTTCAGATGCATCAAGAGTTTTCATTCTGCAAAAGAAAGCAATACGTATCAAGTATGGATTGGCAAGTAGAACTTCATGTAGAACATATTTCGTAGACCATAAAATACTAACTTTGCCATGTCTGTTCATAAGAGAATGTTTGAAATATGTAAACCACAGAGGAAATAGTATGCCAAGAAATGGAACTTACCACAGGATCAACACTAGATACAGAGACGATCCACTCCACACGGAGAAGAACACCCAAAATATTTCGACCTGTTGTGGCGTAAAGCTTTTCAACTGGCTTCCTGTTCATACAAGGAATATACCCGAAAAGAACTTCAGGAGAGCAATTAGTGATATATTGGTGAAAGGTGCATTTTATTGTTTAGAAGAATTTTTACTTTTCAATTTTTAATTTGATTGCTATTATTGAACCATGTAAAATTTGATGGTAAATAAATATTATTATTATAATTATTATTATTATTACGGAATCATTGGATGGATTGTACCCATTCACTAATTCGACCTTCGGTATTAAACTTCAATCCTTCATTACAAATATCGAGTTTCCCCGTATCTCTCGGAAGTAATTTCGTTGGACCAACTAGAATTTGACAAAAATTGCAGTGAAATCGTATAATTATTATGATTTTTCTCCAAATTTTGCGCGCATGTCTATACTTTAGTTATTCTCTCTAAAATCACTGATCTTTTCCATTTCTGCAACAATTTATGAGTTATATTGCTTGACTGAATTTATCAATACTAAAGAACAAAAAAAAACATTGAGCTCAAAAATAATTCTTGTTCTGATGATTCTACCATAGTTTGCAGAGTTCAGAAAATGAGACGATACAAGAAGAAATGGACAACTCAGCTGTAAAGCTTGAAGATGTGGTGGATATTGAAGAACAATTCGTCGATAAAAATGCGATCTACGACAGAGAAACATTTTTTAAAAAGGAGGATGTTCATAGCAGAAGTAAGACTCTTCTCGAGGATCATGTAGAACCTATCGAATCAATCAGAAGATTTCAGTGTCATCTTTGTGAATATGCCGCAGATCAAAAGAGTAATCTCAAGAGGCATATAGAATCTACTCACTTGAGTATCACAAAATATCAGTGTGGTGAAAGTCAACATTCTTCATCAGAAATGAGTAGTCTTGAAGATCACATACAATTTAATCACTTGCAGAGTTCAGAAAATGAGAGGATGCTACAAGAAATGGACATTTCAGCTGTGAAGCTTGAAGATGTGGTGGATATTGAAGAACAATTCGTCGATGAAAATGCGATCCACGACAGAGAAACATTCTTGAAATCACAATCTACTCACTTGAGTATCACAAAATATCAGTGTGGTGAAAGTCAACATTCTTCATCAGAAATGGGAAGTCTTGAAGATCATAAACAATTTAATCACTTGAATATGAAAAAATTCAAGTGTCATCACTGTGAATATGCTACAAAGCAAAAATTTCATCTGAACAGGCATATAGATTCTGTTCATTTGAAAATCAAGAAATATCAGTGTGATAAATGTGAATTTGCTTCAACTCAAAAAGGGAATCTCAAAAGCCATATAGATTCTGTTCATTTGAAAATCAAGAAATATCAGTGTGCTGAATGTGAGTACGCTACAATGTTTAAGACGAATCTGAAACAACATATAGAATCTGTTCACTTGAGAATCAAAAAATATCAGTGTGATCAATGTGAATTTGCTTCATCTGAAAAAGGGAGTCTCAAAAGGCATATAGATTCTGTTCATTTGAAAAGCAACAAATATCAGTGTGATAAATGTGAATTTGCTTCTACTCAAAAAGGGAATCTCAAAAGGCATATAGATTCTGTTCACTCGAGAATCAAGAAATATCAGTGTGATCAATGTGAATTTGCTTCATCTGAAAAAGGGAGTCTCAAAAGGCATATAGATTATGTTCATTTGAAAATCAAAAAATTGAAGTGCCATCTTTGTGAATATGCTTCAACTGAAAAAAAGAATCTCGAAAGGCATATAGATTCTGTTCATTTGAAAATCAAGAAATATCAGTGTGGTGAATGTGAATATGCCTCTGCTACTGCAAAATTTCTGAACAATCATATAAAATCTGTTCATGTGAGGCACCATTGTCACATATGTGAATATACATCAGTTCACAAAGATGATCTTAAACATCATGTATATGATGTCCATTTCTTGTGATTTTAATGGTAGCTCTAAAGGGCATATATTTTACAATTTGATTAATACATTTACAGTAAAGGCTTTGTGTTATTCTTGAAAATTTCTCAAACTAATGGATCAAGATAATTAGCATAAGTGCTCTCCAAACAAAAATCAATTATGCGTGAATATTGATTGCTCCATGTCCAAATCGGATATTATAGAATTTTTATCATTTTTGGGTGCCTAAAATACACCAATTGAATCTCACTGTTTGGAAAATTTTTACACCAACTTTGTTTTTCACCATGGATTATACTAAATACATACAGTTAAATAATAAAGGGGCAAAAGTGAAATATGCCATAATTTTTTGAATCACATTTATTACCTGCGAAATTCTTGTTAATATTAGTTATTGCATTTTTGTGCGTATTTTCTGGGGAACAGCGTGCTATCGTTTTGTCCAAGTATCTGTTATTTTCGAATTTTGTGACAAAAATTTTCTCAAACGTCTAGGTTGACTCGCTGTCAAATTCGATTCTGTCCGGCAGGCTGTCCGTCGAATCATACCGACTTGTAAATTTCAGGGTTGGTTGCACTTCAAAATCCGAAGGTTAGGTTCGTTGATGGGCGAAAGCGTTTGATGTTTTTTGGTTATTTCCATGCTATTTCGAGAACTGCTCAAGCGATTGAATTGAAACTTGGCAGTTGCTTGGAGTATAGGGACTAGCAATTTTTGGCAAAATTTTGTTGAGATCGTGCTGTCACTAAATAAAAAAATCTAGAAAAGCACTGACGTGAAGTCAGCAGCTTTTACGCGCTTGTTCACATTGCGAAATGGTGACTTGGAAATTTCAATGAATTATAAAAATTTTCAAAAAATTTTTTAATTTAATTTAATTTTTCCGGAAAAAATTCTTCTTATTTGCACTGTTCATATTCCAACCAAGTTTCATTTCGATCAGATAAATATTTTTCGAATTATTCGAGTTAATTTCAAATGGCTGTAGCTCAAAAACCATTCAACAGATTTAGCCCATTAACGAACTAACCGAGATATTCAGAATCTTAAACTAACCTGAAAATTTCAAGATTCAAAGTCCTTCCATTCGAAAGTTTCAGCGCTTACGGCCGGACGGACAGAATCAATTTTGACCACGGATTCTTCATCAGTGAGTCCAATCTAGTCGTTAGAGACCAATTTCGGCTCAAAACTCGAAAATTACAGACATCGTGACGAAATGAAAACGCGCTGTTCCCCAGAACAAGCGCGTATAAAAACCTATAAAAGCACTGACGTTGAGTCAGGAGCTTATACGCTCTTGTTCCGTTGCCGAAGCGATCATCTATACAGGGTCCTGCAATAGTGCGTTGGGCTTCCATAGCTGCCAAACCAGACGTTTCAGAGATTTAGTTGGAAAGCATTCCCTTTGTACTTTCAATTCTGCATCTCAGGAAATTATTTTCTAATATACAGAGTGTTCCCAAATAAAATTATTCAACGAATGAGTGATTGAATGGAACACCCCTTATATTTTCGCATATTTTAATGCTCTTCAATTCCTCTACCATGGCGCAAAATATTAGGGATATTTTTCCAACGGTACGGATCTTATTCAGAAAAAACTGCAAACTGCAGTAGTGCAGTAAAAGCCCTCTACCGGTTTCCAGAAGCGATAGAAACATGAATTTGATCAGGATTTCTTTTAACTTAAGAATTTGTCATGTCATCGTTCCTAAATGACCAACCTCTCTTATACAGGCTGTCCGTTATCAATGTCCAAATATGAAGAATCTCAAATTTTTTTTCTCGATTTTTTCAAATGTAACACCCTGTATTTTTTTCCATGATGATGTACACAGTTCTCTGTTCCCTAGAACTAGCGCGTAAAAATATGTCCTAGGTATACAAGTTTTTTCCGAAATAACTCAAAAAAAACCTAGAAAAGCACTGATGAGAAGTCAGCAGTTTTTGCACGCATGTTCAAAGGATATCACCAAAAGTAAATATGCGTGCAAAAGCTGCTGACTTCACGTCAGTTCTTTGCTAGGTTTTTTATTCCTGATATTCAACCCACCTACTTAAAATACAGTGCGCGTCAAAATTATGAAAACAAATTCATTTCCTCAGAAGAAAAATATTTGGCAACAAAACCCTGAAACAGCTCAATTTTTGTTTCACTTTTACCAAACTTTTATGCATTTTTGAAGGATTTTTGTTGCACCCTGTGCCATCCCCATCAACCCTCTAAATTTTTTGAATAGGGAAAGTGGGTCATGTGGTAAATTTTTGGCAAGGTCCTTGTATCTTTTATAGGCGTACAGAAATTTCCAAGAAAAAAATTTTTTCAAGAATTAGTTAGCTCAAAGAGGTTTTCAGTATTTGCACTTTCAACCCCTTCCAACCTCCTAACGTGAAAAATTAGAATGTGTGAAACACTGCGCTTCAGTTAAGATCTCAAGTAAGTATCTTATTAGTACCTTTCTACTGGAGTTACTTACTTTCGAAAGGAAGGACTTAGAGTTTTGAAATTTTCAGGTTAGGTTTGGATTCTGAATATCTCGGTTGAGTTCGTTAATGGGCCAAATCTGCCCAATGGTTTTTGTGTTACAACCATTTGAAATTTTGATATCTCAATAACTCGAAAAACAATTATCTGATCGAAATGAATCTTGGTTGGAATATGAACAGTGAATCGTATCGAATTTATATCCGGTATTTCAATTGAAATGGCAGCTTGAAGATTCACGCGGAATTCCGTGAGGACCAAATGACTACTAGACCACCATCTACAAAATATTTGAAAATCAATATGTTGAAATGTTTGTTTATTGATCTAATTGAACGATCATCAGGAAATTTTGAGACAAATTTACTGATCAGCAATTGACAACTAGTTATCAAGTTTCATTATCATCAGATCAGAATTTCTTGAGGTATTCCGGAAAAAAACAGGAAATTTAACAATTATTTTTTAGGTTTTTATGGGTTTTCACTCCCAATATCTGAATCAGAACTATTAAAAATTAAATAAAAATCGTTTTTTTCATGAAAAACGCCCTTGCGGATTACAGTATTAAACTATTTGTCAAGGGCAGTTTCTTGCAGCAAAGATTGCCTAATGAACAATACAGAAACAATACAAACGATAGAGAAATAAAAAATTAGGTAAGACTCCAACAGGATATATTACGATTAGGAGATGAGATAATTCATAATTTCTCCATATATAACTATTCCCATATTTTTTAGTGTGTGAATATTTCATCTGGAATGAATTTGAAAAAAAAAACAATTTGAGAAAATTCAATACACTTGTTGATCAAAAACGACGAAATCAATCCAAGAATTCCCACAATAATAATAGCTTCATTGATAAAATGGTTAACAATTTATCTTCCAGAAATTTGAATGAGAACGAGAAATAAGTGCTTACCAAAGGACTTAATTATGCCGTTACCCCGAAGAATGTCCCAAAATTCTTGAAATTTTCTGCTTTTTTCTGATGCAAGAGTCAGATTTGTACTCCGAAACGTCACAGTTCGTTTTCTTTATCGTTTGTATTGTTCCTGTATTGTTCATTAGGCAATCTTTTCTGCAAGAAACAGCTCTGTTTCTGTTTCAGATATTGGGAGTGAAAACCTATAAAAACCTAAAAAATAATGCAAAATCTTCCCTAAATAAGCTTCAACCGATAAATTTAACAATATTTTTTCAAATCTTTCTGAATATTAATATTCTATCAACTGACATTTTGACTGTTGCTGAATAGTGACTTCAAGGTAAACGCTTAATTACTCTAAAAGTATGACATAAGATTTGTTTTGGTTGCGAAATTCAGAACTGTCCTAGAATAGTCCTAGAACTGCGTGGAATCGATGCGCTGTGTTTGTTTTGGTCCCGAGTTCAGAACTGTTCGGGACTGTTCGAGTGCGCGCAATTGTGATTTTGAGTCTGAAAAATCGCAATCGCGCATATTCGAACAGTCCTGAATTGGTTCTGAAGACGGAACCAAAACAAAGCTGCTGTTGAAGCCCGATTCTGAACTATCCTAGAACAGTTCTGAATGCGATGAAACCAAAACACGAATTTAGTTCGGGTTCTCATCCGGATTGTAGAGGAATTTCTCATTTCTTCGACAAATCAACGATCAAATCAAAAACCAAATCAACACGACGTCAGGTTAACCATTTAAATCGTTGACAGCCACTCTACACTTGTGCGAACTACCAAATTCTGAAGCAGTTCGGACTCTAACGTCCGAACTCCTCTCGCAGTTCTAGAACAGTTGGAATCGATACTGAAAATAACCAAAAAAAGGACTACTCAAAACCTGAACCGGTTCTGAAATGAACCAAAACACAAAATCGCAATCGCGCATGCGCAACCGTTCCAGAACAGTTCTGAACTCGGAACCAAAACAAACCTATAGTTTTTGAATCCGAAATGTTGATTTGGTTTATTTGCTCAAATTCCTGAAATCCTTGGGGAAAACGATTCTTATTCACTTTTTTCATCATGGTATTGAAAAGATACTGTTCTATCAGAAAGACGAAGTCTCATATTTTATTATTATTATTTACATACAAGTAGAGTTGAGGAAATTCCTATAAACTAAAAAATAAAACAGAAACAGAAAAAAGTTAACAAATTAGTAGATCTTGCATCGAAACGATTCAAAACATTCTTGAAGCCATTGACGGTTCAAACATCGACCACGATACTCGGCAAACGGTTCCATCTCTCGAAGATTCTGTTTGTCAGAAAACTGTGTCGTTCAGATGTTCGAAAGTTTTCCTTCGACAATTTGAACTGATGTCCTTTCAGATTGTTGTCTTTCACAGCATACAGGCCACGAAAACAATCTCCAAAGTCACCACGGAGCGATCCGAAGGAAAATATAAAGTCTCCCCTTTCCCGTCGTGATTGAGAAGATGGCAACTCGAAAATAATACGGCACGGGTGGAAGGCCACCAATTGTAAATTTTAGTGTCATCCGCGGAAATTGAGCAAGCTGAGTTGGGTAGTTTAGGGAGATCGGAGGTATATAATGTTTGTTTTGGTTCCGAGTTCAGAACTGTTCTGGAACGGTTCCGCATGCGCGATTGCGATTTTGTGTTTTGGTTCATTTCAGAACCGGTTCAGGATTCGAGTAATCCTGTTTTGGTGATTTTCAAAATCGATTCCGAACTGTTTTAGAACTGTGAAATGAGTTCGGACGTGACAGTCCGAACTGTTTCAGAATTGGGTAGTCGCACCAGTGTAGAGTAACTGTCAACGATTTAAATGGTTAACCTGACTTTTTCGACGTCGTGTTGATTTGGTTTTTGATTGTTTTATTTGTTGAGACTGTTAAATTTAAACTTTTGTTATTGAGGATAATTCCTTCGTTACGACCTACCAGGATAATCTAATGGATTTTATTTCCATTGTTCACACCTGGGATGTATATTTCTTAAATAAATCTATGAATACAAGAGTCATCTTCCTCTATTGAATAATAATGTTTCGAATTCGTTTTTCTCTGAAAAGCACATATGTGAAATACGTTCGTCATTAGATTCATTATTATATTAACCAATATTTTGTTGGTTCATTTCGGAATATAATCGAAGTAAGGAAGAAAATTCAGAAAAAAAAAATTAAGTGGAAGCAAGTATTCCCGAAAATATTTTTTCATTACATGGTTCGACAAGGTCTTTCGCGTATTTTCAATTAAACCACATACAATATATAAAACATGATTAACATTCTTTTTTTTCTGCCAACTCAAATGGAAGTTTTTTTCCTCTACGATCCCGATGAGAACCCGAACTTAATTCGTGTTTTGGTTTCATCGCTTTTAGAACTATTTTAGGATAGTTCAGAATCGGGCTTCCACAGCGCATCTATTCTGCGCAGTTCTAAAACTGTTCTAGGACAGTTCTGAATTTCGGAACCAAAATGAACCTATAATAAAAATAAGATAGAACTGAACCCTGGAGGACACCTGTCGTCATGGATCTATCCGGATAGGAAAAAGAACGATTGACTCAAATTCGGAAAGTACGGTTTGATGGAAAAGCCTCAATCGAAGACAGAACACTTCCCCTGATTCCAAGATGGCGAAGATTAGCAAACAGCCGCCGGTGGGGGACCTTATCAGAGGCCCTTGAGAAATCAAGATAAATCACATCCACAGGCACCCCTCGGTCTCACGCCTTAGTCCACTCCTTTACGCATGAAATGGGTTGGTCACCGTAGAACGGCCTGATAAAAATCCATGCTGTTCTGTTGGAATAACATCATTAGACAAAACAAACTGAGTTATATGATCAGACACGATCCTCTCCAGGACTTCCGAAGCTGCTGATAATATACTTATAGGTCTGTAATTGTGCGGTGAAAGTTTGAAAGGCAGATAGCCAGTCGTTGGGAAGAATGGAATATTTAATATTTTGTCTCACAGGGAATTTTTTATTGGCCGTTTAGTTATTATTTCGAAATGATATTCTCAATCCGTTCTGTGTAAATAATTGCGAATATATTCGATGATTGACCTACAGCAATCAGGATAGTACTCGGCTAGTTGAAAGGGAACCGAAGTAATGTAGTGCTTATTACAAGCCTACAGGCGACTTGTTTATGTTACCAGGTGCATTCCATTGAGAGCTCTGGTTCGGGTATCTTTGGAGAAGTGGCAGTTGGAAATGGCAGCTTTCTTCACTTCGATTTGAAATGTCTTCAGGCGAATATTTACCTGTGGAGGCCTCGATATTTTTTCGTGTCTAAAAGCAATACAAATCATTCAAATCCTACTGAACGAACATAAAATAAATACTTACATTGCATCAGTTCTTCGTTCGATCATTTTCATTTTTTCAATAATTCAAGAGTCTTATTGCTTGACCGAATTCATCAATTCTAAGAGACAAAAAACATTGAGCTGAAAAATGATTCTTGTTCTGATGATTCTTTCATAGTTTGCAGAGTTATAAAAATGAGATCCAAGAGATGATGCTCGAAGAAATGGACTATTGAATATTCCTGTTTCATTCACAATTATGAATAAATGTATCGGGGGTACAGTTTCATAGTGTTATCCCACACCACTTGTATATTATTTAAACCATCTATGGATTGCATAGTATTTCTGCCATTTCCACTTCTCGAAATCTATTGAGTTCCCTTTTTTTTTCATAATGATGATAGTCCATCTTTCTACAAAGTATGCTTGATTAAGCCTAGGACTGTGATACATAAATTTGCCATGGTCAAGTTTCCAATTCATCAACGTTAGAAATGATCCATATTGACATTCGACCATAAAATTCATGTAATATTCTACAGTCTTTTAAAGGCTTTCCTCCTTTGTATATGCTTGGATGGCATTGCACTTCAACAACACGACCACACATATCACAAAGCTGCAAAATATCATACTTGATGCATCCGGTGAAGGAAAATAACATAATAACGTTTACCTTTGAAGTCGAGTTAATCTCCACCATTTCAAATATTTATGGTAATGTGATGATTTTTCGACGAATTCTGAATGAGCATTCTGATTCTTATCGTAGTTTTGAATCCATTCTAAACATTCTTCACTTTGTGACTTTAATGATACAGAAACTTTCAAATGTCCAGTTCATTTGAAATATCTGAACATCTGAAAATAAATATTTCCTCATGATATTCAGGCTGAAAAAACTTGTGATAAGTTGAGTTATGTTCAATTGTAGGTGATACTAACTATTTTCTTTCGTAAACATAAAATTATACCGATAACTCGACTTTTTCTCGAAATAATCATTGTTAGAGTTGGAATTAGGCAGTATTGACCATTGATTGATACTTCTCAATGCATTTCCATTCGTTATCAACTTTATTTTCGTCAATTTCAATGTAGCTTCCACAAAGGATGCTATTTTGACGACAAATCCGATTTGATGTTAATGAGAATTGACAAATTGACATAACGCCGCTTCAGCTTGAGAATATTGACGGAAGTACCCGATCGTCTCCGAACTCCAGAGTCGCCTTTGTTCAAGTTTTCGCCAAAAACGGCACAAAATCGCAGTTCGATGTTGCCACTCATCGCTATAGTAGTGGATTCTACCTCCAAACCGAGCTCGAAGACGGCCGATCTCGGCCGAGTTCACAGAAAAATATGAAATCGTCAACTTTTACCGAAAATTCGTAGAAATGTCAATTTTTTCCATCATTCCTGCAAGAATACGAAAGTGAGAATCGAAAAAAGGGGCCCGTTACTCCACAATTTCGTCTTTCTGTTCGTACCAAAAAACTCCACCTAGCTTGAACCCAGCGGCCAAATTCTTTCCTGTGGTTTTGTAACGTTACAAAACGCTCCACTGTCGATTTCAGTTTCCATCGCGAAAATACGTCATACTAATAATTTCAATTCCAATCGCAAGTAAAAACGCCTTACTGAAATTATATGATCGGTCGCTAAAGAACGCTCATCGCTTTGACAGCTGAGTGTGTGTTTCGCATGCGCGACCCTTCCAATTCGGTCTAGCGATGGAAAGTTCTTTTTTTTTTTGTCCGTAAGAATTTGAAGATTCAACACCTTGCTAGAGTTTAGCGAATTAACGAACTTTGTAATCCATTAACATCGTGGAATTTTGAAGTTTTATTGTTTCTTATAAGACGTCTATTCAAAAGGCGTCTTTGTACCGGGGCTACCGCCTACTGCTTCATTTTTGTACCGGGGCTGTTGCCCACTGAATCATATTTGTACCGGGGCTACCGCCTACTACATCATCTTTGTACCGGGGCTATCGCCCACTGAAACATCTTTATACCGGGGCTGTTGCCCACTGAATTATCTTTTTACTGGGACTAATGCCCATTTGAATATTCTACTACCGGACCCAGAGTTTGACTGAATCATCTTAGTACTGGAAGCAATCATTACTGGATTATCTTAATACTGGAGCTGATTATGACTGGAATACCTTTATACCGGGGCTAATTATTGCTGAAATATCTTAATTCTGGACTTCTGCACTGGATGGAATCTCTTGGAACTGGACTACCTGCATAAAACCTGTATTTTGAAGGATCATACCACCGGATCCTTACTTTTAAGATAAGTGCTTCTTCGAATCCCGGATCTCAGATTCATTGTACCTAAATTTGTGTTTGTAAATAGCAATTTTAATTGTAAAGCTGAAATAAATAGATAGGGAGTTTGCATCATTACCACCAGATTAACGATTAGGGATACATTCAGGAGTTAATTTAATTTCAGTTTTGCACCTTAAGGAAATATCGATATTTTCGGTATTTTTCGGGAATTTTTCAAAAGTATCTCGATTTTTCCGCGATGAAAGATCAACAGGACGGGAAAATTCGAAATTTCCTCTTTCTAATCACGTTCAGATATCATGCTAAGTATCCCCCGAAATATCCGAAAAATTCTCATGAAAATAACCCTTTCTCGGCAAAAGTTTTTCTTGATCTCCTACGGTGGTTTCGGCGGTGTTGCCTGTAACGCGTTTAGTATTATAGAATAGACAACGACCTGGAAATAGAAAAATAAGATCTCAGACTGTCATATTACTGACAAATCGCAAACAGAAATTGTTTGGTTATATTGAAAAAGAACACGTGTGTACCACAGAATAGGAATAAATATTTCATTATTCTATAGCAGAAAAAGCTATTCTACTAAACACCGTTGTCACTTCCTGCATGCATGACCCCAATTTTGAAACCTGATTTTGAATACTTTCTGAAGGTAATTTGGGAAAATGATGAATCAAACCCATAATAATTATGTTCGAATTTGCATTTGCAGAAATAACCAAATCCAGGAAAAACCCCCTTCGTTGAAGTATTCAGTGCATTCATTAATTTAACACCTCCTATACTGCCAACATAATGTCAGTGTAGTAGTTTCTTGGAAATCATGATCCACATATAAATATTATTTAACTGAAGTTATTCCCTCATGTTCTAGGATAACCGCGTGCTATCGTTTTTTCCAAATGCCTGTAATTTTCGATGATTGAGCCGAAAATGTCTCAAACGAATAGGTTTGACTCACTGATGAACAATCCGCTGTCAAAATAGATTTCGTCCGACCGTCCGTATGCACGATTACGGTCGTAGGTTG
This sequence comes from Myrrha octodecimguttata, assembly GCA_958510865.1. NCBI lineage: Eukaryota > Metazoa > Arthropoda > Insecta > Coleoptera > Coccinellidae > Myrrha > Myrrha octodecimguttata. Next base: position 1,130,663 of record OY294064.1, on the reverse strand, counting down.
CATTTCGAAATACGACGGTTAAGTTCGTTAATGGGCAAAATCGGCCAAATGGTTTGAGAGTTAGAGCCTTTTGAAATTTTGACTTTATTTCCGTGATAATTCGGGAACTACTTATACGATTGGATCGAAATTTGGCAGTTACTTGGAGTGTATCGACGCGCAACTTTTCGAGAAATTATATCGAGATCACACTGTCTGTAAATCCAAAAAAAAAATTTTTTTCAAAATTTATTTCGAATTTTTTTTTCTGAAACTATTGTTCAAATTCGAGAACAATTTCAGTTTTAACTTGAACTTCATATTTTACAGCAGTGTACCAAATTTCAATTCGATACGGTTATCAGTTTTTGAGATATTGGTAAAAAATATGTAGGATTTCGTGGTTTTCTTCTCGATATCGTTGTTTTTTTCGGTATAACTCTAGAAATTCAATCATGATAAAACTCCGCTAGTTTGAAGATGCTGAAAGACAACCTTGTGAGGAATTTCGTGATTATCGTATTACAACAATTTCAAAAAAAATTCAAATTTTGTTTTTCAAATATTCAATATTCTGTGATCTTCCTATCATATTATCCTCATTTAATTCTGTATGAACCTTCGAACTGACATTTTTCGATAAAGTACTGGATTTCAATTCGATCAATATTTCCAAAAATAAAGATTAGATCGAATTGAAATCCAGTACTTCATCAAAAAAACCTAGAGAAGCACTGCCGTAAAGGCAGCAGCTTTTGCGCGCTTGTTCAAATTCTTCACCAAAGCAGTCATCTCCATTGAACATGCGCGCGAAAGCTTCTGCCTTCACGGCAGTGCTTCTCTAGGTTTTTTAAATTTATACTGAATATGGCATCAAATGACTTGACATAAAATTTTCGAAATTTTTGCAATAACGATACAGCTAGCTACATCTGTTGTCACTAACAAATGTCTAATCTTCTATTATATGATAATATGATAGGATCACAGAATATTAAATATTTGACAAAAAAAAAATTTAGATTTCCCCATTCAAAATTCTATTTTCCCAATATTTTCAAAATACAGATTAGATATATAATTGAAATCCAGTACTTCATCGAAAAATCCCAGAAAAGCACTGCCGTGGAGGCAGCAGCTTTTGCGCCCTTGTTCAAATCCGTTACCAAAGCGGTCATCTCAATTGAACATGCGCGCAAAAGCTGCTGCCTTCACGGCAGTGCATTTCTAAGTTTTTTAAATTTATGCTGTAAATGGCATTATGGCTTGAAACACTATTTTCGAAATTTTGGCCATAACGATACAGCTAGCGACTTCTGTTGTTACTAACAAATGTCTAACTGTTTGTTCGAATTGTATGCTGAGAAGGGCATCAAACGACTAGAAAACCAATTTTGGACGAAATCATACAGCTAGCGACATCTATTGCCACTACTTCGAACTATGAAAATGTCCATAACTTTTGAAATTTTTGCTGAAAATGGCATTGAATGACCAGGAAAAACAATTTTCGAAATCTTGGCCAGCTAGCGACATCTTTTGTCACTACACTACAACTATAAAAATGTCCCTAATTTTCAAGATTTAAGCTGAAAATGGCTTCAAATGACTGGAAAACAATTTTCGAAATTATGACAAAAACGATACATCTATTGCCACTACATCGAACTATGAAAATTTCCATTATTTTTTAAATTTATGCTGAAAATGGCTTCAACTGACTGGAAAAACAATTTTCGAAATTATGGCCAAAACGATACAGCTAGCGACATCTATTGTCACTACTTCGAACCATGAAAATGTCCATATTTTCTGAAATTTATGCTGAAAAGAATAAAATGACTGGAAAAACAATTTTGGAGATTTTGGCCACAACAATACATCGAGTTATGAAATGTCTATGTTCCGAATTTCATTCTGAAAATGGCATTAAATGGCTGGAAAATATTCGAAATGTCATTATATTATTTTGGCTAAAGTAACGAAAATTGTTTTTCCTTTAATGCCATTTCCAGCATAAAATTCGATTTTTATAGTTCAACGTAGCGGCAATAGATTTCGCTAGCTGTATCGTTTTGGCCAAAATGTCGGAATTTTTTTCCAGTCCTTTAATGCATTTTCCAGCATAAATTTGAAACATTATGGACATATATTCATAGTTCGATGTAGTGACAATAGATGTCACAAGCTGTATCATTTTGTCAAAAATTTTTAAAATTGTTTTTGCAGTCGTTCGATGCCATTTTCAGCATGAAATCCGAACATTAGACATTTTATTTCCAAGGTAGTGACAATAGATGTCGCTAGCTGTATCGTTTTGGCCAAAATTTCGAAAATTGTTTTTCTAGTCTTTTAAAGCCATTTTCAGCATAAATTTCAAAAATTATGGTCATGTTCATAGTTGGATGTAGTGACAATAGATGTCGCTAGCTGTATCATTTTGTCAAAATTTCGAAAATTGTTTATGCAGTCTTTTTCAGCATGAAATTCGAAAATCAGACATTTCTACAGGAACATCGTGCTATCGTTTTGTTCAAATGTCTGCAATTTTCGGTGATTTAGCAGAAAATGGTCTTAAACGACTAGGTTGGACTGAATACGAATCAGGTGTCAAAATCGATTCTGTCCGGCTGTCACCACGATAACAGGCGTACGGAGGATTCTATCAACTTGAAAATTTCAGGAAGGGTTGCATTTCAAAATACGAAGGTTTAGTTCGTTAATGGGCCGAATCGGCCAGATAGTTTCGGAGTTATAGATATTTGAAATTTTGCGGTTAATTTCCTCATAATTCAGAAACTACTTAATCGATTGGATTGAAACTTGGTAGTTAGTTGGAGCATAACGACGCGAAACTTCGTTGAAATCGTATGATTACTTAAGTTCAACGGCCACCAAATTCTCATTGAAAATGGTAGAATTTTTGAACTCCGGTTTAGAAATATATGATTCCGCACCATAACGACCTTTCCATTTCGTCAAAAGATGGACGTTGACCCTTTTTCGGATGTTCTCCATAGTCTTCCCTGTAACAAAGAGAATGTTTAGATATATGAAGCGTAGATGGCTAGTTCATACGAACAAAATAAACGATTTAATTTAACTCACCGAAGACAGCATTATTCATCAACTAGAATAAATTCTTCTCAAATTCATTCTTAGCTTTCTTCCTCAGGTCGGTATTTAGATCGATATATGACTTCAACCATGCAGATTGCTTGAATTTCAGTACTCGATGTATTTTAGTTAGAATTAATCCATTCTTCAATGCTTGTTTAAGATTTCTATCTATATAAATAAAAAAGGATCTATGGTCTATCGATATTTTGAACAAGCACTACGTACAAACGACTGCATCAAATTGGATAATTTTTTTTTTTTGTGTTCATTATTCTCAGGTCTAGGTTTGTATAACGGAATAATTAGGAAAAAAATGCACGGAAAAAAGAACAAAGCCTTCCTTTTTCCTCCAACCATAGAACTCTATTAAACGTAAGTATGAAGTATTTGACAAAGCGAGCAATCATAGAGTACTTTGACACTTTGACGTTCGACACTCAAGGCGAATTTTGGCGCTGTAACCACAGGTAACCATAGTTAGTAGTTACCCGTGACGTCATAGTCACGTAGTTACTTCTGTCTATCAACTCCAAAGAGAACCTCACTTTTCTTTCTTAATTCTGTCTGTCAACTCCAAAGAGAACTTCGATACTATCTTGTATCAGAAGACGTCTTTTATTTAGAAGAATGGAAATTGTTTCCATTTTTATCAAACAAGCGTGCAAAAACAATAATAAAAAAAACCTGCCAATGTTCCAAAAATGAACATTATAAAAATTTGGTAGAATTCTCGACTTCGTTGGAAAGTAATTTATTGTTATCGGGAAAAAGTCAAATAAATTAATAAGGACTACAAGTGTATTCTTTATTGATATTTCCTAGCTTTCGTTCCTACTTTTTAAAATCTAAAAACAACAACTAATACAAGCTCAAATGCAATCTTAAAAAAATGTTTGCACCGGTACAAAACGACAGGAGAAGTGACTTCTTTCCCGATACCGATATATGAACATTAAAAATATTTGAAACTTCCATAGAATATGACCCCCAATTATTTTCATTCTCGAATCTATGCTCATAAACTCATTCCATTTCACTCTTTCGAAAGTGATAGAACTACATACTACACGAGTAACCCTGCTCAAGAGGAAGGTTACTCGGTATGGTATGCGTGACGTCATCAATAGTCATAGTTACATAGTTAGCTCCGCGAAAATGTGGTAACCCAAGTAACTACATGTAACCACAATCTGTAGTAAGCTGTGGTTACAGCGCCAAAATTCGCCTTTAGGTTGTTATGTCAGGTTACTGCATTTACATAAACAAACCACCTGTGGTATTTGTTATTTACAGTAAAACGTGTTTTTAATAGCATTGTGTTTGATATTAATCGTTGTGTTTTGTGTTTGTGTTACTCATTATCAATTATAAAAATGCCATCAATGAGGCTTCCAAATATTGGTCGGCGGACGCGTAACGCAAGGCGCCACCAGAACCTGTGAATTCGTTACTTTCAGGACAAGAACCTCTATCAAAACTAGGAATTGGTTTCACGGAGAAGAAGAGCTCTATCAAAACATTTTCTGCAGAATATCCAGCATTACAATAGTGTGTTCCAAATGATATCTTTTGGTTCAAACATAATTGAGGAACGAGGTTTCAACCCAACTTTTAAGGTGTTTCATTTTCTATATCAAACAAATATATTACACATTGATTATAACATTACCGGCTAACATGAAAATTCTGTTAAGACTCATTAACGAAACTTTTCTAATTTTTTTCAACAGATTCAAGGACAAATTCACCATCGTCAAGGAGCATTGTTACCACCAGTTGATGGTGATAAGAAAATTTCTCCAGATTTATTTCCTTGGAAATTCGAAATTCTGAGAATGAAGTAAATCAACGTTGTGCCATCAATCGTGCAGCAAGACGAGAAATCATCGTGCAATTGCAACAACTTTTGCATGAATATAATCAATTGGTACAATTGTTCAAAACAGCCTTAGAAATGATCTGACGAACATAAATTAGTAATTAGAGCAGATAAAAGGCCAGCAGGAGAACATGAGAGACGTTTCAATGCACTAACGTTAAATGAAGTTGCTATTGTGGTAGTTGGAGAAAATATGGAGTCTCGCGACATTGTAATTCAACGACGTGATGGTGGCAACCTCAGACGTATCAGTGAAACATATCGTATGTATGATGCTTTACAATATCCACTAATATTCTGCCGGGGAGAAGATGGAAACCCTAATTTTTATCAAGAGGATTAACCCAGCGACTGGTGAGTGGTGGTGAGTATTGAAGTCATATTATAAAAGAATATAGTAAGAATGCATTTCAATAAGACATTCTCAGAGAATAAGGTCCTCAGATTTGTGCACCCTGTATTATTTTTTACTATATTTTCATAGTTTTTACCACCACTTCGTCAGAGTAATGTTGTTTCAAAAATTCTATGTTTCAATTCCTTATTAATGTTGATTATTCTCTTACAGGTCAGGAAACAAACAAGGTCAGCTCGATGAATTTTTATGCATATCGTTTCATGATTCGACAGAACGATGACAACCATATTTTGAAGTGCCGCCGATGGTTCCATCAGTTCGCAGTTGATATGTATGTCAAAATTGAAACGGATCGTCTAACATATATACGTTTGAATCAGACAAAGTTGCGTTCAGAAGATAATATTCATTTGCGCGATGCCATGAACACAGATGGAAATGGAAATAATGTCGGTCGACTCACTATTTTACCAGCAACATATGTGGGAAGCCCCAGACACATGCACGAATATGCGCAAGATGCTATGACTTACGTGCGTCATTATGGTCGACCAGATTTGTTTATTACTTTCACGTGCAACCCAAAATGGTTCGAAGTCACTGATTTGCTATTGCCTGGTCAGTCATCCAGTGATCGTCATGACATCACAGCACGAGTATTCAAGCAAAAACTCAAAGCGCTAATGGATTTCATTGTAAGATATCATGTTTTTGGAGATGTACGATGTTGGATGTATTCGGTAGAGTGGCAAAAAAGGGGGTTGCCTCATGCTCACATTCTCCTGTGGATGGCTGAAAAAATCAGACCCAATGGAATCGACTCAATCATCAGTGCAGAAATTCCTGATCCAGATGTAGATCCAGAAATGCATGAAATAGTGATAAAAAACATGATACATGGACCGTGTGGATAACACAATCGTGAATCACCATCTATGATCATCAACAAATGCTCCAAGCGTTATCCACGTGCTTTATTGGCAGAGACAATAACAGGTAATGATGGTTACCCCCTGTATCGTTTCGCTCTGTTGAAGATGGAGGTAGAATAATAGCGTTGAAAGTTAAGAATAAGGATGTTGTAGTCAACAATACCTGGGTTGTTCCATATTTCGCCGCTGCTGTCAAAAACATTCAAGGTACATTGCAATGTTGAGTACTGTAATTTGGTGAAATCTATTAAATATGTTTGCAAGTACGTCACGAAAGGCAGCGACATGGCTGTTTTTGGTATTACACCTCCAAATAGTAACGATGAGGTGTCACAATATCAGATGGGAAGATATGTTAGTAGCAATGAAGCTATTCGTAGAATTTTTTCATTTGCCATACATGAACGTTATCCCACTGTAGTTCATTTAGCTGTCCATTTAGAGAATTTCACGGCAGAAAATGCAGCGCAGAGGGCTGAACATCCACCAGCCACAACGTTGACAAGCTTTTTTTGAGACATGCATGAAAGATTCATTTGCAAAAACATTGATTTACTCAGAAATGCCAAAATACTTCACATGGAATGCATCATCCAAAAAATTCCAACGGCGAAAACGAGGACAGTCCGTACCGGGATACGTGAATGTATATTCAACCGATGCATTGGGGCGCATTTACACAATTCACCCGAGCAATGAAGAATGTTTTTACTTGCGTTTATTATTGCTGAATGTTCGCTCACTCTGTGCTCAAACTGCCATTGAATTTGCATACGGTAGAGGAACCTACATGTAATATAAGCAAAACAGCAGCAATAGCGAAAGTACTTCAAAGTTCCAAAATAATAATTTGGGATGAATGCACAATGGCCCATAAACGGGCGTTGGAGGCACTAGAAAGAACTCTAAGAGATTTGCGCAACAATCAGAACCTCTTTGGTGGTGCGATGATTCTACTGGCAGGAGATTTTCGACAAACATTGCCAGTCATTCCTAGATCAACGCCTGGTGATGAGATAAATGCTTGCTTGAAAACTTCGAATTTATGGAAATATGTTAAGAATCTCAACTTAACAATCAATATGAGAGTGGCTTTACAAAGTGACATATCGGCGGAATTGTTTTCAAAAACATTATTGGATATTGGCAATGGCAAAATTCCTGTTGACACTTCTATTGGTCTCATTTCTTTTCCACCAAACTTTTGTCAGTTCACAACGTCAAAAGACGAATTGATCTCAAAAGTCTTCCCAGATATTCAAATGAAATATAGAAACCATGCTTGGCTAAGCGAACGAGCCATTTTAGCGTCAAAAAATAAGAATGTTGATGAATTGAATTCAAAAATTCAAAATAAAATTGATGGACCAATACAATCTTTTTATCCAACTGAATTCTTGAATTTGTTGGATTTTCCAGGATTACCTCCACATATTTTGCAGCTGAAAGTTGGCTCAGTAATTATCATGCTACGCAACCTTAATCAGCCAAAATTGTGTAACGGAACTAGACTTTCTGTTAAAAGAGTTTTTACAAACTTGACAGAATGTACTACTATCATAGGAAAGTTCAAAGGTGAGGATGTCCTTATTCCAAGGATTCCACTAATGCCATCTGCACTTGCAATGACAATAAATAAATCACAAGGTCAATCGTTACAAGTTTGTGGAATAAACCTTGAATTGCCCTGTTTTTCGCATGGGCAGTTGTATGTTGCCTGATCGAGAGTTGGTAATCCATCTGCTCTATTAGTTTTCTGTCAAGAAGGAAAAACCAAAAATGTTGTACATTATAGGGCATTGCAATAAAGTATAATTTAGACATTTCGGTGTTTTTTTTACTACATAATATATTTTGTCTTAGTGTTTTTCTTTAGTTACACCTCCCGTGCAAAACCGGGCCGGGCAGCTAGTAATGTATAACATACTTTGTCTTTTTATGTAACGTAGCCATAAGTTTCACATTTTGTTGAGAAGCTATACAGGGTGTTTGAGTTTTAGAGTTGTAATGTTCAGGACACAATGGAAGATCTTTGTGTTTGTCATGCAATTCTCTGGGATACTCGAGGTCAACTTCTAAGATGTATCCTTCTGGAGCATCATCCGGAAATTGTGCCACATCGATATTGGGGTCCACCCATTGAAAACCACCATATGGTAGATGTTGTGACATCGCCCAGCCATATTGATTGTTAACATCAAAGTACACGAGGTAATTTTCTGGTTTAGTTGGATCATAATTAGAAAGGTACTTATTATTTGCATTAGCTATATGCGTTTACCCCATACTTGACTCAATCCTCCACGAATCCCTCGCTCAACAAACAAAAACATGTCAATATCTGTAAGAAGTTCCAATTCTTGTTTTGTATGTTTTAACATCGCATCCCACGTATATCCTGGTAAGGTGAAATAATGAGCTGGATCTAATCCATAAGTCTTATGACAACTGTGACGAAATTGTTCAAATACATCAGCCAGTAATAAAATATCAGTTTTCATGTAGAGATCTGAATATTCACCCAAGTTCTGTCATTTGAATTTATTCCACACAAGTTGAGCCCTCATATAATTTTTTCGAGGACATGGTTTATTCTCTAATTTATTATAGAAAGCATCAATTGGTGGTAGAGAAGTTTCATTGAAACGGGCATTAGAATCAATATTATCATATGGCATTACCCCTTTCTTTGTAAGAAGACTAATATGTTCTTCAGATTTGTCAGGAAATTGTGATTTCAAGTTGGGAAACTCTACTAAATATGAAGATAACTGATCTAGGGAGGAAGCCATAAATCGAAAACTATCGATGAAACGGAAATTTATACAATAATCATCATAATGTTTGGTGAAACTGATATACTTTTCCTTGGTTATTGGCAGTAAATCAATCTTTTCTTCCATTTTGGTAGCAATATCTTGTATAACAAAATTAGCGTCATATCCACTCAAGTTGTGAAATACTACAGGGATCGTGTGACTATCCTTATAATTAATATTACATCCTTCATGTGCTGCTCCACGATAATTATTTTCTGCTAAAAGGTGGTTGTGATCCCTCACCTTCTTATCTCCAGGTTTAAACATTTCTTCACAAATATGACAGCGAGTTGCCTTCCGAAATTCGGTTTCCTGTTTTGATGTTATATCAATGTCATAGGGACATAGGAAAACAGTCTCTACGTCTTCGGCAAACTGATTCATCTCGTTAGCGAACCATTTCATGCAATTAGGGCCTCGATAGGAGCGGTAGAAACTCAGTGTATCATCATATGAACACATTACATAGTATCCTACAGCTGCAGCTTTATGTTCTTGATAGTTGTTTTTAGTATTATCAGTTTTAGTATGCTCTCCAGATCTGCATGAATAATAAAAGGTGCTTTCTCCTTGTTTTTGTGGTTTTTAAATTTGAGGATATTGTCTACTTCAGGCATCTTTATAGCTGTTTCATTCATTTTGCTACAATCCTCCGAATGACTTTTTAGTTTTCCTTCGGATCGGAAATAACGTAAACATCTATCACATGAATTTCTGTCCATGTCCCTTGCTTAATTGACTCGATAGAGGTCGAGATAAATTTTTAATCCATGCATAATGGTATTTAATAGGTGTATCATCATCCCTATAATGGTCTTGAATCAACAATAAATTCACATGTGTTTCCATCTTGTTTTTGGATAGGTAAGTGGGTAATGTATTGAAATTCTTCTTTTCCTTCTTCAGAACATAAACGTTGATGGATAATTGGTTTTGTTTCTCAAAATTGGGTATCTGTTTCAAAGTCATCGGGAACTGTATCCCTTTCAACTTTAACACCTTTGAGTAATGAGGATAATTGGATATACGTTCAGGATGTATATCAACAGGGTGTAATGCAGCCATCACAGCCCATGCAAAACATGCTTCATCATCGTTTTTCTCGTTGATACATGCATGTTTATTTCGAATTTGAGGAGGTAATTCTATGTAAGATGATCCAAGTTGCGGTGTGAATTTATTTATATTAACTCCTAGGTTAACAACATTCACCAGAGCCCAACCACTATCTCGTTCTTGAAATTCCTCAAGATGTTTGAGGAGAGGTACTAATACATTTCTATTGAACCATTCGGTAATGTTTGTATCTCGATATATAGGCGAATTAGATGTTGTGAAGTATTTATATTCCTTCTGAATTTTATTGGCTGTCATGATTTGAAACTCTCCACAAAACACCATATTGACCTTAACAGCTTCATCCTTTTTCAGAGCATTTAGAATTCTCCGATGGAAAATGGCTTCACAGTCCACCAAGAAAGACTTAGGTTCCTTATGTTTAAGGTTGCTGATTACGCCCGTTCGTATTCTTGACTCGAATGCTGATATTGAATCATCCCAATGAACTCTGTCTCGTGCGCTCTCCTTACGATCTTTGATACCAGCACCTTGTTTTCGTATGGACTTCAACTGTGATCTATATGATTTCACATGATTCAATGTAGTCATCAGTTTTTGCTTCTCCCCAACAGTTTTACAACATTTTAACCGCTTATTGATCCTTCGTACAGCTAGGGAACATTCCTTTAGTCCACGATTGAAATTTTCAACATTAGATGTGGTCATGAATGAAGCCATTAACGAGTTTATTAGTCGTAGACTATCTTCTTAGTTGAACATTTTGACGCAACTGAAACAAAAATTCCTTTCTGAAAAATAGCTGAAAATTTCTGAAGATTACCGAAAATAGCTGAAGATTTCCGAAAATAGCCGAAAATTTCCAAAGATAGCCGAAGATTACCGAAAATAGCTGAAGATTTCCGAAGGCAGTTACACATTTTCTGCTGAGAAACAAGATGTTTACTTATCAAATATGCAGAAAAATTTCACTCTACCTAATAATTTGAGTAGACACCTAAATAAACATAGGAAAATTGAATTCTTTTGTACTGTGTGCGGAAAGAAGTTCACGTGAAGTGATACATTGAAAAAACACATCTTCATTAAACATGATGAATTACAAGAACGTATGGAAGCCTATCATATATCATAGAATAGGGAAAGAGATTATGCTACACCTGAAATCAATAATGTGCTTGATGAGCTACGTCTATTTTATAGGGAAAAATTAACTGAATATACATCAAAACAAAACAATATTTGGTGGATCTTCTTCGGCGAGCTGAACTAATTTAGTAGGAAAAATATAGGGAATGTGAATTTCAAAAAATATTTGTTAGTATTTTCTAGCCACCAAAGAAATTATTAGTATTGCTTTACATAAATCGGAATTCGAATTATCATTACTCACCTGAGATCACTCACGTTTAGGTTCAAGTTGTCGAAAGAATGTATTTATATGCAATGAAAAAACCGCAAAAACGGAAGTATATGGGAATCTATTGTTGACAAATAAAAATGTAGATAAACTCAAATCATCGCAAACGCGTACGTGACCTTGAGAACTTTCTGAATGAAGGAAATGAAACCACAACAAGATGATGAAACAGGAAATGTAACCTCAAAATATAGATAAGAACTAATAAAACAGGAAATAAGAACAGGATGTTGATAAGAAAGTAGATAATAACATACCAAAGCAAGATGATGAAACAGGAAATGTAACCTCAAAATATAGATAAGAACTAAAAATAGGAAATAAGAACAGGATGATAAGAAAGTAGATAAGAACATACCACTCAGGTCAGGTCGGCTGGCCGGCCCGACAAACAGATTACATGATCGAACTTCAATTTTTGGCCAGCCGACCTGACCTGAGTGGTATGTTCTTATCTACTTTCTTATCATCATCCTGTTCTTATTTCCTATTTTTATTTCCTCATTTGAGTAGGAAAGCTCCTGATACTCGATCTGGTTGTCGAGTTTTCTACCTTGATGGGAAAATATTTGATGCAACTCAATAGAATGAGATACCGAAATTGAATGTTGCATAAAATACAAGAAAGAATGGGCCTTTGAATCAAATTTTTAAAGGAGATGCCTTTCAGATATGAGATGCCAATACAGACATTCTGTCATTTCTTTGATGCATAAAAAGTATTTTATCCGGTTGAGCTACGAATTTTCATAACAAAACAGGACTGGATGTGTTTGTATCCTGAAAATTATTGTTCATATCGTTTTATAATATTGGCGTGAAAAATCAGCTACTCCGGATACTTTTCATATACCTCCTCACTCTTATATGCTCCTGACAGTCGGTCTGGTGGTCAAACACTAAAACCGATAATGCATATACGCGGAATAATTCTTGTTGGGGTAACAGGAGCAGCGTTAATTCAACTATTAATCCTTTACAAAAAATCACATTTTTGGCAGCGAAAACGCTACTGAAAATGGAAATCTAGAGGTTTCTGGCAATTTGAGAAAGTTCCATCAAATATTCGTATTTTAGGGTAGTTTATGTCAATCAAATCGAGTATCAGGAGCATTTGAGAGCGAGGAGGTATTTGGAAGGTATCTGGAGCAGTAAGGAATTCCCCGCCAATATTCGATCGAGTATCAGGAGCTTTCCTAGTCGAAAGGAGTTATCTTTATTTCTTCAGATGTAATAAGATATGCTTTGATTTCATTTTACTGATGGATACTCAATTGATGTGTATTAATTCTATTTCAACAATGGATTTTCAATTTTTCAGTTTATTGAAAAATGGGATTCTCAGTGACAAATTACAATTTTTTGCCTTTAAGTATGCCAACAAGGTCATTGAACATGCGAACAAAATCTGCTGCCTTCACACGGCAGTGCTGTTCAAGTTTCAATCCATAAAACGCGGAATAATCCTTGTTTTGTTTGGTATCAGGAGCTGCTCCTGCGTAAATTCAACGATCAATCTTTCACAAAATCATATTTTGCCAGCGAAAACGCTACTGAAAATGGAAATCTAGAGGCTTCTGGCAATTTGAGAAAGTTCCATCAAATATTCGCATTTTGGGGTAGTTTATGTCAACCAAATCTAGTATCAGGAGCATATAAGTGTGAGGAGGTATTTGGAAGGTATCCGGAGTAGCTGATATTTCCCGCCAATTTCATGAAACCACGCCCATTCTAAAAATAGATTCGGCCATGAAGAATTCTCAGGACCGCATCCAGCCATTTGTGGTTATGAAGATTCATAGCACAATCGGATGAAATACTTTTTCTGCATTAGAAAATAATGATAGAATGAATATGTCTGGATTGGCATCTCATTTTTGAAAGGTATCTCCGATCGATTTGAAGTCCCATTTTACAGGTATTTTAGGCAACATTAAATTTCCAAATCTCATTCTAGCAAGCAGAAGCTCTTCTGAAAGTTGCATCAAATATTTTTCCATTAGGGTAGTAGAGTTCGACAACCAGATCGAGTATAAGGAGCTTCCCTACGCAAATAAGGAGCATCAGGGGTGATGGGATATCAATTAATTTCATTTTACCAATGGATATTCAATTTTTCAGTTTCAATAAACTAAAAACTGAAAATGGGATTCCCAATAAGAAATTACAAACTTTCGAATTAAGTATGCCAAAGCGGTTGTCTCCCTCCATTGAACATGCTCGCAAAAGTTGCTGCCTTCACACGGCAAGTGCTTTTCTAGTTTCATTTCAAGATCCATAAAACAAATTGAACGCGGAATATTCCTTGTTCGGGTATCAGGAGCAGCGTAAATTCAACTATCAGTCCCTCACAAAATCACATTTTGGACAGCGAAAACGCTACTGAAAATGGAAATCTAGAGGTTTCTGGCAATTTCAGAAAGTTTCCATCAAAAATTTCGCATTTTAGGTGTGTGACAAGCAAATCGAGTATCAGGAGCATATGAGATCGAGGAGGTATTTGGGAGATATCCGGAGCAACAGGGATTTTCCCGCCAATTCTATAAGCCACGCCCATTTTACGAGTTGAATGAACTTGAGGTTGAATAAGGACAGGATCGTATTCAGCCATTTGTGATGTTTCCGTATTCAAATTGAATACAATTTATCACGAAGGTTTATGCCAAGAAATGAACATTTCTGACATAATGGAGATCAGGAACATCAATTCATCCAGGAACAATGTGAAATATGTGTATATTTTCTTACACAGGAGAGAAATTGCATGATTTTTTAAGGCTGGTTGTCAGCCACGGCCATTCCATACCTATTTCTAGCGTGGGACCGTATTTGGCTCCATTATTTCACAAAGAAAAATGTGCGTTTGAATTTGATGTCCTACGAATATTCTTCAAAGAGGGCTTTTTTTGACTGAATGTGAGAATTAAGTAAATGAAACACAAATTTGTCACTTATTATTATTATTCTTGAAAATAATTTATTTGTTGCATACACATTCAAAATATAAGCAGAATCATAGAAAAATCTTGGAAGGAATGGCATAAAATGAGTATCTTGGATTTGAGGAAATCACATCTTGTATGAAAAATTTAAAAAGTACAAATGTAGATACACAAAAAATAGTTTTTTGCTACAACTTAGTATGTATGTACATGTATATCAAATCTAGTAGACATGGTCCTCATCAACCAACAAACTTGCTTCTCCGGCGTTTCCTTCGACACTGCCAGCTTCGTATTTGCCCAAGAATGCTTCGCTGTTTGCCTACACGAAGAAAAATGTATTAATTATTTGAAAAACCAGACTTTTATAATCTTGATAGTCATTAAGTTGACAAACTATCTTTTCTCAAAAATTCATGCAAATGGAATAGGAGCTTTGGCACAAAAGTTGTCAACCAAAAATTTTCTAACTAGGAAAAGGTAATTTCAAAATGAATTTGACATGGTGACGATATTTTTGTTGATTAGTTTTGGGACTTAATCAGACAGGTCGAATTCGTGAATGGAAAATTTGAAGACGTTGTTAATTAATGAAAAAAAAAATAAAGGGGAGATTGTGTGTTTGAGAAATTTTTTTTGGTCAACATTGAGTCACTATAAATATAGCATTCTGGGGTACACAGATCAAATACAATTTCATAATCTCCTCTGACTATTTCCGCCACTATATGCTTTCTTCATGGAAGGTCTTTGAAGTGTTCAATATAAATAACCTCAAGTTTTTCTACAGACTCTTACAACCCCTGAGATGCATAAATCAACCCCTTAATGCTCTGGAAATGATTCCCCTTGCTGGAAATATGTGAATATTTTATGCTGACCTGTTAATTTTTTGTTTTTTAGCCCACAAATACATTCTTACAGAGTTTGCAAGAATGCAATTTAAAGAATTTTTTTGCCATATGTATTCGCTTATGTAAAATATAGCATTTTTATCTTTAAGGTCAACATCAATATTATCGATATTTTTCCAAGTCAAAGACTCAGTTTCATAATTCAATTGAGCTTTGGGGAGCATACTCAACTGAGTCAATTTTTTCAAGGAGAACAAAAAATCCTCTTCATAATTTGTTTGGGACGATAATTTTGGAAAGCTTCTCAAGTATGTATGCCGCAGACCATTCTCAAATCGCAGTGAACTTGGGCATCCATGTTGTTGCCGCACTATTGAAAAAATATTTTCAACAGGATCTTGATTAAGATGCCTTGTTGATAATTTGGCAACACCAAAATTTGAACGCAAGTCCGCTGCAAGATACAGAACACTATTTATGGTTACAATAAAACCATTAATTCAGGGTGGGATAGATCGTTTGGATAGTAGAAACCTCGAGTTTTTAAAATTGTCCTTGATTTCTGAGATGAATTGCTCATTAGGTGATCCATCACTCATGGCATATCTCATCTTCATCAAATCACGATCAAGTTTGCTACTATTCAAACAATCGAACAATTCGTCCATTTCACCCACAAACTCAGCTATTGCTGAGGAATAAACTGGCAGATTTCCAAACTGCTTTAGTACAAGCATTGCTATGCTGATTCACTAAATATTTGTGTGGCATATTTTACCCTCATAGCATTAAAGGACGTCACATTGAAATGCTCTTCGGTAAGTTTAGGTAGTTAACATACACTCAGAGGGTTTGGAGACCTGCCAGCTGATTGAATGTATTTCCAGTAGAGATGTGACGGTATTTAAATACCGCGATTTTGGAGCGGTATTTCTCTGGAACCGTCTGTCGCGCTCCAAAACAGAGAAGTAACGCGTTCCAAAGTAACCGACGTTCCAAAATACCTTGTAACTCTGCAATCGTTCCACGCTCCAGTCGCGATCGATACCTATCTCGCTCCACGTTCCAAAGTAACCGACGGTTACTCTGGAACCGACGTTCCAAAATACCGTGTAACTCTCCAATCGTTCCACGCTCCAGTCGCGATCGATACCTATCTCGCTCCACGTTCCAAAGTAACCGACGGTTACTCTGGAACCAACGTTCCAAAATACCGTGTAACTCTCCACTCGTTCCTCGCTCCAGTCGCGATCGATACCCATCTCGCTCCACGTTCCAAAGTAACCGACGGTTACTCTGGAACCGACGTTCCAAAATACCGTGTAACTCTCCACTCGTTCCTCGCTCCAGTCGCGATCGATACCTATCTCGCTCCACGTTCCAAAGTAACCGACGGTTACTCTGGAACCGACGTTCCAAAATACCGTGTAACTCTCCAATCGTTCCACGCCCCAGTCGCGATCGATACCTATCTCGCTCCACGTTCCAAAGTAACCGACGGTTACTCTGGAACCGACGTTCCAAAATACCGTGTAACTCTCCAATCGTTCCACGCTCCAGTCGCGATCGATACCTATCTCGCTCCACGTTCCAAAGTAACCGACGGTTACTCTGGAACCGACGTTCCAAAATACCGTGTAACTCTCCAATCGTTCCACGCTCCAGTCGCGATCGATACCTATCTCGCTCCATGTTCCAAAGTAACCGACGGTTACTCTGGAACCGACGTTCCAAAATACCGTGTAACTCTCCACTCGTTCCTCGCTCCAGTCGCGATCGATACCTATCTCGCTCCACGTTCCAAAGTAACCGACGGTTACTCTGGAACCGACGTTCCAAAATACCTTGTAACTCTCCACTCGTTCCTCGCTCCAGTCGCGATCGATACCTATCTCGCTACACGTTTCAAAGTAACCGACGGTTCCTCTGGAACCGACGTTCCAAAATACCGTGTAACTCTCCACTCGTTCCTCGCTCCAGTCGCGATCGATACCTATCTCGCTCCACGTTCCAAAGTAACCGACGGTTACTCTGGAACCGACGTTCCAAAATACCGTGTAACTCTCCACTCGTTCCTCGCTCCAGTCGCGATCGATACCTATCTCGCTACACGTTCCAAAGTAACCGACGGTTCCTCTGGAACCGACGTTCCAAAATACCGTGTAACTCTCCACTCGTTCCTCGCTCCAGTCGCGATCGATACCTATCTCGCTACACGTTCCAAAGTAACCGACGGTTCCTCTGGAACCGACGTTCCAAAATACCGTGTAACTCTCCACTCGTTCCTCGCTCCAGTCGCGATCGATACCTATCTCGCTACACGTTCCAAAGTAACCGACGGTTACTCTGGAACCGACGTTCCAAAATACCGTGTAACTCTCCACTCGTTCCTCGCTCCAGTCGCGATCGATACCTATCTCGCTACACGTTCCAAAGTAACCGACGGTTCCTCTGGAACCGACGTTCCAAAATACCGTGTAACTCTCCACTCGTTCCTCGCTCCAGTCGCGATCGATACCTATCTCGCTCCACGTTCCAAAGTAACCGACGGTTACTCTGGAACCGACGTTCCAAAATACCTTGTAACTCTCCACTCGTTCCTCGCTCCAGTCGCGATCGATACCTATCTCGCTCCACGTTCCTCGGTTCCAGAATACCGCGAACAGAATACCCATCGCAATGTGATTACGTCTGTTACAGGAGTTACAGCTCTAGTGCGCAGTGCGCCTCATTAGAAACTGTGGATGTTTCTACTTCGTTGTCAGCTGTTACATTTCCGATACGGTGTTACATGGTTTACTTTCAGAAGGTGATATTGTGACAAGTAGTTCACAACCCTCAATCTGATGGAACATAATATTCAATCAGATTGTGTGTAATGCAAGTTATGCTTTCTTTTCGATAATTGCCATATTCATCAATACTTTATGCATATCCGTAGATATTATTTCAATCTGCTGGTGGAAGTTATTGAAGGATAATATGAATTGAAAATTTATTATGCAAAACATGTATTCATGTAAAACAAGATATTAATATTGATACAGTTTGCGTCCTTTATAATGATAATGTCTATTGTAAATATGTAATTTTAAATAATAATCTTCTCAATTGAGAAAATATTAATCCTCAAGGCATTCTTCTCTTTCAATTGAATTGATATATCTCGAATGTGAAGAAAATATGAAAAAAAAAGTTGGAAAAAATCAATTATAGTTTGAGTATACGTCAGGTTTTAACCGAAAATATGTTAGTGGAAGAAGTTCTTGGAAGCTCTAAATCTGAATACAATAGCTATAAGTAGAATAAAAAGAGAATTTATATCATTTGAGAAACAGATTGCCTTATTAATTCATTTTGTTTCAGCGTTGGAACGACGGTTTCAAAATCGCGGTATTTTTCTGGAACCGTCGCGAAAATACCGCGACACGGGTGGAACCGGTATTCCCATCTCTAATTTCCAGCTAACAGTTTTATTTTTATAACGTGGATCATACTATGAAAGATTGTTCCTCAAACTTTTCAGTAGGTGAGGAGAATCATACGGAAAAAAAAAGTTCGTTGTTTCTGAAAAAAACACTTTGGTCAATTGAAATTTGGAACTGCTTGGCCCCATTCTGATTCACAGGACTCTGATCACACAATACCGTTTTAACTATGAGTCCAGCTCTGAATGCAGAATCAAGTTAATCATAAATAATTGATGGTAAACATTCAGTTGTGGGTGTTCATCCCCAAAAGCAGTATCCCAAAGTGAATTTCCAATTGTAAACGATGCCCCTCACCATACAGAAAAGTGCAGACGTAGCCTTCTCATTTCTCCATATTTTGCCAGCATCAACAACTCAAATTATTTTATCATGTGACTTATCATAATGAACCTCTTCATTGAGCAAAATTTCATCCAAAATTAATATGCATATTTTTTGTTTGTTTTCAAATTGAATTTTCAATGATTCCTCTATAGCTGGACTTACACCAAGGGAAATTTTGAGAAACTGGCAAGTTTCTCAAGGTCCAGATAATTTACAAGTTGAATGATGTTTTATACTACTTTGGTGAAGCAGATTACCGCAACAAGCACATTTGTTTTGAGTCATCATCATACCGCCTATTGAATTTAATAGCAAAGTTTATCTTTAACTCATTAGAGAAAATAATGTGAGCATCCTTGGAAAGATATCCTTTTGATTCACTTATTAATCTAGATATGTTCGCTCTGTTTGTTGACTGGACGGGTCTTCCTTTACAAGAACAGTGGGGGAACTTATTCCTAAACAATTTGCATCTCAGAGAATTGATGGTATCCCTCATTCTCCTCAGCCTTTTGTTGGTTGAGGGACTCGGCTTACTACCATGATGTTTTTTCAGTGCAGCTATTGTTGAGGTGGCTGAACTACTGCTTGCTTCCATCAAATCCTCTGGTTCAGGGGAAAAATCTAGAAAAATTTAAAAAATATCATCTTAAAGCCTATATAACTGATATAAATTGATTCTTTTATCTTCCAACACAAGACAACTTCAAGTGAATGGACTTACAAATAGAATTTGCATGTCATTGTTCTTATTTAAAGAGAAGAGATTCCCACTGCGGCAGTAGGAATTCTATCTACAAAAATTGTAAAATAAAAATATTTTCATTTCCCATAACATTTAAAATTTTGCTTTGAAAAATTTTTGTTTGGCCAACCTTCTGTGAATTGCATAAAAATGGTCAGAATGGGTTGAAATTTGGAATAGATGATAAACTCGAGTAATTCTCCCCACTCTCTCCTGATTTTGACGTGATTCTTATAAGTTTCAAAATTGTTCTGAAGAGATTATTTGTCCATCAACAGAAAAATCAAGATATTTCGCCTGAAAAAGGAAACATCAGGCAACAGATGATACATGGAACGGTAGTACTAATTGCCGTGATGCAGAAGCGCCATCTGAGGACCAAAGAAAAATCTAAGTTCGCAACTAAATTTATTGCTACAGATGGTGCATTAGCTGTTCTGCAACTAGTAATACATTTGATAGTTTCATTAGTAGCATAGCAATTTGTTTTTCAGGCGAAAAATTTTTATTTGGTCGACCTTCCGTGAACTGCACAAAAATGGTCAGAATGGGTTGAAATTTGGAATAGATGATAAACCTCTGAATAAAGAACATAAGGAAGGAGCAAAATGCCTCATAAAGTGGGTCCGGGATGGATGTTACATATGGCCGACTTTCTTTTCACTTTGAAGAGAAAAGGACTTGTTCCGAGACTTCTTTGTCTGAAGAAACTAACAAACATGAGTGATACTTGGAGGTTCAATGTGGGCGCCTATTTCCCACTTTTATACGGAGTAGAAAAGCGTTATGCTCCTTCCTGTTGTTCTTTATTCAAAGTGATAAACTCATGCAGTTATTTCCATTAACAGATTTTCACGTCATTCCTATAACTTTCAAAATTTTGCGCTGAAAAATCGTAAGGTTAACCCCTAGGAAAATTTTTAATTTGGTCAACCTTCTGAGAATCGCATCAAAATGGCCATAATGAGATGAAATTGGAGATAGATTACTCTAGTAAGAGATAGATTACTCTAGTAATTCTCCCCACTTACTGATTTTGACGTAATTCTTATGAGTTTCAAAATTATGCTGAAGAGATTATTTGTCCATCAACAGAAAAATCAAGATATTTCGCCTGAAAAAGGAAACGTCAGGCAACAGATGATATATGGAACTGTATTACTAGTTGCCGTGATGCAGAAGCGCCATCTGAGGAACAAAGGAAAATCTAGGGGCACACCTAAATTTATTTCTACAGATCCCTATGCCAATTGAAATAATATTTGTGTATTAATATCGTCAGATGGCACATTAGTTGTTCTGCAACTAGTAATACATTTGATAGTATCATTAGTTGCATAACAAGTTGCTTTTAAAGCGAAAAATTTTTATTTGATCAACCTAATGTGAATTAGGTGGTCAGAATGGGGCGAAATTTGAAATAGGTGATAAATTCATGCAATTTCTCCCATTAACCGATTTTCACGTCATTCCTATAACTTTCAAAATTTTGCGCTGAAAAATCGTAAAGTTCCCTTTGAAAAATTTCGATTTGGGAGAACTTCTTTCTGTAAATGGCTTGAATGGTTCATCAGAAGAAATTGATGGTAAAAATTCATTTGTGAATTTCTCAAAGTAAATTTCCAATTGTAAACAATGCCCCTTATTTAATTGTTTCATAACTTCCAACACAACTTCAAGTAAATGAACTTATAAAAAGAATCACTGCCATGATGCCAGCAGCTTTTGCGCGCATGTTCAATGTGGATTACCGCTTCAGCAACGAATTTGAACAAGCGCGCAAGAGCTGGTGCCTTCATGGCAGTACTTTACTAGATTTTTTTTTGATAAATTACTGGATTTCAATTCGATCTAATATGTATTTTTGGAAATATTGGGAAAATAAAATTTTTAATGGGCATATCTAAGGAAACATTGGGCGGATTTTACCCATTCACGAACTCGACCTTCGTAATTAAGCCCCAAACTCGATATTTGTAGAGAAGGTTTGGACCTTAATTACGAAGGCCGAATTCGTTAATGGGTAAAATCCACCAAATGATTCCGCAGATATATCCATTGAGAATTTCATTTTCCTAATATTTCCAAAAATACAGATCAGATCGAATTGAAATCCAGTACTCCATCGAAAAATTACAGTTCGAAGGTTCATACAAAATTTAATGAGGATGATATGATAAGAAAATCACAGAAATTTTTGTTCAAATAGTTCTAATGACACGATCATCACGACATTCTTCATAAAGTTGTCTTTCAGCATCTTCAAACTAGCTGCGAAGTTTTATCAGGATTGAATCAGTATTTCTCGAGTTATACCGAAAAAAGCAACGATATCGAGAAAAAAACCTCGAAATTCGACATATTTTTCCCCAATATCTCCAAAAATTATGATCGTATCGAACTGAAATTTGTTACACTGCTGTGAAATATGAAGCTCAAAGTCCGAGTGGAATTTTTTTCTGGATATGATGAACGGTTTTCGAAAAAAAAGAATTTCTGCCAAAAATTATGAATTATGAAAATTTTTTTTTTGAATTTACTGACAGTATGATCCTGAAAAAATTTGGCTCAAAGTTGCGCGTTGTTGTACTCCACCTAATTGCCAAGTTTGAATTCAATCACTCAAGTAGTTTCTGAAATAAAAAATAAATAACTTCAAAATTTCAAGTGGCTATAACTCCGAAACTATTCGACCGATTTGGCCCATTAACGGACTCAACTTCGGCATTCCAATGTGCGACCTACCCTGTGAGTTTCAAGTTGCTAGCTCACTCCGTTTGACAGTTATCGTGTCCACGGCCGGACGGACAGAATCAAGTCCAATCATCGGAAATTACAGACATTTGGACAAAACGATAGCACGCTGTTCCCCAGAACATGCGCGCGAAATAGTAAAATAAATATGTTTTCATTCCTTTTGTGCAATATTAACTGTTTACTTATGTGAATAAAATTAATAACAAGATTAACTCACCAGCATTAGATTGAGGTACGCTTCGAGCTGGCGCATTAACACTATTCTCATCTCAAACCCGGATTCAGGATAGACATCTAATGTAGGACCATTCATACTCGGAAAACTTCCACGCTCCAGGATAATCCGTGGATTTGTCAATCTAAACTAGTTTTCTGTAAAATGCTCGCTACACATAGTATAGTATCTCAACGAGAATTCGGTCCACTTCTTAGCACTGAAAAATAATCGAAATTAGCCACACAATACGAACCACGACTTCATCTTGACGAGGACTGCAAAAATAAATCGCTTTAGAATTAATAGAAAAATTAAAACACGTGAGTACAATGAGCATACTACCAAAGATTTATTTGCACAGCAGGCTCAAAGCGCCCAACGATCAATTGGCTGTGTGACATGTGGCACCGTCTTGTTGAAACCACATTTCAGTGACATCCATGTCATCAATAATAGGCCAAAATTCAGTTGCTAACATCTCGCGATACCGTGATCCATTGACTGTTACCGCATTTCCAGCCTCATCGAAAAAAAACGGCCCAATCACACCTCCAGATCACATAGCACACCACACAGTGACACGTTGAGCATGCAAAGGCTTCTCAATAATTGCTTTAGGATTTTCAGAAGCCCAAAGGCGGCAATTTTGCTTGTTGACGTACCCTGACAAATGAAAATGTGCTTCGTCTGAAAAAATGATTTTTTGAGAAAAACCAGCAGGTTGTTCCTGAATGAACTGAGCGAATCTACGGCGATTTGAATGGTCGGTCAGCTTCAATTCCTGCACCATTTGAATCTTGTAAGGTTTCAAAGCCAAATCCTTTCGCAAAATTCGCCATGTTGTGCTTTTGGATAACCCCAATTGTTGAGAACGTCGTGAAATTGATAACTTTTGATCTTCTTCAACACTGTGGCTCACGGCAGCGATGTTTTCTGTTGAACGACCCGGTCGAACACGTGTTGGTGTTGGCACATTTTGTACCGAGCCTGTCGACTCAAATTTCGCGACCAAATTCTTGATAGCGGTCTCAGAAGGACGTTTATGTTGTCCGAAAATATCACGAATTTTACGAAATGTAACTTTAACAGAACGACCATTTTCATAGTGGATTTGAATTATTTTAATGCGATTTTCGTGCGAAATTGAATTCATTGTAACAATTGCCAAAGAATATTCTGCGAATACGTCAAAAAACTAAATGTCAAAACTGTCATGTGGTGCCGGTGTTACCACATTGAAAAACAAAGTTCTTGTTGAAAAACCCGTTAGTTGCTCCTAAAGGCTTCCTTACTGAAGGCCGCCTTGACTGTGCTTTTCTGTGCAAACAAATACAACTTTGTTTGCATCGAAAAGTGAATTTAAGGCGGCCTTCAGTAAGGAAGCCTCAAGGAGCAACTATAAATACAGCCCTAGGTAAACTAAGGATAATCAGCGGAATCCAATAATTGGATCATAGTGCAAAAATACATGGTATGTTTATTTGCTTCTCCAACATTGTTCTTTTTGGTGCATGTCCAATAACTGATGTTACGTGAGAAAGGTATGTGTTGTTTCCACCATAAAGGAAATAATTTACCTCTCAAGATGTAAAATAATGAATTTCAAATGGATTTTGATCAAAAATACAAAATTATCAAGAAATTTACTTTGATTTCAACCACATCCTATTATTTTAAGGCGCAAATTTGAATCATGGTACAAATGTATTACATTTCCACTATTCTTGGAATGTTTACACAGCTGACGTAAATTGCAGCAGAAAGTGATATGCGAGAACACACTGTGTATCTTTTCACCATTACTTGCAAATCAGGAATAAAAGTCTAATATGAATCCAGAACTTTGTAGAGCGTTATTAGTAGTGGTTTGAGAAATGTTCTCGCAAAAAAAAACGATATAACCCTCTTCAAGTCGCCAGGAAAATCATTCCTCTCTTCAGCCTCTACATGAACTTTGTGAAATGAATGATTAAAGTTCTTGAGACTCAGTTATTAGAAGGAATTGTTCAACAGTATTTTTCTTCAAAACGTAGTATGAACAAAAAGTTGAGATACAAAGGAAAAGTACTTGAATTAAAGAACGGTTCTTTCTTATATACCAATGGCATAATATAAAAATTAAATGAATAAACAAAATCTGAGCGGAACAAAGGAATCATTGTTGAATATCTTAAGAAATGCCTATGCATATATGAAATTCAACAGCCATTATCTCGAAAACCTAGTGTCTTAGGTCTTATATCCATCAGACTTCAATTCTTGGTATCAAAGTCCTTCTTTATTTTAAATTCAAACTTAGGAACCACCTGTATGTTACCTTTATGTGAAACCCCCTAGTCCGAGTCTGTACTCGAAATAAATAAATCAACCCATTCTCAAACCATGTGCGAGTATTAAAAAATGTTCCCATCAAACTGTTTCTCTTGAAAAAGTATTTTCTCTCATGGTATGTAAACAATAATTATATTAATGCTCAATAAGTATAGATGGAATCAAAATTTGTGCAGGGGACAACTTGCTATAGGAACTATCATTTTTAAGTATTTTCAGCTTTTTAGTACTTCTGGTTATATGGTCAGGACGATTTGGGATGATGACATGGGTCATAAAATGTTGAGTCTCTGACTGATGCGTTGTATCTAACTTTATCATGGTTTCTCTTCATTTTTCCCATGTTCTGAAAATGTCCAAGGGGTATTGTTAAAAAAAAGTTTTATCAATTTCAAAGAGTAATCAAAATATTTAAAATCATATCAGATGTCATTACAAGAAAAATAATGTCTCGATTGTCCAATATATGTGCCATCACAGTCAAAACAATCAATTTTGTAAAGTATTGACACCAACAAGACAAATAACTTCATCGTTTGCGGGAATCGCGTCTCTCCGACCTTGAGAAAAATAACAGACATAACCACACTTACTTCTTCCTCGAAACAGCTGTCAAATTGAATACTTGATTTTGGAATATCTAAAATCGAAATGTAAAAACGGATTTGTCGGGATTCAGGAATCACAAAATCAAAATCAGACTAAGATTTTTCGATGAAACCATTTGAAAAGCAAATTTCCAACACCAATGCGAGTGTTTTTTCACACCTTAAACTCCTGTAGAAGAACTCGGTTGGAGTAAATGAACATTTTGGAAAAATGTTATGGAAAACCCGTTTACCTTAATCAGAGAATCTTTGTAGTTTCACATCAAATGAGATTCATTTCAATATAAAATCAAACTATGAATAGACCAACTTTGTTCGATTCCAATCCTAGTGTTTGTGCAATCATATACAATTTTATTAGACATCCCATCGTTTTAATTGAATAATGGAGGTTGTAATGCTTTTACTTCAGTTGCGATTCCTTTATATTATATAAAATGAACATTATGAATGAGTCCACCTATGTTTGATTCCAATTCTTGTTGTATAATTAAAACATATAATGAGGACTGTCATCATAAAATAGAACCTCAAAGATGACTAAACAATTGATTTGGTTGTAAAAAACTGTTTGGATTATATTCTCAAATGGAACAGATACGAAATTATTCATCAATTGAATGATGAAAAATTCATTTTAGTTTGTTTACATGTTTATAACCTCTTCAAGCGAGTCCGAAAACGGCGAGAGTGACGTAATCCTATTCCTGCAATCTGATTGGCACCCCAAACGCCTGCTAAAATTCTGATTAGCTCGATTCAGGGTCATATCTGCGTTGACATAGATTTCCTAAGTAAATGACGCGAGTGGTTTATCTGGTTGATCTGTGGTATTGACTTTCTCATTAGGGGTTCACTTAATCGACGAATTTGAATTGTTCAAGATACATATTTAACTGATTATTCATAAGATACGTTGGCAAAATTCTTCTTTCAGTTGCTAGAGTTTTTTGGAGGGCTCGCCGTCAAACATTTGATAATTTACATTATTGAATTTTCAGTTTTATTATTGTGTTTGTTTTCATGTAGTTGTTTTGTGTTTTGAATATTCATAGCTGTATGTTATTTTTAGCCTGAGGAAGAGAACAAAGTTTCTCGAAACGTCGCTTTAGTGAATAAGCTTAATAAATTAGTTTCTCAAGATTTTTTTTCGAGCGAAGATTAAATATAGTGTGTCCCAAAAAAATATATTGAAATCGATGTTTTTGATTGGCAACTACCATATCTGTATAAGAAAATGGAAAAGATCACGTTCTTCTACTATGGCAAGATATATGAGAAATATACAAGGTGTGCCAAAAAAATCAGTCTCATAATTCTTTCGTGTACGAACTTATTTTAACGATTTCTTTTGCCTATAGCTGCACGGTGATTACAATCATTTAAGTGAAGAGGTAAGCACACTTGTGTCTCAAAATATTCATTTGAGGATTCGCGTATCTTTGTTCTGAATGAATCGCTTTCAATAAATATATCAATCTCACATATTATGGGATGATATTGATTGTATGGAATATAACTGGTGTCTCAAAATTGTTTTCCGCAGAACTGTTTTATTAATGAACCTCTCTCAAAGATTTTCTTAACCTCATTAAGCATGCCACTGAAAATTGTGGAAAAAAAGCGAACCCACTTCAAATCATTCAAATGAAAAGTAAAAAAAAAATATTTTCTACAAGTGTTCAATAGTTTCCCGTAGCGCCATCCAATGCGTTCAAAAAATATTTGTTCGTTTTCTAATTTTTATTATTCGTTCCATATAAGTTTGAAGTCAGCACCAAGGAAACTATAAAAAAATAAATGCATTGATAGTCCACATCAGAAATCTCTGAGGCCGACATTGAAACAATAAATACAAAGTTCACTTGGCACCAACTTCAAATTTATATGAAAGAAATAATAAAAATTAATAAACAAAGAATTATTTCCTGAACGTATTGGATGGCGCGACGGAAAAGTATTAAACACTTGCGCATTTTTTCTGAAATGAGAAAATGAAATATCAAAATGTAATCCACAAATAAAACCCCTTAATATTTGGGGTGTTGCATGCTCTTAAAAATTTGTAGTTAGGGTATCACCAATTTTGCCCACCCTGTATGTTTCCCCTTGAACGTTGTGAACACAATAAAATTGGAAACTCTATAAATTTCTCACCTTGTATCACTCCACGTCAAAATCACCTCTCAATCAAGATGCCATTAAAGCCTCAGTAGGCGTCTCTAACTTGCTGAGTACTTCCACCATGGTCGGCCTATCTTTGGCCCAATGGCTCACGCATGTCTCGCCCAAACCGACCAGGCCCCTGTAATACTCATCCCCGCCAGTTACCCTCGGATCCTTCAGCTCCAACGTGTCACCCTCGTGGTCCACGATTAGATTCCTGAGGAACCTCACCTGTCTCTTGCTCGAGTAGGCCGCGAGGCCTGTGGCGATCTCGAAGAGTACGATGCCGAAACGCCCGAAACTGAAAGTGTCCACTTTGATCGAGAACTTCTTTCCTCTGAGGAACTCGTGGGGCAGGTAGGGTCTGGTGCCGTGGACCTTGCTCAGGCGCATGTACTCCTCGTGGGTTCCCTCGCGGGCCAGTCCGAAGTCCCCTATTCTCGGGAAGTCGTTCGTGTCCAGCAAAATTTTGGCCGGTTTTATGTCTCCGTGAACGAGAGGCTTGTCGCCTATGCTGTGCAGGAACTGGAGGCCCATGAAAAGAGAAAAGTTTATAAAAAAAACCACATTACACAACAGGTACCCATTTTAATTTTTTTCTCGTTGGTACCAAGCATCATCGGATGCTAGTCAAGATTTTGGAACATTGAAGATGATCGCATGCTTGGTGACAAGATATAGAGCCTTGAGTGGAACAACTTACTCCACTGATTTCTTGGATATTGCGTTTTAATCTTTTAGCATATTGAAAGAACCAATTTTTTTTGTAATTAACAGGAATTATGTGAAATCATTTAGAGAATAATCAAATTCAAATGAGTTTTTTGGGGTTGGTATTATGATAATATTTCGTCAGCTGGGGGACGATTCTTGAATCTCGATCAAGAATTGAAGAGTATGACAACTGTCATATGTTCATGTCGATTTTCTAAGTTTTCTGGAGCATCTGCAAAATTTGTGAGAGTTCTATTAGCCATTTCGACTATGTTTTCAAGTAAATATTCAAGAAATAAACTGAATGCAAGATATCGAGAAATTTCAAATCCGAATATAAATATAACCTTATCACCGTTTCTTTCGACTTATCAACGGGTGTTACGGAGTATGGGAGATATAACATTCGATTGTCGAGTGACATTCAGTTCCAATCGCAGGTCATGTCTACGTGTTGTTTATATTTAACTTAGAAAATCAACGCAAACATATGGCAATTGTCATACTCTTCACTTGTTGATCGAGATTCAAAAATCAGCCCCCAGCAGTTAACTGGTAAATTAAGTACCGATTAGGTTAAAAAATGACACAACAACTTTTAAGCATGTTCATAGTGCGGGCTCTAGAACTGGTTGATAAATTTGAAGGTGCACATCCAGATGTAAACTCATTGATCACTGGTTTTTAATGGCGTGCAGACAACTTTCCAGTAAATTTTGATGCTGTAAACTTGAAATACTGTACGTCATAATTATGAGACCGATAATATCATATGGCGCAGTAGCATGGTTTGCTAAAGCAGGGCACACAAGCACAAGGAAAATACTCGACAAGGTTTTGCCTATGTTTGCATCACTGGAGCTATGAGAACATTCCCGAGTAGAGCACTTGAGATCATCACAGATCTCAGTTCTCTACATCTAGTGATCAAAAGGGTAGCCCATGAAGTATCCTCAGAATCTCTAGGGAAGGTACAGGTAATGAGAGAATTGAAGGTCAGAAAGCCTGGTCCTCTCTAAACAAGTACATCTCATCAGCGAACCTACCTAGTGATGTTATGATCAAAAATGTAAGCATTGAGAAGAACTTTAACTCAAAGCTATGTAAAAATGATGAATGGGAAAAGAAATACATACACTACCCAAAATTTCAAAGTAAATACCGTTAAATGGTATACAGATGGTTCTAAAACCAAGATGGGGGCCGGCGTTGGAGTATGCGGGGCGAAAACCAAATATACACTATCTTAAGGCTCCTACTCAAGTGCTTTTCAGGTGGAAATACTTGCAATCGAAAGATGCATCGACATAAACCTGGAAAGAAACTATCAAGGGTGTGACATAGTGATCCATTCCTACTACTCAATCGTACACAAAGAGTTGTTATATCCGACCAGACCCGAGAAATTAAATCAGATCCCGTTGAAATTCATTCTGGAGTACCCCAGAGCAGCATTCTGGGTCCTTTGCTCTTCATCATCTTCATGATTGATCTTGAACACATTATCATGAAACATAACATATTTATGATAAATTACGCTGATGACACTAATCTTCTAATCAGAGCTTTGAAGTATCCTGAGATCGTTCAGTTGGTTAATGAGGTGATGGTTGAAATTTTAAAGTGGTTTGCTGATAATGGACTTTCAGTTAATGCCGACAAAACTAAGGTAACCCTCTTCAAAACTAGTCATGCTGGTTTTGAGACCCCTCAAGAACTTAGATTGGAATCAGAGAACATCTCCTACTCCTCTTCAGTCAAGATTTTAGGAATGATTGTTGATCAATCATTGAACTGGGACGACCATATTACCGAACTATGTAAGAAACTTACTAATATATGCTATTCTCTTTATGTTCTCAGTAACTACCTAGAGACTGATTCACTAAAGTCAATCTATCAAGCCGTCTTTGAATGAAGAATTAGGTATGGTGCAATGTTTTACGGCAGTTCATCTGGCCTAGAGTATGTAGCTAGATTGCAGAAGAGAGCTGTAAGAAGAATTCTAGGCCTAGGAGTGAGGGACTCGTGCAGGAACAAATTCGGACAAAATGATATTCTAACAGCTGCTGCCATACATATACAAGAATGCCTGCGTTTTCTTTTCAAGAATAGAAATCACTTCACTGAACTTTCTACTGGAGCTTATGACACAAGAGCAACACTACTGATGTACCCTAAACATAGATTGACTCTGACTGAGAAAAACGCCGAGTATTGCAGCATAAGATATTTTAACAAACTTCCAGCTTACATAAGAACTGAATCCAATCTACTATAAGAAAAAAGTTTTTAAGTTGTTATTAGAAATTGAACCTTATTCAGAATATCATGTATGATTGCTTTTGTTGTCTTATTGACACTATTTCTTTTCAAGGTCTTACAATGTATATTTCATGTATGCCTTTATCAGAAATAAAGCTTCATTATCATTCTGATAGTCAGACTGCTATCAAAGCACTGAACTCCTATGTCATCGACTCAAAGCTGATATGGGAGTGCAGAAGGTAACTCAATGAAGTAGGCAAGAACGTCAAGGTCTCCTTAGTTTGGGTTCCTGGCCACTCAGGAATCGAAGAGGTTAACACACAATGGCACAATGAACCATAAGGTCCTAACGAAACTTTCAACTATGTACATAGTGATGAATGTCTGAATAAATAAATGAGTTTCCGCCAAATATGAATCGCTTACCTGGCTGTACCTGTAGCTATACTAAGCCTCGTCGACCACTCCAATTTGGTTTTAGAATCTCTTAATCTTCCTTCCAGACTTCCTCCCCTCATATATTGGTACACTAAGCATGGCTGGGGTCCACCCATACTGAATCTGAAACAAATAGTACTTTAAATTATAGTTTCATGGTGTCATTTTGTCAGTTTTTTCTGGGTTTTTACTCACAATATCTGAAAGAGAACTATTAAAATTAAAAAAAAAAAATTCTAGGAAAGAGGTTGACTAATGAACAATACCAGAACAATTCAATGTATCGGAATCCCACGTCAGTTATTATAATATGATTGAAATACCATGATAAAAAATATATAATATTTGTGTTTATGTAATGAGCGGTAAATCTCATTCATTGTTATGTGGTAGATGTTAATCAAACTAATTAAACCCTCTAACCAGTTTCGAGTTCTATTCCCGAACCCTCTCTTGTGCAAATCAACTGGACGAACTAACACTAACCGTGGTACATCATATGACTGTAAAGAATTGTGATTGTATTCTGCACCACGTGCGGGACATTCTGTGAGGTATTTGAATTTGAAGTGATAAAATTGAAATTGATAATATAAAAGCGGAATAGTATGAGAATATACCCAGATTTCTGCCGCTCCGGGAGCTAAGCCGCCAAAGGGAACAGAAATATTGAGTTTGGATACATAACTGAGAATTGCTGAACCCATGATTGTTGCCTTGGGTTATCAAGAGTCAGTTGGCGCCCAAAGTAAAGTTTTTGAGAGCAAAAAATATCAATATATCTCTATTATGTTAATGAGATGTTCTGTTTTATTATTGATATCTGTAATTTGATAGCAGTTAGACCAATCAAAATTCCTAAGGGACCGTCTTAAATTCACATAATTTATCTTCTTGAAAATTCTTCGTTCAAAGGGATCAATTCTATGTAGCTTTCTGGAAGGAGACCCATAATAGTGGCCCTACGAGGCATCGAGGACGATTGAATGATATTTTTCATGGGGTTGTTTAAATTTAGTCTGAAGAAAAATATGATCAATACAAGTGGATTGTTCATTTTGTACTCTTGTATATTTATTTAGGAGAAAAAAAAAACAGTCACTTGAAGTATCTAGATATTCGTTAACCTGAAAATTGCTTTGTTCTTGCTGATAATTTATGTGTCGTTCCACGATGAATTTCACGTGTTGTGATTGTCAAACAAATATGATGATAGAAAAAGAGACCAGAAATAGAAGGAACAAACTTTTCAACGGAAGTTTAAAAAATTTTTAAATGAACATTTGTTTTAATTGTCTTTTTTTTGCACCTAGTTGCGCATTGGAAATCTTAAACTATAAACATTTTAATCTGATCAAATCATTACTTCATGGGATAACCAGGAGTTAATCAAAATATCAAAGGGACCTAACTCCAACACAATTAGACCGATTTTCACCCATTAACGAACTCAACTGAGATATTTCCACTCCAAACCTAATCTGTCAATTTCAAGTAGCTACGTTCTTTCCTTCGGAAGTTAGAGCACATACGGACAGACAGTATTGAAATTATTTTTTCAGGAAGTTCAACCTGATTGTTTATGACCATTTTCGGCTCAAAATTCATTGACATTGTGACAAAACGATAACGCGCTGTTTCCCAGATCAAGCGCCCGAAAACTTCATAGACCTTCAGTGAAGTTTCTGTTTATCAGTGCTAAATCGGCACCACACAGAGAAGAGGACGAAAATGCTCTAGTGCATTTATTTAGTTTTTTTTTGTGTTCTCTGTTGATTTGAATTAATTCTGCCTACCAATTCTTTTCTGTTTTCTCTCAACTCAGGATTTACAATAACAGAAAACCTGTTGTAGTTGCCTGCAGTCATGGCGAACATGTTAGTAAAAAAATTGAAGTCACTTACCCATACAAGAGAAGTATGTTGTCATGTCTGTAAGCATTCAAGCAGTACAGTTCAGTCAGCGATTGTTTCATCTGTTCTATATAGGAATTTGGATCGTTTTCTTTCTGTTCAATTCGTTTTATGGCCACCTCTGTACATTTCCAAGTGCCTGAAAATTTAAATCTTCGAATATAGTGACCAAGACTTCAATTGATCTCAATACTTTTGATGAAAGCCTTTTCAGAATGCATTTATTCAGTCCTCACATACAGGGTGTCAATTTGAACACTTGTTAGTCCAATTATGTCATGACATGGATGTTTTGGGGGAATATGCCGTAATAGGTCAATCTCCCGCGAAACTTTCACCAATGTGAGACAAACATTTGAGAACAGACTGTATTATTGTTTGGCTGGTAATGGAAATCATTTCGAGCATCTAATCAATAACAATTAAATATTGACTGAGGCTAATTTTTTCTGGGATACAGAACATTTAGATGGCTATAACTTCTGAACCATTCAGATAATTCGCCTCAAATATAGCAGGTATTGTCATCTCAGGCCACCGAACTGTTCATATTAACCACACCGAAAGAGTAAAGACCAGGACCAGAAAAATAGACTTCCAGGTCTAATAAAATTCCGTGTACAATATCGACTTGTCGTTAATATCATCTGAAACTGAATAGAATTCATATTGCCGAATCTGCAAATAATACACAGGGTGGTCCAGTTGGAATGACAAAAAATCAATTTTTAGTGTAGCAGCAAGTTTTTCGATCAGAACTATTTGTTTGTCCAACTTTTGTCGTCTTTACTAGAAAGAGGATACTTTCGACAAAAAATTTGTTAATCCTCTACTTTTCATGAAAATAAACATCAATTTTTACTGCCTGCAATGTGCTTTTTATTTTCCCCATTGGTGTTCTAATATTTATTGAAGTGCCATCGATAAATCCAATTATACCAGAAAAGCGAGAAACTTTGAACAAATTATTCATTAACAATGATTCAATAAGCAATACTTTTTTTCTTTTCCAGATGCTTAGAACCATTTGAAAAAGTAAATTTAAGACAGAAAATGCAAATATCAAATAAATAGGTACCTGTTTGAAATCAAAAGCAAGTTTCTCTTTCTTTACTTCTGTTTTTGGCATTCTAATAATAGTTGGTCTCAATTCCATCAAAAACTTTATTACTCCATTAGCCACTCTAAACATTGATGAATCTGTCACATTGAATCTCTGTGCCACATCTTGTAAGCTACACTTATTTCCTGCAAACTTTAAATTAGCGAGTTAGATGGATATGTCGGTTTATCATTCTTTTTTACATACCATAGAAATGAATAGATATGTGAATCAGTAGAGATTTGAGGTCTACCTCCATGCCCTTCGTTCTTGGGGAAATTAGAAGAATCGTGAAACATTTTTATTAATTTTGAGGCTGTTTCTTTCCTCATACGAAAATATTTCTGAAACTGTTGTCACATTATGCAACGGGCCATTAAATCCGCAAGACACTCACCTGTTTTCCGTCAAATTCATAAATTACGAATAGAAATCCAATAATTTTCGGTAATGTCTTCCTTTCCCATTGAATAGAAATATATTCCTCATCGTCACTTTCACTACTACTGCTCGATAAAAGTAAATCGCAGAGTGCTAATTTCGTCTTTTCATCAAGTGAATCCATTTCAACAGAATATAAACATAAACTTTTGATAACGGTCGTGATTATAGGTTAACAATTGACCAGCTGTTCAGTGCGAGTGCAACACGGGCTCATGGACCTCGTGCCAAAATATGTGAACTCGGAGCAATAAATGTTGCACTGGTTTCTCAATGGAATACGTCACAATGCACGGAATTCTCCAATGAAATTCGCTATTAGTTACAAAAACATGATAGACCTAAATCATGGCCAACCGGGATACTTTATAAAAGTGAATGGAGTGTAAGGAGAATGACTACAGCTGTTTCACAGTTATTACTGATCGTCAGGTAAACTTACCTTGGATAAAACCGCAGAGGGAATCCCGATACTTGTCACCTTTCAGATGGACCGCTGCAATTTAATAACATACAGCGCGCCATCTTCTGGGGTCATATTGCGAATCCCACCTGCGAGTGCAGAATACTTTGATTCGATATGCATGACGTTCATCCTTTAGTCGCATCAGGTCGGGCCATCAGACCAGTTCCTAACTAATTATAACGATGACGTGAGAAGAGACACTGCTATAGATATCTAACGGGGATATTTGAAAACTCTCTCACAAAAATTATAGAGCTCGGTATTATGAATATAACTCGTATATTGAGGATTCACAACTATAATTATTTCACATATTAACCCCAACACCATCAAGGGTTTTTTTTCTGTACTGATGTATCTACTTATTCCTGTATTTTATGGAATTATTGGTTTTGTCCTCTACACCGGGATATTTTCACCTGTGAAGATCAGTGGAGAAGCATATGAATAAATACCCCACAGGGGATCTGTAAATATATATTTGGAGGATTTGTACAATACTTCTTGGTTATTAGGTGTACATTCAAGAAGTAGTTGGCATCAAAGTCAGAATAGTTGATAGGTTAATAGTTTAGGGATTAGGATATAATTCAAGTAGTATTTAGTGCCAAAAGTATAAAAGATTAGAAATGTAGTTTAACAGGTAAATAGTTAAGGGATTAGAATAGTATTCAAGAAGGCTAGATTTTTATTGCTGATTATAATTTATTTATTATTATTATAATTAGGAGTAGAAAAAGTAGGAAGTTTTAGATTTCAATTCATTTATTTCACCTGCAGTTCACAAATCTAACATTTATATTAAACATGACAACCAGTTTGGTCATTTTAGAAAATTGGTCACCAGAGTATTGAAATTATCAGGCGCCCATTCCATAAATAAAATCGCTCGATAGGGAAAGGGGAATCCACACCCTGAAGTGAGCTGGCTGGTCACCCTTTTGTCACACCATCAAATAATCTGAATTTTATTATCATTTTTGCACGTAACAAGCTGCTTGGGAATGCTATCTGCGATTCCAATAGTTTGTTTCAATATTTTTTTCGAATAGTTTTGCAATCTTTAGCAGCAGCGTTTTTGCCTGTTATTATTTATTTTTGTGTGGTTACGATTTAATTTGTGTATAACTATGATATCTCCTTTTTCCCATTCTGGTGGGAAATATTGATGAATTAGACAGAACTGGAAGAGAGATATTATAAAGAGGTGGACTTTGAGGCTTAAGTTTTGTATCAACATCCAAGATACTCTGTAGTACGTCAAAATATTATTTTTGGTTGACGATGATATCCCTTATTTCGATGGAATTATGTTGGATAAATTTTTGTGCCAGTCGTTTACTATGGAGTCAGTGTATCTGTCAAAAAAGGATAAGTGATGTCTCCTCGTATAGTTCTGAAAAATGTTCTATGAACAACTTTGCTTATTGGTTTCGGTGTGATTTTTCTCAGACAGTTTTGATATCAAAAGTTTTTTTTTATTTCTTGAAAGAATCATTTTCTTTGGCAGTTTTTGACTTCATGGCATGCTTTCAACCATTTTTGTGGGTTATATGCTTGGATAAGCTCTGTGCATGATCTTATTCTATCTGTTTATGTGTTTTAAATTCCGGTAATGGGCCATTTGAAATTCCATTTTCATAATATATCCAAAGTTTCATAACAGTATGTATATATAAAATTGGTGCATGAAGGTTCATATAAAAGTCAAGTAAAGCAAAATTGAATTTCTATGTGCTTTTTCAAACAATCCCTTGATTGTATAGTATAATCACCACACCCATTTTTCTATTCAAGAAAGCAGAAAGCAGTTTTTATATTCACGCGAACGAGCTTTGTATGCTCACATCTGAAGCACAATCGAATTTATCAATCTTATGACTTGATATTCGAGTGAATTGATTCTATATGTTTTTTTAAGGATCCTTTATTCTTTGTAACATATTGACATTCAGCACACCGATGATCACTGATATTCAAGTGAACACAATTAATATGTTTTTGCAGATTTCCCTTTAGAGCTGAAGCATACTGACATAAATGACACTGATGTTTTTTTATATTCAAGTGAACAGATTCTATATGTTCTTTTAATGTTCTACTTTCAATAGAAGCATACTGACATAAATGACACTGATGATTTCTGATATTCAAGTGAACAGATTCAATATGTTTTTTGAGACGTTCCTTTCTACCTGAAGCATACTGACATAAATGACACTGATGTTTTTTTATATTCAAGTGAACAGATTCTATATGTTCTTCAAGCTTTCCCTTTCGAGCTGAAGCATACTGACATAAATGACACTGATGTTTTTTTATATTCAAGTGAACAGATTCTATATGTTCTTCAAGCTTTCCCTTTCGAGATGAAGCATACTGACATAAATGACACTGATGATTTTTGATATTCAAGTGGATAGATTCTATATGTTTTTTCAGACATTCCTTTCTAGCTGAAGCATACTGACATAAATGACACTGATGTTTTTTTATATTGAAGTGAACAGATTCTATATGTTCTTTAAGCTTTTCCTTTCGAGCTGAAGCATACTGACATAAATGACACTGATGATTTTTGATATTCAAGTGGATAGATTCTATATGTTTTTTCAGACATTCCTTTCTAGCTGAAGCATACTGACATAAATGACACTGATGTTTTTTTATATTCAAGTGAACAGATTCTATATGTCCTTTTAGTGTTCTACTTTCAACAGAAGCATACTGACATAAATGACACAGATGTTTTTTGATATTTAGGTGTACTGATTCAATATGTTCTCTCAACCGTTGCTTGATAGCTGAGGCATATTGACATAAATGACACTGATGATTTCTGATATTCAAGTGAACAGATTTAATATGTATTTTCAGATTTTGCTTTCTACTTGAAGCATACTGACATAAATGACACTGATGTTTTTTTATATTCAAGTGAACAGATTCCATTTGTGCTTCTAGCTTGCATTCAGAAGCTCTGTCAGGTTCATACAAATGGTATGGATACTTCTTTTGTTCAGAGTGAACATGATTCGTATGATCCTGCAATTCAACTTCAGACATCGGTTTGAACTCACATGATTTACACTCATAGCGTCTTTCATCGTCTGAATTATGTACCTGAACATCGATATCAACTATTTCTTGTGTTCTAATTGTTTTCATTTGACCAGAAACATGAAACTTCTGATCATTCTCGTTTTTAATATGAAATGTATCTTTGTCGTGGATTCCTTTCTCATCGACAAAGTGTTCTTCAATCTCCACATCTTCAAGTTTCATAAATGAAGATTCTTTCTCTGCAGGTGTATCATATTCACAAATAATATTCATGCCGACTTCTTCGAGCCTCACCTTTTGGATTTCATCATCTGAACTCACATTACTGTAAAATGAGATAAAATCATCAGAATAAGTTTTATAAGTTTTTTTTTATTATAACATATTACTCGCCAGTAAACAGAATAGATGTTGTGGTATGACTTACAAATTATCTTAGATAATTTGTAGGCCATACATAATAACATGATCACAATGACGAATATCTATTGATGAATCAACAAATATTCCACCCTGATCAGAACTAATCATCCAATCAGCCAAAACATCTACACCGAAGAAGTGGATCCAAGGAGAATGACTACAGCTGTTTCACAGTTATTACTGATCGCCAGGTCAACTTACCTTGGATAGAATCGCAGAGTAAATCTCGATACTTGATACTTGTTGATTGGATGATTAGCTCTGATCAAGGGGGAATATTTGCTGATTCATCGACAGATATTCGACCTTCAGATTATGTTATTTTATTATTTCTGGAACTCTTTCATTTCCGTTAAACCAGTTCCTATCTCTGTTAGATATTGGACGTTTTCGTTTTGTGGAAATCCACATGAGCCGAGCGTTTCCATGTCGTGATGGTGTTTGTAAATCTGCAATATCGCAGATACAGTGACCTGATGCGACTAAAAGATGAACGTCATGCACATCGAATCAAAGTATTCTGCACTCGAAGGTGGGATTCGCAAGATGCTCCCGGAAGATGGCGTGCTGTGCGTAGTTATACTGCAGCGGTCCATCTGAAAGGCTTTACGGCCGACCGTAAACACAATAACTTCCGAAAGAAACAACTTAGAAACTCGATATTTCTAGAGAAGCTTTGGATCTTAATTACGAAGGCCGAATTCGAGAATGGGTAAAATCCACCCAATGATTCCGCAGATATACCCATTCAAAATTTTATTTTCCCAATATTTCAACTCCACATGAAAACTTATGTCAGTATTGGCTTAAATAGAGGCCGATTAAATATCATTCCTTATTACTTCCCTTGACATTTTTAATAGCAAAAAAAAGCACCGACGTGAAGTAAGCAGTTTTTGAGCGCATCCTAACTTTTAGTGATATCCTTTGAACATGCGCGCAAAAGCTCTTGACATTACGTCGGTGCTTTTCTAGGTTTTTGCGCGCATGTTCTAGGGGAACAGCGTGCTATCGTTTTGTCCAAATGTCTGTAATTTTGGATGATTGAGCCGAAAATGGTCTCAATCGACTAGGTTGGACTCACTGATGACGAATCCGGTGTCAAAATCGATTCTGTCCGGCCGGCCGGCCGGCCGTAGACACGATAACTGTCGACAGAAGCAAGCTAGCAACTTGAAACTTTCAGGATAGGTTGCGCATCAAAATGTCGCGGTGTAGTTCGTTAATGGGCCGAATCGATCGAATAGTTTCGGAGTTATAGGCATTTGAAGTTTTGAAGTTATTTATTTTTTATTTCAGAAACTACCTGAGCGATTGGATTCAAGCTTTGCAGTTAGGTGAAGTACAACGACGCGCAACTTTGAGCTAAATTTCGTCAGGATTATATCGTCGGTGATTTAAAAAAAAAAAATTCCGAAATTTTTTCCAAAAAAATTTTTTTTTCGGAAACCATTCATCATATCCAAGAAAAATTACACTCACGCTTTGACCTTCTAATTTCACAGCAGTGTACCAAATTTCAGTTCGATACGATCATAAGTTTTGGAGATATCGGGAAAAAATATGTCAAATTTCGAGGTTTTCTTCTCGATATCGTTGATTTTTTCGGTATAACTCGAGAAATACTGATTCAGTCCTGATTAAACTCCACAGCTAGTTTTAAGACGCTGAAAGACAACTTTATGCAAAATTTCGTGATAATCGTGTTATTAGAACAATTTGAAAAAAAAATTTCTATGATTTTCTCATCATATCATCCTCATTAAATTCTGTATGAAACTTCGAACTGTTATTTTCGATGAAGTACTGGATTTCAATTCGATCTGATCTCTATTTTTGGAAATATTGGAAAAATAAAATTTTATTTTTACAATATGTCCAAAAATACAGATTTGATCGAATTGAAATCCAGTAATTTATCAGAAAAAAATTTCAAAAAGCACTGCCGTGAATCAGCAGCTTTTGCGCGCACGTTCAAATTCGTTGCTGAAGCGGTCATCTACATTGAACATGCGCGCAAAAGCTGCTGCCTTCACGGCAGTGCTTTTTGAAATTTTTTTTGAGTTATTTCGGAAAAAAAAACGATGCCGAGGAAAAAAAACGAAATTTGAGATATTTTTCGCAATATCTCCGAAAATAATAATCATATCATTCTGAAATTCAGTACGCTACTGTGAAATATGAAGCTCAAGGCCCAAAAATTTTTTTCGAATATGATGAAGAGTTTTCGAAAAAGCAATTTGAAAAATTTTTATTTTTTAATTTACTGACAGCAGGATCTCAACAAAATTTCGCGAAATGTTGCGCGTCGTCATACTCCAACTAACTGCCAAGTTTCAATCCAACAGTTGCAGTTGTTCCCGAATAGGTCACGAGTAGGTTTGACAGTTGAGACAGACTGGAGGTTCAAAAATAACCTAAAATGCATTGTTTACTGTCGGAAAAAGCGGTTTGACTTTTGATTTCGTTTTAATTTGGATATTTTGGATTGAAATATTTACTATTGCATTATCTAGGAACTAAATCCAAAGTATTTAAAATCCTGTTACAGTAACAGCTTTACTAAACATATGTAACTTTTCGAATAAATACACTTCTTGCTGGTTGATGCAGTTTTTGCATGTTGCTGGGTTTAGTAAGGCAGGAAATACAATTTAAAACCTAAGTTTTTGAAATACATTTATATATTCAAGCTAGAATATTCAATATCAAATCGATCAAGACCTATCAAGGAGATGTTCTATTTTCATTTGAAATGGTACGATCCAGATATGAAGGAACTCAACTTATCCATTTAATAAT
Source organism: Myrrha octodecimguttata (assembly GCA_958510865.1). NCBI lineage: Eukaryota > Metazoa > Arthropoda > Insecta > Coleoptera > Coccinellidae > Myrrha > Myrrha octodecimguttata. The sequence continues at coordinate 1,089,014 of OY294064.1, read as the reverse complement.
AATAATAATAATAATAATGTGTTTTTATTATGTGAATATTACATTTCAGCAACATTAAACACAATAAACGTCAATTTGGAATGCTCAACCTGAAAACTCCCCGATATTATACGGTTCAAGCTCCAACAAAATATCAAAAACTTTTTTCTTGAATTCTCTCAAATTTTGGCTGAGTTTAGCATCCCTGGGTAATTTATTGTAGAATTTTAGAAGGGAGAAATGAGAAATTTGAGAACTGGAAAATAAACATAATGAATGTGACTTTCCAAGTTGTCAGTTACCTGTAACTGAACGAACATAGGGTGGAGATTAGACTCCACAATCAATAAAACTTGAATAAGATAGCATTGATTCAACACATCGACATAAATGTATCCAATGAAATCGAATTTTGAGCTGATTTTCATGATTAGTCGAGTAATATAACGTTCTGTGATTTGATAGGGCAAGCCGAACGATTCCAGGTATGAAATTCTTTAAAAATCGTAATTTCTTAATAAGCATTTCTTTATTTCTTGAACAAGGCGGGATTTATTCAAAATATTTCCATTCAAGTATTTACTGCGGTCAAATTTTCAACTGATTCTGATTAAGGTAAGGCATTTTTGCTATATGTGATCACACCCTTGAGTCGTATTTCAGAGTAAACCAAAACCATCCACTGTACACTATTTCTATGTGTTCATAATTGGCAATATAAGTTGGGTATTAAATTACCAATTATGGGAATTTTGAAAATGTTGTGCATGCAACCGAACAGCCAGGCTCAGCTGTTTCAAAGAAATTCTCAACTTCACAGTTGCATGTAGATCAATGGAGAATGATAATTTTATTGATCTCAACATTACATTTATATTAAAACTCCCTTCCTAAGATCTACGATCTACTATATGGAAAGTGCCAACTTGCAAGAGAAAGCAATCGAAAGAATTTTCACTTTGTGCATAATTGCATTTTCTGATTCCTACTATCAATTATTCAGGCCATCGTATAAAGTTATTGTTTTGCGACCTGAATATGATGTGTAGAAATCAACTAAGTTGGCCTTCGATTGCTTCATGTAGTTGACAAATCGAAAAAGAATTTCAACAAGAATTTGGAACATTTTCGAATGAAGTTTTTTAAAGGAATTCTATGGACGATATCCACATTGAATTTTGCAGTAAGTGGCGCGTTGTTATCGTCCAAGTACTCACGAAGATTCAATCTGATTGTATTAGTACTTCTTGAGATATTCAGGAAATAACCTAAATGTTTCAAATAACAACGAAATTTGGCATATTCTTTTCTCTCCGAAAATAAACATTGGATCTTATTCTAATTTGAATCACTATTCTTGAATATCAGCTTCAAGGTTTAGGCCATATTTTATTGGAATCTGGGTTATAGTATTCGGGGAAAAAAAATTTTCAACAAATACTTTGAAAATTTTCGAATCAATTTTTTTTTTAATTTACTGACGGTGTGATCCCAAAATTTCGCGAAAAGTTGCGCGTCAGTATACTCCAAGTAACTGGAAAGTTTCGATCCAATCGTTTAAGTAGTTCCCGAATTATCACGGAAATAACCTCAACATTTCAAAAGGCTCTAACTCTTAAACCATTCGGCCGATTTTGCCCATTACCGAACTTAACCGTCGTATTTCGAAATGCAACCTACCTACGTGCATACGGACGGCCGGCCGGACAGAATCGATTTTGACGCCGGATTCGTCATCAGTGAGTCCAACCTAGTCGTTTGAGACCATTTTCGGCTTGAAATTGCAATTCTGCACAAATGGAAAAATCTTCCGAATTCGAAAATTACAGACATTTGGACAAAACAATGGCACGCTGTTCTCCTAGAAGATGCGCGCAAAAATGATTTAATTCTTCTGGAAAATGAAAGTGGCAATAAAGTTCAAAGTGTTCATAACGGATTCATCAAAAAAATTTAAAGAGCACTGCCGTGAAGGCAGCAGCTTTTACGCGCATGTTCAATGTAGATGACCACTTCAGCAAGGAACTCTTTATATATTTTTTTTGTTGATAAATTACTGGATTTCAATTCGATCTGATCTGTATTTTTGGAAATATTGGAAAAATAAAATTTTGAATGGCTATATCTACGGAATCATTTGGCGGATTTTACCCATTCACGAATTCGACCTTCGTAATTAGGCCCCAACCCTGCTCTACAAATATCGAGTTTCTAAGTCGTTTCTTCCGGAAGTTATTGTGTTTACGGTCGGACTAACGGCCGACTGCGTAAACACAATAACTTCCGGAAGAAACAACTTAGAATCTCGATATTTGTAGCCGAAGGCCGAAGGCCGAATTCGTTAATGGGTAAAATCCACCCGATGGTTCCGCAGATATACCCATTCAGAATTTTATACTCCCAATATTTCCAAAAATACAGATCAGATCGAATTGAAATCCAGTACTTCATCGAAAAATTACAGTTCGAAGGTTCATACGGAATTTAATGAGGATGATATGATAAGGAAATCACAGAATTTGTTTTTTTCGAATTGTTCTAATGACACGATCATAACGAAATTTTGCATGAAGTTGTCTTTCAGCATCTTCAAAATAGCTGCGGAGTTTTATCAAGATTGAATAAGTATTTCTCGAGTTATACTGAAAAAAACAACGATACCGAGAAAAAAACCTCAAAATTTGACATATTTTTTCCCGATATCTCCAAAACTTATAATCGTATCGAACTGAAATTTTCTTACACTGCTGTGAAATATGAAGCTCAAAGTGTGAATGGAATTTTTATCTGTTATGAGTGATGGTTTCCGAAAAAAAAATTTTTTGGAAAAAAATTTCGAAAAAAATTTTTTTTTTGAATTTTCTGACGATATGATCCTGACAGAATTTTGCTCAAAGTTGCGCGTCGTTATACTCCGCCTAACTGCCAAGTTTGAATCCAATCGCTCAAATAGTTTCTGAAATAAAAAATAAATAACTTCAAAATTTCAAGTGCCTATAACTCCGAAACTATTCGACCGATTTGGCTCACTAACGAACTTAACTGCGGCATTTTCACGGTGGCAACAAGCGTATGCTACGTAAAGTCAAAGTGCATTGTTTCAATAAAATATCTCCACTGAAAATTTTCGCTCAGCAAAGTATTCCGAGAAATTACGAGGACAAACTACCCTCAAACGAGTCGGACCTGAAATTTTTGTATGGTAGCACAGAGGGTTGTAACGTTACAAAACGCTCCACTGTCGATTTCAGTTTCCATCGCGAAAATACGTCATACTAATAATTTCAATTCCAATCGCAAGAAAAACGCCTTACTGAAATCATATGATCGGTCGCTAAAAAACGCTCTTCGCTTTGACGGTTGAGTGTGTGTTTCGCATGCGCGACCCTTTCAACTCGGTCAGGCGATGGAAAGTTCTTTCTTTTGGTGCGTAGGAAGTTGTAGATTCAACACCTTGCTAGAGTTTAGCGAATTAACGAACTTCGTAATCCATTAACATCGTGGAATTTTGAAGTTTTATTGTTTCTTATAAGACGTCTATTCAAAAGGCGGTAAGTACTACGTATATCCCGACCAATATTTTTTTGCTTTTGTGAATGCCAAATTGTGATTTCTGATTTATTTCATTCCATGCAGGTTACACAAGTTAACATTTTCCTTTGTATGATATTGTGCATTTGATTTCTTGTCTCATTCTTATTATCGAATAACGTGCTCTTATTCCTGAGTTCTAGATATTTCATCTCATATTTATTAACTTGTAAATTGTTTCAATAACGTCTAGAGTCGCTGGGAATGAGATCACGTGTTACAAGCACTATCTTATAGTTTTGAAATTTGCAGTCTTTGTACCGGGGCTACCGCCTTCTACATGATCTTTGTACCGGGGCTACCGCCTACTACATGATTTTTGTACCGGGGCTACCGCTCACTGCATCATCTTTGTACCGGGGCTATCGCCCACTGAATCATCTTTGTACCGAGCTATCGGCTGCTGGATTATCTTTTAACTGGGACTAATGCCCATTTGAACATTCTACTACCGGACCCAAGGTTTAACTGGATCATCTTAGTACTAGAGGCAATCATTACTGGATTATCTTAATACTGGAGCTGATTATGACTGGAGTACCTTTATTCCGAAGCTAATTATTACTGGAATATCTTAATTCTGGACTTTATTCTGGATGGAATCTCTTGAAACTGGACTACCTGCATAATACCTGTATTTTGAAGGATCATACCACCGGATCCTTACTTTTAAGATAAGTGCTTCTTCGAATCCCGGATCTCAGATTCACTGTACCTAATTTTGTGTTTGTAAATAGCTACTTTTAATTGTAAAGTTGAAATAAATAGATAGGGAGTAAGAGGTTGCATCATTACCACCGGATTAACGATTAGAGATACATTCAGGAGTTAATTTAATTTCAGGGTATCCGATTTGCAATTATTTTACTTTGTTTCAATAAAATATCTCTACTAGAAAATATGGATCAGCAAGGATTTCCGAAAAATTCGAAGAATAAACTACCCTTAATAGGGGGTGGATCTGAATATTTTTTATGGTAGCACCAAGAATATGCTACGGTTAGTCATAATACATCGTTTCAAACAGATATCTCAACGGGAAATTTCCGATCAGCAAGGATCCCTGAAAAATCACAGGAATAAACTACCCTTAATAGGGGGTGGATCTGAATATTTCTCATGGTGGCAAAAAGAATATGCTACGTTTAGTCATAATACATCGTTTCAATCAAATATCTCCACGGGAAATTTCCGATCAGCAAGGATTCCTGAAAAATCACAAATATAAACTACCCTTAAACAGGGGCGGATCTGAATTTTTTTCACGGTGGTACCAAGCGTATGCTAAGGTTAGTAATAATACGTTGTTTCAATAAAATATCTCCACTGAAAATTTTCGGTCAGCAAAGTATTCCGGGAAATAACGATGACAAACTACCCTTAAACGGGTCGGACCTGAAATTTTTGTATGGTGGCACAGAGGGTATCTGATTTGCAATTATTTTACTTTGTTTCAATGACATATCTCTACTGGAAACTATCGATCAGCAAGGATTTCCGAAAAATCACAAGAATAAACTACCCTTAATAGGGGGTGGATCTGAATGTTTTTTATGGTGACACAAAAAGTATGCTACGGTTAGTCCTAATACATCGTTTCAATAAAATATCTCCACGGAAAATTCCCGATCAGCAAGGATTCCTGAAAAATCGTAAGAATAAACTACCCTCAAACGGGGGCGGATCTGAATTTTTTTTATGGCGGCACAAAAAGTATGCTACATTCAATCATAATGAAGCGTTTCGATAAAATATCTAGACTGGAAAGCTCCGGTCAGCAAATTATTTTGAAAAATTACAAGAATAAACTACCCCCAATTTGGGGTGGGTTTGAAATTTGAATGTGGCCGCACGAACATCTCAATGTACACAACTCAGTTTTAGAGTTTAGTTCAATTAAATATTTTTTAAGGTCGTGATTCAGAGGATTATATTTTGGTCAGCACATTATCCACACCCTAATTGTTGTTTTTAAATTAACACAAAAATTATTTTCAATTCGTGGGGAAGATGTGGTGATAATGCAGAGTCCCCATCAGTTGCAGATATCGCAATTTTCAATGGAATATGAATGATTGTTCATTTTCCCATTAGGTAATTAGGTTGACGACCTTAGTCCGGTCGCTGTGTCGGCATTCCGATAAGTTAATAATAAATAATTTAATAAGTAGTGTTTGATTTCACCCATCAAAAATCCTGATTAAGGAATCTTACCTCACGATAAGCTAACTCGAAAGAGAAGGCAATCGGAAGATATTCCACTTTGTGCATAATTGCATTTTCTGATTTTTACTATCAATTATTCAGGCCATCGTATAAAGTTATTGTTTTGCGACCCGAATATGATGTGTAGAAATCAACAAAGTTGGCCTTCGATTGCTTCATGGAGTTGACAAATCGAAAAAGAATTTCAACAAGAATTTGGAACATTTTCGAATGGAGTTTTTTAAAGGAATTTTATGGACGATATCCACATTGAATTTTGCAGTAAGTGGCGCGTTGTTATCGTCCAAGTACTCACGAAGATTCAATCTGATTGTATTAGTACTTCTTGAGATATTCAGGAAATAACCTAAATGTTTCAAATAACAACGAAATTTGGCATATTCTTTTCTCTCCGAAAATAAACATTGGATTTTATTCAAATTTGAATCACTATTCTTGAACATCAGCATCAAGGTTTATGCCATATTTTATTGGAGTCTGGGTTATAGTATTCGGGGGAAAAAAATTTTCAACAAATACTTGGAAAATTTTCGAATCAATTTTTTTTTAATTTACTGACAGTGTGATCCCAAAATTTCGCGAAAAGTTGCGCGTCAGTATACTCCAAGTAACTGGAAAATTTCGATCCAATCGTTTAAGTAGTTCCCGAATTATCACGTAAATAACCTCAACATATCAAAAGGCTCTAACTCTTAAACCATTCGGCCGATTTTGCCCATTACCGAACTTAAGCGTCGTATTTCGAAATGCAACCTACCTACGTGCATACGGACGGCCGGCCGGACAGAATCGATTTTGACGCCGGATTCGTCATCAGTAAGTCCAACCTAGTCGTTTGAGACCATTTTCGGCTTGAAATTGCAATTCTGCACAAATGGAAAATCCGAATTCGAAAATAACAGACATTTGGACAAAACAATGGCACGCTGTTCTCCTAGAAGATGCGCGCAAAAATGATTTTATTCTTCTGGAAAATGAAAGTGGCAATAAACTGCAAAGTGTTCATAACGGATTCATCAAAAAAATTTAAAGAGCACTGCCGTGAAGGCAGCAGCTTTTGCGCGCATGTTCAATGTAGATGACCGCTTCAGTAACGAACTCTTTATATATATTTTTTTTTTTTGATAAATTACTGGATTTCAATTCGATCTGATCTGTATTTTTGGAAATATTGGAAAAATATAATTTTGAAGGTTAATTTCCTCATGTTTCAGAAAATACTGCAGCGATTGGATTGAAACTTGGTAGCTAGTTGGAGAATAAGGACGCGCAACTTTGAGCGAAATTTCGTTGGAATCGTATGATTAGCCAATTAAAAAAAAAATTTTCAAAATTTTTTTTGAAAATTTTTTTTTTCCAAAACTATTGTTCATGTTCGAGAAAAATTTCAGTTATGCCTTGAGGTTCATATTTTACACTAGTGAACAGAATTTCAATTCGATACTGCTATTAGTTTTGGAGATTAGACTTTCGTGGTTTTCTTCTCGATATTGTTGTTTCTTTCGGTATAACTCAAAAAATACTGATTCAATCGTGATGAAACTTCGCAGGTAGTTTGAAGATGTTGAGGGACAACATTGTGCAAAATTTCGCGATGATCATGTCATTAGAACAATTCGAAAAAAATGTCCAATTTTTTATTTTCAAATATATAATATTCTGTGATATTCTCATCATATTATCCTCATTAAATTCTGTATGAACCTTCAAACTTTAATTTTAGGTACTGGATTTCAATTCGATCTTATTTGTATTTTTGGAAATATTGGGAAAATAAAATTTTGAATTTTTTTTGAATGGGTATATCTGCGGTATCATTGGGAACGGCCGGACCGTAAACACAATAACTTCCGGAAGAAACGACTTAGAAACTCGATATTTGTAGAGTAGGTTTGGGGCTTAATTACCAAGGTCGAATTCGCGAATGGGTAAAATCCGCCTAATGATTCCGTAGATATAACCATTCAAAATTTTATTTTTCCAATACTCCCAAAAATACAGATTAAATCGAATTGAAATCCAGTAATTTATCGAAAACAAATCTAGAAAAGCACTGCCGTGAAGGCAGCAGCTTTTACGAGCATGTTCAAATTCGTTGCTGAAGCGGTCATCTACATTGAACATGCGCGTAAAAGCTGCTGCCTTCAAGACAGTGCTTTCTAGATTTTTTTTATTATGCAGATGTAACTTTAAAGCTTTCATCATCTTTATTTGAATATAAGGTATATTCGAAATATATTACGAACACAATGCAGAAGAAATGCTATTCTTGGGTAGCCCATACCCTGTCCATATTCGGTTAAGAACAGATAAAGTTCTCTGATTCATAATTTTGAATTATGTACTTTTTTTGAAACCTATCACATAACGAATTGCCTTGATTGCCTTTATACAAGGTGATTCCGGAGGAGACCGTCAGATTTTGGGATAGGTTTACACTAGTCAGGACAGTCTCGGAACACTGTTTGTTTCATGGTTGGGGGTCTCTGTTGAGAATATACAGGGTGATTTGTCCGATTCGACCGATTTTACTTTTATTGATAACTTTGGTATGGCTTATTCGATTTCATTGAAATTTTCAGCGTAGTACAATAGTGTTGAACACATTCATTGATTTCAAAATTTTTTTTTAAATAAGCGGTTGTTATTGTGATAAATCCAGATCAATTATGCAGGTTGAAAAAACACCCTATACATAGCGTTTCCTAAACTACGATATCTGTTTACGATTGTACTATAATAAGTCATTATTTGAGAGTTTCTAATTTTTTTGGCACACTTCTCGTTTTTCGAGAAAATTTTTTCAAAAAATGATAAAGTCGAAATTTCGCTCCAATCGATTCTACTTTTATTGATAACTTTGGTATGGCTCATCCAATTTTGATGAAATTTGCAGTGTAGAACAATCTGAATGAGAACATTGAATAATCGCAACAACCTCTCGAAATACAGTATTGTAATTGTGATTATTCCAGAATTTTAGATTAATTGTGTAGTTGAAAAAACACCCTGTACATTGCTTTTCCAAAACTTTCTTATTCATTGCAGATTCTAAAATGTCATCATCCAGAGGTTTTTAATTTCTTTGGCACACCTTCGGTTTTCTAGAAAACATTTTTGAAGAAGATCATTATCGAAATTTGGCTCACAAGCAGTGAGAGTATTCTACACTCGGTAGGAAAGCTGTATCGTCCAAAGATGCAAAGTTGTTCGTCACTTCTGAAATATTCTTTTCAAATTCGAAATATATTCTGAATTGAATGATTTCATACAAAATATAAGGAATTAAATATGAATTTGGAATTGGAAGAATATTTTAGAACTTAAGAACTTGCTTGGACAATACAGCTTTGTTGGAATATATAACATCAAACTCACAATTGAGGCCATATTAGTTATAGTTAACATGTTATGTATCTATGGTTGAGATTGTGACAGTTCTGTATAAAACTGAATATATGTAGTCGTAGTCGTTGATAAAGTTCCACCGAACACGTTGTTTTAATAGGTTATGGGCCCAGATTTTCCGAGTGTTTTAAAAAGAAACGCAATTATATTTTGAAAGTACAAGGGACAGTGATTTTTTTTAGTTTGATGATGGCTAATAATTCATTTGTGACGAGTGTTCCAAAACTGAAAGGGCGCGAAAATTATCACGAGTGGGCGTTTGCAGCGGAGAATTTGCTGATATTGGAAGGCGTGAAAGACTATATCAAGCCAGAAAGTCCAAACACAGCAGCCGCAGAAGATGCAAAGACAAAGGCCAAGTTAGTTCAAACTATAGATCCGTCATTGTACGTCCACATAAGAGAAACTACATCGACTTATGATTTATGGCACAAACTGAAATCCATGTTCGATGATGCTGGTTTTTCACGTAGGATAACGTTGTTAAGAAACCTGATATCGATTCGATTGGATAATAGTGAGTCAATGACTGATTATCTGACTCAAATCATTGAAACTGCTAAAAGGTTATCCGGAACAGGATTCAGAGTGGATGATGAATGGATAGGGTGTTTAATGTTAGCGGGATTGCCCGATAAGTACTTTCCTATGATTATGGCCATGGAACATTCTGGAATTCCCATTTCAGCTGACGTAGTTAAAACGAAGTTGATAGATTTGGCGGGAGATGAAGTAGAAACATGTATGGCATTGTTGAATAGAGGGCAGTATTTCCGCAAGCGAAATTCTAATGTTGGTAACACTGTCAAGAAACGTCAAACTAACGACAATTCTATGGTTGGCTCATATGTCAAATCTGACAAGAATGAGAAGTCAAACATCAAGTGTTATCATTGTAAAGAATTTGGACATTACAAAAATCAATGTAATAAATCGACTGATCTGCAGTCAGATCGAATCAAGAAAACGAACGCATTTTCTGCTGTATTTTTAAGTGGCAACTACAATAATCAAGGCTGGTATTTGGATAGCGGAGCCAGTGTCCATATGACGAAGGATCTTCATATCATAAAAAATATATCTAACACACCAAGTATCAAGGAGATAAAAGCAGCAAATCAAAGTGTTATGCCAGTTTTGTGCTCAGGTGATGTTGATATTACCACTGTAACCCCAAACTGCAAATATGAAGTAACTTTGAAAGATGTTCTTTGTTTACCTAACCTCACCACCAACTTGATATCAGTCAGTCAACTTATTAAAAATGGAAACAGGGTGAAATTTAAGAACGAATGCTGTTATATTTACAATAGGAAAAACGTTTTGGTGGCAAAGGCAAATCAAATAGATGGTGTCTATAAGTTAGTTATAGAACAGAACCAATTAAACCAATTGAAAACAGTGAATTATGGCATAGACGAATGGGTCATTTGAATATTAATGACCTGAATAAGATGAAAAATGGATCAGTTACAGGAATTTCATTTGCAGATAAGGCAGGGATAAGCAAAACTACATGCAAAGTGTGTTGTAAGGGTAAACAGTCACGTTTACCATTTGATCATGAAGGAACAAGAAAAAGTGAACCATTGCACACTGTCCATGCCGATGTTTGTGGACCTATGGAAACTGTCTCCATAGGAGGAGTAAGGTACTTCCTTATTTTTGTTGATGATCATACAAGGATGGTATTCATCTATTTTCTTAAAACTAAAAGTGAAGTTTTTTCATCCTTCAAAGAGTTTAAAGCTATGGCTGAGAACCAACAAAATAAAAGGATGAGATATTTCAGGACAGATAACGGCTTAGAATTTTGCAATGTGTAGAACAAGAAAGTATAGCTGTTTCAGTTGGGGATATTCAAACGAATGTGTCAGCCAAGGATGTTAAAAAAAATGAAGAAGGTAGAGCTCCAAGTCCCATTAGTGGAGAAGAAGAAGCACCAGCTGCAAGTCCTATTTTGACTGTTTCTTCAGAATTAGATAGTACTAATGTTTCCAATAATTTTGATTATAGGTTACATAAGCTTTCAGATGAGAAAACAGAGGAAATAATGGTCAGTAAACGAGTGAGGAAGCAGCCACAGCGTTATGGTTATATGAACTCGATCCCAGTGGCCACTTCTGCAATGTTTAACGATCCTGTCAGTTTCCGAGAAGTTCTAGAGAGTCCAGTTAAGGAGAAATGGTTTGAGGCAATGAGGGACGAGCTGCGAGCGTTTGAAAATAATGATGCATGGATTTTGGTGGAAGAAGTACCTCCAGACAAAACTCTGGTGAAGTGTAAGTGGGTGTTTAAGAGCAAAGTCAATAGTGATAAACATGTGCGGTACAGAGCCCGTTTAGTTGCTAAAGGTTACACGCAAAGAAAGGGTATTTATTATGAAGAGACTTTTTCACCTGTCGTTCGACATTCTACACTGAAATTGTTATTTGCATTGTCTGTACAATTGAATTTACAAATTATTCACCTAGATGTAAAGACTGCTTTCCTGAACGGCCATTTAAAGGAAGAAATTTATATGGCTTTGCCAGACATTAATTGTGACACTAATAAGAAAAAGATGATAGTTAAATTGAAGAAGGCAATTTATGGATTAAAACAGTCCTCTAGATCTTGGTATGAGAAAGTGGAACAATATTTATGTGAAATAAGTTTCAAAAAGAGTCATTAAGAGTCGTGTGTTTTTACAAAAATGAATGGGAACGTTAAAGTTATTATTGCTTTATACGTTGATGATTTTTTTATTTTCTCTAGTTATGATAATAAAAAAGACACTGAACAATTGATAGTTGCATTGAGTTCTAAATTTGAGATCAATAACTTAGGTCAGGTTCAACAATGTATAGGTATGAGAGTCAGTATTAGTGAGGATTTTAGAACTATTTCTTTGGATCAGGAGCAATATATAGAAAAGTTACTTGAAAAATTCAACATGTTCGATTGTAAAATTGCAAATACCCCCATGGAATGTAAATTAAATGTTGATAAGTCTGATCATTTTGACACTGAAACTCCATATCAGCAATTGATCGGAAGTCTGATGTATTTGTCCGTTCTTACTAGACCGGATATATCATTTTGTGTGAGTTTTCTCCGTCAGTTTAATAATTGCCATACAAGTGTTCATTGGAATTATGCTAAAAGAATTCTTAGATACTTAAAGAAAACTAAGAACTACTGTTTAAGATATGTGAAGGAAGAGGCTCATCTTACAGGATTTGTTGACGCCGATTGGGCAAATAATACTGTTGATCGTAGATCATATACTGGTTACTGTTTTATAATGTCAGGTGCAGCCATTTCCTGGGAAAGTAAAAAACAGAGAACTGTGGCTTTATCCAGCATGGAAGCAGAATATATGTCCATAGCTGAAGCTTGTAAAGAGGCTATTTATTTAAGAGGTTTACTCAATGAAATAACAAATAATTCCTGTACTATACGTTTATTCAATGACAGTCAAAGTGCACAGAAGTTGGTGGTAAATTACGGATGTAGTCGAAAAAGTAAGCATATAGATGTGAGGTATCATTTTGTGAAGGATGCCATTGCTGATAAGATTGTTCGATTAGAGTATATGCCAACAACTGCTATGCCTGCTGATATGTTAACTAAGGCTTTGAATGCTGTAAAGCATTACAAATGCTTAGACACTATAGGAATGATCCAGTTAGAGTATTAAGAGGAGAAATTTTTTGTTAGAATTGCTCGTTTATTTGATGTAGTTGGGGTGTTGGAATATATAACATCAAACTCACAATTGAGGCCATATTAGTTATAGTTAACATGTTATGTATCTATGGTTGAGATTGTGACAGTTCTGTATAAAACTGAATATATGTAGTCGTTGATAAAGTTCCACCGAACACGTTGTTTTAATAAGCTTTCCTACCTAGTGCGGAATACTCTCACTGCTTGTGAGCCAAAGTTCGATCATGCTCTTCTTCAAAAATGTTTTCTAGGAAAACCAGAGGTGTGCCAAAGAAATTAAAAACCTCTGAATGATGACATATTATTGTAGAATCTGAAACGAATATGAAAGTTTTGGAAAAGCAATGTACAGTGTGTTTTTTTTCAACTGCACAATTAATCTGAAATTCTAAAATTATCACAATTACGACCCTATATTTTGAGAGACTTTTGCGATTATTGAATGTACTCGTTCAAATTGTTCTACACTGCAAATTTCATCAAAATTGAATGAGCCATACCAAAGTTATCAATGAAAGTAGAATCGATTGGAGCGAAATTTCGATATTGTTTTTTTGTATGGAATTTTTTCAGAAAACTAGAAGTGTGCCAAATAAATAAGAAACTCTCAAATAATGACTTATTGTAGTAGAATCGTAAACAGATAGCGTAGTTTTGGAAATGCGATGTACAGGGTGCTTTTTCAACCTGCATAATTATCCTGTAATTAACACAATAACAACCGCTTATTTTGAAAAAAACTTTGAAATTAATGAACGTCCTCATCAATATTGTACTCCGCTTAAAATTTCCCTAAAATAATAATAATAATAATATATTTCGAATAAGCCATACCAAAGTTATCAATAAGAGTAAAATCGGTCGAATCGGACAAATCACCCTGTATATTCTCAATAGAGACCCCAACCACAAACCAAACATTGTTTCGAGACTGTCTTGAATAGTGTAAACTTATCCTAAAATCTGACGGTCTCCTCGGGAATCACCCTGTATATCACACAGAGAGATGTGAGTGGTGCCCAATGGGGATGGGTTTTGTCCATCGTAACTCCAGCTATCATAGTGTCAAGAATATATAATTCTTGAAATTATTCTTAACATAATTATCTCATCATGATTCAACTTATTGAAAAAAACGAATGAAATAGGAAGTCCAACATAATTCCTTCACCAGTGTGAAAATGTTTCGAACAAAGTCCAACATATCGTTACATTTTTGCCAAAGTATCTTAAGCCACACTGTACTACGTAGCCGCTTACGATAGTTGTATCGATATTTTGTTATTTTGTCAGGACAGTTTTCTTAATTTGTGGCGTAAGTCTAGGATCGTTGACTTGTCTAGGATACTTCACATAGTTTTCTATTTCTTCCAATAAAGGATAAAATTTTGAGTAATAGGTCAAAGATGCAATCATTCAAATGTAGAGTCTACATTACAATATCTGAAAATTCTTATTCCTCCGTCTCTCAGTGCATTTACGTTGCATTTCACAACGACACATAACTTGGCCTACTGCTTGACTAATTCTATCAAAATAAATCATTTTAACTAGTGAATTTATCCTATAATTGTTAAAAATGCTATACTTCATAACCTAAACAAAGCGGAAAAGCCTTCTTTCCTTCAAAAATTAAAGCACATATGTACAAACAGAATTGAATTTGACCACGGATTCTTCTTCAGGGAGTTCAACCCAGTCGTGTGAGACCATTTTCGGCTCAAAAGACATTGTGACGAAACGATAACGCACTATTCTCCAGAACAGGCCTGTAAAAATATGAAGAATTTCGTGCTTTTCCCACGTTATCTTTGGTCATTCTGGAATAATTCAAAAAATACTTATCGGATCAGGATGAAACATATGAAATTCTGCACAGACCTTGAAGTCGATATTTCACAACAGTGTACCAATATTCAGAGATTTTGGGAAAAAATGACAAATTTCGTGATATTTCCGTAATAACTGAAAAAATACTGTCCCGATCATTATGAAACTTCATATCTAGTTAGCAAATGCTGATGCACAACTATGTGCAGAATTTCATGATGATCCTGTCCTTGAACCAATTCGAAATAAAAAATTTCTTATTTCGCGATCTTCTGATCATATTCCTTCAATACTTTAAAAGGTAACTACTATGGTAACAAATTTGAACATAAGCACAAAAGCTGTTGATTTCACGTTAGTGCTTTTCTAGGATTTCTTGGATAAAACTCACCAAACAGTAGAAATGAGTTCTTTTTCTTTCACATCAACACACTGGTAGATGTCCATTGTTCCAATCACGATCTCTATCAAGAAGGATTTCTCAGAAATCAACTCTCAATACAATTTGACATCACAGACACTAAAAAACATTATGAAAATACAATAAGCACCTTAGAAACTTCACGGCATGGCTCAAAACTGAATACATTTAATCATATATTCCTGATATAACCTGAAGGTGAATAAATATTCAATTCTGAATACTTAAGAATAAGACCAAAGATCAATTAGAAATATTCTATAAATATTCAGGCTATCAGCTCAATAAGAATTCTAGATACATTAAGAAATGAAATTATATTGTGTGCATATCCACGATCAATGTCAAATAAAATCCAACAAAGTGGAAAAACATCGAACTTTTGGACAAAACCAGCTAAGATGAACGTGAGTCAATGGGAATGAACGTACTCAGTAATATGTAAAAACTTAAATTTTAATATTGCCAGAGGAATTCTATAATTCATCATATATTAATACAGACCCAATCATTGATTAAACCTTCAAAACAAAGTAGAAAAACATCAAACTCTAAGAAATAAGGATCAAATCAACTTGGAATGAACATAAGTCAATGGGAATAAACGTACTCACTACTAAGATGTTTCCAGTCATGATAAAAATACTACAATAGCATTTTCGAAGTATCTTTAGCTGAGCTTTCCGTCTTAAGAAGTACAATTTTATCACCACAGGAATAAAAAGTAATGTTCAATAGGATAATATTCCAATATTTTTATATCTACCTGTAATCGTCGAAACTAAATAAACCTCAGATAACGTCAGTCTGTTCATTAATGAAGTGTAGTATTCACTTGTTGGCTGTGTTTCAGTTTCGAAATATTGGAAAATGAAATAGCATAGCGAAGCGACTCCTGTCAAGTAAACGTGTCAACCACAGAATACAAATATATGTGTCATATATTTGTATTCTGTGGTGTCAACTAGAGATGTGACGCGATTTTGGAGCGGTATTTCTCTGGAACCGTCTGTCGCGCTCCAAAACAGGGAAATAGCTCGTTCCAAAGTAACTGACCATGAATATAACATCGAGTTGAGGCACACAACAATAGTCATTTCGGGAGTATGCCATTTCGAATTAATACAATCGAAATGTTTAATCGGAAAGAAAGGAATCGATTGATGAATATTACAAACACTTTCGGTATACCAAAATTTCAACTCTGAGAACAACACAAAAGCTCGAAGATGAACTCCAAAAGTAAGCAAATAACCTTAGAATAACGGGCACGTCCAAAAACTACTAGCTTGGAAGTGTTCGAATTTCTATTGCCAGAGGGCGTATCGCTTAGCAGTAGTTGCGAATATTTTTAGCATTGTATAAAGATAATGTCTTTATACAATGTTTTTAGTATTATATAAAGACTTTATGCAAGGTTATAAGATGCATGCAGGTTGTTTTTAACTCCATGCTCCGATGGCTCTCTGAATAAAGAACATGTTCTGTATTCAAAGGGATGACTCGAAAATAGCGTCCCTGGTGCCGTACCCGAGAAGAAATACTTCTCTATTCTGTGATCAAGTAATGGTTTTTTATGTTCTGTGTTTGAAAATATAACCTTAATTTAGTCATTTGTCATTTCCATATCATGTGTTCTGCGAGAGTTAATTGTTTTGCTTGTTATACTACGTATACTGAAACATTAAATTGAAGGCAAGAGTCTCTTACTGTTAATTGGATATATAGTACCTTCAGCATTATTCCATCAAAATGCCAAAGAAAAAGTTTAACTGGAAATCTAGAGAGATTAAACATACCATTGTGGATGATTCCGAAACGAAAAAGGTGAGTAGTTTGAATAAAGCTTAAGGAAGAAGCTGATTTCTAATGTTTTGTTTTTCAGCTCAATGTGGTAATTCATGATAAAGGACACTTCGATGAAGCTAATCAGTTGGTATTGCCCTCTAAGAAAAGAAACACCAAAGTCAAGCGACAGAAGGTTGAAACAGTAAGAATATTGTCCAAAAAGCAGAGGAAGCTTCTAGAGAAAATTGTTGATAAAAAGAAGAAAAAAGAGAATGTAAGATTTTATTCAGATAATGATTTCCTCACTATATTAATTGTTCTTTTTAGAGACGAAATATTTTGGATGAACTGCAAATATATCAACTTCCAAAGGAAGAACAAGAACAATTGGTATCCCTTGCTTCAGTACAGACCAAAGGTCTCAAACGTATATTCTCAGAGAAAAAAAATTCAGGCGCCCTTCCTAAAAAACCAAAATTGGTGACTGAGGCAGAGAACGTGAATGAAAACAGCAAAAATGTAATTATTTTAGATACTTCCACCACGCAAGCTACACCTATTAAAAAAAAATATGATCCAAACCACCTAGGTTTGTCTGACATTGAACCAAGTGATGAGGATAGTGAATCTGATAATGGAGATATAGTTGAAGTGAAAGAAGAAACCAGTGAAATATCTTTGGACAGAACTGAAGAGAGCAAAAGTGAAACTGTGGTAATAGAAAGTTCTGAAGAAAGCGCCCCACTGGTTAAAGAATCTCCTAAAGTCACCATAGTAAAGGCAGAAAGAAAACCTGCAGTATTTGTGGATGTTGTGAGAGATACTAAGATTCAGGAGCAAAGGATGAAACTGCCAATTCTGGGAGAGGAGCAGCGTATAATGGAAGTGATCAAGGACAACCCGATAGTCATAGTTTCTGGTGAAACTGGTAGCGGTAAAACTACACAATTGCCCCAGTTTCTCTATGAAGCCGGTTTTGCACTGGAGAGACAGATAGGAATCACCGAACCGAGGAGAATTGCGGCAATCTCTATGTCTGATAGGGTAGCAAAGGAGATGAGCTTGAGCTCCAAGGAAGTATCGTATCTAATCAGGTTTCAAGGAAATGTCACAGAGGACACAAAGATTAAATTCATGACGGATGGGGTGTTGCTGAAGGAGATACAGAGCGACTTTTTGCTCAACAAGTACAGCGTTATCATCTTAGATGAGGCCCATGAGCGGTCTCTATATACGGATCTATTAGTTGGTGAGTACTTAAAAGTTTTATTCGATAAGGGCCACTTGCACCGTATTACAAAACCATAGATTAAGACCATAACCAAGGTTTAGGTAAAAAATTATCTTGCACCGTCACGAAATCCTCGTTTGATGGCTTTAACTGATTGTTAAATTTAAGCCTTGGAATTTGGGGGTTAAAAAGAAGGATTAATGGTAAGCTTCGAAATCTAACCCTACTTTCGAGCGATTTCGTACAAGTTCAAATATTTCAGCATTTAGGGTTAAAATAAACAACATGAAGCTAGTCACAAGTACCAATTCATAAGAAAGTAACCAAATTTTTAGATTAACTTTAATCTAGTTACATACAGCCTCCGTGCAAGCCGAATATTTTAACCAGAGCTTAATAAGTTTATCGTCGCTTAACTAACTGAAGCTTGAGACGAAAACGGTGCAATTGGCCCTAAGAAGCCAGTGTTTAAGATTTCCAAATAGTTAGCAGAGCCATTGCACGGAAGTCAATGAAAACCATTTCAGTAATTCTCGAATAATTTTGTCACGCATTTAGGTTTTTTTAAAACAGGTGGCATTCTGAAATATGCATCAAATTCGATCAAAAAGGTTGTAAATAATTGTCGAGTATTTGTCGTACCTCATCTAATGCGAAAAAACCTAAAGGTAATTTTTTTAACACTAATAATATTAACTTTTTTCTGGGAATATTTTGTTGATCCTGCAACACTGCATTTGTATATCGCTATTTCAGGTTCAGCGTATCATTGTTGACTGATATTAGGTTGTTCGTTGATCTTCTATTTCTTGAAATGAATAATTGGTTTTGTGCATTTGTCATACATTGGAGGTAAAACAACCTCACTTTCCTGCTTTGTTTATGTTATGAAGTACAGCATTTTTATAATTTCAGGATAAATTTACAAGTTAAAATGATTTATATTCATAGAATTAGTGGAACACTAGGCCAAGTTATTGTGTCGTAAAATACAACATAAATACATGGAGAGACGAAGGAATACATTCCCTTTGTTTACATTGACCAAGAGCAATTAATTCGAGTTTTTAGTGATTTATTCATTTAACAAGTGAAATTTCGTGATAATGGATCTGATTAACTGATATTCAATCTTGAATGATGTTCATTCAAAACGATATAAATGAAAAATTGCAGTATTCGACATTTATTCTTGTCTTCTGAAGCCTGGAGTAACAACATCAGAGATAGCATTTATTAAAAGTATAACTATTGAAAATGAAACAGTGAAATATTTGACTCATTTTTTTCTGAAAACAAACAGCAAAATAAAATCCAACAAATGCATGAAATGGAAAAAATATGGGTTTCAGAGAACTTCTCAGTACTATTTCAAATAGCGTTGATATGTTGCAAATTATCAAATTACTATTATATAAGTATGCAGTTGCTATGTCAGTTCCATCGTAATCTTCAAGTATATATTTATTATACCAAATATATGTTGCAAATAAAATAATTCATACGAAATTTCTCCCTTGTGTTAGCCGATCTTCAAATGAGCACCGACTTCTACTCATCCTCACAAAATGCTCAACTATCCATATAATTTTTATTTATTATACAGCTGCAAAATAAGGGCTTTCATAATATTTAATTGACTAGAAGGTCAATTACAAACAATACAATGTAGAAGAAGTTCCATACTTGGGTATCCGATCCACATCGGAACATGTTCGGTTGAAAACAGAGAAAGTTATCTGGTTCATAATTATTATAAAATACATGCTATATTTTTTGAAACCTATCTGATAACGAAGTGCCTTAATTGGCTATTTATATCATATAAACATGTTAGTGTTACCCAATTAGGATGGGTTTTGTACATCGTAACGCCAGCTATCATAGTGTCGAGAAGATATAATTCTTGAACTGTGTATAACAAATACGAATTATTCATATCATAGTTATCTCATCATGATTCAACTCATTAATCAAAACGAATTAAATAGATAGTCCAATATAATTCCTTCACCAGTGTGTAAATGTTTCGAACAAACCCAACCATATTTTGTTACTTTGTCAGAACAGTTTTACTCAAGTTATCACATGAATATAGGATGTTTGCCTTCTCTGGGATAGTTCACATAGTATTCTATTTCTTCCAATACCAGATAAAATTTTGGGTATTAGGTAAAAGATGCAAATATTCAAATATAAGGCTACATCACAAGATAGCTGAAAAATCGTAGTCCTTCCTCCCTTGGTGTATTTATGTTGCATTTCACTACGAAACAATAACTTGGCTTAGTTCTTTACCAATTCTATTCAACAATTGTGTTCCTTTATTTAGTGTTTTCATTTGTGATGGGGGTGTCAGTAAGCTACTCGGCTGAAAATTCGGTTGCTAACTCAATGCATCATTATGGTTACTCAATAACAGAACCCTGTTCAAATGATAGTTCAGTTTCAGCAACCACAGTTAGTGGTTTTGAATATGAATTCAAGAGGGTGATGTAGAACTACAGGCAACCTATAATTCTCCAATATGTATTACCGGTTGCACACCCTTCCCATTGTTGGTTTAAGAAGCTCATGGCAAGAGGAACGCTAGGTAATTCCATAATGCCAAAAACTCTGTTCTCTAGATTGTAATCTATTCTGAATACGGGAAGAATTAGTTCTCTTCTTTGAAAGTTCTACTGAACAGAACAACGATTTATAATACCACAAGCATTTGACTTCAAACAAGGAAGTTTTACCCACATTTCACAACCGTAACTGTGTATTTGGGTAAATTATCCAAATCAGGCTATTGTTTCGGGCTACCTAACCTGAGAGTTTTAAGTTGATAGCGAATCTAGTTCTAACTTTATCGTGTGTCGTATCACAGATCAACCAGATAAATCACTCGCGTCATTTACTTAGGAAATCTAAGTCGACGCAGATATGACCCTGAATCAACTAATCAGAATTTTAGCAGGCGTTTGGGGTGCCAATCAGATTGCAGGAATAGGATTACGTCACTCTCGCCGTTTTCGGACTCGCTTGAAGAGGTTATAAACATGTAAACAAACTGAAATGAATTTTTTATCCTATTAATTGATGAATAATTTCGTATCTGTTCCAATTAAGAATATAATCCAAACAGTTTGTTACAACCAAATCAATTGTTTAGTCATCTTTGAGGTTCTATTTTATGATGACAGTCCTCATTATATGTTTTAATTATACAACAAGAATTGGATTCGAACTGTGGACTCATTCATAATGTTCATTTTATATAATATAAAGGAATCCCAACTGAAATGAAAGCATTACAACCTCCATTATTCAATTAAAACGATGGGATATCTAATAAAATTCTATTGTATGATTGCACAAACACTAGGATTGGAATCGAACAAAGTTGGTCTATGCATAATTTGATTTTATATTAAAATGAATCTCATTTGATGTGAAACTACAAAGATTCTCTGATTAAGGTAAACGGGTTCTCCATAACATTTTTCCAAAATTCTCATTTACTCCAACCGAGTTCTTCAACAGGAGTTTAAGGTGTGACGAAACACTCGCTTTGGTGTTGGAAATTTGCTTTTTAAATGGTTTCATCGAAAAATCTTAGTCTGATTTTGATTTTGTGATTCCTGAATCCCGACAAATCCGTTTTTACATTTCGATTTTAGATATTCCAAAATCAAGTATTCAATTTGACAGCTGTTTCGAGGAAGAAGAAAGTGTGGTTATGTCTGTTATATTTCTCAAGGTTGGAGAGACGCAATTTCCTCAAACGATGAAGTGATTTGTCTTGTTGGTCTGTGGTCGTATCGTCGTTTGAGACTATTTTCAGCTTCAAATTTCAGACATTTGGACAAAATGATAACACGCCGTTCCCCAAAACATGAATCTTTGAAAAAAGCATATTTACCTGATCTGACAAAATAGATAGTTTCCTCACGAATAACCACTTCTGCAAATATTTTACCACCATTTAAATCTCCTTTAAGGTCTCCTAGCATGGATCATAAATCTTCGAGAGAAGAGAAACATCCCCCTAAAACTGATAGTGATGTCAGCTACATTACGCATTCAAGACTTCACTAAAAATGAGAGGCTGTTCAAAAAACTCCCTCCAGTTGTTAACGTAGAGAGTCGTCAGTTTCCGGTAACAATTCATTTCAACAAACGAACCCATGAAGATTACGTCAAAGAGGCCTTTAGGAAATCCGTGAAAATCCATACTGATTTGCCAGAAGGGGGCATCCTGATCTTCGTAACTGGACAGCAAGAGGTTTACCAACTGGTGAATAAATTGAAGAAGAAGTTTCCTTACGTGAAGACCAATAAGAAAGCGAAGATTGAGAAGATAAAAGACGAGGAAGATGACGAGTGGGGTGGTAAAAAAAAGAAGGTATGGGTTTTGAGAAATCATTTGATAGGACCAACCTAATATGGAATGAGAAATATTTTGTTGGCAAGTTCCACTTCTTTTTATTGGCATCACTGAATATTTGTCATTCATATCAGGTCTCTTTTCTCTTTTACTTATTATATTATATAAACTATATTATATATATTGTTATGGAAAGCCAGGCAAGCTTCATTTTACTCAAAATAATGTATTGGGTATTTGATACATCACCAAATAAAAAAAACCTTTCATAACTATACTAGCAAATTCATAAAAATTTCAAAATATTCAAAATTATTCATGATCCAATAATACACCAAAAGCATCTAATGGCACGATTTTAGGTAATGATTCAGGAACCATAATCCTTGATATTAATCCATCAAAGAGACTGATGATCTGAAAATGAAAATAATTTGAATACATCTTCAATTTTGAAAACATAATTTTCGGTAGTTCAGAAACAGTTATTCACAATGATTTCGATAAATATTTGATTGAAAGATAGTATAAGATGTTTAATTTGAACATAAAGAGCAAGTTTAAGATAAAGATATAATAAGAATTCTCAAGAAAAATGTTATTTGTAAGAAGAAACTGGAATCGACAAATAAATTGGAAATCATTTAATTTTTAGGGAATCAAATGAACCAAAGTTTATTTGTATTTTAGGAATAGGTTCTGTTTCACATGATGAATATGTCTTTTAAAATTTCATAATATTTAGGTAGAAATTTGTATTATTTTGTATGTTAGAATTTAAGAAAGCGAGCAAATCGCATATTAAAATGTGTAAAAAATGCAGCCGAATTTTCTGACGTGGTTCTGAAGAAGGAAAACTTACCTCCACGAAGAAATTTGCGAAAGCATTATTTTGGAAGACATTTTGACAATGCATGGCCTTACTCGATTTTGAAGAAAATTCGAAAAGGTATAAATACCGAAGCTGCAGCATAGAGAATGAGTTCATTTCCAACCATCGTGCAGTACGTTACTGCTCTCCTGAATTAATTGTAAAAGATCGTCATTTTTTACATACAATCCAAACAAAACAATTCAAAACATCTTGTAATAGAATTGGAGGAGAATCTAAAATCAAGAAAATAAGTTGAATATTAAAAATTAGAAGCAATAGAAATATAATAGGACTTGAATTAATGAAGAAATAACCAGGAAAAATCAATTGGATTCAGAGTAAACAATATTCCTGTGGAAGTCGGAAAGTAAACAGCTAGCCATTAGATGTGGAGGTTAGAATATAGATTTTTTTCTATCTTTTACTGTGCTTGGCCACTATGGACCATCGAATCATTGAACATATCATTTTCTTGAGATTATTTACAAATCACCACCACCTAGACACTTCACAACATCCATGTCCTCGCTGGGATTCGAACCCAGTACCTTCGGTTTTATAAGCAAGCTATTAACTCACTGCACCACCGAGGCAGACGAGAATATCGAATGGGAAAAGTGGAACCACAGAAAAGGAATAAAAGAAAAGTGACAGACATTTACACCGTGGGGGAGACATAAAAAGGACTTCATTTTATTTAATTTAATTAGTTAGTTATATAGTATAGTTGTTAATGTTTTTGTAATCAAATCATTTCATTAAATTGTTAATTCCAAATTCAATAAGAATCAATTACTTTCAGATCATAGAATCCTCCTTGAGAGAGTCAGCCGCTAAAAATTCAATTAAAATTCAAAACTTTTAATTGTTATTGGATCTTGTTTTCATATGTTTAATATTTTACAAAATCATTTCTCATGCATCTAATTTATTCAACAGGGAAAGAACAACAGGAAAAACAGAATAATCCTCCCTAGGATAAGCCTTGACGATTACAGTCTCCCAAGAGACGCGGAAATCAACTCTGACGAAGAAGATGACTCCGACATAGACTCCGAAGAAGATGAAGCAGCCGAGGAGATCGTCTGCCACGGACAACCACTATGGGTGTTACCCCTTTTCTCCCTTTTGCCCGTCCACAAGCAAAACAGGATCTTCCAGCCTGTTCCTTCGGGTTGCAGACTGTGCGTGGTCAGTACCAATGTGGCCGAAACCAGTTTGACGATACCGGGAATAAAATACGTTGTGGACACGGGAAAGACCAAGGCAAAATTATACGATAAAGTTACCGGAGTGTCTACATTCAGAGTTTGTTGGACCAGCAAGGCTTCGGCAGATCAGAGGGCTGGTAGAGCCGGAAGAACTGGCCCCGGACATTGTTACAGACTCTATTCTAGGTGAGTGAGACCAAGCAGGACCAATTAGGTAGTTTTGTAGGTATTTTGTGGGAAAATGAAGTCTTCAGACTACAGGAAGATGATTCCAACCTAAATTTTTTTATACAAATTGGAATGTGTTAAACTTCCAATGCCTCCCAATTACCTTCATAAATGTGAATGGAGTATACGTTATTACTAAGAAATTTATGTAGCACTGACAACGCCACGTACGTATCTAATATGAAAACGAGTCACATTTGTCCATTATAAAAAGTGCAATCTCAAACGTGCATAACGTACCTACGGAATTCATAGAAGTGGCATTTTTTGGTATTCATTTAATCAAGCAGGTTATGTGAACCTATATTTCCGGTTTGTTTGTTGTGTCTACATGAACAACAATATTGTACACCGGTGTAGATCGTGTAGCACTGATAAGGTTCGGCGATTTTTGTTGTAAACTTGCACTCTGTTTATTGCTGGAATGTGGTATTGATGTGTCACAGATTATGAAGTTCTGACTCTGTATTCTCTGAGTTTACATTGGTTTCATGCGTCGTTTGACATTTGTCATACATTGGAGGTAAAACAACTTTCGCGCTTTGTTTATGTTATGGAGTACAGCATTTTTAACAATAGGTCACGAGCAGTTTGTACAGTTGGCAGAGACTGGAGGACCAACAATAACCTAAAATGCATTGTTTACTATCTGAAAAGGCGATTTGGCTTGTGATTTTGTATGAATTTGGACATTTTGGACTGAAATATTCACTATTGCATTATCTAGGAACTATATCCAAAGTACTTGATATCTTGTAACAGTAACAGCTTTACTAAACTTATGGAATTTTTCGAATAAATACAATTCTTGCTGGTTGATGTATGTTGCTTGGTTTAGTAAGGCAGAAAATACAATTTAAAATCTAAGTATTTTTGAGTGAATTCAGGTATTCAAGCTTCAATAATCAACATCAAATCGATGAAAACTACCTATGAGTTGTTAAAGTATTTTCTTTTGAAACTTGGGTACTAACCGGATGTGGAGAGGAACTCAATTTACCCATTACAAAAGAGAGAAATGAGAAAACTCTATCGGTTCTGAAAGGAAAAATCACATTTTCTGAATTTATTCAATAAAGTACTGCCCTCTAAAACGAAAATTCACAGAATAAATGTTACTTTGCAACTTTTCAGTTACCTCAGCAAAGAACATAGGATGGATATTAGTCTCCACAATCAATAAAACTTGAATTAGATAGGATTGATCATACCATTGACATTCAGGTATGCAATGATATCGAATTTTGAGCTGATTTTCATGTTTAGTCGATTAATATCATGTACGTTATTTTGGTTGGGCATACCGAACGATTCGGGGTTCTTAATAAACATTTCTCTATTACTTGAACGAGACAGGGTTTATAAAAGATATTTCCATTCAAGTATTCAGTGCAGTCAAATTTTTAGCTGATTCTCACTTAAGGTGCAGTATTACTACTGACAATGTTTTGTTTCGAGATGCCGATTGATACCAGGTAAGGAATTTTCGTAAAATCGTCAGTTTTTGATGAACATTCCTGTTTGTTTTCTCAAAGAAAAGATCTAAATCATCACTGATCGGCATTTTAGCCTAATTTGATCACCCTTGAGTCGTATTTTAGAAACAAAAACCATCCAGTGTCAATACACTGTTCCTATCTCCTACACCCAGGAATACCTGGCAGTGTCTAGGAATGAAAAGTTTATTAGCATGATCATATCAAAAAATATTTACGCAGTATTTAACCTCCATATGAAAGTAACAAGGTGCCTATATAATATACTACAACACACAAAAAGACTGTTGACTGAACTAACCTGAGGTCTATTTATTTCCCTGATTCTGAAATCAGGGACTGATTTCATATTAAGTACACCAAATTTATGCTATCCTTTCCAAAAAAAAGTGAATATATCAATCCAAAATTTCCAAATTAATACGAAATCACGAGAGAAATCGCTTTATCCCATAGTAAACAATGCATCTTAGGTTATTGTTGGTCCTCCAGTCTCTCCCTACTGTCAAAACTGCTCGTGACCTATTTCAGGATAAATTCACAAGTTAAAATGATTCATATTCATAGAATTAGTGAAGCACTAGGCCAAGTTATTGTGTTGTGAAATACAACATAAATACACCGAGAGACGAAGGAATACATTCACTCTGTTTACAGTGGCGAAGAGCAATTATTTGGAGTTTTCGGTGGTCATTCATTTTACAAGTGAAATTTCGTGATAATGGATCTGATTAACTTATATTCAATCTCAGATATTCTTTCAAACGATATAAATGAAAAATTGCAGTATTTGACATTTATTCATCAGAGATAGCATTTATTAAAAGTATAACTACTGAAAATGAAACAGTTATGTTTTGCTCATTTATTTCTGAAAACAAACAGCAAAATTAAATCCAACAAATGTATGGAATGGAAAAAACATGAGTGTCAGAGAACCTGTCATAGTATTATTTCAAATAGCGTTTTATGTTGCAAATTATCAAATTACTATTATATGAGTATGCAGTTGCTATGTCAGTTCTATCATAATCTTCAAGTATATATTTTATTATACTAAATATTTGCTGCATATAAAATAGTTCATGATAAATTTCATTCCTGTGTTAGCCGATCTTCAAATGAACACCGATTTCTATTCATCCTCACAAAATGCATTACTATCCATATAATTTTTTTTTTATTATACAGATGCAACATAAGGGCTTTCATAATCTTTAATTGACTATAAGGTCAATTACAAATAATACAATGTAGAAGAAGTTCCATACTTGTATAGCCGATCCACATCGGAACATGTTCGGTTGAGAACTGAGAAAGTTATCTGCTCCATAATTATTACAAAATATTTGCTATATTTTTTGAAACCTATCAAATCTATCTAATAACGAATTGCCTAAATTGGCTTTATATATCATATAGACATGTGAGTGTTACCCAATCAGGATGGGTTTTATACATCGTAACGCCAGCTATCGTAGGGTCAAGAAGATATAATTCTTGAAATGTGTATAACAAACACGAATTATTCATATCATAGTTATCTCATCATGATTCAATTTATGAAACAAAACGAGTTGAATAGATAGTCCAACATAATTTCTTTACCAGTGTGAAAATGTCTCCAACAAACTCTACCATATTTTGATACTTTGTCAGAACAGTTTTCTCAATTTATGGCATGAATCTAGGATGTTTGCCTCCTCTGGGATAGTTCACATAGTATTCTGTTTCTTCCAATACTAGATAGAATTTTGGGGAATGGGTAAAAGATGCAAATATTCAAATATAAGTCTACACCACAATATATCTGAAAAATCGTAGTCCTTCGTCCCTCGGTATATTTATGTTGCATTTCACTAGGAAACAATAACTTGGCCTAGTTCTTCATCAATTCTATTAATAGAAATCATTTTAACTTGTGAACTTATCTTGAAATTGTTAAAAATGCTGTATTTCATAACATATACAAAGCGGGAAAGTGAGGTTTTTTTTACCTCCAATGTATGACAAGTTATTTTCGAAAACTGAAAGAATATAAAATAGTCATCTTCGGTCTGAGAATCAGTGAAAAGATCAAACTACACTACACTACGTTCATCTACACTGACAAGTGGAAGTCAGCGGAGTGTAGTGTACAATAACATTTTCATGCAGTTACAATGTACAAACCTATGGATACATAAATAATTGTGAAACATATGACATTAGTACTCAATTCATTAGTTGCATTACTTCCGACAGTAGTGGTTGGGTCTTCTTTCCTTGTTCGATCTTCGAAGTGATAAAAAAAACAGATCCAGTTATGATCCATCAGGAACACCGCCTATTAGTAGAAAGATTTTTATGCGATAATTCGAATGCATGATATCATACTGATCGTGGTTTTGAGCATTGTCGAAATTTTCAGCGCCGTTTTCAATGATACTTTCGTCGATTTCGAGGAGCCAGAGATCAGAAGGGTCCCTTTGGACGACCTGGTGCTGAGGATGCGAAGCCTGCAGATCACCAAAATCCTAGACTTCCCCTTCCCCACTGCTCCCGATCTGCTATTGCTCAAG
Source organism: Myrrha octodecimguttata (assembly GCA_958510865.1). Lineage (NCBI taxonomy): Eukaryota > Metazoa > Arthropoda > Insecta > Coleoptera > Coccinellidae > Myrrha > Myrrha octodecimguttata. Next base: position 1,060,087 of record OY294064.1, on the reverse strand, counting down.
ATGGCAGAAGAGAGGCTCAAGACCCTCAGCATCTTGGACGACAGTGGGAAGATCACGAAGTTGGGTAAGACTGTGTCGAAATACCCCCTGTCCCCAAGGTTCGGCAAGATGGTGGCGCTCAGCTTCCAGCAGGATCTAGTCCCCTATACCCTCATCCTAGTGGCGGCCCTGTCGGTGCCCCAACTGCTGCTCGAAGGGTCGGGGTCTACCAAAGAGGGTGGTAGCGAGGCGGAGAGATGGGCGGCGATTAGAGCCAGGTGGGCGGGTACCGGTAATTCCTACCTGCTGGGCGACAATATGGTGTTGATGACCAGCGTCGGAACGGCAGAAGTTGCTCATTCGCAGGGGAAATTGGAGGTGTTCTGTTTCGAGAATGGTATCAGACAGAAGGCGTTGACGGAGGTTAGGAAGTTGAGGATCCAGCTGACCAACGAGATAAACACCAACCTACCGGAGGCTGAGTTGGTGGTGGATCCAAAATTGCCACCTCCTACCGATCATCAGGCAAAGATGTTGAGGCAGATATTGTTGTTAGGTCTGGGCGATCAGGTGGCCAGGAAGGTGACTCCTGATGAGGTGAGTTTTTCTCTCTTCATCATAATAAAATAATTAGGTAAACCCACAAATTTTTCCGTCGTAAAAAATGAACGTTCCCCTGAACAAATATCTTCTATTGTCATGGCAATATTGCTATCATGGACTACCATAATCGATGACTTCAGAACTGACAACAATGTATTTTGTGACTTAAGAGCTACAAGAAATAGGAGAATTACCCTACTTCATAAATATTTCGTGGGTTTCTATTCAGGCGTTAATAATTCGAAATTTCATGAACTTTTGTCTTGGCAACTCAATTTATGTTATTGAGATGATTAGAAAAATTATCCCAGTAGGCGTCTACTATGCCTGTATTTCAGTTCAAAACTTTCCTTGAAATTAAATATTCTAGAGAATCTTAAATACATTTCCATTAGCACATCCCTATTTTCAAAATTTTCAAATTCTTGGAAGAAATAATATTGAAACAAATGCACCACTGCAAAGTTCCCTTTCTAACTTATCTTCTTATCAAGGATAGCAAGTACTATTTGAGGTTACTAAGATGCAATATTGATAGCAAGATTCTCATTAAAGTGACAGATAATCAGGTCGATTCTGTTTGCAAATAGCAATATTGCTTGGAAAAAGATATTGCTATCATAACAAGATTGGAATTATTGGTATTCTGATCAACGATTTTGAGCAATATGGTCTGTCACTTTAACAAGAATCTTGCTATCAACATTGCTATCTTAGCAACCTCAAAATAGTACTTGCTATGCTTCATAACAAGAAAGTTTAGAAAAGGAATCTCTCAGAGATCCATTTGTTTCAGTATTTCAGTAGAATTCGAAAATATTGAAGATAGGGAAGAATGTACTGATAGAAATGTGTTCAAGGTTCTCTAGAATATTTAATTTTAAGGAAAATTTTTAGACTAAAACACAGGCATAGTAAGCAACAGCTGACCTGATTATTCTAATGATCTCAACAACAGCCATCCCTTTGAATTCCTAACAGAAAAGTTCATCGAATTTCGAATTATCGCCTGCATAAAATTGCATTTGATTTCTGGAAACTAAAATTCTATCGGTATCCAGGAAACATTTTCGAATAAGTCGATGTTTACATGAATAAAAAAACTTATATGCTAATGGAAATGTGTTCAAGGTTCTCTAGAATATTATTTAATTTCAAGGCAAACTCTTAGACTAAAATACTGGCATAGGCAACAGCTGAGATGATTATTTTAATCATCTCAACAACAGCAATCCCTTTGAAGTGCCAGCGAAAAAGTTAATCGAATTTCGAATTATTAACGCCTGAATAAAATTGATGCATTCGATTTCTGATAACCAATATTTTATGGTTATTCGTTTCCTAACATTTTTATGTCGTTGTTTTCATGAATAAAGAAAGCCGCAGATAGAGGTTGTGTATGCGAATCCATAAAGAAAACTCACGAATTAGGGTTATTTTCTTCTTCCATTTGTCCTTTATTGGTTTTTTTACTCTGTATCATTTTCAGATTTTTTTCAATTGATTAAATTGAAATTGAATTAAAAAGTAAATATCAACAAATCACCAGAAGGGTTAAAAACACAGAAAACTTCACCAAATGATGATGAACTAGTGAATTTTCTTCTTTCTTGTTCTCTAAAGTCCCAAAAAAAAGTGTTGTCAGCTCTACAATCACCAATTATGGAAGTCTATGATAGCAATATTGTTATGACCAAATTCATAACAAACATTGCTATAACACTCGAAACAGAATACACCATATTGTTATAAATTAGAAAGATAGCAATATGACTAGAATAGCAAGGTTCATAGCAATACGCAAACAGAATCGACCTGAATATTACTCAGAATCGATGATTCAAATACCAATACTTCTGATCCTGTTATGGAAGCAATATTTTTTCCTGGCAATATTGCTATTTGCAAACAGAATAGGGCTGATTATCTCAGCTTTTGCGCGCATGTTCAATGTAGATGACCGCTTCAGCAACGAATTTGAACATGCACGCAAAAGCTGCTGCCTTCACGGCAGTGCTTTTTGAAATTTTTTTATGATAAATTACTGGATTTCAATTCGATTTAATCTGTATTTTTGGAAATATTGAAAAAATAAAATTTTGAATGGGTATATCTACGAAATCATTGGGCGGATTTTACCCATTCACGAATTCGACCTTTTTTTTTTTTCAAATTGTTCTAATGACACGATTATCACGAAATTCTGCATAAAGTTGTCTTTCAGCATCTTCAAACTAGCTGCGAAGTTTAATCAGGACTGAATCAGTATTTCTCGAGTTATACCGAAAAAATCAACGATATCGAGAAGAAAACCTCGAAATTTGACATATTTTTTCCCGATATCTCCAAAACTTAGGATCGTATCGAACTGAAATTTGGTACACTGCTGTGAAATATGAAGCTCAAAGTGTGAGTGTAATTTTTTTGGATATGGTGAATGTTTTCCGAAAAAAAAATTTGTGACAAAATTTCGAAAAAATTTTTTTTTGAAATTAACTGACAATATGATCCTGACAAAATTTAGCTCAAAGTTGCGCGTCGTTATACTCCACCTAACTACCAAGTTTTAATCCAATCGCTCAAGTAGTTTCTGAAATAAAAAATAAATAACTTCAAAATTTCAAGTGCATATAACTCCGAAACTATTCGACCGATTGGGCCCATTAACGAACTTAACCGCGGCATGCCGATGCGCGACCTACCCTAAAAGTTTCAAGTTCAAGCTAGCTTGCTTTTGTCGACAGTTATCGTGTACTCGGACGGACGGCCGGCCGGTCGGACAGAATCGATTTTGACACCGGATTCGTCATCAGTGAGTCCAACCTAGTCAATTGAGACCATTTTCGGTTCAATCATCCAAAATTACAGACATTTGGACAAAACGATAGCACGCTGTTCCCCTAGAACATGCGCGCAAAAATTTATCAATTTTAGTTGTGATGTGCTATTCCATGGATAGGGTTATTCTATGGTCTCCAGGATCCAATAAAAAGTGATAATCGACAGTCTACAAATTATGTTTCCTATTCAATTTTTTATTTGGAGTATCTTGAAGGCACAGAAGCTAGAAGTGTTCAGGAAGATGCATGTGATATTATGTTGCATGTTATTCGCAAAAATAATAAACTTTATACCTTTTTACCTACCCAACTTGATTATTGATCAAATGCCCTCTCAGATGTACTGCTCAAAAAGTTGAAAAACAAATAGTATTGTAAAACATACCATTTGGAATAATAGACAAATACTCATAACTTTACTATTTACATAGGGAAGGACTAAATTTACATGATATATTCATATTCATTTCATTTATTTATTCATTGATGATACATATATACAATATAGTTACAATAGAAAATTTCAACAAAACAATAATTTTCATTTGAAGCACCTAGATGAGAAACATCTGTATGTGCTGTTTGTCCCAATAACTCTAATTTTTGACATCATGTATACTCCAATATAGATACAATACAGTTACAGACAAAAAATCACACACGGGCAGAGAAAAAAAAAGGTAAGTAAAGTTGATGCACATCTCCGATCAGCCAAAATACTTCATAAATTGTGAATAATTTTCAAAGATTTCTTTTTTGATCATAAACTTGAAACGTTTCAAATTGGTTAAATTTCTAACTTCTGTTGGTAGTAAGTTATATAGTTTGGGACCGAAATAGTTAAGGTATCTCAAGTTCAGACCATTTGCATTCAAAGGTAATTTGATGTGTTGGTTGTATTTGGATCTTGTCTCGTATAAATGATCCACGAAATTCTTTAAATCATAGTGAGTGTGCATATATGAGCAAACGGTCCGAATATAGATTGACCGAACAGTAACAATGTGTTCATCAAACAGCCAAACTGAAGGATACAACCTATTCTTCCTATAAATGATCTTCAGTATATACTTCTGAACTATATTCAACTTGTATAGGCTATTATTATAGAGACCCCCCCATACCAATATTCCATACGCCAGTATTGACTCCACAAGAGCCTTATACACAACAAGAAGAGTATTCTTATTCAGAAATTCTCGCAACAAATAAAACTTATGCACCAAATTACGAATTTTGTTCGATACATAGTCGACATGAGGTTGCCACTTTAGAAATTTATCTATCACAATTCCAAGGTATTTTATGGACGACGCTTCCTCTATGCTACAATTTTCAAGGGGGATGGATTCATATTGCGGTCTACTTGCATTATTGAGTGAGAATGCTATATACTTTGTTTTCGATGAATTTAAAGTAAGTTTGTAATTCTGAAGCCATAATTGAATTTCTTTCAGGTTCTCTATCGTTTTACATTTCACACTCTCCCAAGAATCTCCAGAAACAACAAGGGCTGTATCGTCGGCATAAGATACAGTCATTCCATCTAATCTCAACTTCAACAATGAATTTACGTATACTATGAAAAGTATCGGACCCAAAACCGTTCCCTGCGGTATTCCAATTTTCATATTCAGTCTGTCACTCAACGTCTTGTCCAATCTGACCATCTGTATTCTGTCCGTCAAATAACTTTTGAACAATTCTAGAGCCATTCCCCTTATTCCATTTCGCTCCAGCTCATTCAGTAACTTTTCATGAGGCACAGAATCGAAAGCCTTAGCCAAATCCAAAAACACAGCAATACATTTCCTATTTGAATTTAAGTTGTTTACAATTTCAGTTATCAACCTTTGCATTGCATCAGCAGTGGAGGATCCCTCAACAAATCCAAATTGATTTTTCGACAAAATATTATTATTTTTCAAGAATTCAACCAATCTGACTTTGATACATTTTTCCATTAACTTCGTGAAATTGCTTATAAGGCTCACAGGTCGATAATTACTTATGGATGTTTTCGTGCCAGTTTTGTGAACGGGTATTACCACCGATGTTTTGAATTCAGATGGTATTTTTCCAGTTTCAATAATGAGATTCAATATACGTAATAACGGTTCGATAACTTCTAAATGTGTTTCTTTAATTGTATTAGCTTGTATACCATCATAGCCTGGTGAACTATTATTTTTTAGTTCTGAAATATAGATTATAAGTTCATTCCTAGTTATAGGCTTTAGGTATATAGAATTAACAGAATGTGACCTTTCATGATATTTCACCCGTAAAGGTGAAATTGCTTTTTCCATTTCCAAACCAACGTTTATATAATGGTTATTACAAAAATTTGCTGCCTCCAATAAATTCCTGAAATTATTGCCGTCCGAATTTTTCATATCATGAAATGTACTACTGTTTCGATCATTTTCATAAGTTGCGTCTTTAATTATCTTATAGAGTTTTTTCATGTTGTTTTTATTATTCTCAATTGATATATTGTGAATAAAATGAATACAGTCACATAAAACTAATGCTACTTATACCGTAAGCCTCATTCATTATGGATTGACAAATAAATTCTTTCAACACTCATATGGTTGGTCTTGAAAAAGCTGTAATAAATAAGCCTTGTACAACTTTGATTTCATTGGCAGAAGTACTTTGAGCGAAGAGTATTTATCACTAGATATTTCCTAGTCGAGACTCTTTTGTTTCAATCGGACTGTTCTATGACTAAAACATTTACGTTGTTCCTAAATGAGTTCACAGGCAGATTTCTGGAAGGCATAGAATTCCTCTTAAGTAACTTTCTCTGCTTGGATCAGAGGTCTGGAAAAAACTGTCTCTATGAATGTGATCTGATATTTCTTGAGAAATTCGTGCTTACCTCTATAAGCATTTCAAAAAGCTCTGCCGTGAAGGCAGCAGCTTTTGCGCGCATGTTCAATATAGATTACCGCTTCAGCAACGAATTTGAACATGCACACAAAAGCTGCTGCCTTCACGGCAGTGCTTTTTGAAATTTTTTTTTGATAAATTACTGGATTTCAATTCGGTCTAATCTGTATTTTTGGAAATATTGGAAAAATAAAATTTTGAATGGGTATATCTACGGAATCATTGGGCGGATTTTACCCATTCACGAATTCGACCTTCGTAATTAAGCCCCAAATCTACTCTACAAATATCGAGTTTATAAAATGTTTCTTTCGGAGGCTATTGTGTCACGGCCGACTGTAAACACAATAACTTCGGAAAGAAACGACTTGGAATCTCGATATTTGTAGAGTAGGTCCAAAAATACAGATCAGATCGAATTTAAATCCAGTACTTCATCGAAAAATTACAGTTCGAAGGTTCATACAGAATTTAATGAGGATGATATAAGAAAATCACAGAAATTTTTTTTTTCGAATTGTTCTAATGACACGATTATCACAAAATTCTGCATAAAGTTGTCCTTCAGCATCTTCAACCTATCTGCGAAGTTTTATCGGGACTGAATCAGTATTTCTCGAGTTATACCGAAAAAAACAACGATATCGAGAAGAAAACCTCGAAATTTGACATATTTTTGCCCGATATCTCCAAAACTTGTAATCGTATCGAACTGAAATTTGGTACACTGCTGTGAAATATGAAGCTCAAAGTGTGAGGGTAATTTTTTTGGATATGGTGATTGTTTTCCGAAAAAAAAAATTTTTTGTGACAAAATTTCGAAAACATTTTTTTTTAAATTAACTGACAATATGATCCTGACGAAATTTTGCTCAAAGTTGCGCGTCGTTATACTACACCTAACTGCCAAGTTTGAATCCAATCGCTCAAGTAGTTTCTGAAATAAAAAATAAATAACTTCAAAATTTCAAGTGCCGATAACTCCGAAACTATTTGGTCGATTTGGCCCATTAACGAACTTAACCGCGGCATTCTGATGCGCAACCTATCCTGAAAGTTTAAAGTTGCTAGCTTGCTTCTGTCGAAAGTTACCGTGTCTACGGCCGGCCGGCCAGAATCGATTTTGACACCGGATTCGTCATCAGTGAGTCCAACCTAGTCGATTGAGACCATTTTCGGCTCAATCATCCAAAATTACAGACATTTGGACAAAACGATAGCACGCTGTTCCCCTAGAACATGCGCGCAAAAATGATCATCATCGGTAAAATGCAGGTAATACACTCTCATAAATCTTGTTTGTTGGTTTACCAATTTTGAGTTACAAGTTGACGTTTTTTTTATCGATTCTTCAACATTTTCAGGCCCGACTTGTTAAAGGAAGTTTCTTTCACGCAAACTCGAAATTTTTCACCGCGCTGTGGAAATCTATGGGAAGGGACATTTGAGTTTGCTTTTTCTCAGTAAAAACACTTGTGAAATCACACAAACGCCAAGAAAAATGCATAAACTTTCTTATTTTCTTGACATTTCTTTTAATTTGTCAGTGATAATCCCTGTACCTCGGGTTACTCTGATCACCACCAGAGGGAGTAGCGCTTATCTTCATTCGCCAATTCTTAATTTCAAGTGATATCCACTTCTTTTTCTGTGATTAATTAAGAAGTTCGACGAATTCATTTAACTATATTTCTCATTTTTCCGCTATTTTATGTTAAAGGTACCAAATGGTGAGGCTAAGTCGAAGTACAAATACGCCTACAAGGTGGGAAGCATGGAGGATCTGGTGTTTTTGCAACGCAGCTGCGTACTTAAAAGAACCATTCCCGACTGGGTAGTGTTCCAGGAATTATACGAAACCAATAAGATTTACATGAGAGGTGTGACTGCCATAGAGGTGGAGTGGTTGCCTTTGTACTATCCCCATCTTTGTCAACTGAAGACACCGCAGACTGCCACATACCAAGGTGAGCATACACTTACATAAAATCTATATTCGTATGATAGTTGACCTGGGCTAATCATCCAGAGATCCTACAATGAAAAAACTTTGTCCAAAGAATTCAGTTACTGTAGTTTCATATCATCAGGCTGACTCACCATGGAAAAGCAGAGATGAATGGTTCATGGAGAGATAAAGATCTAAAATCCTCTCTGTGTATCCAAGGTGAGTAATTCTGATGATTGGTAAAACGATGAAACTGCAGTAACTGAATTGCTTGGACAACACTTCTTCAGTGTAGGGGATTTGAATTATTAGCTCAATTCAAGATGGAATATTTGTTGATTGATCGACAGATATTCCTACTAATAGAGCAATTCCAGCTGACGTCACAACATGGCCGATGGGGGGACAGGTAAGTCACAGAATAGAGAAGTATATATTCTGTGACTTCACTTTCCCGTTTTGTTTATGTTATGAAGTACAGCATTTTCAACAATTTCAGGATAAATTTACAAGTTAAAATGATTTATATTAATAGAATTAGTGAATTACTAGGCCAAGTTAGTGCGTCATTGTGAAATTCAACTTAAATACACCGAGAGACGAAGGAATACATTCGCTTTGTTTACATTGGCGAAGAGCGATTATTTGGAGATTTTAGTGATTTCACAAGTGAAATTTCGTGATAATGGATCTGATTAACTGATATTCAATCTCAGATGATAATCATTCAAAACGATATAAATGAAAATGGCAGTATTTATTCTTGTCTTTTAAAGCCTAGAGTTTCAACATCAGAGATAGCATTCATTATAGGTATAACTATTTAAACTGAAACAGTAAAATGTTTGGCTCATTTATTCCTGAGAAAAAACAGCAGAATGAAATCCAACAAATGTATGGAATGGAAAAAACATGGGTTCCAGAGAACTTCTCAGTACTATTTCAAATAACGTTATATGTTGCAAATTATCAAATTACTACAATATTGGTCTGCAGTTGCTATGTCACTGCTATCATAATATTCACTTATATATCTATTATACTACATATATGTTACAAATAAAATAATTCATATGAAATTTTTTCCTTGAACACCGATTTCGATTCATCCTCAAAAAATGCTTTACTATCCATATAAAATGTTTTTTATTATGCAGATGCAACGTTAAGGCTTTCATAATCTTTAATTGACAATAAGTTCAATTCGAAACCTATTACAAACAACAAAATGTATTAGTTCCATCCTTGGGTAGTCGAGCCACGTCGGAATGTGTTCGGTTGAGAACAGAGGAAGTTATCTGGTTCATTATTATTTAAAATACATACACTATTTTGAGAAAATCTATCACATAACGAATTGCCTTGATTGGCTTTATACAACATATAAAGATGTGAGTGGTAAACAATCAGGATGAGTTTGTGCATCATAACGCCAGCTATCGTAGGTTGATATCATTCTTGAAATGTGTATAACAAACACCAAATATTCTTATCATGGTTATCTCATCATGATTTAACTTATTATACAGAAAAAATTGAATAGATAGTGTAACATAATTCATTCACCAGTGTGGAAATGTCTCCAACAAACTCTACCATAGTTTGTTACTTTGTCAGAACAGTTTTTTCAATTTATGGCGAGAATATAGTATGTTTGCCTTCTCTGGGATATTTCACATAGTATTCTGTTTCTTCCAATACCAGATAAAATTTAGGGGAATGGGTCAAAAATGCAAATATTCAAATATAAAGTCTACACTACAATATATCTGAAAAATCGGATTCTTTCGTCCCTCGGTGTATTTATGTTGTATTTCACAACGAAACAATAACTTGGCCTAGTTATTCACCAATTCTATTAATATAAATTATTTTAACTTGTGAATTTATCCTGAAATTGTTGAAATATCATAAACAAAGCAGGAAGGTGAGGTTGTGTTGTTTTACTTTCACCGTTTGACATGCTGTCCCCCCATCAGCTGATTCATCTCGATGAACCATATATAGCTGGAACTGCTCTATTGTCTCATTTTAGCTTATATTATCAAAAATTACTTCTCCATGAACCATTCCTTACTTTGATAGATGTAGGACGTTACCGTCTAGTGGTTAAACCACATGAAAATATATCCTCCTGAGATTTTATACTGAAGGCAAGTCGTCCAACAGGTAATAAGTATGAAGAATCCTCTCTGCACTTTCCTGGTAAGTCAGTCTGATGATCGGTAAAGCCGTGAAACTGCAGTTACTGGATTCCTTGGATATTTATTGATTTATCTGAAGATATTCAACCTTGTGTCATGGTAGAATACAGGCCAAGCCTTTGAGTTTTACATAAATTTTTACCATAGATTCCTCTCATAAAATAAATCATTTTTTGCGCGCATGTTCTAGGGGAACAGCGTGCTACCATTTTGTCCAAATGTCCGTAATTTTCGAAGATTGAGCCGAAAACGACTAGGTTGGACTTACTGATGACTAATCCGGTGTCAAAATCGATTCTGTCCGGCCGGCCGTGGACACGATAACTGACGAACGGAGCCAGCTAGCGACTCAAAACTTGCAGGGTAGTTCGCGCATCAGAATGCCGCGGTTAAGTTCGTTAATGGGCCAAATCGGCTAAATAGTTTCAGAGTTATAGCCATTTGAAATTTTGAGATTGGATTGAAACTTGGCAGTTAGTTGAAGCATAAAGACGCGCAACTTTGAGCAAAATTTCGTTGAATTTGTACAGTCACTCAATTTAAAAAAAAAAAAATTTTTTCCTGAAACTATTTTTCATATTCGAAAACTTTCTCAGTTATACCTTGAACTTCATATTCCACAGCAGTGTACCAAATTTCAATTCGATGCGGCTATTAGTTTTGGAGATATTGGGAAAAAATATGTAGAATTTCGTGGTTTTCTTCTCGATATCGTTGTTTTTTTCGGTATAACTCAAGAAATACTGACTCAATCGTGATGAAACTTTGCAGCTAGTTCGAAGATGTTGATAGACAACATTGTGCAGAATTTCGTGATGATCGTGTCATTGGAACAATTTGAAAAAAAATATTTTTTTTTCGAATATTCAATATTCTGTGATTTTCTCATTATAATATCCTCATTAAATTCTGTATAAACCTTCAAACTAGATTTCAATTCGATCTCATCTGTATTTTTGGAAATATTGGGAAAATAAAATTTTCAATGAGAATATCTCCGGAATCATCGGGTGGATTTTACCCATTCACTAATTCGGCTTTCTTAATTTAGTTCCAAACCTTCTCTACAAATATCGAGTTTCTTACTTTCGGAGAAAATTACTTAGAAACTCGATATTTGTCGAGAAGATTTGGGGCTTAATTACGAAGGTCGAATTTGTGAATGGGTAAAATCAGCCCTATGATTCCGTACATTTACCCATTCAAAATTTTATTACCTGAATATTTTCAAAAATACAGATTAGATTGAATTGAAATACAGTACTTCATCGAAGGTTCATACAGAATTTAATGAGGATGATATAAGAAAAATCACAAACCTAAAAACCTAAACCTCATTAATATCTCAAGGTCAATATACCTTATCGCTGTCTGCCTGATTTAAGGTTGCCAATAACCGCTAGAAATATTGGAAATGCGTGAAATTTAGGAAAAAACGGGCTGTTGTTCTGCAGGCTTCAATGATTATTTTTTAATTTTTTTTTTGGATGTACTAAATTCTTCAATGAGCAATGCGCAATGTAAGTTATTTTTCCATTTTTCACTGCATTTCAGTTTTTATTTTCCCAAAAGTTCTTGAATATAAAAAACCTAGAAAAGCACTGCCGTGAAGGCAACAGCTTTCGCGCGCTTGTTCAAATTCGTTGCCAAAGCGGTCATCTCCATTGAACATGCGCGCAAAAGCTGCTGCCTTCACGGCAGTGCTTTTCTAGGTTTTTTATATTCAAGAACTTTTGGGAAAATAAAAACTGAAATGCAGTGAAAAATGGAAAAATAACTTACATTGCGCATTGCTCATTGAAGAATTTAGTACATCCAAAAAAAAATTTCAAAAAATAATCATTGAGGCCTGCAGAACAACAGCCCGTTTTTTCCTAAATTTCACGCATTTCCAATATTTCTCGCGGTTATTGGCAACGTTAAATCAGGCAGACAGCGATAAGGTATATTGACCTTGAGATATTAATGAGGTTTAGGGCCAGTAATATGAAACTTAACTTTAACTTTAACTGAAAGTTTTGATAGATATGTCCTAACATAACTGTCAAAACTGCCAGTTTAAGTTGAAGATAACTTTTATAATACCGGCCCTTAATGAAATTTGAATGTGGCTGTGTTGCCGAGCCGTAATTTACCAACACGTGGTACTGTTTCCTCTTAATACGAAGTTACCATGTCGAAGCTACAAAAGAAATTTTAACAGCCTGAATCTTTTCACCAGAGCCGAATCTAAAAAATAAAAAAAGTATTTTATTTGATGGGAGTAATCTATGATGAAAGTTTATGTACAACTCAAAGACACACCCTGCGTATTTTTAATGTAAAGAACTTTTTCGGAAGTCCAAGAGGTAGAATCGAAGCAGCCGATTCAAAATTTTTGAATATTCTCCGGATTATATCAGTTATGGACACCTAGAGGACCCAGAGGAACCACCTCACGTATCACCCTAATATGAAATATCCTTGAAGTTTTGAATTTACGAAAATTCGAAAGAACTTAAAAATTCTGAAAGAAAAATTTATCTTCTAGATGGTAAAGTCATGTGTTTGGTTGACGGTACCTTTGGCAGTCAAGCGTGGCCCCTGAGAGAAGTGAGGATGGAGTTCCCGGAGGTAGAGCAGGCCTACAAGTGGTTCGCCAGGTTCTTGCTGGAGGGGGAGGTGGTGGAGAAGTTGAAGAAGTTCGCGGTCCACCTGTTGAGTTCGCCGAGCATGATGATTAAGACCTACTCCAAGTTGCAGCCCAGGACGCACTGGATGTCGCAGGCTTTGATGGGGAAGAAGGTCAGGAGGAGGGACGCTTTGCTGGAAATTTGGGAGGAGAACCCCAGTTGTAAGTTGATTCTAGATGCGAGATTCGGGTCGATTCTTTTGCGTATTGCTATGAACCTTGCTATCCTAGTCACATTACTATCTTTCTAATTCATAGCAATATGGCCATTATGTTATGGGTTCTGTTCCGAGTGTTATGGCAATGTTTGTTATGAATTTTGTCATAGCAATATTGCTATCATGGACTTCCATAATCGGGGATTTTAGAGCTGACAACACTGTATTTTGTGACTTCAGAGCTACAAGGAAGAAGAAAATAACCCCTTCTTCGTGAGTTTTTTTATGATTTCGCATTCATAACTTCTACAAAGAATAGAGAAGTATTCTACTTCTCTATTCTGTGACCTCTATCTACGGCTTTCATATAAACATCGACATAAAAATGTAAGGAAACAAAAAGAGTCAAATTGAACAATAACCAATTTCCTTGATACCAATAGATTATTGGTTACCAGAAATCAAATGCAGCAATTTTATTCAGGCGTTAATAATTCGAAATTCGATCAACTTTTTTGTTGGCACTTCAAAGGGATTGCTGTTGTGAAGGTGATTAGAATAATCATCATCATTATTTCGTGAGATAATCAGGCCTATTCTGTTTGCAAATAGCAATGTTGCCAGGAAAAAATATTGCTTCCATAACAGGATCAGAAGTATTGGTATTTGAATCATCGATTCTGAGTAATATTCAGTTCGATTCTGTTTGCGTATTGCTATGAACCTTGCTATTCTAGTCATATTGCTATCTTTCTAATTTATAGCAATATGGCCATGATGTTACACGTACTCTGTTCCGAGTGTTATAGCAATGTTTGTAATTAATTTTGTCATAGCAATATTGCTATCATGGACTTCCATAATCCAACACTGTACTTTGTGACTTTAGAGCTACAAGGAAGAAGAAAATAACCCCTTCTTCGTGAGTTTTTTTTATGATTTCGCATTCATAACCTCTATCTACGGCTTTCATATAAACATCGACATAAAAATGTAAGGAAACAAAAAGAGTCAAATTGAACAATAACCATTTCCTAGATACCAATAGAATATTGGTTACCAGAAATCAAATGCAGCAATTTTATTCAGGCGTTAATAATTCGAAATTCTATAAACTTTCTTGTTGGCACCTCAAAGGGATTGCTGATGTTGAGATGATTAAAATAATCATCTCAGCTGTTATCTACTATGCTTACATTTCAGTCTAAGAATTTTCCTTGGAACTAAACATTCCGGAGAACCTTGAACACATTTCCATTAGCAAATAACCATACCGAGAAAAAACCACAGAATTTTACATATACTTTACCAATATCCCCAAAATTGAAATCGCACCGAACTGAAATTTGGTAGACTTTCGTGAAATATAGGAATCAAGGTCATAGCAAAAGTTCTCCGAAAACTGATGAATAATTTGAAAAACAAAGGTTTTTTTATTCACTAACCATATGATTCCAACGAAATTTCAAGAGCATTTCAGCGTCGGGATGCTTGAACTAACAACCAAGTTTCAATCTGATGGCTTGATTAGTTTGTGAGATAATCAGGCCTATTCTGTTTGCAAATAGCAATATTGCCAGGAAAAAATATTGCTTCCATAACAGGATCAGAAGTATTGGTATTTGAATCATCGATTCTGAGTAATATTCAGGTCGATTCTGTTTGCGTATTGCTATGAACCTTGCTATTCTAGTCATATTGCTATCTTTCTAATTTATAACAATATGGTGTATTCTGTTTCGAGTGTTATAGCAATGTTTGTTATGAATTTTGTCATAACAATATTGCTATCATAGATTTCCATAATTGGTGATTGTAGAGCTGACAACACTGTATTTTGTGACTTTAGAACTACAAGGAAGAAGAGAATAATCCTAATTCGTGAGTTTTCTTTATGGTTTCGCATACATAACCTCTATCTACGGCTTTCTTTATTCATGTAAACATCGACATGAAAATGTTAGGAAACGAAACGAGTCAAATTGACCAATAACCAATTTCCTGGATACCAATAAAATATTGGTTATCAGAAATCGAATGCAGCAATTTTATTCAGGCGTTAATAATTCGAAATTCTATAAACGTTCTTGTTGGCACCTCAAAGGGATTGCTGATGTTGAGATGATGAAAATAATCATCTCAGCTGTTATCTACTATGCCTACATTTCAGTCTAAGAATTTTCCTTGGAACTAAACATTCCGGAGAACCTTGAACACATTCCCATTGGCATATACTTTTTTTTTATTCATGTGAACGTCGACTCATTCAAAAATTTTACGAAACAGAAAAGCCAATTAAAGTCGAATAAACCAATTTTCTGGATACCAATGGAATATTCGTTTCCAGAAATCAAATGCAGCAATTTTATTCAGGCGTTAATATTTCGAAATTCGATGAATTTTTCTGTTGGCAATTCAAAGGGATGGCTGTTGTTGAGATCATTAGAATAATCATCACAGCTGTTGCCTACTATACCGCTATTTCATTCTAAAAATTTTCCTTAAAATTAAATATTCTAGAGAACCTTGAATAAATTTCTATTAGCACATACTTCCCTATCTTCAATATTTTCGAATTATTGGAAGAAAGAATACCGAAACAAATGGATCTGTGTAAGATTCCCTTTTTAACCTATCTTGTTATCAAGCATAGCAAGTACTATTTTGAGGTTGCTTAGATAGCAATATTGATAACAAGATTCTTGTTAAAGTGACATATCATATTGCTCAAAATCGTTGATCAGAATATCAATAATTCCAATCTTGTTATAATAGCAATATCTTTTTCCTAGCAATATTGCTATTCGCAAACAGAATCGACCTGATTATTGAAACCTACCCTTTGAATGTCAAAATCG
This sequence comes from Myrrha octodecimguttata, assembly GCA_958510865.1. Lineage (NCBI taxonomy): Eukaryota > Metazoa > Arthropoda > Insecta > Coleoptera > Coccinellidae > Myrrha > Myrrha octodecimguttata. The sequence goes on along the minus strand of OY294064.1, from coordinate 1,043,928 downwards.
GCCCCCAGAAAATGATTAAAAATATTTTCAAGTTTGTAGTTCCCCACTAGAGGGCGTAATCTATCACTTGTAAAATATAATCTCATTTTTTACGAAATATTCTCCAGCTAACAGTGGTAAAAAATAATAAAATAAGAAAATGCTCTTCCTATTCAACAACTTTCGTTTCAGTAATTTTTCTATATTTCCTTTTTTTTAGTGATGGGATGAAAAACTTTTCTTCACAAATAAAACACTCTTACTTCTGTATGCGTGAACCGATTTTCACGTAATTTGATTTCATTCGAAGGCCATTAAAAGCAGATTACAAAAAAAATAACAACAATATACCTGGTGATCCAATTAAAAACTACAGGCTGTTTTATGTCACTTCACCCTATTTGCGCGTTTTACTGGAGAATTTTAAATGCAATGCTATGATTCTAACCAACTGAGAATAAGCTAAGCATTATCACCTATTGACTTGTTAAAACCGCAGACAGATATCTCCGGTCACTCCGAAGATATTAACATTTTAGTAAATTTTGATAAGTGTTGATCAACCCTGCAAGCTTGAAAAAACAAGGAAGTGACTTTATTCGTCATTACAACGCAGCAAAATACTAAACACACATGAAATAACAATAATACGATAAAATGAAACAGAAATTAGCAGCAACGAAAATATTTGAACAAAAAATAACCCTTCTACATAATCATTTCAAATATTCAAAATGCCTACTATTTTTTTCTATACATAAATTTAGTCTTTCTTTAGTTGATACTGGTCACAATTTCAGTATGAGAAAAAGTTTCAGCTGCCTGTCGAAATCTATTTTTCATATCCTCACTTGTAGTTGGGGGTGTTCGGAAAACTAAGTCTTCATTCTCCCCCAAAAATAAAATCTAATACTGTGAGGTCGAGTGATCTTGCTGGAAAAATACTCCCTCGTCCAATCCACCTCTTTGAGAAGACGGTATCTTAATATTCCCTAAAATTAGCAGTATAATGCGCCGGGCAACCATCTTGTTGATACCACATATCTATTCTGTCTTGAATAGCAATATCATCTAAAAGAATTCGAAAATTTTCCGTTAAAATGTCAAGCACCTTTGTCCCGTTAAGTGTAAATTTACTTTACCATTGCTATAAAAAGTACCCTCGTCAGTCCATAATATTCTATGAAGTGAGTTAGGTTCGCCGTTAAGCATTCGTTTCAACCAATTGCAAAAGTCCTCTCGTCTCTTTCAATTCTTGGTGCAAGACAACATGATACGGATGCGGTTTATGGTCCTTTAGTATCCTTTGAACTAGCGAATAATTCGATCCCACATCACTTGCAATTTTTCGGATGCTTGAATGTGATTCAGCATAAACACAAGCTAAAAGTTTTATGATATTATCCTCATTACGGCTTCTACGTTTTCTATTTTTTGAACCTTCCAAGTTTGTCGCACTCTTCCTGTCAATCTTTTGAATACTTTTCTGGAATGACGATGTCTTTCAGGATACCGAGAATAAACAGTAACGCCAAAGCTTACTGGGTCTAGATCAGCTTGTTTTGTGAGTGGCATACATTTTTGATAAGTTTTTTCTTTCATTTGATTGTTTAGCTGATGGAATAACTCAATTCCTCCTGAATTTCACAGGGTTGATCAACCCTTATCGAAATCTGCAAAAATGTTAATATCTTCGGAATGACCGGAGATATCTGTCTGCGGTTTTAACAAGTCAATGGGTAAGAATGCTTAGCTTATTCTCAGTCGGTTAGAGTCATAGCATTGCATTTGAAATTCTCCTGTAAAACGCGTAAATAGGGTGAAGTAACATAAAACAGCCTGTAGTTTTTAATTGGATCACCCGGTATGTTGTTCTCATATTTTTCTGTGATCTGCTTTTAATGGTCTTCGAATGAAATCAAATTTCGTAAAAATCGGTTCACGCATACAGAAGTCAGAGTGTTTTTTTTGTGAAGAAAAGTTTTTCCATCCCATCACTAAGAAAAAGGAAATATAGAAAAATTACTGAAACAAAAGTTGTTGAATAGGAAGAGTATTTTCTTATTTTATTATTCTTTACCACTGTTAGCTGAAGAATATTTCGTGAAAAATCAGATTATATTTTACAAGTGATAGATTGCGCCCTCTAGTGGGGAACTACGAACTTGAAAAAATTTTTAAACATTTTCTAGGGGCCGATTTTGTCATTAGAATTTTTTTCCGGAAGTTATAGGATGAACGGTTTCCGAGAGACGGCCAGTGGCCACCCTTTATGAATCACCCTGTATTTTTTTATCATTGGAATCAAATATTCTCCCAGTAAGAATACTGAAAAAATCTAGAAAAGCGCTGACGTGAGGTCAGGAGCATTTACGCGCTTGTTCGAATTTTAACTATTAGATCAAAACGAAATTTCGCACCTAGTTGCGTGTTGATGATTTCCACCTGATTACGAATCTCAATCTGATTGCATTTGTATTTGTTGAGATATTGCGGAAATAACGTGTTAAAATTCCGAATAACAACGGAATTTGGCACCTTTTTTTGCTTAGTAAATATCGGATCGAATTGAAATTTGGAACATTGTTGTTTTATACTGACTCCAAGGTCTGTGCCTTTCCATTGAAATCTAATCGATATTTACAGAGAAAAAAAATTGTCATTAAAAATTTTCGAATAATTTTTTTTTTATTTTCTAACAACTGGATCCACACCGAAATTTTGCTCCATGTTGCGCGTTGATATTCCAAAACTATCCACGAAGTTTCAATTTGATCGAGTAAATACTTCATAAGATATCGAGGAATTAACCTCAAAATTTCAAACGGACCTAACTCCGAAACTATAATTATGATAATATAATATGTTTATTCATAACTCAATTTCGATTTACAGTAGTAAGACTCTAGTAATGTGAATAAATACCAATATCCCATTAAAGTCCATGGACTTGTGCGTGGGAAATTTTACCAGAATAATACACTATTTATTAAAGCAAAAAAACGAACAAAAATCAGGGGAAAAAAACGGACAACCTAAATACAAACTCTCAGACAAAATTCCTTCTATTATGAAAAGCATTCCAAAATTGCGACGGCTGCTGTCTTATCCATGATTTAACCATCCTACAATATGTTAAGATGATGTCTCTCTAATTTGTGATGGCAACTTATTTTACAAGAGTGGTGCCAAGTATGTGAAGTTTCTCAATCCTAAGCTCTTCTTAACCATTGGTAATCTTATATTATTGTATCTTGAACGGCAAAAATTCCCATTTCCAGGCTGTTTCTTTTGATAATATGAAAGGGAGCGTGCATAGAGCAGGAAGGCAACACACGCGTGGGCGGGCTCGATGGGGGTACTACGTTATTTTTTTCTGTTCGCTACACAAGTAATCTGCACGCTGTGACGGAAATGTTATACTAGATCTCAGTTTTGTTGAGGGTGGACACTTCGCGCGGACGGAGACGTCCCAAGGGAATCCACGACATGAATGACAGGCTAGATAAAGTAAACAGAGGAACCCGCACTGCCTATCCCAAGGGTCCCCACGACATGAATGACAGACAGTACCGGACCTCGAGTATACAGGGAAGGACACGTATGCGAACGACGGGATTATATCTGGTTACAGATGGGTTACTCACCTATGCTGCCTCAAGGGTCTCCACACCATGAATGACAGCCAGAGCTGGATCTCGAGTTTACAGGGACGGACGCGTACGCGACAGTAGAAAAAAGAAATACCTGCTCCTACTCGTCCGGAAAAACAGAGCGAAAATAATGAATATGGCGTAATATTCCGACGGATCTTGCAAATGGCACTTACCTTCAGCTCCCACTCTCTCTTCTAAGGCACTCGAATTCATCCCACTCAAAAAGGAAAAAAAAACGGCAAACGAAATCAAATTAACTCAAAAATCAACACGGAGAAATTAAAAGAAAGTCGGAATACTCTGATGAAACTAAAAATTTACCCACGACTATGAACTTCAAAGATTCAGATTGAATAGGGAAAACTGGCAACAGGTCCGGTACCACCGGCTAATAAACCGCAATTAATTCATCCGAGGGGGACATCCTCCTTTTATAAATAACTTCATGGGGGAGAACGAAAAAGGAAAGCGCTCCACCCGGAAAAATCTTCAAATTCTCGAACATTCCCAGCGGTGGGAGCTCTCCGGGCCCAGTCTTATCGCTTGTCGACACCAAAAAAAACTTGTTTATCTGCCGTACTTGCTTTTTTCTTCGGTTCTTGCATTGATTTCGCGTCAAAAAAACAGAAATGCATCTCGGTCGGATACTTTTTTGCGCGCATGTTGTAATTTTGTCTGTAATTTTGGATGATTAAGCCGAAAATGGTCTCAATCGACTAGGTCGGACTCACTGATGACGAATCCGTCAAAATCGATTCTGTCCGGCCGGCTGTGGACACGATAACTGTCGAACGGTGTCAGCTAGCGACTCGAAACTTGCAGGGTAGTTCGCGCATCGGAATGCCGCGGTTAAGTTCGTTAATGGGCCAAATCGGTCGAATAGTTTCGGAGTTATAGGAACTTGAAATTTTGAAGTTATTTATTTTTTATTTTTGAAACTACTTGAGCGATTGGATTCAAACTTGGCAGTTAGGTGGAGTATAACGACGCGCAACTTTGAGCCAAATTTCGTCAGGATCATATTGTCAAAAAAATTTTCGGAATTTTTTCCCAAAAAATTTTTTTTTCGGGAACCATTCATCATATCCAAAAAAATTCATCTCACACTTTGATCTTCATATTTCACAACAGTGTACCAAATTTCAGTTCGATACTATCATAAGTTTTGGAGATATCGGGAAAAAATATGTCAAATTTCGAGGTTTTCTTCTCGATATCGTTGTTTTTTTCGGTATAACTCGAGAAATGCTGATTCAGTCCTGATAAAACTTCGCAGCTAGTTTGAAGATGCTGAAAGACAACTTCTTACAAAATTTTCGTGATAATCGTGTCATTAGAACAATTTGAAAAAAAAAAATTTCTGTGATTTTCTTATATCGTGTTATAATACAAGAACTCTCGATTTCATCCTACCAATACACCGTTTGACTCTTACGGAGAGAAATCCTTCATATATGTGCATGAAACTTTTTAATAGACTTCCAAATGATATTAAAAAGATCAGTAACAGTAAGAAATTTGTCAAAGGGGTAAAAACACTCCTTATAGAAAGAGAACCCTACAACTTGAAGGAGTTTTTCAATATGTAAATTCTGGTTTTGGTTATATAGAAGCGATTTTTTTTGTCTAGGAAGTAAGTGTTTATATTCAAAGATGTAACATTTGACGCTATTTTGTTTGATGTTTGGGTGTAGCTTGATGTTATATGTAGAAGATCATTCAAAATAAAGCTTATTATTATTATTATTATTATTATTATTATTATTATTATTATTATATCATCTTCATTAAATTCTGTATGAACCTTCGAACTGTAATTTTTCAATGAAGTACTGGATTTCAATTCGATCTGATCGGTATTTTTGGAAATATTGGAAAAATAAAATTTTGAATGGGTATATCTGCGGAATCAGTGGGTGGATTTTACCCATTCACGAATTCGGCCTTCGTAATTAAGGTCCAAACCTTCTCTAGAAATATCGAGTTGCTAGGTTGTTTCTTTCGGAAGTGATTGTGTTTACGCAGTCGGCCGTTAGGCTGACCGTGAACACAATAACTTCCGGAAGAAACGACTTAGAAACTCGATATTTGTAGAGTAGGTTTGGGGCTTAATTACGAAGGTCGAATTCGTGAATGGGTAAAATCCACCCACTGATTCCGCAGATATACCCATTCAAAATTTTATTTTTCCAATATTTCCAAAAGTACAGATTTGATCGAATTGAAATCCAGTAATTTATCAGTAAAAAATTTCAAAAAGCACTGCCGAAAAGGCAGCAGCTTTTGCGTGCATGTTCAAATTCGTTGCTGAAGCGGTCATCTACATTGAACTTGCGCGCAAGAGCTGCTATCTTCACGGCAGTGCTTTTTATTGTTGTGATGTTCAATGGATTTCGCCATTATTTTTACAAGGAATAATAAAAATTATAATATTGTTACGGTACATTTTACATCACTACTCGAAAGTAACGTTTTGAATTGAAAAATGTTTAGAATGAAGTACGATTTTTGCTCTGAAAAATCGGACTTCATTACAGCTTTTTTATGTATTCATTACACTTACCTATACAGGGTCTTTCACGAGGAACCTCACCCATATTTATACGGGAAACTACTGAACGTATTTTCATGAAATTCAGCACTTATAAGTATTTCACGATGCTGATGAAATCTAAAATATTTTCAAGGCATGAGCACCTCCGGTTTTTCCGGAAATGACGTCAACTTCCGTTTTTCAAATTAGAACACCATTTTTTTATTGCAGAAATAGATTCCTTAGAAAATTTAAATTTATTTTGATGTAACATTTTTCAGTTTTGGTTGGAAAATTCTCTCTGAGCGGGAAAATTCGAAAAAAAAATCGAAAATAGTGCTCCGCTGAAACAAGAATAACTTCGAGGTTTTTGTATTGAAAAATTTTCATTTTTGGGATTTTTCAAGATGTAAGATTGATGTATCCACTTTAAAAATCGAAATCGCGATTCATGATACAGGGGGTGAAAAAATCGCTTTCAAAGTTAGGGATGACAAAATCGTGAAAAATCATTTTTTTCAAATTAGAACCCCATTTTTTTATGGCAGATATTAAATCTACGTTAAAAAATAATGTAAGTGTATGCATCACACCCTTGCCCTAAAGTGGATATTTTCTGAGTTATTCACAAAAAACTGTTTTTCGTCTTGAATTTTCAGCTATTTCTTTTCCCTTCACGCCAAAAAGATGACATTTTCAGGAACTGTTATTTGAACCATGCTGTAGATTTTTCACCCCTTCTTGAAACCGACTTCAAGTTACTATTAGGAGAACCATGGCAAACTCTCGCAGTTATAACTAGAGAAGATGCTCCAAGTTTTGACCGTTAATTTCTAGACATTTATTTATACGTCTCAGGAATGCTTCGTGCGTTGCTCTTCTTATTTCATCGGGAGGAAGAGATCTGCAAAAGTGTTTAAAAACCAAATTGAGTTTCAAAACTATGAATCTAAAAATCTAAACAAACCTGAACGCATTTCTGACTCGTTCTATGCAGTCCTCTTTATCAGTCAGGGGAGTTGAGTAGACAATATTTTTTATCCTACCCCAAACATAATAGTCTAAAGGAGTTAAATCGGTAGAACGTGGTGGCCAAAGATGTGGACCATTGTTCGCCAACCATCGATCTTCAAATAGCCTGTAGAGGATATTTGACACATTGAGTGAATTGTGTGGAGGCGCGCCATCTTGTTGATACCATAAGTCATTATGGTTCTGTACTAGCGGCTCAATTATTTGAGTCAATATGTCAGAATATCTATCTCCTAAGGGAGAACATTCTTTAAATAATGCACACATGTGTAGTGTTCTATCTTACCAGTTAAAGTCCCATCATAAATGTGAACATCGAGAATTGCATTATTTTTGATGGCGCAAAAAACATTGAAACTCCAGGTCTCTTGAAAGTTCCATTGTCTGAAGTGGTGGTTGTTCTCTTCATCCCAATAATGACTGTTATGCCTATTGAAAGAACCATTCTTTGTGAATTTAGATTCATCTGTCCAAATTATACAGTCCAAAAAGTTTTCATTCTCTTGAAATCGAATCATCATAGCTTCGCAAAACTCTGTTCTCCTGACGAAATCAGTTTCCTTCAAATGCTGTACCCTATTAAATTTATATGGGTGCATTTTATGTTTTTTTAATATTCTCCAAACACTCGATTGAGATAATCCCAGATCAATCTCGGCATCTTTGAGAGAATTTTGAGGATTCACACGAAAATATGCAAGAACTGTAATTTCGTTGTTCTCATCTTCTACTACACTTTTTTCTCTGTGTGTAGTTTTCTTAACGAAAGATCCGACATTTCTCAAGTTTGTCACGGTTCTGTTAATGGTATCTCTCGTTGGTCTGGGTCGGTCAGGAAACCTCTCAATGAACAGTCGAATCGTTCTATCTACAACTTTATTACATTCTCCATGAAGTAGAATGAGATTTAAATAATCTTCATTGGTAAAATTAGGCATAGTGATCGATTTTATAACTTAATACGAATTATCACCAAATTAATAGTAAACACAAAATGCTACTGAATAAAGAGGAATTTGGCAGATGTAATTAATGATATCTATCATTAAAAAAAATAATGTAAAACATGGTAAGTTTTTGCATATGGTTCATAAGGAATTATTTATTTATCACTGGAGAGAAAACCGATGGCCGATTAGTTGAAATAAAGAGGTTTCCGATACAAATTCGAATCCAAATTCGCCATCTATTTAGGAACAACCTGTAACTTTTTTCTCTTGCATATTAGGGTAGTAAAATCTAAAACATGGTTTAAGTAACAGTTCCTGAAAATGTCATCTTTTTGGCGTGAAGGGAAAAGAAATAGCTGAAAATTCAAGACGAAAAACAGTTTTTTGTGAATAACTCAGAAAATATCCACTTTAGGGCAAGGGTGTGATGCATACGCTCACATTATTTTTTAACGTAGATTCAATATCTGCCATAAAAAAATGGGGTTCTAATTTGAAAAAATTGATTTTTCATGATTTTGTCATCCCTAACTTTGAAAGCGATTTTTTCACCCCCTGTATCATGAATCGCGATTTCGATTTTTAAAGTGGATACATCAATCTTACATCTTGAAAAATCCCAAAAATGAAAATTTTCCATCCAAAAACCTCGAAGTTATTCTTGTTTCAGCGGAGCTCTATTTTCGATTTTTTTTTCGAATTTTCCCGCTCAGAGAGAATTTTCCAACCAAAACTGAAAAATGTTACATCAAAATAAATTGAAATTTTCTAAGGAATCTATTTCTGCAATAAAAAAATGGTGTTCTAATTTGAAAAACGGAAGTTGACGTCATTTCCGGAAAAACCGGAGGTGCTCATGCCTTTAAAATATTTTAGATTTCATCAGCATCGTGAAATACTTATAAGTGCTGAATTTCATGAAAATACGTTCAGTAGTTTCCCGTATAAATATGGGTGAGGTTCCTCGTGAAAGACCCTGTATTATTGTTTACTATTGGACATTTGATTGTTTTGTTTTCACGAATACACTTTTTCTTTTCCTCTTGAGTCATTATAGGTCTACGCCTTGAATCTGTTCAGTTGTTTTTCATAATAATGAAAACAATGATAATAAAATCAATTATTTTTCATCCATTCAAAGGGCAAGGATTGTATTGATGGTAATTTTTTTTTCAGATTTGTTATCCGAGTACCTACAATGGATTCCTCAATCATTGCAATCTGATGTATCTGCCATATGGCCTCCTGTAGAGCAGGACCAATAATGTCTCTATTTCTGTAGGGGGATATGGGCATAAAAAATTTGATTTCAATCTTGAAATCAAATTAACTAATTGTACATATAATTTTCAGATTTTTATCAAGAAACTTAATTTCGTATTATACTTGTGAATATCTTTGTAATAAGTTGATCGAATATATTGAATGAAAACAGTATTATCTCTTATTGACTCCTTTATATCTTCTTTTAATTTCATTTTCAGTTCTTTTTTTGTTACTCCTCTCAATCTTAATTGCATAATTTGTGACTTACTTTTGATGAGACGGTATAACCTGCTTAAATTACCTTCCTACAACTCGCTCGAGCGCCTGTACAATATTAACACCTCTGGGTAGCTTCCAAACAGTTGGAGAAGGATTCTATTTAATCTGAGGTGTTAGCGATTAACAAGTATACGTTCTTTCTCAGACTGCACTGACACTGTATAGTTATAGTAGTACAACACTCAAAATATATGTACAACTTAATTACAATATTTACAAATCACTAAACACCGATACTGAAGGCAGTGTCCAGACAGGGGTGCAGTGTCAGGAGAATTACAATATTTACAAATCAGTAAACACAGAGAGTGTCCATACAGGAGTGCAGTGTCAGGAGAATTCAACGATGTATTATCAGTAAGACGGTCGGAAATAAACAAACTGTGTATCAAATGACCAAAGCAGCAAAATGGGTAGCAAGCAATAAGGGTAATATGAATACAATACGCAAACAAATTTTGATGATTGAAAATTAAATGTACAGAGAATTTAAGCTCAAAGATAGTTATGAACGTTATCATAGTCAATATAATAAAAACGGTAGTATAAAATGAACCGAAACAAACAATCGAATATAATAATAATAAAATGTACGGAAGGGTATTGAATAGAATAAAGTAGTTTTTTCAGAGGAAAAGGTCTGGGTTTCAAACAAAACCACTCTTTCAAAAACAACGCCAGTTTCGACTTTATTCTAAAGTCTTCTTCAGGCCTCTGGAATGGACAATGGTGAAAAAAAGTTAACGATAAGAAACAATCAATATGACACAATGACAATGTAAAACGTCTATATATCTTAATTACTCTGTATTTAGGCAAACAATCATATTCAACTTACAGTTTTTTAACAAATGGTTTTATTGTAATTCGTCATGGAAAATGTGAGAAATAGACAACAAAAACAAAGACATACAAACGCATCGGGAGAGCAATTCTTACTGAATTAGGAACCTTCAATTCATATGTCAGTTTCAAAAAGATCGAGAAAGTGAAACAATCCAACTCACAGAACTGCAGAATTTGTTCTCAATTTAAGGATTTCTTATTGTGATTTTATTCAATAAACTGTGATAAGCCGTATTTAAATTATCGACATCTGTTCTTTTATTTATCGAAAGATTATCCTGTCTGGTGGAAATCATGTTGTGTAAAGCAAATTCTGTCAGGATCATATCGTCAGTAAATTTAAAAAAAAAAATTTTCGAAATTTTTTTCCAAAAATTTTTTTTTTCCGAAACCATTTATCATATCTGAAAAAAAATTCCACTCAGACTTTGAGCTTCATATTTCACAGCAGTGTACCAAATTTCAGTTCGATACGATTATAAGTTTTGGAGCAATCGGGAAAAAATATGTTAAATTTCGAGGTTTTCTTCTCGATTTCGTTGTTTTTTTCGGTATTACTCGACAAATACTGATTCAATCCTGATAAAACTTCGCAGCTAGTTTGAAGATGCTGAAAGACAACTGTACGCAAAATTTCGTGATGATCGTGTCATTAGAACAATCCGAAAAAAAAAATTCTGTGATTTTCTTATCATATCATCCTCATTAAATTCTGTATGAACCTTCGAACTGCAATTTTTCGATGAAGTACTGGATTTCAATTCGATCTGATCTGTATTTTTGGAAATATTGGGAAAATAAAAGTTTGAATGGGTATATCTGCGGAATCTTTGGGTGTATTTTACCAATTCACGAATTCGGCCTTCGTAATTAAGGTCCAAACCCTCTTTACAAATATCGAGTTTCTAAGTTGTTTCTTTCGGATGTTATTGTGTTTACGCAGTCGGCCGTTAAATTTTTCATTTTTTTCAATCTAGATTCAGCTCCTAATATTTTGTATTGAATTCAAATCGAAGTTAAAATATTGAAGGTTGTTGTAGACATGCTCGGATAATGCTGTATTGTTATCTTTTTTCTTTTTCAAAGGATTCAGTATATTTTGGGAATCTCTTCTGTGTTTATTCATTGGGTCCCTTATGTATCTACTCGTTTGTCCAATGTAGATATAATCAAATATTGTAGGATAATTTTAATTGGGTAATCAAGAGAGCTGTTGATTCAGGTTAGAAAACAATTTATTGTAACATATTTTATTTGGCAAGACCCCGCTTGCTTCTTCAGATTATCTATAAAGAACATGTGACTGTTAGTAAAACAAATCAAATGTGGGACATTTATGACTTACAACAATTATTGTTGGATTATCCTTTTTAAGTTCTTAAGTGATACAAATAATCTTGGAGAAAGTCAAATTGTTCTCAATGAGAATAAATGTGATATTTTCGGTACGACGCTCAGAGTAATAAAAAATTTCAAAAAGCACTGCCGTGAAGGCAGCAACTTTTGCGCGCATGTTCAATGTAGATGACCGCTTCAGCAACGAATTTGAACGTGCGCGCGTACCAAATTTCAGTTCGATACGATCATAAGTTCTGGAGATATCGGGAAAAAATATGTCAAATTTCGATGTTTTCTTCTCGATATCGTTGATTTTTTCGGTATTACTCGAGAAAATACTGATTCAGTCCTGAATTAACTTCACAGCTAGTTTTAAGATGCTGAAAGACAACTTTATGCAAAATTTCGTGATAATCGTGTTATTAGAACAATTTGAAAAAAAAAATTTATATGACTTTCTCATCATATCATCCTCATTAAATTTTGTATGAAACTTCGAACTGTTATTTTCGATGAAGTACTGGATTTCAATTCGATCTGATCTCTATTTTTGGAAATATTGTAAAAATAAAATTTTGAATGGGTATATCTACGGAATCATTGGGCGGATTTTACCCATTCACGAATTCGACCTTCGTAATTAAGCCCCAAACCTACTCTACAAATATCGAGTTTCTAAGTTGTTTCTTTCGGAAGTTATTGTGTTTACGGTCAGCCTAACGGCCGACTGCGTAAACACAATAACTTCCGAAAGAAACAACTTAGAAACTCGATATTTGTAGAGAAGGTTTGGACCTTAATTACGAAGGCCGAATTCGTGAATGGGTGAAATCCACCCAATGATTCCGTAGATATACCCAATCAAAATTTTATTTTTCCAATATTTCCAAAAATACAGATCAGATCGAATTGAAATCCAGTACTTCATCGAAAATAACAGTTCGAAGTTTCATACAGAATTTAATGAGGATGATATGATGAGAAAATCATATAAATTTTTTTTTCAAATTGTTCTAATTACCCGATTATTACGAAATTTTGCATAAAGTTGTCTTTCAGCGTCTTAAAACTAGCTGTGAAGTTTAATCAGGACAGAATCAGTATTTCTCGAGTTATACCGAAAAAATCAACGATATCGAGAAGAAAACCTCGAAATTCGACATATTTTTTCCCGATATCTCCAAAACTTATGATCGTATCGAACTGAAATTTGGTGCATTGCTGTGAAATTAGAAGGTCAAAGCGTGAGTATATTTTTTTTTTGATATGATAAATGGTTTCCGAAAAAAAAATTTTTTTGGAAAAAAATTTCGAAAAAAATTTTTTTTAAAAATAACCAACAACATAATCCTGACGAAATTTGGCTCAAAGTTGCGCGTCGTTGTACTCCACCTAACCGCCAAGTTTGAATCCAATCGCTCAAGTAGTTTCTGAAATAAAAAATAAATAACTTCAAAACTTCAAATGCCTATAACTCCGAAACTATTCGATCGATTTGGCCCATTAACGAACTTAACCGCGGCATTCCAATGCGCGACCTACCCTGAAAGTTTCAAGTTGCTAGCTCACTTCGTTCGACAGTTATCGTGTCTACGGCCGGCCAACCGGCCGGCCGGCCGGACAGAATCGATTTTGACACCGGATTCGTCATCAGTGAGTCCAACCTAGTCGATTGAGACCATTTTCGGCTCAATCATCCAAAATTACAGACATTTGATCAAAACGATAGCACGCTGTTCCCCTAGAACATGCGCGCAAAAACATAGAGGGACTGCACACAGTCTTTGGGCCATTCTCCTTTGACGTAGTCAGATTGTGATATATTTGGAAATGTGCAATTGTAATTATATATTAAATCAAATAAAAATATTAATTTCAATAATTCTTGGTTAATTACGGAAATTTGTACAATTCACGATCGATATTGTTCTTCAGTCTTGACTTTGTAGTTGTGTGTAGACTTTGTAGAATACTTCCCCTTTTCAGTATCTACCTGCTGAAATCCGAGCCTTGGCATCCATGCCGCATTACACTTATACTGCCTATGTTGCTTGTTACTCTGAGGTACGCCGCATTACCACAGACCAACAAGACAAATGACTTCATCGTTTGCGGGAATCGCGTCTCTCCGACCTTGAGAAATATAACAGTCATAACCACACTTTCTTCTTCCTCGAAACAGCTGTCAAATTGAATACTTGATTTTGGAATATCTAAAATCGAAATGTAAAAACGGATTTGTCGGGATTCAGGAATCACAAAATCAAAATCAGACTAAGATTTTTCGATGAAACCATTTGAAAAGCAAATTTCCAACACCAAAGCGAGTGTTTTGTCACACCTTAAACTCCTGTAGAAGAACTCGGTTGGAGTAAATGAGAATTTTGGAAAAATGTTATGGAAAACCCGTTTACCTTAATCAGAGAATCTTTGTAGTTTCACATCAAATGAGATTCATTTCAATATAAAATCAAATTATGCATAGACCAACTTTGTTCGATTCCAATCCTAGTGTTTGTGCAATCATACAATACAATTTTATTAGATATCCCATCGTTTTAATTGAATAATGGAGGTTGTAATGCTTTCATTTCAGTTGGGATTCCTTTATATTATATAAAATGAACATTATGAATGACAGTTCGATTCCAATTCTTGTTGTATAATTAAAACATATAATGAGGACTGTCATCATAAAATAGAACCTCAAAGATGACTAAACAATTGATTTGGTTGTAAAAAACTGTTTGGATTATACTCTAAAATGGAACAGATACGAAATTATTCATCAATTAATAGGATGAAAAATTCATTTCAGTTTGTTTACATGTTTATAACCTCTTCAAGCGAGTCCGAAAACGGCGAGAGTGACGTAATCCTATTCCTGCAATCTGATTGGCACCCCAAACGCCTGCTGAAATTCTGATTAACTCGATTCAGGGTCATATCTGCGTTGACATAGATTTCCTGATTAAATGACGCGAGTGGTTTATCTGGTTGATCTGTGGCATTACCTTTGACTCGACAACTAGACATTTCACAGAAAAACGAGAACCGAGACATAGAAATCACTCCCAAGTTCTTCTACTTCTTCTTTCTTCTCTATAATGTAGTACACTTTACTTTCCCTCCATATTATGAGAAACTGATGCTTCTGGTTCAGATGAACCGATTTTATATGATTGTTAATAGGTCTCTCAGTAGCGGTAGGATAATCACATTCACTACACTAATATTTTGTGGAATTGTGGTGAACTGATGCGATATGTCTTTCGAATAACCCTCTGTACTTGGAAGAGTATGCACATACATGACATCGTTGTTCATTTATTCATATAATAGTTAGTGAGCAGATTCTAAATGAGCTTTGAGCTGACGTTTAGTAAAGGCACTATACTCACACAAACGACACTGATTCTTTCTCATCTTCAGGTGAACACATTCTATATGCCTCTTGAGACTCCCCTTCACAGCTGAAGCATAATCACAGAAATGACACTGATGATTTTTGATATTTAAGTGAACAGATACTTTATGGACATTCAAAGCCTGCATTCTTTTTGCAACATAATCACATTCATCGCAAGCAAATAATTTGATATTCATGTGGACAGATTCTATATGCCTCTTGAGATTACTCTTTACAGTTGCAGCATATTCACAGAGATGACACAGGTGCCTAATATTGGAATGAATAGATTGTACGTGTATTTTAAAACTGCTTTTTGCTGTCGTAGTATATTCGCATTCATCACACTGATATTTTTTGTCATTCAAATGAACAGATTCTATATGTTGTTTTAGATTTCTCTTGATAGCCGAAGCATATTCACATTCATCACATTGATATTTTTTGTTATTCAAGTGAACACATTCTATATGTTGTTTTAGATTCCCCTTCACAGCGGTAGCATGCTCACATTCACCGCATTGATATTTCTTCATTTTAAGGTGAACAGATTCTATATGCTTCTTGAGACTCACCTTTCGATTTGTAACATGTTCACAAAGATGACACTGGTGTCTAATATTTAAGTGAACAGATTCCATATGGACTTTCAGACCCCTATTTTCTGCTGAAGCATACTCGCATTCACTACACTGATATTTCTTGATGTTTAAGTGAATAAACTCTATATGCCTCTTGAGCTGCATCTCTTGAGTAAAAGAATGTTCACAAAGATGACACTGATGTCTAATATTCAAGTGAACAGATTCTACATGCGTTTTAAGATTTCCCTTTACTGCTGTGGCATATTCACATTCATCACACTGATAGTTCTTGATGTTCAAGTGAACAGAGTTTATATGCCTCTTGAGATTATTCTTTTGGGTACCAACATATTCGCAAAGATGACACTGATGTCTTATATTCGAGTGAACGGATACCACATGTCTTTTGAGATTGTAACTTACTGCTGTAACATATTCACATTCATCACACTGATATTTTTTGACATTCAAGTGAACAGATTCTACATGATTTTTCAGGCCGCTCTTTTCTGCTGAAGCATATTCACAATCACAACATTGATATTTCTTGATGTTCAAGTGAACAGTTTCTATATGCCTCTTAAGATGCGCCTTCACTGCTGAGGCATATTCACATTCATCACACTGATATTTCTTGATGTTCATGTGAACCGATTTCATATGATCCCTGAGAAAAGCCTTCCAATTTGACGAATATTCACACTCATTACACTTATGCTTTCTCATGTTCAGATGAACAGATTCTTCATGGGATTTCAGATTCTGCTTGGTAGATGCAGCAAATTCACATTCATTGCACAGATGTTTTTTCATATTTGAGTGAACAGATTCTATATGTTGGTTGAGACTGATTCTTCTTGATGTATCAAAATCACAAAAGTGGCATTTATGTTTCTTCTCTTCAGAATGGATGTCTTTCAAATGATCCAGCTTTTCAACTTCTGAATTACATGCTTGAGAATTGAGGTCAATTCTTCCATTTTGGGTTACCACTTTCATTTTGCCACTAACATGTTTCCTTGGATTATTCTCCGTTTCATAAAAAAATGTTTCTCTGAGATGGATGCCCTTTTCATCGGTGAATTGTTCTTCAATCTTTACATCTTCAAGCTTCACAGTTGGATGGTTGTTTTTTTCTGATGTATCGTCGCCACATATGTCCATTTTTTTGACCATCATCTCTTGGATCTCAATTTGCGGATTCTGCAAACTAAGGCAATTCTATCAGAAGAGTAAATATTATACGTCTCAATGTTTTCTTTGTCTTTGACAGATGATAAATTCAGTCAAACACAAAGAACTAAAAAAACGAGTTTTATAACTCAATTACGCTGAGCTCACTTCCACGGCAGGAAGCAGGTATGTGAAGAGGGAAACAGACAGCCTGAGAACGTAATTACTGCACTTCTCCTGCCCCTACCCCTGCAAAGCTGATGTTCGGTAACTTCATAGGCGTTTTTTCGTGCAGAAGCCAAAGGGGCGGCAGTGAATGAGACAGTAGGTGATTACATTCTGCCAAGCTAAAAACGTCCGAAAATGAAATCTGCATTAGTTGTTACTGTTGTTGAGAAAAAAGTCCACTCATATGAGAGAGGCAATGAGAAAATAATCGCGTTTTCAGAAAATCTTGAACATGAAATAGTGATAATATACTGTACAACACAAACCATAAACTCATAAGCCAGACTACATACTGTGGTCAATTCCTAGTGGAAACGAATTTCAATTACTGGTAATATCGTCAAAAACAAAAAAAAATTTGATTGAATTTTTGTCTTCTCAATTAATTTTTTTTTTGACATTAATCAACTCAATATTCAACCTAGAATTCGATTATGCAAAAATATCTTAGTATTTGTGGCTTCAATATTGAAAAATCAATGTTTTCCACACATATATATATATTCTTTTGAGAACGAGCATTACATTCTTCGATATATCACAGTGTTAGCAGAGGAAATGTAAACGGGGTACCATACTTATTTGCGTATGATACAAGAGCACAGATAAAAACCTCAGGAAAAATTCTGTCTCCCCGTATAAGTGTAGTAATTTGTTTATAGAAGATGGATGGCATCTTTTTCATTGGAAAATAATTTTTTCGTCATCTTGAATTCATTTCGACAAAATATCTTGACATAATATCTGAAACAGAAAGAAGGACAGAAAACCAGAAGGAAGCAGTAAATAATATCACCTACATTTGCACATGACCGAGAGGGTCTTTCGACCAGGTTCAGTCCTCCAAGCGATGATTTTCAGATCCTCAGATAAACGAAGAACGCTACAGGCCCCTTTATTGGGGAATCATCTCCCATAGATCCATAATTATTCATTTCGAACTAAAAATCTAATAAAATATCGGGAATAAAGTGAAAAACTTGTGACATGTATTATGTCAGGATGACATATATTTTTATATATATTTTCCACATGGCCAGTAATATCACAAACCAACCAGAAAACCACTCAAGTCATTTTCTTGAAAATATATGTAAAGGTGTATATGAGCGTGAAGCAAGCATATTGATATTTTGAAAGCTGTTTGGGGTGACCATCAGATTGCAAATATGGGGTCACGTGACTGTCGCAGTGTTTGGACTCGCTTTGAGGGGATATAAACATGCAAACAAACAGAAATGAAAGTTTTGCCCATTTATCTGATGAAGAATTTCGTATCTGTTCCATTAACAAATATAATTATGTCATCCTGACATAATACATGTCACAAGTCTTTCACTTTATTCCCGATATTTTATTGGATTTCTAGTTCGAAATGAACAATAATGGATCTATGGGAGATGATTCCCCAATAAAGGGGCCTGTAGCGTTCTTCGTTTATCTGAGGATCTGAAAATCATCGCTTGGAGGACTGAACCTGGTCGAAAGACCCTCTCGGTCATGAGCAAATGTAGGTGATCTTATTTACTGCTTCCTTCTGGTTTTCTGTCCCTCTTTCTGTTTCAGATATTATGTCAAGATATTTTGTCGAAATTAATCCAAGATGACGAAAAAATTATTTTCCAATGAAAAAGATGCCATCCATCTTCTATAAACAAATAACAACACTTATATGGGGAAACAGAATTTTTCCTGAGGTTTTTATCTGTGCTCTTGTATCATACGCAAAAGTGGATGGTACTCCGTTTACATGTCCTCTGCTAACACTGTGATATATCAAAGAATGTAATGCTCGTTCTCAAAAGAATGAAAGAAGGTAACAAGTATCGAGAGAACTCTCTGCGGTTTATCCTTAGACAAAGGAAAGAGGAGACGCGGTATACAATGATAAATACTGACGCCAACATCTAGACGTTCAGAACTGAACTGGACGACTGTATTACTACCGACTACAAATTCTGTGCGACGTTGTCACGTTTCCGGAGTTTTCTGATATATCAACATCGAATCGTCATGAAATAGCAGTTGAGAATACAAATATACTTTTACTATTGCTTTTGTAAATGTACGGAATGAGTACTTGTTTAATGAAATGTTGTGAATTCTGAATTTCACAGACAACTGTTCATTTCAACCAATAAAACTACGCCTACAACATTGCTCCTTTTGTTAGAATGCATCCCCTCTTAAAACCCACCACCACACTGAACTAGGGTGAAATCGTATAAAAGCAAGTACCGAGCTCATTCGAGGTCTTTTCGTCCGTTCTTTCAGGGCAGTTAACACTGAGATTCGAAGGTACCTCAAAATTCAACGGTTGTTTAACAATCATCCCTGCTCCACGTGACAACACCGGTTTTCACAGTTCCATTCATTAATTGTTTCGCGGCCAATCACAGTAATTCGCACCGATTTGACATTTGATGTTAGATACATCGTTGCCGAAGCAGATTTCTAGTTCAGTTCAGTTAAAAAAGTATTTTTCCTAGTTATTTCTGAATATTTTGAGCGAAAAACATTGATATAATGGTTCGTAAGTGTCAATTATGTGGTAAATTGGACTCCTACAACCCCAATTTGAGTTTTCACAGGTTAGTTTCATTTTTGCATATCAGTGGCGTAGATTGTTCAATTCTTATAATTCTTTTAGATTTCCTTCTGATATTGAGCGAAAAAATATATGGCTTTCAATTTTGAACTTGGCGGATGCTAGAAACTTGCCACAGAACATGTTCTTATGTTCGGAACATTTCGAGCCCAAAGATTTTGGTTTTCGAGTGAATGGTACCAAATATCTTAAAAATGATGCCAATCCTATTACTATCGAACAATTCTTTGGACTAACATCTTCAAGGTAAGTTTGCAGGAACTTCCAGGGATTTTATTTTAATTCAACCAGTTTAAATTGTGATGTTTCTAAGGAAAAATGTTTGGGAAAATCTCTGAAAATCACTATAACGATAATAGTTAGCTATGATAATAATGTTTCGAATGACAGAGCTGTATAACTAGATGAAATAGGGGAATATAATTATATTGGTAATTTTTGATATAGGAATATATATTTATATGTGTGTATTTTAAAGTATTATTTCAGTTAATATATTGAGAACTTTTTTGCAGCTCAAGCTCAACGGTAAATGAAACTCCCCCAAGTGCTAAAAGGTAATTATAGAGTTATAATTCACTGTATGAGAGTTAATATTCAAAGACTTAAATTCACAGAGATCAAGTTTCATCCCTTGATGTACAAATTGACCTGAATATTGATGCTATTGCTGGTTCTCCGAAAAGAAGGTAAAACTTATAATTATTGTCGCATTGCTGATTAATCACTTTCTGTGTAATTTTTTTTCAGTGTAGAAAATGTGAAATCTCCTGTTGTGAAAATGGAGCAACCAGTGGTGAAGTTCGATTCAATGCCTTCCACCTCTACTGAAAAACCATCTTCATCAAATATTAGAAGGAAAAGGTAAATTTTTTATTTAAACGCTCAATCCAACATCGAATTTCATAAACTGTTTCTATAAGTTCATAAATATATATGACTAATTATAATGTTTCATTCAATAAAGAGAGCTTATGTGGGAGAAATACATACCAGTGATTTTTCTACACCTGAGAAAAGGAAAAGGAGTATGAATATTATTAGGAAGAGAGTGCAGAGCCAAAATAAAAAGATTCGCACGTTACAACAGTCTGTTCGAAGGATGAAGCATAAAATCACCTCGATGAAAACATTGCTGGATTATTTGAGAGAAAAATCGCTTGTATCAGAAGCTTCAGAAGCTACTATATCTGTATGTTATCTATTAGTTCATTGGTACAAGTTCCATAAATATTATTAGGCGAGCAGTTCAAAGAATCTTTCTTTTTCAGGCATCTGTCAATCCTGTTGCAAGTGATTTATTCGAAAGAATGTTGAAGGGATCAAGCAGGCAAAAATACAATCCAATGTTGAGAGCCTTCGCATTAACTTTGGCCTTCTATTCACCAAAAGGATACAATTTTGTGAGAAAAACCTTCAACAACAGTCTTCCTCATTTAGATACTATCTCAAAATGGTACAGATCTGTTGATGGAAGTCCAGGATTCACGAATGAAGCATTGACTGCCTTGTCCTTACAGCAAAAAAAAGTTTCTTATCCTTTGTTGTGCAATCTAGTAATGGATGAAATGTCTATCAGACGTCAAGTTGAGTGGACAGGTTCTAAATTCACTGGATATGTTGATGTTGGTACAAACTTAGATTCGGACATTCTACTTGAAGCTCGAGAAGCATTAGTCTTTATGATAGTGTGTTTGAATGGCTCCTGGAAAGTTCCTGTGGGATATTTCTTGGTGAATGGGTTAGTGGCAACAGAAAAAGCTGAGCTAGTGAAAAAGTGTCTGGGTTTTTTACATGAAAGTGGAATTAAAATAATTTCATTAACTTTTGACGGTGCTCCTTCAAACTTTTCGATGGCTGAAAAATTAGGAGCAGATTTCAGTGATCCATCGAACTTAAAAACTAAATTCGAGTGCCCAATTACACAGCACGAAATCTATATAAATCCTGATGCCTGCCACATGATTAAGCTGGTAAGGAATTGTTTCGCATCCCAAGGTGGCTTACGGAATAATGAAAATATGGAGGTGAAATGGAATTATGTTTCAACTTTAGTGGATAAGCAAGATATCGAAGGTCTGCATGCTGCTACAAAATTAAGACATAGGCATTTACAATGGATGAGAGAAAAAATGAAGGTACGATTGGCAACTCAGACACTTAGCAAAAGTGTGAGTGATGCTATAGATTTTTTGAGGGATGATCTTAAGTGTCCTGAATTTCAGGGATCAGAAGCTACTTCTGATTTTATTTTAAAATTCAACAACTTATTCGATATCTTCAACTCAAGAAATTGTTGTGCAAAATACTTTTTTAAAAAGCCATTCATGTTGAGTACAGCTGAAGCCTTCAAAGATTATATGACCATGATGAAGAAATATATTCTTGGTTTGACATTGAATGGGGTTCCTATCACAAAAAGTGGAAGAAAAACTGGATTTTTGGGTTTCTTGATTTGTATCGAAAGTTTAGAACAAATTTATAAGAAATACATCATTGAAGAGAAAATGCTCAAATATCTTCTCACTTATAAACTTTCGCAGGACCATTTAGAGCTGTTTTTTGGATGTATAAGAAGCAAAGGTGGATACAATAATAACCCCACTGCGAGGCAATTTGAGGCTGCATATAAAAGGTTGATTGTTCACTCGCAAATATCCGCTACTGACACAGGAAATGCAATCAATCTGGAGAGCATAAGTATCTTAACATGTGGATCTGCAGTTGGTATTCTTTCATCTGAACATACAAACAATATTGTAAATAGTGATCAGTACGATGCAGTAATGAAAAGTGTATTTACAGATATGGAAAAATTTGAATTTGCTTCCTCAACAGCGTGGAATCTCACTCCTTATGCAGTAGATATTGTGGGATATATTTCTGGGTATGTTGTTCGGATACTTGAGAAATTTATATCATGTCGAAAGTGTCTGGATCTTTTGAGAAATGATGTAGATGTCTCACTTCTACAGAAAAGAAAAACTTATGGAAAATTAATTAGGGCCAGCCAATTTGTTATTGATGTTTGTAAAGAGGGTGAAAAATTCTTCAAATTTTTCCATAAAACTACATGCATTATGAATAGAAAAGTAGAGCATTTATTACCAGTTCTGATCAGCCAAACAATGCGTAATATTAATTCATCTATTTTAGATCATTTTGAAAATCATCTTTATGATGGAAATTTCATTGATGGACACGCGGATCAGTTGATCAAAATTATTTTGAAGAATTATTTCAGAATAAGAATTCATCATGAAATGGCTAAGATTTTGGATGTTTCAAGGAAAAATAGATCAAGATCTTTGAATACTAAAATTATTTTGTTTAGAAATGAATAAATGAATTAATCTCTATGCAGAAGATACTACCAAATTTAAATGCATTTTTGAAGGATTTTTGTTGCACCCTGTGTCATCCCCATCAACCCTCTTAATTTTTTGAATAGGGAAAGTAGGTCATGTGGTACCACTCTGTATGTCCGAACATGTTTTTTGGATACTTTGAACATTTTTTTCATATCGATATTCCTTATCGCATCAGAATGGAGTATTTTCATTTATTTGTAATTATTTATCACATTTTTAATTTTTCATGATGATGTTACCTTATGTTCATACCTTGCACACTTCTTTTTTTCCTCTTTCCTTTCAAAGAGTCAATTCAGAAGCAGTATTACTGTCCTTCATAATCTGTTATTTTTTTGTGAATTGTATTATGTATATAAAATTATACAGCACGAGATTTTGGCATTATTTCACTTCCACTGGTCATGAATTCCATCAAAAATATAAATAAGTATACCACAAGTTCCAACAGCAAGTTGTGTTTTACTTAAATGACCAATTAAAGGTTCTAAAGGTGCCTAGTTAGTGGGTCAATATTGCAGTAATCAGTATGAAAGTATTCTTTTTATGATTGTGAATAAATCTTATATCTTCAAGAGTTTAAGTACAATTAATTATTATTGAAAATCTTTCATTGTGTGCAAAGAAACATGTACTAATCGTGACGGAGGTTCTCAATCTTTAATGGGAGAATTGTATGAAAATGATTTTCTATTTGTTGGTCTGTGTGGATGCATATTCAAGCTAAATGGGCATGATATTTCTGCCAATATTGTTCGAAAAGTGCTTGGAAAAATCTCAAATATGAGAATCTTTTCACGTATATTGACCATGCCACACGCAGCTTTACTTCCTGATAGAAAGATTTTGCGGTCTTGTAATCATATTCTCACAAAATTTTCAATATTCAAGCTGCCATTTTTCAATTAGGTACTGGATTTCAATTCGATTCAATCTGTATTATTGGGAAAATTGGATTGGATTCATATAGAATTTCGTGAGGATAATACGACCAGAAGATCACAGAGTATGAAATATTTGGAAAAAAAATTCGTAAGTTTTTTCCGAACTATTCTGACTGCATATCATCACGAAATTCTGCACAAGTTTACGCTCCAGCATTTTTCAAGTAGTTACTATGCTTCATCATGATTGAATCAGTGTTTCTCGAGTTATTCCGGAAAAACCAATGACAGCGAGGAAAAAGACACGAAACTTTACATAATCTTTTCCCAAAATCTCCAAAAATTATTATCGGATTGAACTGAAATTTGGTACATTGTTATGAAATTTAGAGTTCAAAGTCTGTGCAAATTTTTTCTAAATATGACTTTTTTACAAGTCATACGATCTCAACAAAATTTTGCAAAATGATTCGGTCGACAGTAATCGTGTCCTCAGCAGGTCGGACAGAATTGAGATTGTCACCGGATTCGTCCTCAGGGAGTCCAACCTAGTTCGAGACCATTATTGGCTCAAAATTCTAAAATTTCTGATTTGATTCAATTGTTGCATATCTTATCGGAATAAAATATTATTTGATTTTTTTTCATTGGGTAGTTAATTTTCTGTAACACCTATATGCGCTCATAATTTAATTTCAGACCCTCCTATAACGGCAGTACCCAATTTTCTGCAACACTAAAATGCACCAATAATTTAATTTCAAATCGTTCAACAACTGTAGCTCCACGCCACTGGTGCCTGATTCATTTACGCAGCGGAGTCTCTGCATTGTTGCCAGCTCGGGACTAGTTGATATTGCTGTTCTTGTCGCACTCATGGGAAATTGGTCGATATGTTGGCTTCAACAATTCTTGACTTTATGAATGACATGCCGCGTCTCCTCTTTCCTTTGTCTAAGGGTTTATCCAAGTTCAGTTGACCAGTAGATCAATAACAATTGTGAAACAGCTGTAGTCATTCTACTTGGATCCGCTTCTTCGGTGTAGGTGTTTTGGTTGATTGGGTGATTAGCTCTGATCAAGGGGGAATATTTGTTGATTTATCGACGGATATTCGTCCTTGTGATTATGTTATATATATATATATCCGAAAAGGTTTTCACAACAAAATCAATTGTTCATCCGTGAGGTTCTAATATGTGATGAATAGTATATATTATTATTGCACAGTCACAAGAAGAATCGAACTAGGGTGCATTAATTAATAATGAGATTGTTGAGGATGAGACAGGGGAAGGGAGAGAAGGCTATCACAATAAAGTATATACGAGGCGAACCTACAATTGTTAAATCTCTATATACTCATAAAAAATAGATACTTATAAGTACCCCCCACTTAACGAATGGAATTTCATCAACACAAATACACACACACGAGTTTCAAAATTTTGTGAATTGTGAACCTTTGTAATATTACATGAAACTATTTAGATGTTTCTTGGTTCCAGCCAGCAATACCTGATTCCTTATATGCTATCGCTGATTATTTGTTCTTCACTACAAAAGTTTCCATCCCTACAGTTCACGAACCCATATCAGTCCACTTACACCTAGAATTTTCGGAATATTTGAACTCTATAAGTTCTCAATTATAGAAGGTATTATGCATTGCAGAGATTAGGTCAGTTCCGTATAATTTCTGTTAGTTTCCCTATGCCAGTTCAGAAACAGCGATGTGAATTGTTTTTCCAACAGCAAATGGTTATACGGTTCCCTAAACCAGAAAATTTCTTATCCGAATGAAAGAGTGCTTGCAAAGGCTGAAAAATATATAACTTCGCTGTGGAAAGACTCACCAGTCAGATGAAATAAGTTTTTCTTCTTTTATATCAATACACTCGTCGATGTCCATCCTCAATTGAAATCTGCTACAAACAAGATTTTTCAAAGATTATACTCTAAAAATAAGTTGACCATTCATTGTGGATGACCTACAAAAATATCCTATTAAAAAAAAATAATATGAACCCGTTGAGAGTATCAAAGCTCACTAGTAATTTAGTGGTTTACACTAATAACAACATTTCATCTGTGGCCACTTGCTAGAAATCAATCTAAAATAAATGCTGAATATGCAGAACGCTATGCAAGATAGAACAAGTTCTGCATCCTGTTATCAGACTAAATACAGGGCCAATTTATGCCCTTGACTTGACTTGATCGTAGTCATTGTTTCAAGAATGATAACATAATTGACCCTTGCATTTCAATCGGAGCATTTATGCATTATAGATTAACTGTGTGAATAATTGAAGTCCTAATTAATATAACTGCTAGATTTTTCTTTTTAGATTAAAAAACTAACCTAATTAAGGAATGTGAGCTTACTTAGATTGGAATAAGTAACTTACTAATCAGCAAAAAATAATGATTCTTCGAAAACGTTGGAAGGGCTCGACTAATACCGCTAAATTTTACAATGTATTTCGAACTGATATTTTTCGTGAATACAATGAAATGAAGATC
Source organism: Myrrha octodecimguttata (assembly GCA_958510865.1). Lineage (NCBI taxonomy): Eukaryota > Metazoa > Arthropoda > Insecta > Coleoptera > Coccinellidae > Myrrha > Myrrha octodecimguttata. The sequence goes on along the minus strand of OY294064.1, from coordinate 1,017,266 downwards.
AAAAGCAATTTTCACCATAAAATTGCGACTACCATAGGAAAATATTATTATTTTATAAATAATCTAAATCTTCGAAGACCAATCCTCAATGTTTACTATTCGCCAAACCGCCAGACGTCAGACGTCAGATCTGTCACTTGAAAGTTCGACATTGACATAAAGACCACAAACTGCTTCTTCTTTTCCTTTATCTGTGCCTGGATGCTATGTCCATTACAGAATACAAATATATAACTAGTAACTAAGTGACTATGACGTCACTGGGAACTACTAACTATGGTAACAGGCCAAAATTCGCCTTATATATTCCAAAATCGAAATGATTTTGTAATCATAACAAAAATAAACATGAAGGTTAACACAGCTGTTAAATCACAGAAAAGCCTTTTAAACGCGTAGATAGAACGTTTAAACGTCAGAATTTCGTAATCATCAGTTCTGTGGTGGCTCCTATTTCTTTCAGGTGCCGTACCGGAGAATCTCTCTTTCTCTATGGTTTATAGGTGTCATGAATGATACAAATCATTCTTTCATTATTCTGTAATCTGTGATACAAATACATGTATTTGTATCATGAGTGTCATGCAAAGATAATAATGGTATATAATTAATGGTATAATTTTTAATCCTGTTAAAATGTCGAAAAGAAAATTTGATGAAATCGGATTGGATCCAATTAATAAATGCGATATCAAGACTACTCGATATAAGAACAATTCTTTGGACTCTGATGAGGAAGATGAAAAGGATGAGCATGGAAAATTACATGCTCACGATATAGAAGGTGTTATTATTGATTCGGGTAAATATTGAAGTTTTGGGTCCCCGCTGATATCGATTCGAAATTTGTTAGTACCCTGAACATGAATCTGCAGTTGAATCTTGGTGGTCTACCTCATTTTCGAAGAAATGGGCCCTTAAGTTCGAAAAAGGTTTATTTCAGATCACTTCTTCCACTGTAAAAGTAATCACAAACCACTGTTTGTTAATCCATATATCATCTATGAACCAACCCCTACGAACCCTTTAATGGAGAAAAAAAAATGGAGTGACATTAGAAATTTATTTTGGAATTGAAGTAGCACCAGGAGAATCATTGTGCATCACAAAATACGTTGAATTAAATGTTCAAAATGACCATCGTTCTGGATGCAATAATCAAAGCGCTTGGCACATTCATAACATTGATGATATTGCGTTGTCAGAAATCTATCTTTGAATTGAAACATTTTATCGAGAAGTTTCAACTTCAGTAATAACATACCTACTCAAGATCATAACTGAAGCACAGTGTTTCACACATTCTAATTTTTCACATGAGGGGGTTCCAAGTTGTGCATGAACCAAACTATAATGGTCAACTTTCATTCGGTGACAAATTTCATCAGGTACCATCGCACGCCTGTAAAGAAGATACTTGCCAAAAAATGCATATAAATTTGGTTGAAGTCAAACAAAAATTGACTTTTTCAGGATTTTGTTGCCAAATATTTTTCTTCTGAGAAAATGAATTTGTTCCATAATTTTGACGCGCACTGTAGACTAACAAACAGTAGTTTGCGATGGTTTTTTTAGTGGAAAGTTATCTGATAATGGATATTTTTGGAATTCTATGGGCCTATATCTTCGAAAATAAGGTTGACGTTCAAAGTTTGACTGCAGATTCATGTTCAGGGGACTTAATTTAGTAAGTAAAAACAAATTTAGGATCCATATCAGTGGGGACCCAGAAATTTAATATTTTCCATTTCACCTTTGCTTCGAGTATATAAGGTCGTAAAATATTAGTTTAAAATTCAATTCCAGGTGAAGAGGATGTTTTACCACAAGAAGGTCACGGAATGACTGCATTCAACCTGAAAGAAGAGATGGAAGATGGACATTTTGATACTCAGGGCCATTTCATTTGGAAGAATGATAAGGAAATACGAGATAACTGGCTTGACAATGTTGAGTGGCATAAAATTAAAAGTAATCCAAATAGTCAGTATAATTTAACTCAAACTGTAGTAGGACTTGGAGAAGATAGTGATAGTACTGATACAGAAGCTTTCGATGAAACTAAAAATTGTAAAGAAATGCTGAATTATATGAAACCTGGTGAATCAGTCAATGATGCCCTCTATAGATTAGGAGGTACAGTATAGAGTTTTTTTCTTATGCCACTTAGGGCCGGTATTATAAAACTTAACGGGAAGTTAACTTTAACTTTAACTGAAAATTAAGCAGTAATTTCCAGTTAAAGTTAGATTTGCAGGGTTATCTTTATCAGGTGGTTTGGGTATCAATTATAGTTAAAGTTAAATCATTTTTTTCCACAGATTCTGTCTTTTCGGCTGACATAAGGGGAATATAACCTCGATTTGTTTGTTGTTATGATATTTTCGGAAACATGTTAGCAAGGTATATTCACTTCATTTTTAAAGAACTTTTAATTCACGATGACGAAGATGACATGAATATTGTTGAACATCCTCGTTGAGAGATATTCACTTCATTTTTGAAAAACTTTTAAGTGACTATGACGATGATGCCATGAAAATTGTTGAATATCCTTGTTGAGAAAAGATATTTAGAAATCGGCTGAACCAGTTGAACTTATGGAAAGAAACGGAATTCAAAAACCGATTTCGCTTATCTGGACACTGTACGCCTGTTATGGAATACATCATCATAATGATGCAAATGTATTGCTACACGCAGAGTTTATGCAGCTTGTTCTTTCTTGATAATTGCTGGAGATTTTAGAGGTTTTCACAAATCAACTATACTGGCTGTATTAATCAACCAAGTAATTCCATGGTTTTTCGAGAAGTAACTGCGTTAGAAGTTATCGAAGTTATAGATTCATTAAAAAATAAGGCTTCTGCTGGAATTGACGAAATTCCTATAAATGTGCTGAAAAATTGCAAGCATATTATTGCTGATCACTTGGCTAATTTGGTGAACATGTCTGTCTTCGTGGGTGTAATTCCGGAAGTGTTAAAAGTATCGCGGACCCTACCAATTTATAAGAAGGATGACCCTTTAATCCCAGATAATTATCGACCAGTGTCTATTTTGAGCGTCTTTTCTAAAGTTATTGAAAGAATAATGTACCATCGATTGGTGAATTATCTTGAGGACTTCAATTTACTGTCCAATTCACAGCACGGTTTTCGCCCGGGGCGCTCAACGAATACTCTGATGACTGAGCTGGTCCAGGGCATATCTTCACGAATGGATGAGGGTGAGTACGTAGTTGTTATCTGTTTCGATTTGAGAAGAGCATTTGATTGCCTGAAACCTGCATTTGTGTCCGCAAAGTTGGAGAAGATTGGAGTTAGAGGAGTTCTGAATAGTTGGCTAACATCGTTCCTGACTAATAGAAAAATGGTCGTGAAATTATGATGATGTGAACGTTTTGATCAGTGACCGATGCCCAGTGGAACTTAAGAGAAAATGTGACCTGGTTCTTGAAAGGTTTAGTAGTTGGTGTGAGCAGAATCATCTGTTGGTTAACTACGAGAAAACGGTCGCTGTGGAGTTTCATGTTCCTCAGAGACTGAGAAGTGGTATCGGATTGATTTTGACGTTCTAGTGAAGTTTTTCTCACATGTAAATATTCTTGGCACGGTGATTGATGAACATCTCAGATGGGATTCTGAAGTTGATAGCATTTGTAAGCGACTTCATAAAAATTACTTCACTATATCTCACATTAAGAAGTTGGTGGGCAATGACAGCGCCCTGGCTTTTTATTATTCAAATTTCTTCTCTACATTGAGGTATAATATTATGGTTTGGGGCCGATCTGTTGAGTGGGAGAGAGTTTTTATCTTACAGAAGCGCATTGTGAGACTACTATTTGATCTACCATCTAGAGTGTCATGTAGGGATTATTTTAAGCACCATCACATTTTAACTGTTCCATCTATTTATATTTTTTATATTTTAATTTACACACACAAGCGAAGCTCTCGAATTCTCAGACGTGAAGAGGTACATTCCTATGAGACCAGGAACAAATATCGTTTCTGTGAGGAGAGGTCAGTTCATGCTTTTCATGAAAGGTCTCTGAATGTTTCGGGTTGTAAACTTTTTAATATGTTGCCGTCTCGTTTAGCGCATATGTCATATAAACACTTTAGTAAGACACTGAAGGAGATTCTTGTTGATAATTGTTTTTATTCCCTTGAGGAATTTTGTAATTTTGTGAAAACCTTTTATTAATGTGTAATGTGAATTATTCAGTATTGTATATTTTAATATGTATCCTGCTTGTATGGACGTATTCTGGATTCATGGAATAAATAAACATTATTATTATTATTATTATTATCAGAAATGTCTCATAGAAAATTGCATACTTATTATCTATATACTGCTATAAACCTCACTCGAGTAATAATCCAATTTCGAGAGTTCCTCATGGCATATTATTGTAATGAAAATATCAGTTACTCTTTCTGTTCAACTATTATAAGACGTAAATGAAAAAAAAAATCACTGGCATTTATTCTTTTCGGTGCCTAATATAACAGATAAAAATTGTAAAGGCGTAATAAGCATAATAATTTATACACATTATTTAACTTTTAAGATGAAAGGGAATCATCACAATTGCAATGGATACTTTTCTTATAGTAATGGTCAAGCTGGTAGCTGTACAAATTCTAGATATCAGGGCTCGATAACCCTGAGGCGCACAAAACATTACCATATTTTTTAACTGAATGACAATTTTTACAAATTTAGTGTTGAGATTATTACCACTCCCAGTGTCAGTTAAAAGTACTTGCCCGTTGGTGAAGAGTGAAGTATTTGTAAAAAAAATTCTGTACCAATGATTTGGACAAATTTTATTGAAATTGTTATATAATTCCTGAAATGAATGTATTTCATTATTGTCAAAGTTTTTCCTTTTAAGCTTTCATTTCCAATATATTCATTAGTGGAAGTAGTTTTTTTTTGTTAGGTGACCGAATAAATACCCAAACACCCCTTCCATATTTTAAAAAGTATAAGAATTCAAAATTGATCATTGCAACTCTCCCTCAAATCAGTAATTCTATTTTTATGGAAACCACAAGCCATTAAGCTCCCTGATACATAGTGCGAATATTTGTCAATAAAGGATTTGTTTATTCCTATCATATTTTGAAAGGGAGTATTTTTCCAAAGACCAGCTTTTCCAACCCAGAAATTGGTGGTTAGATTTATTACAGAATCTCAAACTATTTCATTCTCCTTTTCATAGAAATCATCACAGTATTTCTTGTCTATGATAGAAATGAGACTTTTATAATTCCGACATTTTTGAGCATAACTTTAACTGTCGGTTGATGTTAAAGTTAACTTCTCATTAAGTTTTATAATACCGGCCCTTAGTGCAGGTATTATTAAACTATTTCGACAGATTACTGAAAGTTAACTCGTAAAAAATGTTCAACTCGTTCAAAAATGAGAGTTAACTGTTCTCTGTGGTCCAAATAAGTTTTATAATACCGGCCCTTAACCATTGTTGAATGAAACATTTTTTAATTCTTATGTAGGTGATAACAAGAAATTATCAACTGTAGAAAGATTAAAAAGGAAGAAGGCAGGGACATTGGTTGAAAACCAAGATGTTATAAAATTGACTGCCCTGGCGAATGATAATTTAACTGCAATGGGAAACATGAATATTTACCAGGAAACTTATGAAACTATTTCAAGAAGAGTATGTTACCATTTTCTGGTTCTACTATTCTTTCTCCTTGATTATTTCATCTAGAATCTCTTCCTTTCAGTTGAAAAATAAAATGAAACCATTGGAGGCAGAGGGTGACATGTTTGCAGATGACTTTAATCCAAACACAAAAGCATCTTGGTCAAAATGTGAAGAAGAAGATGACAATAAGGAAGTGTTTTGTCAGTTCAAATGGAAACAGGATGATGACGAAGTTCATGGTCCTCATTCTAGTTTCCAAATGCTCCAGTGGGTTAGGGAAGGCTATTTCAAAGGTGGTGTCTGTGTCCGTAAGCATGGGGATAATTCCAGTTTTTATACTTCCACTCGAATAGATTTTGATCTTTATATTTAGAAAAATATCCCCTTTTAATTAATGAGGAAATAAATGGGATTTATTTGTTGAAGTATCGAGTGTTTATGCCCCTTTTAAGTTGGTCACTATACAGGGAATTCCATTTGTAGCGGTCTAAATAATATTTCTAGGTCAGGAATATCCCAAGAATTCATTTGGATGCTAAATATGTTGTGGAAATAACATGATAGTTTGGAAGTTGAAAATTTCTTAGAATCTTCAATTAAGGGCCGGTATTATAAAACTTAACTTTAACTTTAATTGCAAATTTTGACAGATATGTCCCAATACAACTGTCAAAATTTCAGTTAAAGTTAAAGTTAATTTCCCGTTAAGTTTTATAATACCGGCCCTTAGTAATGTAAAACTCTTCAGATTGAAAGTTTTTGCACTAAGGGCCAGTATTATAAAACTAAACGGGAAGTTAACTTTAACTGAAAATTAAGTAGTAATTTCCAGTTAAAGTTAGATTTGCAGGGTTATCTTTATCTGGTGGTTTGGGAATCAATTATAGTTAAAGTTAAATCGTTTCTTCCACAGATTCTCTGTCTTTTCGGCTGACATAAGGGGAATATAAACTCGATTTGTTTACTGAATATGTAAAACCTTTGTTTCACTGATTATTTCCATATTCACCCATTATAAACCGATTCCGTTTGATTAAAATGGAATCTCTGCGGACGCCACTGGTTGCGTCGTTCGGGTGTTTCCGGAACTTTTTGCTGCTATCTTTGGCCGCTCTTTTCACACCGGTGTCTATTATTGACTTACATTCATTTGCAGGGTTATCTTTATCTGTTGGTTTGGGAATCAATTATAGTTAAAGTTAAATCGTTTCTTCCACAGATTCTCTGTCTTTTCAGCTGACATAAGGGGAATATAACCTCGATTTGTTTGTTATGATATTTTCGGAAATATATTAGCAAGGTATATTCACTTCATTTTTAAAGGACTTTTAGTTCACGATGACGAAGATGACATGAATATTGTTGAACATCCTCGTTGAAAGATATTCACTTCATTTTTGAAGAACTTTTATGTGACTATGACGATGATGCCATGAAAATTGTTGAATATCCTTGTTGAGAAAGGATATTTAGAAATCGGCTAAACCATTTGAACTTATGGGAAGAAACGGAATTCAAAAACCGATTTCGCTTATCTGGACACTGTACGCCTGTAATGGAATACATATTCATAGTGATGCAAATGTGTTGCTACACGCAGAGTTTATGCATCTTGTTCTTTCTTGATAGTTGCTGGAGATTTAAGGGGTTTTCACAAATCAACTATACTGACTGTATTATCAGAAATGTCCCATGGAAAATTGCATACTTATTATCTATTTACATCAAAATGCCTGCTATAAACCTCACTCGAGTAAGAATCCAATCTCGAGAGTTCATCATGGCATATTATTGTAATGAAAATATCAGTTACTCTTTCTGTTCAACTATTATAAGATGTAAATAAAAAAAAAATCATTGGCATTCATTCTTTTTGGTGCCTAATATAACAGATAAAAATTGTGAAGGCGTAATGAAGCATAGTAATTTATACACATTATTTAACTTTTAAGATGAAAGGAAATCATCACAATTGCAATGGATACTTTTCTTATAATAATGACGAAACTGGTAGCCGTGTACAAATTCTAGATATCAGGGCTCGATAACCTTGAGCCACACAAAACATTACCATATTTTTTAATTGAATGACAATTTTTGCAAATTTAGTGTTGAGATTATTACTACTCCCAGTGTCAGTTGAAAGTACTTGCCCGTTGGTGAAGAGTGAAGTATTTGTAAAAAAAATTCTGTACCCAATTTGAATTGGACAAATTTTATTGTAATTGTTCAATAATTCCTGAATTGAATGTATCTCATTATTGCCAAAGTTTTTCCTTTTAAGCTTTCATTTCCGATATATTCATCAGTGGAAGTAGTTTTTGCGCGCATGTTCTAGGGGAACAGCGTGCTATCGTTTTGTCCAAATGTCTGTAATTTTGGATGATTGAGCCGAAAATGGTCTCAATCGACTAGGTTGGACTCACTGATGACGAATCCGGTGTCAAAATTGATTCTGTCCGGCCGGCCGTCCGTAGACACGATAACTGTCGACAGAAGCAAGCTAGCTACTTGAAACTTTCAGGATAGGTTGCGCATCAGAATGCCGCGGTTAACTTCGTTAATGGGCCAAATCGGTCGAATAGTTTCGGAGTTATAGGCACTTGAAGTTTTGAAGTTATTTATTTTTTATTTCAGAAACTACTCAAGCGATTGGATTAAAACTTGGCAGTTTGGTGGAGTATAACGACGCGCAACTTTGAGCCAAATTTCGTCAGGATCATATTGTCAGTAAATTTAAAAAAAATTTTTTTTCGAAATTTTTTTCCAAAAATTTTTTTTTCCTGGAAACCATTTATCATATTCGAAAAAAAAGTCCACTCACACTTTGAACTTCGTATTTCGCAGCAGTGTACCAAATTTCAGTTCGATACGATCATAAGTTTCGGAGATATCCGGAAAAAATGTGTCAAATTTAGAGGTTTTCTTCTCGATATTGATTATTTTTTCGGTATAACTCGAGAAATACTGATTCAGCCCTGATGAAATTTCACTTCTAGTTTTGAGATGCTGAAAGACAACTTCATGCGAAATTTCGTGATAATCGTGTCATCAGAACAAATTGAAAAAAAAAATTTCTATGATTTTTCTTATATCATCCTCATCAAATTCTGTATGAAACTTCGAACTGTTATTTTTCGATGAAGTACTGGATTTCAATTCGATCTGATCTGTATTTTTGGAAATATTGAAAAAATAAAATTTTGATTGGGTATATCTACGGAATCATTGGGTGGATTTTACCCATTCACGAATTCGGCCTTCGTAATTTAGGTCCAAACCTTCTCTACAAATATCGAGTCCCTAAGTTGTTTCTTTCGGAAGTTATTTTGTTTGCGCAGTCGGCCGTTAGGCTGACCGTAAACACAATAACTTCCGGAAGAAACGACTTAGAAACTCGATATTTATAGAGAAGGTTTGGGGCTTAGTTACGAAGGCCGAATTCGTGAATGGGTAAAATCCGCCCAATGATTCCGTAGATATACCCATTCAAAATTTTATTTTTCCAATATTTCCAAAAATACAGATTTGATCGAATTAAAATCCAGTGATTTATCAGTAAAAATTTCAAAAAGTACTGCCGTGAAGGCAGCAGCTTTTGCGTGCATGTTCAAATTCGTTGTTGAAGCGGTCATCTACTGCCTTCACGGCAGTGCTTTTTGAAATTTTTTTTAGGTAGGTTACTGAATAAATACCCAAACATCCCTTGCATATTTTAAAAAGTATAAGAATTCAAAATTGATCATTGCAACTCTCCCTCAAATCAGTAATTCTATTTTTATGGAAACCACAAGCCATTAAGCTCCCTGATACATAGTGCGAATATTTGTCAATGAAGGATTTGTTTATTCCTATCATATTTTGAAAGGGGGTATTTTTCCAACGTCCAGCTTTTACAACCCAGAAATTGGTGCTTAATTAGATTTATTACAGAATCTTAAATTATTTCCTTTTCATAGAAATCATCTTGAGACTTTTGTAATTCCGACATTTTTGAGCCAAAGTTTAACTGTCAGTTAAAGTTAAAGATAACTTATGATTTCTTCGGTGGTGCAGTAGCATTTTTACATATTCACTAATGGAGTTGTAGAAATTTGAAAACTACTTTGGCAAATATGTAGACCATAAACATTGCTGCAAAACTGGGAGTTATTGAGTTAACCACCAACAGGGACTAGTTTGAGGCTAAGTTCCTTCTTTGGTTTATAGGGGCGCAGTTGTAGAATAAATGAATCAGTTATTTGCTACTAGCTGTGGGTAGTTTTTTTTTTATCAGCGTTTATTGTCAATTATACAATCTACATCCTAAAAGTATTGAGTAAATTTGATTAATGGTTCTGGACTTGAAAATGAGATGCCCATTGGCATTCCCACTTATTGTATACTAATAATTATTGGTGCTGCAGAAGGTCAGCAGGCCACGTTTTCTTCAATCGTTGGTTCGCTGGTCCATCCCGGTACAGGTTTTCAATCTGGTCACTACCGTGACCTGTTATTCTAAGTTTGTAGTTGGTGGTGATTGTCTTAATTTCTTCAGTGATGTAGGGTAATAATAATAATATTCTTTATTCTCAGAATTTTTGATACCAATCTTACAATAGAGGTAGCAATGAAATGAGAACAGGTCAACATACCCAATTGGGAACTTCTGCGAAGATGCCAGCGCCCTAACGGATAAATTTGGAACCTGTCCAAGCTAGTAGTTTTATGTAAACAAACCTTAGAAATGTGGTGGAGAACGAGTATTTGTTAAGCAGAGCTTGAATATTTGAAGAAATTATTATAATTTTGTGTAAGATTTCTTGAGAAGGAACTTTTCGTTTGGATCACGATATAAAATCGTACTTTAAATCGTTCCTGGAGGAAAATTTCTGTGTATGTTGCTTGGTGGATCAAAATGAACCAATATCTAAGTTAACTTGAATTTCTAGAAAAATAGGCACCTCAATAAGTAATTTAAGGACTCTTATTTATGTGAAGAAGTGCAGAATGCAGGCAATATTATGTGGTAAATCTAGAATCAGTCCAAATGATATGACTTGATCTTTGTTTACAAATGAGTGAATCGATAAAATGAAAACAGATTTTCTGCTTCAGTTCTTCTACATCGTATTTATAAAGGAAACAGATAAGATTGATTTCATTTTTATCTTACAGCAGCTCAAGATACACATACAAAATGAAAAATGTTCTGCTTGTTCAACCTACCTATACAGGGTCTTTCACGAGGAACCTCACCCATATTTATACGGGAAACTACTGAACGTATTTTCATAAAATTCAGCACTTATAAGTATTTCACGATGCTGATGAAATCTAAAATATTTTCAAGGCATGAACACCTCCGGTTTTTCCGGAAATGACGTCAACTTCCGTTTTTCGAATTAGAACACCATTTTTTTATTACAGAAAAAGATTCCTTAGAAAATTTCAATTTATTTTGATGTAACATTTTTCAGTTTTGGTTGGAAAATTCTCTCTGAGCGGGAAAATTCGAAAAAAAAATCGAAAATAGAGCTCCGCTGAAACAAGAATAACTTCGAGGTTTTTGGATGGAAAATTTTCATTTTTGGGATTTTTCAAGATGTAAGATTGATGTATCCACTTTAAAAATCGAAATCGCGATTCATGATACAGGGGGTGAAAAAATCGCTTTCATAGTTAGGGATGACAAAATCGTGAAAAATCAATTTTTTCAAATTAGAACCCCATTTTTTTATGGCAGATATTGAATCTACGTTAAAAAATAATGTGAGTGTATGCATCACACCCTTGCCCTAAAGTGGATATTTTCTGAGTTATTCACAAAAAACTGTTTTTCGTCTTGAATTTTCAGCTATTTCTTTTCCCTTCACGCCAAAAAGATGACATTTTCAGGAACTGTTACTTAAACCATGTTTTAGATTTTACTACCCTAATATGCAAGAGAAAAAAGTTACAGGTTGTTCCTAAATAGATGGCGAATTTGGATTCGAATTTGTATCGGAAACCTCTTTATTTCAACTAATCGGCCATCGGTTTTCTCTCCAGTGATAAATAAATAATTCCTTATGAACCATATGCAAAAACTTACCATGTTTTACATTATTTTTTTTAATGATAGATATCATTAATTACATCTGCCAAATTCCTCTTTATTCAGTAGCATTTTGTGTTTACTATTAATTTGGTGATAATTCGTATTAAGTTATAAAATCGATCACTATGCCTAATTTTACCAATGAAGATTATTTAAATCTCATTCTACTTCATGGAGAATGTAATAAAGTAGTAGATAGAACGATTCGACTGTTCATTGAGAGGTTTCCTGACCGACCCAGACCAACGAGAGATACCATTAACAGAACCATGAGAAACTTGAGAAATGTCGGATCTTTCGTTAAGAAAACTACACACAGAGAAAAAAGTGTAGTAGAAGATGAGAACAACGAAATTACAGTTCTTGCATATTTTCGTGTGAATCCTCAAAATTCTCTCAAAGATACCGAGATTGATCTGCGATTATCTCAATCGAGTGTTTGGAGAATATTGGAAAAACATAAAATGCACCCATATAAATTCAATAGGGTACAGCATTTGAAGGAAACTGATTTCGTCAGGAGAACAGAGTTTTGCGAAGCTATGATGATTCGATTTCAAGAGAATGAAAACTTTTTGGACTGTATAATTTGGACAGATGAATCTAAATTCACAAAGAATGGTTCTTTCAATAGGCATAACAGTCATTATTGGGATGAAGAGAACAACCACCACTTCAGACAATGGAACTTTCAAGACACTTGGAGTTTCAATGTTTTTTGCGCCATCAAAAATAATGCAATTCTCGATGTTCACATTTATGATGGGACTTTAACTGGTAAGATAGAACACTACACATGTTTGCATTATTTAAAGAATGTTCTCCCTTAGGAGATAGATATTCTGACATATTGACTCAAATAATTGAGCCGCTAGTACAGAACCATAATGACTTATGGTATCAACAAGATGGCGCGCCTCCACACAATTCACTCAATGTGTCAAATATCCTCTACAGGCTATTTGAAGATCGATGGTTGGCGAACAATGGTCCACATCTTTGGCCACCACGTTCTCCCGATTTAACTCCTTTAGACTATTATGTTTGGGGTAGGATAAAGAATATTGTCTACTCAACTCCCCTGACTGATAAAGAGGACTGCATAGAACGAGTCAGAAATGCGTTCAGGTTTGTTTAGATTTTTAGATTCATAGTTTTGAAACTCAATTTGGTTTTTAAACACTTTTGCAGATCTCTTCCTCCCGATGAAATAAGAAGAGCAACGCACGAAGCATTCCTGAGACGTATAAATAAATGTCTAGAAATTTACGGTCAAAACTTTGAGCATCTTCTCTAGTTATAACTGCGAGAGTTTGCCATGGTTCTCTTAATAGTAACTTGAAGTCGGTTTCAAGAAGGGGTGAAAAATCTACAGCATGGTTCAAATAACAGTTCCTGAAAATTTCATCTTTTTGGCGTGAAGGGAAAAGAAATAGCTGAAAATTCAAGACGAAAAACAGTTTTTTGTGAATAACTCAGAAAATATCCATTTTAGGGCAAGGGTGTGATGCATACACTCACATTATTTTTTAACGTAGATTCAATATCTGCCATAAAAAAATGGGGTTCTAATTCGAAAAAATTGATTTTTCACGATTTTGTCATCCCTAACTTTGAAAGCGATTTTTTCACCCCCTGTATCATGAATCGCGATTTCGATTCTTAAAGTTGATACATCAATCTTACATCTTGAAAAATCCCAAAAATGAAAATTTTCCATCCAAAAACCTCGAAGTTATTCTTGAAATTTTCTAGGGAATCTATTTCTGCAATAAAAAAATTTCAAAAAGCACTGCCGTGGAGGCAGCAACTTTTGCGCGCATGTTCAATGTAGATGACCGCTTCAGCAACGAATTTGAACGTGCGCGCAAAAGCTGCGGCCTTCACGGCAGTGCTTTTTGAAATTTTTTTCTGATAAATTACTGGATTTCAATTCGATCTGATCTGTATTTTTGGAAATATTGGAAAAATATAATTTTGATTGGTTATATCTACAGAATCATTGGGTGGATTTTGCCCATTCACGAATTCGACCTTCGTAATTAAGCCCCAAACCTACTCTACAAATATCGAGTTTCTAAGTCGTTTCTTCCGGAAGTTATTGTGTTTACGGTCAGCCTAACGGCCGACTGCGTAAACACAATAACTTCCGAAAGAAACAACTTAGAAACTCGATATTTGTAGAGAAGGTTTGGACCTTAATTACGAAGGCCGAATTCGTGAATGGGTAAAATCCACCCAATGATTCCGTAGATATACCCAATCAAAATTTTATTTTTCCAATATTTCCAAAAATACAGATCAGATCGAATTGAAATCCAGTACTTCATCGAAAATAACAGTTCGAAGTTTCATACAGAATTCAATGAGGATGATATGATGAGAAAATCATAGAAATTTTTTTTTTCAAATTGTTCTAATAACACGATTATAGCGAAATTTTGCATAAAGTTGTCTTTTAGCATCTTGAAACTAGCTGTGAAGTTTAATCAGGACTGAATCAGTATTTCTCGAGTTATACCGAAAAAATCAACGATATCGAGAAGAAAACCTCGAAATTTGACATATTTTTTCCCGATATCTCCAAAACTTATGATCGTATCGAACTGAAATTTAGTACACTGCTGTGAAATTAGAAGGTCAAAGTGTGAGTATAATTTTTTTTGGATATGATTAACGGTTTCCGAGAAAAAAATTTTTTTGTACAAAAATTTTGAAAAAAATTTTTTTTAAATTTACTGACAATATGATCTTGACAAAATCTGGCTCAAAGTTGCGCGTCGTTATACTCCACCAAACTGCCAAGTTTTAATCCAATCGCTCTGGTAGTTTCTGAAATGAAAAATAAATGACTTCAAAACTTCAAGTGCCTATAACTCCGAAACTATTCGACCGATTTGGCCCATTAACGAACTTAACCGCGGCATTCTGATGCGCAACCTATCCTGAAAGTTTCAAGTAGCTAGCTTGCTTCTGTCGACAGTTATCGTGTCTACGGACGGCCGGCCGGACAGAATCAATTTTGACACCGGATTCGTCATCAGTGAGTCCAACCTAGTCGATTGAGACCATTTTCGGCTCAATCATCCAAAATTACAGACATTTGGACAAAACGATAGCACGCTGTTCCCCTAGAACATGCGCGCAAAAAAATGGTGTTCTAATTTGAAAACCGGAAGTTGACGTCATTTCCGGAAAAACCGGAGGTGCTCATGCCTTGAAAATATTTTAGATTTCATCAGCATCGTGAAATACTTATAAGTGCTAAATTTCATGAAAATACGTTCAGTAGTTTCCCGTATAAATATGGGTGAGGTTCCTCGTGAAAGACCCTGTATATAGAAATGAAAAGTATTAATGTATTTATACGAATAACTTCAGCTATTATCAACTCTAACAGTATATCTAGTTTTTGTCAGGTTTTCAATCAGATCACTCTTTAAGAATATGATTTTGTGTAGTATGTGAATTAGGTAGCTACAGAAGTGGTAGGTAGTTTCTCTGCAGCATTTGTCTTCAAAATTCTCTCATTTTCTTTTACACCTGAAAACATCATGTCATGAAGTTGTTTCGAATACATGAATACATTGTAGGTAATTTACCTTTATGAAAATAAACATCTTTAGAGAAATACAGTGAACATACTTTCATGTATTTCGTGACCTCTTTTCCAATCTTCAATTTCTAAAGCTAGGCCTTTCTTCTATCATTGAGTTCCCTGCCAAATGCTGTTTCCAAATTAACTTTACTTTCATTTAGCTCTGGAAAAAATTAAAACTAGAAGCACTAGATGATCCTTTCTTCTTTGACCATGAATAACATTGAGTTGAGGCACACAACAATAGTCATTTCGGGAGTATGTCATTTCGAATTAATACAATCGAAAATATTAATCGGAAAGAAAGGAATCGATTGATGAATATTACAAACACTTTCGGTATACCAAAATTTCAACTCGGAGAACAACACAAAAGCTCGAAAATGAACTCCAAAAGTAAGCAAATTACGTTAGAATAACAGGCACGTCGAAAAACTACTAGCTTGGAAGTGTTCGAATTTCTTTCGCCAGAGGGCGTATCGCTTAGCAGTAGTTGCGAATAGAAATAAAAGATCCCTCCAAACAAACAAATACCTATTGCAATCCACTGAAATAATCAAAAGACTCAGTTTCATGGTATGGTTCACAATTTATCATGTGATTCAGCAACAATTCAGCACATTTTGTGATTAGTAATTTTTTGCAATCTTTTGGGTGATACATTGAAAAATCTTATTATAGTGTAGTCCACATTTCTTTCTGTCAGTGTCAAGCGATGATGGGGGTAGAAATATGGACAAATTCTTCTGGTGTTATTTTTATGAGAATCAAAATATTGAGGGTTTTTATGTAGGAACACAATGGACTTGTATATGTAAAGGCCTACTACCGTTAAGAAACCATTACTCTTGAAAACTCCTCTACATGACTCTCGATAACCCATTTTAAAGATTGTTCTGATTGCCTGTTTTTGGAGTCTTGCTGTACAAGAACTTCCTCCCCATATAGTAATACCATAACCCAACACTGACTGGAAATTAGAGAAATAAATAGTCTTTAGTATATCCACATCGACTTCTTAAAACAAGTAGGGTATAGTTAACTGTCATTAGTTTTTTATTCAATTGTTCAATGTGTTCTTGCCACCTCAAACTTTGATCAAAGTAAACGCCCAAAAATTTAGTGGATTGTGAAGTTTGCAAGGTTACATCATCAACAACAATAGACTGGGGACTCAATCGTTCTGCACCAAAAATAATGCACTCGGTCTTATTCTTGTTCATTGAGAGTCCATTTTCGTCACACCACACTATGAAGGTATTACTCGCCTGTTCCGCACTAATCACCATTTGAGCAAGGTTAGAGCTCTTTAAAAGTATATTTGTATCATCTGCATACATGTACAGAAGTTGATGTTCATTTATTGAAGAAGGTGATAGATCATTCATATAAATAATGAACAGAAGTGGGCCAAGGATGCTACCCTGTGGTACTCCTCTTCTTATAACTTCGTCATCGGATCTGTAGCTTTGACCATTCTGTTTAACAACCACATGTTGCCTGCGTTCATCTAGATAGCTTTCGAATAGTTTTAGCTGGTTTACCCTTATACCATAACTTTCTGATTTACCCAGTAATCTTGCATGGTTCACACTATCAAATGCCTTCGATAAGTCTAAAGACATTCCAAATGGTACTTGGCCATCCTCAAGGAAGTTAACCACCTTTCTGATGAACTCAAACATCGCGGTTTCGGTACTTTTATTACGAACAAATCCATGATGAGAGGAGTGGAGCAAGTCAAACTTGTGGAAGAATTTCAATTTCAAGGTATTTGAAGGTCGTCATGTATGCTTACGTACCAAGGAGCGTTTACTATTGAGCGTAATGTCTTTGACTGGAATCTTTGGATAATGTTAGTCCTTGATGATTTTGCACATCCCCAAAGTATGTCCAGATGGGTTTTAGCATTACTTTGTACTGTAAAACCTTATTTTTGGTAGATAGTTTGGACTTTCTTCCTATTAGCCAATACATTAGTTTCCACTTTATGTCCAGTTGCTTTCTCTTCGCCTGTATATGTGTCTCACAGGTGAGTCGACGGTCCAAGTGCAGACCTAGATATTTTACTGAGTTTTTTACCGGTAGGGAAACTTCATCGATAATGACTGGGGGGCAGTTGCTGTGGCAGGTTGTAAATGTCACTTGAACTGATTTGGAGTGATGGATTTTGATTCTTTATTTTTTTATACCAGGTGTTTAATCGGTTCAGGAGGTCTTGGATGTTAGCTGAGGAAATTACTGGGTTACCATCTACGGAGAGGATAGCGACGTCGTCCGCAAAAGCGGCCATCGTTGTGGTATCACTTACAGGTAGATCTTTGGTGTAGAGAAGGAAAAGCAATGGACCCAGTACACTTCCTTGTGGCACCCCAGATCTTATAGGGTAATGGTCTGATGTGGCATCGTTGAATTTCACAGAGAAGTATCTTTCAGCCAAGTAGGACTTCAATAAAAGGTAGTAGTTGTGATGAAGGTTATTTTTTTATTTTATAGTTCAATCCAGTGTGCTATACCTTGTCGAAAGCCTGTGATATGTCAAGGAATACTCCACTGCAATATTTCTTCTCTTCGAGGGTTTTAGCAATGGTTTTTACTATTCTGTGGACCCGGTGAGTTGTCGACATATTCTCCCTGAAACCGAATTGGTAGATGGGTAGAATATTTGTCATGTCATGTTCTTCATATATTCTTTTGAGCAAGAGTCTTTCGAGTATTTTACCGGGTACAGGTAATAAGCTGATCGGTCTGTAAGACGTTGTCTCTTGGGGGGGGTTGCCGTTTTTATGGATCATTATGATATTGGCGTATTTCCATGTGACAGGAAAATAGCACAAGTGTAGGGTGCGATTTAAGATAGTTGAGAGGAATGCAATAGAGCACTAGCAGGTGACGTCACAACATGGCCGCTGGGGGACAAACCCTAGATAGAGGAAAGAGAAGATACCGCATTCCCCTTCATCCTTCACTCAATGTTTGAAGCCAACATCTCTTGTGTTTGTTGTCAAATATTTGTTTACATTTCTCCAAAGCGATCATTGGCGTACGCATCATAAGGTAGAAAGGGATTGGAATAGTTAACGAATTGATAATATAATTGTATAAAGAGATTTATACGGTGATGATATTGAGCAGTTCTTTGGTGGTATTCAACCCAGAAACTGGCTTTTCTCACGCAAATAACAAAAAATGCTTCAAGTAAGCTTCAGAATCTGATTTAGGTTAATATTTCAGACAAAACTAAGAGTCTAATGAGTTTCTCTCCTGAAACCAAAATATTTTCATTGCTATTAATAAAATTCAGGAATTGGATCGAATAAGCAACTATATTCAGATTGCTGGATAACGTCTTATACCAATGCATCCAAATAATTGAATGGTTTCTAGATAAATTTCATAGTCGTATATTGTTTATTTTTGAAAAGAGATAATTGTATGGTTACTTGTATTAATATAGTTATAATGAATACGGAAAATCCTCTGAGCTGATATCCAAGTAATAAAGCATACCTTTAAATATTGAACTCCTCGCTTGGACAATACAATATTTAATAAAAACCCAGTGTCCAATTCACCGAGGAAGACATTATGCTAACTACTTCCTTTCAGTCTACAGATTCGGAAGAGATTCATAATATTATTGAAAAATTATAAGGAAACTCCTCTCCTGGTGAAGATCAAGCCACAAGAATAGTCCATTATATTGGTGCTATGAGAAGATTTGCTTTATTTTTGAACAAAAGATCCAAGGACCTATTGAATAATTCATTAATAGCGCCAAATCTTACGTATATCATACCTTGTTGGGAAAACTTCCTAAACGACCTATTGATCCAAAATAATATGCTGATTAAGGATCATAAATAAATCTTTGAATAAATAAATATTGGTATCATTTTGTATTGGATCAAATTGTATTTCAGGAGCAGGTTCTTAAATAATGTTAACAATTTTCTCTCATGTATACAGTCATAGTAGATATAATTGTTTATTGGAAACGTATAGTACATATCAATATAACAAATAGAATGCAAAAAAATCATACATAAGAGATGGTTTAAGAATAAATAGTTATATTATTGATGTCCGAATAATATCTGCATCCAAAATATTGACGACGTACGCCAATGGCGAGGAAAGCAAAATACTAACCTATGCACGGAACGATTATTTTCCTTTTCAGCATATTTACCACACACTACACACTTTTCTGGCATCCTTAATACTATATACACAGAACATCAAAATATAAGAAGTGCAACCTGCCTTGTAAACTATGCGCAACAATTGTGACATTTCTCCTGTCATAAAATAAGTGGGAATATTCCATTATGGTTCTAGGGGGTGACCGCCAGTTGAAGTATATGTCATTTTTCTCTAAAATTACATTCGTGCTCTGTGGTTCAGTTAATATTTCTGATTATTCTGTGTTCTAAATTTAAATTGAATGGAAAGGAATTTTTGTCTTCAATTAGAAGAAAGCTTTATAAATAATAGTTTATTTAATACAATAATTTTTGCAATTACATGTGTGTGACAAACTGAATTGTAGGATAAACAAGTATCCGATATTTGTCTTTTACCTAACGAAATATGAATACTTATAACATCGGTTGCGGTTTTTTGGACCAAACAAATACAATTAGCTCCTAGAGAAACCAAATAAATCCATAATAAGGGTTGAAGAAATATTTCTAAGAAGGTTAGCACTGATTCACAACAATCCTAATGTTGTCACAAAGATTAACATATTCACTTCACTAATTTACAATGACACTGATTCATCAAGGGAGGGGAGCGGCACCCAAAAGTAAAAAAAAACTGTCAAAATCATGTAGAAATCTTCAGTCCAAGTCCTTCCTGGCAATACCACTTTCCTAGAAAATCAATCAACAATTAGACGATGAATATTGAAATAAATATTAACTATAAATACTCCGAATTAATCTTTCAAAGATAAGACTCCCAATAAGATAGTTCCCTGAATGAAGTTCATTAAGTAGTACTCCGCTATGCTAGTAGAATATTCACACGAATTGAATTTATGAACTGTGAGAATGAATAAGTGATATAATCCCAAAAATATATTCAGAGATCAGTTAATACGATCACAGTTATAAAGGAGTATGATTAGGTGTAGAACATTTTTAGGGTAAAACTTTCGCACCCTGCCAGTAATAATTATTCTTAGAATATGGGAAATATGTTATGTTTCTGATGGTTCAACTGAATAGATTTTTAGGCTGGAAATCCCCCCACACAAAGTATGCAACAACCACTATCTGTTGGCGTTGTCATATGGGAGCAACTTTGTTACATGGAAATAATTATTGTCCTTTTTCCTATTTCCAATGTCTATCTCATAGATAGTATCTGAAATTTTCTTCACTATTGGAAAAGGTCCTATTCTTATTTCCTCAAGTTTTTTTCTATTCAATTTAGATTTATTTTCAACATAAACATAATCTCCAATTTTGAAATCATAATCTTTCCTGTTGTTGTCGACTAATTTTTTATTGTATTCATGATAACGTAAAGAATTTTTAAATGCTATTTCCTTATCTCTTGGTAAATTACTCTTTTCTATAAGTTCTTCTGGAGCAATGGGATCCGTTTTTCCATAAAGTAAATATTCTGGGCTATATCCAGTTACAGAATGGTCTGTCCTATTGTATTCTTCAATACATTCATCTGCTATTTTCGTCCAAGCTCTAGTTTTCTTCTCATTTTGTTTGCACCTTATTCTGTTCACTAATGTCTGATTCAGCCGTTCATTTAAACCATTTGAAAAAGGACAGTCTACTGTTGTAAAAATCAATTGTATATTCAAATTTTTCATGTGCTGTCTGAATTTTTCCGAATTTATTCCTGGATATTGATCTGTTAATAATGTTTTTATTGGTCGTTTATCTTGAATTTTATTAATTAATTTGATGAAGTCTTCGGTTGTTTGGTGTTTGGAAGTACTCGCAAATGCATATCGAGTAAAATGGTCGACTAAGAGATGAAGGTATCTTTTTGAAGAGCGATTTCCAGCAAAGCCTCCAATTGTGTCTAGTGACATTATCTCAAAGGGTTCTTTTGCTGGACCCAGCTGTGAAAGAAGTCCATACTTTTGACCTACTCTGGTTTTATTTTTACAACAGATATCACATGATCCACAAACTTCTCTCGTCAGCGAATCCATATTTTTAATGTAATAAAACTTTTTAATTTTCATATTTATCTTACTAGCACAAATGTGGCCATAATGATTGTGCAATTTTCTGATTAACTCTTTTCCAAAATCATTTGATAAAATAATTTTTTTGCTATTTTTATGCAATTTGTAAAATATTTCTTTCTGTACAATAGTTCTTTTCATGTTATTTATCATCAAGAGATTATTCTGCTGATCGTTTTTTATTTCATTTAATGCCACCAAATTAACTGTTCTTAAACATTCGTCCATATTCTCCGTTTCCTCCAGAACTGGGTTTCTAGAAAGACAATCTGCTCTCACATTTTGTTTTCCTGGTTCATATTTAATCTCAAAATCGAATTGTGATAAATAATTCATCATGTCACCCAACTCTTCATCTGGTCTTGTGCGAAATTCTTTTCCTTCTAATGGTTTATGGTCAGTAATAACAACGAATTTTTTTCCCATTAGCCAATATTTCCAAAATTTTATTGCCTCCTTAATTGCCAGACATTCTAGGAATATTGCTTTCTTATTCTTCTGATATTTATTCAGTTTTTTAGAAAAATAGGCTACGGGTTTCATTTCACCATTAATCTGTTTTTGTTTAAGAACAGCTCCTACTCCTTGAATACTGGCATCAGTATATATAGTAGTATGAGCATTTAGGTCGAAAATTGCAAGAACTGGTTCAGAACAAAGGATGTCCTTAACCTTAATGAAAGCTTCCTGACAATCCAATGACCAGTTGAATTTTACATCTTTCCTCAGTAAATTATGCAAGGGTTCTAATAATCTAGCGGAATCTTTAATATATTTGTGATAAAAATTAACTTTACCCAAGAATTGCCTTATCTTCTTCCGATTATCTGGTGGAGAAAAATTCCTAATGGAAATCAAATTGTCATTTATGGGTCGTACTGTATTATTTCCAACAATATGTCCTAAATATTTGACTTCTTCTTTGGCAAAATTGCATTTGATAAATTTAAGTCTGAATCCTTCCTTACATATTGCTTTCAAGAGCTCCTCTAAATGTTCTATATGTTGTTCAAATGTTGAAGAAAATATGAGAATATCATCTATATAATTTTGGCAGAATGAATTCAATTTATTTTTCCTGATAATATTATTCAAAATACGTTGAAATATCGCAGGGGATGTTTTAAGTCCAAAAGGTAGACATTTCCATTGCCAGTGACCATTTTGCGTCACAAAAGCAGTCTTATATCTATCTTTGATACGAACAGGAATCGACCAAAAGGCAGAATTCACATCTAATGTAGTAAAAAACTTTGCATTACGGGTTTTCGCTAAGATTTCATCAATCAATGGGAAAGGCTGTGGTTCGGGAACAATCAATTTATTAAGTTCACGGAAATCGACACACAATCTTGTCTTAGATCCCTCATCTCTTTTATATGCCAACGTGACTGGTGCTGCAAAAGGTGAGGAAGATTCTTCAATCAGATTCGCTTTCAACAGTTTTCCTATTTGAAATTCTATTTCTTTTTGATCCTCCATTGAACATCTGTATGGCTTTTTGGCTACAAATTTGTGTTCTAAAAGTTTTATATGTGCTTCATTATTCTGCACCAAACCAATATCAAATTTGTGTTTTGCAAAAATATTATCATATTTATTTATCAACATTTCAATTTTACTTCTCTGATTTGTTGTCAAATGTTCTAATTTCGCTTCGAAAAGTTCTGTTGGTATCCCTTCATTAAAGTTGATGTTGTAATCATTGTTACCATTATTATTATTGAAAGATTCGATCTTTTTCTCTTCATTCATATCTAATCTTTGATAAATATTCAAATCAAAATCTTGTTTCAATTGAAAATTGAAACTAATCCGAGTAGAATATCATACTCGAAATTTTTATCTTTAATTACAAAAAACTCAACTTCTTTTTCAATGTCATTGATTCTCATTTTTGTACTTATTTTTCCTGAAAAATTTGCCCTGCCATTGACTGTTTTGAATGTGTTCCTATCCTCTTGAATGTGTAGACATAACTCATCTGCCACTTTCGAATTCAGAAGAGTGACATTTGAGCCAGAATCATAAATTCCACATAATTCATTATCATTTACGAACACTTTCAATTTGATCAATGGCAGCAAAACTAGTTTTTTTGATCGGAAATGGTCTCATTTAATTCATCCTGTACCCCAACATTGTTCACCATTCTTATGTTACCGGATACGTTCTCTTGTTTAAAATTATTAAATCTCCTATTCTTTAGGCGACATAGAGCTTCTGGATGAAATCTCCCTGGGAAACCATTTTTATCACAAATTGAACATGGTTCCTTCTTATCCACTTTTCTATTTGTTAGTGAAGGAAGTTGTTCGGCCGATTTGTTCATTTTGTCATTTTTGGTATTTCGAGCGTTTTCATATTTTGTTGAACCTTCTAACTTTCGTAACTCACCTAATAATTTCTCAAAAGTTGTTACATTTGATCGATCGATTCTATCTTGTAAAAATTTTGGCAAACTTGTCACAATTAAATCAATTAATATGTCAGTTGGAAAATTATTTCGGAGATTCAACAACAAATTTTCTTTCCTGAAAGCATAGTCAACTAAACTTCCTCCTATATACCTAAATGAATATGCCTCTCTATGCTTATGCCAACTTGTTTCAGAAAAACTATCTAAGAAGTTATTTTTCCATATTTGAAAATCATTTTCCAAACCTAATATAATTAATTTAGAATCGAACCATTCTTTCGCTATTCCATCCAAAAACAAGCGTAAAACCAGAATTTTGTCTATATCTTCTTCCACTCCACAACGCATGCATTCCGACTCAAATTTCTTCAACCATAAAGTCACAGAAACATTCTTTCCATCAAAATTATTCAGCACAAAATTGTCCTTTATCTTCTTGAAATCTTTTTTATTCTCCTTGGTCTTGCCTGACAGTTCTGTTGTATTTCGTGATTCTGCTAGTTCTCCTCCAAATTTTGTTCTCACGTATGCAGGTGAATAAGTCATTTGTAAATACTCATCCCTAAACATCACATCTTCTTCGGCATCAAAATATATTTCTTTTAATTCCGGAGTCAATGAAATAACACATGTACGAAATGAACCTCTTGTTTTCATTGATTTTAAGATATTTTTCACCTTCGGTAGAGCAAAAAGTTCATAATGGTCATGTGGATTCTGTTTGTCTTCTGGTATTTCATAATATGTTTCTGTTCCCGTAGTCTGTATCCATTTAAACTTGAATATATTCTTCTTCGCATCAGTATTTGATGTTTCAAATGTTATGCAAATTTTCATGGATGTGGTCATTATAGCTCGAAATCTCAGTGCAGTCCTTAGAATATCAACCAGATAGCTTACGTTTTTGATTTATAAGAATGTAAATCAATTCAACTTCTCAGTTCAAGAAATAGATGATTTGATGTCTTCAATCTGGAAGATTTATTTTCTTTAGTTGGAAATATAACAAATAAACTCTGATAACTCTTAAGAATAACTCACTAACCTGGAAGAAATCAAAAACAATGCTATTCCTTTAGGTTTTCAATGAACAATCTTTGAAATATGAATTGACATAAATTAATAATTGACAAATCAAGGCATTCTCTAAATTGAAATTAAATAAAACATAGAAAGGAAAATAGAAAGTTGTCTTTTGAAGAAAATGACACTGATCATTTTTACATATATATATATACATGCACCTAATAACATATCAAATTAGGTCTATGCATATATACAATGTCCAAATTAATTACCTGACATTATGCCACAGCCTTTGTATTAAGATGGACTTTCATACTGTTTTTACTAGAATCTAAGATTGAAAAATTATGAATACATATGCCTAAATGATGGATTATTTGTACTGCATAGGTAATGATTGTCGAAGTAATTACCATTTTTTTTTATCTTATCATGGTTAAAAATTAGTGCTTGAGCTCATACATAAATGATTCAACATTATCTGAATCCTGAAAATAAATATGGTTACACATATTACACCTGAAAAGATATTAACTTCATATTACACGGGCATTATTCTAATTTCAATTTTGAATATCAATAATTCAATAACAAACTGCCACAAAACACGCCAAAATGAAATTGGCATATCATTTGACATAATGTCATGTCATTCTTCCATTTCGATATATCCACGACATACGTTTCTGACAGATAAAAATAAGTGGAAACGTATGTCCTTGTTTCTACTTTTCCTACCGTCGCTTCACCCCCCTGACTATATAATTGTATTACACTTGAAAATATTCAGCTACTTCGGTCTAAATATCACAAATAACTGAATAAACAATTTTGACGTTTTGGAGAAATGTAAATATAAACAAAGAGATGTTTGCCACGTTTTTCTGTGTTGTTTACTTCATCTTCTCTTTCCTCTATCTACGGGACAAACAAAGAGTTTGTTAATGTTATTGTAAACTGAAATTTGTTATGGTGCTGCAGATTATTGTTCATTCTATAAGTTTGGGTTGTTTTCCTGTTAAATTTAAGTTTTTGGCAAACTTTGGAGGCTTGATATTAACATTATCCAGGAAAATAGATGAGTCCATATCTTCAAGTACTGAACAACAATTTGTAGTTGAGAGTTCTATATTTGAATAATAACATGAGATAAATAAGTATTTATTTTCACAATGGTTGTAATACAATGAAAGGAACTCTAGTCAATATTTTCATTCAATAAAGTATGTTTGAGGCTTAACTGATTGTTTGACACTTTGCCGATATTAATCTTTTGGCATCTTCTCTTCTTCTTCTTCTTTATCAGCCACATCTTGTCCACTCCTGAACGTAGGCCTCCTTCAAATTTCTCCATGCTGTCCTATCTTGTGCTGTTTGAAACCACCCTATACCTGCTTGCTTTTTGATGTCATCGAGCCATCTTTTCTGTGGTCTTCCTGCGCTTCGCCTCGATCCTCTTGGTCGCCAGTGCACTAGTCTATAAGTACAATGTGTTCCATCTTTCCGCGCCACATGTCCTACCCACTGCCATTTCAGCTCCGCGATCCGCTCTATCACATCCATCACCCTAGTTTTCTGTCGGATATCCTCGTTCCTCTTCCTGTCTCTGAGACTAATCCCGAGCATAACTCGTTCCATTGCTCTTTGCATCACTCTTATTTGATTCGCTGTCTTTTTGGTCATTGCCATCGTCTCCAAACCGTAGGTTGCTACTGGGAGTATACAGGTGTCAAAGGCTCTTCGTTTGAGGTTAATGGGGATGCTTTTATTTTTGAATATATAATTCATTTTCCCAAACCCTGCCCAGGCCAATCTGATTCTCCTTTTTATTTCTGCCGTCTGGTTTTCTTTACCTATTTTAATCGCATGCCCCAAGTATACATATTCCTTCACGTTTTCCAGTTTCGTGCCATCTACATGTATCGTTTCTTCGGTGTTACTTATTATTTTAGTTTTGGCGATGTTCATCTTCAAACCGATCCTCTTCGAAGCTTCGTTTAGTTGTTTTATCATTTCGCTCAGTTCTTGCATACTACTGCTTATAATGACGATATCGTCGGCAAATCGGAGATGACTCAAATATAATCCGTCGATATTTACTCCTTTTGTTTCCCACTGTAAGGTTTTGAAAACGTTCTCTAGTGCTAGAGTAAAAAGCTTGGGGGAGATTATATCGCCCTGCCGTACACCCCGTTTTACTTCGATCCTATCGGTTTTCAGATCTTCGTTAATTTTGACGTGAAAAGTTGCGTTCTTATATATGGCCTTTATGAGATTTGTGTACCTTGAATCTATTCTAGCATCATCCATAGCTTGTAAGAAGGCCCAGGGTTCAACAGAATCGAACGCTTTGTGAAAATCTACAAATGCCAAATGAAGGGGTATGTTATATTCCGTTGTCTTTTCTATTAATATTCTTATGGCTTGTAGGTGGTCAGTAGTGCTGAAACCTTTGCGGAAACCTGCTTGTTCTGCTGGCTGGTATGCATCCATTTTATTGGTTAGTCTATTGGTTATTATTCTGGTGAGGAGTTTGTACATGTGGGATAATAGGCTTATTGGCCGATAGTTTTCTATATTCCCATTATCCCCTTTTTTGAAAAGCAGGACCATTTCTGCATTTTTCCATGTATCTGGGATGTTGCCTTCAAGTAGACATTTATTTAACAAAATTTGTAAGGATCTCTCAATAACCACTCCTCCCATTTTCAGCATTTCGCATGTAACTCTGTCTTCTCCCGGACTCTTCCTATTTTTCATTTGCCTGAGGGCAGCCTTTATTTCCTGCTTAGATATTTCTGGTATATCTTCGGAGCCTACGTTGCATATAACTTTGTTCGTAGCTCTCGGGTCTGGTCTAGTAGATGTATAAAGGTGAGTGTAAAAACGCTTGATGTGTTCCGCGATCCCTGTCCTGTCCGAGATTATGGTACCCTGCTGATCCTTCATCTTGGTGATTTCGTGCTTGCCTGTGGAGAGTTGTGCCCTTAAAACTCTCATGTTTGAGTTATCCTCTATTGCATTTTCAATCATCTTGGTGTTATAGGATCGGATGTTTTTTCTCACTTCCTTGTGTATTTTCTTATTTAGTTCCTGATAGCCTAATGTATCTCTGGAAGTTCTCTTTCTTTGTTCGATCAGCTGTAAGGTCTCTGGTTGTAATTTAGGGCTCTTCTTCTTTTGCGGTGTCATGCAAATCTTTCTTGTTGCAACGTGTATGTCGTTAGTGATCTTCCTGTTCAGTTCATTTATATCCATTCTACTCAGGGTTTCAGTTGGCTCCAATCTTCTCTCTAGTTCGTTTTGGTAATCTTCCCTTCTGAATTCAAGTTCTTCGGCCGTAGGAAATCTGTTGGTACGAATAAGTTTGCTTCTTTCAGTTTTTAAGTTGAATCTGAAGGATGCTCTTACCAGTCTGTGATCACTACCTGTGTCAAACTGGTTCAGAACTGATACGTCCGTGCATATATTCCTGGAATTTGAAAGTATATAATCAATCTCATTTTTTAGTTTTTCCATCAGGGCTTTTCCAAGTCCATTTTCTCTGTTCAGGTTTTTTGAAGAAGGTGTTCAGGCAGTACAGGTTTTCTTTACTTAAATGATTTACAAGCATATCTCCCCTGCCATTTCTCACTCCAAGACCAAATTTTCCAACCCCATCTGAATCGCTTGAGCACTTCTGTCCGACTTTAGCATTAAAGTCGCCACTTATTATTTTGTAGTGGGTTTTGTGTGAAGTCATCGCTTTTGATAAGTCCTCTAGGAAGGTTTCCATCTCTTGATCTTCAGTCTGGCTAGTGGGTGCGTATCCGTGAATTAATTGTATGCTATATCTGTTATTTAGCCTGAGAACAATGTATATTACTCTATCAGAGATGGAGTTCACCTCAGTCACCAGGTGCCTCAGTCTTTTGTTAACCAGAATTGCCACTCCTCCTTGGCCCTTAGGTTCGATGTGATTTCTCTGATATAGTATATGTCCAGATTTTAGGGTGGTAGTTTTCTCTCCTGGCAGTCGTGTTTCGCATATTCCCAAGACGTCCCACTTTATGTTTTCAAGTTCGTTTTCCAGTTTGAAGAGAGTTTCTTGATTGCTCATAGTTCTGATATTGTATTTATTATATTTGGCATCAACCTGCAGTATCCTACTATGATTGGTCTGTATTTTCACATACTTTTAAGGTCTAAGATCCTCCTAGAGAATACTGGAATTATATTAGGATTTATAGATTCAACGTGAGACTCCTGTCGGAAGGCATATTCTTATCAAGAAAATAATGCCACAAAAATGTTCACAGTTGTGTGTTTTACTTCTGTTACCATCTACCTTCTGTTTATGATTTCAGATGCCATGCTTAAGGTTACTATATAAATTTATAATTGTTATTGTATCTTGAATATCATTCCAATGCCAAGTTCGTTTAAAGGTTGTCCTGAAATGATATTTATCCATAAATATGTTAAGTAACTTTGATAGTTCATTACCTGTTAAAGATAATGCAGAAAATAAAAGAATTTTCCGCTTTAGAATCGGGGAAGTCATCCCCATGTCGAGATAAAAGCAAGCGTACTTCCTCTTTCCACCTTGGCAGGTTCGACCTGCTTCTATTTAGTTTTCAACGACAAAAATCTAAAAAAATGGGTGTGATTATCACTATTGGACCGATGACTACAGCTCACAGCTGCAAAAAATTTCATAGTTGAATTTAATCTGAAAAAGGAGACATAACAATGTATGTAACAAACAGGAGTGAGAATATTTAAACTGGAAAAACCTTTATTCAAATCACCCTTGCAAACTATTCTCTTACATGAAGGTATTCAAAAAGGTTCAATGATCAAAATTAACTGAAAAAAACAAAATGTTTTTCCACTCAGATAATACACCAAACGTTAACATTAGCTCTTATGGGAAATCTCTTTGTTTGTCCCCCCAGCAGCTGATTATGACGTCTCATCTTGCTGAACCATAGAGTGCTGCTAGTGCTCTATTCTGATCCTACTAATAACTGAAAGGCTTTTGGGTGTCCACCCCACAAATATCTTCCTATCCATAATTCATAAACATCAAAGTATAATTCAAATTTTATCATGATAATTGTTCAGGAATTTTGTAGTTACACCCCAAAGAACTTGAAATAACTCAAACCGAATTCCAACAGTGTGAGACCTATGGTTGGTCAGAAGTTGTGTTAGTTTCATTGAAATATGTCATAGTTTTTGCTTTCTTTAGAAGCAAATTATACTTATTTGTTTTAGAAAACTGTCACCTACATTATAGTCATATTTGATAAGGTGTGAGACAAATATTTGAAATGAGTATGTATTCGAGACATTCAGATAATTGTCTATTTTGTGTTTAAGCAGTTTCTTTTCAGGTATTGGATAATTTTTGATGGTTAGAATATGTTTCAGTGCTGCTAGTGCTCTATTGCTTTTCTAGGTAATTTTTTGAGAATCTGGGGAGTTATGAGGTCATACCCAGGTGCTTTTCTATTATTCAGTTTTCCGTTTTTACTTCGTGGATGCTTATATGTCTAATAGGTGGTGACGTTTGGCATGGTGTGTCTAGGAAATCTTCGATATTACTTTAGGAATTAAGAGTCACTTCTGGCGGTTTAAATACTTCGCAAATATGTTCAGCTTTTTCCTGGTTTGAGCGTGCCCATTGGTAGCTGTTGGTACGTATTGGCACAGACTAACCAGATAAACCACTCGCATCATTTACTTCGGAAATATATGTCAACGCAGATATGACCCTGAATCGAGCTAATCAGAATTTTAGCAGGCGTTTGGGGTGCCAATCAGATTGCAGGAATAGGATTACGTCACTTTCGCCGCTTTTGGACTCGCTTCAAGAGGTTATAAACATGTAAACAAACTGAAATGAATTTTTTGTCCTACTTATTTGATGAATAATTTCGTATCTGTTCTATTTTAGAATATAATCCAAACAGTTTTTACAACAAAATCAATTGTTTAGTCATCTCTGGGGTTCTATTTTATGATGAAAGTCCTCGTTATATGATCTTTCAACTGCACAAAAACAAGAATTTAAATCGAACATAGGTGGACATAATGTTTATTTTATATAATACAAAGGAATCGCAACTGAAGTGAAAGAATTACAACCCCCATTATTCAATTAAAACGATGGGATGTCTCGTAAAATTGTATATGATTGCACAACCACAAGGATTGGCATCGAACAAAGTTGGTCTATTCATAGTTTGATTTTATATTGAAATGAATCTCATTTGATGTGAAAGTTTCACAACCTATACATTTTCCATTTAATACAATAGTATGTTTCTGTTTGCTTGATGAATTGATTTCAAAGACCAAGTTTTCGCCAAAAAAGTACCTCTTTTAATGAATTACTGTTGTATATATTCTTTATTGATAAAATAGTGAAGCAATTATGGATTATACTCAACTTGATGAATCAAATCATGTAAAAACCAGTGTCTGAAACAGTTTGGCAGACTTCACGTAAACATGGTATACTTACTACTATATAGTTACTGCAAACTTAACGAATAACAAATTTATATGAGTAATAATTGTAAGTGTTATGGAAAAGATAAGACAATGTAGTTTTCAAAGGAAGTCTATTTCTTGTTTATAAATTCTTAAAGTTTCTTTATTTCTTACACATTAATTCGATTGTATTCACACATATTAGAAAAAGGTTTGCAATGAAATAGATCACACCCAAACTCCCGGAAGATTTTGGGGGTTTTCATAGAGATCTATAAGTGTCACTACAAAGGTTCTCTGATTAAGGTGAACTGGTTTTCCATAACATTTTTCCAAAATTTTTATTTACTCCAACCGAGTTCTTCTATAGGAGTTTAAGATGTGAAAAACACTCGCTTTGATATTGGAAATTTGCGTTTCAAATGGTTTCATCGAAAAATTTTAGTCTGATTTTAATCTTGCGATTCCTGGATCTCTACAAATCCGTTTTTACATTTCGATTTCAGTCCAAAGTCAAGTATTTAATTTGACAGCTTCTTTGAGGAAGAAGAAAGTGTGATTATGTCTGTTATATTCCTCAAGGTCGGAAAGACGCGATTCCCGAAAACGATGAAGTGATTTGTCTTGTTGGTATTGGAGAGACTGGAGGGATAGGTCTTTTGAATTTTTTCGTCGCTTTCCATAGGCTGTAGTTATTTGGGGGGTGGCTTCGAAGGTGGTTGTGAAACATTGTGTTTTGTGCTTCTCTAAGTGTTGTGGAGTAGGTGGGTAGTTGAAGTAGAGGACATACCCTAGGGCTGAAGTGAATATGAGCACCGGGACCGGCGCTAGGAAGTATGGAATTTTTAGAATTATTTCTCATCTTTTGCTCGGGTTCTCGCTTTCTCAGAAAGATCAATTCATTGTCTGATGATGGAATTCAATATCATGGAGGATAAAAGATATGCTTCAATATTGACGATGTATGAATGTGTATATTTCTTATGATTTCAGTTCTCAATAAATTTACTAATCGGGAAAATTGAAATTTTGTTCGATGCGGAAAATGTTTGGGGGTTTCATTGAATTGAATGATTTTTATATCACGTGTTCTAACGCGCTTGTTCTGTGGAACAGCGCGTTATTGTTTTGTCACAATGTCAGTAATTTTAGAATTTTGAGCCGAAAAGGCCGAAACGATTGGGTTGAACTCCCTGAAGAAGAATACGTGGTCAAATTCAATTCTGACCCTATGTGCTCTAACTCTCGAAGGAAGAGACTTGAAATTGACAGATTAGGCTTGGAGTCCAAAAGTTCGTTCATGGGTAAAATCGGTCGAATTGTTCCTCGATATCTCAAAATGTACTGTTTTGATCAGATTAAAACTTTGCAGATAATTCGAGAATACCAACGCGCAACTAAGTGCAAAATTTCGTGTGAATTCGGTCCTTGGAAATTTTTTTTTAAATGTTTATTCTAAAATTTTTCAAATTTTTGTAGAAAAACCTTGTTTTCCAACGAAATATGGCACCTTAGAGTCAGTATCCAACAACTATGTACAAGATTTCAATTCGATCCGATATTTACTTTCGGAGATATAACGAAAAAAATATTCCAAATGTCGATGGTCTTTGTAATTTCAACATTATTTCCGCAATATCTCAAGAAGTACTGATGCTAACAAATTGGAACTTCGTAATCAATAGAAAAATACCAACGCGCAACTGAGTGCTTTGATTTAGTAGTTAAAAAACACAAGACAATATTCTAAAATTTTCCACATTCTGTTGAAACATGTTTTTCTCGGGGATTATCGAACAGATTTCTATAAAATTTGGCGTCGTTTCTTTTGGAAGTTATTGTGTTTATGGTCGGCCTAACGGCCGACTGCGTAAACACAATAACTTCCGAAAGAAACAACTTAGAAACTCGATATTTGTATAGAAGGTTTGGACCTTAATTAAGAAGGCCGGATTCGTGAATGGGTAAAATCCGCCCAATGATTCCGTAGATATACCCTTTCAAAATTTTATTTTTCCAATATTTCCAAAAATACAGATTAGATCGAATTGAAATCCAGTAATTTATCAAAAAAAAATCTACAAAAGCACTGACGTGAAGGCAGCAGCTTCTGCGTGCATGTTAAAATTCGTTGCTGAAGCGGTCATCTACATTGAACAAGCGCGCAAAAGCTGCTGTCTTCACGGCGGTGCTGTTCTAGATTTTTTTCTTATGATTTTTGTAGTTTAGGACCGTGCAAAGTTTTCAAACTCAGACAGAAGATATGAGAACTCCTTTTTAAATTGAAGTTGAATGTTTGAGTGAATCCTTCTGAAGGCTCAAGTTCTAATTTTCAAGCCTTTTTGCGCGCATGTCCATGGGCACAGCGTGCTAGACAATGTTGAGTGGCATAAAATTAAAAGTAATCCAAATAGTCAGTATCTCAACTGTAGTAGGACTTGGAGAAGATCGTGATAGTACTTATACAGAAGCTTTTGATGAAACCAAAAATTGTAAAGAAATGCTGAATTATATGAAACCTGCTGAATCAGTGAATGAAGCCCTCTATAGATTAGGAGGTACAGTATAAAGTTTTTTCATATGCCACTTAGGGTGGGTATTATTAAACTATTTTGACAGATTACTGAAAGTTAACTCGTAAAAAATGTTCAACTCGTTCAAAAATGAGAGTTAACTGTTCTTTGTGGTCCAAATAAGTTTTATAATACTGGCCCTTGTAGTTCTATCTCTTTCGAAGGAGCGTAACGGAATGCGTTTAGGAACATAGATTCGAGAATGAAAATAATCGGGGGTCATATTCTATGGGAGTTTCAAATATTTCCAATGTTTATTTTTGAAACATCTGGCAGAAAGAAAAGTGAGGTTCTCTTTGGAGTTGACAGACATAAGTAACTACGTGACTATGACCTCACGGGTAACTACTAACTATGGTTGCCTGTGGTTACAGCGCCAAAATTCGCCTTAAGTGTGCTCATCTGAAAAAAAATGACGCCAGCAAGATTAAAATACAAAGAAATATATATTCTGTGCTTTGAATTTGAATGAAAAATGTGACGTCATCATTGGTAAAACGATCACAGATGAGCACACCATGTTTTACTTACATCATGCCCGGCTCTATGACGGTGTAGTTGCAGGGCGTCTGAATTTAAGATTGCAGCGCCACGGTGGCCTCAGAACCTTACATACAGATATAGATTTTGTTTCGATAGTCGATTTTGTACTGTTTGTTAGTGTTTGGTTTGATAATTTTTGATTTCACGATTTATTCAAAGTATTTTTAGACTTTTATAGTTGACGAGAGTATTACTGGGAGTACATATTCCATTCTTATAAAGTAGGTATGTATCATCCTTCAATCTAATTGAGTGTAGCAGCTCTAAAATTACGGGGATATCTCCAAGGTTAGACAGAATTTTAATATTATTTATTTTCAGATCCAAATGGCAAGATTGACTTTGGTGGATTTCTAGACTGTCTTGAAAGTTGATAAACAGATAGTTTAGAAATAATAATTATAAAGTTTATTTGATCATTAAACAAAAACATACTTCATAGGGAAGAACTAAATACTCAATATACTGTGAATAAAATGAACACATTCACATGAAACTAATGCTACTTGTACCGTAAGCCTTAATCACTATGGATTGACAAATAAATTTTCCAATACTCATATGATTGGTCTTGAAAAAGCTGTTATAAATAACCCTTGTACAACTTTGCTTTCATCGGCAGAATCACTTTGAGCGAAGAGTATTATATACTATTTCCTTGTTGAGACTCTTTTTTTTTTCAATAGTCAGTTCTATCACTAGAACATTTACGTTGTTCCTTAATGATCAGTTTAACAGGCAGATTTATGGAAGGCATAGTATTCCTCTTCAGTAAATTTCTCTGCTTGGATTATGGGCTTGGAAAAAAATTGTCTTCATGAATGTAATATTTCATGAGCAATTCGTGCTTACCTCTATAAAAAGGATCATCATCGGTAAAATGGAGGTAACAGATTCTCATAAATCTTGTTAATTGGTTTACCAATTTTGAGTTACAAGTTGCTAAGGTCTTTATCTATTCTTCAACACTTTCAGGCCCGACTTGTTGAAGGAAATTTCTCTCACCCAAACTACAAATTTTTCACCGGGCTCTAGAAATCTATGGAAAGGGACATTTGAGTTTGCTCTTCCTCATTAGAAGCACTTGTAAAATCACACAAACGCAAGGAAAAATGCATAAACTTTCTCATTTTCTTAACATTTCTTCTTAAAGGCGCAAACTGTGGGACGCGTTTATCGCTCAAGCGACGACATTTGAGTTGTCAGATGCTCTCCCGCCAAAATCGTGCGATTTTTTTTTTGTAGTTGAAAAATTTCAACTTCAAGAAAAAGGCGGGACATTCAAAACACTCAAGAGATTGTTTGTACTTGTCTGTCATATTATTATAGGCACTTATTATTATATTGATTTATCGATCTTCTTCAAACAATTATTTCTGCAGAACAAAACTAATTCCAGTAAAAACAAATTTTCGAAAGCTATGAGCATGTCCAAGGAATCAAAAGCGTCTATTTATTCAACCCCTTGAAAAATAGGTATATAAACAATGATTATACTTTGTTGAAGAACCAGACACGTGGAAATAAATTCATATAATTTGAAATGTGACATTTCATGAACAATCGCGCGTCTTCATAATGACAGATGTCAGCCACAAATTAGTGACATTGGGCAAAAAAATCGCGCGATTTTTAGTTTTCGACGCGTCCATGAGTACGAGCCTTGAGGCTCGCCTTTAAGGGCGCAAACTGATGGACGCGTTTGTTGCTCAAGCGATGACATTTGAGTTGTCAGAGGCTCTCCCGCCAAAATCGCGCGATTCTTTTTTCGTAGTTGAATAATTTCAACTTCAAGAAAATGGCGGGATGTTCAAAACATTCAAGAGGTTGTTTATAGTCGTGTCTGTCATGATTTTAGGCACTTGTTAACAAAATAAGCTCTTGGTCATTAGAGGTTGAAAACAATGGATGAGGAATTATAAGTATATTGAAAAGTGTTTTTTCAACTATTGTCTTAGACGAATTATTTGTATTTATGTACTCAATTTCAATCATATAGTGACGATATATGTGGCAGTTTGAAATATGCATATACTTTAATGTCTTTTCACACAAAGGCGAAAATAAAATGCCTGTTTCCACTTATGATAAATCATTTTTTTTTTTTTTTTTTTTTTTTTTTTTATGTCATCCTGACATAATACATGTCACAAGTTTTTCACTTTATTCCCGATATTTTATTAGATTTCTAGTTCGAAATGAACAATTATGGATCTATGGGAGATGATTCCCCAATAAAGGGGCCTGTAGCGTTCTTCGTTTATCTGAGGATCTGAAAATCATCGCTTGGAGGACTGAACCTGGTCGAAAGACCCTCTCGGTCATGAGCAAATGTAGGTGATATTATTTACTGCTTCCTTCTGTCTTTTTGTCCCTGTTTCTGTTTCAGATATTATGTCAAGATATTTTGTCGAAATGAATTCAAGATGACGAAAAAATTATTTTCAAATGAAAAAGATGCCATCCATCTTCTATAAACAAATTACTACACTTATACGGGGAGACAGAATTTTTTCTGAGGTTTTTATCTGTGCTCTTGTATCATACGCAAATATGTATGGTACCCCGTTTACATTTCCTCTGCTAACACTGTGATATATCTTAGAATTGTAATGCTCGTTCTCAAAAGAATATATATATATATATAAATCATTGTATTGATTTAGCTATCTACCCCAAATAATCATTTCTGCAAAACCAACTGATTCCAGCAAAAACAATTTTTTCGATAGCTATGTGCATGCCCAATTAATCAAAAGCGTCTATTAATTCAATCAATACCTTGAAAAATATAGGTATAAAAACAATAACTATACTTGCTGAAGTACCATAGATCCACGCTGAAATAAATTCATACAATTTGAAATGTGACATTTCATGAACAATCGCGCGTTTTCGTAATGACAGATGTCAGCCACAAATAACTGACATGGGGCAAAAAAATCGCGCGATTTATATTTTTCGACGCGTCCATGAGTACGAGCCTTAACTTGTCAATTCGCAACTACTGCTAAGCGATACGTCCTCTGGCGATAGAAATTCGAACACTTCCAAGCTAGTAGTTTTTCGACGTGTCCGTTATTCTAATGTGTTTTGCTTACTTTGAGAGTTCATTTTCGAGCTTTCGTGTTGTTCTCCGAGTTGAAATTTTGGAATACCGAAAGTGTTTGTAATATTCATCAATCGATTCCTTTCTTTCCGATTAAAATTTTCGATTGTATTAATTCGAAATGGCATCCTCTCGAAATGACTATATTGTTGTGTGCCTCAACTCAATGTTATTCATGGTCAAAGAAGAAAGGATCATCTAGTGCTTCTAGTTTTCATTTTTTCCAAAGCTAAATGAAAGTAAAGTTAATTTGGAAACAGCATTTGGCAGGGAACTCAGTGTTAGAAGAAAGGCCTAGCTTTAGAAATTGAAGATTGGAAAACAGGTCACGAAATACATGAAAGTATATTCACTGCATTCCTCTGAAGATGTTTATTTGCATAAAGGTAAATTACCTACAATGTATTCATTTCGAAACAACTTCATGTCATGATGTTTTCGGGTGTAAATGAAAATAAGAGAATTTTGAAGAAATGTCTTTGGAGATTCCTCTTTTGAGTTGAAGTATAGTTACAAAGATGGCACTGATGTCTAATATTCGAGTGATAGTTCTTGATTTTCAAGTATGTACAGAGCAGGGACAGTCAACATTCCCAACCTCTTGAAGAGTCCCCTACAGCTTTCTCTTCTGTTACTGCCGCACACAATCCGCACACACTTCTTCTGCAATACGAGTACCCTTTCAAGATGTGGACTGTTTCCCCAAATTATAATCGCATATGTGACTCGACTATGAAAGTTGGCATAGTAAGCAGCCCATGCCGTTTCCTTATTTCCAATCTGCATCATCCTATGTACGGTGTAAATGGCCCTCGACAGTCTCCTGTTCAGTGCTTCGACATGTTCATTTCATTTCAGATCTTGTTGAAAGGTTACACCCAAGAATACCATCGATGGCGTCATAGTTTATGCTGCCTGTATAATCTGTTGGAATCAACGAACTACAATTACCATTTAATATTTTTTTTTTATTTTGGAGTGATAATAACTTATATGTCTTTGGAGATTCCTCTTTTGAGTTGAAGTTTAGTTACAAAGATGGCACTGATGTCTAATATTCGAGTGAACAGATTCTACACGCGTTTCAAGTTTCCCTTCAACGTTTTAGCATATTCACATTCATCACCCTGATATTTCTTGATTTTCAAATGAATAGATTCTACATGTTTTTCAAGATTCTTCACTATTGCAGAAGAATACTCACATACATTGCATTAATATTTTTTGTTATTCAAGTGAACAGATTCGACATGATTTTTGAGATTTCTCTTTACTGCTGAAGCATATCCACATTCACCACACTGATAGTTCTTGATGTTCAAGTGAACAGAGTTTATATGCGTCTTCAGATTAATCTTTTGAGTTGAAGCATAGTCACAAAGATGACACTGATATTTTTTTATTTTCGAATGAACTGAGTCTAAATGCACCTTGAGATTGCTCTTTTTATTCGAAGCATATTCACAAATACCACACTTATAGCGTCTCATATTAAAATGAATAGATTTCGCATGTATTTTAAGGTTTCTTTTTGTTGTCGTAGCATATTCACATTCATCACACTGATATTTTTTCATTTTGGAGTGATTATAATTTATATGTCTTTGGAGATTCCCCTTTTGAGTTGAGGTATAATTACAAAGATGGCACTGATGTGTTATGTTCGTGTGAACAGATTCTACATGTGTTTTTAGTTTCCTCTTCTCAGATGTAGCATATTCACATTCGTCACACTGATATATATTTATTTTCGAGTGAACAGATTCTACATGTTTTTTAAGATTCGTCACTATTGCTGAAGCATACTCACATTCATCACATTGATATTTTTTGATTTTCAAGTGAACAGATTCTATATGCAATTTGAGATGACTCTTTTGATTCGAAGCATATTCACAAATACCACACTTATACCGTCTCATATTCAAATGAACAGATTCCATATGGATTTTTAACTTCTGCTTTGTTAATGCTGCGAATTCACATTCATGGCACTCAAGTTTTACGATATTTGATTGAACAGATTCTTTATGCTGGTTGAGGCAGTTTTTTCGTGGTGCACCATATTCACCAAAGTGGCACGGTTCCTTATCATGTTCGGAATGGACTTCAGACAGATGATCCAGCACTTCAACTTCAGAAGTAGACCTTTTTCCACATAAGCGGCACGTAAACCTACTATTCGGATCAGAATTACAGGTTTGGATATTGATGTCAATTTTGTCTTTTTCGGGGATTCTTTTTATAATGCTTTGAATATCCTCCCTATTCAAAAATGTTTCTCTGTCGTGGATCGCATATTCATCAACGAATTGTTCTTCAATATCCACATCTTCAAGCTTCACAGCTGATATGTCCATTTCTTCGAGAATCATCCCTTGGGTCTCAGTTTCTGAACTCTGCAAACTATGGTAGAATCATCAGAACAAGAATTATTTTTCAGCTCAATGTTTTGTGTACCTCGTACAAATTCAGTCGAGCAATACTGACTCATGAATAATTACAGAAATGAAAAAGATCGAAAGAAGAACTCAAGCAGAGTGAGAAATTATTTCCTCTTCGTTCAGTAAGATTTAAATGATTTTCATTGCTTTGAGGCACGAACAATCATCAAGTCTTCTACGAACAAAATTGTCCTGAAG
Source organism: Myrrha octodecimguttata (assembly GCA_958510865.1). Lineage (NCBI taxonomy): Eukaryota > Metazoa > Arthropoda > Insecta > Coleoptera > Coccinellidae > Myrrha > Myrrha octodecimguttata. The sequence goes on along the minus strand of OY294064.1, from coordinate 976,882 downwards.
ATAAACGCGACATATTCAACCTGTGAGAAGACAGCGGCCGTTTTCTGCTTCCTCTTCCCCGAATATACCCGACAAGGGAACTCAGTGGCGTGCGCCCAATAACATAAACAAGTCGCCTGTAGGCTTGTAATACGCACAGAACATCTTTGATTTTTTTTACTAGAAGAGATAAGTTGTTGTGGATGCAGAAAAAACTCAATATAATTATCGAAAATATTCGCAATTATTCATCTAGAAGGGAATGAGTATATCATTTTTGAATTGAAAACTCAACAGTCGATAAAAAATGTCCTTCAGGGGACATCGTTGCCAAAGCAGTCACCTATTCACGTAATGAACCCAAAAAATGCAGCCTTACTTCCCGATTTGATGATAATCTTTTCATATGTTCCTCACGAAATTCTACATGAACTTCAAGCTGTCATTTTCCGATCCGTTTGAAAATATTGAAAAATTAATATTTTGAATGGGAACCTTCATCTAGGCAATCATTTGGCGAATTTTACCCATTGACGAATTCGACTTTTGTTATTAAATAGAAAACCTTATCTACAAATATCGAGTCTCAAGGTCGCTTCTTTCGGAGGTTATCGTGTTTACGACCGACCTAACCGCAGCTAGAGGACAAAATGATTTCCGGAATAATCTACTTAGAGACTTGACACTTGCATTGTAGGTTTTGAGTTTACGGAGGCCGAATTCGCGAATTGGTAGAATCCACCAAATGATTCCGCAGATGTACACACTCAACATTTTATTTTTCCAATATTTCCAATAATACAGATGGTTTCAGATTAAAATCAAGTACTGCAATGAAAAATGATAGCATGAAAGATTATGCGAAATTTCGTGAGGAGTGCCAAATATACGATTTGTAGTTTTGGAAATATTGGAAAAAGGAAATTTGAATTGATATATCTGCGGAATCTTTGGGTGGATTTCAGCAATTCTTGAATTCGTCTTTCGTAATTAAACTCCAAACCTACTCTTCAATTACCAAGTACACAGAGTGAACATTTTGTACAATATCAGCGGTTAGGGCGTCGTAAACAAAATAATTTCCGAAAGAATCGACTCGGAGACTCGACATTAATAATGATTTTTTGCAATTTTGAAGAGATGACAAATTTTTCAATTGTTTCATGACGTTGCCTTAATGTGAAAAACTTACATCGTTCGAAATAGTCGTTTTTCTTGGGTATAAAGTACTGCTCGAATTTTCCAATTGAACGTTGGATTTTATCCTTTTCTTCATTCGTGAATGAATGTGAACATTTTGTAAATTTCTAGGCCATCATCGCCTACGAAATAGATAAAGCTTCTCGGTTTTCTTTGGCTTCAGTTGCAATTAAGTAATTAATGAATTTCTGTTTCACTTAACTTAATAGTAATTCAATAATTCAAATTTACTAATATCTGTCAGACTGCGCATGTTTTATTTTCATTTTATACGTAGGTTCATTATCATTGAAAGCAATGAAGCACAGGTCACAAGTAAAAACAGACTGTTTGTTTATCTGGTGCGCTGAATATGAATCCCAACAACATATGTACATATAGTATGGTCTATTATATTACTAAACATTTCTTGCATATGAATTTTAAGCTGGTACCACATAGGATATTGAAATATTCAGCAAAAGCACCAACGTGAGGCATAAGGATACGCGTCATCATTTTGCAATTAATTACAAAGTTTCTGTTCTTAAATGTAACATTCAAGCAACCTTCCTTGAAAATGATTCTAGTTGACAAGGTGAAGTACAGGTTTTCAGAACTAAACCACTTCTCAAAGAAATTTTGATTTAATTCAAACAGTTTCAAGCCTAATGAACAATATCGGGGCAATGCGAATGATCAACGAAGTGAATTGTAACGTTTTAGAGTCTATATCTGACTTCAGCATCAGACTTTTGTCAAATTGCGGACTTGAAGGGAACCATTTGGAATAATATTTTACGGCAGTAGCAGAGAAACCAAACATTCGTCAATATGTCGGCGAGTGAAGACGCTACCGATGCGCTCTGTAATTATTGCCGAAAATATGTAGTGAAATCTATTAAATGTGAAAAATGTTATTGCACGTATCATCCATCATGTGCTCAACGCCAGAAAGGCATAAAAATTTTAAGTGAATCCACACTAATTTGCTGCGAAAACGAGAACATTGGAAAGTTTTGGAAAGATCTATTATTCAATATAATACAAAAATTAGAAGAATCAAATGAATTGTTAACGGAAAACAAGAATCTATTACAAGAGAAAATATCCAGGCTTGAAAACGATATTTCATTCAAGGACATCGAAATCGGGCATCTTAAGGAACAGATAACAAATTCAAACATCGCAAAAAAAACCGCAACAAACCATCAAGCAAGTGGAAATCGCACATTGAGAAATAAAAAATACGTAGAAATGACAAATGTGAGGCAGGAAAATGAGCTTGATATAAACATTGGATAGTCGAAAGCTGTAACAAAGAATTCCTATGGAAACATAAAAATGATACAAGCAAAGAAAATGACTGAGGAACTAACTTAACTAATCGATCTTCGTCATCAGTCAGCGAGAAGAACAAAACAGGAATAGATAAAACACAAACTAAGGATTTGGAAATGGAAAAACAAATTTCCAAAAATGAAGAGTGGCAAGTAAAACACAATAGAAGATCTCGAACACTGAGGTTGGGAACTAATAAAATGGACAACAATGAGAATAGTAGTGAAAATAAATTCACAGGACAAGAAAAGAAAGCATGGTTCATCATTAATCGTGTAAAGAGCCATGTAACTGAGAATATTGTGGAAGAGTACATAAGAAATAAAGCTAGTTTCAAAGATGAATTAATGGAATTTGAAAGAAAAAAAGGCGATTTGAAAAGTTTTTTTAGTAAAGGTGGCATTCGTAAAAAAGGATGAACTATACAATCCCGAGTTCTGGCCCGAAAATGTTGGAATTAAACGCTTCAATTTCCAAGTTTATGAAAAAAATAAGCCAGCAGGAATTTTTTTGTAGGTAGCACATCAAAAAAAAGACAATAGAGCAATTCCAGCTGACGTCACAACATGGGCGATGGGGGGGACAGCCAAAGCACAGAATAGAAGGGTATTTATTCTGTGACCGAAGAATGGCATTTGTGAATGCTAACGTCACTTTCCTGCTTTGTTTATGTACAGCATTTTCAACAATTTCAGGATGAATTCACAAGTTAAAATGATTTATATTAAAAGAATTGGTAAATTACTAGCCCGTGAGGCCAAGTTAGTGTGTCGTTGTGAAATTCAACATAAATACACCGAGAGACGAAGGAATACATTCGCTTTCTTTACGTTGGCGAAGAGTGATTAAACACACACAAGTGGAATTTCGTTATAATGGATCTGATTAACTGATATTCAATCTCAGATGATAATCATTCAAAACGATATAAATGAAAATTGTAGTATTTATTCTTGTCTTCTAAAGCCTAGAGTATCAACATCAGAGATAGCATTTATTATTGGTATAACTATTGAAAATGAGACAGTAAAATGTTTGGCTCATTTATTCCTGAAAATAAACAGCAGAACGAAATCCAACAAATGTATGGAATGGAAAAAACCTGGGTTCCAGAGAACTTCTCAGTACTATTTTAAATAACGTTCTATGTTGCAAATTATCAAATTACTACAATATTGGTCTGCAGTTGCTATGTCAGTGCTATCATAATCTTCCATTATATATTATAATACATATATGTTACAAATAAAATAATTTATATGAAATTTTTTCCTTGAACACCGATTTCGATTCATCCTCAAAAAATGATTTGCTATCCATATAAAATGTTTTTTATTATTACATTAAGGCTTTCATATTCTTTAATTGACAATAAGGTCAATTCGAAACATATTACAGACAACAAAATGTAGAAGTTTCATCCTTGGGTAGTCGAGCCACGTCGGAATGTGTTCGGTTGAGGACAGAGGAAGTTATCTGGTTCGTTATTATTTAAAATACATACAATATTTTGGGAAATCTATCACATAACGAATTGCCTTGATTGGCTTCATACAACATACGTAGTCTAATCCTTTTAAGTGATTCTTCTTGAAAAAGGTTCACCAACTTGATTGGCTTCATACAACATATAGAGATGTGAGTGGTAAACAATCAGGATGGGTTTGTCCATCATAACGCCAGCTATGGTAGGTTGATATCATTCTTGAAATGTGTGTAACAAACACGAAATATTCTTATCATGGTTATCTCATCATGATTTAACTTATTAAACAGAACAAATTGAATAGATAGTCTAACATAATTCATTCACCAGTGTGGAAATGTCTCCAACAAACTCTACCATAGTTTGTTACTTTGTCAGAACAGTTTTTTCAATTTATGGCGAGAATATAGTATGTTTGCCTTCTCTGGGATAGTTCACATAGTATTCTGTTTCTTCCAATACCAGATAAAATTTAGGGGAATTGGTCAAAAATGCAAATATTCAAATATAAAGTCTACAGTACAATAAATCTGAACCATCGGATTCTTTCGTCTCTCGGTGTATTTATGTTGTATTTCACAACGAAACAATAACTTGGCCTAGTTATTCACCAATTTCATTAATATGAATCATTTTAACTTGTGAATTTATCCTGAAATTGTTGAAAATATTGTACTTCATAACATAAAGAAAGCTGGAAAGTGAAGTTGTGTTGTTTTACTTTCAACGTTTGACATGCTGTCCCCCCATCAGCTGATTCATCTCGATGAACCATAGATAGCTGGAACTTCTCTATTACGGTCGCTCTTACTACGCCGCTCCTGTGGTTGTCATAGTCGGGTGCCAGAGGTATCAGCCTATCTGAACTACCTCTGGCACCAAGACGAAACAACTGTCCCCAAGAGCGCGCTGCCCTTCAGATTGAAACTTCGTAACGGCACTGGTAACAACTTTCTTATTCGGTTCATTATCTCATTTCTAGCAGAGAAAAGCAACAACTCAACTCGAATGCTTGACTGAAAGCCGGGTTCGACTCCGGAAAAGAATGCCTCGTGAGTGGATTATATTAGGTTCCTTCATAACATTACAAGCTCATTCCTAGCCCCGATCTTATGAACCTTCTGAAAAAGGGTGACTACCAATAAAACGTGTTCCTCAAAAATTTTCGAGTTCTTTTCGAAATATTTTTAGACAGAACGACTCTACTATGTCTCCTGTAAAACCAGTATCACCCCACTACTCCTCCTTCGTGTTTATTTGTCTGCCTCACTTCAGGGGTAACCAAATCCATTTACTTGCATGCGTGAAACTGACCTGGCTCAAACGCATAGGTAAGTTCCATTCACCGTGAATCAGGCAGATAAATTGACACTATGAAGGCACGTTGAGATACGTAGTCTAATCCTTTTAAGTGATTCTTCTTGAAAAAGGTTCACCAACTTGATTGGCTTCATACAACATATAGAGATGTGAGTGGTAAACAATCAGGATGGGTTTGTCCATCATAACGCCAGCTATGGTAGGTTGATATCATTCTTGAAATGTGTGTAACAAACACGAAATATTCTTATCATGGTTATCTCATCATGATTTAACTTATTAAACAGAACAAATTGAATAGATAGTCTAACATAATTCATTCACCAGTGTGGAAATGTCTCCAACAAACTCTACCTAGTTTGTTACTTTGTCAGAACAGTTTTTTCAATTTATGGTGAGAATATAGGATGTTTGCCTTCTCTGGGATAATCCACATAGTATTCTATTTCTTCGAATACCAGATAAAACTTAGAGGAATGGGTAAAAATGCAAATATTCAAATATAAAGTCTACACTACAATATATCTGAAGAATCGGATTCCTTCGTCTCTCGGTGTATTTATGTTGTATTTCACAACGAAACAATTACTTGGCCTACTTATCCACCAATTCTATTAATATAAATCATTTCAACTCGTGAATTTATCCTGAAATTGTTGTACTTCATAACATAAACAAAGCGGGAAAGTGAGGTTGTGTTGTTTTACTTCCAACGTATGACAAGCTGTCCCCCCATCAGCTGATTCATCTCGATGAACCATAGATAGCTGGAACTGCTCTATTTGATTTTGAGTATGTCGATAAACCTTCCAGTCGAACAACATCTACCTACAGCATAATACATCACAATCTGCAATCGATGGGAAACTGTGTTGACATGATACAACAATTTTTAAACAATCAAACAGAATGTAAAATCCTATGTGTAACTGAGCACTGGATGTCAGAAATGGAACTAAAAGAATCTCTGGGAAATTTAAAGCTTGTTTCTAGTATATGCCGAGGTCATGGCAAACATGGAGGAGATGCTGTTTACATCCATCCCACGATGAGTAGTATAAGGCGAAAACAAATAGAAGAACTATCAATAATTGGACAGTTTGAATGTGCGGCTGCTGAAGTGTTTGTTGGCAGGAGAAGTAAAGTGGTGCTATCGGTGTACAGGCCAAATGGTAGTGATAGTGATGTGAACATTTTTCTTCAGCAAATGGAAAAGGCGTTGACTGTGGTGTTTGCGGAAAATAAATATATGATTGTGACTGGTGATTTCAATATTGACCTGTTGGATGGCACCAGTAAGGATAGAATTGTTTTTTTTAACTCTTATGAGGTCATTTCAACTGGAACCTTCTATTACTGAACCTACCAGAATAACCCATTGTACAAAAACCTTTATAGACAATATCTATAGTAATATGCATGTTACGCTAGCCGAAATTTTTATTACAAATTTTTGGGATCATACTGGACAAAAAATTTCAGTTGAATTACCTACTAATAATCTGAAAGAACTAGTATATAGAAGATAATTAAATGAAAACGCAATAAATGATTTCAAAATGACTTTGGCGGCTCAAGATTAGAAGCGAGTGCTTGATATTGATCCGGGTGATGTTGATATGCAGTGGAAGATGTTTATGCAAACATTTATGCTCATTTCTGAACAACGTTTTCCTTTGAAATGTTTCAAACCGGAGAACAGACCAAAAAATTATTATAATACACAAGAAGTTATAAACTGTAAAAAAATACTCGATATACTTTTAACATTAAAATCAAAAAATAATACTTCCAAAGGTGAATATAACAATGAAAGAATAAAATACCAAAAATTGTTGAGAAAGGCTAGGGAAAATCATTATAATAACAGAATTAAGCAATCCAAAAATAAGAACAAAACTATGTGGTCAATTTGTAGCGAGATAAGGGGAAATACAAGAAAGACAAATACAAGTGAACAGATTTTCTGGGGTGATGCAATGGAAAAGGCAAATGAGTACAACACTTTTCTTATAGAAAAGATACCTAGATTGCTTGGTGATTTGGTGGATGCGCCATCCTCTCACAATATTACTTCAAACAGTAAAATATTCCAATTAGAACAAACAACGCCAGAAGAAATAGAAGAAATTATAAATAAACTTAAAAATAAATTCACGGTTAACCCGCAAGATTTCCCGTCGCGAAGCTATAAGTAAGATATCCACATCATTGTAAACAGTGTGAGTTCCTGAACAAAAAATATGAAAGCCAACATAGGCGGTCTCTCCTTGTTTGGAAGATATGGGCCCCCAAAGTTCCAAATTGTTGCATTTTCAGATCCTTTTTTCCGCCATAAAAATGATCTCTCACTTCTCAAATCTAGTTCATAAATCATCTTTGAACCTTCAACCAACGAATAGAGACACTTTCCTTCAAGAATATTCATTATTTAAAGGAAGAAAAGTGAAAATATTAGACAACCGCTCAACCTATTTTTCTACGAAATACCTCTCAATGTTGAAGCGGAGCTTGGCAACAGCGTCTTTTCATCGCTGGCCAACGTATTATGACCGAAGAGTAGTTGCTGGCGGGAAATATGGAATGATGGACAGTTGAAGAATACGATTGTAAGGAAAATGCTTCTTTCACTGAAGAAGAGGTGGTTATTCTAACATCAAAAAAAAATCATTGAGAATATTTGTTTAAGGTTTCACTCTCAATATTTTCGTTTGAACTTTCTTTCTATCCCCTTCAAAATAGGGAAGTTGTTATCTACTTCGTTTTTTGTTGTGTCTTCGAGATGGTCCCAGTTTAGAATGAGATTCAGGGTATTCCAATGAAATGGGTTATATAATAACCTCGATTTCATTGGAAATCTGGGAAGGGCGCGACCTATCACATATGAAAAAAATGTACGTTGAAATATATATCAGGGTGTATTCTCATTCTATTACTATGTGTTTCAACCTTGTAGATTTCATTAGAAACGAATTCTCCTATTGGAAGATTTGGAGTTTCGCAGTAAACAGTAAGAACTAAAAACATATTTCATTTTTCTCGCCAGCAATAACCTGTCATTCACGAATACGCACGATGGCACGATTCCGACCGATGAAATTTGCGCCATTGCCAAACTTCACTTTTAGTTTGAGTCGAAATCAGAAGGAATACAGGTTAAGTGGTTGTCCAGTAATTTCATTATTTTTTCATTAAATATTGATTATTCTTGGAAAAAAGTGTTGCTTATTGTTGGTTGAAGGTTCAAAGGTGGTTTGTGAACTATACAGGTGAAGTGAAAGATCGTTTTTATGGTGGAAAAAGGGACCTGAAAACGACTCATTTTGGAACTTTGGGGCCCATATCTTCCAAATTAAGGGAGACCGCCTATGGTCGATTTCACATTTTTTATTCAGAAAATCACACTGCGTACAATGATGTAAATATCTTTTCAATATCTCGGCGACGGGAAATCCTGCGGGTTTACCAAATTCACAAGTGGAGAGGATAGTGTACCCTCCAGTGTGATAAAAAATTGTGTGAATGAGATCAAACATATTCTCTCTTATATAGTGAATAACTCCTTTCAGTATGGAATCTTTCCAAAACAGTTGAAATTGTCACTTATCAGGCCTATTTATAAAAAAGGGGAAGTAACATCTATGGAAAATTATAGACCAATTAGTTTGTTGTCTTCCTTCTCTAAAATTTTGAACAAGCCATGTGTAAGAGACTGTTGAAATTCATTGAAGAATGTAACATCATGAGTAGCTCTCAACATGTCTATCTTAAAGGAAAATCTACACAGTCGGCTGTATACCAATTCACTGAAGAAATTATTAGGTTACTTGAGGGACGTGAACTAGCTCTAGGGTTGTTTTTGGATCAGTCGAGTGCTTATGATTGTCTAGTTAGGGAACTCCTATTAGCAAAATTAGATTGTTTGGGTATAAAGAAGACAGCAGGAAATTGGTTTCGTTCATATCTAACGGACCGGCAACAAAGAGTTAGTGTAGTAAAGGATGGAAAGGAAATTAAATCTGAAATATTGGAGTCAAAATTTGGCATGCCACAGGGCAGCATTTTGGGGCCTATCCTCTTTTGATTTTTATTAACGATTTGTACTCTGAGATTTCGGATTTCATAACTGGTTTTGCGGATGATGTAAACATTATTATAAAAGCTAGTGACCTGCAACATCTAGAAATAAATGCACATGATTGTTTCAGTAAAAATAAACTATGGTTCACAAATAACAAACTCATTTTAAATAAAGAAAAAACAGCAACAGTATTATTTAGGACTAGTAGATCGGGCATTGAAAATGGGTTCATCGAGTTAGAAGGAAATAACATGAAACTAGAAAATTCTACTAAATTTTTGGGGATATACGTAGATGAAGTTTCAAAGTGGACTTCCCACATAGAATATCTGTCAACAAATTGAGAAGAGTAGGGTACGGAATAAGATCTCTCCGTGACTATTTGAGTGAACCTTGCATGAAGGTGGTTTATTTTGCAAATTTTGAATCACTTTTAAGATATGGTATTTTATTCTGGGGAGCGAGTACAAGAGTGAATGGCATACTTGTTGTACAAAATAGAATTGTAAGAGTGATGTTTGGTTTCAAATTTTTAGAGACATGTAGGGGAATATTCAGGAAACAGAGGATTTTAACAGTGTATGGCATTTACTTATTTGAATGCTTAATATTTTTTTTCAAGAATAAGGATGCAATGTTACAGCACACGACAGCTCATAATTACCAGACAAGAACTCTGGAGTTACATTATCCAAAGCATAGATTGAGCTTAACTGAGAAACATCCCTCTTATAATTGTATAAGGATTTATAATCATTTACCTTATAGTCTCAAGGATATTAATAATTTCAGATCTTTCAAAGGCAAGATAAAGGAGATGTTAATTTATTTAGAACCGTACTCATTGTCAGAGTATTTTAATTTTGGGTTTAATATGCCATCATAAATGTATATTCTTTTGATGCTATTTCACCCTATGTTGTACATATTTTGAAATAAAGATATTTATCTATCTATCTATCTATCTCTCTATCATAGGTTCATAACACAGAAAAGGACGTGAAAACTAAACTTTAGTCAAGGAGACTAGCAGAGAAAAATTCAATTCAAATAAAATACTGACAATATATGCAGTTTATATACAGGAATGTGTCACATTCCTGTATAAAAATAGGAATTTCACTATGCCCAAACTGCAAACTCCTCTTAATAGGTGAACAATAGATTATTTATTTCCTGGAAATAGATTGAGTTTTACAAGAAAAGTAGCACTTAACAATTGCATAAATTCTACAATCACATACCACGATCTATCAAGCTTACTTCAAGTTTCAAATGATGCAAGAAAAAGGTTTTTGACCTTCTTTTACCACTAGGACGTCATAGAATTCATGAATCATTGAGATCAAATTTGGACCATTATTTCCTTCCAATATCACTTGCACTATTCACGAAATAAAGCAGATTAATTTTTAGTATCATCTCCAGCACCACTGAGCAGACTTCGTCATCTATAAACCCTATCAGTCCAATTATACATTGAATTTTCCGAATATTACAACTCTTCAAGTTCTCCATTATAGAGGTATTTATGAATTGATTGCAGAGATCAGGTCTATTTTGTGTAAGTTTAACAAAGTTTCTTTGTGCCATTTCAGTAACAGCAATGTCAAAAAAACAACCCAACGGAAAATGGTTGAGATACCCACACCAGAAAATTTCTTGCCCACATGAAAAAGCGCTTGAAAATGCCAAAAAAATATAATAGTACTGTGAAAAGACTCACCAATCAGAAGCAATTAGTTTTTCTTCCTTTACATCAATACACTGATCGTTGTCCATCATTTGATCGAGATCTCCAAAAAAAGGTTTTTTAAGATTCAATTCTTAAAGTTGTCTATTAGGAACAATCTAATGCGGATGACACACCTAGAAAAATGACCGTTTGAAAAAAGCAATAAGAACCTGTTGACAGTATCAAAGCCTACTAGTTAATTCATAGTTCACACTACAATCTGCATCTGTGACCACAGGTTGAAATCTAAAATAAATGCTAAATATACAGAATGCTATGCAAAATAGAACAAGTTCTGCAGTCTGTTATCAGTTGTCGCATATCAGACCAAGTACAGAGGATCAATTTAGGCATCACATATTCTATCCCAGTATAAGCATAGTCTTAGTCGCAAGCATAATGAGATAATGAACTTTTGCATTTCAATCGGGCATTCAAGCATCATAAATTTATGTATTTATTTTTTTTTGATATAATGAAACAAAAATTAACCTACTTATTTCAAGTGAACAACGGATGAACCTGATTCAATTGGAAAGCGCGTACCTACCTACTAATCAGTAAAAGCTAATGATTTTTCCAAAGCTACATCAGAGGAGCTCAACTGATATCGCTGAATTTTACAATTGCACTCTATCCCGAACTGATATTTGTCGTAAATACAATACAATAAAATTGGTGTTCCATAAATGAAATTTCAAAGCAATGTTCACCATAAGATTAGGAGAAATCAATTCGTTTATTTTATCATTTATTTCCTTATTGCTTATAATTCACCATACTTGTCACTTGAAAGTTTGACATTGACATTATGCCCACAGACTGCAAAACATCAGGGGGGTGAAACTTCTATGCGAATCTTGGAAACAAGAAACGTCAAACGACACCAACAATTCACGGTATGCAAATCACGGTATACTCTTTTGATCTGCATTATCCAGCCAATCAGCGATGAGAATTTAGAAAATTCTTATCCTGAAAGTTGTTATGATGGCGGTTGTTGATTGCTGTGGTTATTTTAGCACATAATAATTAATTAATAATATCACAGACTTGATCGGTGATAATATATTGATTTTAGGTAACAGTTGATGGAAATAATTCGTCTGGTAGTTTCCTGCATTTATTTTTAAATTTATTTGTATATCAGGAATTACAAAGGTTGTTTCTGTTTATGATTGGATCAAATTCATATCTAATCTATCCAATGAACATTACCGAATCAGAATCTTCCGAAAGAACGATCCCAATTATCGACTTAGAAGAAACTCTGCTCTTTTAGTACAAGTAAAAACTGATAATATGATTACGTCTAAATGTTATTTCCTGTCTGTCAAAGCATGAAACTCAAGAGGACCATGAATTTGTGTGCTTCCAAAATAGCCCCTAAGGTTGACAATCATGGGAACATTATTGATGGTTTAAACAACAATCATCAACATGATGCAGAACTTGTGTCACTGTATCCTTCAACATCAAAACAGACTTTTTCTGAAAGGGAGTTTCAGGTGCTATCTGATATGGGGGTATCAGATAGCACTGAGGAGATCTTGTTTTGAAACAGGTTTAACTAGTATTTTTGAATCTTACTCATTTCAGCAGCGAAGAAATCAGGATTCTATGTAAAAAATTCAAAAGAATATATTTTCAAAATTATTGGAACTAAAATCAGTGTTGAGGATTGAATGTATTCAATTCTTTGCTAAATTCATTTCCAGTTGGCAGATTTGAATTTATTGAAGCAAAATCAGGAGAAGTACTAAGTTGTGGGTCTACCTCAGATGACTTTTCCATCACCCAGGGATTTACAAACAGTTAAGGAATCAATACCACTTCTATATCGACCTCTTTAACCTATTTCACAACATTTTAAACTCCAAGTTGATTGAATACACGATTTATACTGTGCTCTCATATTTGATACAATATCCTTGAGTTCAGGGTTATTTCTGAGAGTTCTGTAGAGAAAAAACTCAGACTTTATTGATAAGACTAATATATTTTTCTTGTTTCATACTCCAACTCACCACATAGAATGCTGAAAACCAGGTACCTGAGGAATTATTTTTAAAAGAACCTATATTTTATTAGGATCATTATGTATTTTATTAATAGTTTATTTAAGAGATGATTCATTTTGTTATTTTGAGTCGATCTTCATATTATGTAGGTATTTCCCAAGTAATTTACATGACCTAAAGTGGTATACTTTTGCTGAATCTGTCAGAGTTTTGAATACCATGGGCCTTTAAATCATGAGAAATTTCATGTTATATCTTTGCTTGTTGAAGGAATTCCATAAATATGAAGGTAAAAATCTCTTCAGGTCCATAAATAATTTGTCGAATTTGACTAATAACTGTTTTTTCTGAAATTCTGTGGGAAAAGGTTCATAGCTGTTTTTCGTTTCGAAATGCTTTATGCAATAATCCCTTGAAGGTCCATATAGAATACATTTCGGAAACACCTGCATATATGTATTATTTGAAGCACTGAAACCTTCCTACACTATTGTAGTTAGGTTTCATAACTTCATGATTATGTGTTCAATTGTTTTTTTATCAATGCCCAGAAAGCCGAAATCAATTTCACACATTTTTTAAGTGGGACAAATAAAATCTCTTGTATTGATAGGGAATCAATTATTACATGTGAAATTTTATGTCAAATCTATAATTAGTGAATGGATTTATTTGTAATCATCATTTTATATCAAATATGTAAGATACGATGACTTCAATACATTTTTGAAATAAAACTTTTCGTTTAATTTTAAAATATGACTACTGTTGAATAATTCAAATAAATTAGTTTCCCGCCGTAATTCGAATTTATTCCCGCCATGACACCAACAAATGGCGGACACTTTGTTTCTCTGGTTTACTAGGGAGTTAGCACTCCTTATATATTTGTATTCTGTGGCAAAACATAAAGCGTTTTCAAACGGTGGACCAAAAGCTCCCGTTACGGTTATCCACATTGACAGATTATCTCTTGTCTATATGTCAGTTTGGTTAACAGTAGCTTGAAATGGCGTATAAAGTGGGTTGAGTGAATAAAAGAATGAACGATGAATACAGTAATTGGGAACTTCTGCGAAGATGCCAGCGCCCTAACGGAAAAATTTGGAACCTGTCCAAGCTACTAGTTTTATGTAAACAAACCTTAGAAATGTGGTGGAGAACGAATATTTATTAAGCAGAGCTTGAATATTTAAAGAAATTATTATAGTTTTGTGTAAGATTTCTTGAGAAGGAACTTTTCGTTTGGATCACGATATAAAATCGTACTTTAAATCGTTCCTGGAGGATAATTTCGGTATTATTTTAGTGTATGTTGCTTGGTGGATCAAAATAAACCAATATCTAAGTTTACTTGAATTTTTGGAAAAATAGGCACCTCAATAAGTAATTTAAGGACTCTTATTTATGCGAAGAAGTGCTGAATGCAGGCTATATTATGTGGTAAATCTAGAATCAGTCCAAATGATATGACTTGTTCTTTGTTTACAAACAAAGGAATTAATAAAATGAAAACAGATTTTTCTGCTTCGGTTCTTTTGTATCGTATTTCTAAAGAAAAGGAAACAGATAGACATATAATTGATTTCATTTTTATATTACAGCAGCTCAAGATACACATACAAAATGAAAAATTTCACAGCCGGTTCAACCTACCTATATAAGGAAATGAAAAGTATTGATATATTTATATGAGTAACTTCAGCTATTATCAACTCTAACAGTATGAGAGTTTATGAGACTGTTGATGCCGAGAAATGTTTTGAAGTTCTCATTCAGACGATTGTGAGCACATTCGATTCATGCTGCCCAATGAAGAAATTTACTAGTAATAGTAGTCAAGTAAAGAGGTGGATTACTCCAGAAGTAACCCTTGCAAAACGGGAACTCATGAATCTCCACTGGTTACACATGAATCTGAAATGTCAAAATAGCCATAAGTTGTATAAAACTGCTAAAATGTCCTACAATTCAATGATAAAAAATGCAAAACTCAGATTTCATAGTGAGCAAATCAATGCATCAGACAACAAGAACAAAACAGTGTGGTCCATAGTGAATGCTCTGACTGGTCGAGCTAAGGAGAGAAATGTATCTATTCAACTTGTTGTTGATGGTTTTCTGCATACCAAAAACAGCGAATTAGCGGAGATTTTTGCTGATTACTTTTCTTCTATCACCGAAACTAGTCTAAGCTGCTACTATGGCAATTCCTTATCTCTTTCTTGCACCACCTCAAGTATAGAAAGCTCGACCTTCTTCTTTCACCCAGTGTTAGATTGTGAGGTAGCTGACATAATAAGATCTTTGAAAAATAATAAGTGTGCAGGATCTGATTCAATTTCCGCTAGAATTTTGAAATTAATAAGTACAAACATATGCCAACACCTTGCACATTGTATCAATATTTCTATTAGTTCAGGCGTTTTTCCTCTTCTCCTCAAGAGATCTCTAGTTATACCTATATATAAAAAAAATGATATTCAAAATATTGCAAATTATAGACCAATTTCGATTTTGAGCGTATTTGCTAAAGTGTTTGAGAGGATTGTGTTTAATAGGATGATGGATTTCCTCGACAAGTATGATATACTAGATACTGCCCAGCATGGGTTTAGACCTGGTCGCTCAACACAAACGGCCGCTGTTACTTTTGTTAATTTTGTATACGAATGTCTCGATAATGGTTTGTGTGTTGCGGGTATGTTTTTTGATCTGTCTAGGGCATTCGACAGTTTGTCCCTTCAGTTCATACTTGACAAATGCTACAATCTGGGGTTTCGGGGCGTATTTTTGGACTGGGTCCGCAGCTATCTGGAAGGTAGAGTCATGTGTGTAAAAGTTCAAGATTTTGTATCAGCCGAGCACGAATCAAATCTGGGTGTACCACAAGGGTCCGTTCTTGGACCCCTTCTATTTCTGATTTTCATTAACGATCTTCCTGTTAACTTACGTAGGATGCTCGTTAGTTTGTTAACCGTTCGAAATCTGACGAATATTATGAGAAGATTTTTATTGGGTTTATTCGCTGATGATGCCTCGGTAGCGGTTGCGGCTCCATCGTTGGATGAGCTACGAACTTTATGTGAGACACTCTTGGGGTGCTTTGTGGAATGGTGTCACAAGAATAATTCAATTATCAATGTTGGAAAAACTGAGTGTGTACATTTTTCAGTTAGGCAGGATGATCGTGAATTCGTTATTCGTTACCTAGATATTGCCGTTCGGTCTAAGGAAAGTACCAAGTTTCTTGGCATCAGTCTGGATAGTGGTTTGAGGTGGTGTACACATGTCGAGATGTTGTGCAGGAAATTGAACAGTTCATATTATGCCATAAATAGGATAAGAAAATCTGTTCCCTTAGATTTCCTAATTAACATCTATTATAGCTTGGTTTTTAGTCATTTAAACTATAATATTCTACTCTGGGGAAACTCTTCGGATGCTGGTAGAGCTTTTATTTCGCAAAAACGAATTTTACGCATGATATTTGGTATACCTCCGCGGTCCACATGTAGACCTGTTTTTATAGAAAATAGCATTCTTACATTGTCATCTATTTACATATTGCGATGTCTCATATATGTGAAAGAGAATGAAGGAGGCGTGGCAAAGCTGTCTAGTTTTCATAACTACAACACAAGAAGTGGGAGAACTTTAAACATCCCCAAACACAAAACAACCAAGTTTGAGAAGTCTCCCATGTATCAGTGTATCAAACTGTACAACCACTTGCCTCGTGTCATTCAGTCTCTGAATTGTAATTCCTTCAAGAAAGCTGTTAAAAAATTATTGTTAAAAAAATGTTATTACTCAGTTGATGATTATCTATGCGATGTATTGACGGCTTGTTGATTTCTGTTGTCTATTTTCTCATTTTTGTTTGACTTGTCCCATACAAATACTTGTCAGAGGGGATCAATAAATTATTATTATTATTATTATTATTATTATTATTATATCTAGTTTTTGTCAGATTTTCAACCAGATCACTCCTTTAGAATATGATTTTGTGTAGTATGTGAATTAGGTAGCTGCAGAAGTGCTAGGTAGTTTCTTTGCAGCATTTTCCTTCAAAATTCTCTCATTTTTATTTACACCTGAAAACATCATGACATGAAGTTCTTTCGAAATAAATACATTGTAGGTAATTTACCTTTATGAAAACTTCAGAGAAATGCAGTGAACATACTTTCATGTATTTCGTGACCTGTTTTCCAATCTTCAATTTCTAAAGCTAGGCCTTCTTCTATCATTGAGTTCCCTGCCCAATGCTGTTTCCAAATTAACTTTAATTTCATTTGGCTTTGGAAAAAATGAAAACTAGAGGCACTAGATGATCCTTTCTTCTTTGACCATGAATAACATTGACTTGAGGCACACAACAATAGTCATTTCGGGAGGATGCCATTTCGAATTAATACGATCGAAATTTTTAATCGGAAAGAAAGGAATCGATTGATGAATATTACAAACACTTTCGGTATTCCAAAATTTCAACTCGGAGAACGATACAAAAGCTCGAAAATGAACTCCAAAAGTGAGAAAATTACGTTAAAATAACAGGCATGTCGAAAAACTACTAGCTTGGAAGATTTCGAATTTCTATCACCAGAGGGCGTATCGCTTAGCAGTAGTTGCGAATGGTGACTTTACTTCAATTTGTTTTCCAACTAAATCGTTCGACCAAACTAGGGAAACCAATTCTTGCCACCGACACAAACGCCATCAATCGACCAATCAGAGCGCAGGATCCTTTTAAAGATAATTTTCGTTGTGAAATACAACATAAATACACCGAGAGACAAAGGAATCCGATTTTTCAGATATATTGTAGTGTAGACTTTATAATTGAATATTTGCATTTTTACCCATTCTTCTAAGTTTTATCTGGTATTCGAAGAAATAGAATACTATGTGGACTATCCCAGAGAAGGCAAACATCCTATATTCACGCCATAAATTGAAAAAACTGTTCTGACAAAGTAACAAACTATGGTAGAGTTTGTTGGAGGCATTTCCACACTCGTTAAGGAATTATGTTAGACTGTCTATTTGATTTGTTCCCTCAATAAGTTGACCCATGATGAGATGAGTATGATAAGAATATTTCGTGTTTGTTATACACATTTCAAGAATTATATCTTCTCGACACTACAATACCTGGCGTTATGAACGTCAAATCCATCCTGAATGGTTACCACTCGCATCTCCATATGATATATAAAGGCAATTCGTTATGTGATAGATTTGTCAAAATATTACATGCATACTATAATAATAATGAACCAGATAACTTTCTCTGTTCTCAACCGAACACGTTCTGATGTGGCTCGACTACTCAAGGATGGAAGTTCTACATTATGTTGTTTGTAATATGTTTCGAATTGACCTTATTGTCAATGATTAAAGATTATGAAAGCCTAAATGTTGCATCTGCATAATAAAAAAGCATTTTATATGGATAGTAAAGAATTTTTTGAGGATGAATCGAAATCGGTGTTCAAGGAAAAAATTTCATATAAATTATTTTATTTGTAACATATATGTAGTATAATATATAATGGAAGATTATGATAGCACCGACATAGCAACTGCAGACCAATATTGTAGTAATTTGATAATTTGCAACATATAACGTTATTTGAAATAGTACTGAGAAGTTCTCTGGAACCCATGTTTTTTCCATTCCATACATTTGTTGGATTTCATTCTGCTGTTTATTTTCAGGAATTGATGAGCCAAAGATTTTACTGTTCTATTTCAGAATCCATTATCACAAAATTTCACTTGTAAAATTAATAAAATCACTAAAATCTCCAAATAATCGCTCTTTGCCAATGTTAACAAAGCGAATGTATTTCTTGGTCTCTCGATGTATTTATGTTGCATTTCACAACGACACAATAACTTGGCCTCACGGGTCTATAAATCATTTTAACTTGTGAATTTATCCTGAAATTGTTGAAAATGCTGTATTTCATAACATTAACAAAGCGGGATATTGAGGTTGTTTTACCTCCAACGTATGACAAATGTCAAACGACGCACGAAACCAATTGTCATTTTGTATCTTTTCGTAATTAGCTTCGAAGAATTGTGTAGAATTATTGATATATAGTAATATTTCTAGCTTTCTATTTGACTGATTAATGTCCCAATTTCTTTACTTCGAACTTAATTGAATGTGACAAATAGAACACGACTTGATAATAGCTGAGAGAGACTGAAGTAGAGATGTGACGGTATTTAAATACCGCGATTTTGGAGCGGTATTTCTCTGGAACCGTCTGTCGCGCTCCAAAACAGAGAAGTACCGCGTTCCAAAGTAACCGACGTTCCAAAATACCGTGTAACTCTACAATCGTTCCACGCTCCAGTCGCGATCGATACCAATCTTGCTCCACGTTCCAAAGTAACCGACGGTTACTCTGGAACCGACGTTCCAAAATACCGTGTAACTCTACAATCGTTCCACGCTCCAGTCGCGATCGATACCAATCTCGCTCCACGTTCCAAAGTAACCGACGGTTACTCTGGAACCGACGTTCCAACATACCGTGTAACTCTACAATCGTTCCACGCTCCAGTCGCGATCGATACCAATCTCGCTCCACGTTCCAAAGTAACCGACGGTTACTCTGGAACCGACGTTCCAAAATACCGTGTAACTCTACAATCGTTCCACGCTCCAGTTGCGATCGATACCAATCTCGCTCCACGTTCCAAAGTAACCGACGGTTACTCTGGAACCGACGTTCCAAAATACCGTGTTATTCTACAATCGTTTCACGCTCTAGTCGCGATCGATACCTATCTCGCTCCACGTTCCAAAGTAACCGACGGTTACTCTGGAACCGACGTAAAATCTGTATTTTTAATTGTTGTTTATTCAGAGATGATTTCACATACATAATTTCTATCTACGGCTTTCATATTGTACTATCCCACCCACAGAACATCAAATATAAGAAGTGCTACCTCCCTTGTAAACTGTGGGCAACATTTGTGACATTTCTCCTGCAAAAAAACTAGTTGGGAATATTCCATTATGGTGCGAGGGGGTGTCCGCTTGCTGAATTATATGTCATTATTGTCATTTTACGATAGAATTCTGATGGTGTTCTGTGCTTAAATATTCTGTGGCAATATTGATTATTTATTACAGGATGCAAATATTTATATCGTAAATTCTTCAAAATTTTTATTATTCCGTGTTCTAAGCTCAATTATGATTCGAAAGGAAACGTGCTTCAAAAATGAAACAAAGCATTATAAACAATAATTTCTTTATTTACATCATTGTTAAAATTGCATGCAATTATAATATATTTTCCAACAAGTTATATGTACATAAATATATACTTATAATTATCATGAAATAGTCTTCAGTATGCTCGTTTTTTTCACACCTACATGTGGAACATCTGCATGTGCAAAATTGGTAACCAAAATATATCTCAGCCAAAAAACTATCCAAAATGTAGTTGAAAAAACTTCTTAAACATAAAATAATCTGAATTTCTTGAATAAATACTGATTACATTTTTCATATATTTCAAAGATTCCGTCGTAGAATGAATAAGAAAATATTTGTCTCACACCTTATCAAATGTGACTATAATTTAGGTGGCAGTTTTCTGAAACAAATAAGTAAAATTTGCTTCTAGAGAAACCAAAAACCATGACACACAACTAAGAAAATTTTTGACCAACCACAGGTCTTACATTTTTGGAATTTGGTTTCAACTATTTCAAGTTCTTTGGGGTGTATCTACCAAATTCCAGAACAATTATTCAATAAAATGAGAATTACACTTTGATGTTCATGAGTTACGGATAAAAGGATATTTATGAGGTCAACACTTATTCACGGCAGTCTTTCAGTTATTATTACGATCAGAATTGTCACTTCACTGAAACACAATAACACTGTTTTGTCTAGGTAGGGGAAAAAGCATCCAGTCACAATAGGTAGACATAATCAAGTGGATTCCGTCGATATAGATGATTACCGTCTGAAAAATGAAAAAAGTATCAATTTCACATATGAAATGATAGAAGATGAATATTGAAATATATTTCAAATATAAATAATGCTGATCAATCTTGCTGGGATAGATCTTGATAGGTTGATATACTGTGTGTATATCCCTTGTCGTTCCTAAAAAAAATACTCAGTAAAATATTCACGTGCTATAATCCATATCACAGTCAACAAACTATAGTAATAAAAATAAAATATCACAACACTCAATACAATCTTAGTGTTATCAGTCGGTGTATGTATCAGGTACAAATGTCTGGGTCTTTAGGGAAGCGAAAAAATCTTTTGTTATTACCAACAAGTGAATTGCTGATATAGGAATTTTTGCAAGAAGGATATTTGCAAGAAAACTTAACATCTTTGTACAATGAAGCAGATGAAAGTAAAGCCATTTTCTTAATTCAATATAACGTTAGAGACAATAAGATTTATAGAAATGAACTTTGTATAAACATAAACATCAGATCTCACCTAGCGCCCTAATCTTCAACATCATGTAATACCTGAAAAAAACTCATTCAATCACCAACTAATCACCTGCAAAAATATCATATCATTAGCATAATCTGAATTCTGGAAAAAAAAGTTTCATTATATCACGAAGAGAGCACCTGAAAAGAGAAATATTTTATCCCCGGCATCAGCTGAATCCTGAAAAGGAAATTTGGACCGGAAAGTTTTTTATTAAATTACCAAAAAAAAACTTATCTTCACATGGAGATCATATTAATACTAATTAATATCACAACAATTATTGCAACAGTCTAGAAAATATCACATATAACTTTTCAACAAACACATTTATGAAACATAGACAAGATAGATAAGTTTATGAAATTATGCTTAGTTATGCCAATTTCATTTATCAATGTCATTCGTCATTCCATAAATGTTCTGTCATTTATGTCATTCATCCATTTGAACATATCTACGACATACGTTTCCTACATCTCCTTTTCTAATCAAAGGACAGAACGAGCTTAGTTGGGGACGTATGTCCTTGTTTCCACTTTTCCTACTATCGCTTCACCCCCCTGATCCCACCCCTTTTTGACCCCGTCTACCTACTCGCAAACCCACCCATGGCCAATACGCTGTGATCGTCTAGTAAAATGAATAGGACTCTACGTTGTGTTCGCAACCCAAAATACTTTTATACTCAGAGAATGAGAGAGAGGATTGATGGGAAGTTCAGGTTAGAATGAATAAAACAACAATTTGGCTTTTCGGTGCGGTTCCCTTGCAGGAGGAAAAAGAATGCCTTAGAAAACCCCCAACCGATATTTATTACAATGTAACATCAGGAACAATTAGCAGTAAATGCAGAAGTCAATTAAGCCCAGGCAATCAGTGATAGCAAATATCTAATGAATGAAGCAAAGAACCACGAAAGTTGTCCAACAGATAAGTTCCCCTCACAAGCCTCATTCATAGGAATACCTCCACCATTTAGGCGCCAATAAATGACAAAGGTAGATGTATAACAGGTTCATGAGAAGACACTCAGCTGTCAGTACTTCTAAGTTCTTATGTATGATACATAGAGTCAAATCTACCTTTGTATAAATAACCTCGATGAATAGGATATCTCAAACAGATACATAGTGGAAACAGTTACATTTCGGAATACCACCATCAGTGGAATAACAATATGCAGATTGACAGAGTTCAAAGGGGTTCTAGAGCTAAGGACCATCGGTCACCATTCCACATTCGGTTCATCACAATAAAAATACTCTACTTGTTAGTAAGGGGTGAGTTCTATATTTTTGTGGAGCCGAGCCATACGGCTAACTTAAATGGTCTCTCGCCCTCACCCCTAGAATTTAGCTACAAGAGTCATGGCCCCGCCCTACGGCGCTGATCCAAGACAGGAAAGTAGTTGGTGTCAAGCCAAAGCCTACACATTGTAGTAATTGATTATTTGTGTTAGGATATGATGGAACACATCCCTTAAAATAACTGTCTATGATCATGTACATAAACACAGAGCTGCGTCACATAACCTAGAACAGTAGAAGACACGTGAAGAAGCGTCCCAGATGTAAATACTAATAATTAAGAATAAAGTAATTTAAAATAAGTTGTGCTTTTATAAATATATCCACCCAAGCAGTAAATAACTTTTACATGGCGCTGCGGCAAAAATACAAAGAGCACAAGTGAATAATTATAATTAAGAATAATCATGGGTGATAATCGAGGAATTTCTCAAATGAAGTTGGAAGGAAACGTGGCCGAGAACTGGAAGATGTGGAGAAGCCGTTTCGAAAATTACCTGGTAGCCAGTGAAGTCAATTTAAAAAGTGAGTCAACACAATGTGCACAATTGTTGCATTATATTGGGGAAGAATGTTTCCGAGTGTATACAACATTCACATTCCAAGAAGACGAGAAAAACAAACTCTCAATAATATTAAATAAATTTGAACAACATTTTCTACCAAAAGAAAATCTTACTTATGAGAGGTACAAATTTTTTTCAAGTCGACAGCAGAGTGGACAGTCACTTGAAAAGTTCGTAACAGAACTAAAAGAAGCGGCCTTAAAATGTAAGCTTGGAAGCTTACAGGAGAGTTTAACTAAAACTGTCTTGATTTGTGGTATAAGCAATAACAACATTAGAGAAAAATTGCTGCAAGAGGATCAGGATGACAAAATGACCTTAGAAGAAGCAGTCCAAATTTGCAAAATTTTGGAAACGTCCAAACAAAGAAGTGATGTAATTCAAGGAGTCGAGACGCAAGAAGTACATGCTGTGAAAAGAGAAAATATTAAGTTCATCAAAGCCTGCAAGAGATGCGGTGGCAACCACCAGATAAACAAGTGTCCAGCCTATGGAAAAGAGTGCTTCAAGTGTAAAAAGAAGAATCACTTCGCAGATTGGTGTACCCGAGGCAACACGAGAACAGTGAGTCAAGTGGAACAAGACGTTAACGAGGTAAAAACAGTCCGGTGTAATATATCTGATTCATTGTTTATAGGAAATATTGAAGTCAATGCATTAAGTAATGAGTGGATTACAGAGATGAAAATTCAAAACAAATTAGTGAAATTCAAAATTGATACTGGAGCTATGGTAAATGTTTTGCCATATTTCATATTTAATAGTTTAGGTTTGCATGATGAAATGATTCAGAAAACAAATCAGAGATTAACTTCTTATACTGGGGATATGCTAGATGTAAAGGGCACTTGTATATTGAAGTGTGAAAAACGAAATTCTGTTTATGATGTTGAGTTCTTTGTTGTAAATAATGATTCTCAAACTATATTAGGATTAAGAGATAGTGAAAGAATGAATTTGGTGAAAAGAGTTGATAATATACATATTGCAAATTATGAAGATTTAATTAAGGAATACGAAGATAGATTTAGTGGCATAGGATGTTTGAATTCCAGACCGTATCACATAGAAATTGAAAGAAATGCTGAGCCAGTGGTGCACCCTGTTAGAAGAGTCCCTATTCCGTTACTGGATAGTTTAAAGAACAGTCTTGATGAATTATCAAGCAATAATATTATTGAAAAAGTGGAGGGACCTTCTGATTGGGTGAATCCTCTGGTAATTGTTAAAAAGCCCAGTGGTAAATTAAGGATATGTTTAGACCCAAAAGATTTAAATAAAGTATTGAAAAGGGAACATTGCCAAATTCCTACACTAGAACAAATTACATGTGATATGGCTGGAGCAACAGTATTCAGTACTTTAGATGCTGCTCAGGGATTTTACCAGATAAAATTAGATAAGGAAAGTTCTGATCTTTGTACATTTGGTACTCCATTCGGTAGGTACAAATTTTTAAGATTACCTTATGGACTAAAGCCTGCACCAGAAGTTTTTCAACATAGATTCCAAAATTTATTTAAATCAACAGGTGTTAAGGTATATATTGATGATATCATTGTGTGGGGTAGAACAAAAGAAGAACATGACCAAAGACTAAGAGATGTATTAGAGATAGCTCGAAAAAACAATGTTACATTTAATTTAGATAAGTGTAGTTTTGGAAAAAAACAAATTAAGTTTCTGGGTCAAGAAATAAGTAATGCAGGAGTAAAACTAACAAATGAGAGAATACAAGCTATATTAGAAATGCCAGAACCAAAAGATAAAAAAGGAGTTCAATGCTTATTAGGAATTTTAACTTACATAAGTAAATACATAAAAAACTTTTCTCACAATACATGGCCATTGCGTCAACTCTTGAAAAAAGATGTGGAATTTATGTGGTTGGATGATCAGAAAAAAGCGTTCGATAGTTTAAAGAAAATACTAGTATCAAGTCCAATACTGCAATTTTATGATCGAAATAAACCAATAGTATTATCAGTAGATAGTTCGAGAAATGGACTTGGTGCTGTTCTTCTTCAAGACAATTTACCGTGTGCATATGCCTCAAAATCACTAACAGAAACACAGATTCATTACGCACAAATTGAGAAAGAACTATTGGCAATTTGTTTTGGAATGTCAAAATTTTATGAATACATATATGGTAAAAAAATTACGGTAGAAACTGATCATCAGCCATTATTGCAAATTTTCAAAAAACCAATCAATAGTTGTCCTGCTAGATTGCAAAGAATGCTACTGCAATTACAAAAATTTGATTTTGAAGTAGTGTACAAAAGAGGCAAAGACTTAATTTTGGCTGATGCATTATCTAGGGCATACTTATCAGACACATATACTATATTGGATTCAGAAATTGAGGCTCAAGTTTGTTTGTTGAAATGTAGTGTAAATGCCACACCTGAAAAAATTGAAGAGTTGAAATTAGAAACAGAAAAAGATCAGGAACTTCAAGAATTGATACAAATCATCAAAAGTGGGTGGCCAAATATCAGCAAAAAGTTAAATGAAAAATTGAAATCGTACTTCCCCTATAGGAGTGAACTGCATGTAGTTGATGGTATGGTTTTTAAAGGGGGGGCAATTGTAATTCCTAAAACATTGAGAAATGAAATGATGGAAAGGGCACATTATAGTCATCTTGGAATCAATAAAACAATAAGTTTAGTTAGGGACTCAATATTTTGGCCAGGAATGATTAATAATTTAAAACAAAAGATAACTCAATGTCATTTATGTTTGAAATATGCGAATTCTCAAAGTTCAGAACCTTTGAATTCGCATAACATACCTGATTTGAGGTGGAATAAGGTGGGCTGTGACATTTTTGAAATTGAGGGGCAAAAATTCTTGCTAGTTGTGGATTATTTTTCAAAATTCGTAGAAGTGGTAATTCTAGGTAATAACACTACAAGTAGAAATGTTATTAATTCGTTAAAATCAATATTTTGTACTCATGGAATACCATTAACATTGATATCAGATGGGGGTCCACAGTTTACATCAGAAGAATTTAAAAAATTTACAAATGCGTGGGAATTCACACACATTATGTCTTCTCCAACATATGCTCAAAGTAATGGTATGGCGGAAAGACATATACAGACAGTTAAGAAAATAATTAAGAAAACCATTGAAGAAAAAAAAGATATCTATTTAGCATTATTAAATTTCAAAAATGCGTGTGTAGAAACAGGATACTCATCATCACAAATGTTGATGTCAAGAAACATCAGGTCGAATATAATAAGTAACAAAAGCTTGTTTCACCCGAAAATAAACAATGATATCAGAAGAAAATTGGAAGATTCTCGAGTGAAGCAAGCGAAATATTATAATAAAGGCGTTAATCAATTGCCAGAAATTCCAGTAAATACAAAAGTTTATATTCAGACCAAACCAAGGTCAAATTGGACACCAGGGGTTGTTATAGAAAAGATAAGGGATAGGGTCTATAGAGTTGAACTGGAGAATGGGGCAAAGCTTTACAGGAACAGGAAATTCATAAAAATTATACAAGGTGATATATTTTCAAAAAAGGAAGAACAACATTCTCTGTTGAACTCAAAGGAGAATGAAGATGTTAATAAAAGTATTCCATATTATATTGATATGGAAAATAGTATAAACAGCCCGGAAAATACAAGTGTAAATAATAGAACTGTAACAGGAAATGATAGTCCAGATAATTCGAGCGTGAGCACAAATAATTGTAATTCAGACTCGATCTCAGAGTCACTAAGAAAAACATTATCAGGCAGAGTGGTCAAGCCTCCAAATAGACTGGATTTATGATTTGTTTTGTATGTTTAGTGATTGTATTTTGTTTATCTATTGAAAGGGGAGATGTTAGGATATGATGGAACACATCCCTTAAAATAACTGTCTATGATCATGTACATAAACACAGAGCTGCGTCACATAACCTAGAACAGTAGAAGACACGTGAAGAAGCGTCCCAGATGTAAATACTAATAATTAAGAATAAAGTAATTTAAAATAAGTTGTGCTTTTATAAATATATCCACCCAAGCAGTAAATAACTTTTACAATTTGAATATTTAGCAAAGAAACACGCTGAAAAGGGGATGATTAACAGCTAAGTCGTAAATAATATTAGGGTGAATAAATGGTAGTCGATAGGTGAAAACGGAGCAACTCAAATATTGCCCGCTCCTAGAGACTAACCAGACCTTGGATCGACACCGGGATGTTCAGTATTCTAGACAAAAAGCACTCACCATTCACACATAATGAAAACCGATGAATCCCTAACGATCGTAGAAACACCTTGAACAGGATGATCCATATCAATTTAGATTATAACTTCGAAATGTACTGGTGCCACTACATAATATTTGAGATTCAATAATGGCAATCAGAAAGAACAAGCTTCTGGTAATTGTAATAATGTAACAAAGACTTACGTGGCTAAAAACGAATATTGAACAAGTACACTATGCCAAGATGGCTGTGTTTAAATCCATCCTTTGTTCGTCGTAATTTCGAAGAGGGACTCTTTCGACTTACTTCTTCCGTTGTGAATTTTATAGAGAGCTCTTAGCGTTTTTGGCTCTCTCTAGCACAGAATACAAATACATAAGAAGTGTAAACTCCCTACTAATCTGTGGAAACAAAGTGGCGGCCATCTTAGATGGACATTCACTAGCGACACCAACGGCCCCAGAAGGAACTTATCTTCGATGGCAAGCCCACTAGCGAACCTAACGGGCAGAGTTGGAAACAATTTGTTTATGGCGGGAATATTTGAATTAACTGCTAAAGCTAGGATTACGATAGGTAACAGAAATAGAATTTCACCTCACTTGTTTTCAAATGGAATTTCACTTCCGTTTATTCATGAACTGGTAAAAAAGTGAAATATACAGATTGTTATAACATTTCATAAAGTAATAATAAACAGATCTTTTGAAATTCATTAGCTATTAACAAAATAATGTATTGAAAATTGAAAGTTTTATAACAATATTGCCATGTAAGTATATATTTATAGGAGTCTTCCATCGAAGGGTTGGTGAATCCACTTGATTTAATCCTTGGATCCTGGGAACAGAGGTAAAAATTTGGAAACCAAATATGAAAATTAAGAACATAATAATATACAAAATCATGTTTTTTTTTCTTGAAACGATTCTCAGATTTCTTCTACCTATATCTGGAACAGAAGTAAAAGAGATT
The DNA here is from genome assembly GCA_958510865.1 of Myrrha octodecimguttata. Classification (NCBI taxonomy): domain Eukaryota; kingdom Metazoa; phylum Arthropoda; class Insecta; order Coleoptera; family Coccinellidae; genus Myrrha; species Myrrha octodecimguttata. Next base: position 948,138 of record OY294064.1, on the reverse strand, counting down.
AAAAATTTCTGTTAATAGAAATTGCTCCTGCGTTAGAAGTTGTACAGGGTGATTCATTAAGGTTGGCCACCGGCCGTATCTCGGAAACCGTTTATCCTATGACTTCCGGAAAAAAAATCTAATGACAAACTCGGCCCCTAGAAAATGATTAAAAATATTTTCAAGTTCGTAGTTCCCCACTAGATGGCGCAATCTATCACTTGTAAAATATTATCTCATTTTTTACGAAATATTCTCCAGCTAACAGTGGTAAAGAATAATACAATAAGAATCTACTCTTTCTATTCAACAACTTTTGTTTCAGTAATTTTTCTATATTTCCTATTTTTTAGTGATGGGATGGATAAACTTTTCTTCACGAAAAAAACATTCTTACTCCTGTATGAGTGAACCGATTTTCACGTAATTAGATTTCATTCGAAGGCCATCGAAAGCAGATCACAGAAACATATGACAACAATATACCGGGTGATCCAATTGAAAACTACAGACTGTTTTATGTCACTTCGCCCTATTTGTGCGTTTTACTGGAAAATTTCAAATGCAATGCTATGATTCTAACCGAGTGAGAATAAGCCAAGCATTATCACCAACTGACTTTTCAAAATCGCAGACAGATATCGTTGGTCGTTTCGGAGTTATTGACATTTTTGTAAATTTTGATAAGTATTGATCAACCCTGTTAAATGCAGGAGGAATTGGGTTATTTCATCTCTAAACAATTAGATGAAAGGAAAAAACTTATCAAAACAATGAAACAAGCTGATTTAGAACCAGTAAGCTTTGGCGATACTGTTCATTTTCGGAATCTATAGCTGTAAAAGTTTTTTAGGACGATTGCAAACCACTCTTTTATGATGCCCCATTATTCAAACGAAGAAGCATATGATATGCTTAATGTTCATTTTGAATGTTTAGAAAATGCAGTAGCTGAAAGGGAATACCCGATACGATATCCTGAAAGACGTCGTCATTCCAAAAGGGTATTCAAAAGATTTACACGACGAGTGCGAGAAACTGGTAAGGTTCAATATCTTGGAAGAAAAAATAGAAAACGTAGAAGCCATAATGAGGATAATATCATAAAAGTTTTGGCTTATTAACAAGACAAAGGTGCTTGAAATTTTAACGGAAGATCTTCCGATTCTTTTAGGAAATATTGCTATTCAAAGCAGGTTAGATATGTGGTATCAACAAGATGGTTGCCTGGCGCATTATGCTGCTAATGTTAGAGAATATTCATATAACGTCTTCTCAAAGAGGTATATTGGACGAGGGAGTATTTTTCCATGGCCAGAAATATCACCCGACCTCACAGTATTGGATTTTTATTTTCGGGGGAGAATAAATACTTAGTTTTCCGAACACCCCCCACTACAAGTGGGGATATTCAAAATAGATTTCGACAGGCAGCTTCTTCTCATACTGAAATTGTGGCCAGTGTCAACTCGACGAAAGAAAGACTAAATTTATGTGTAGAAAATAATGGTAGACATTTTAAATATTTGAATTGATTATGTGTAAGTGTTGTTTTTCTGTTCAAATATTTTCGTTGTTGCTAATTTTTGTTTTATTCCATCGCATCATTGTTATTTCATGTGTGTTGAGTATTTTGCAGCGTTGTCGTGACGCATAAAGTCACTTCCTTGTTTATTCAAGCTCACAGAAAGGATCAACATTGATCAAAATTTACAAAAATGTCAATAACTCCGAAACGACCAATGATATCTGTCTGCGATTTTGAAAAGTCAGTAGGTGATAATGCTTGGCTTATTATCACTTGGTTAGAATCATAGCATTGCATTTGAAATTTTCCAGTAAAACGCACAAATAGGGCGGAGTGACATAAAACAGTCTGTAGTTTTCAATTGGATCACCCGGTATATTGTTGTCATATGTTTCTGTGATCTGCTTTCGATGGCCTTCGAATGAAATCTAATTACGTGAAAATCGGATCACCCATACAGGAGTAAGAATGTTTCTTTCGTGAAGAAAAGTTCATCCATCCCATCACTACAAAATAGGAAATATAGAAAAATTAATGAAACAAAAGTTGTTGAATAGAAAGAGTAGATTCTTATTGTATTATTCTTTACCACTGTTAGTGATAGATTGCGCCCTCTAGTGGGGAACTACGAACTTGAAAATATTTTTAATCATTTTCTAGGGGTCGAATTTGTCCTTAGATTTTTTTTCCGAAAGTCATAGGATAAACGGTTTCCGAGATACGGCTGGTGGCCACCCTTAATGAATCACCCTGTACAATATTTGTCAGGAGCAATTTTTGAAACAATCAAGTTCTAGAAAAATTAATATTATGGTTTCCAGATCAGACGCATATTCACAAAAAAAATGTGTGCAGCTGCCTGAGGGGATCCCTCCCTTAGAAAAAACGCTGCCAAGGGTCCGCACTTGACAGCAATGTCAGGTTCGAACTGACCAACACCAACAGAAAATAAATAAACATATAATTCCAAAAAATAACGAAAAATATATTCTAAAATAAAATAAACTCTGATAAAATTAACCACTAATCAAAATATCACAGAAATGGGTTGTGTGGTTGTAATTGGTTCAGCCGATTGAAATTGAAAATACCTAAACAAAACTTATAGTCTCAGTTTCTTGTTTTTTATTTTACTGTCGAGAAATATGTAATGTTTCTTTAAATGACCCGATGAGATGGTTTTCAAACGATTTCTTTCCTTCAGATATTTGAACATAATCAATCGTGTACTGACTTTAAAAATCTCTTCTTTAACGTTATGTTCCGGACAAAATACAAAATTCTCTAATTGCTCTCTGAATAAATTTTTGAAATTATCAATTAGACCCTCGCGATGGCCATTAACATTGAGAAACTGATAAAATTTTATGTGAATGAGGTCCATCAACTCAATTAATTTTCCACTGGCATAATTCAATCTAGTTTTCTCATCATATTCTTTGAACGTAACAAATAAATGCTGATTCAGATTTATGTCATCTGAAAATAAGTTTTTTTGACATTGATCGCAATCTGGTATATTGATCTTCTTTAAAACATACCCAGCCACATAGGAAGTAGCATAATTTTGTTCCAAGAAATTATCATCTGAACTATCAGGTGTGTCTACAAATGCGTCTGCATTACAACATTCAGAAGATTGATCATTTGTGTGTGAATACTTGTCAATAAATTGACTAAAATTTCCAATAAGCCCACAAAAATCATCCTCACAATTGCTTGATTTGCTGAGCGGAGAACTTAAATTATTAATAATTAAAGTTTTCATTGCTGCAACAAATTGTAAGCATGTGGGATTTGTATTGCAAACACCATGTTGCATTATCTGACCAAAAAAGTTTTCTAAAGGATCCTGATTTAGGTTCCTTAGATTCAAAAATTCAAGTTTTTTCGAATTTAAATGTTTCCAAAGTAACATTACCGCTCTAATACTCATCTGCCACCCTTCAACAAATTTAAAATTTTTTTTTATATTTCCTTGTTTATCCAAAATTTTCCATTTATTAATTTTGGGCAACATGTCAGACCAAAATTCTAAATGAGGAGAGTTACCTGATAGTGCAGACCGATATTTTCTATGATCATTACTTACTTGGGAACTGTTGAGAGAGTCAAATAAATTATTTATCAGATGACAGAACTCTGCAGTATGTAAAGAGTCCGATTTCAAATGCCCAGATGCATGAAAAGTTTCTATGGCTGAAGCCATAGTTAGGCTTAGTTGTTGAGCTGCCACCTTCACTTTCATTTTCATGTAGGAATCTCTGAAATTGAAATAAGACTCTTTTATCTTGTTCAGAACTTCATAAGTACGTGTAGTACTTATTACTTAAAATGGAAAGCTTGTATCATGTGATCCATGCTTGCAAATTTTCCCTTCTCAAATTCTATTCTACAGTCAATTATGGCGTTTCGTGTGTTTTTTAAGAGATGCGGTATGTCAAATATTGTTACCACTAAGTCTCCATTAACTACAAAGTGATATGGACTTGGGTTCTTATCAGGGTAATCTCTAATGAGAGCAGCAATAGCTGATCTATTAGTGCTACACTGGTCACAAACTGTGGCACAAACCTTCATCCCTATCATTTGTAGCTCTCTAATAACTTGAATAATTAATTCTTTCAAATTATTAGATTTCATGGTATCTTTAGTGAAAAAATATGCAACTGGCATCTTGTAACATTTTCGGATTCCTCGTATCATAAACACAAGCGCATGATTTGCAGGGTTAGATGTTCTACCCTTAGTGCCTAGATCTTCGAAACCAGAAATTCTTTGCTTGTGGCTTTCATAAAACAAACCACTACTCAAAGAAATCTCATCAAAAATCAGAGTGCAATGAAGATCTAGCTCGTCCATCTGTTGAACATGAATTTTCATATGTTCCAAAACTGGTTTGAGGAGTCCACATTCAAAAGGAATGGAAGCCAAAACATACTGAAGGGATCTAGGTGACGGTAACTGAAAACAATTTCTAAGATAATTATACAATTTTGGACTCCTCTTATAAAGCGAGAGAGCAAAAGCTTTATCATCCGAAGACCACCGACGGCCTGTTGGAGGCTTATCAACATTTCTCAATTGTGAATTTATAAAGTCAATTGTTATCTTATTTAAATTTTCTTCAATGAACCGAAATTTACCAGCCTCATATAAATTTTGCAAATTTTGCAATTGCGTACGTTCTTTATTGAATTAATTTTTTAGTTTTGATAATTTGGTAGAAACAGTCCTATAAATGTTGTACATGGACTCCTGCTCAGGGGACAAATCTGATTTGTGGAGTCCTAATTTTCTTAAAAACCCAGGTTTATTTTCAACTAAAGGAGAATTTTCATCCGTTAAATTTTGACCAGCTTCAGAACTAGAAAGTTCGCTTTTTGTGTATGATACTTCAGGGCTTCCTACTAAAGATTTATCAGATGTTGGGGGCATCACAGTGATTTTCTCAGAGTCATTACTGAGAGTATCGATGCTGTCTTTAGAACTCAACTCATTAGATTCATATGTACATGCATAATTATGATCATTTAAACATTTTTTTTGTGAAGACTTGGGAACAGCATCTATTCGAAGGCGGCAGGGGTTCGTTGGACAATTGAAATCAGATAATGAAAAATGGTCTTCACATATTCGGAAACTTGAACATTTTATACTAGGATCAATATTGCAGGCTTTTTGCCAGGACAATAATCTCGAAGGATTCCTGGGGAAACTGAAAAAACGCAGATTTTTTTGAGACTCTTGGACATTACATTTGTAAAAATTGTTACACAAAGGAAATTTGCATGTATATTTGAGTATGGGCGGGGAAGGTTTCACTGATATTTCAGACATTGTTACAAAAATTTAAAGAGGGTATAATATAAGAGACTGTAGAGAATAGAGAGGAACCAGTGAATTAATGAAACCAGTGAAATGAAATTTATACCAAATCTGTTAAAAAAATTAAAAATCAACCACACAAACCGACATAAACAACCACTTACTACATTTCAACCGGCAAAACTGAAGTCAATGTCAAATGTCATTTCGGATCATCCAGTCCCGACGGAGAAAACTATACTTTCATATCTTCTATCTCCCTTAATCTCGAGTGGACAGTCACAGAAATTTGCTTCCCATATTCCACTAGGAGTTTCACCCCCCTGCTCTCTAGGTTAGTTTCTCGAACCATTGAAAAATCAACGTTCCCTTCTATGATTGTGGAATGAAAGAACCGTGAATCGAATGAATGAATGAATCACGGTTTAGCACATAGGCGTAGTATTTGAATATAGGGAAATATTATGATTTAAAACCGGGTACAGTACAATATAAACATCGACATAAGAAATGTTAGGAAACAAAAAGAGTCAAATTGAACAATAACCAATTTCCTGGATACCAATAGAATATTGGTTACACCTTTTTTTTGGACAATTATGTGATGCAAGACAGTTGTAGCAACGCTTTTGGTTGATAACGAATTCCTTTTTAGTGAGCGGGACTTTTGGTTTTTACGAATAGCAATCAAGAAATCGTGAGCATCGTTGCGAAGTGGACACTTATTAGAATGACAAGGGAAAGCATTATGCACCTCAATAGTTTATTCACTTGTCTCTTCTTTAACATTGTATAATGAATAAATATAATTCGAAAGCTTGTCTAAATGGTTAAAGTAGCCGAGGACATTCAAAGAAATGAATGAAGGAATTTTTTAATCTATGGTGATAAATTTGTATTCTATGTTCCAAACTATTTTTGTATTCTGTGCTATTTTTAACATAGGCATAGAATATTTAAGGTCTATGATTTTCAATATTTGTATTTTCTGGTTTGGTTGATTAACCTAAAGGACAATCCCTGATAATAATTTTTAATCTTTATGGTACGTATCTATTAAATTAAGAACGTGCAATACCATTTAACTGATCTATAAGACTATTATTTCCAGCGTTGCAAGTGTTTAAACCACAGCTCAGTAGCGTCAGTCTCCTTTTACAACATTTCATCACTGTGATTTCATACTCCATGGAGTATGGAAGGTGCACCTTCCATATCACATAGGAAGAGAGCAGTTGAGAATTTCAAAAACAACGAGATTACCACGGAGTCGAATAGAGCAATTCCAGCTATCTATGGTTCATCGAGATGAATCAGCTGATGGGGGGACAGCCTGTCAAACGTTGAAAGTAAAACAACACAACCTCACTTTCCCGATTTGTTTATGTTATGAAGTACAATATTTTCAACAATTTCAGGATAAATTCACAAGTTAAAATGATTTATATTAATAGAATTGGTGAATAACTAGGCCAAGTTATTGTTTCGTTGTGAAATACAACATAAATACACCTAGAGACGAAAGAATCCGATGTTTCTGATATATTGTACTGTAGACTTTATATTTGCATTTTTGACCCATTCCCCTACATTTTATCTGGTATTGGAAGAAACAGAATACTATGTGAACTATCCCAGAGAAGGCAATCATACTATATTCTCGCCATAAATTGAAAAAACTGTTCTGACAAAGTAACAAACTATGGTAGAGTTCGTTGGAGACGTTTCCACACTGGTGAATGAATTATGTTAAGACTATCTATTCAATTTGTTCTGTTTAATAAGTTAAATCATGATGAGATAACCATGATAAGAATATTTCGTGTTTATTATACACATTTCATGAATGATATCAACCTACGATAGCTGGCGTTATGATGGACAAACCCATCCTGATTGTTTACCACTCACATCTCTATATGTTGTGTAAATTGTATGTATTACAAATAATAATGAACCAGATAACTTCCTCTGTTCTCAACCGAACATATTCCGACGTGGCTCGACTACCCAAGGATGGAACTTCTACATTTTGTTGTTTGTAATATGTTTCGAATTGAACTTATTGTCAATTAAAAATTATGAAAGCCTTAACGTTGCATCTGCATAATAAAAAACATTTTATATGGATAGTAAAGCATTTTTTGAGGATGAATCGAAATCGGTGTTCAAGGAAAAAATTTCATATGAATTATTTTATTTGTAACATATATGTAGTATAATAAATATATGATTGAATATTATGATAGCACTGACATAGCAACTGCAGTCCAATATTGTAGTAATTTGATAATTTGCAACATATAATGTTATTTGAAATAGTACTGAGAAGTTCTCAGGAACCCATGTTTTTTCCATTCCATACATTTGTTGGATTTCATTCTGCTGTTTATTTTCAGGAATAAATGAGCCAAACATTTTACTGTTTCAGTTTCAATAGTTATACCTATAATGAATGCTATCTCTGATGTTGATACTCTAGGCTTTAAAAGACAAGTATAAATACTGCAATTTTCATTTACATCGTTTTGAATGATTATCATCTGAGATTGAATATCAGTTAATCAGATCCATTATCACGAAATTTCACTTGTGAAGTCACTAAAATCTCCAAATAATCGCTCTTCGCCAATGTAAACAAAGGGAATGTATTCCTTCGTCTCTCGGTGTATTTATGTTGAATTTCACAACGACACACTAACTTGGCCTAGTAATCCACCAATTCTATTAATATAAATCATTTTAACTTGTGAATTCATCCTGAAATTGTTGAAAATGCTGTACTTCATAACATAAACAAAACGGGAAAGTGAGGTTGTGTTGTTTTACTTTCAACGTTTGACAGGCTGTCCCCCCCATCGGCCATGTTGTGACGTCAGCTGGAATTGCTCTATTGCAAGTATTCTAACATTAATTCGTCTAATAATTTAGATAAGTAGACGCATCATGTGTTCTAACTATTCACCAATATCTTCTTATTTCTCGAAATTAAGTTTTGGCACAGGTCCAATTAGAGTGAGACTTCTCAATCGTTGTTCCATTGACATCTGCATATTATATCACAGTAGTTATTGGTGTTTTTAGTATGTATCCTGAACATGACAGAGCATAGGCACATTTGTAGAGTTATTTATGTTAGCGATCCCAGCTCTAAATATTTGGAAAAGAAATGATAATGAAAATTTGTATGAATTTGTGATTTTCACGCAAATGTTCTAGAAAACGATGTGTCTACGTTTTGCCCAAATGTCTAATGTTCAAATAATTTCCCGATGGTCTTGAACCACTCTGTTGAACTCACCTGAAAATGGTTAAAGCTAGTGATTTGAAACTTTCACTTTAGGTTGCACATCAAAATGGAATATTGAAGTTCGTAAGTATGCCAAACGGTTATACTGATTTTAATTTTTTAGGTTATCTTGTCAATATCTCGGAAACTATCTAGGGGATCGTATTGTAACTTGGTAGTCAGTTGTAGAATACCGACGCGCAACTTTATGCAGAATTCAGTCAGGATAATGCTGATAAAAATTGAAAAAAAAATATTTATCAAAAATATTCTCTGGAACTATCCATCAGATTTCAATGGAATTTGGCAGAAACCTTGAGTAAAATATGTTACAACAGTATACCGAATCATGTTGGCAAAGGAGTATGTTGAATTTCGTTGTTATTTCCTGATTATCGTGATCATTTCCCACATTAGGTACTTAAGAAGTATCGCCTTAGCAACCAAGCATGCTCGCAAAAGCTGATAAATTCACTTCAGTGCTTTTCTAGAATTTTCCACTTATATCCACTCAAACTATTATGATACACAAGTGAAACACAATGTTTTTTGAATTAAGTATGATAAATACATAATAATCGTTCATTAAGAATATAAAGTGGTCACCGCTTTACAAGTATTGACTTAACAAACGCATTCACGAATTTGACCTTCGAAATTAAGCCCCAAAAACCTACTCTAAAAGTAAGTGATAGGAATGAGACACTAATTATTGTTGGAAAAGCTTATTTAATTATGCCGACATTTCGTTGGATTTTTCCAACATTTTCAAGGCTGTAACAACATAAAGCTATTTGACACAACTGTGCATTGTAAAGACGAACAATAGAGATGACTTACCTAAATTAGCAGCTTTGGAGAACAAATCACCACTACAGAGACCAAACAAAACTTACAATCAGTTAAAAGCATGAAAATCCACTCATATATACAATTAAATTCATAAATTAATAAATAAACATGATACGTCATTGACGACGACAAACACTAGACTTAACAAATCGAGTTACAATTACAGTGTACTTTATATCCATATAATATTTGAAACATATTTCTGAGAATTGTTTTTACTACCCTGCGGTATTTACAATCATCGTTGCCTATTCTTGTATAAATTCAACAAATTATTATAGATCATACTCAAATTTTGAGTATCAGCTCTTGTATTTACAGTATCTTGTAACCTTATATGAACCATTTCATAAAAACAAGAATCAATCAACACAAATATGATTGTAATGAAAGTTTCCGCAATATAGAGTAAAAGACATCTTTAGCACTCCACCACTTTGAGGATGGTCACCGCTCCGATTTCGATGACGTTGAAATTTTGGATTGGGAGGAGAATTGGCCCAGACGAAATGTCAGTGAAATGGTTCATATAAGGTTACAAGATACTGTAAATACAAGAGCTGATACTCAAAATTTGAGTATGATCTATAATAATTTGTTGAATTTATACAAGAATAGGCAACGATGATTGTAAATACCGCAGGGTAGTAAAAACAATTCTCAGCATATTGTAACGTTTTCTGGTTTTCAAAACGTTTAGAATGATTAAACTATTTATTTATACTATTTACACACTACTATTCCAATAACTAAACAAGTATTTCTATTAAAGTCTGTTCACAATTTATATCCACACTAATTTATTTTCACTGAACTCTTTCTGCTACGAATCACTCTGTTGAATTGGTCCCTTGCTGCTCCGCGCCTACCTTTTTATCACGTGTGGAATTTCCAGCAACTTCGAGAACTCTCTAGAGCGAGGCGGGTGACTCATAGACTGCTCCGGCATTCTGGAACATTCAGCAACCTTCTAGAATAGACAGGGCCGTACTCGTCACACTGTCCCCTCCTTAACCTGTTCTGTCCCAGAACAGATTCCATGAATTCCTCGGAGGACCGTGATGAAATCTGCAATCGTCACCATTTCTACAGTAGCCCTTCTGATGGAAGTAACAGTCTACGGTTTTGCTGGGCTTTTCGGTTTGCTTTGGGTTGAAATTGCATACCAAGATCTGCATACCTGTCTTTTGGAAGACTACTTCGAGCATGCTTCGCACAACTCGCCAATTCAGTTTATCCAGTCCACAACCTAGTTTGGGAACAGCTAATTTTCTAATTCCAAAGCATTGAAGGTCTTCTTTCAAGCCTTGCAGTGCTGTCCATAAATTCTGGTAGATCGGCTTCTGATATGAGTATTGTTTGGTGACTACGTAGTAAATGAACTGACCCTCTGACTTCAATCTCAGGCATTTTCCGATTCTGGGCTGCTGTCTCATCAGTTCCCCTTGGCGTCCAAATTTATTTCTGAACACTCTTGCTATTCCTCTACTCATCCTTAGATCCGCTGCTACACAATGAGCAAGAGAGTATTCCTCGGGAACTGTAAACAGGTCTTGATGAACTTCCTGTGTTACGCCAAACCGTGCAACTCGTGTTCCCCCATAGCAATTCATGAATTCCTGAAAATCGTCACTTTCCTTCGCCGGAACCTCGATGAAAGGTACTTCTTCTTCGTCATCCTGTGTTGACGCGTACGGAGCCAATCGATTGAAATGAACGACCTTCGGTTTTCCTCTAGGAAGCTTCGGTATCCGGTAAACTACATCATTTATCCTTTTCATGACTTCATACGGTCCTTCCCACTGTCTCTGCAGCTTCGGAGAAAATCCTCTTTTTCTTTGAGGGTTATACAACCACACCAGATCTCCTGCGGTGAACCCTCCTTCAATGGCCTTGATGTCATAGCGCATTTTCATCCGATCACTTGCTTGCTGCATTTGATTGCGCACCTTGTCATGGATGTAATCTAGCTTACTCCTCAATTTACTGACGTAGTCCTCCAAGCTACATCTTCTCCAGGCTTACAACCAAACTCTAGGTCACAAGGTAGTCTAATTTCTCGGCCGAACATTATATTGGCTGGAGTTTCCTTGGTGGATTCTTGAACCGAAGATCTATATGCCATGGTAAATAGATGCAAATACTCATCCCAGTCCCGCTGGTGGTCGGAGACTACTTTGGCAAGATGTTTTCCCATGGTCCTATTCATTCGTTCTACCACGCCATCTGATTGGGGATGTAGAGCTGTTGTCCTTGTCTTATTAATCCCCAATTTCCTACAAACTTCTCGGAATAATGTCGACTCGAAATTTCGGCCTTGATCACAATGCAGCTCTAGAGGTATTCCAAATCTGCAGAAGAATTCTTTGACCAATTTATCAGCAACCGTACCTGCCTCTTGATTAGGAATACCGTACGCTTCCACCCATTTGGTAAAATAGTCCATGGCTACCAATATGTACTTGTTTCCGTGATCTGTTTCGGGAAAGGGGCCCGCGATGTCGATAGCTACTCGTTCCATGGGAGATCCGACGTTATATTGCTTCATTGGAGCCTTCCCTTTGCCGTAAGGACCGTTAGCTGCAGCACAAGCTTTACATGTTCTACACCAGTTTTCAACGTCTTTCTTATAGTTAATCCAATGAAACCGCTGCCTATCTTTCTCCAACGTCTTAGTAATCCCGAAATGTCCACCTGAAGTTCCATTATGTAGTCTGGTCAAAACGTCTGTCACTCGACTCTTCGGCACAATCAACTGGAGCCTCTGTTCAGATCCATTGTCATTCTCCCAACAACGCTTCAGAAGACCTTTATCGATCTTCAACGTTTCCCATTGTGCCCAATACGACTTAACATTTTGACTCAGTCTGGATACTTCTTCTCAAGTAGGTCGTCTACCACACTTCTTCCAACTCAGGATTACTTTCAAGTCTGGATCTTCTTCTTGTGCCCGTTGTATTTCTTGGGGTAGCCAATCATCTTCAAATACTGTGGTCCGTCTTACATCAGATTTGTCTTCCACACGTGAGCAATGGCTGCAATCCTCGGGGCAAGGTCTTCTTGATAACGCATCGGCATTGCGATGGATAGTCCCAGTTCTATGTTCGGTATCAAAGTCATATTCTTGCAGTCTATCAATCCATCTGGCCACTTGTCCTTCCGGGTTCTTGAAGTTCAGGAGCCACTTCAAAGCTGCATGGTCCGTTCTCAGCAGAAATTTTCTTCCGTACAAATATTTGTAGAAGTGTTCTACGGACTTGACGACTGCTAAAAGTTCTCTTCTAGTCACGCAGTAATTTCGTTCTGGCTTCGATAAGACCTTGCTGAAATATCCTATCACCCTTTCTTGTCCATCCTGAACCTGCGATAGAACACCCCCGATGGCTGAATTGCTAGCATCCGTGTCGAGCACAAACTTCCCTTCAGCTCTTGCGTAGCTTAAAACTGGAGCTCCGACCAGGGCCTTCTTCAGCTGTGCGAAAGCTTCAGCGCAATCATAGGACCATATGTACTCCTGTCCATCCTCTGTTAATTTTGTAAGAGGTTTGGCAACTTTGGCGAATCCAGATACGAATCTTCTATAATAGGTGCATAAGCCTAAGGAACTTCGCAATTCACTCTTGTCTCTCGGTATAGGCCATTCCTGTACTGCTTTGATCTTATCCGGGTCAACTTTCACGCCCCCTCGAGAAACTACGTGTCCTAAATATTTCACTTCAGTTCGAAATAAATTGCATTTCTTGGGACTCAGCTTTAGGTTGGCTTCACAAAGTCGCTGGAAAACTTCGGACAGGTGGTGTAGGTGGTCTCGGAATGATTTTCCCACTACTATCACGTCATCTAAGTACACCAGGCAAGTCTTCCAGGAGAGTCCTCTCAGTATTGTCTCCATTAAACGCTCGAATGTAGCAGGAGCGTTGCATAAACCGAAGGGCATCACTTTAAATTGCCATAGACCCGTTCCAATACTGAAGGCAGTTTTTTCTTTGTCTCTTGGATCCAGGCCAACCTGCCAATACCCACTCTTCAAATCTAAGGTGGAAAACCAACGTGATCCCGAGAGTGTATCCAGTGTATCATCTATTCTAGGTAAGGGATAGCTGTCCTTCTTCGTAACTTGATTGAGCTGCCTATAGTCTACACAGAACCTGGTGGACCCGTCCTTTTTCTTCACTAACACTACAGGCGACGTCCAGGGACTATTGGATGGTTCAATGACACCTTCTCTAGCCATGTCTTCAATAATCTGTTCAGCCTCTTCTCTTTTTGCCAGAGGAAGACGTCTGGGGTGCTGTCGGATGGGTTGTGCATCACCAGTATTGATTTTATGCTGCACAATATCGGTCTTTCCTGTTCTTTCGTCAATGGCAAACACGTCGGAGAATTTCTGAATCAGTTTCCTCACTTCGGCTTTCGGTCCAGATCTTGACATTTTGAGGTGAGAAGGGACACCAGCTCTTCAGTATTCTTCTGGCTCTGCGAGACTCCTGCAGTATCTATCCCACCAGAAATATGGTACACTGGTACTCCGTGTCCAATCAAAGTGTTCTTCTTCAAGATGACTGGAAACATGTTCATATTCAGTAATCGGATGGGAATACTATCTCTCAACCTTACCAGTGTCTTCCCAAGTAACAGTCCTTTAGCTAGTATTGCATCGTCAGAGGGCTCGATTACTTTAACGAAGCCAATTCTCGTAACATCATCACAACTACTAATCACTATGCTTTCAGTTCGACCTGGCAACGTGATGTCCTCTGTCAATCGAATCCGATATGTCTTGTCATCCACATCATTGAACGGGATCTCTTCATTTCCCAGTCGAAGAACATCATTCTTCATATCCAGTTGGCATCCAAGTTTCTTGACGAAGTCCAATCCCAGGATTACTTCTTCCGTGATTTCAGCCACTAGAACTTCGTGTCTTGTTGTTGTATTTCCCAATTCAATAGTGGAGAGGACCGATCCATAAGTTGGTATTTCCTGTCCAGACGCATTTCGAAGTTTGATCACAACTGGATGAATCTTGAATCCTTTAGCTATTTCTGGACGCACAATGGTTCTGGTCGATCCAGTGTCTACCAGGATTTTCACATTTCGATCATTTATTTTTCCGGGAACAACTATGCTTGAAGAATCCGTAGACATGATTCCTCGGATTATCACTTCAGGGGTATCCAAAGCTTGGGTCGATTTATGCCCCTTATCACCGACCCTTTTCAGTTTCCCTGCTGTGGCTCTTTTTCCATTTTGGGACAATTTCGCTTAATATGCCCACTTTTATTGCAGTACCAGCACACAGCGTCCTTTTTCTTAGTACGTAATAATCTGCTAACTTCTTCTCTGATAATTTCTTCAACAGGTCGGTCTATTTCTTGGACTTGTCTCACACGAACTTGTCCTCTATGAGATGCCTGTTTCGCTGCCTCGAATTCTAAAGCCTGAGCTAAAGCATCATCCATGGTTTTAGGGCGTGCGAGTCTCAAGGCTTGTTGTATTTCGCTGTCCTTGATCCCATCTACAAAGGTTTGGATGGATAGCTGTTCAAGGAAGCTGTCTGGAGCAGTTGGGTACGCCAGCCTGACTAATCTAGCCACATCTGCTTCAAACTCCTGGAGATTTTCTCCTGTTTTCTGCACCCGGTTCTTGATTTGGGCATGATAAACTTGTTGTAAATGAGCATCACCATATCTCATCTGAAGTTTCGATGTTAGAACTTCATAACAGGCCTGTTGGCTCTCCGGAATCGTTTGCAGAATGTTGAGTGCCTCTCCTCGTAGAGCTATTATCAATGCTGTGGCTTTTTCGTTATCGCTCCAACTGTTTGCCATCGCAGCAGCTTCAAATTGTTTCTGGTATGTCGACCATGGGACTTTTCCATCAAATGTCGGTGGCTTGATCTTCATTTTTCCACTTTCGCCGTTATTTTCCATTTTCATGTTGCTTAAGGGTGATGAAGCCGGATAATCTTTTCCAATTGACATTCTTTTCAGGGACTCTATTATTTTAGAATGTTGTTCAATTATTCCTGTTATTTCTTCAAATTTTCCGTTAACTTCTTCATATACTTCTTCGAATTTTCCGTCAACTTTATCATAAAATTCTTCAACTTTTTCATGAACTTCGTGAAATTTTTGGTCAACTTTATCAAATTTTTCATTCACCTCGTCCATTCCTTTCTTCATTTCATCTTTAATGGTTTCCATTTTTTCATCCAATTTGGTTGCAAATTGACTCACCAATTCATTGCTATTCCGAGAATTTTCCTCCATTTTCCGTGAATTTTCTTCCATTTTCTCATTGATCTTCTGAGAACTTTCTTCCATTTTCCGTGAATTTTCCTCTGCCTTATTTTCCATTTTATCCATTTTCTCATTGATCTTCTGAGAACTTTCTTCCATTTTCCGTGAATCTTCCTCTGCCTTATTTTCCATTTTATCCATTTTCTCATTGAGTTTACTCAAGAATTCCATTATCGCCTGCGTCTCTATTGCGCCCTGCAGTCTTGTGGTGACTGGCATAAATTTCAATCAATAGAATTTATTTATTCGATTCGAGCGATGTCGAACCGCACACCTGGCACCAATGTAACGTTTTCTGGGTTTTCAAAACGTTCAGAATATTTGAACTATTTATTTACACTATTTACACACTACTATTCCAATAACTAAACAAGTATTTCTATTAAAGTCTGTTCACAATTTATATCCACACTAATTTATTTTCACTGAACTCTTTCCGCTACGAATCACTGCTGAATTGGTCCCTGTGCTGCTCCGCTCCTACCTTTTTATCACGTGTGGAATTTCCAGCAACTTCGAGAACTCTCTAGAGCGAGGCGGGTGACTCATAGACTGCTCGGGCATTCTGGAACATTCAGCAACCTTCTAGAATAGACAGGGCCGTACTCGTCACAATATGTTTCAAATATTATATGTATATAAAGTACACAGTAATTGTAACTCGATTTGTTAAGTCTTAGTGTTTGTCGTCGTCAATAACGTATCATGTTTATTTATCAATTTATGGTTTTAATTGTATATATGAGTGGATTTTTATGCTTTTAACTGATTGTGAGTTTCGTTTTGTCTCTGTAGTTGTGATTCGTTCTCCAGTTTTTATTGATTACATCTATGTTAATTTAAAAGCTGCTAATTTAGGTAAGTCATCTCTATTGTTCGTCTTTACAATGCACAGTTGTGTCAAATAGCTTTATGTTGTTACAACCTTGAAAATGTTGGAAAAATCCAACGAAACGTCGGCATAATTAAATAAGCTTTTCCAAGAATAATTAGTGTCTCATTCCTGTGAAACAAACTCCGTTTAATCTAAAGAGACGTGAAAATCATGAACAGTAAGTGATAGTGTTCACAGGAATAGGAACTAACAGCCCAACCAAATTGAACTAAGCCGGTGTTAGTTATAGTTATAGTTTGGTATAGTTTAGCGACCTCAAGGTCTATTGTGCTCCCTGTCGGAGCTGTTTTCGCATTGCGCTACCTACAGCTCTCCCTCCAGCTCTAGAGCTCTAATGCATTCTTGTATCTGTGAGAGCTTCAAGGAGGCGAAGTTCTCATTTCTCCTATAATTTTCTTGTCCAAGATATTTCTTGCGCAGGCTCACAATGACGAGGCGTTCTGTGATCAGGTGGACCGGAGTTTCCTCCTCTTCCCCACAGATTCTGCACTCGTCAGTTTCTGATAAGCCCTTTCTCATCATGTGCTTCCTCAGGCGACAGTGTCCTGTGAGAAAACCAGTGAGGAGGTGTAACTTGTTCTTACTGAGATCCAAATGAATTTTGGCCCTTGTAATTTCAAAGTTCCGAAGGAACTTTTCAGAGTGTTTCATTTCTGGAGAATTCCTCCAAAGCCCCTCTTTCATTTTCTTCCTTCACCATAAACTCTTTCTTATAGGTACATTTGCCTATACCACAGAAAGGTTCTGGGCCAGTAGGTAGCGTTTGTGCTCCTTTTCTGGCTAGAGTGTTGGCCTCTTCATTTCCTTTGATTCCTGAGTGCCCAGGAACCCAGACTAAAGAGACCTTGTTATTCTTGACTACTTCATTGAGTTTCCTTCGACACTCCCATATCAGCTTTGAGTCGATGACATAGGAGTTCAGTGCTTTGATAGCAGCCTGACTATCAGAATGGACCACTATGTCACACCCTTGATAGTTTGTTTCCAGGTTTATGTCTATGCATCTTTCGATTGCAAGTATTTCTGCCTGAAAAACACTCGAGTAGGAGCCTAGCGATAGTGTACACTTGGTTCTAGGCCCGTACACTCCAGCGCCGGCCTCCATCCTGGTTTTAGAACCATCTGTATACCATTTAACGGTATTTGCTTTGAAGTTTTGGGTAGTGTATTCCTTTTCCCATTCTTCCCTTTTACATAGCATTGAGTCAAAGTTCTTCTCGATGCTTACTTTTTTAATCATAACATCAATAGGTAGGTTCGCTGATGAGATGTACTTGTTCAGAGAGGACCAGGGTCTCTGACTTTTAATTCTCTCATTACCTGTACCTTCCCTAGAGATTCTAAGGATAGCTTCATGGGCTATCCTATTGATCACTAGATGTAGAGGACTGAGATCTATGATGACCTCAAGTTCTCATAGCCTCGGTGATACAATCACAGGCAAACCTTTGTACCTCGTCGAGTATTTTCCTCGTGCTTGTCTGGCCAGCTTTAGCAACCAGACGGCGTTTCATCCATATATTCAGACTTTATCAAGGTTACAGAGAAATAAAAATAGGTACACAAACATGTATAACATAAATGTATAAATAAAATATGAGAAACATAATAAAATAAATTAATTTCTGTACAACTGCTTAACAAGTTCACTTAGTTGAATAAAGATGTTATAGGATTGAAAGTTGATACTAATAATAAATAAAAGCTTTGTTTTGGATCCGAGTTCAGAGCTGTTCTGAACGGTTCGAGCATGCGAGATTCCGATTTTGTGTTTTGATTCATTTCAGAACCGGTTCAGGATTTGAGTAATTCTGTTTTGGTTATTTTTACAACCGATTCCGAACTAATATTCTGAGGAATAAACTTGAAGCATTTGGTTATCACGGCAGATTTCATTTGTGGTTGAGGTCTTATCTATCAAGCAGATTTCAGTTCGTAAAGATAGGTAGCACACTTTCGATTCCAATCTCCGTGACATCTGGAGTTTCTCAGGGAATGATCTGGGGCCTTTGTTTTTCCTGATCATGATGATGATCTGAAGCTTTTCACTGCAGTTAAGTCGTTGGCTGACGTTGCGAGATTGAGGTCGGATCTGCAGGCTATTGAGAAATGGTGTGAGGCAAATTGTTCAACAATTAACGTCAATAAATGTCAATTCATGACTATTTCCTGTTTGAAATTTCCTATAACAGTATTTCATTGAGGGTGCACCCATCCAGAGATAACACTAATAAACACACAGTTTGCTGCCGGAAATTTTTCTTCTGTTCCTAGGTAATTTGGGTCTGCTGAATCCAAAAATGCCACCAGATTTGCTCCATCATATGGTTTTGAGAAAATACAACAGATCACATTTCCAACGTACAGGATAATTTAACGCAGCACTACATACATATATGTAGTGCTGCTATCCATCAAATAAACGAAACACGAATAAAAAGTAAGATATTTATTGTACAACAGTACACTCACAAAAATCATCACACATATCTGCCAAAAAAAACTCATCTATTACGGTAGTATGTAATTTTGGTGTCTGGGTGAAGAAGATTATTTTCCTTTAGTCTGGAGGCAAGCAACTCGGTAGGGTCCTTTGGAAGGTTCAAATCTCTAATAAGATCGCTTAGCTCTTCCTGAGTAAAGAGCTCAGGACGTGTTGAATCCCCTTCAAAGTCACTGTCGTTTTCCTCAAATCTATTAGTCTGTTGTTCGTCAGATATGTTGAAATATCAAAAATTAATTTGATTTGTCATCGCCATCTGTGAGATGATGTGTGAAACTATCACTTGTCATTATTAGTTGCCCATGCTTCAACTTAAATAAAAGCGCAGTCTATGGCGAGATTGCAATAGAGCAATTCCAGCTGACGTCACAACATGGCCGATGGGGGGACAGCCTGTCAAACTTTGAAAGTAAAACAACACAACCTCACTTTCCCGTTTTGTTTATGTTATGAAGTACAGCATTTTCAACAATTTCAGGATGAATTCACAAGTTAAAATGATTTATATTAATAGAATTGGTGGATTACTAGGCCAAGTTAGTGTGTCGTTGTGAAATTCAACATAAATACACCGAGAGACGAAGGAATACATTCCCTTTGTTTACATTGGCGAAGACCGATTATTTGGAGATTTTAGTGATTTCACAAGTGAATTTTCGTGATAATGGATCTGATTAACTGATATTCAATCTCAGATGATAATCATTCAAAACGATATAAATGAAAATTGCAGTATTTATTCTTGTCTTTTAAAGCCTAGAGTATCAACATCAGAGATAGCATTCATTATAGGTATAACTATTGAAACTGAAACAGTAAAATGTTTGGCTCATTTATTCCTGAAAATAAACGGCAGAATGAAATCCAACAAATGTATGGAATGGAAAAAACATGGGTTCCAGAGAACTTCTCAGTACTATTTCAAATTACTACAATATTGGACTGCAGTTGCTATGTCAGTGCTATCATAATATTCAATCATATATTTATTATACTACATATATGTTACAAATAAAATAATTCATATGAAATCTTTTATTGAACACCGATTTCGATTCATCCTCAAAAAATGCTTTACTACCCATATAAAATGTTTTTTATAATGCAGATGCAACGTTAAGGCTTTCATAATCTTTAATTGACAATAAGTTCAATTCGAAACATATTACAAACAACAAAATTTAGAAGTTCCATCCTTGGGTAGTCGAGCCACGTCGGAATATGTTCGGTTGAGAACAGAGGAAGTTATCTGGTTCATTATTATTTGTAATACATACAATTTATACAACATATAGAGATGTGAGTGGTAAACAATCAGGATGGGTTTGTCCATCATAACGCCAGCTATCGTAGGTTGATATCATTCTTGAAATGTGTATAATAAACACGAAATATTCTTATCATGGTTATCTCATCATGATTTAACTTATTAAACAGAACAAATTGAATAGATAGTCTTAACATAATTCATTCACCAGTGTGGAAACGTCTCCAACGAACTCTACCATAGTTTGTTACAGTTTTTTCAATTTATGGCGAGAATATAGTATGATTGCCTTCTCTGGGATAGTTCACATAGTATTCTGTTTCTTCCAATACCAGATAAAATGTAGGGGAATGGGTCAAAAATGCAAATATTCAAATATAAAGTCTACAGTACAATATATCTGAAACATCGGATTCTTTCGTCTCTCGGTGTATTTATGTTGTATTTCACAACGAAACAATAATTTGGCCTAGTTATTCACCAATTCTATTAATATAAATCATTTTAACTTGTGAATTTATCCTGAAATTGTTGAAAATATTGTACTTCATAACATAAACAAATCGGGAAAGTGAGGTTGTGTTGTTTACCAATGTGAAGTTGGCAGGTAGAGCTGGCAGGCAAAACTTCCGGAGATACCCGAACGGCCAGTGGCGTCGGAGAAATCGAATGCTTCCGCGAATTCGATGAGATCCACGCAGTTCATGTTCAATATGATGGAAGTTATACCTCATCCGAACTGACGGAATATATCCAAACAATTTATTATTATTATTACCAGCGCTGTTCTCAATTATAATCAGATGTTTTCTCATGAATGTAAGAGACATTTGTCATAGTTAAATACTTGCACTCGATTTGGAAAAGGACCCTTTCTAGTGTCGGACTGATCAAATTTTCATGAATTTTTTAGGTATTTTTGCCCTCAGCAGCTACGATGAAATAAATACAGAAGCTTTTCAATGACTAAGAAGAACTCGTTTTCCATAAAATAATTGCTTGCACTTGATTGGGAAAAAAATACCAGAGCCGGATCGAACAAATTTTCATGATTTTTTTTAGGTACTTTTGCCTTCAGCAGCTACGATAAAATAAATACAGATACTTTTCAATAGCTAAGAAGAACTCGTTTTTCGTAAAATAATCGCTTGCACTTGATTGGGAAAAAAATACCAGAGTCGGATCTAACAAATTTTCATGAATTTTTTTAGGTACTTTTGCCCTCAGCAGCTACGATGAAATAAATACAGAAGCTTTTCAATGACTAAGAAGAACTAGTTTTCCATAAAATAATCGCTTGCACTTGATTGGGAAAAAAATAACAGAGCCGGATCGAACGAATTTTCATGAATTTTTTTAGGTACTTTTGCCCTCAACAGCTGCGATAAAATAGATACAGATGGTTTTCAATAGCTAAAAAGAACTCGTTTTTCATAAAATAATCGCTTGCACTTGATTGGGAAAAAAATACCAGAGTCGGATCGAACAAATTTTCAGGAATTTTTTTAGGTACTTTTGCCCTCAGCAGCTACGATGAAATAAATACAGAAGCTTTTCAATGACTAAGAAGAACTCGTTTTCCATAAAATAATCGCTTGCACTTGATTGGGAAAAAAATAACAGAGCCGGATCGAACGAATTTTCATGAATTTTTTTAGGTACTTTTGCCCTCAACAGCTGCGATAAAATAGATACAGATGGTTTTCAATAGCTAAAAAGAACTCGTTTTTCATAAAATAATCGCTTGCACTTGATTGGGAAAAGAATACCAGAGTCGGATCGAACAAATTTTCAGGAATTTTTTTAGGTACTTTTGCCCTCAGCAGCTGCGATAAAATAAATACAGATACTTTTCAATAGCTAAGAAGAACTGGTTTTTCGTAAAATAATCGCTTGCACTTGATTGGGAAAAAAATACCAGAGCCGGATCGATGAAATATTCATGAATTTTTTTAGGTACTTTTGCCCTCAGCAGCTACGATGAAATAAATACAGAAGCTTTTCAATGACTAAGAAGAACTCGTTTTCCATAAAATAATCGCTTGCACTTGATTGGGAAAAAAATAACAGAGCCGGATCGAACGAATTTTCATGAATTTTTTTAGGTACTTTTGCCCTCAGCAGCTACGATAAAATAAATACAGATACTTTTCAATAGCTAAGAAGAACCCGTTTTTCGTAAAATAAACGCTTGCACTTGATTGGGAAAAAAATACCAGAGCCGGATCGAACAAATTTTCATGAATTTTTTTAGGTACTTTTGCCCTCAGCAGCCACGATAAAATAAATACAGATACTTTTCAATAGCTAAGAAGAACTAGTTTTCTATAAAATAATCGCTTGCACTTGATTGGGAAAAAAATAACAGAGCCGGATCGAACGAATTTTCATGAATTTTTTTAGGTACTTTTGCCCTCAACAGCTGCGATAAAATAGATACAGATGGTTTTCAATAGCTAAAAAGAACTCGTTTTTCATAAAATAATCGCTTGCACTTGATTGGGAAAAAAATACCAGAGTCGGATCGAACAAATTTTCAGGAATTTTTTTAGGTACTTTTGCCCTCAGCAGCTACGATGAAATAAATACAGAAGCTTTTCAATGACTAAGAAGAACTCGTTTTCCATAAAATAATCGCTTGCACTTGATTGGGAAAAAAATAACAGAGCCGGATCGAACGAATTTTCATGAATTTTTTTAGGTACTTTTGCCCTCAACAGCTGCGATAAAATAAATACAGATACTTTTCAATAGCTAAGAAGAACTCGTTTTTCGTAAAATAATCGCTTGCACTTGATTGGGAAAAAAATACCAGAGTCGGATCGAACAAATTTTCATGAATTTTTTTAGGTACTTTTGCCCTCAGCAGCTACGATGAAATAAATACAGAAGCTTTTCAATGACTAAGAAAAACTCGTTTTCCATAAAATAATCGCTTGCACTTGATTGGGAAAAAAATAACAGAGCCGGATCGAACGAATTTTCATGAATTTTTTTAGGTACTTTTGCCCTCAGCAGCTACGATAAAATAAATACAGATACTTTTCAATAGCTAAGAAGAACTCGTTTTTCGTAAAATAAACGCTTGCACTTGATTGGGAAAAAAATACCAGAGCCGGATCGAACAAATTTTCATGAATTTTTTTAGGTACTTTTGCCCTCAGCAGCTACGATAAAATAAATACAGATACTTTTCAATAGCTAAGAAGAACTGGTTTTTCGTAAAATAATCGCTTGCACTTGATTGGGAAAAAAATACCAGAGCCGGATCGATGAAATTTTCATGAATTTTTTTAGGTACTTTTGCCCTCAGCAGCTGCGATAAAAAAAATAAAGATACTTTTCAATAGCTAAGAAGAACTAGTTTTCCATAAAATAATCGCTTGCACTTGATTGGGAAAAAAATAACAGAGCCGGATCGAACGAATTTTCATGAATTTTTTTAGGTACTTTTGCCCTCAGCAGCTGCGATAAAATAAATACAGATACTTTTCAATAGCTAAGAAGAACTCGTTTTTCGTAAAATAATCGCTTGCACTTGATTGGGAAAAAAATACCAGAGTCGGATCGAACAAATATTCATGAATTTTTTTAGGTACTTTTGCCCTCAGCAGCTACGATGAAATAAATACAGAAGCTTTTCAATGACTAAGAAGAACTCGTTTTCCATAAAATAATCGCTTGCACTTGATTGGGAAAAAAATAACAGAGCCGGATCGAACGAATTTTCATGAATTTTTTTAGGTACTTTTGCCCTCAGCAGCTACGATAAAATAAATACAGATACTTTTCAATAGCTAAGAAGAACTAGTTTTCTATAAAATAATCGCTTGCACTTGATTGGGAAAAAAATAACAGAGCCGGATCGAACGAATTTTCATGAATTTTTTTAGGTACTTTTGCCCTCAGCAGCTACGATGAAATAAATACAGAAGCTTTTCAATGACTAAGAAGAACTCGTTTTCCATAAAATAATCGCTTGCACTTGATTGGGAAAAAAATAACAGAGCCGGATCGAACGAATTTTCATGAATTTTTTTAGGTACTTTTGCCCTCAACAGCTGCGATAAAATATATACAGATACTTTTCAATAGCTAAGAAGAACTCGTTTTTCATAAAATAATCGCTTGCACTTGATTGGGAAAAAAATACCAGAGTCGGATCTAACAAATTTTCAGGAATTTTTTTAGGTACTTTTGCCCTCAGCAGCTGCAATGAAATAAGAACAGATACTTTTCAATAGCTAAGAAGAACTCGTTTTTCGTAAAATAATCGCTTGCACTTGATTGGGAAAAAAATACCAGAGCCGTATCGAACAAATTTTCATGAATTTTTTTAGGTACTTTTGCCCTCAGCAGCTGTGATGAAATAAGAACAGATACTTTTCAATAGCTAGGAAGAACTCGTTTTTCATAAAATAATTCGCTGAAAAGCTTGGAGGATCAACCCCGAGTGACATACGATGTTTCTACAAAGTTTCAAGGATTTCCGTTCTGTACTTCCAAAGAAAAGCCCCGGACAACGGACGGCAAACGGACGGATTTTCTTTTATTCGTTTATTCAAATCTACATACTTCAAAACGTAAATTGTTAAATTTTCAGGGGGGTGAGAATTTTTTTCTTGTTGGCCGATCACTAAGGTTAATTATTTGATTTTATGAAATAATAAACCAAAAACAGTGATAGGAAAAAAATAATGTTCATTTCTTTTTTAATCGAAAAAATGTAAATGTTTCCTCTCCTCTACAGTAATCCACTGATTATATTTCTAGTGTGAATTGGACTTGATTAATTGTGGTTGCTTTTTTGGTACATTGTTCTGTTTGCAACCTAAATATACAATAAATAAATAAAATAAATAAATAGGAACAAATTTTTGGTCATTCATTCATCGCTTTAGAGCTGTTTAATTAAACTGAAAATATAATTTGATAATAGTAAATTATAATACCGTCAAATATATCTCCACGTATGTTTTTTTCTCGAATGTATTGAATAAATACGGATTTACTGTTTTGGTGAACTGGTTGGGTTTCATTTCCTTCTCACAGAGGTCAAATATTTCTGAAGTTTCAAAATCACCAGAAAAATTATTCTAGTTCTTCAAAAGTTACTGGAGAAATTTCTTTATATTTCAAATATACAAAGGTCTGTCCAACTTCTCTTCGAAATCCCACCATTTCAGTGTAACGGCAGAGTTTAAATGAAATGAATCCGTTATTTTTTTTCATATAATACTCCTTGTGATATTTTAACAAGTAAACGGGATGCTAATAATTTGCCACCATAAAATGTAAAATGTGGTAACGATTGGAGAGAACCCAAAACAACTCCTAGACAACAGGTAGGTACAAGAAATTGCCGACAAAGAAATTATTGAATTGATGAATGAAGACGATAGATCCGCTATACAAGAAAAATCTACATGTGCGATAGCTCTGCGATATCAACTTTCAATTGATTCATTGATTGTATGTAAGGGAAATGAGGAATCAAGCACCTCCATTTATAATTACGCGCTTGTTCTGGGAAACAACGCGTTATCATTTCGTCACAATGTCAGTAATTTTCGAATTTTGAGAGGAAATTGGTCTCTAACGACTAGGTTAGACTCACTGATGGAGAATCCGTGGTCAAATTTGATGAAATTATATGAAATTTTTAGGTTAATTCCTCGATATCTAATGAAGTACTGATTCTATCAGCTTGAAACTACGTTATTACTTCTTGAATACCAACGAGCAACTTAATGCAGTTGTTAGAAAATTTTTAAAAATGTTCATTCGAAAATTTCTGAAACTTTTCTTGAAAAGTTTTTTTTCTCAGAAAGTGTTGAACAGATATCAACTCAATTTGGCACAGACCTTAGAATCAGTATTAAACAACGACGTCCAAAATTTCAATTCGATACGATTTCCACTTTTGTTGTTTGAAATTTTTAGGTTATTCGCTCAATATCTCAAGAAGTAGAGATGCGATCTGATCAATACTTTGTAACTATTTGAAGAATATCGACACGCAACTTGTGCGGATCCATTCATATAAAAGTTTTGAAAATATTGTTTCTCGAAAATTATTCACATCTTAATCGAAAAAATGAAGGTTTTTGAAATCAGTATTCCACAACAGTTTTCAAATTTGAATTTGATCTCATGTTTATTTCCGGAAATATTTCAGGAGAGTATGTAAAATTTCGTTGTTATTTGAAATTTCAGAATATTTCCTCAATATCTCGATAACTTCTGACGCGATCAGATTAAAATATAGGAAATACCTTGAAGTATTGAGTATTAGATACTCAATGCTTGAAGTTATTTCCTAAATATCTCAAGATTAACAGAAGCGATCAGATTTAAACTATGTAGTGAGTTGAAGAATACCAACGCACGACTTAATTCAAAATTGCGTGAAGACTTCGAAAAGTTATTCGAAAATAAAAAGAATTTTTGTTGAAAAATTTTTAACAGGAATTTTTCCATCAGAGTTCAATGAAATTGGGGAATTTCAGTTTGATCCGATATTTATCTTCGGAGATATTAGGAAAAAATGTGTCATATACATATATTATTGTTATTCACATATGAGTATCTCAAAAAATACTGAAATAATGAAATTTCAAATGGATATATCTGCGGAATCATAGGATAGTTTACCAATTCGCGAATTCAGATTTCGTGATCGAACCGCGTTCAACAAATATCAAGTCTCCAATAATGGATTGTCATGTTACAGTTGATGGCAGTAAAGCTGACCCTAACTATAATAAAAAACGACTGAGAGACTCGATATTTTCATAGCTTTAGATTTAGGCGTTGATTAAGAAGTTGAACTTCGTGAAAACTTATGATTTCGTAGATATATCCATTCGAAATTTTATTTTCTCAATATTACCAATAATGCAGATATAATAGAATCGAAATTCTGCACTTGGTTGAAAAATGACGGGTAAAGGTTCATGCAAAATGTCTTGAGGAAATAGCTACGAATGTGAACAACCGCGTCAGTGCTTTCCTAGGTTTTTAAACTTATTTTCGAATGCGAAAGCTTTGCGATATCAACTTTCAATCAATTATATGTCAAGGAAATTGGGAATGAAAAATCTCCATTTATATTTACTAAATTTTTTTATAAAAGAATGAGATAGTTGTCGATATGGCTTTTAATTATTTTGACAATAAACGTATGTGAATACCTCATATCTCTCATTTTGTGTTTGCTAAAACTGAAATTTTAGTGAAATACCTACGTAGACCTAGAATCCCGTTAATGGGTTTTCAAGTAGGTAGTGTTAAATTAGTGCTGAATTAATAATATTAATTTTAATTTCTCCAATGACATATCTGTTAAAAGGTTGTCAATTAGCTTGACGTGAAGCTAGTAGAACGCAGGTTTTCTCAGTTTGCAAAAGGGTGGAGAATTTAAAAATAATTTGCCTTTAGAAAGCATCTATATTTATTTCATCGCAGCTGCTGAGGGCAAAAGTACCTAAAAAAATTCATGAAAATTTGTTCGATCCGACTCTGGTATTTTTTTCCCAATCAAGTGCAAGCGATTATTTTACGAAAAACGAGTTCTTCTTAGCTATTGAAAAGTATCTGTATATATTTTATCGCAGCTGTTGAGGGCAAAAGTACCTAAAAAAATTCATGAAAATTCGTTCGATCCGGCTATGTTTTTTTTTCCCAATCAAGTGCAAGCGATTATTTTATGGAAAACGAGTTCTTCTTAGTCATTGAAAAGCTTCTGTATTTATTTCATCGTAGCTGCTGAGGGCAAAAGTACCTAAAAAAATTCCTGAAAATTTGTTAGATCCGACTCTGGTACTTTTTTCCCAATCAAGTGCAAGCGATTATTTTACGAAAAACGAGTTCTTCTTAGCTATTGAAAAGTATCTGTATTTATTTTATCGTAGCTGCTGAGGGCAAAAGTACCTAAAAAAATTCATGAAAATTCGTTCGATCCGGCTCTGTTATTTTTTTCCCAATCAAGTGCAAGCGATTATTTTACGGAAAACTAGTTCTTCTTAGCTATTGAAAAGTATCTGTATTTATTTTATCGTAGCTGCTGAGGGCAAAAGTACCTAAAAAAATTCATGAAAATTTGTTCGATCCGGCTCTGGTATTTTTTTCCCAATCAAGTGCAAGCGTTTATTTTACGAAAAACGAGTTCTTCTTAGCTATTGAAAAGTATCTGTATTTATTTTATCGTAGCTGCTGAGGGCAAAAGTATCTAAAAAAATTCATGAAAATTCGTTCGATCCGGCTCTGTTATTTTTTTCCCAATCAAGTGCAAGCGATTATTTTATGGAAAACGAGTTCTTCTTAGTCATTGAAAAGCTTCTGTATTTATTTCATCGTAGCTGCTGAGGGCAAAAGTACCTAAAAAAATTCCTGAAAATTTGTTAGATCCGACTCTGGTACTTTTTTCCCAATCAAGTGCAAGCGATTATTTTACGAAAAACGAGTTCTTCTTAGCTATTGAAAAGTATCTGTATTTATTTTATCGTAGCTGCTGAGGGCAAAAGTACCTAAAAAAATTCATGAAAATTCGTTCGATCCGGCTCTGTTATTTTTTTCCCAATCAAGTGCAAGCGATTATTTTACGGAAAACTAGTTCTTCTTAGCTATTGAAAAGTATCTGTATTTATTTTATCGTAGCTGCTGAGGGCAAAAGTACCTAAAAAAATTCATGAAAATTTGTTCGATCCGGCTCTGGTATTTTTTTCCCAATCAAGTGCAAGCGTTTATTTTACGAAAAACGAGTTCTTCTTAGCTATTGAAAAGTATCTGTATTTATTTTATCGTAGCTGCTGAGGGCAAAAGTATCTAAAAAAATTCATGAAAATTCGTTCGATCCGGCTCTGTTATTTTTTTCCCAATCAAGTGCAAGCGATTATTTTATGGAAAACGAGTTCTTCTTAGTCATTGAAAAGCTTCTGTATTTATTTCATCGTAGCTGCTGAGGGCAAAAGTACCTAAAAAAATTCCTGAAAATTTGTTAGATCCGACTCTGGTACTTTTTTCCCAATCAAGTGCAAGCGATTATTTTACGAAAAACGAGTTCTTCTTAGCTATTGAAAAGTATCTGTATATATTTTATCGCAGCTGTTGAGGGCAAAAGTACCTAAAAAAATTCATGAAAATTCGTTCGATCCGGCTCTGTTATTTTTTTCCCAATCAAGTGCAAGCGATTATTTTATGGAAAACGAGTTCTTCTTAGTCATTGAAAAGCTTCTGTATTTATTTCATCGTAGCTGCTGAGGGCAAAAGTACCTAAAAAAATTCCTGAAAATTTGTTAGATCCGACTCTGGTACTTTTTTCCCAATCAAGTGCAAGCGATTATTTTATGAAAAACGAGTTCTTCTTAGCTATTGAAAAGTATCTGTTCTTATTTCATTGCAGCTGCTGAGGGCAAAAGTACCTAAAAAAATTCCTGAAAATTTGTTAGATCCGACTCTGGTACTTTTTTCCCAATCAAGTGCAAGCGATTATTTTATGAAAAACGAGTTCTTTTTAGCTATTGAGAACCATCTGTATCTATTTCATCGCAGCTGTTGAGGGCAAAAGTACCTAAAAAAATTCATGAAAATTCGTTCGATCCGGCTCTGGTATTTTTTTCCCAATCAAGTGCAAGCGATTATTTTATGAAAAACGAGTTCTTTTTAGCTATTGAAAACCATCTGTATCTATTTCATCGCAGCTGTTGAGGGCAAAAGTACCTAAAAAAATTCATGAAAATTCGTTCGATCTGGCTCTGGTATTTTTTTCCCAATCAAGTGCAAGCGATTATTTTATGAAAAACGAGTTCTTTTTAGCTATTGAAAACCATCTGTATCTATTTCATCGCAGCTGTTGAGGGCAAAAGTACCTAAAAAAATTCATGAAAATTCGTTCGATCCGGCTCTGGTATTTTTTTCCCAATCATGTGCAAGCGATTATTTTACGAAAAACGAGTTCATCTTAGCTATTGAAAAGTATCTGTATTTATTTTATCGTAGCTGCTGAGGGCAAAAGTACCTAAAAAAATTCATGAAAATTTGTTCGATCCGGCTCTGTTATTTTTTTCCCAATCAAGTGCAAGCGACTATTTTATGGAAAACGAGTTCTTCTTAGTCATTGAAAAGCTTCTGTGTTTATTTCATCGTAGCTGCTGAGGGCAAAAGTACCTAAAAAAATTCATGAAAATTTGTTCGATCCGACTCTGGTATTTTTTTCCCAATCAAGTGCAAGCGATTATTTTACGAAAAACGAGTTCTTCTTAGCTATTGAAAAGTATCTGTATTTATTTTATCGCAGCTGTTGAGGGCAAAAGTACCTAAAAAAATTCATGAAAATTCGTTCGATCCGGCTCTGTTATTTTTTTCCCAATCAAGTGCAAGCGATTATTTTATGAAAAACGGGTTCTTCTTAGCTATTGAAAAGTATCTTTATTTTTTTTATCGCAGCTGCTGAGGGCAAAAGTACCTAAAAAAATTCATGAAAATTTCATCGATCCGGCTCTGGTATTTTTTTCCCAATCAAGTGCAAGCGATTATTTTACGAAAAACGAGTTCTTCTTAGCTATTGAAAAGTATCTGTATTTATTTTATCGCAGCTGCTGAGGGCAAAAGTACCTAAAAAAATTCCTGAAAATTTGTTCGATCCGACTCTGGTATTTTTTTCCCAATCAAGTGCAAGCGATTATTTTATGAAAAACGAGTTCTTTTTAGCTATTGAAAACCATCTGTATTTATTTTATCGCAGCTGTTGAGGGCAAAAGTACCTAAAAAAATTCATGAAAATTCGTTCGATCCGGCTCTGTTATTTTTTTCCCCATCAAGTGCAAGCGATTATTTTATGGAAAACGAGTTCTTCTTAGTCATTGAAAAGCTTCTGTATTTATTTCATCGTAGCTGCTGAGGGCAAAAGTACCTAAAAAAATTCCTGAAAATTTGTTCGATCCGACTCTGGTATTTTTTTCCCAATCAAGTGCAAGCGATTATTTTATGAAAAACGAGTTCTTTTTAGCTATTGAAAACCATCTGTATCTATTTTATCGCAGCTGTTGAGGGCAAAAGTACCTAAAAAAATTCATGAAAATTCGTTCGATCCGGCTCTGTTATTTTTTTCCCAATCAAGTGCAAGCGATTATTTTATGGAAAACGAGTTCTTCTTAGTCATTGAAAAGCTTCTGTATTTATTTCATCGTAGCTGCTGAGGGCAAAAGTACCTAAAAAAATTCATGAAAATTTGTTAGATCCGACTCTGGTATTTTTTTCCCAATCAAGTGCAAGCGATTATTTTACGAAAAACGAGTTCTTCTTAGCTATTGAAAAGTATCTGTATTTATTTTATCGTAGCTGCTGAGGGCAAAAGTACCTAAAAAAAATCATGAAAATTTGTTCGATCCGGCTCTGTTATTTTTTTCCCAATCAAGTGCAAGCAATTATTTTATGGAAAACGAGTTCTTCTTAGTCATTGTAAAGCTTCTGTATTTATTTCATCGTAGCTGCTGAGGGCAAAAGTACCTAAAAAAATTCATGAAAATTCGTTCGATCCGACTCTGGTATTTTTTTCCCAATCAAGTGCAGGCCATTATTTTATGAAAAACGTATTTTCCTTAGACATTAGTAGGCATCCGCATTCATTTTATCGCAGCTGCTGTGGGCAAAAATACCTAAAAAATTCATGAAAATTTGATCAGTCCGACACTAGAAAGGGTCCTTTTCCAAATCGAGTGCAAGTATTTAACTATGACAAATGTCTCTTACTTTCATGAGAAAACATCTGATTATAATTGAGAACAGCGCTGGTAATAATAATAATAAATTGTTTGGATATATTCCGTCAGTTCGGATGAGGTATAACTTCCATCATATTGAACATAAACTGAGTGGATCTCATCGAATTCGCGGAAGCATTCGATTTCTCCGACGCCACTGGCCGTTCGGGTATCTCCGGAAGTTTTGCCTGCCAGCTCTACCTGCCAACTTCACATTGGTGTGTTGTTTTACTTTCAACGTTTGACAGGCTGTCCCCCCATCAGCTGATTCATCTCGATGAACCATAGATAGCTGGAATTGCTCTATTAGAACACTTGTTTGATTTCACCCGATCCTCGATTATTAATAAGATAACGTTTCGACATAATCCTCCGGTAACGTAGGTAGGATGCTAAATATTGAAATGGGTATCTGGTCAAGCTGATGTGGATTGGGTCTTATTGCTGAATCCAGGTTAGGATATGTCCACGTATGTCGATTGTTACGATTGCTCTTTATATTCACAAGACAGAAATAGCAATCGTCAAAATTATTTTTTGGTTCCCTCCATGCCATTGGAACATCAAATTTTAAACATTTTCGTTGTCCTTTCGTCCACTGTCCCAAGTTTTCAAGGCAAGTTTTGCACACGACATGTGGAGCCCAGGATTTATCTTGATCTCCTAAGGGCCGGTATTATAAAACTTAAATGGAAGTTATCTTTAACTTTAACTGACAGTTAAACTTTTGCTCAAAAATGTCGGAACTATAAAAGTCTCATTTCTATCATAGACAAGAAATACTGTGATGATTTCTATGAAAAGGAAATAATTTAAGATTCTGTAATAAATCTAATTAAGCACCAATTTCTGGGTTGTAAAAGCTGGACTTTGGAAAAATACCCCCTTTCAAAATATGATAGGAATAAACAAATCCTTTATTGACAAATATTCGCACTATGTATCAGGGAGCTAAATGGCTTGTGGTTTCCATAAAAATAGAATTACTGATTTGAGGGAGAGTTGCAATGATCAATTTTGAATTCTTATACTTTTGGCAATATGCAAGGGATGTTTGGGTATTTATTCGGTAACCTTACTAAAAAACTACTTCCACTAATGAATATATCGGAAATGAAAGCTCAAAAGGAAAAACATTGGCAATAATGAGATACATTCAATTCAGGAATTATTGAACAATTACAATAAAATTTGTCCAAATCCAATTACGTACAGAATTTTTTTTACAAATACTTCACTCTTCACCAACGGGCAAGTACTTTCAACTGACACTGGGAGTGGTAATAATCTCAACACTAAATTTGCAAAAATTGTTAATCAATTAAAAAATATGGTAATGTTTTGTGTGGTTCCGGGTTAACGAGCCCTGATCTCTAGAATTTGTACACTGCTACCAGTTTGGTCATTATTATAAGAAAAGTATCCATTGCAATTGTGATGATTTCCTTTCATCTTAAAAGTTAAATAATGTGTATGAATTATTATGCTTCATTACGCCTTCACAACTCTTATCTGTTATATTAGGCACCGAAAAGAATAAATGCCAATGATTTTGTTTTCATTTACATCTTATAATAGTTGAACAGAAAGAGTAACTGATATTTTCATTACAATAATATGCCATGATGAACTTTCGAGATTGAATTCTTACTCGGGTGAGGTTTATAGAAGGCATTTTGATGTAAATAAATAATAAGTATGCAATTTTCCATGGGACATTTCTGATAATACAGTCAGTATAGTTGATTTGTGAAAACCCCTTAAATTTCCAGCAACTATCAAGAAAGAGCAAGATGCATAAACTCTGCGTGTAGCAATACATTTGCATCACTATGAATATGTATCCATTACAGGCGTGCAGAGTGTCCAGATAAGCGAAATCGGTTTTTGAATTCCGTTTCTTTCCATAAGTACAAATGGTTCAGCCGATTTCTAAATATCCTTTCTCAACAAGGATATTCAACAATTTTCATGGCATCATCGTCATGGTCACTTAAAAGTTCTTCAAAAATGAAGTAAAATATCTCTCAACGAGGATGTTCAACAATATTCATGTCATCTTCGTCATCGTGAATTATAAGTCCTTTAAAAATAAAGTGAATTTATATCTTGCTAACATGTTTCCGAAAATATCATAACAACAAACAACTCGAGGTTATATTTCCCTTATGTCAGCCGAAAAGACAGAGAATCTGTGGAAAAAACGATTTAACTTTAACTATAATTGATTCCCAAACCAACAGATACAGATAACCCTGCAAATCTAACTTTAACTGGAAATTACTGCTTAATTTTCAGTTAGAGTTAAAGATAACTTTCAGTTAAGTTTTATAATACCGGCCCTAAATCAAATAATGCCAGGATGTTGAATGTAAGTAAATAATAGATAACGTTCATTAAAATTAGCAATTTTCGTGATTTTCATTTCTGTTATTCCTCCGAATATATCTATATGGTATTTTTTGTTGTTGTTAGGTAGGGTTCGACGTATTAAAATCACTGTTCAAATAGCTAGCCATTGCCTACCTTGGCTTAATAATATGATTATATTAGTTCCTCAAAATAGTTGGTGATACTATCTGAAATCATATTTTATAAATATATTCTTATGAAACAGAAAACACGAAATTTCCACTATTCATTTCAATACATCAGAATGATAATTGACTTCACGAACTGTCCTTATTTCCAAATAGAGCTACTTACAGTTGTAAAAACCAATAATTTTTGAAGATGTCCCCAAAATTAGCGAAACAAAATCGCAAAATTTCAGATTGGAGTAATTTGTCTCTTCTTTCACGAAGGACTCTTCACTTATTTCTTGTGTCCCCGTTTTTTTTAACTCTGAAGAAGTAATCCATGAATGACCTAGTTTGAATTCAAATCCGCTAATTTCCACTAGTAAAACTTGAGAAATCGATTTCTTGCAATCATTTGAATGCCTTACTAAAGCTCCATGTCTGATCTAGATTCTGTTAAAATTTCAGTATTTTACAACAGTACGAGAAATCTTATATAATGTCAACCAACTCAAGAAATAATGTGGATTCCAATGCTGGGTTCGAATCAAATGAACGCCAAAATCGTTGGAAGAGGAACAGAAACAAGAAAAACACTCCTATCTCTAGTGTGGTTGCTCCCAAAGTGATTCCTGTTTATACCTACCCGTCAAGAGGATATTACAAGATTTTAGTGGGAAACTATGGTGTTGATAATTTATGCAGAGAAGTTCATAGATTACTTTTACTTGATATCAGATCTAATGAAAGCGATAGTGATAGTAGTGATTATATAGAATTTCAAAGAGAAAGCATGCCATCAGTAGATAATCTCATTTATGTGATGATTATGTGCCATTCTGTACGGTCCTACATTGGGTATTCTCCTAGGCTACATCCAAGAAGCAGATAAGGATATGACTAAACTACAAAGGGAGTTAAAACACATAAGACTACCATCGATACTCTGTAGCTATATTGAGGCAATTGGTAGATTGCAACTTAAAAATGGTATCACTGTTGTACCATGGTTTGGTCCAAAAGCCGAGTTTTACTCACCACGACTTGTTCAATTCACTCCTGAAGAGGTGCTCACGCGTGCAGGACGTTCTTTACCTGAAAACAAATGGTGCATCGACATAAGCTGGATATTTGAGGTTGGTTCCTATTATGTTAAGTCCTCGCGTCCACAACTCAAATGGCGCGAAATTGCTTGGGACAAAATAGATGGTAAGATTGAAATGATAATAAGAACAATGGCCGAGCTGGGAGATAATCAAACCCTTCAACCCACATCTTCTCTGAAATGTTCTGAGGATAAATTGCGGCTAGGAGCTCTGTACAATTTCAGACAATTTTCAAACCGATCAGGATGGCCTGCAGACACAACGAAGATTTGTCATAATTTTTTTTATGCATATGATGTTTCTTGCATGTTGAGCTCAATTAACATGAATCTATTTACACCAAAGAAAGTTCCTAGTGAATCATGTCCGGACTCGTGAGAGTACCTTTAAGATATTAGTAGGCAACTATGGTGTTGAATCTTTATGCAAGATAGTTTATAATGCTTTGCTTCCACAGGATCCTGAAATTGGGGGTCTAACGTTAGACCAACTCATTTATGTCATGATTTTGTTCCATTTTCATCGGTGTTCTAACTACTCTAGTGAGCTTGCAGATATCCTTAGTTCCATCCAACTTCTTTCGATACTTTGTAATTATATTGAGGCTATTGGTGAATTCAAACTAGATAATGGAATCAGTGTAGTACCATGGTATTCAGTGGGTTGGTCAAGAGCTGAGTTTTACTCACCAGAGCTTGCCCAGTTGAAACCGGAAGATGTGCTCAGACGAGCAGGACGTTCCATTCCCGACGACAGATGGTGTATTGACTATGAATGGATATGTGACTTCAGGTCAAGGATTGAGCAATTTCAATTTGAACTTCCCTGGTTGCAATTACGAAAAGTCAATTTGAAGGATCGAACAGGTAGCATTCAAATGATAATATCAACAAAACAAGATTGTGACAATGAACATACTTTGATAGCCACATCGCCTCAAAGGTGTTTGGAGATAGAAGCTCAACTAGGAGCAATATACAATTATCGCCGTTTCTCTGAACAACTCAATTGGCCCACAGAAACATCCAAAGTTTGTCAAGATTTTTTCAGAGCGGGTGGGTTCTATCCTACGATGGTTTTTGAAAGATGCTTCACAAATTGAAAATACAGTACCTTTTGGGTATTCAGTAAACACAATTGCTTAGGTGTCACTGATAAGAAAATACCTGAATGTATAGTAATACCTATCATTTCTGTTCTCTGAATGTTGAAAACTTATCAGTTCAAGGATCGAATATGTTTTGTTCTAGTTTTATTCTTTGTTCTCTTTCCTATGGGTGTCATGAAAAATAAATTTGCTTATTCAATAGTCAAATTCTTATTCCATCATACATGCACAATAGCGGCCCCCAAAAACCCTGGACCTGGGCATGAATTTGGAAAGAAATGATCACTGAATGATATGACAGATATTGCGTATGAGGGATTATAGCAATAAAGATGAAAGCATTTTGAGAATATATGAATTGACTGTATTTGCCAGATTAAAGTTGAGAGAAATGAAATCAATTTCGATTTCACCCAAAATGAGAATTATCTAGAAATGAAATAGAGATTTAAGGCTATCACCAACCTGTCTCTCCAAAAAATTTCAAAAAGCACTGCCCTGAAGGCAGCAACTTTTGCGCGCATCTTCAATGTAGATGACCGCTTTAGCAACGAATTTGAACATGCACGCAAAAGCTGCTGCCTTCACGGCAGTGCTTTTTGAAATTTTTCACTGATAAATTACTGGATTTCAATTCGATCACATCTGTATTTTTGGAAATATTGGAAAAATAAAATTTTGAATTGGTATATCTACGGAATCATTGGGCGGATTTTACCCATTCACGAATTCGACGATTACTTCGTTTTGAGAAGAACTGAATATTCCTTGGCTCTGCTTATTCTTACAAGTTCCCAGTCAGCCTAACGGCCGACTGCGTAAACACAATAACTTCCGAAAGAAACAACTTAGAAACTCTATATTTGTAGAGAAGGTTTGGACCTTAATTACGAAGGCCGAATTCGTGAATGGGTAAAATCCACCCAATGATTCCGTAGATATACCCAATCAA
This sequence comes from Myrrha octodecimguttata, assembly GCA_958510865.1. Lineage (NCBI taxonomy): Eukaryota > Metazoa > Arthropoda > Insecta > Coleoptera > Coccinellidae > Myrrha > Myrrha octodecimguttata. The sequence goes on along the minus strand of OY294064.1, from coordinate 910,248 downwards.
AATTTTATTTTTCCAATATTTCCAAAATAACAGATCAGATCGAATTGAAATCCAGTACTTCATCAAAAAATAACAGTTCGAAGTTTCTTGATAAGAAAATCATAGAAAATTTTTTTTTTCAAATTGTTCTAATGACACGGTTATCACGAAATTTCGCAAGAAGTTGTCTTTCAGCATCTCAAAACTAGCTGTGAAGTTTTATCAGGACTGCATCAGTATTTCTCGAGTTATACCGAAAAAATCAACGATATTGAGAAGAAAACCTCGAAATTTGACATAATTTTTCCCGATATCTCCAAAACTTATAATCGTATCGAACTGAAATTTGGTACACTGTTGTAAAATATAAAGCTCAAAGTGTGAGTGGAATTTTTTTTTGATATGATGAAAGGTTCCCGGAAAAAAAAATGTTTTGGAATAAAAGTTCGAAAAAATTTTTTTTTAAAATTTACTGACAACATGATCATGACGAAATTTGGCTCAAAGTTGCGCGTCGTTATACTCCACCTAACTGCCAAGTTTGAATGCAATCGCGCAAGTTGTTTATGAAATAAAAAATAAATAACTTCAAAACTTCAAGTGCCTATAACTCCGAAACTATTCGACCGATTTGGCCCATTAACGAACTCAACCGCGGCATTCTGATGCGCCACCTATCCTGAAAGTTTAAAGTTGCTAGCTTGCTTCTGTCGACAGTTAGCGTGTCTACGGCCGGCCGGACAGAATCGATTTTGACACCGGATTCGTCATCAGTGAGTCCAACCTAGTCGATTGAGACCATTTTCGGCTCAATCATCCAAAATTACAGACATTTGGACAAAACGATAGCACGCTGTTCACCTAGAACATGCGCGCAAAAACCGCGCCATTCTCATTTGAACTATATATATATATTCTTTTGAGAACGAGTATCACAGTGTTAGCAGAGGAAATGTCAACGGGGTACCATACATTTTTACGTATGATACAAGAGCACAGATAAAAACCTCAGCAAAAACTCTGTCTCCCCGTTTAAGTGTTGTAATTTGTTTGAAGAACATGGATGGTATCTTTTTCATTAGAAAATAATTTTTTCGTCATCTCGAAATTATTTTGACCAAATATCTGGAACAGAAAGAGGGACAGAAAACCAGCAGGAAGCAGTGATTAAAATGACCTACTTTTGCTCTCTGACCAGGATAGTCTTTCGATCAGGTCCGGTCCTCCAAGTGATGATATTTCAGATCTTCAGATAAACGACGAACGCTACAGGCCCCTTTTATTGGGGAATCATCTCCCATTTGAACTGTCTATTTAGAAAGCTATTAAGCAGATCGAGTTGTACCTATAGATATTAACATCACCACTATCAGTGTGGCAAATCGTTTGTGCTTGCTGATTCCACAGGTTGAAGAATATTTTAGGAAGGAACAGAGGTTGTGCTCTTTTGTAAGGTTCCTTCGATGACTTGAAACGAGGCCCTCTTAAGCTATTCGTATTTAATTGGAACAAAATCTTTGTCTCCTCGCCAAATTGGTCAGTAAGAGCTTGGAAATATTCAATATTCTGTGATCATCTTATTGCCATTAAATTCTGTATGAATCTTCGAATCATTTTTCGATAAAGTACTGGATTTCAATTCGATCTAATCTGTATTTTTGGAAATATTAGGAAAATAGAATTTTAATAGGTATATCTGCGGAATCATTGGATGGATTTTATCCATTCGCGAATCTGGCCTTCGTGATTAAGGTCCAAACCTACTCTACAAATATCGAGTTTCTAAGTCGTTTCTTTGTGAAGTTGTAACTTCCCGAAGGTTCGAGGTTTTTATTTTTCCAGTATTTTCAAAAAAAGAGATTAGATTGAATTGAAATCTTGTAATTTATCAAAAAACCTAGAAAAGCACTGACGTGTAGTAAGCAGCTTTTGCGTGCATGTTCAAAGGATAAAACCAAAAATGAACATGCGCGCAAAAGCTGCTGACTTCACTTCAGTGCTTTTCTGGTTATTTTATGGTAACACAAAAATATTCTACAAGTTATCATAATTTCATTAAAATGTCTGCGTGAAAACCTTTGGCCAGCTAAGTATTATGAGGAATTACCCAGATAAACTACCCTGAATTTTGGATATTCCCAAAATGAACCTGATATTCTGCAGCTTCAAAGGAACCAATTTGAGTATATGGGAACTTGTAAGAATAAGCAGAGCCAAGGAATATTCAGTTCTTCTCAAAACGAAGTAATCGTCTCCATCAAAAATTATTTTTACGTAACACAACAATGTCAATTAAATGTTTTCAATTTTTATTTCATTTAAACAACACTACAATAATAAACAATAAAACATTACACTGAAGAATGTTGGCAAAAGATTTCAGCATTTCATGAGTGGCTAACAAGTTTCCTCACAAAATTTCCTGGTATGAAAAACAAAATTTTGCATTCTTCTCATTTTCAGTTTAATTAACTTCGATTACTCCAAGCAAGGCTTCAAGTCAGTGCCAGACGTAGAAATAATATCTTGAAAACATCCAACATCATTTAAATAACTTGTTTTTGGAAATTCAGCAGAAATGAAACAACACTGAATATGTTGGATATTAAAGGCTCTAAATGAAAAGGACATTTCTTCGAAAGGATTCTGTAGGATTTCATTAAACTTATAGCTCTTTCAACATGCATCCTTGCTTTGGCTATTTTTCTTCTTAACAACTCTTCATTCCCTGTCAATTTTCTCGATTTCATTATAAGTGGTGGTGTATATAATTTTATTTTCATCTCATCACATAAATCTTGTATAAGAAAACTTCGATCTGCCATAATAACATCTCCTTCTTTCAAAAAATTTCTAATGTCACTGTTTTCAAAAATCTCCTTGTTAGAAATTGATCCATCAAACCCTTCACTGACGTAGATGATTGCTCCAGAAGGACATACCCCTAACAGGAATTTCACAGTACTCGAGTGTTCATGGCTTGAGAACCTATCACTTTGTTGACGGAAATTTGTTGGTATTTTCATTTCTATTTCTGTACAATCAATTGATATAGTTATAGAGTCATCTTTAAAATTTTCAAAACAGTATGGATTTTCCTTTTTCTCTCTGGCAGCCTGAAACATTTCCTCTCTCATGCTTGCCATCTGACAATACATAAACTGAATCCAAGTATTTGATATTACAGAAATATTGCTTTTACTTAAACCAGTTAACATGGAAATATCACCCAAAGTAAAACCACGCCTTAGTCTGACCAGTGTTAAACACAATCTATCATAATTAGACAAGTGGCGTTCATTTATGTTATATCGGTTTTTTTCATTTTCATATTTTTGGTAATAATTCAGTTTATTCATCACAGACGGGTCCAAAAAATTATAAAGTGCATCAAAATGTAGTGGACGTAGTCCTGTTATAAATTTGAAATCTTTATCACTTCTTCTGAGGTTAACATATGAAAATATTGTATCATCTCTCCTATCCGTCTGAGTGGCTACATTATTACAATCAGTTTCAACATCTGGGGTTATACTAGCCAAGTCTCGGTTGAAATCGGTTCCAGTATTTTCTTCAGAATCGTCAAGGGAGATGCTAGCCAAGTTCTGGTCGAAATTATTTTCATTAGAGTACACCTGTACTTGTGAAAAGGGGTGTGGATACGAGTCATACGAGAATTTCCCAGAGAAGTGTTTGCTGCATATGTAAGTATTTCTATTTATGCTCTCTGGGGTTAATTTTTCATTTCCGCACAGTTCTATCCATTTGAGGCACTTCATCAAGTTTTTTCTTTTGGGAAAAGGACGAAACTTGACTTTTTTATTTTTTCGCGAATCACTTTTACAGTGTTTGTAAGAACACCTGGTCATGATCGGACTTTCAAACTTCTATCTTTATAGGAAATAGGATGCACCTTAGCACGCGGCTAGAGACCGATTTTGACGGTGATTTTTAGAATACGCAGTTTTTGCAAGAAATTCACTGGTACTAGTTTCTATTCAAGAAGATTTTTTGTTCAGATATTTGAAATTTGCAACTTTTGAATTTGACATTCTGTTTATGAGGTTATTATATTTGATGTTCTGTGGGTTATTTCATAGAAATCAAAGAATTTATTAATTGTTATCATACACAACATTATTCTTTTATAGCACATTAACTTGGAAAATTGGTCAACGATTTGTTATGTCGAAAAGCATCTCAGAAAAAATTGGTCACTGGTAAGATACTGAAGTGTTAATGTTATTTTCAAAAAAAGTATCTTGGGAAAGTTACGAAGAAAATCAGTCACCTATCAGATACTCAAGTATCGACAGATGGAAAATTTTCAACAAAACCACTAGAACTTGAAGGTTCCTGGGATAAAAACGTGCAATTGACTATGAGACATGGCGGAATGCATCTCTGAAGGAATAACTTATGAAATCTGTCACTTCTCAGGAACCTTAGGCGGAAAAGGTGACGAATAAAGCGTCTTTATATACTTTGTATAGATTCACAGTAGGGACGAATAATTGCACGTTTTGCGTTTACGTACTTCAAAATCGAAATCACTATTCTTCATCAGCACCTTACAACATGACCTCAGGCAACCCAACATTCAGTGAGTTGTTCCGGGAAAGCTGGAATGTTCATTTTTCATCAGAAATAAGAAATGAATAATATAGAAAAGGTCTTTTATATTTTAGAGTAGTCAAAATATCTTATTTAAATGAAAATAATATAAATACCCATAAATTCTTCATAATTTCCGTCTTCAGAATCATAGGAATTCTGTGACCATAATCTCATAAGTCATAGACTTGAGAACAGAAAATCTGGAATTGAATGTCAAAAATTAATATTATATATTTACATGAGAAATTGCAAATTTTAATTATTCATGTCTCCTGAACAAGAAATAATCCAGAGTCGAGACTAGAATCAATGAATTTCTTGTGAAAAACTGCGTCTTGAAAAAAGCACAGTCCATATTGGTCACTGGTAACTTGCGAAGTAGATTCATCCAAATCATTCTGTTCTTTGCCAAAGTTTTCAAACAAGTTGGGTAAGATATTCTTGCACTTTGTTTTGATTATATAGCAGGGTTTCTTTTATGTGTGTTGTTTATTTTATTGCAAGATATATCAAATAATATTAATGATTTCGTTGTGATGTTTTCGTTCAAAATTAGGTTGCACAGAGGTCCCTTGTACTCTCAATAAGCCCACTGACAGTAGAAAATTGTCGCTGTTCATTATCTTTATTTTGGGATTGTTTGGAGTCTTTCTTTTTAGCGCGACCCTTCAGATTTGTGCATTTTGATGATTTTAACAATTACTTATCAAACAATATTCTGACCGCTCCGTAACTTTTGATGAAAGAAATGTATTTGAGACTTCAAATATGCAGGATCGTGTTTAATTTTGAATTGGATGATAAGGACTTCGAACAGGACAGTTTTTGGCTTATGGCGTGGAATTATAAACATCATATACTTTGGTTTTCTGAAAAAAAATTTAAATACAGAATATTAATAGAACTTACGTTCTATCATTGGGCGCTTCATATTATAGTAAATTGTGCTCATCTGGAGCAGATAGCCGGCAATGATTGCGATACCCTTCATCCCTCTAGCAGGTCTGGAAATCTTCAGGATCAAAGCCATATATTTCTCAATAACTCCTAAATAGCTAATTCAGAGGAGTGAAAGGGGGAGAGAGATTTGTTGGTGATATCCATAAAATTTACATTGTTCTCACACGTCATTTTAAAGAATGCTAAAACAAATATTTCAAATTTTCACAAAATGGATGCCACACAAAGTTTAATTATAGAATTCATCATTTGAATAAGACAAATCGTTTGGCAACATATTCCTCACTTCAGTCTTGAAATCCACCAATATTTGGTGGATTTTCCATTTCTCCAGGAAGTTCATTGTATTGCACAAAAAAAATTAAATGAGAACGTTAGTGCACCGAGATCTCTAAAGGTATTTTTGCAGCAGTTGCGATAGCCCAAAACCCCAAGATTCTGATAGCTCGTCTCTGCAGTCTAAATACAAACTCACAGCATGTGCAGCCACCCAAGAACAAGATAAAGTACCCCAAGTGCGTCCCTACCAGAACAAACTACACTGTAACACCTCTTGAGATAGTGGAAATGATAGCCTTCTTAGGGCGAATGTGTTACGGCTTAGTCTCGGACAACATGTACTCTAGAAGTGTGTGCAGGGTACACATGTATACCGAAGGTATGGTAGACCGCCTCGAAATACCTGGAACTAGAGCTCCTATTGTGATGCAGATCATTCTCAACAGGAATAAACTAGGAGCTTGCAATAGTTTTAATTGTTTGATGTTCAAAATAGATAAGAACTTGCGATACGTTGTCCAACTCTCTAAGTGGTGTATACAGGATGAGTTTGAGCCGATGGTCTCAAACGACTAGATTGGACTCACTGATGAAGAATCCGTGGTCAAAATTGTTTCTGTCCGTCCGGCCGTGTGCGCTGTAACTTTCGAAAGGAAGGACAGAGAGTTTTGAAATTTTCAGGTTAGGTTGAGATCCTGAATATCTCGGTTGTCGGTTAATGGGCTAAATCTGACCCAAGGTTTTTGTGCTACAGCCATTTGAAATTTTGATTTTTCAATAACTCGAAAAATGTTCATCTAATCGAGATGAAACTTCGTTGGAAGATGAACAGTGTCAATAAGATAAATTATCTATGGAAAAATTCGAAAAAAAAATTATTTATTTTTGAACATTTTTATACTTCATTGAAATTTCACTGAAATTCCCAAGTCACCATTTCGCAATGTGAACAAGCGTGTAAAAGCTGCTGACTGCACGTCAGTGTTTTTTTCAGATCTTTTTTCTGAAAGTGGTCTCTAACTACTAGGTTGGATTCACTGATGACAACTCCGGTGTCAAAATCGATTCTGTAAGGCCGGCCGGCCGCAAGCACGATTACGGGCGTACAGAGGATACTATCCACTTGAAACTTTCAGTGTAGGTTGCATTTCAAAATGCGACGGTCATGTTAGTTAAAGGACGAAATCGGCCAAACGGTTTCGGAGTTACAGTGATTTGAAATTTTGAGGTGGTGGCTCTGGTTCTGTTGATATTGTAACGTTTTCTGGTTTTATCAAATCGTTCAGAATGATTAAACTATTTATTTACACTTATTTACACACTACTGTTCCAATAACTAAACAACTATTTCTATCAAAGTCTGTTCACAATTTATTTCCACACTAATTTATTTTCACTGAACACGTTCCGCTACGAATCACTCTGCTGAATTGGTCCCTGTGCTGCTCCGCGCCTACCCTTTTATCACTTGTGGATTTTCTAGAACTTCTCAGAAGATTCGAGAGAGAGGCGGGTGACTCATAGACGTCTGGAGCTTTCTGGAATATACTAGCACAGATAGGACCGTACTCGTCTGTCCCAGAACAGATTCCATGAATTCCTCAGAGGACCGTGGTGAAATCTGCAATCGTTACCATTTCTACAGTAGCCCCTCTGACGAAAGTAGCAGTCTGCAGTTTTGCTGGGTTTTCCGTTTTGCTTTGGGTTGAAATTGCATACCAAAATCTCTATACCTGTGTTCTGACAATCTAGTTGGGGGACAGCTAATTTTCCAATCCCAAAGCATTGAAGGTCTTCTTTCAAGCCATGCAGTGCTGTCCATAAATTCTGGTAAGTTGGCTTCTGATAAGAGTACTGTTTCGTGACTACGTAATAAATGAACCGACCCCCTGACTTCAGTCTCAGGCATTTTCCGATTCTGGGCTGCTGTCTCATCAGTTCCTCTCGACGTCCAAATTCATTTCTGAATACTCTTGCTATTCCTCTACTCATCCTTAGATCCGCTGCTACACAATGAGCCAGTGAGTATTCCTCGGAAACTGTAAACAGGTCTTGATGAACTTCCTTTGTAACGCCAAACCGTGCAACTCGTGTTCCCCCATAGCTATTCATGAATTCGTGGAAATCGTCACTTTCCTTCGCCGGAACCTCGATGAAACGTACTTCTTCTTCGTCATCCTGTGTTGACGCGTACGGAGCCAATCGATTGAAATGAACGACCTTCGGTTTTCCTCTAGGAAGCTTCCGTATCCGGTAAACTACATCATTTATCCTTTTCATGACTTCATACGGTCCTTCCCACTGTCTCTGCAGCTTCGGAGAAAATCCTCTTTTTCTTTGAGGGTTATACAACCACACCAGATCTCCTGCGGTGAACCCTCCCTCAATGGCCTTGATGTCATAGCGCATTTTCATCCTATCACTTGCTTGCTGCATTTGATTGCGCACCTTGTCATGAATGTAATCTAGCTTACTCCTCAATTCACTGACGTAGTCCTGCCCGGCTACATCTTCTCCAGGCTTACAACCAAATTCTAGGTCACAAGGTAGTCTAATTTCTAGGCCGAACATTATATTGGCTGGAGTTTCCTTGTTGGATTCTTGAACCGAAGATCTATATGCCATTGTGAATAGATGCAAATATTCGTCCCAGTCCCTCTGGTGATCGGAGACTACTTTGGCAAGATGTTTTCCCATGGTCCTATTCATTCATTCTACCATGCCATCTGATTGGGGATGTAGAACTGTTGTCCTTGTTTTATTAATCCCCAATTTCCTACAAACTTCTTGGAATAACGTCGACTCGAAATTTCGGCCTTGATCACAATGCAGCTCTAGAGGTATTCCAAATCTGCAGAAGAATTCTTTGACCAATTTATCAGCAACCGCACTTGCCCATTGGTTGGAAATACCGTACCCTTCCACCCATTTGGTAAAATAGTCCATTGCTACCAAAATGTACTTGTTTCCGTGATCTGTTTCGGGAAAGGGACCCGCGATGTCGATAGCTACTCGTTCCATGGGAGATGCAATAAATCATCTAGGAAACAGCGCGTTAACATTTCGTCACGATGTCTGTAATTCTCGAATTTCGGGCCGAAAATGGTCTTTAACGATTGGGTTGAACTCCCTGAAGAAGAATCCATGGTTCAATTTCTTCTGTCAGATCGTCCGTGTAAGCTCTAACTTTGGGAGGAAAAGACTAAGCGACTTTAAATTGTCATATTAGGAAATCGGTTGGATAGTTTCCTTGATATCTCATGAAGTATTGACTCGATCAAATTGAAACTTCGTGGGCAGTTTTGAAATGCCAATGCGCAGCTTACAGCAAAATTTTCATTAGAAAATTTTTATATGAAACTTTTCTTTCTCTGAAAATATTGATTATATTTCAATGGAATTTGGCATTAATCTTAGAGTCACCATTTAACAACAATGTTCCAAATTTCCATTCGATCCGATATTTACTTTCGGAGATATAAGGAAAAAAATTTTTGCCAAATTTCGTTGTTATTTGGAATTTTAATGTTATTTCCGCAATATCTCAGGAAGTACAATTGCAATCAGATTGAAACTTCTTAATCAGGTGGAGATTACAAACACGCAACTAGTTGCAAAATTTCGTGTTGATCTAAAAGATAGAATTCGAACAAGCGCGTAAAAGCTCCTGATCTCACGTCAGTGCTTTTCTACATTTTTGAATGATTTTCTAGATTTCAGTTTGATCCCATCTGTATTTTTTTAAATATTGAGGAAATAAAAATTTTTAATGAGTATATCTGCGGAATCATATTGCAGGCATTCCTGTTACTTCAATGTTCAATTGTCCTAAATATGATTCGAAGAAATCAAAAAAATATCATTATTTAATTGTTTCATGAAGTTGGCGAATTTTTTCAATAATTCCACATGGAAATGGGGGTTTTTCCTGAATTCGGGTTATTACTGCAAATGCAAAATTGGACATAATTGTTATGAGTTTGATACATCATCTTTCCAAATAACCTTCAGAAAGTATTCAAAATCAGATTTCAAAATTGGGGTTTGGGATTTGCCAGGCATGCACGAAGTGACAACGTTGTTTAGTAGAATAGCTTTTTCTGCTATAGAATAATGAAATATTTATTCCTATTCTGTGGTACACACGTGTTCTTTGTCAATATAACCAAACAATTTCCGTTTGCGATTTGTCAGTAATATGACAGTCTGTGCTCTTCTTTTTCTATTCCTTAGTTGTTGTCTTTTACTCTAACCAGATCGAAGTATAGCTATCTCTGTTTTCCTAAGCAAAATAACACATTTGACGTCCTTTTCTTTCCGAGAAAGCGGAATTCGACGTTGCCATATCCTGCACTCAAGAGAAATCCCTTTAAATGCAAATCCCCATTTTTATTTTTCAGTTTTAGGTGATCAAACAATTTTTTGAAAATATAATATTGAAATTATATGTTTGAAATGTGATGTACAGGTAGATTTGAGGCGTCTCATTGCACTTAAATTTTTTTTCGGTATCTAAGTAATGATTTTTGGTGGTTCTCGTGAGTCCGCGCGATCTGAAGGACAGCGCGCTCTTAGAGAAAGTTGTTTCGTCCCAGTGCCAGAGGTGGACTCATCAAATAGGCTGAATTCTCTGGCACCTGCCTTTAACAACCGCAGAAGCGGCGTAGTGAGCGGCCATAACCGACGGGCTTATGCTGTGTTGGAATGAAGTAGCTAGCGTGCGTCGGTCAGTGGTGCCACCTTTTGGCAACTCAGTTAAACTACGCCGCCTACATATTTTTTTATATTGAAAATGGTTGATAATTTTGTAATTTTTGTAAAAGGTTTTGTACCGTTCATTGGATAAATTAATTACGAAAAAGTTAATAAAAATATCTGAGGATCTCCTCAAGACTTCGGATCTAATAAGTCTGAGCGGCTTAGGGCCGGTATTATAAAACTTAACTGGAAGTTTTCTTCAACTTTAACTGACAATTATGTTAGGACATAACTGTCAAAACTGTCAGTGAGAGTAGAAGATAAGTTAAGTATTATAACACCGGCCCTTAATCAAATAATGCCAGGATGTTGAATGTAAGTCAATAATAGACAACATTCATGAATATAAGCAATTTTCGTGATTTTCATTTCTGTTATTCATCCAAATATATCTATATGGTATTTTTTGCGCGCATGTTCTAGGGGAACAGCGTGCTATCGTTTTTCCAAATGTCTGTAATTTTGGATGATTGAACCGAAAATGATCTCAATTGACTAGGTTGGACTCACTTATGACGAATCCGGTGTCAAAATCGATTTCATGTTGTCGGTAAATTCAAAACAAATTTTTTTTTTTTTAAATTTTTTTTTCTGGAAACCATTCATCATATCCAAAAAAAATTCCACTCGCACTTTGAGCTTCATATTTCACAGCAGTGTTCCAAATTTAAGTTCGATACGATCATAAGTTTTAGAGATATCGGGAAAAAATATGTAAAATTTTGAGGTTTTCTTCTCGATATCGTTGATTCTTTCGGTATAACTCGAGAAATACTGATTCAGTCCTGATAAAACTTCACAACTAGTTTTGAGATGCTGAAAGACAACTTTTTGCGAAATTTCGTGATAATCGTGTCATGAGAACAATTTGAAAAAAAAAATTTCTATGATTTTCTTATCATATCATCCTCATTAAATTCTGTAAGAAACTTCGAACTGTTATTTTTCGATGAAGTACTGGATTTCAATTCGATCTGATCTGTATTTTCGGATATATTTGAAAAATAAAATTTTGATTGGGTATATCTACGGAATCATTGGGTGGATTTTACCCATTCACGAATTCGGCCTTCGAAATTAAGGTCCAAACCTTCTCTACAAATTTTGAGTTTCTAAGTTGTTTCTTTCGGAAGTTATTGTGTTTACGCAATTGGCCGTTAGGCTTACCGTAAACACAATAACTTACTTAACGACTTAGAAACTCGATATTTGTAGAGTAGGTTTGGGGCTTAATTACGAAGGTCGAATTCGTGAATGGGTAAAATCCACCCAATGATTCTGTAGATATACCCATTCAAAATTTTATTTTTCCAATATTTCCAAAAATACAGATTTGATCGAATTGAAATCCAGTAATTTATCAGTGAAAAATTTCAAAAAGCACTGCCGTGAAGGCAGCAGTTTTTGCGTGCATGTTCAAATTCGTTGCTGAAGCGGTCATCTACATTGAACATGCGCGCAAAAGTTGCTGCCTTCACGGCAGTGCTTTTTGAAATTTTTGTTGTTGTTAGGTAGGGTTCGACGAATTAAAATCACTGTTCAAATAGCCAGCCGTTGCCTACCTTGGCTTAATAATATGATTATATTAGTTCCTCAAAATAGTTGGTGATACTATCTGAAATATATTCTTATGAAACAGAAAACACGAAATTTCCACTATTCATTTCAATACATCAGAATGATAATTGACTTCACGACCTGTCCTCATTTCCAAATAGAGCTACCTACAGTTGTAAAAACAAATAATTTTTGAAGATGTCCCCAATATTAGCGAAACAAAATCGCAAAACTTCAGATTGGAGTAATTTGTCTCTTCTTTCACGAAGGATTCATCACTTGGTTCTTGTGTCCCCGTTTTTTTTTTACTCTGAAGAAGTAATCCATGAATTACCTAGTTTGAATTCAAATCCGCTAATTTCCACTAGTAAAACTCGAGAAATCGATTTCTTGCAATCATTTGAATGCCTTACTAAAGCTCCATGTCTGATCTAGATTCTGTTAACATTTCAGCATTTTACAACTGTACAAGAAATCCCATATGATGTCAAACAACTCAAGAAATAATGTGGATTCCAATGCTGGGTTCGAATCAAATGAACGCCAAAATCGTTGGAAGAGGAACAGAAACAAGAAAAACACTTCTATTTCTAGTGTGGTTGCACCCAAAGAGGTTCCTGTTTATACCTACCCGTCAAGAGGATATTACAAGATTTTAGTGGGAAACTATGGTGTTGATAATTTATGTAGAGAAGTTCATAGATTACATTTACTTGATATCAGATCTAATGAAAGCGATAGTGATAGTAGTGATAGTATAGAATTTCAAAGAGAAAGCATGCCATCAGTAGATAATCTCATTTATGTGATGATTATGTGCCATTCTGTACGGTGCTATACATTGGGTATTCTCTTAGGTTACATCCAAGAAGCAGATAAGGATATGACTGAACTACAAAGGGAGTTAAAACACATAAGTCTACCATCGATACTCTGTAGCTATATTGAGGCAATTGGCAAATTGCGACTAAAAAATGGTATCACCGTTGTACCATGGTTTGGTCCAAAAGCCGAGTTTTACTCACCACAACTTGCTCAATTCACACCTGAAGACGTGCTCACGCGAGCAGGACGTTCTATACCTGAAAACAAATGGTGCATTGACTGGTCCTGGATAAGGAGTTATAATTATTATTTTAAGACCTCCTATCCACAACTCAAAAACAGAAAAATTGCTTGGGACACTATAAATGGAAGGCTTGAAATGATAGTAACAACAATGGCTGGAGATTATCAGACTCTTAAACCCACATCTTCTCTGAAATGTTCTGAGGATAAAATGCGGCTAGGAGCTCTGTACAATTTCAGACAATTTTCAAACAGATCAAAATGGCCTGCAGACACAACGAAGATCTGCGACGATTTTTTTTATACACTTAATGATGTTTTTTCCAGTTTGAGCTCAACCTCTTTGGACCTGTTTGCACCTAAGAAAGTTCCAACTGGTTCTAATCATGTCTGGTCATGTCCCCACACGTTTGAGATATTAGCAGGCAACTATGGTGTTGAATCTTTATGCAAGATAGTTTATAATGCTTTGCTTTCACAGGATCCTGAATTTCGTGGTATAACTTTAGACCAACTCATTTATGTGATGCTCATTTTCCATATTTATCGGTGCTCTTATGACTTTCCGCTTACGCATATCCTAGATTCTATCGAACTTCCTTCTATACTTTGTAATTATATTGAGGCTATTGGAAGATTCGAACTAGAAAACGGTGTCATTGTAGAACCATGGTATTCTTCAAGAACTGAGTTTTACTCACCAGAACTTGCCCAGTTGAAACCTGAAGATGTGCTCAGCCGAGCAGGGCGTCCAATTCCTGAACGAAAATGGTGTGTTGACTCCAAATGGATATTTGACTTCAGGGATGATATTAAGAAATTTCAATTCGAACTTCCATGGTTGCAATTACGAAAAGTCAATTTGAAGGATCGAACAGGTAGCATTCAAATGATAATATCAACAAAACAGAATTATGATGATGAACATGCTCTGTTAGCCACATCTCCTCAAAGGTGTTTGGAAATGGAAGCTCAATTAGGGGCAATATACAATTATCGCCGTTTCTCTGAACAACCCAATTGGCCCAGAGATACATCCAAAGTTTGTCAAGATTTTTTCAGAGCGGGTGGGTTCTTTCCTACGATGGTTTTTAAAAGATGCTTCACAAATTGAAAATACAGTACCTTTTGGGTATTCAGTAAACACAATTGCTTAGGTGTCACTGATAAGAGAATACCCTCACACCTAAATGTATAGTAATACCTATCATTTCTGTTCTCTGAATGTTGAAAACCTATCAGTTCAAGAATCGAATATGTTTTGTTCTAGTTTTATTCTTTATTCTCTTTCCTATGGGTGTCATGAAAAATAAATTTGCTTATTCAATAGTCAAATTTTTATTCCATCATACATGCACAATACTGGTCCCCAAAAACCATCGACCTGCGCATGAATTGTAAAAGAAATGATCACTGAATGATATGACAGATATTGCGTATGAGGGATTATAGCAATAAAGATGAAAGCATTTTGAGAATATATGAAATGACTGTATTTGCCAGATTAAAGTTGAGAGAAATGAAATCAATTTCGACTTCACCCAAAATGTGAATTATCTAGAAATGAAATAGAGATTTAAGGCTATCACCAACATGTCTCTCCAAAAAATTTCAAAAAGCACTGCCGTGAAGGCAGCAACTTTTGCGCGCATGTTCAATGTAGATGACCGCTTCAGCAACGAATTTGAACATGCACGCAAAAGCTGCTGCCTTCACAGCAGTGCTTTTTGAAATTTTTCACTGATAAATTACTGGATTCCAATTCGATCAAATCTGTATTTTTGGAAATATTGGAAAAATAACATTTTGAATGGGTATATCTACAGAATCATTGGGCGGATTTTACCCATTCACGAATTCGACCTTCGTAATTAAACCCCAAACCTACTCTACAAATATCGAGTTTCTAAGTTGTTTCTTTCGGAAGTTATTGTGTTCACGCAGTCGGCCGTTAGGCTGACCGTAAACAATTCGTGAATTCGCCGAATTCGTGAATGGGTAAAATCCACCCAATGGTTCCGTAGATATACCCAATCAAAATTTTATTTTTCCAAAAATACAGATCAGATCGAATTGAAAAACAGTACTTCATCAAAAAATAACAGTTCGAAGTTTCTTACAGAATTTAATGAGGATGATATGATAAGAAAATCATAAAAATTTTTTTTTTCAAATTGTTCTAATGACACGATTATCACGAAATTTCGGAAGAAGTTGTCTTTCAGCATCTCAAAACTAGCTGTGAAGTTTTATCAGGACTGCATCAGTATTTCTCGAGTTATACCGAAAAAATCAACGATATCGAGAAGAAAACATCGAAATTTGACATAATTTTTCCCGATATCTCCAAAACTTATAATCGTATCGAAATGAAATTTGGTACACTGCTGTGAAATATAAAGCTCAAAGTGTGAGTGGAATTTTTTTTTGATATGATGAATGGTTCCCGGAAAAAAAAATTTTTTGGAATAAAACTTTGTTTTGAATTTACTAACAATATGATCCTGACGAAATTTGGCTCAAAGTTGCGCGTCGTTATACTCCACCTAACTGCCAAGTTTGAATCCAATCGCTCAAGTAGTTTCTGAAATAAAAAATAAATAACTTCAAAACTTCAAGTTCCTATAACGACCGATTTGGCCAATTAACGAACTTAACCGCGGCATTCTGATGCGCAACCTATCCTGAAAGTTTAAAGTTGCTAGCTTGCTTCTGTCGAGAGTTACCGTGTCTACGGCCGGCCGGCCAGAAAGAAACGATTTTGACACCGGATTCGTCATCAGTGAGTCCAACCTAGTCGATTGAGACCATCTTCGGCTCAATTATCCAAAATTACAGACATTTGGAGAAACGATAGCACGCTGTTCCCCTAGAACATGCGCGCAAAAACCGCGCCATTCTCATTTGAACTATATATATATAATTCTTTTGAGAACGAGTATTACATTCTTTGGTATATCACAGTGTTAGCCGAGGAAATTTAAACGGGGTACCATACATTTCTTCGTATGATACAAGAGCACAGATGAAAACCTCAGCAAAAACTCTGTCTCCCCGTATAAGTGTTGTAATTTGTTTGAAGAACATGGATGGCATCTTTTTAGAAAATAATTTTTTCGTCATCTCGAAATTATTTTGACCAAATATCTGAAACAGAAAGAGGGACAGAAAACCAGCAGTGATAAAAATTACCTACTTCTGCTCTCTGACCAGGAGAGTCTTTCGATCAGGTCCGGTCCTCCAAGTGATGATATTTCAGATCTTCAGATAAACGACGAACGCTACAGGCCCCTTGTATTGGGGAATCATCTCCCATTTGCACTGTCTATTTAGAAAGCTATTAAGCAGATCGAGTTGTACCTATAGATATTAACATCACCACTATCAGTGTGGCAAATCTTTTGTGTTTGCTGATTCCACAGGTTGAAGAATATTTTAGGAAGGAACAGAGGTTGTGCTCTTTTGTGAGGTTCCTTCGATGACTTGAAACGAGGCTCTCTTAAGCTATTCGTATTTAATTGGAACAAAATCCTTGTCTCCTCGTCAAATTGGTCAGTCAGAGCCTGGAAAGCAAATATAAGGTCACCGCGATCACGACGGCCGACGAACGAGTACCCTTAGGTTACAATTCAAAACCTGTAGATTTCAACAATGAATGCCATAGGAGGGAATTTCTTGAAAAAAAATTTCAATTCTTTTTTCAAATATTCAATATTCTGTGATCATCTTATTGCCATTAAATTCTGTATGAATCTTCGAACTATCATTTTTCGATAAAGTACTGGATTTCAATTCGATCTAATCTGTATTTTTGGAAATATTAGGAAAATAGAATTTTAATAGGTATATCTGCGGAATCATTGGATGAATTTTACCCATTCGCGAATCTGGCCTTCGTGATTAAGGTTCAAACCTACTCTACAAATATCGAGTTTCTAAGTCGTTTCTTTGTGAAGTTGTAACTTCCCGAAGGTTCGAGGTTTTTATTTTTCCAGTATTTTCAAAAAAAGAGATTAGATGGAATTGAAATCTTGTAATTTATCGAAAAAACCTAGAAAAGCACTGACGTGTAGTAAGCAGCTTTTGCGTGCATGTTCAAAGGATAAAACCAAAAATGAACATGCGCGCAAAAGCTGCTGACTTCACTTCAGTGCTTTTCTGGTTGCTTTATGGTAACACAAAAATATTCTACAAGTAATCATAATTTCATTAAAATGTCTGCGTGAAAACCTTTGGACAGCTAAGTATTATGAGGAATTACCCAGATAAACTACCCTGAATTTTGGATATTCCCAAAATGAACCTGATATTCTGCAGCTTCAAAGGAACCAATTTGAGTATATGGGAATTTGTAAGAAGAAGCAAAGCCAAGGAATATTCAGTTCTTCTCAAAACGAAGTAATCGTCTCCATCAAAAATTATTTTTACGTAACAATGTCAAATGTTTTCAATTTTTATTTCATTTAAACAACACTAGAATAACAAACAATAAAACATTACACTGAAGAATGTTGGCAAAAGATTTCAGCATTTCATGAGTGGCTAACAAGTTTCCTCACAAAATTTCCTGGTATGAAAAACTAAATTTTGCATTCTTCTCATTTTCAGTTTAATTAACTTCGATTACTCCAAGCAAGGCTTCAAGTCAGTGCCAGGCGTAGAAATAATATCTTGAAAATATCCAACATCATTTAAATAACTTGTTTTTCAAAATTCAGCAGAAATGAAACAACACTGAATATGTTGGATATTAAAGGCTCTAAATGAAAAGGACATGTCTTCGAAAGGATTCTGTAGGATTTCATTAAACTTATAGCTCTTTCAACATGTATCCTTGCTTTGGCTATTTTTCTTCTTAACAACTCTTCATTCCCTGTCAATTTTCTCGATTTCATTATTAGTGGTGGTGTTTATAATTTTATTTTCATCTCATCACATAAATCTTGTATAAGAAAACTTCGATCTGCCATAATAACATCTCCTTCTTTCAAAAAATTTCTAATGTCACTGTTTTCAAAAATCTCCTTGTTAGAAATTGATCCATCAAACCCTCCACTGACGTAGATGATTGCTCCAGAAGGACATACCCCTAACAGGAATTTCACAGTACTCGAGTGTTCATGGCTTGAGAACCTATTACTTTGTTGACAGAAATTTGTTGGTATTTTCATTTCTATTTCTGTACAATCAATTGATATAGTTATAGAGTCATCTTTAAAATTTTCAAAACAGTATGGATTTTCCTTTTTCTCTCTGGCAGCCTGAAACATTTCCTCTCTCATGCTTGCCATCTGACAATACATAAACTGAATCCAAGTATTTGATATCACAGAAATATTGCTTTTACTTAAACCAGTTAACATGGAAATATCACCCAAAGTAAAACCACGCCTTAGTCTGACCAGTGTTAAACACAATCTATCATAATTAGACAAGTGGCATTCATTTATGTTATATCGGTGTTTTTCATTTTCATATTTTTGGTAATAATTCAGTTTATTCATCACAGAAGGGTCCAAAAAATTATAAAGTGCATCAAAATGTAGTGGACGTAGTCCTGTTATAAATTTGAAATCTTTATCACTTCTTCTGAGGTTAACATATGAAAATATTGTATCATCTCTCCTATCCGTCTGAGTGGCTACATTATTACAATCAGTTTCAACATCTGGGGTTATACTAGCCAAATCTTGGTTGAAATCGGTTCCAGTATTTTCTTCAGAATCGTCAAGGGAGATGCTAGCCAAGTTCTGGTCGAAATTATTTTCATTAGAGTACACCTGTACTTGTGAAAAGGGGTGTGGATACGAGTCATACGAGAATTTCCCAGAGAAGTGTTTGCTGCATATGTAAGTATTTCTATTTATGCTCTCTGGGGTTAATTTTTCATTTCCGCACAGTTCTATCCATTTGAGGCGCTTCATCAAGTTTTTTCTTTTGGGAAAAGGACGAAACTTGACTTTTTTATTTTTTCGCGAATCACTTTTACAGTGTTTGTAAGAACACCTGGTCATGATCGGACTTTCAAACTTCTATCTTTATTTATAGGAAATAGGATGCACCTTAGCACGCGGCTAGAGACCGATTTTGACGGTGATTTTTTGAATACGCAGTTTTTACAAGAAATTCACTGGTACTAGTTTCTATTCAAGAAGATTTCTTGTTCAGATATTTGAAATTTGCAACTTTTGAATTTGACATTCTGTTTATGAGGTTATTTCATAGAAATCAAAGAATTGAATGAATTGTTATAATAGACAACATTATTCTTTTGTAGCACATTAACTTGGAAAATTGGTCAACGATTTGTTATGTCGAAAAGCATCTCAGAAAAAATTGGTCACTGGTAAGATACTGAAGTGTCAATGTTTTCAAAAAAAGTATCTTGGAAAAGTTGCGAAGAAAATCAGTCACCTATCAGATACTCAAGTATCGACAGATGGAAAATTTTCAACAAAACCACTAGAACTAGAAGGTTCCTGGGATAAAAACGTGCAATTGACTATTAGACATGGCGGAATGCATCTCTACAGGAATAAGTTATGAAATCTGTCACTTCTCAGGAACCTTAGGCGGAAAAGGTGACGAATAAAGCGTCTTTATACTTTGTATAGATTCACAGTAGGGACGAATGATTGCACGTTTTCCGTTTACGTACTTCAAAATCGAAATCACTATTCTTCATCAGCACCTTACAACATGACCTCAGGCAACCCAACATTCAGTGAGTTGTTGCGGGAAAGCTGGAATGTTCATTTTTCATCAGAAATAAGAAATAAATAATATAGAAAAGGTCTTTTTATATTTTAAAGTATTCAAAATCTGTAATTTCAATGAAAATAATATAAATACCCATAAATTCTTCATAATTTCCGTCTTCAGAATCATAGGAATTCTGTGACCATAACCTCATAAGTCATAGACTTGAGAAATGAAAATCTGGAATTGAATGTCAAAAATAAATATTATTTATTTACATGAGAAATTGCAAATTTTAATTATTCATATCTCCTGAACAAGAAATAATCCAGAGTCGAGACTAGAACCAATGAATTTCTTGTGAAAAACTGCGTCTTGAAAAAAGCACAGTCCATATTGGTCACTGGTAACTTGCGAAGTTATCCATAGAAATGGGAAATATGAAGGAAGAGATAAAGACATTCATAATAGTGTATGGACCCAATGAAGACGACAGTACACCAAATAAAGATAAATTCTGGGAAGAACTAACCGAAGTTACTGAAACAGCAAGGGGAAGAATTATTATAATGGGCGATTTCAACAGCCGAGTGGGAAGAAAAGATGAATTTTATGAATCAGTGATGGGACCATACGGAGAAGAAACTAGGAATTACAGTGGTGAGAGAATGCTTGATTTTGTCTACTCAATGATTTTGTTATTACTAATACAATGTTTGAAAATAAAAACATACATAAGTATACAAGAGAAGTCAAAAGTCGCGGAGAAAAATCAATTATAGACTACATTTTGACACAGAAGGAGAGAAGATCTATGATACAAGACACTAAATTGAGAAGGGGTCCAGAAATCGGAAGCGATCACTATATGCTGGTTTCTAAGCTGAGGGAAGAAAAGATGAAAAAAGAAGTAAATTCTAAAAGAGAAGGAACATATGAATGTTTGAAGTCTTACAAACTCACTAATAAGGAAAATGCAGATTCATATAGGTATGAAACAGAACAGAGATTTGAAAGACAAAATGCGTTACGGACATACAGAACGATGGAGAACTTATGGGGGAGTTTCAAGCGCATAGTTATTGAAACTACACGTAACATATGTGAAAGTTATAAGAAGACGAATAAGAGAAAACAAACATCATGGTGGACAAGTGAGGTGAAATATCAGGTGAGGATTAAAAAGGATAAATGGAAACAATACTTACATCATAAAACAGTAGAGAAATATAACCAATACAAAGAACAAAGAAAAGTAGTGAAGGAATTGATAGATAGGGAGAAGAAGAAGAAATGGGAAGAATTTGGGGAAAAAATGGAAAAAGATCATAAAAAACTATTTTATAGAGTTCTTAAAAATACGAGAAAGACAACAAGGAATGATAATGTGATTATAAAGAATAAAAATGGAAACCTGCTGAAGGAAGATACTGCAATAATGGAAAGGTGGAGGGAATATTTTGAGGACCTACTTAATGAAGAGGGACGTGAGAGGGACATAGGACAGAAAATTGGGGAATAACAAGAATTAAATGGGGAAGAGGAAGGCATATCAATGGAAGAACTGAGGAAAGTGATAAATACTCTGGAGAACGGCAAAGCAGCAGGATATGACAGAATTACAGCAGAAATGTTGAAAAACCTAGGAGAAGATGGAAATAGAATGTTGCTGGAAAGGGCATGGAAAGAAGAAATAGTACCAGTGGATTGGCAAACATCCTTAATCGTACCAATACACAAGAAGGGGGATGTGCAGGAATGTAACAACTACAGGGGTATAACATTGTTGAGTTCAGAAATGAAAGTATTTGAAGAAATATTGGATGGAAAAATAAGAGAGAAGATAGAAACAACTCTAGAGGAAACGCAACCCGGCTTCAGAAAGGAAAGAAGTATACAAGATCACATATTTACATTGAAAATACTAATCGAGAGGGCGAAACAAAAAGATGGGAGGATTTACATGAGTTTTGTGGACTTGGTGAAGGCTTTTGACAGAGTTAAAAGAAGGAAATTATGGAGAATTCTAGAATTTAGGGAAATGAACATTAAAATTATAACACTTGTTAAGAATGTTTATGAACTGAACAGGAATAGAATAATCAGCCACAACCGAACATCTGGAGAATTTTGTACAAGAGTAGGTTTAAGACAGGGAGGTAGTTTGTGCCCTGTGTTGTTCACAATATTTATGGATGAAATTCTGAAAGAGTGCACGAGAAGATCAAAGAAATTTCAAGTTGGGTTCAGAAACTTAAAGAGAGTGGTGATGTCAGAATGTGCCTTTGTGGACGATATTGTTATCATAGCTGAGAGTGAGAGAGATCTACAGACGAATATGGACATCTGGAATGCGGTTTTGAAAGAATTCGGAATGGAAATGAATGAAGAATGCCTGGATCTCTGAGAGTAAAATTTTTCTCAAGAAGTCTGATACCAGAAAAATGATTCAAGTAAAATCAACAGAAACTCTGAATAAACTGAACTAAAAAAACTAGATAGTCAAAACGGCATTCACAAGAAAGAAAAAAATGTCAATACAGTATGTATGTACAATATGAGATCTATTAAAACTCAATACAGGGTCTTTCACGAGGAACCTCACCCATATTTATACGGGAAACTACTGAACGTATTTTCATGAAATTCAGCACTTATAAGTATTTCACGATGCTGATGAAATCTAAAATATTTTCAAGGCATGAGCACCTCCGGTTTTTCCGGAAATGACGTCAACTTCCGTTTTTCGAATTAGAACACCATTTTTTTATTGTAGAAATAGATTCTTTAGAAAATTTCAATTTATTTTGATGTAACATTTTTCAGTTTTGGTTGGAAAATTCTCTCTGAGCGGGAAAATTCGAAAAAAAAATCGAAAATAGAG
The DNA here is from genome assembly GCA_958510865.1 of Myrrha octodecimguttata. Taxonomy (NCBI): domain Eukaryota; kingdom Metazoa; phylum Arthropoda; class Insecta; order Coleoptera; family Coccinellidae; genus Myrrha; species Myrrha octodecimguttata. Next base: position 887,447 of record OY294064.1, on the reverse strand, counting down.
CTCCGCTGAAACAAGAATAACTTCGAGGTTTTTGGATGGAAAATTTTCATTTTTGGGATTTTTCAAGATGTAAGATTGATGTATCCACTTTAAAAATCGAAATCGCGATTCATGATACAGGGGGTGAAAAAATCGCTTTCAAAATTAGGGATGACAAAATCGTGAAAAATCAATTTTTTCAAATTAGAACCTCATTTTTTTATGGCAGATATTGAATCTACGTTAAAAAATAATGTGAGTGTATGCATCACACCCTTGCCCTAAAATGGATATTTTCTGAGTTATTCACAAAAAACTGTTTTTCGTCTTGAATTTTCAGCTATTTCTTTTCCCTTCACGCCAAAAAGATGAAATTTTCAGGAACTGTTATTTGAACCATGCTGTAGATTTTTCACCCCTTCTCGAAACCGACTTCAAGTTACTATTAGGAGAACCATGGCAAACTCTCGCAGTTATAACTAGAGAAGATGCTCAAAGTTTTGACCGTTAATTTCTAGACATTTATTTATACGTCTCAGGAATGCTTCGTGCGTTGCTCTTCTTATTTCATCGGGAGGAAGAGATCTGCAAAAGTGTTGAAAAACCAAATTGAGTTTCAAAACTATGAATCTAAAAATCTAAACAAACCTGAACGCATTTCTGACTCGTTCTATGCAGTCCTCTTTATCAGTCAGGGGAGTTGAGTAGACAATATTTTTTATCCTACCCCAAACATAATAGTCTAAAGGAGTTAAATCGGGAGAACGTGGTGGCCAAAGATGTGGACCATTGTTCGCCAACCATCGATCTTCAAATAGCCTGTAGAGGATATTTGACACATTGAGTGAATTGTGTGGAGGCGCGCCATCTTGTTGATACTATAAGTCATTATGGTTCTGTACTAGCGGCTCAATTATTTGAGTCAATATGTCAGAATATCTATCTCCTCAGGGAGAACATTCTTTAAATAATGCAAACATGTGTAGTGTTCTATCTTACCAGTTAAAGTTCATCATAAATGTGAACATGGAGAATTGCATTATTTTTGATGGCGCAAAAAACATTGAAACTCCAGGTCTCTTGAAAGTTCCATTGTCCGAAGTGGTGGTTGTTCTCTTCATCCCAATAATGACTGTTATGCCTATTGAAAGAACCATTCTTTGTGAATTTAGATTCATCTGTCCAAATTATACAGTCCAAAAAGTTTTCATTCTCTTGAAATCGAATCATCATAGCTTCGCAAAACTCTGTTCTCCTGACGAAATCAGTTTCCTTCAAATGCTGTACCCTATTGAATTTATATGGGTGCATTTTATGTTTTTTTAATATTCTCCAAACACTCGATTGAGATAATCCCAGATCAATCTCGGCATCTTTGAGAGAATTTTGAGGATTCACACGAAAATATGCAAGAACTGTAATTTCGTTGTTCTCATCTTCTACTACACTTTTTTCTCTGTGTGTAGTTTTCTTAACGAAAGATCCGACATTTCTCAAGTTTGTCATGGTTCTGTTAATGGTATCTCTCGTTGGTCTGGGTCGGTCAGGAAACCTCTCAATGAACAGTCGAATCGTTCTATCTACAACTTTATTACATTCTCCATGAAGTAGAATGAGATTTAAATAATCTTCATTGGTAAAATTAGGCATAGTGATCGATTTTATAACTTAATACGAATTATCACCAAATTAATAGTAAACACAAAATGCTACTGAATAAAGAGGAATTTGGCAGATGTAATTAATGATATCTATCATTAAAAAAAAATAATGTAAAACATGGTAAGTTTTTGCATATGGTTCATAAGGAATTATTTATTTATCACTGGAGAGAAAACCGATGGCCGATTAGTTGAAATAAAGAGGTTTCCGATACAAATTCGAATCCAAATTCGCCATCTATTTAGGAACAACCTGTAACTTTTTTCTCTTGCATATTAGGGTAGTGAAATCTTAAATATGGTTTAAGTAACAGTTCCTGAAAATGTCATCTTTTTGGCGTGAAGGGAAAATAAATAGCTGAAAATTCAAGACGAAAAACAGTTTTTTGTGAATAACTCAGAAAATATCCACTTTAGGGCAAGGGTGTGATGCATACACTCACATTATTTTTTAACGTAGATTCAATATCTGCCATAAAAAAATGGGGTTCTAATTTGAAAAAATTGATATTTCACGATTTTGTCATCCCTAACTTTGAAAGCGATTTTTTCATCCCCTGTATCATGAATCGCGATTTCGATTTTTAAAGTGGATACATCAATTTTACTTCTTGAAAAATCCCAAAAATGAAAATTTTCCATCCAAAAACCTCGAAGTTATTCTTGTTTCAGCGGAGCTCTATTTTCGATTTTTTTTTCGAATTTTCCCGCTCAGAGAGAATTTTCCAACCAAAACTGAAAAATGTTACATCAAAATAAATTGAAATTTTCTAAGGAATCTATTTCTGCAATGAAAAAATGGTGTTCTAATTTGAAAAACGGAAGTTGACGTCATTTCCGGAAAAACCGGAGGTGCTCATGCCTTGAAAATACTTTAGATTTCATCAGCATCGTGAAATACTTATAAGTGCTGAATTTCATGAAAATACGTTCTGTAGTTTCCCGTATAAATATGGGTGAGGTTCCTCGTGAAAGACCCTGTATAATCTAGCTGACCTCACTCATAATATCTCGAAATTCGAAAATCCACATTCGGTTTTATTTTCAGAAACATGGATTAAAAACAATGAAAAACATCTATACAGCATACAGGGGTACCATGGAATATATGACTGCAGAGAATCCCGTGGTGGCGGAGTGGTGATCTTTATAAGAAGTGATCTAGAATACACAGTATCTGAAACACCATCAATTGATAAGATAAATTTAGTATGATGTCACCGCCAATAGTAGGAATGCTAAACTATACAAGGATATCATAAATTCAAACTTATATGAAATGAAGAACAAAAGGATCACTAGAGAGAGTCATCACGATGGCACTATCATTGGCCATGTCATTGCACCTAAGGACTTCAATTGTAAGGTTACTATGAGAACCACACCAGTTTCTGACCACAAACTGTTACATATTTCATTCAAATTAGAAACACATATAAAGTTAGTTAAATCTAAGAAAATCATATATAGAACTGATTATAATAAATTGAAAAACATGGTAACACAACAATAGAGCACTAGCAGGTGACATCTCAACATGGCCGCTGGGGGGACAAACAAAGAGTTTGTTATTGTTATTGTAAACTGACATTTGTTGTGCTGCTGCAGATTATTGTCCATTTGATGAGTTTGGGTTGTTTTCCTGTTAAATTTAAGTTGTCGGCAAACTTTGGAGGCTTGAGATTAACATAATCCAGGAAAATAGATGATTTCATATCTTCAAGTAGTGAACAACAATTTGTAGTTGAGAGTTCTATATTTGAATAACAACATGAGATGAATATTTATTTATTTTCACAATGGTTGTAATACAATAAAAGGTACTCTAGTCAATATTTTCATTCAATAAAGTATGTTTGAGGCTTAACTGATTGTTTGAGACTTTGCCGATATTAATCTTTTGGCATCAACTTGCAATATGTCAAAATATCCTACTATGATTGGTCTGTGTTTTCACAAACTTTTAAGGTCTAAGATCCTCCTACAGAATACTGGAATTATATTAGGCTTTATAAATTCAACGTGAGCCTCCTGACGGAAGACATATTCTCATCAAGAAAATAATGCCACAAAAATGTTCACAGTTGTGTGTTTTACTTCTGTTACCATCTATCTTCTGTTTATGATTTCAGAATGCTATGCTAATGGTAACTATATAAATTTAGAATTGTTATTGTATCTTGAATATCATTCCAATGCCAACTTCGTTAAAAGTTTGTCCTGAAATTATATTTATCCATAAATATGTTAAGTAACTTTGTTAGTTCATTACCTGTTGAAGATAATGCAGAAAATAAAAGAATTTTTCACTTAAGAATCTGGGAAGTCTTCCCCATGAAGAGATAAAAGCAAGCGTACTTCCTCTTTCCACCTTGGCAGGTTCTGCCTGCTTCTATTTAGTTTTCAACGACAAAAATCTAAAAAAATGGATGTGATTATCACTACTGGATCGATGACTACAGCTCACAGCTGAAAAAAATTCCATAGTTCAATTTAATCTGAAAAAGGAGACATAACAATGTATGTAACAAACAGGAGTGAGTATATTTAAACTGGAAAAATCTTTATTTAAATCACCCTTGCAAACTATTCTCTTACCTGAAGGTATTCAAAAAGGTTCAATGATCAAAATTAACTGAAAAAAACAGTCTCAAAATGTTTTTCCACTCAGATAATACACCAAACGTTAACATTAGCTCTTATGGGAAATCTCTTTGTTTATCCCCCCAGCAGCTGATTTTGACGTCTCATCTTGCTGAACCATAGAGTGCTGCTAGTGCTCTATGGAGCAATTCCAGCTGACGTCACAACATGGCCGATGGGGGGACAGCCTGTCAAACGTTGAAAGTAAAACAACACAACCTCACTTTCCCGTTTTGTTTATGTTATGAAGTACAGCATTTTCAACAATTTCAGGATGAATTCACAAGTTAAAATGATTTATATTAATAGAATTGGTGGATACCTAGGCCAAGTTAGTGTGTCGTTGTGAAATTCAACATAAATACACCAAGAGACGAAGGAATACATTCCCCTTGTTTACATTGGCGAAGAGCGATTATTTGGAGATTTTAGTGATCACAAGTGAAATTTCGTGATAATGGATCTGATTAACTGATATTCAATCTCAGATGATAATCATTAAAAACGATATAAATAAAAATTGCAGTATTTATTCTTGTCTTTTAAAGCCTAGAGTATCAACATCAGAGATAGCATTATAACTATTGAAACTGAAACAGTAAAATGTTTGGCTCATTTATTCCTGAAAATAAACAGCAGAATGAAATCCAACAAATGTATGGAATGGAAAAAACATGGGTTCCAGAGAACTTCTCAGTACTATTTCAAATAACATTATATGTTGCAAATTATCAAATTACTACAATATTGGAATGCAGTTGCTATGTCAGTGCTATCATAATATTCAATCATATATTTATTATACTACATATATGTTACAAATAAAATAATTCATATGAAATTTTTTCCTTGAACACCGATCCATATAAAATGTTTTTTATTATGCAGATATTGAACAGAACAAATTGAATAGATAGTCTTAACATAATTCATTCACCAGTGTGGAAACGTCTCCAACGAACTCTACCATAGTTTTTTACTTTGTCAGAACAGTTGTTTCATTTTATGGCGAGAATATAGTATGATTGCCTTCTCTGCGATAGTTCACATAGTATTCTGTTTCTTCCAATACCAGATAAAATGTAGGGGAATGGGTCAAAAATGCAAATATTCAAATATAAAGTCTACAGTACAATATATCTGAAACATCGGATTCTTTCGTCTCCCGGTGTATTTATGTTGTATTTCACAACGAAACAATAACTTGGCCTAGCTATTCACCAATTCTATTAATATAAATCATTTTAACTTGTGAATTTATCCTGAAATTGTTGAAAATATTGTACTTCATAACATAAACAAATCGGGAAAGTGAGGTTGTGTTGTTTTACTTTCAACATTTGACAGGCTGTCCCCCCATCAGCTGATTCATCTCGATGAACCATAGATAGCTGGAATTGCTGCTAGTGCTCTATTGCAGGAGCATCCCCCGAAGAACTTGGATGAACTTATTGGGCTTGTGAGTAGAGCAAAGAAATTGTGTATCATTAAGAAAATACTGGAGATAAAACATAACAACTGGTGGTACACCGACGCTATTAGTAGACAGATCATAAAAAGAGACCGGCTCTATAAAAAAATTAAGAAGTTTCCATTCAATTTAAACAATGAAGAAAATTACAAAACCCAGGAAAAAAAAGTGAACTTTTTAATACGCACTCAGAAGAAAAAGTACTTGAATCAAAAATTGATTGGCATCGGTAATGATACTAAGAAGTTGTGGACCACCATAAACAATCTACTGCCTACAAAACATAAAATCAAAAATGAACTTACTTCTTTATTTTACGACGGTAAACTACTTACCAAAACAAAACAGAATGAGAATGCACTGAATAAATATTACGCTACTGTAGCTAAAAACATACATAAGAAGGTGAAAAAAAACAGAATAAAATTCCCAGAATTAAAAAGTGATAAAACATTGTATATCAAGAAATGTGATGAAAAAGAACTGACGCATACCATATCGTCCTTAAAGAAGAATACCTCCGCAGGACCAGATAATATAACAACTGAAGAAATAATAACTCTCTTTCCAATCATAAAAAATCATATGATGTTGCTTATGAATAGATGTCTTAGGAATGGAACATTTCCTAAGCTATGTAAGACCTCTAGGGTTACACCGGTGTACAAGAAGGGTGATAGACAACAGCTAGATAATTATAGGCCGATATCAAATATTTCTGTATTCGCGAAAATGAAAAATAGATTGGTTAATTTTCTTAACACCTCTGAATCACAGTGTGGGTTTCAAGACAAGAGCTCAACAGAGGAAGCAGCTATTGATGTTTTGGAGTGTATATTGGAAAAAATTGAAAAAAAGGAAAACGTCGTGGGTATATTTGTCGACCTGAAGAAGGCCTTTGATCTGATAAGTGTTGATTTATTATTGAAAAAAATGAAAAAATTGGGTATTACAGGTGCATCACTTAAGCTTTTCAGATCTTTCCTCATCAGCAGATATCTGTATGTGGTATTGAATGGTACCAAAAGCAAACGCCAAAGAGTCAAATCTGGCGTACCGCAGGGCACTGTACTTGGACCATTGCTGTATCTGATTTATGTTGAAAATATAGCTGAGATCGGTCTTTTAGGAAGATGCTTTATGTTCGCAGATGACACAATCCTTATCTATAGTAACAAAGATTTCAAAAATCTCCAGAGAGCAATTTATTTGGACTTACTAATGTTTGGTGAATGGCTGAGTTCGAACAAACTAATAATGAATGAGGACAAAACAGTCTTTATGCACTTCAAAAAAAAAAAGAAAATCTACAAGTAGCACACTAAAATTGGTCGTTAATGGAAAGAATATCAAACAGGCAGTAAGCAATAAATATCTTGGACTGAATATAACTGGAAACTTATCCTTGGACCTTCACCTGGACTCAATAATTGATAAGCTAACTCCACTGGTAGGAGCTTTGAGGCATTTGAAATATTACATGAACAAAAAATCAGCAAGCCTAATATATTATGCATACTTTCAGTCAGTACTGTCCTAATTGTCGGTGATATGGTCTGGGACTTCTAAATTCAACTTCAATCGACTTCAAAGATTACAGAATAAGGTGATAAAATGTCTCTATAATCTTCCATATAATTATCCATCTGAAGAAATATATAACACATACCCATACTTGAGGTTTGACAAATTAGTAAAACTACAACAATGCAAATTGATTTATAAACTCGAAAATAAACAACCCAAGAGTCAATGTCTACTCCAAAGGGTTCATGACATCACCAAATACAACCTACGCAGCAAGGATTTTCTTATCTTAAAAAAAGCAAGAACAGAGGCAAATGATATCAGAAAACATTTGAATAAATGTAATTACAATAATTTAAAAACACTTGTAACATGCCGACTATGTTAACAACCACTATGTTGATTTATAGTTGTATAACCTAAATAAATAAATAAAAAAACATATTTTTACAGGAGTCGTCCTAACCGTCAACCTGTAGTTGGAGATGAACTTTGGAAAATCCTGATGGAAAACCACTCGATCGGGAAAATGGACTTCGAGTCCGAGCTAATCGATGTAAAAGAAGAAGAACTTATTTCTACTGATTGGTGAGTTTTTTTCAACACAGTTATAGTATTAAGAAATGAAACAAATTCCAATTTCCGCTAATTTTATTTGTTTTCACATCAGCTGTTCCGTCATACCATGACTTCTTCAGGTGAGTATATGTAACAACTACTTGTACAAATGCAAGGGATGTTCTTAAATGGCGAGCAAAAAAGATATTTTCAATAATGATTTAAAGAGAGACTTATAAAAGGAAATGATAAAGAAGCCCGATTCAATCTGAGATATCACGTGGATATCTTATGATAACTAGCCTTTTCAGATTGGTTTATAAGCCTCGTGGATAACTTGGGGAATCATAAAAATTCAAATACAACTAGTTTTCCAATAAACAAACAGAAATAGGCACTTATCTGTGAAATGTAACTGCAGGTTTTTTAAATTTGGCTTTCGATGCATTAGAACACCCATATAACGAACAAGAAACCATTTTTAAATGTTTCTGTATGTCTTTTCACTATGAAACGTACAGAAATGATCAGTTTATGAGGCAAAAATAACGAAATTCAACGTATATCGTTTAAATTTTAAATAGTTTGAAGTCGGTCATATTAGTATGGGTAAATCCACAAAATGTCCTCAAAATTGTATGACAATTTTGGTACAAGGGAAATATAGGATATGTGCTCCCTCCCCTTCTCTTACCTCTATAAAATTCACGGAATCCCCCACCAATAGGTCTCTTGATTTTTTTTATCATTAGAATCAAATATTCTTTACATAAGACTACTGAAAACCTTCAACCGTCGTCAAAAATTTCAATTTTCAACGAGAAACAATCTTTTAAATTTGGCTCCACATATGGGCTGTTCCAACGGACGAAACTTCGCGGTTTCCCTGACGTACCGGGATACATCCACTTTCTCTCTCTCTCTCTTCTCGTGTACTTTTCTCTCTAGCAAGCCAATTGGGAACATCTGCGAAGATGCCAGCGCCTTAACGGTTACAGTTGGAACCTTTCCAAGCTAGTAGTTTTATGTAAACAAACCGTAGAAATGTGATGGTGGACGGATATTTATATAGCATAGCTGAAATATTCAAAGAAATTATTATAACTTCGTGTCCGCTTTCGTGCCTAGGAACTTTTCGTTCAGATCACGATATAAAATCGTGTTTTAGATCGTTCCTGGAGGATAATTTCGATGTTATTTTAGTGTCTGTTGCTTGTTGGATCCAAATGAACCAATATCTCAGCTTAGTCGAATTTCTGGAAAAATAGGCGCCTCAATAAGTTATTCAAGGACTCTTATTATTGTGAAGAAGTGCTGAATGCAGGCCATATTTTGTGGTGAATCTAGATATGACTTATGTTTTTTTTTGTTTACAAACGAGTGAACCAATAAAAGGAAAAGAAAGCTTTTCTGCTTTGATTCTTTTGCATCGTATTTCGAAAGAAATTGAAGCAAATAGACATATAAACGATTTTATTTTCATATCACAGCAGCTCAAGATACAAGCAGAATTAAAAATGTCACAGCTGGTTCAACCAAAACTACCTTTAAACAAATGAAAAAAAATAACGTATTTGTATGAATAAGTTTAGCTATGATCAACTATAACAGCATATCTATTTTTTGTCAGTTTTTCAATCATATCACTGTCTTCGAATATGATTTTGTGTAGTATGTGAAGTAAGTATCTGCAAAAGTGCTCGGTAGTTTCACTCAAAAAAGAGCATTCGTTACACCTAAAAACATATGGATATGAAGTTGTTTTGAAATGAATAATCCATTGTAATTTACCTATATGAAAATAATCATCTTGAGAGTAATGCAGTGAACATACTTTCATGTATGTTCAAATCTTCCATTTCAAAATCCAGGCCTTTCTATTATCAACGAGTTCCCTGCCAAATGCTGTTTCAATATTATTTTTACTTTCATATGGCTTTGGAAAATATGAAAACTTAGGGCAGAAGAGGATCCTTTCTTCTTTGGCAGACAACAATAGTCATTTCGTGAGGATACTAGCTTGGGAGTGCTTCTCAGTCGTTGCGAATTCGCAACTACTGCTAAGCGATACGCCCTCTGGCGATAGAAATTCGAACACTTCCAAGCTAGTAGTTTTTCGACGCGCCTGCTATTCTAACGTAATGGGCTTACTTTTGGAGTTCATTTTCGAGCTTTTGCGTTGTTCTCCGAGTTGAAATTTTGGTATACCGAAAGTGTTTGAAATATTCATCAAACGATTCCTTTCTTTCGGATTAAAATTTTCGATTGTATTAATTCGAAATGGCATCCTCCCGAAATGACTATTGTTGTGTGCCTCAACTCAATGTTATTCATGGTCAAAGAAGAAAGGATCATCTGGTGCCTCTTGTTTCCATTTTTTCCAAAGCCAAATGAAAGTAAAGTTAATTTGGAAACAGCATTTGGCAGGGAACTCAATGATAGAAGAAAGGCCTAGATTTAGAGAGAGAGAGAGAGAGAGAGAGAGATTTATTGGTGATTAATACAAATGTTACATTGCTTTCACAGGTCATAAAAGAAATTTGAAAAAGTAAACATAAAAATGCAAAACATTCACTCCTGGAAAAAAAAACTTACACGAAGTCTGTGTCATCCAGAGTCACATTATAAAATTCGTCAATAGAAAAAAATGTATTAACTGCCAGTATCGCCTTCACTTTACTTAGCGATCGGCAGATTCTTCACCCCACCAGGAAGTTTATTGTACAGAGACACCGCACAAAACCTCGGACCGTGTTGGGATCTACTTAATCTTAGAAAGTCTTTCCTAATTAGCGACTTATTCCTCGTGTCATATTTATGCATATCTGACTGTAGAAGATATATGTCCTTAGTTTTATGAGTGTATAGTAAATTTTCTAGTATAAAAAGAGTCGGGAAAGTAAGTATACCCAGATCTTTGTAGGTATTCCTACAGCAATCGCGATAGCTCAAACCCCCCACGATCCTGATCGCTCGTCTCTGCAGTCGGAAAATGGCCTCACGGTACGCGCAACCTCCCCACAGCAAGATACCGTACCTCAAGTGAGTCTCTACCAGAGCAAAGTAGACAGTGAGCAGTATGTCACTAGATAACGAAAATGACAGCGTTCTCAAGGCAAAAATATTCCGGCTGAGCAGAATCAGAAGGTTATCACCATTCGACAAGTCTCAACCATGCTGTACGTGACTGCTCCAATGATGACCGTGGATCTGAGGCCTTAACAGCAACTGTAGTATCGTCAACAAACAATGTGGTTTCTATTTCCGGCAAATAATCTGGTAGATCATTTATAAAAATAATAAATAAAACTGGCCCTAAAATAGATCCCTGAACCACTCCCACAGTTATAGGGGTCGTGTTACACTCAGGAAAGATCCGACCATACCCAGAGCAGTCTCGTCAAACCCATATTTTTTCAGCTTAGAAAGAAGTTTTGCGTGGGCTACACAGTCGAATGCTTTTGTCAAATCAACAAATGTAGCAAGACGGTACTCCTTATTTTCGAAGCTTCCAAGAGTGGCGTTGACAAAATCGATTAAAGCTACAATCGTGTTTCGGTTCTTACGAAAACCAAACTGTCGGTCGGTGAGTAGATTAGTTCTCAAAGAAGCCAACAATCTGTGCATACATTGCTTTTTCCAATATTTTCGAAAAAATAGGCGCAAGTGAAATCGGACGATAGTTGTTAATGTCATCTTTGTCTCCTTTTTTGAAGACGGGGATCACTTTAGAAATTTTCAGGCATTTGGGGAACTTGCCAGCTTTCAAGCACCTGTTTATTAGCTTGGTAAGCGGAGAAATAATGGAATTGATATTCTTTTTCGCAACTTTGATAGAAAGGCCGTAATAGTCTGTCGAATTACAGTGTTTCATTTCACGTACTATATCCCTTACAGTATTCTGACTAATCTCCTGAAAACTGAATGTTGTATCCGCTGGCAATGTTTTTGTGAATGTTTGGTTCAGGGACATATTTGAGCGGGGTAAACTGTTGGCGGTCTTTAGTGCAATGGTTGAAAAATGCCTACCGAAATCACTCGCATCAATAATTTAAGTCGTGTTTTATTCCTAATCTCGCGCAAGTCAGATGTTTCATAATACCGATATAGAGAAAGAGAACCAACCATTATCGGCATGTGGACCCTGCACTCTTAAATTTTTCTCAGGAAAAGATTTATGAAAAGCATCAACGATATTCTGATGGAATATATCAAAGCGTAACTCAACATCCAAAGTATCATCATTCACAAAATTCCAGTCAATTCGCTCTAGACAATTATGCAAGTCATTAAATCCCTCAGTAGTTAGAGGTCGAATTCTCTTGTAATTATAAGTTATGAATTTATTCGGAATGACAACATTCAGTACTTGAGCATCATGATCAGAAAACGCTGTCGGTATAACATTACTGTACTCACTCTGGGCGTTAAAATTCGTGAATATGTTGTCCAAACAATTTCTGTTTCTGGTGGGCTGAAAATTTTTCTGTTTAAAACCAAAAGATGACAGGAGGTTACAAAAAATGTCTGTTTCCTGATCCGGAACGCAATTTGTAGAAGTATAAAATTTAACATTAAAATCACCACATAAAAAAACTTTATCACGACAGACATTTATCATATTAAGTAAAGACTCAACATTAGTTATAAATAAATTAAAATCTCTGGAAGGAGAGGAATATACACATAAAACTATAACATCTACCTTGTTTTTTCTCAACTTTACAGCGGATATTTCACAATGAAGTTCCAGTGACAAACTGCGTATTTTCTCTATCATAGGACAAACCTGGACAGTCCTAGTATTTTTCACGAATATCATAGACCCTCCTCTTGTTAAGCTCGTCCTTGTATATGTATCTCCAATATACCAGCCATCAACACATATTCCCTCAGCCTCTGCCTCAGATAACCAATGTTCTGTTAGACATATAACATCGAATTCATCAGGCTGGGAGTATATCATGCACTCAAGATCATTCAACTTATTTTTTATACTCTGTATGTTCAAGTGTATACAATTGAATGAAATTGCACCTTTCTTACTCCGGATGGTTGAGACACCGTTGTTAACTAGGCCACCTTCGGCCTTACCGATATACCCCTCCGAAAAAATATAGAGACGTATGCTCCATTAGGCCAGGAATCGCTGTTTTTAGCCTCAGGTAAACTTTTCTCATCAATATTAATTTTAAACGAGCTATATATTTCCGGATGTTTAGATTGTAGCTTTTGACATACCGCCTCTGGGAACTTCTGTCTAACCATGTCTGTGAAATCCTCGGGATTTGTACCAGCAGATATTCTTGATACAAATAGAGAAACTTTTTTGTCAACTGCTTTCACAGGATTATCTTTCGACGCTCCTTTTATATTCCAAAAACGGTCTTTACTTTCTTCAGCATTTCTCGACATTCTTGTATGTCTCATTGATTTCTTCTCGTTTTTCTTCAAGTTATTTCTATTATCAGTCCTCTTCCTGTATTTAACTGTTTTGAATTCACTGGAATCTGCTTTCTCTCTCTCTAAAGATGACTCATGGGATGGTTGAAGATTCTCCTTGTTTTCAGGTGGAATTTCTTCGAGCATGTCAATCCCAGCTGGTTTCACCGGAATCCCGCTGATATCAACAACCTTATCAGTTTCAATATTATTTTTAGCGTGATTTGTATTAATTATTTTTTTCCTTTCAAGTACGGCTTCATTTGTTATTGTTGATTCAAATTTATCTAATAGTTCTATATGTTTCTTAAGAATACCAATTTTATCCTGCAGTTCCTCAATGAGTAGATTTTTTTGTTCTATTATCAGGTCATTGTAATAGGCGGCTTTATCCACTTCATTGCATTTAATTGAAACTTCTCGATCGATTTTTTCCTCAGGTGAAATTAATTCTTGAATTGTTGTATCATACCTTATTGAATTCTCGTAGAGTGATTCATTCAAATTCGAGATCCGTTGTTTCAGCTGATTTATTTCGTCATCTTTTTCACATTCGTGTACGTTAGCACAGCATGTAATGACACCTTTTTTATCGACGATTTAGAAATTGAAGATTGGAAAATAGGTCACGAAATAGATGAAAGTATGTTCACTGCATTTCTCTGAAGATGTTCATTTTCATTAAGGTAAATTACCTACAATGTATTCATTTCGGAACAACTTCATGTCATGATGTTTTTAGGTGTAAATGAAAATAAGACAATTTTGAAGAAAAATGGTGCAGAGAAACTACCAAGCACTTCTGTTGCTACCTAATTCACATAATACACAAAATCATATTCTAAAAGAGTGATCTGGTTGAAAACCTGACCAAAACTAGATATACTGTTGAAGTTGATAATAGCTGAAATTATTCATATAAATACATAAATATTTTTCATTTCTATGTAGGTATATAGGTTGAACCAGCTGTGAAATTTTTCATTTTGTATATGTATCTTGAGCTGCTGTAATATGAAAATGAAATCAATTATATGTCTATCTGTTTCCTTTTCTTTAGAAATACTATGCAAAAGAACTAAAGCAGAAAATCTGTTTTCATTTTATTGATTCACTCGTTTGTAAACAAATAACAAATCATATCATTCGGACTGATTCTAGATTTACCACATAATATTGCCTGCATTCAGCACTTCTTCACATTAATAAGAGTCCTTAAATTACTTATTGAGGTGCCTATGTTTCCAGAAATTCAAGTAAACTTAGTTTTTGATTCATTTTGATCCACCAAGAAACATACACTAAAATAACACTTAAATTATCCTCAAGGAACGATTTAAAGTACGATTTTATATCGTGATCCAAACGAAAAGTTCCTTCTCAAGAAATGTTACACAAAATTATAATAATTTCTTCGAATATTCGAACTCGATAAATATTCGTTCTCCACCACATTTCTACGGTTGGTTTACATAAAACTACTAGCTTGGACAGGTTCCAAATTTATCCGTTAGGGCGCTGGCATCTTCGCAGAAGTTCCCAATAGACAGCGTCGGCTATATCGATCGGTGAATTTTTTTAATAACGAGTAACGTAGAGGGCAATCTGACGCGTCTCACCCGCGTCCAGATTTTATCATTTTTAATACCGAATTATTCCGAAGTCGCGGATTTTTGAAGTGTGTGATAGCATACATTATGATTTTGTATCGATATAAAATGAGAAAAACATAAAAAATATGATAATTCGTGTTATATGCAGGAGACCTATAGGTCACGAGCAGTTTTTACAGGTGGAAGAGACTGGAGGACCAACAATAACCTAAAATGCATTGTTCACTATGGGAAAGAGCGATTTGGCTTGTGATTATATATATGAATTTGGACATTTTGGATTGATATATTCACTTTTTTTTGAAAAGGATAGTATAAATTTGGTGAAATCAATATGAAATTAGTCCCTGATTTCATAACCAGGCAAATAAACAGACCTTTGGTTAGTTCAGTCAACAGTCTTTTTGTGTGTTGTAGTATATTATAAAGGGTCTTTCAATAGGGACGGGTCGATGTTGGCAGCCTGTGGCGGCCATGTTGTTTTAACGTCGTCTTTCTAACCTATATTTTTTTATTCAGTTAGTAATGCCAAATCACCATGGCAAGTTACACGGTTGAGCAACACGTCCAAATGTTAAAAATGTATTACCAAAATGAGTGTTCGTTAGTGCAAACGTTACGTGCATTGCGCCCATTTTACGGCAGACGAGGTGGTCCTTCAAAGTCGACTCTCCAACGTTTGGTGGCCAAATTCGAATCGACCGGTTCAATAAACAATCTGCCAACACCCGTACGTGCAAAGACCGCCAGATCGGCCGAGAACATCGCTGCTGTCCGTGATAGTGTGCAGGAGAACCCGAGGCAGTCAATTCATCGACGTTCACAAGAACTCGGTCTTTCACAAACATCAACGTGGCGCATTTTGCGTCAGGACTTAGGGCTGCACCCGTACAAGATTCAACTCACTCAGGAGCTCAAAGTTACTGACCATAGGCAACGCCGTTCGTTCGCTGATTGGGCTACAGTGTGTTTGGCAGAGGACCCCAACTTTGGCAGAAAAATCATTTTTTCCGACGAAGCGCATTTCTGGATGAATGGCTATGTGAACAAGCAGAATTGCCGTATATGGGATGACAACAACCCACACGAAGTTCACCAAGTAGCCATGCATCCACAAAAAGTGACCGTATGGTGCGGATTTTGGGCCGGCGGTGTTATTGGTCCGTACTTTTTTGAAAACGATGTTGGTGAGGCCATTACCGTCACAGGCGAACGGTACAGAAGGATGATCACCGATTTTTTTTGGCCCAAATTGGACGATCTACACTTAGACGACATGTGGTTCCAGCAGGATGGCGCTACGAGCCATACAGCGGATGCCACCATGGATCTTCTGCATGAACGCTTTGAGGGCATGGTTATCTCTCGCAGAGGTGACGTGAATTGGCCACCGAGATCCTGCGACTTATCACCTTTAGACTTTTTTTTGTGGGGTTTTCTTAAGTCGCAGGTCTATACCAATAAGCCACAATCGACCGATGCCCTTAAAGTCAACATAGCTCAGGCTATCGCTGAAATTCAACCCGAACTATGCGGCAGAGTTGTTGAACATTGGACAACTCGAATTCGTGCCACCGTGAGAAGCCGCGGCGGACATTTAAACGATGTGATTTTCCACACATAATGGCATATATAGCTCTTTCAAATAAAAAAAAAAATCGTTAAAATCTCACACACGGCCTTTTTTATTTCATGTCAAAATCGACCCGTCCTTATTGAAAGACCCTTTATAGGCACCTTTTTACTTTCATATGGAGGTAAAATATTGCGAAAATATTATGTGATATCATCGTGCTAACAAGTTTTTCATTCATAGACACTGCCAGGTATTCCTGGGTATAGTAGATAGGAACAGTGTATTGACACAGTGTATGGTTCTTGTTTCTAGAATACCACTCAAGGGTGATAAAATTAGGCTAAAATAGATGCCGATCAGTGATGATTCAGATCTTTTCTTTGTGAAAACAAACAGCAATTTCTATCAAAAAATGACGATTTTGCGAAAATTCTTTACCTGGTATCAATCGGTTCACCGGAACAAAACATTGTCAGTAGTAATACTGATCCTTAAGTGAGAATCAGCTAAAAATTTGACTGCATTGAATACTTGAATGGAAATATCTTTTATAAATCCTGTCTTGTTCAAGTAATAAAGAAATGCTTATTAAGAACTTATGAATTTTCAAATATTCCATACCCCGAATCGTTCGGTATGCCCTACCAAAATAACGTACATGGTATTACTCGACTAAACATTAAAATCAGCTCAAAATTCGATGTCATTGCATACCTGAATGTCAATGGTATGAATCAATGCTATCTTATTCAAGTTTTATTGATTGTGGAGACTAATCTCCATCCTATGTTCTTTGCCGGTTAAACTGACAAGTTGCAAAGTAACATTTATTCTGTGAATTTTCGTTTTAGAGCGCAGCTCTTTATTGAATTAATTCAGAAAATATGATTTTTCCCTTTCAAAACCGATATAATTTTCTTATTTCTCTCTTTTATAATGGATAAATTGAGTTCCCCTCCACATTCGGTTAGTACCTACCATTCAAATGAAAATACTTCAACAACTCATTGGTAGTTTTCATCGATTTGATGTTGATTACTCGAGTTTGAATACCTGATTATACTTCAAAAAACTTAGGTTTTAAATTTTTTCCTGCCTTACAAAACCAAGCAACATGCAGCAAGAGAAAAGCATCAACCAGCAAGAATTGTATTCAGGTAGTAGGAAAATTCCATAAGTTTAGTAGAGCTGTTACTGTTACGAGATATCAAGTACTTTGGATATATTTCCTAGATAATGCACTAGTGAATATTTCAGTCCAAAATGTCCAAATTCATACAAAATCATAATCCAAATCGCATTTTCCCATAGTAAACAATGCATTTTAGGTTATTGTTGGTCCTCCAGTCTCTCCCAACTGTCAAAACTGCTCGTGGCTTATTGGTTTCGTGCGTCGTTTGACATTTCTCATACCTTGGAGGTAAAACAAACTCACTTTCACGCTTTGTTTATGTTATGAAATACAGCATTTTCAACAATTTCAGGATAAATTCACAAGTTAAAATGATTTATAATAATAGAATTGGTGAATTACTAGACCCGTGAGGCCAAGTTATTGTGTCGTTGTGAAATGCAACATAAATACAACGAGAGACCAAGGAATACATTCGCTTTGTTCACATTGGCGAAGAGCGATTATTTGGAGATTTTAGTGATTTTATTAATTTTACAAGTGAAATTTTGTGATAATGGATCTGATTAATTGATATTCAATTTGAGATGATAATCGTTCAAAACGATATAAATGAAAATTTCAGTATTTATCCTTGTCTTCTAAAGCCTAGAGTATCCACATCAGAGATAGCATTTATTATAGGTATAACTATTGAAAATGAAACAGTAAAATGTTTGGCTCATTAATTCCTGAAAATGAACAGCAGAATGAAATCAACCAATGTATGGAATGGAAAAAACATGGGTTCCAGAGAACTTCTCAGTACTATTTCAAATAACGTTCTATGTTGCAAATTATCAAATTATATATATATTGGTCTACAGTTGCTCTGTTAGTGCTATCAATATCTTCACTTATATATTTATTATACTAAATATATGTTACAAATAAAATAATTCATATCAAATTTTTTCCTTGAACACCATTTCGATTCATCCTCAAAAAATTCTTTACTATCCATATAAAATGCTTTTTTTATTATGCAGATGCAATATTAGGGCTTTCATAATCTTTAATAATTAACAATAAGGTCAATTCGGA
Organism: Myrrha octodecimguttata; assembly: GCA_958510865.1. Lineage (NCBI taxonomy): Eukaryota > Metazoa > Arthropoda > Insecta > Coleoptera > Coccinellidae > Myrrha > Myrrha octodecimguttata. The sequence continues at coordinate 868,762 of OY294064.1, read as the reverse complement.
ACATATTACAAACAACTAAATGTAGAAGTTCCATCCTTGAGTAGTCGAGCCACATCGGAACGTGTTCGGTTGAGAACAGAGAAGGTGATCTGGTTCATTATTATTATAAAATGCATGCAATATTTTAACAAATCTATCACATAACGAATTGCCTTTATATATCATATGGAGATGCAAGTGGTAACCATTCAGGATGGGTTTGTCATTCATAACGCCAGCTATTGTGGTGCCGAGAAGATATAATTCTTGAAATGTATATAACAAACACGAAATATTCTTATCATACTTATCTCATCATGAGTCAACTTATTGAACAGAACAAATTAAATAGATAGTCTAACATAATTCCTTAACCAGTGTGGAAATGCCTCCAACAAACTCTACCATAGTTTGTTACTTTGTCAGAACAGTTTTTTCAATTTATGGCGTGAATATAAGATGTTTGCCTTCTTTGGGATAGTTCACATAGTATTTTATTTCTTCGAATACCAGATAAAACCTAGGGGAATGGGTCAAAAATGCAAATATTCAAATATAAAGTCTACACTACAATATATCTGAAAAATCAGATTCCTTCGTCTCTCGGTGTATTTATGTTGTATTTCACAACGAAACAATAACTAGGCCTAGTTATTCACCAATTCTATTAATATAAATCATTTTAACTTGTGAATTTATCCTGAAATTGTTGTTAATGCTGTACTTCATTACATAAACAAAGCGGGTAAGTGAGGTTGTTTTACCTCTAACGTATGACAAATGTCAAACGACGCACGAAACCAATTGTCGAACTCACCCCCACCTTCTTATTTGCATGAACCTCACCATTCGAGAACATCCCTTGCATTTGTACAAGTCGTAGTTACCTATACTCACCTGAAGAAGTCATGGTATGATGAAACAGCTGTTGTGAAAACAAATAGAATTAGCGGAAATAGAAAATTGTTTAATTTCTTAATTCAAAATGAATTTCCATTAAGTGAAGACCGGAATCAATGAAGAATAGGGAAAACGAATACTTGAACACAACCTCAAAATTATGACTGACAAAAAAGAAGACTGATATCAATGTAACTTTTTCAAGAATAGTCATGGCGATATGGGCCATGAAATTAGAAGTTAAAAAATTTCGGGAGCAGATACAGGATGTGTGTACTTCCTGGATGATATGAATTGCTAGGGTCGGATTAGAAAATAACATAATTGAGGGGAATTTCAGTGAAATAATAAATTGCACAATAAATTCTCTTCTAACATTCCATTTGATTTGCAGTACCCTGAATTCAGAAGATGAAATCCAAGATGTTAACCTTGAAGAAGTGGACACGGAATTTCGTTCCTATGATTCAACTGAAGAGGAGAACTATTCAATTACGAAGATTAAAGAAGAATTAATCAATGAAAATGGAATTAATTCTGAAAAAGGAATGCATCCATCTCACTCAAGTGAAAATAAGACAGAAAATAAAAACCACATCGAGCAACAAACAGAACATGTTCACCTGAATATCAAGAAGTATCAATGTGAAGAATGTGAATATTCTTCCCCAATAAAGACAAATCTCAGAGAACATCTTGAATGTGTTCACTTGAAAATCAAAAAACATAACTGCCATCTATGTGACTATGCTGCACATAAGAAGGTGTTACTCAAGGTTCATATAGATTCTGTCCACTTGAAAATTAAAAATCATTTGTGCGATAAATGCGATTTCGCCACAGCTTCGAAGGTGCACCTGAAACGACATATGGAAACTATTCACTTCAACATTAAAAAACATCAGTGCAATGAATGTGAATACGCCACGAATAGAAAGGAGAGTCTGAGAGTTCATACGGAATCTGTACACTCGAATATCAAGAACCAACAATGTCATCTGTGTGAATATTCTTCAGCTTTGAGGAGGACTCTCTTGAGGCACATAGAAGGCGTTCACTTGAAGATCAAGAGACATCACTGCAATCTCTGTGATTATGCTACAAATAAGAAGATGGCACTCCAGGCACATATAAAATCTGTCCACTTGAAAATCAAAAAACATAAGTGTCATCTTTGTGAATATTCCACTAACAAGAAGGTGGTACTCAAAGTCCATGTAGATTCTGTTCACTTAAAAATCAGAAAGCACGTATGCGATGAATGTAATGTTGCTAAAGCGTCGAAGGCGCATCTACAACAACATATAGAATCTGTTCACCTGAAACTCAAAAATCACAAATGTGAGGAATGTGAATATGCTGCGTCTAGGAAGCAGGACTTGACGAGGCATATTGAACGTGTTCACTTGAACATTAAAAATTATCAGTGTGATGAATGTGAATATGCTACATATACAAAGGGGGGTCTGAATATTCATAGAAAATCTACTCATCTGAATATCAAGAACTAACAATATTCCTCGGGTGTTTTCTAGGTTTCCACTGCCAATATCTGAATTTAACGAAAAAAGAAGTGGAATGAAAAACTTTCAGATCAAGTGAATGTGTTGCTGTGGTTTTTTGAAATTGTTGATTTTGAGAAAAGTCCCAAAAACGAAAATGATCAAAAGAAAATAATTTTCTGGTTCGTCAGATTTAGTCCTTGAAACGTGACAGTTCACTTTGTTGATCGCTTGCATTGTTCAAGTATTGTTCATTGGGAAACCTTTTCCCCTAGAAACTGCCCTTGAAAAATAGTTTAATCGTGAAATCAGCAAGCACGCTTTCCTTAAAAAACAATTTTTATTCAATTTTCTATGGTTCTGTTTCAGTTATTGGGAGTGAAAACCTGGAAAACGCCTGAAAAATAATGCAAAATCCTATCGAAAAGTAACTTCTGATCGATATTTGAAAGAACTTACATTTTCAAATATGTGAATAAGTAACTGCAACAAGGTACATACCGGGTTTTTCATCATAAACATACAGAGAGTTTGGATAGAGAATATCTGCTGAGTGATGTAACATAAAAAAGCTGTATTCTTCACAGACATAATGACTTCTGCGACAAAAATTCCAGCTTTTAAGCTCTCGTTCTGGGAAACCGCGCGTTATCGTTTCGTCACAATGTCAGTTATTTTCGAATTTCAATCCAAAAATTGCTTTAAACGATTAGGTTGGACTCACTGATGACGAATCCGGTGTCAAAATCGATTCTGTCCGACCGTCCGTCCGACGACATGATAACTGTCGAAGAAGCGAGCTAGCGACTTGAAACTTTCAGATTAGGCCGCGCATTGGAATGCGACGGTTGAGTTCGTTAATGGGACCAATCAGTCGAATGGTTTCGGAGTTATGGTCATTTGAAATTTTGAGATTAATTTCCTGATATTTCAGGAACTACTTATGCTATTGAATTGAAACTTGACAGTTGGTTGAAGCATAACAACGCGAAACTTTCCACGAGATTCATTGAGATCACACTAAATTAAAAAAAAATTTTTTTCGAAATTTTCTTTGAAAATTTTTTTTTTTCGGAAAATGTTCATTGAATCCGAAAAAATAACTTCTGCTCATACCTTGAACATCATATTTCACAGCAATGTATCGAATTCAATTTTGATACGACCATAATTTCTGGAGATATTGAAAAAAAAATATTTAAAATTTCGTACTTTTCTTCTTGATATCGTTGTTTTTTCCGAAATAACTCAGAAAATACTGATTCAATCGAAATGAGCAGCTAGTTTAGAAATGCTGATAGGCAACTTCATGCAAAATTTCGTGATGATCGTGTCATCAGAACAATTTTTAAAAAAATCATATTGTATCCACGATATTCTGTATGAACCTTCGAACTGCCATTTTTCAATAAAATACTGGATTTCAATTCGATCTGACCTGTATTTTTGGAAATATTGGAAAAATAAAATTTTGAATGGGTATATCTTCGGAGTCATTGGGTGGATTTTGCCATTCACGAATTCGGCCATTGTAATCAAGGTCTAAACCTACTCTACAAGTATTGAGTTTCTGAGTTCTTTCTTTCAGAAGTTATTGTGCTTGAACACAATAACTTCCGGGAGAAACGACTTGAAAACTCAAGATTTCTAGAGTAGGTTTAGGCATTGTATAAAGATGGTTTGGGGCTTAATTACGAAGGTCGAATTCGTGAATGGAAAAATTCACTCAATGATCCCCATTCAAAATTTTATTTTTCCAATATTTCCAAAAATACAGGTTAGATCGAATTGAAATCCAGTAGTTTATCGAAAAAACCTAGAAAAGCACTGACGTGAGTCAGCAGCTTTTGCGCGCATTTTCAAAGGATAACACCAAAAGTGAACCTGCGTGCAAAAGCTGCTGACATCCCGTCAGTGCTTTTCTAGGTTTTTGGAGTTTTGCACGACATTTGCTTTTATTTGTTACGATTATTTAGTACTGAATGAAGGAAGAATGGTCCTGGACTCTGAAACTATTTTAATACTCGAAAATTAGATATAATCTTACAACATGAACCATAGAATGGTCGTGTGTCACTTCAGAAAGCGCGCTTGTCAAGGATTTCGTTGTGAATGGCAAATTTCGTGCCGATTTTCGTGTTGAAGTCGTACTTCGCTCGCGAAGTCATTCTGAATGAAGCTCAATTGTCCAAATGAATGGAATGAAATATTTCGATTGCGCAATTTTTGTCTTTGTAGATCCATCAGATTTTTAAAAATATATTCTGTTAGACTCCACTCCGAGACCTTCGAAAGGATATTATATCAAACAGATCGATATCGATTTATTTTTATTCAATATTCGTACAACAATTAAATACAGATTTTTCTGTATTACCTTTACATAATATCTTTCGATATTGATTTGATATCTTACGATATACTTTTATGTCTTTGACGTACTACGTCTTCAATGACAAAATTATTATATCAACTGGCATATAATGATCAAAGCATATAATAATTTTGTCATTGAATACGTAGTACGTCGAAGACATAAAAGTATATCTTTAGATATCAAATCAATATCGAAAGATATTATGTGAAGGTAATACAGAAAAATCTGTATTTAATTGTTGTATCAATAGCCTTTAACAAGTAGACTTTTTTGAATTTAATATTCAATATTCGTGTTAAGGATAAAAGATATTGAAACAATTCTTCATCTCTCCACTCGAACAAAAGTATAGCCGTGCAGAATTTAATGATTTAGCGTTTTTTTCATCTTGCGCAGGTGTTAAATAATTGAATTCCATTTCAGAAAAAATTTTTTCACATAAATTCTTGAAAGATCGGGTAGGTACATTGAAAGAATGAAATTCAATTTGGCAACCAAGAATAAAAACCACGAGTTTCAATGGCCGTATCCGGTTTTACACCATATTTGAATTGGGTACCAAAAAAAATGTAGGTTATTTGCGACTTGTGAAGGTCCTACATAACCCACTACCCTGAATATAAGGTTGCTCAAACTCAACATCAAACACGCTGCTTCTCCCGCCTAAAATTGTGCCCAGGATTGAGGCAAGAACTACAGCAACTTTTCGTCTTCCAACATCTAGAACAAATGTGCCTAAGCGACCTCCGGTTTAACGAATGTGCAGGGCTGCAAATGAATTTAGGTTAAATGTTTGTTTTAGTCTGGAATAATGATCATTTTAGGTTTTCATAGAATGTATTATTTCAATCAATTGTATTTAATTATTCATATTTTTATATAACCCTGTAATTGGGAACTTTCTATTGGGTGGAAATCAACTATTTTTATTATCACTATTGAGTTTTAAAAGCTAGTTTATTGTCATAAAACAAATATGATTCTTCCGATGTCATATACACAATTATGCATCAAAGTCAAGGTAATGGTGAATCTAAAAAAACCTGTTTGGTGACTTTGAATTATGCTTCAAATTCAAGGAAGAATCTCAAACTGTACAGAAAAATTGTTCATTCAAATATCAAAATAAAAAATAAGTGTGATGAATGTGAATACCGAAACCAAATGTTAAATTTTTCATTATGATGCACCCTCAGAGTGTTGTTTGTTACTCTGAGGATGCATTCCAGAAATATTGTTTTAAACTTCAAATATATGATTCCTTGAGGTTTTGAGGCTTATTTGGTAAGTCATTCTTTTTCTGATAAGTACTTTATGGTCGTTTCGTGAATTGTCGATGAAAAAGGAATCCTGTGATGATGTCCTTTAGTATTTTTAAATGAGTCTAAATCTCAATGACCAGAATATGTCAGCAAAATATTTGCTATCCTTTCAATAATGAAAAATTTATTATCGTTCGAGGGGTAAAACAACCTCACTTTCCCGCTTTGTTTATGTTATGAAATACAGCATTTTCAACAATTTCAGGATAAATTCACAAGTTAAAATGATTTATATTCATAGAATTGGTGATTTACTAGGCCCGTGAGGCCAAGTTATTGTGTCGTTGTGAAATGCAACATAAATACACCGAGAGACCAAGGAATACATTCGCTTTGTTTACATTGGCAAAGAGCGATTATTTGGAGATTTTGGTGATTTTATTCATTTTAAAGGTGAAATTTTGTGATAATGGATCTGATTAACTGATATTCAATCTCAGATGATAATCATTCGAAACTATATAAATGAGAATTGCAGTATTTATTCTTGCCTTCTGAAGCAGAGTATCCACATCAAAGATAGCATTTATTATAGGTATAACTATTGAAAATGAAACAGTAAAATGTTTGGCTCATTTATTCCTGAAATTAAACAGCAGAATGAAATCCAACAAATGTATGGAATGGAAAAAACATGGGTTCCAGAGAACTTCTCAGTACTATTTCAAATAACGCACTATGTTGCAAATTATCAAATTACTACGATATTGGTCTGCATTTGCTATGTCAGTGCTATCATAATATTCAATTATATATTTATTATACTAAATATATGTTACAAATAAAATAATTCATATGAAATTTTTCCCTTGAACACCGATTTCGATTAATCCTCAGTGTTAACAAGAAATCTCAATAATTTTGATGAACTTGTATCTTTAATATTCTCTGTAATGTACCATCTTCTCAATTCAAACTTCAAATCAGGTATTTCAGAGATGTCTGATGCACTTGTGATGACTCGTTTTTCAGTACTTCATCAGATATTATCAGTATTGATGCATCAGAGCTAGTTCCACCATCACTGAAGGGAACATTATTTTTTATGCCTTCAGTACCTGTGGTGATAAATTAAAGTAAATTATAACCTAAGTAGGTAACTTTTGAATATAGGATTTAAGACTATAAGATGTGATTTATTTATTTATTCAGTAACTTATGAAGAACTAACATTGATCTTCCTGTATTCGTGTCATTATAATGGTAATTTACATCATTTTCATTATTCTCATGACCTTCATTGCGCCTAGCTTTCATTTTCGGTATTTTCTAAGATTGAATCGTGAATTTTCACTCTCTGTTCGACAGTTATATCGAGCCCTTTTTTAATTGTATCCATTGCAACAATGATTGAACGCACTTTTGATATCTTAACAACAACGTGACTGGATGAGTTGGTTAAAGCACAGGACAAACCGAAGAGGGATGGAGTTGATGCAGGTTCGAACCCAAGTAAGGTACAAAAATTTAAACGTTAGCTCAATATAATGGTGATGGGAGGTAGAATTCAAGAGAACTTAGAAATTGAGCTACCTGAACAATAAAACGCATAAATAAAAGAAAGGCTTTAAAAAATGTATGTTCTCCGTTCCCATTTTCAACCGTGTAGTTTTTATAAATGTCAGATATAGATAATAATCTATATATGAATCGATATCGATTTTCTTTATTTCAAAGTTACGTTTCATACTCCCAAAATACGCATCTGCTTGATAAAGAATTTCTGCAGCCAAACGTTACCGTTTGTCGTTAATGAGTCTTTAGCGCAAAAATATAGTTTATCGTTATTTGATCTCTATCTAAGGGGTAGAGGTTTTTGATAACGTTTTGTTGCTGGTTTTGATAACGATATCTCGTTATCGTACCGGATCTTTAGATATTCTACCTTTAACTAATCGATAACGAATTGTTATACAGGCAGTGAGTTCAACCTAGTCGATTGAGACCATTTCCGGCTCAATCATCCAAAATTACAGACATTTGGACACAACGATAACACGCTGTTCCCCTAGAACATGTGCGCAAAAATTAGTGGCATATCATTGTCGTATCTGAATTCTTTCCATTCTCGAAGAGTGTTTTTATCCACCTTATTTGCCAACACATGAATAATAAAGGAATCATATAGGTCTTCCTTTGATAAATTTAATGCATTCAGCGGTGTCAAATGTTTACAGATTTCACCGAGAATTTTTCGAAAATTGGAATAATCTTCTTTATGTAAGGTTCTTATATTCAAAATTAATTTGAAATGGCTATTGACTAAAAATTGTTCTTATGAAATCTTTTCCACTTCGTTTTCACATTTCCACCACGTTTCCTCCACGTTTCGAGTTTGGGGTTCAAGGTTTAAAGTTTTAAGTCTGAAGTTGCAATTTGAACTATTAAAAATTAAACGAAATTATTATTTATCGAAGTTTGAAGTTCAAGAATTTTCAAGTCTCCAAGTTTTTGAATTTTCAAGTTTCCAGTTCTAGGTTTCCGCATCTGTACGTTCCCACCATGTTTCTACGTTTCCACCATTTTTCCACCTTTCCGGCACGTTTCCACCACGTTTATGACAAGTTTCCAATACGTTTTCACGCTTCCAGTTTGAGGTTTGAGTTTCCACCACGTTTTAATTTTTCCTCGACGTTTCCACGCTTCCAATTTGGAGTTTGAGGTTTAACTTTCAAAGTTTAAAGTTGAACGTTTCCACATTTCCACCACGTTTTCAGTTTGGATTCTGGAGTTTGAGGTTTTAGGTTTGAGTATTGAGGTTTAAGGTTTGAAGTTCAAAGTTTGAGGTTGCAAGTTTGATCTATTAAAAATTAAATGAAATTATTATTTATCGAAGTTTGAAGTTAAAAAGTTTTCAAGTCTCCAAAAGTTTTTGAATTTTCAAGTTTCCAGTTCTAGGTTTCCGTATCTGTACGTTCCCACCACGTTTCTACGTTTCCACCATTTTTCCACCTTTCCGGCACGTTTATGGCAAGTTTCCAATACTTTCTGACGCTTCCAGTTTGAGTTTCCACGTTTTAATTTTTCCTCGACGTTTCCACGCTTCCAATTTGGAGTTTGAGGTTTAATTTTCAAAGTTTAAAGTTGAACGTTTCCACATTTCCACCACGTTTCCAGTTTGGATTCAGGAGTTTAAGGTTTGAGTATTGAGGTTTAAAGTTCAAAGTTTGAGATTGCAAGTTTGACCTATTAAAAATTAAATGAAACTATAATTTATCGAAGTTTGAAGTTAAAAAGTTTCCAAATCATCACCCCTTCCAGAAACAATGAGAGTCTATTTTACACAATTTTAGAAACTGGACAAAGTGCGCATATTTTTGCTGTGAATGTTCACATTCACGTGGTCATAATTTAAATCTTGCCGAAGTTACGAGAATAAAAATAGGAAGAATTTAAATCTTCATCCTCATTTTTCGCAGAATTATATCAATTATTGAAAATTGTTCCATACATCCAAAAACCACTCGTCAGCTATGTTCAGTGAAAAAGTTGCCGAATGCCGAATAAGTATAACAATTTAGAGACATGGTATCCAAAACATCGGACAAAGGTATCGATTTTTTTCGAATTTCCAAAATGCCGATTATCTCGGAAACACTGGAAATTTTACCTGAACATTTTTCGATATTCTGAGTGTTCATGACCTTGTCCACCAATTCAAATATTGTTTAAGATTTCCCGTGCACCCTGTATAAATTTGACGATGGGTTCGAGTCATTCGGTGTCGATTTTTTTTTGAGATGGATCGTGAACTTCGAATTAATTTAATTGTTATCTTTATGATTGAACACCAACTTAATATTGAATAATAGAACAGGACCTATTCTTTCATGTAGATTGTTTTGGGATACACAACATGAAACGGAGCAGTCGTATACAATTTTCGATTTGATTGTTGAGAAAAGATTATCCTAACAGATAACACGAATCTTTAACAGTTCAATCTGAAAAAGTATGGTTACGAAATATGGAAGCTGAAATTCTTGCATAATTTCATTCATTTGACCTCAAAAATACTCAGGAATCACCAGGTATTTCTGAACACAATGAACAACGCTCTCTCTCATGTACACGATACAACTTGATGCTGATTATCACAAAAGGTGAAACTTGTATAATACTGACTTCCCAGGTGCCAGGACTACATACATGAAGTAATTGCACATGAATGTTGTATGTTTGTAAGCTGCTTTGATTTCTTTTCATTCCATTCAAAATTTTAATTGTAATCTCGTAATCTCTTTACGTTCACCCATCACCTAATCCTAAGCCCCTAACAACATGACGTTAGGCAATCCAACATTCATTTGGTTGTTGCGGGAGTGCTAGGATGTTCATTTATTTATAAAAAATGAATAATAAACGGATAAGTTTTCTTGAATTGGAATATAATTTCAAATTTCAATGAACATAATATAAACATTGTTGAATATAAATATTAATGAACATATTTTAAGATTTCTGTGTAAATGATAATTCAATTCTATGATTTGTATTTGACACCTCGTCAAACAAAACGTCAAATTAGTGAACGAAAAGTACTAACACAGACCTGGTCTGTGGTACTAATTTTTAAAATTCATATCTCCCGAATGAGGGATCACGAATTTGAATACTCATGAACAAAAAAAATTTAACATTTTTGTGTTAGTAAAAATTAAATTCTATGTTTTCTATTTGACATTTTGACATTTGACACCTCTCCGTGGCGATGTTCTGTGGCTTGAACTAAATGTCAAATTAGTAGACGAAAATTGCAAATTTTAAAAATCCATATCCCCCGAATTAGGATATTCCTAAAGTCGAGAATTATACCAATGAATATCTCGTGAAAAACTGCTTATCGAAAAAAAAATCAATGTCAAAATAGGTCATTGGCGACGTGCGAGAGTGCAGCCTATTGTCATCTGCATTTTCACTTCTCACAGTGTTATTCTGGGCAATTGATGATTTTTAAGTTTTCATTAATTGGTAAGTAAGTTTATGCCTATAGACTTTTGTTCATCTTAGCTGAATTTGTTCATTTTCCAAAAGTTTGATGTTTATCCACTCTGTTTTGATAGTTTAATCAAAGAGTGTTGTTTATGTTGGACTATAAATGACGTTGAATGCGGAAATTCACACACTCGAATATTGAACTGATATCCTGAATAATAGTTATAGTTATAGTTGGTAAAGGGTTACATTCCACTGCGACCTTAAGGTCTATTGTGCCCCCTTGTCGGAGCTGTTTTCGCAACCTACGCTCGCCTTCCAGCTCTAGAGCTCTGATGAATTCTAATATCTGAGAGGGCTTCAAGGAGGCTAAGTTCTCATTCCTCCTATAATGCTCCTGTCCAAGATATTTCTTGCGCATGCTCACAATGGCGAGGCATTCTGTGATCAGGTGAACAGGGGTTTCCTCCTCCTCCCCACAAAATCTGCACTCGTCAGTTTCTGATAAGCCCATTCTCATCATGTGCTTCCTTAGGCGACAGTGTCCTGTGAGGAAACCAGTGAGGAGGCGTAACTTATTCTTACTGAGATCCAGATGATTTTTGGATCTAGCAATTTCAAAGTTCCGAAGGAACTTTTTAGAGTGTTCCATTCCTGGAGAATTCCTCCAGAGTGTCCCTCTTTCATTTTCTTCTTTCTCCAAAAACTCTTTCTTATAGGTACATTTGCCTATACCACAGAAAGGTTCTGGGCCAGTAGGTAGCGTTTATGCTTCCTTTCTGGCTTGAGTGTTGGCCTCTTATCCTGAGTATTAGAAATGTTTGAAATTTCTTGAAGCGTTCGAGATTTTATCACTGGTACTATCCTAAAAAAATATATATCCATAACAATTCTATACATTTCTCTGTAAGTAGAAATGGCGTAAGTGATTTCAATATACCAACCAGTCGATGAATTCAATAAATTATAATCTCTATCTAAAGAACAGCGGTGAAAAGGTTCGACATCATATCACATATTTGTTGTAGTACTTGCCTCTTGATTTGTGATTTCTTGAGTTGTTTAGCCCTTAATATACTCAAAATCATTGGTTTAAACCTGTTGTTTATTGAATTACTTACACTGCTCACACTGTTTTCATAATATTATGGTTTTTAGGTGTCCACGACGACAACTTGTAATGGGGATTTATTTCTGAAATATATTCCTTGATAGAAATCGGGGTTGGAAAAATGGACATCTACAAGTGCATTGATGTGAAAGAAGAAAAACTCACTTCTACTGACTGGTGAGTTTTCTCCAGAAAAAGGAATTGTAGTAATCTTCCTTCACTTTTTCCTATGCTCACATTTCGTCCAACTTAACTGCATATTGGACAGAAAATAATCTTAGACATAATATTTTACCGAATATCTAGAAAAAATTAATTTTATCTCTGCTCTTTTAATTTTTTGTCCCACAATATCTACAGAGTAATATGTTGAAACCACAAAAAATTAGTTAATTAGGTGATAATCAGGTGAACCCATAATGAACGTTATGTACCATAAATCCCAGTAAGTGAACCAACTTTGAAATTTTTGCGCGCATGTTTTAGGGGAACAGCGTGCTATCGTTTTGTCCAAATGTCTGTAATTTTGGATGATCGAGCCGAAAATGGTCTCAAACGACTAGGTTGGACTCACTGATGACGAATCCGGTGTCAAAATTGATTCTGTCCGGCCGGCAGTGGACACGATAACTGTGAACGGAGTGAGCAAGCAACTTAAAACTTTCAGGGTAGGTCGCGCATCAGAATGCCGCTGTTAAGTTCGTTAATGGGCCAAATCGGTCGAATAGTTTCCGAGTTATAGGCACTTGAAATTTTGAAGTTATTTATTTTTTATTTCAGAAACTGCTTGAGCGATTAGATTCAAAATTGGCAAGTAGGTGGAGTATAACGTCGCGCAACTTCGAGCCAAATTTTGTCAGGAGCATACTGTCAGCAAATTTTAAAAAAAATTTCAAAATTTTTTTTCAAAAAATTTGTCTTTGCGGAAACCTTTCATCATATCCAGAAAAAAATTCCGCTCGGACTTTAAGCTTCATATTTCACAGCAGTGTACCAAATTTCAGTTCGATACGATCATAAGTTTTGGAGATATCGGGAAAAAATATGTCAAATTTCGAGGTTTTCTTCTCGATATCATTTTTTTCGTTATAACTCGAGAAATACTAATTCAGTCCTGATAAAACTTCGCAGCTAGTTTGAAGATGCTGAAAGTCAACTTCATGCAAAATTTCGTGATGATCGTGTCATGAGAACAATTTGAAAAAAAAAATTTCTGTGATTTTCTTATCATATCATCCTCATTAAATTCTGTATGAACCTTCGAACTGTAATTTTTCGATGAAGTACTGGATTTCAATTCGATCTGATCTGTATTTTTGGAAATAATGGGAAAATAAAATTTTGAATGGGTATATCTGCGGAATCATTGGATGGATTTTACCCATTCACGAATTCGGCCTTCGTAATTAAGGTCCAAACCTCCTCTACGAATATCGAGTCTCTAAGTTGTTTCTTTCGGAAGTTATTGTGTTTACGCAGTCGGCCATCAGGCCGACCGTAAACTCCACACATACACGTCAACGGTTAATTGTTGTGTTAGTTTGAAAGATTGAGTTTATTTCCTCAGTATCAAATAATACTAACGCGATCAGATTGAAACATCATGACTGGTTGTGAAATATCGACGCTCTATTTGATGCAAAATTTCGTGAGAATTGTTTTGGAAAAAATCGAATTTTTTTTTCGGATACATATTCATCAAAGTTCAATGGAATTTGGCACAGATTTCAGAGTCAACATCTGAAAACAGTGTTTTAAATTTCAGTTTGACCGATATTTATTTGCGCTGATATTGGCAAAAAATTTCGTGACCATTTTAAATTTTGAGGTTATTTTCCTAATATCCCAAAAAGGGCGAACCCTATCTGATCTGAAGTTCATTTTCAGTTGTAGAATACCGACACGCAATTTAATAAGTGTGAAAAAGAGTAAGATTTTAAAGAGGTTAAACGACTGTTTAACGTCCCTCCTCATTCAAAATATTCTTTTGAATTATGCACCTCAGTTAGCGTTCTGCATGTCGAAATGTTATTCAATTATACAAGTGTATTTATTGAGATTTCAATGTTCACATGAATTATTTCATGGAATTGGTTTCTGTGTTGTGAGAAACCAATGAGTTATGCATAATATACAGGGTCCTGCAATAATGCGTTAGGCTTCCATAGCTGCCAAACCAGACGTTTTAAGAATTTAGTTGAAAAGCATTCCCTTTGTACTTTCAATTCTGCATCTCAGGAAATTATTTTCTGATATACAGGGTGTTCCCAAATAAAATTATTCAACAAATGAGTGATTTTTTAAATGGAGCACACCTTATATTTTCGCATATTTTGAATGCCCATCAATACCTCCATCATGATGCAAAATATAAGGGATATTTTTCCAACGGTACGGATCTTAATCAGAAAAAACTGCGAAATTTCTATGAAACAGTAGTTCGGTAAAAGCCCTCTACCGATTTCCAGAAGCGATAGAAACATGAATTTGATCAGGATTTTTTTAACTTAAGAATTTGCTTAGTCATCGTTCTTAAATGATCAAACTCTCTTATGCAGGGTGTCCGTTATCAATGTCCAAATATGAAGAATTTCAAATTGTTTTTTCTCGATTTTTTCGAATGTAACACCCTGTATTTTTTTCCATGATGATGTACACAGTTTAAAACCTTACATTTTTTCAGAAGTAACCAAAGGGGGCTATTTTCACTCCTGCATCCAGCAGGCATGAAAAATGAAATCAGAACATGATTGCCGATTACTGCTCCCCAGACATTCAATGACCACATGTGTTGATTGTCTATTTGCCTTATAATTCTTGGATTTTCTACAGAGTAATAATGAAAATTGTGCCTATTGACGGCTCCAGAATTGTGTAAGGTTGCTTCATCACTTAATAAAACAAATTAAAAAAATGTAGGGTTCTGTTCAATTTGAAAACTTGCCCAGTTACAGAAATTCAGACGGTTTTCAAAATCGCTATCGGTAAGCGCCTGGTGCATCTGAATGTGGTACTTATTCTTTTTGAGGATTCTTTGAACTGAACGTTCACTTATACTGCAGGCTACACCAAGCTCCCTTTGGCTTTGTTGTGGATTTTCAGTTACATGCAGTGAAGCCTTGAGCTCCTTGTCTTCGTTAGTGGCCGATTTTATCCTCTCTTCTTTTTTATACTTGACATCTCCTGTCTCTACAAGTCTGTTCAAAAGCCTCCGAAAACTCGACTCATGTGGATGTCTTCTTTCGGGATATTCGACAGCATAGGATCTACTGGCTAAAAACAGTTTCTGTGGCACTGCCCCAACATGAAAATCATATCAACCATTTCATCTTTACCAAAATTGATCTAAATTTTTTGTATTTGGAAATAACTTTGAGCTCTGAATAACAATATTTTGATTTATAATAATAATCGATATACTTAATAACAGTTTCTGTAGCTCTGCTCCGACATGAAAAACCATTATTATATTATTATATTATAACCGAGAATACAAACAGATACAATATATGTGCAACTGACGGAGGTAATCGAGTTACCTGTTTGTGAGTTCGGTTAAGAAGTCAACCACTTATGTACACAATAACCATACAAGAAAATAATCCTATCAATCAATAAACTGGAATACAAAACAGTCACAAAACTATCGAAAACCTACAACATCTCTGCGCAATGACAAATCAACAGCCCTTCTCACAAATTAGTTGAAATCCACCGTTTTAATTTATTCTTCCTAAAACAGCCACAATTCAAAACCTTGAGTTCATTTGGAAGTGAGTTGTATACACTTATTGCTCTAACAAAACTACTCTTACTACTAATAGTCCTAAATCTTATTGGCAACTGAATACTTTTGTTCCTAGTGATGCTTGTTGACTGTAAAAATTCATTTTTGAGTTTATCATAATGATATTTAAGTGATTCGAGTGAAAACATTTGTTCAATATGCAGAGGGCTCCTCCGAGCAACCTTATTCTTGTTAACTATTTTTAAGATTCTTTTTTGTTGATTCTTTAAATGGTTCAAACAGTAAGAGTAAGCTCCACCCCAAGCAATAATTCCATAATTCATTATACTATGAAATAATGCTTAGTACAGGGTGATTCATTAAGGTTGGCCACCGGCCGTATCTTGGAAACCGTTTATCCTATAACTTCCGGGAAAAAATTCTAATGACAAAATCGGCCCCTAGAAAATGATTAAAAATATTTTCAAGTTCGTAGTTCCCCACTAGAGGGCGCAATCTATCACTTGTAAAATATAATCTCATTTTTTACGAAATATTCTCCAGCTAACAGTGGTAAAGAATAATAAAATAAGAATCTACTCTTTCTATTCAACAACTTTTGTTTCAGTAATTTTTCAATATTTCCTATTTTTTAGTGATGGGATGGATAAACTTTTCTTCACGAAAAAAACATTCTTACTCCTGTATGGGTGAACCGATTTTCACGTAATTAGATTTCGTTCGAAGGCCATCGAAAGCAGATCACAGAAATATATGACAACAATATACCGGGTGATCCAATTGAAAACTACAGACTGTTTTATGTCACTTCGCCCTATTTGTGCGTTTTACTTGAACATTTCAAATGCAATGCTATGATTCTAACCGGGTGAGAATAAGCCAAGCATTATCACCTACTGACTTTTTAAAATCGCAGACAGATATCATTGGTCGTTCCGGAGTTATTGACATTTTTGTAAATTTTGATAAGTATTGATCAACCCTGTGAAATGCAGGAGGAATTGAGTTATTTCCTCTCTAAACAATCAGATGAAAGGAAAAAACTCATCAAAACAACGGAACAAGCTGATTCAGAACCAGTAAGCTTTGGCGATACTGTTCATTTTCGGTATCTATAGCTGTAAAAGTTTTTTAGGACGATTGCAAACCACTATTTTATGATGCCCCATTATTCAAACGAAGAAGCATATGATATGCTTAATGTTCATTTTGAATGTTTAGAAAATGCAGTAGCTGAATGGGAATACCCGATACAATATTCTGAAAGACGTCGTCATTCCAAAAGGGTATTCAAAAGATCGACACGAAGAGTGCAGGAAACTGGTAAGGTTCAATATCTTGGAAGAAAAAATAGAAAACGTAGAAGCCGCAATGAGGATAATATCATAAAAGTTTTGGCTTATTAACAAGACAAAGGTTCTTGAAATTTTAACGGAAGATCTTCCAATTCTTTTAGAAAATATTGCTATTCAAAGCAGGTTAGATATGTGGTATCAACAAGATGGTTGCCCGGCGCATTATGCTGCTAATGTTAGAGAATATTCATATAACGTCTTCTCAAAGAGGTATATTGGACGAGGGAGTATTTTTCCATGGCCAGAAAGATCACCCGACCTCACAGTATTAGATTTTTGTTTTTGGGGGAGAATAAAGACTTAGTTTTCCGAACACCCCCCACTACAAGTGAGGATATTCAAAATAGATTTCGACAGGCAGCTTCTTCTCATACTGAAATTGTGGCCAGTGTCAACTCGACGAAAGAAAAACTAAATTTATGTGTAGAAAATAATGGTAGACATTTTAAATATTTGAATTGATTAGGTGTAAGTGTTGTTTTTCTGTTCAAATATTTTCGTTGTTGCTAATTTTTGTTTTATTTTATCGCATCATTATTATTTCATGTGTGTTGAGTATTTTGCTGCCTTGTCATGATGCATCAAGTCACTTCCTTGTTCATTCAAGCTCACAGAAAGGATCAACATTGATCAAAATTTACAAAAATATCAATAACTCCGAAACGACCAATGATATCTGTCTGCGATTTTAAAAAGTCAGTAGGTGATAATGCTTGGCTTATTCTCACTCGGTTAGACTCATAGCATTGCATTTGAAATTTTCCAGTAAAACGCACAAATAGGGCGAAGTGACATAAAACAGTCTGTAGTTTTCAATTGGATCACCCGGTATACTGTTGTCATATGTTTCTGTGATCTGCTTTCGATGGCTTTCGAAGGGTTTCCGAGATACGGCAGGTGGCCACCCTTAATGAATCACCCTGTACAGCATAAGAAGAACCCCACTGCTCATTACTTTTGAAAGTTTGTGAAAAATGAATAACAAGTACTTTGTCTTTTTTAGCAAATATTCAACATGCTTGTCCCACCTCATATTATAATCCAAAACAACTCCCAAGTACTTGACCGAGTCCACCCTATTTATTAGCCTTCCATTTATACTGACATTCAAAGACTCCGGAACACTATCATAGTAGCTGCCAAAAGTTATGTAGAGTGACTTATCTATGTTTAAAGAAAGTTTATTCAAATTCAACCAAACGCTTATATTCTTCAAATAATTACTTAAATTTTCCTCCACTTCTTTCCAAGTTTTGCCAGTCGACACCACTGCCGTGTCATCAGTAAAAGAGATCAACATTTCATGAATAATAATTTTTTTTTGATGCCGGTAAAACTCTGTAATCGTTAGAATACACAAGTTACCAATAAGACCTATGTATGTATTACTTATTTGGACAAACATTATCATTTTAATGTTAACTTCAAGGATTATGATTTTGGAAGGGTTTTAAAGTTTTTCGAAACTTGGTCATTCAGTTTGGTTTCATTGTGTGTATGACTCATTTGAAATATCCGTTAGTTATTATGTTCATTATTCCTGAAATTTTTGGTTGAAATGTCATTTTTCGTGTCTGCTGGACACAGGAGTGAAAGTAATCCTAAGGTTACTTCTGAAAAAATCTAAGGTTTCAAACTGTGTACATCATCATGGAAAAAATACAGGGTTTTAAATTTGAAAAAATCGAGAAAAAACCATTTGAAATTCTTCATATTTGGACATGGATAACGAACACCCTGTATAAAATCGGTAGAGGGCTTTTACCGAACTACTGTTTTATAGAAATTTTGCAGTTTTTTCTGAAAAAGATCCCTACCGTTTGTTGAATAATTTTATTTTGGAACATCCTGTATATTAGAAAATGATTTCCTGAGATGCAGAATTGAAAGTACAAAGGGAATGCTTCCCAACTAAATTTTTAAAACGTCTGGTTTGGCAGCTATGGAAGCCTAACGCACTATGGCAAGACCCTGTATAAGTTTTTTAAGATATCAATGGTATACTGGGTTATTTAACCAAGAAAATAATAAACCCTTGTGTAAAATTTGCAGCGTTTTTCAGATATCATTATTTAAATAATTAATTTCATATATGTGTTTGAATATGTTCATGCATATTTTATTGAGTTTCTGTTGATAAATATAGATATTCGCATAAGTTGACAAATCAGTTTAGTGGATGTAATTAATTTTTCCAGAAATTCTTTAATATGTATTAGAGTATATTTATAAGTATTTATTCGATTTCTGTTGAATTGCGAATAAATATACAAATACATGCAAACTTATTTGGATAGTCGATCAAAGGATATTTTGGGAGGATTTTATATTCTATTTTTCAGATTTTGCATATGGATTCTAAATTGGCAACTGAGATTATTGGTCCTCGGCGTAAAAAAATTTCGTGAATAGTAAATTCCTACTAAGCAGATATTTTCCATTTCCTATGTTGGCAATTATTTCGGTACATTTACCTAACGATTCACCTATACATCTTGAGGAAGCTAAATCACCCTAAGAGTAGTTTTGAACCTAGCAAAATATATACCAAAATCCCTGTTATAATTTTTTTCTTGGATAACCACTGGGATTTAATTCATAAAATCAAGTAAGAAACCAACATATATACGAAGATTCCCGATGCAGACACTTCGCAGACCGAGTGGTAGTACTTCGAACTGGCAGGCAAGAATGTCTCTAGAGAACATCTTAGTTATAAAAAAAATCTAGAAAACCACTGCCGTGAAGGAAGCAGCTTTTGCGCGCATGTTCAATGTAGATGACCGCTTCGGCAACGAATTTGAACATGCGCGCGAAAGCTGCTGCCTTCACGGCAGTGCTTTTCTAGATTTTTTTTCGATAAATCACAGGATTTCAATTCGATCTAATCTATATTTTTGGAAATATTAAAAAATGAAATCTTAACAAGAATCTTGCTATCAATATTGATATCTTAGCAACCTCAAAATATTACTTGCTATGCTTGATAACAAGATAGGTTAGAAAGGGAATCTTACAGAGATCCATTTATTTCAGTATTATTTCTTCCAAGAATTCGAAAAAATTGAAGATAGGGAAGTATGTGCTAGAAGAAATTTATTCAAGGTTCTCTAGAATATTTAATTTCAAGGAAAATTCTTAGACTAAAATACTGGCAAAGTAAGAAACAGCTAGGATGATTATTCTAATGATCTCAACAACAGCCATCCCTTTGAATTCCCAACAGAAAAGTTTATCGAATTTCGAATCATCAACGCCTGCAAAAAATTGCTGCATTTGATTTCTGTAAACCAATATTCTATTGGTATCCAGGAAATTGGTTTATTTGACTTTTTTTGGCTTTTCTGTTTCGTAACATTTTTGAATAAGTCGATGTTTAAATAAATAAAAAAAAGAATATGCTAATGGAAATGTGTTCAAGGTTCTCTAGAATATTTAATTTCAAGGAAAATTCTTAGACAGCTGAGAGGATTATTCTAATCACCTTCAAAACAGCAATCCCTTTGAGGTGCCAACGAAAAAGTTTATCGAATTTCGAATTATCAACGCCTGAATAAAAATGCTGCATTTGGTTTCTGGTAACCAATATTCTATTCGTATCCAGGAAATTGGTTATTGGTCAATTTTTGTTTCCTAACATTTTTTGTCGATGTTTACATGAAGAATGAAAGCCGTAGATGAAGATTATGTATACGAAATCATAAAAAAATTTCGAAAAGCACTGCCGTGAAGGCAGCAGCGTTTGCGCGCATGTTCAATGTAGATGACCGCTTCAGCAACGGATTTGAACATGCACGCAAAAGCTGCTGCCTTCACGGCAGTGCTTTTTGAAATTGTTTTTTGATAAATTACTGGATTTCAATTCGATCTGATCTGTATTTTTGGAAGTATTGGAAAAATAAAATTTTGAATGGGTATATCTGCGGAATCATTGGGTGGATTTTACCCATTCACGAATTCGACCTTCGTAATTGAGCCCCAATCCTTCTCTACAACTATCGAGTTTCTAAGTCGTTTCTCCCGGAAGTTATTGTGTTTATGGTCAGCCTAACGGCCGACTGCGTAAAACACAATAACTTCCGAAAGAAACAACTTAGAAACTCGATATTTGTAGAGTAGGTTTGGACCTTAATTACGAAGGCCGAATTCATGAATGGGTAAAATCCACCCAATGATTCCGCAGATACACCCATTCAAAATTTTATTCTCCCAGTATATCCAAAAATACAGATCAGATCGAATTGAATTCCAGTACTTCATTGAAAAATTATAGTTCGAAGGTTCATACGGAATTTAATAAGGATGATATGATAAGAAAATCATGGATATTTTTTTTTTCAAATTGTTCTAATGACACGATCATCACAAAATTTTGCATAAAATTGTCTCTCAGCATCTTCAAACTAGCTGCGAAGTTTTATCAGGATTGAATCAGTATTTCTCGAGTTATACTGAAAAAAACAACGATACCGAGAAGAAAACCTCGAAATTTGACATATTTTTTCTGGATATCTCCAAAACTTATGATCGTATCGAACTGAAATTTGGTACACTGCTGTGAAATATGAAGCTCAAAGTGTGAGTGGAATTGTTTTTCGGATATGATGAATGGTTCCCGAAGAACAAAATTTTTGGAAAAAAATTTCGAAAAATTTTTTTTTTTAAATTTACTGACAAGATGATCCTGACGAAATTTGGCTCAAAGTTGCGCGTCGTTATATTCCACCTAACTGCCAAGTTTGAATCCAATTGCTCAAGTAGTTTCTGAAATAAAATATAAATAACTTCAAAATTTCAAGTGCCTATAACTCCGAAACTATTCGACCGATTTTGCCAATTAACGAACTCAACCGCGGTATTCCAATGTGCGACCTACCCTGAAAGTTTCAAGTTACTAGCTCACTTCGTTCGACAGTTATCGTGTCGTCGGCCGGACAGAATCGATTTCGACACCGGATTCGTCATCAGTGAGTCCAACCTAGTTGATTGAGACCATTTTCGGATCAATCATCCAAAATTACAGACATTTGGACAAATCGATAGCACGCTGTTACCCTAGGACATGCGCACAAAAATCTAGAAAAGCACTGACGTGAGGTCAGGAGGGAAACTGAAATTTTGAAGGGGTATATCTGCAGAATCATTCGATAGTTTTTACAAATTTGCCAATTCGGCCTTCGTAATTAATCTCGAAACTTACTTTACAATTATAAAGCTACTGGATAGTAGAGATAAGTATATTCTTATTAGAAGTTATTTTGTTCACTATCAGTGGTTAGGCCGGCCGTAAACACCTTAACTTTAGGAAGAATCGACATAGGGAATATATTTGTAGAGTAGGTTTTCAGTTCTATTAAGAAGGTCGAATGCTTGAGTGGGTGGAATTCGCCAGTTATTTTTTAGATAGTTATACCCATTTTCAAATTTTAATCAGTATTACAGATAGAATGAATACAAACCAGCGGTAGGCATACGATTGACAAAACATCATGGAATCCATCTATCATCAGATGGCTATAAAGAAAAAAAAATATTTTTTCTCATTTTCCATTTCTCAAACAAAATATTTATATTTGAATACCAATTTTCTCAATATTACGGTAAGCCTAACGGCCGACTGCGTAAACACAGTAACTTCTGAAAGAAACAACTTAGAAACTCGATATTTGTAGAGAAGGTTTGGACCTTAATTACGAAGGCCGAATTCGTGAGTGGGTAAAATCCACCCAATGATTCCGCAGATATACCCATTCAAAATTTTATTTTCTCAATATTCTCATATACACAGATTAGATCGACTTGAAATCCAGTACTTCATCGAAAAACTAAAGTTCGAAGGTTCATACAGAATTTAATGAGGATGATGTGATAAGAAAATCACAGAAATTTTTTTTTTCAAATTGTTCTAATGACACGATTATCACGAAATTTTGCATAAAGTTGTCTTTCAGCATCTTCAAACTAGCTGCAAGGTTTTATCAGGACTGAATCAGTATTTCTCGAGTTATACCGAAAAAACAACGATATCGAGAAGAAAACCTCGAAATTTGATATATTTTTTCCCGATAACTCCAAAACTTATGATCGTATCGAACTGAAATTTGGTACACTACTGTGAAATATGAAGCTCAAAGTGTGAGTGGAATTTTTTTCAGATCTGATGAATGGTTTCCGAAAAAAAAATTTTTTTGGAAAAAATTTTTTTCAAAATTTACTGACAATTCGATCCTGACGAAATTTGGCTCAAAGTTGCGCGTCGTTATACTCCACCTAACTGCCAAGTTTGAATCCAATCGCACAAGTAGTTTTTGAAATAAAAAATTAAAAACGTTCAAAATTTCAAGTGCCCATGACTCCGAAACTATTCGACCGATTTGGCCCATTGACTAACTTAACCGCGGCATTCTGATGCGCGACCTACCCTGAAAGTTTCAAGTTGCTAGCTCGCTTCTGTCGACAGTTATCGTGTCGTCGGCCGGACAGAATCGATTTTGACACCGGATTCGTCATCAGTGAGTCCAACCTAGTCGATTGAGACCATTTTCGGCTCAATCATCGAAAATTACAGATATTTGGACAAAACGATAGCACGCTGTTCCCCTAGAACATGCGCGCAAAAACATATTTTTCTCATTTTCCATTTCTCAAACAAAATATTTATATTTGAATACCCCTTTTCTCAATATTATTTATTGTTCTATATCAAACGATGAAAATGATAAAATTATAATATTTCGATTGAAAATCAAAAACCCATGATTTGATTATGTTGAAGATTAAAACACAATGTTGAAATTCATCGGCGCTTCTCTGAATAACAAAATCCTCAAAATAATAAAGGGTTTTAGGCATTAAGACAGTAAGTACAAAATCAAGAATTCGTCGTTCATGCTTTCTGGAGACGAGAAAGAACTTCTGAATTCAATTATATTCACACATTCCCCACTCGAATGCAGTTGCTGTTTTCGTATAGTTCTAGGACTATCCGAGAATAATTCTGAGGAAACCTGAACGCGGATCAAGTCGATCCTGAAACAGTTCAACTAAACCCGAACGTGACAAACTCTACTGCGCAAACTCCTGACAGTCCTAGAACAGTTGGAACCCGAATGAGTCTATTACTTTCTAACATCATTACATATTTGCATTATTTTTTTCAAAGAGAGCATTAGGTTATTTGATATAATAAACGAGCACGACAGTATAAGTAAGAGGGATTAGAACAGAGCACCATAAATTTTCACCTACAATACAAGAGCATAAATATATAAACCTAAAAGAAAATACGTTGTTGCTCTGGATAAATGTAGAGAAACAAGCTAACATATTCATAATAGAGGGCATCGTTTTCCAAGACAAAAATTCTTCTTTCTA
The DNA here is from genome assembly GCA_958510865.1 of Myrrha octodecimguttata. Lineage (NCBI taxonomy): Eukaryota > Metazoa > Arthropoda > Insecta > Coleoptera > Coccinellidae > Myrrha > Myrrha octodecimguttata. The sequence goes on along the minus strand of OY294064.1, from coordinate 844,159 downwards.
TTTTACGTGCATGTTCTAGGGGAACAGCGTGCTATCGTTTTGTCCAAATGTCTGTAATTTTCGATGATTGAGCCGAAAATGGTCTCAATCTGTATTCTGTATTCATTTTATTTCCCTCAAAATTTTTACAGGGTATGTCAAAAATAATTGTATAAGCATTACATACAAAAGTAAAATCACTTAAAGATATATACATACATAAAAACAATCAGGTATACAACAGTTATGACACATATAGAGATACAATGTGGTAGACTAGAACCGATGAGACATAAACTCATCCATTGAATAGAAGGCGTTCCCGGCAAGCCGGGACTTGACCATCCTCTTGAAAGCTTCACAGCGAAGTGAGGTAACCCGTTCTGGAAGTTTGTTATACATTCTCATTCCGTGGAAAATGTGGGTATTCTGTGTCCTCTTCAATCGATGTCTGGGTATTATAAATTTATCTTTAGTTCTCGTTTGGTGATTATGGATAGCGGAGTGTTTCAAAAGAGTATTCTTATTTCTATGAATATACAGGAGGCACTCGAGAATATGGCAACATGGAGCGGTGAGTATGCCATATCTCTTGAAAATCGGCCTGCAGCTGGTCATCCGATCAACTCCAGCCATCACTCTTAGGGCACACTTTTGCTTCAGAAAAACCCTATCAGCATCCGGAGACGATCCCCACAGGATTATACCGTAGGTCATTCTTCCGTGAAATTGAGCAAAATAGGTTAGAAGTGCTTCTCTTTCAGTCAGCAAGTTCTTTATCTGCCTTATGGCGAAAATCGCAGTCGAGAGCTTCCCACACAACTCAGTCACATGTTGTGTCCACGTCAGATTTCCACCAATAGTTACTCCAAGTAGATTAATATTCTCGATGTTGTGAAATTTTGTAGTGATTACTAGTTTCTGTGTTTTGTCGGTATTTACTTTTAATTCATTGATGTTGAACCACTGAACAGCGCTTTTCATAGATTTTTCCGACTTTTCTTGGAGTAACTTATCATCCTTTGATCTATTTAGGAATCGACTAGGTTAGACTCAGTGATGACGAATCCGGTGTCAAAATCGATTCTGTCCGGCCGGCCGGCCGAGGACACGATAACTGTCGAACGAAGTGAGCTAGCAACTTGAAACTTTCAGGGTGGGTGGCGCATTGGAATGCCGCGGTTAAGTTCGTTAATGGGCCAATCAGTCGAATAGTTTCGGAGTTATAAGCACTTGAAATTTTGAAGTTATTTATTTTTTATTTCGGAAACTACTTGAGCGATTGGATTGGCATTTAGGTGGAATATAACGACGCGCAACTTTGAGCTAAATATCGTCAGGATCATATTGTCAGTAAATTTAACAAAAAATTTTTTTCGAAATTTCCAAAAAATTTTTTTTTTCGGAAACCATTCATCATATCCAAGAAAAAATTCCACTCACACTTTGAGCTTCATATTTCACAGCAGTGTACCAAATTTCAGTTCGATACGATCATAAGTTTTGGAGTTATCGGGAAAAAATATATCAAATTTCGAGGTTTTCTTCTCGATATCGTTGTTTTTTTCGGTATAACTCGAGAAATACTGATTCAGTCCTGATAAAACTTCGCAGGTAGTTTAAAGATGCTGAAAGACAACCTCATGCAAAATATCGTGATAATCGTGTCATTAGAACAATTTGAAAAAAAATTCTGTGATTTTCTTATCATATTGTGACAAGTACGGCCCTGTCCATTCTAGAAGGTTGCTTAATGTTCCAGAATGCCCGAGCAATCTATGAGTCACCCGCCTCGTTCGAGAGATTTCTCGAAAGTGCTGGAAATTCCACACGTTATAAAAGGGTTGGCGCGCAGCAGCACAGGGACCAATTCAGCAGAGTGATTCGTAGCGGAAAGAGCTCAGTGAAAATAAATTAGTGTGGATATAAATTTTGAACAGGCTTTGATAGAAATAGTTGTTGAGTTATTGGAATAGTAGTGTGTAAATAAGTGTAAATAAATAGTTTGAATATTCTAAACGTTTTGAAAACTAAGAAAACGTTACAATATCATCCTCATTAAATTCTGTATGAATCTTCGAACTATAATTTTTCGATGAAGTACTGGATTTCAATTCGATCTGATCTGTATTTTTGGAAGTATTGGAAAAATACAATTTTGAATGGGTATATCTGCGGAATCATTGGATGGATTTTACCCATTCACGAATTCGGCCTTCGTAATTAAGGTCCAAACCTTCTATACAAATATCGAGTTTCTAAGTTGTTTCTTTCGGAAGTTATTGTGTTTACGCAGTCGGCCGTTAGTCCGAACGTAAACACAATAACTTCCGGAAGAAACGGTTTAGAAACTCGATATTTGTGGAGTAGGTTTGGGGCTCAATTACGAAGGTCGAATTCGTGAATGGGTAAAATCCTCCCAATGATTCCGTAGATTTACCCATTCAAAATTTTATTGTTCTAATATTTCCTAAAGTACAGATTAGATCGAATTGAAATCCAGTAATATTTATCAAAAAAAATTTCAAAAAGCACTGCCGTGAAGGCAGCAGCTTTCGCGCGCAAGTTCAAATTCGTTGCCGAAGCGGTCATCTACATTGAACATGCGCGCAAAAGCTGCTGCCTTCACGGCAGTGCTTTTTGAAATTTATTTTGTATCAAGATTGACAAAATATCTTTAAATCAGATCTGCAACATAGATAGAAAATTAGCAGGAAATTGAAAATAATTTTACCTAAATTTAGTACCTGACTAGGAAGGTCTTTCGTCCAGTTAGAGACCTCCAAGCAATAATTTTTGAAATCCTCATTTGTAAGGAGAAGGCTACATGTCCTTTGTATTGGAGAATCATCCCTGCAACAACATGTTTTTGTTCACATGAAATTTTGTGTTAATTTATTCTTTTGTATTTGTAACCCATTGTTTTTATAATTCTTCTTCTTAAAACTACTTTCGTTACTTTCAATTTCGAATCAAAGCGATGAGATGTTTATTTATTATACGAAATACGATGATAATCTTGATTATGCTGAAGCTGAACTCTTGTTATTGAAAGAGAGTAGAAATTGGCAACGTCTCGGAGGATTATTTTGAGATTGTCAATGTTTCAGGAGTGCCAACGTGCCTGAGTTTTAGTCACAAAAACTTGATAGACCTAAATCATGGCCTACCGAGAGACGTTATAAAAGTGAATGGAGTATATCTCCATTTCAAATATTGTTCGAGGTTTATCAGATACCATGTATAAAATGTACACCCTATATAGGTGTTTGAAGGTCGATTGAACTCCATGAAATTAACTGTGGTGTCTTCTGTACTATCCCTCCCTTTTAGACCCCGTCTACCTACTCGCAAACCCACCCATGGCCAATACGCTATGATCGTCTAGTAAAATGAATAGGACTCTACGTTGTGTTCGCAACCCAAAATACTTTTATAGTCAGAGAATGAAAGAGAAGATTGATGGGAAGTTCAGGTTAGAATAAATAATACAAGAATTTGGCTATTCGGTGCGGTTCTCTTGCAGGAGGAAAAAAACGCCTTAGAAAAACTCCCAATCGATATTTATTACAATGTAACATCAGGAACAATTAGCAGTAAATGTAGAAGTCATTTAAGCTCAGGCAATCAGAGTGATAGCAAATCTCTAATGAATGAAGCAAAGAACCACAAAAGTGGTCCAACAGATAAGTTCCTCTCACAAGCCTCATTCATAGGAATACCTCCGCCATTTAGGCGCCAATAAATGGCAAAGGTAAATATATAACAGGTTTATGAGAAGACACTCAGCTGTCAGTACTTCTAAGTTCTTATGTATGATACATATGCTGCTTTCTTTTTGACCATTTGGGTAGTTCGGAGCTCCCCCCGCGCATGAGATTTGTTAACAAATTTCAAGCGTGGGGGCAGCTCCGAGCAACCCAAATCGTCAAAAAGAAAGCAGCTATTGAGTCAAATATACCTTTGTATAAATAACCTCGATGAATATGATATCTTAAACAGATACACAGTGGAAACAGTTACATTTCGGAATACCACCATCAGTGGAATAACAATATGCAGATTGACGGAGCTCGAAGGGGTTCTAGAGCTAAGGATCATCGGTCACCATTCCACAATCGGTTCATCACAATCTAAATACTCTACTTGTTAGTTAGGGTCTTGACCCCGCCATACGGCGCTGACCCAAGACAGGAAAGTAGTTGGTGTCAAGCCAAAGCCTACACATATAGTTGGTAAGGGGTTACGTTCCACTGCGACCTTAAGCTCTATTGTGCCCAAGCCTACACATTGTAGTTATTGATTATTTGAATATTTAGCAAAGAAACACAATGAAAAGGGGATGAATAACAGCTAAGTCGTAAATGATATTAGGGTAAATAAATGGTAGTCGATGGGTGAAAACGGAGCAACTCAAATATTGCCCGCTACTAGAGACTAACCAGACCTTGGATCGACACCGGGATGTTCGGTATTCTAGACAAAAAGCACTGACCATTCACTCATAATGAAAACTGATGAAATCCTTAACGAACGTAGAAACACCTTGAACACGATGATCGATAGCAATTTAGATTATAACTTCGAAATATACTGGTGCCACTACATAATAGTTGAGATTTAATAATGACAATCAGAATGAACAAGCTTCTAATAATTGTAATAATGTAACAAAGACTTACGTGGCTAAAAACGAATATCGAACAAGTACACTATGCCAAGATGGCTGTGTTTAAATCCATCCTTTTGTTCGTCGTAATTTCGAAGAGGGACTCTGTCGACTTACTTCTTCCGTTGTGAATTTTATAGAGAGTCTCCATCGTTTCTGGTTCTCTCTAGGTTAGTTTCTCGACCATTCGCAACTATTGCTAAGCGATACGCCCTCTGGCGATAGAAATTCGAACACTTCCAAGCTAGTAGTTTTTCGACGTGCCTGTTATTCTAACGTATTTTGCTTACTTTTGGAGTTCATTTTCGAGCTTTTGTGTTGTTCACCGAGTTGGAATTTTGGTATACCGAAAGTGTTCGTAATATTCATCAATCGATTCCTTTCTTTCCGATTAAAATTTTCGATTGTATTAATTCGAAATGGCATCCTCCCGAAATGACTATTGTTGTGTGCCTCAACTCAATGTAATTCATGGTCACAGAAGAAAGAATCATCTAGTGCCTCTAGTTTTCATTTTTTCCAAAGCCAAATGAAAGTAAAGTTAATTTGGAAACAGCATTTGGCAGGGAACTCAATGATAGAAGAAAAGAATAGCTTTAGAAATTGAAGATTGGAAAACAGGTCACGAAATACATGAAAGTAGATTCACTGCATTTCTCTGAAGATGTTTATTTTCATAAAGGTAAATTACCTACAATGTATTCATTTCGAAACCACTTCATGTCATGATGTTTTCAGGTGTAAATGAAAATAAAAGAATTTTGAAGAAAAATGCTGCAGAGAAACTACCGAGCACTTCTGCAGCTACCTAATTCACATATTACACAAAATCATATTCTAAAAGAGTGATCTGGTTGAAAACCTGATAAAAACTAGATATACTGTTAGAGTTGATAATAGCTGAAGTTATTCATATAAATACATTAATACTTTTCATTTCTATATATAGGTAGGTTGAACCAGCTGTGACATTTTTCATTTTGTATGTGTATCTTGAGCTGCTGTAATATGAAAATGAAATCAATTATATGTCTATCTGTTTTCTTTTCTTTAGAAATACGATGCAAAAGAACTAAAGCAGAAAATCTGTTTTCATTTTATTGATTCTCTCGTTTGTTAACAAAGAACAAGTCATATCATTTGGACTGATTCTAGATTTACCACATAATATAGACTGCATTCAACACTTCTTCACATAAATAAGAGTCCTTATATAGGGTCTTTCAATAGGGACGGGTCGATGTTGGCAGCCTGTGGCGGCCATGTTGTTTTAACGTCGTCTTTCTAACCTATATTTTTTTATTCAGTTAGTAATGCCAAATCACCATGGCAATCACCTAACCGCCAAGTTTGAATCCAATCGCTCAGGTAGTTTCTGAAATAAAAAATAAATAACTTCAAAACTTCAAATGCCTATAACTCCGAAACTATTTGATCGATTTGGCCCATTAACGAACTTAACCGCGGCATTCCAATGCGCGACCTACCCTGAAAGTTTCAAGTTGCTAGCTCACTTCGTTCGACAGTTATCGTGTCTACGGCCGGCCAACCGGCCGGCCGGGCGGACAGAATCGATTTTGACACCGGATTCGTCATCAGTGAGTCCAACCTAGTCGATTGAGACCATTTTCGGCTCAATCATCCAAAATTACAGACATTTGATTTATTTCATGTCAAAATCGACCCGTCCTTATTGAAAGACCCTATATTACTTCTTGAGGTGCCTTTTTTTCCAGAAATTTAAGTAAACTTAGATATTGGTTCATTTTGATCCACCAAGCAACATACACTAAAATATCACCGAAATTATCCTCCAGGAACGATTCAAAGTACGATTTTATATCGTGATCCAAACGAGAAGTTCCTTCTCAAAAAATCTTACACAAAATTATAATCATTTCTTTGAATATTCAAGCTCTGCTTAATAAATATTCGTTCTCCACCACATTTCTAAGGTTTGTATACATAAAACTACTAGCTTGGACAGGTTCCAAATTTATCTGTTAGGGCGCTGGCATCTTCGCAGAAGTTCCCAATTGAAAAATCAACGTTCCCTTCTATGATTTTGATGAATAAATTGAATAATCGAATGAATGAATGAATCAATCACGGTTTAGCACATAGGCGTAGTATTTAAATATAGGGAAATATTATGATTTAAAACCGGGTACAGTACACTTCAGTTTTATAAATTTCCTGAAAAAAGAAAATAATGACCGGCGTAATGAATCTTGTTCTATTATCTTATTTATTTTACAGTACTCTGAGTTCAGGAGATGAGATCCGAAAGGTAAAGCTTGAAGAAGTGGACACGAACATTATTGGTGAATATAATTCAGTTGAAGAGAAAAAGTTTTCAATTATGGAGTTCGAAGATGTGAAGATTGAAGAACAGTTTGTCGAAGAAAAAGAATTTCACGACAGAGTTACATTTTTCAATGAAAACGAGAATTCAGCTGAAGAGAAAAAGTTTTCAGTTATGGAGCTTGAAAATGTGAAGATTGAAGAACAGTTTGTTGAAGAAAAAGAAATTGACGAAAGGATAACACTTTTTAATGCAAGTGACAACTCGGCAGAAGAAAAAAAGTTTTCAATTATGGAAATTGAAGATGTGAAGATTGAAGAACAGTCTGATGAAGAAAAAGAAATTGACGAAAGGATAACACTTTTTAATGCAAATGACAACTCGGCAGAAGAAAAAAAGTTTTCAATTATGGAAATTGAAGATGTGAAGATTGAAGAACAGTTTGATGAAGAAAAAGAAATTGACGAGAGGGTAACACTTTTTAATGCAAATGACAACTCGGCCAAAGAAAAAAAGTTTTCAATTATGGAAATTGAAAATGTGAAGATTGAAGAACAGTTTGTTGACGAAAAAGGAATTGACGACAGAGCAACACGCTTTAATGAAAACGAATATGATCAAGAGTTTCATGTTTCTAATCAAAACAAAAGAATAAAAATACAGAAAGTAGTTGATATCAATAATCAGTTATATGATTCATATGATGACAGTTTCTATAAATGTCAACTATGTGGATTTCAATCGATTTCTGAAATAGAATTTCAGGAGCATATGAAAGATGTTCACTCTGTACTGAAGAAATATCCATGCCATTTATGTGGACATGTAGAAGTTTTCAAAGGCATGCTTCAGTTTCACATAGACTCTGTTCACTTGAAGATCAAGAAACATCAGTGTCCCGTTTGTTATTATGCTTCATACAAAAAAGAAAATGTTGTAAGACATATACAATTAGATCATTTGAATATAGAAAAAAACCATCAATGTGAGGAATGTGAATATGCAACGAACAATAAAAGAACTTTTAAAAGACACATTAAATCAGTTCACTTGAAAATCAAAAGTTTTAAGTGCAGTGAATGTGAATATGAATCAATTCGGAAGAGTAATCTGAATAAACATGTAGAATCTGTTCACTTGAAAGTCAGGAATCATCAGTGTGGTGAATGCGAATATGCTTCTAATTCTAGTGGGATACTAAAACGACATGTAGAATCTGTCCACTTGAATATAAGAAAACTTCGGTGTGATGAATGTGAATATGCTACAAACAATAAATCACATTTGAAAAGACATATTGAAAAGGTACACTAGAATATCAAAAGGTATAAGTGTGGTGCATGTGAATTTGCTACAATCAATAAAGGAAGTCTTGAAAAACATATAGAATCAGTTCACTTCAATATAAAAAAACTTTGGTGTAATTAATGTGAATATGCTATAAACAATAAATCACATTTAAAAAGACATATTGAAAAGGTACACTAGAATATCAAAAGCAACATTTGAAGTTTTTTTTTTAAAAATAATTAGTCCGTTGTTATTTTCCAAAATTTTATGAAATCTTCAATAATCAGTGGAAAACTTCGAACTAAATGACGTTCTTTATACAAAGGAGTATATGGTATCGATACTTTCGGGTATTGTTGCATCCCTAAATGTCCTTAATACCAAGGATTAAAGCTTTGAATAAAGAACAATGTTCTTTATTCATAGGAAGGTAGGAACACAGAACATCAAATATAAGAAGTGCTACCTCCCTTGTAAACTGTGGGCAACATTTGTGACATTTCTCCTGCCAAAAAAAATAGTTGGGAATATTCCATTATGGTTCTAGGGGGTGTCCGCTTGCTGAATTATGTCATTTTACTTTAGAATTTTCATGGTGTTCTGTGGTCAAATATTAATTTTTCCAGGATGCAAATATTTGTACCGTGGATTTTTCAAAATGTTTTCTATTCCGTGTTTTAAACTTAATAATAATTCGAAAGAAAATATTCTTCAGCATTATAAACAATAATTTCTTTATTTATATCATTTTTACAATTGCATATAATTATAATATATTTTCCAATAAACTATGATATTAAGAAAGATATTCTCTCATACCATCAAAAATGTGCAAAATTAGTAACTGAAATATATTCTAGCCATCAAAAATTATCCAATACCTAGTTGAAAAGAAACTACTTAAACACAAAATAGACAATAATCTGAATGTCTCGAACATAACTGATTACATTTTTCCTTTCATATATTCCGTTGTACAATAAATAAGAAAATATTTGTCTCACACCTTATCAAATATGACTATAATGTAGGTGACAGTTTTCTAAAACAAATAAGTATAATTTTTTTCTAGAGAAACCAAAAACTATGACTCATTTCAATGAAACTAACACAATTTCTGACCAACCACAGGTCTTACACTGTTGGAATTTGGTTTGAGTTATTTCAAGTTCTTTGGGGTGTAACTACAAAATTCCTAAACAATTATCTTAATAAAATTTGAATTACACTTTGATGTTTAGATGTTTATGAATTATGGATAAAAAGATATTTGTGGGGTGAACACCCAACAGCCTTCCAGTTATTATTAGGATCAGAATTGTCACTGCACAGAAACACAATGAACAGTTTTATCTAGGGAGGGGAAAATCATCCAGTCACAATAGGCAGTCAAAATCAGGTGGAATCCATCGATGTAGATTATTGCCCTCAATATCACTCTTTTCTGAAAAATTAAAAAAGTATCAATATCACATGAGAGAAGATGAATCTTGAAATATATTCTGAATATAAATAGTGATTATCAATCTTGTCAGGATAGATCTTAATAGGTCGGTTACTATGTCTTTTTGTCAGTAAAAACATATGACGTAGAAGAATCGTCAGATGTTGATTCATTTCGATGTGAATTTTCAGGCTGGAATATGCCTGACATAGTCCTTATCATTAGGTGAATGAATCATAGGAAAATCGTTAGATGGTGATGGTTCATTTAGAAATACATTTTTGGCTTTAATTGTCTGCCATGGTCATGCTCATTGTGTAGATGAATTAGCTCAGATCATTGTGGCATAACGCGCGTGAAAACACCGATGGATTCCCAGCGATGGCTCCGCCGACGGGCGACGTATGGCAACATTGCGTTCTAGCTCCGCGAGGCGTTAGCAGTGGCTAGGGACGTTCCGTAACGGATCTGTACTCTTCGAACGACTACAATTACGCAGGCAATTTAGGGTAGAATGCAATATCTATCGTTTTATGATTCCATATAGGGTGGGACATGGCTAATAAAGGTTTGATAATTACTGAATATGGATTATTCTTGATTACAGTTCAATATTTTCGTTTGGAAGTGGTAAAAATATATCTGAAATACGTTTTCTGACTGATAGCCCTGATCGAGATCTGACATTTATGCTTTGTTATCATCCTCTTCATCATTTTTGACATACCAAACTGATTGTACGTCGTTCCGAGAGCGATGGCGGCGGACTTGATATCGAAGAAAATGGGAAAAATTCAAATACACGTGAAATACTTTCTGGGTGTTGGCCCAGGTGGACACCTGATTCTTATGCTTTGTTATCATTCACTTTATCATTTTCGATACACGAAACTGATTGTACGTCGTTCTGAGAGCGAGGGCGGCGGACAACATATGGATGAGTGGAAAAAATTCAAATACACGTGAAATACTTTCTGTGTGTTGGCCCAGGTGGACACCTGAGTCTTATGCTTTGTTATCATTGACTTTATCATTTTCGATACACGAAACTGATTGTACATCGTTCTGAGAGCGAGGGCGGCGGACTACATATTGATGAGAGTGGAAAAAATTCAAATACACGTGAAATACTTTCTGGGTGTTGGCCCAGGTTGGCATATATTTATGCTTTGCTATTATTCACTTCATCATTTCCGATACACGAAACTGATTGTACGTCGTTCTGAGAGCGAGGGCGGCGGACAACATATGGATGAGTGGGAAAAATTGAAATACGCGAGAAATACGTTCTTGGTGTTGGCCCAGGTGGACATCTGATTCTTAGGCTTTGTTATCATTCACTTTATCATTTCCGATACACGAAACTGATTGTACGTCGTTCTGAGAGCGAGGGCGGCGGACAACATATTGATGAGAGTGGAAAAAATTCAAATTCATGTGAAATACTTTCTGGGTGTTGGCCCAGGTCGGCATATGATATTTATGCTTTGTTATCATTCACTTTATCATTTCCGATACACGAAACTGATTGTACGTCAATCTGAGAGCGAGGGCGGCGGACAATATATTGATGAGTGGAAAAAATTCAAATACACATGAAATACTTTCTGTGTGTTGGCCCAGGTGGACACCTGAGTCTTATGCTTTGTTATCATTCACTTTATCATTTTCGATACACAAAACTGATTGTACGTCGTTCTGAGAGCGAGGGCGGCGGACTACATATTGATGAGAGTGGAAAAAATTCAAATACACGTGAAATACTTGCTGGGTGTTGGTCCAGGTTGGCATATTATATTTATGCTTTGCTATCATTCACTTTATCATTTCCGATACACGAAACTGATTGTACGTCGTTCTGAGAGCGAGGGCGGCGGACTACATATTGATGAGAGTGGAAAAAATTCAAGTACACGTGAAATACTTCTGGGTGTTGGCCCAGGTTGGCATATGATATTTATGCTTTACTATCATTCACTTTATCATTTCCGATACACGAAACTGATTGTACGTCGTTCTAAGAGCGAGGGCGGCGGACAACAAATGGAAGAGTGGGAAAAATTCAAATACGCGAGAAATACGTTCTTGGTGTTGGCCCAGGTGGACACCTGATTCTAAGGCTTTTTTATCATTCACTTTATCATTTCCGATACACGAAAATGATTGTACGTCGTTCTGAGAGCGAGGGCGGCGAACAACATATTGATGAGGGTGGAAAAAATTCGAATACACGAGAAATATTTTCTGGGTGTTGGCCCGGGTGGCCACCCGATATTTTTGCTTTTTTATCATTCACTTTATCATTTCCGATACACGAAACTGATTGTACGTCGTTCTGAGAGCGAGGGCGGCGGACAATATATTGATGAGAGTGGAAAAAATTCAAATACATGTGAAATACTTTCTGGGTGTTGGCCCAGGTCGGCATATGATATTTATGCTTTGTTATCATACACTTTATCATTTCCGATACACGAAACCGATTGTACGTCGTTCTGAGAGCGAGGGCGGAGGACAACATATTGATGAGAGTGGAAAAAATTCAAATTCATGTGAAATACTTTCTGGGTGTTGGCCCAGGTCGGCATATGATATTTATGCTCTGTTATCATTCACTTTATCATTTCCGATTTACGAAACTGATTGTAAGTTGTTCCGAGAGCGAGGGCGGCGGACTACATATTGATGAGTGGAAAAAATTCAAATACACGTGAAATACATTCTGGTTGTTGGCCCGGGTGGCCACCCGATATTTATGCTTTGTTATCATTCATTTCATCATTTCCGATACACGAAACTGATTGTACGTCGTTCTGAGAGCGAGGGCGGAGGACTACATATTGATGAGAGTGGAAAAAATTCAAATACACGTAAAATACTTTCTGGGTGTTGGCCCAGGTTGGCATATGATATTCATGCTTTGCTATCATTCACTTTATCATTTCCGATACACGAAACTGATTGTACATACACGAAACTGATTGTACGTCGTTCTGAGAGCGATGGCGGCGGACAACATATGGATGAGTGGGAAAAATTCAAATACGCGATAAATACGTTCTTGGTGTTGGCCCAGGTGGACACCTGATTCTTAGGCTTTGTTATCATTCACTTTATCATTTCCGATACACGAAACTGATTGTACGTCGTTCTGAGAGCGAGGGCGGCGGACAACATATTGATGAGAGTGGAAAAAATTCAAATTCATGTGAAATACTTTCTGGGTGTTGGCCCAGGTCGGCATTTGATGTTTATGCTTTGTTTTCATTCATTTCATCATTTCCGATACACGAAACTGATTGTACGTCGTTCTGAGAGCGAGAGCGGCGGACTACATATTGATGAGAGTGAAAAAAATTCAAATACACGTGAAATACTTTCTGGGTGTTGGCCCAGGTTGGCATATGATATTTATGCTTTGCTACCATTCACTTCATCATTTCCGATACACGAAACTGATTGTACGTCGTTCTGAGAGCGAGGGCGGCGGACAACATATGGATGAGTGGGAAAAATTCAAATACGCGAGAAATACGTTCTTGGTGTTGGCCCAGGTGGACACCTGATTTTTAGGCTTTTTTATCATTCACTTTATCATTTCCGATACACGAAAGTGATTGTACGTTGTTCCGAGAGTGAGGGCGGCGGACTACATATTGATGAGTGGAAAAAATTCAAATACACGTGAAATACTTTCTGGGTGTTGGCCCAGGTTGGCATATGATATTTATGCTTTGCTACCATTCACTTCATCATTTCCGATACACGAAACTGATTGTACGTCGTTCTGAGAGCGAGGGCGGCGGACAACATATGGATGAGTGGGAAAAATTCAAATACGCGAGAAATACGTTCTTGGTGTTGGCCCAGGTGGACACCTGATTTTTAGGCTTTTTTATCATTCACTTTATCATTTCCGATACACGAAAGTGATTGTACGTTGTTCCGAGAGCAAGGGCGGTGGACTACATATTGATGAGTGGAAAAAATTCAAATACACGTGAAATACTTTCTGGTTGTTGGCCCGGGTGGCCACCCGATATTTATGCTTTGTTATCATTCATTTCATCATTTCCGATACACGAAACTGATTGTACGTCGTTCTGAGAGCGAGGGCGGCGGACTACATATTGATGAGAGTGGAAAAAATTCAAATACACGTGAAATACTTTCTGGGTGTTGGCCCAGGTTGGCATATGATATTTATGCTTTGCTATTATTCACTTTATCATTTCCGATACACGAAACTGATTGTACGTCGTTCTGAGAGCAAGGGCGGCGGACAACATATGGATGAGTGGGAAAAATTCAAATACGCGAGAAATACGTTCTTGGTGTTGGCCCAGGTGGACATCTGATTCTTAGGCTTTGTTATCATTCTCTTTATCATTTCCGATACACGAAACTGATTGTACGTCGTTCTGAGAGCGAGGGCGGCGGACAACATATTGATGAGAGTGGAAAAAATTCAAATTCATGTGAAATACTTTCTGGGTGTTGGCCCAGGTTGGCATATGATATTTATGCTTTGTTATCATTCACTTTATCATTTCCGATACACGAAACTGATTGTACGTCGTTCTGAGAGCGAGGGCGGCGGACAATATATTGATGAGAGTGGAAAAAATTCAAATACATGTGAAATACTTTCTGGGTGTTGGCCCAGGTCGGCATATAATATTTATGCTTTGTTATCATACACTTTATCATTTCCGATACACGAAACTGATAGTACGTCGTTCTGAGAGCGAGGGCGGCGGACAGCATATGGAAGAGTGGAAAAAATTCAAATACACGTGAAATACTTTCTGTGTATTGGTCCAGGTGGACACCTGAGTCTTATGCTTTGATATCATTCACTTCATCATTTTCGATACACAAAACTGATTGTTCGTCGTTCTGAGAGCGAGGGCGGCGGACAACATATTGATGAGAGTGGAAAAAATTCAAGTACACGTGAAATACTTTCTGGGTGTTGGCCCAGGTTGGCATATGATATTTATGCTTTGTTATCATTCACTTTATCATTTCCGATACACGAAACTGATTGTACGTCGTTCTGAGAGCGAGGGCGGCGGACTACATATTGATGAGTGTGGAAGAAATTCAAATACATGTGAAATACTTTCTGGGTGTTGGTCCAGGTCAGCATATGATATTTATGCTTTGTTATCATACACTTCATCATTTCCGATACACGAAACCGATTATACGTCGTTCTGAGAGCGAGGTCGGCGGACAACATATTGATGAGAGTGGAAAAAATGCAAATTCATGTGAAATACTTTCTGGGTGTTGGTTCAGGTCGGCATATGATATTTATGCTCTGTTATCTTTCACTTTATCATTTCCGATACACGAAACTGATTGTACGTTGTTCCGAGAGCGAGGGCGGCGGACTACATATTGATGAGTGGAAAAAATTCAAATACACGTGAAATACTTTTTGTTTGTTGGCCCAGGTGGCCACCCGATATTTATGCTTTGTTATCATTCACTTTATTATTTCCGATACACGAAACTGATTGTACGTTGTTCCGAGAGCGAGGGCGGTGGACTGCATATTGATGAGTGGAAAAAATTCAAATACACGTGAAATACTTTCTGGTTGTTGGCCCAGGCGGCCACCCGATATTTATGCTTTGTTATCATTCACTTTATTATTTCCGGTACACTAAACTGATTGTACGTCGTTCTGAGAGCGAGGGCGGCGGACAACATATGGATGAGTGGGAAAAATTCAAGTACACGTGAAATACTTTCTGGGTGTTGGCCCGGGTGGCCACCCGATATTTATGCTTTGTTATCATTCATTTCATCATTTCCGATACACGAAACGGCGGCGTCTTTCAAAATGCGAAGTATCGCTTCCTTTATCATACCTGAGAAATACTGTGAATGAAAACAATTTTCTCACATAAAAGGTAGGAAGAAAGACATCGCTTTGCAATATGCCCATCTGTGGCACATTTTTATGGAAAAAAATCATTCAAATGAAGCGGTTTCGAGCTCAAATTTAAAGAAGGACATTGCTGTGCGGAATTTTGGCGTAAACTTATGTCACCCTTATTTTTTGTTGACGGGATCATCGACTTGCCTCAAATTCAGTTACCTGGTTTCTTGTCATCTGATTACAGTTTGGAAAATGTAAATGTTCAATAAGTATGAGTTCTTGATTTACCAATTTTGCGCTTTTCTCATTCATCTCCAACTTGCCCTATGATATGGTCAAATATTTGGATGTGAAATGTTAAAGGTTGGTTCATGTTAAAACGAATGCGGCAAAACCATTACTGCACGGCGGGAAACTGTAAACGATTTGGAAATTTCAAAAAAGCGTAAGGAAACCTTCGTTGCACCATCAATTAGCCTTGAAGGCTAGTCGAAACGAGTGTGATGTATTTTTTGTGGGTTTTCAAATTATCAACTGACAGTGGAAATGACGTATTGAAATTTCCAAGAATATACTTACAAATGAAAACATTTTCAGCGTTTTTTTGTGTTAATAGATTGTTCGATTGATCCAATTTTATTTCTTCGATGATTTCTTCATTAAGAGGTGGGATTTCTAGATCAGTGTATTATCATCAGTAGGTTTTACGCGCACGTTGAATATTTCCTTAAGCAGTCAACAATTCACGTATTTACTACGCACCTGCACATCCTGATGAAATTTTCTATCTTTTTTCATATGGTCCTCATGAAATTCAAAGAGACGACTTAGGAACATAATATTTGTGGAGTGGGTTGGGGGATTAATTTCATGATTATAAATGAGTGAAGATCGCAAATAATATGTTATTGTGTTATTCATCACGATCGAATTAGTATCCTTCGAGTAAGTCCAGGAAGGACACCCAGGAGAATCACAAGATTTCACATTTTTCCCCAATTCCTCCGAAAATGAAAATTGGATCGAACTGACATTTGGTACATCAAAGCTATTATTGACCTCAAGGTCTGTGTCAAATTCCTGCGAAATTTGATGGATTCTTTCTGAAAACGAAATCTGAACGAAAATTTTAATTTTTTTTTTCAAAATTAACTTATATATGGATGTTGACACCGGATTCTTCATCGATGAGGCCCATATTCGCGAAATAAATCGAAAATTACAGATATTTGGACAAAATGATAGTGCGCCGTTTCCCAGAACTTGCACGAAAAAAAGAAATTTGTGAACATATCAGTAATGCTCTTTCACATGCACAAAAAACAGTTTTTATAGTTTTGTACCTAGTACGATTCCTAACAATTACGCTATGAGAATCTGAGTGGTCATTATTTATTAAACCTTATGAAATTCATTCTCCCCCCAAGATGGAAATCAATAGCCTGAGGTCCCACCTAGAGATATCTATCAGTTTCTGAACAATTACATTTAGCAGCCCTAATCTTCATAGGGATAATTGCATATCTCATTAGTTGATAGAAAGAATTCCACATCTTTTGGGTATTCATTTTCTTTGTAAGCGAAACATAAAACTAATGATGCCATATAACAGTGAATATTACCTGACCATTGAAGAATTTGAGGAGAAATAATCGAAAACGGATCCATATCCAGTTGTAAATATAACGAGATAGTAGAGGTTAAAATGTCATGCTTCGGAAAAATATTTAAGAAATTGAATGAATTGTTTACTGAAAGCACACTCCTATAAAAGTGAAAACACATTATTATTTATCGATTATTGCTGAGCCAGCGAATGTTCTGATATTGAAGAATATATATTTTGACAATATTCATTCTACATGAAATTTGATAAATATTCAACAGCTGCTGTTGTTGATCTGAAACTATGAAAGATTTTTCTTTAAGATAGCTGACAAATGAATGAAAATGAATACAGCTATCATGAAAAATTATGAATTCAAGAAATTTCTAGCTTTCCTGATTAAAATTGAGATAAAATGCATATAAGTGATATAGAATCTTGAGTGAATGTCACGATATGTATGTCAACTTTATAGAATTACCATTATGGTACAGTCAATAATTTGGACATTGAATTGGATAAAGAACAAGAACGGTGGGGGTGAAAATATTTGAATTTTTTCCACTCTCAACAATATGTCGTCCGCCGCCCTCGCTCTCAGAACGACGTACAATCGGTTTCGTGTATCGGAAATGATAAAGTGAACGATAACAAAGCAAAAATATCGGGTGGCCACCCAGGCCAACACCCAGAAAGTATTTCTCGTGTATTCGAATTTTTTCCACTCTCATCAATATGTTGTCCGCCGCCCTCGCTCTCAGAACGACGTACAATCAGTTTCGTGTATCGGAAATGATAAAGTGAATGATAACAAAGCATAAATATCATATGCCGACCTGGGCCAACACCCAGAAAGTATTTCACGTGTATTTGAATTTTTTACACTCTCATCAATATGTAGTCCGCCGCCCTCGCTCTCAGAACGACGTACAATCAGTTTCGTGTATCGGAAATGATGAAATGAATGATAACGAAGCATAAATATCGGGTAGCCACCCGGGCCAACAACCAGAAAGTATTTCACGTGTATTTGAATTTTTTCCACTCATCCATATGTTGTCCGCCGCCCTCGCTCTCAGAACGACGTACAATCAGTTTCGTGTATCGGAAATGATAAAGTGAGTAATAGAAAAGCATAAATATCATATGCCAACCTGGGCCAACACCCAGAAAGTATTTCACGTGTATTTGAATTTTTTCCACTCTCATCAATATGTAGTCCGCCGCCCTCGCTCTCAGAACGACGTACAATCAGTTTCGTGTATCGGAAATGATGAAATGAATGATAACAAAGCATAAATATTATATGCCGACCTGGGCCAACACCCAGAAAGTATTTCACATGAATTTGAATTTTTTCCTCTATCATCAATATGTTGTCCGCCGCCCTCGCACTCAGAACGACGTACAATCAGTTTCGTGTATCGGCAATGATAAAGTGAATGATAACAAAGCCTAAGAATCAGGTGTCCACCTGGGCCAACACCAAGAACGTATTTCTCGCGTATTTGAATTTTTCCCACTCATCCATATGTTGTCCGCCGCCCTCGCTCTGAGAACGACGTACAATCAGTTTCGTGTATCGGAAATGATGAAGTGAATAATGGCAAACCATAAATATCATATGCCAACCTGGGCCAACACCCAGAAAGTATTTCACGTGTATTTGAATTTTTTCCACTCTCATCAATATGTAGTCCGCCGCCCTCGCTCTCAGAACGACGTACAATCAGTTTCGTGTATCGGAAATGATGAAATGAATGATAACAAAGCATAAATATCGGGTGGCCACCCGGGCCAACAACCAGAAAGTATTTCACGTGTATTTGAATTTTTTCCACTCATCAATATGTAGTCCGCCACCCTCGCTCTCGGAACAACGTACAATCAGTTTCGTGTATCGGAAATGATAAAGTGAATGATAACAGAGCATAAATATCATATGCCGACCTGGGCCAACACCCAGAAAGTATTTCACATGAATTTGAATTTTTTCCACTCTCATCAATATGTTGTCCGCCGCCCTCGCTCTCAGAACGACGTACAATCAGTTTCGTGTATCGCAAATGATAAAGTGAATGATAAAAAAGCCTAAAAATCAGGTGTCCACCTGGGCCAACACCAAGAACGTATTTCTCGCGTATTTGAATTTTTTCCACTCATCAATATGTAGTCCGCCGCCCTCGCTCTCGGAACAACGTACAATCAGTTTCGTGTATCGGAAATGACAAAGTGAATGATAACAGAGCATAAATATCATATGCCGACCTGGGCCAACACCCAGAAAGTATTTCACATGAATTTGAATTTTTTCCACTCTCATCAATATGTCGTCCGCCGCCCTCGCTCTCAGAACGACGTACAATCGGTTTCGTGTATCGGAAATGAAAAAGTGAATGATAACAATGCAAAAATATCGGGTGGCCACCTGGGCCAACACCCAGAAAGTATTTCTCGTGTATTCGAATTTTTTCCACTCTCATCAATATGTTGTCCGCCGCCCTCGCTCTCAGAACGACGTACAATCAGTTTCGTGTATCGGAAATGATAAAGTGAATGATAACAAAGCATAAATATCATATGCCGACCTGGGCCAACACCCAGAAAGTATTTCACGTGTATTTGAATTTTTTACACTCTCATCAATATGTAGTCCGCCGCCCTCGCTCTCAGAACGACGTACAATCAGTTTCGTGTATCGGAAATGATGAAATGAATGATAACAAAGCATAAATATCAGGTGGCCACCCGGGCCAACAACCAGAAAGTATTTCACGTGTATTTGAATTTTTTCCACTCATCAATATGTAGTCCGCCGCCCTCGCTCTCGGAACAACGTACAATCAGTTTCGTGTATCGGAAATGATAAAGTGAATGATAACAGAGCATAAATATCATATGCCGACCTGGGCCAACACCCAGAAAGTATTTCACATGAATTTGAATTTTTTCCACTCTCATCAATATGTTGTCCGCCGCCCTCGCTCTCAGAACGACGTACAATCAGTTTCGTGTATCGGAAATGATGAAGTGAATGATAACAAAGCAAAAATATCGGGTGGCCACCCGGGCCAACACCCAGAAAGTATTTCTCGTGTATTCGAATTTTTTCCACTCTCATCAATATGTTGTCCGCCGCCCTCGCTCTCAGAACGACGTACAATCAGTTTCGTGTATCGGAAATGATAAAGTGAATGATAACAAAGCCTAAGAATCAGGTGTCCACCTGGGCCAACACCAAGAACGTTTTTCTCGCGTATTTGAATTTTTCCCACTCATCCATTTGTTGTCCGCCGCCCTCGCTCTCAGAACGACGTACAATCAGTTTCGTGTATCGGAAATGATAAAGTGAATGATAGCAAAGCATAAATATCATATGCCAACCTGGGCCAACACCCAAAAAGTATTTCACATGAATTTGAATTTTTTCCACTCTCATCAATATGTTGTCCGCCGCCCTCGCTCTCAGAACTACGTACAATCAGTTTCGTGTATCGGAAATGATAAAGTGAATGATAACAAAGCCTAAGAATCAGGTGTCCACCTGGGCCAACACCAAGAACGTTTTTCTCGCGTATTTGAATTTTTTCCACTCATCCATTTGTTGTCCGCCGCCCTCGCTCTCAGAACGACGTACAATCAGTTTCGTGTATCGGAAATTATAAAGTGAATGATAGCAAAGCATAAATATAATATGCCAACCTGGGCCAACACCCAGAGAGTATTTCACGTGTATTTGAATTTTTTCCACTCTCATCAATATGTAGTCCGCCGCCCTCGCTCTCAGAACGACGTACAATCAGTTTTGTGTATCGAAAATGATAAAGTGAATGATAACAAAGCATAAGACTCAGGTGTCCACCTGGGCCAACACACAGAAAGTATTTCATGTGTATTTGAATTTTTTCCACTCATCCATATGTTGTCCGCCGCCCTCGCTCTCAGAACGACGTACAATCAGTTTCGTGTATCGAAAATGATAAAGTGAATGATAACAAAGCATAAGAATCAGGTGTCCACCTGGGCCAACACCCAGAAAGTATTTCACGTGTATTTGAATTTTTCCCATTTTCTTCGATATCAAGTCCGCCGCCATCGCTCTCGGAACGACGTACAATCAGTTTGGTAAGTCAAAAATGATGAAGAGGATTATAACAAAGCATAAATTTCAGATCTCGATCAGGGCTATCAGTCAGAAAACGTATTTCAGATATATTTTTACCACTTCCAAACGAAAATATTGAACTGTAATCAAGAATAATCCATATTCAGTAATTATCAAACCTTTATTAGCCATGTCCCACCCTATATGGAATCATAAATCGATAGATATTACATTCTACCTTAAATTGCCTGCGTAAATGTAGTCGTTCGAAGAGTACAGATCCGTTACGGAACGTCCCTAGCCACCGCTAACGCCTCGCGGAGCTAGAACGCAATGTTGCCATACGTCGCCCGTCGGCGGAGCCATCGCTGGGAATCCATCGGTGTTTTCACGCGCGTTGTGGCATAGCCTTCTTGATCAGATGACTGGTTGAGTTATTTGATTGAAATCAGAGACTGAAAAATAATCACTACATAAGCGAATATTAGTAATATTTTTGCTGGGACTTATTTCACAAATATCTTTAAAAGTTATGAAGGTGACAGGGTCTTTAGGGAAGCGAGAAAATTTTTTGTTATTACCAACAAGAAAATTGCTGATATATGTATTTTTGCAAGAAAGCAGATGAAACTAGAGCCCTTTTCTTGATTCAATATAACGGTGGAGTCAGTAAGATTTATAGAATTGAACTTCATAAAAAATTAAACTTATCAGATCTCACCTAGCGCCCTAAACCTTAACATCTTGTAATCCCTGAAAAGAACCTCATTAAAGCACCTGTAAAAATATCATATCATCAGCATAATCTGAATTCTGAACAAAATTTTTATTATACTCTGAAGAGAGCACCTGAAAGGAGTTGAAATATTTTATCCTTTGCATCAACTTAATCCTAAAAAACTAATTAATATCACCACACTCTAGAAAATATCACTTATTATTAGTTACTTTTCAACAAACAAATTTAAGAAGTCTTTCATTTTCATTTATGAATGTCATTCCATGAATGTTCTGTCATTTTTGTCATTCATCCGTCTGAACATATCTACGACACATGTTTCCTTTGTCTAAGCATGTTTCTGACATCTCCTTTTCTAATAAAGGATAGAACGAAACTAGTTGGGGACGTATGTCCTTGTTTCCACTTTTCCTACCGTCGCTTCACCCCCCTGGGTAGGAATAGGAAACGCTGTACTATCGCTAGTAGTCGTTTATAGATCCCTCTTTGGCTTTTTCCACATGAATTCAGCGCCATCTTTTTTCCAATATACACAACTCTGTCCAAAAGATGGTCGTATTGTAGATGTCTTCTCCATGGATATCCTACAGTGACAAGTAACATCTATTGAGTGGTAGATGTCCGATTACAGATTAAAGCATTTCAATACAACATTTTCCAAAAATACTGCATCGCAAATATCGACTCAAAATATATAAAATTTAATTTTATCCATCAATGATTATTACAAAATGGTCTTATGTTCTGTGGTCGTCGCCATGCCCGAGCATTTTTTACATCATGGCGGCCTGAGCAATCTTATCTTATCTATGGGCCGAGTGATCATTATGTTTATTTACTTGTGAAATGTCATTAAAGACAATTAAAGATTAATCTTTATCATTTCCTATTAATTATTTATATTTTCATTATTTTCTTCCTTCTACCTTCTGTAGTCTGCAGCAATTTCTACAATAGAGTTCCGTTAATTCGTTCTGTTTGTGGCACTAGTGTTGAAAAATACCTGAGTATAAGTATTATTCAGTACAACTAACTCAATGAAGTTATGCAGAATTATTTGTTTCTTCCATTTGGTAAGCACATTTTTTCTGATTGAAACTGTTCAAGATCAAGCTGACATGGTCTATATGATTTTAAACAATCGAAAATTCTACAGGACTGCTCCCTTTCATGTTGCTGATCCCTACACAAGGTGTTCAATTTACATCGTTTCCTTTGGAATAATAGCAATTCGTTCTTTGTTTTTACTCGTTCGTACCAGGGCATATAATTCATAATAGGGTTATTTTCGTAATCATTGCAAGAAACACATACAATGAAAAGAAAACAACTCGCAACTATCACTTTACAAAAATATTCACTTCAATTATATGGCTTAAGTTCTGACAGGAATTTCAATTCCTGTTTTCACAAATACATGAAAAAATAGAATTGTACATTCTCATGCACACTAAGGTCACAATTATTCATAGTTTCAAAAAAGGTTATGAATGTTTTGTTTACACTTGAACCTGCTCCTCGAAACTATTCCAGATGACAGTAGTGTTTGGAAATTGGCACCGTTTTATGCAGATGTCAGCATTTTGCAAGTTTTCAGAAAAAAATTTTCTTGGACTACTCAAACAATATACTATCTGCTCGAAAACTTCTGAAGAACCAACATTGCCCAGCAGAATTCGAAACGAATATGGAGCGAAAATAATGAAACTTGAAACTTTGTTTCTTCAATAATTCTTCAATGTCAATGTGAAGTTTATTATAGCAAGATAAGTTATCATTGAAGGTATGGAATTTGTATTTTTTGTCGATTCTTCTAGATTTCCCTAGGAAATCTCTAAAATTGTAAAATAAATCGATAAGAAAAATGTAACTGAGTAACGATTCATTAGATTCCACTGCAAATGTGAATACCTATGAGATACATATACGTGAAATTGTGGAAACAAATAATAACTAGTATATAGCTATTCCATTATATTCCGATGTCTCATGGAGACTCTGTTTATTAGCTTGTTCAGAGCTTCCTGAATTTTCAATTTTAAATCTAGATTCAACTTCAACAAGAAATTTTTTTCTGATAAATCACTGGATTTCAATTCGATCATATCTGTATTTTTGGACATATTGTAAAAATAAAATTTTGAATGGGTATATCTACGGAATCATTGGGCCGATTTTACCCATTCACGAATTCGACCTTCGTAATTAAGCCCCAAACCTACTCTACAGATATCGAGTTTGTAAGTCGTTTCTTCCGGAAGTTATTGTGTTTACGGTCAGCCTAACGGCCGACTGCGTAAACACAATAACTTCCGAAAGAAACAACTTAGGAACTCGATATTTGTAGAGAAGGTTTGGACCTAAATTACGAAGGCCGAATTCGTGAATGGGTAAAATCCACCCAATGATTCCGTAGATATACCCAATCAAAATTTTATTTTTTCAATATTTCCAAAAATACAGATCAGATCGAATTGAAATCCAGTACTTCATCGAAAAATAACAGTTCGAAGTTTCATACAGAATTTGATGAGGATGATATGATAAGAAAAATCATAGAAATTTTTTTTTTCAAATTGTTCTGATGACACGATTATCACGAAATTTCGCATGAAGTTGTCTATTAGCATCTCAAAACTAGCTGTGAAATTTCATCAGGACTGAATCAGTATTTCTCGAGTTATACCGTAAAAATAAACGATATCGAGAAGAAAATCTCGAAATTTGACACATTTTTTCCGGATATCTCCGAAACTTATGATCGTATCGAACTGAAATTTGGTACACTGCTGTGAAATATGAAGTTCAAAGTGTGAGTGGACTTTTTTTTCGAATATGATAAATGGTTTCCGGAAAAAAAAATTTTTCGGAAAAAATTTTTTTTAAATTCACTGAAAATCTGATCCTGTTGAAATTTGGCTCAAAGTTGCGCGTCGTTATACTCCACCCAACTGCCAAGTTTGAATCTAATCCCTCAAGTAGTTTCTGAAATAAAAAATAAATAACTTCAAAACTTCAACTGCCTATAACTCCGAAACTATTCGACCGATTTGGCCATTAACGAACTTAACCGCGGCATTCTGATGCTCAACCTATCCTGACAGTTTCAAGTTGCTAGCTTGCTTCTGTCGACAGTTAGCGTGTCTACGGCCGGCCGGCCGGACAAAATCGATTTTGACACCGGATTCGTCATCAGTGAGTCCAACCTAGTCGATTGAGACCATTTCGGCTCAATCATCCAAAATTACAGACATTTGGACAAAACGATAGCACGCTGTTCCCCTAGAACATGCGCGCAAAAACAGTCTCAAAATGTTTTTCCACTCAGATAATACACCAAACGTTAACATTAGCTCTTATGGGAAATCTCTTTGTTTGTCCCCCCAGCAGCTGATTTTGAC
Source organism: Myrrha octodecimguttata (assembly GCA_958510865.1). NCBI lineage: Eukaryota > Metazoa > Arthropoda > Insecta > Coleoptera > Coccinellidae > Myrrha > Myrrha octodecimguttata. Next base: position 818,728 of record OY294064.1, on the reverse strand, counting down.
GTCTCATCTTGTTGTACCATAGAGTGCTGCTAGTGCTCTATTCTAATTCTGTTGACCAATTTAATTTCAATACAATTTAATCAGAATATTGGCATTTCAACGAAATGATAGCGACCAGGAACAAATGAATACGAATGTTGTGAAATTAAACATTTGTCATTAAAGAAGGTTTAAATGAAATTTAGTAGAAGATAGGAAGACCATCATTCACAACAGTGATGTAGCGAAAACTCTAAAAAAATGATAATTCGAGATTCTTTGATAAATTATTTAATTATTGATTTTTAATAATCCGAAATCGATTTTATCGCTTATTGAAGAACACGAGTTTGTGAGCACCGACATGGAGTTGATAAAAATTGCAAGTGCGTTCATATTTCATTTCCTGGCACTGTTTACTCGCTACTTAGATATCCAAATCAAAGGTGGATACACTTCCTTTTGTAAAACTTGCAATCTGTCTTGCGATATTTCTGTGTTAAGCATTCTTAGATTTTTAAGAGACGCTTTAAGTGATTGTTCAATTGATATTCACATAGTTTCATATGATGTTAGATTTGCTCGTTGTGTTACCACTAACAGAACTACTATACAATAGGGTAGATCGTGTAGCACTGATATCGTTCGTTGATTTTTGTTGTGTAAAACTGCACTCTGTTTGCTGCTGAAATGTTTTACCAAAGGCCGGCAGACCGTTGGCACCATTACGGGCATAGGGAGGATCCTAGAGAGAGAGAAACTAAATTTATTGATCTTGCAATCAAATGGCCATCGACCGCAGTCTTCCACTCAGTTATATACAATTTTATATTACAATTCAGTTAGAAATTATTATATATTGTTGAATAATAACGACTGTTATTCTAGGGATTTCAGGTGTTCGAAAAGTGGCAAAGCTGGCAACTTTGCCTTTGGCGTAGATTCTCCATTGTAGTGGTGTAACAACGGCTCGATTAGGTTGATTTTATTTTGGTTTGTGATGAATTTCTTGCTTAGTTTTTGCATTCTTTCCAGTATTGGTTCAATTTCCGTTATCTGGTATAAAAATTGATTGGATGGGTTATAGAGTGGATTGTTGGGATGTCTCAGTTTTGTGATTTTTCGTAAGCAAGTTCTTTCCGCCACCTCAATTATATTTAGAGCTGTTTTTGTTGTATTTGAAAATACTGTATGTCCATAGTCCAATAAAGGTCTGCATATCATTTTGTGAATCATACTTGCTGTTTTACTACTGATTCCTTTGTTTTTATAAGTTAGAAACCTAAAATGTCCCGCTCGTGTGATAGCTGTTTTCTTTTGAAGTTTTAAATGTGCTCTGAAGTTCAACTTGTTGTCAATCTGTATGCCCAGGTACTTGCATGAATCTGTTGGAGTAGTTCTGTCACTTCCAAGTTTTATATTGGGAGAGTTGGCGTTGATTTTGTGGTTGAAGATGATGAATTTGGATTTTGCTGGGTTGGGTTGTATCCTCCAACGTCTCATCCATGCCACCGTGATATCTGACAGGTTCTGTAGTGCTTTCATACATTCTTTCAATGTTTTGTGGTGAGATATTAATGTTGTGTCATCAGCAAATTGAAGAATGGATGCGTGCTTGTTGATGTTCTTGTTACTGTCCTTGTGTTGTCTGTACATGTCACAGCAGAACAAATTGTAAAGCAGCGGAGAGAGCGGAGAGCCTTGTGGTAGACCTTGTGCTGGTGTAAATTCTTCCGATACTTCATTTTTGACTCTTACCTGTAATTTTCTGTTTAGAAGGAAATTACTTATCATTTTTGTCAAATAGATGGGGCGTTTCAGATGGAAAAGCTTGGAGATCAGACTAGCGTGCCAGACACTATCGAAGGCTTTTTGTATGTCCATAAATATAGCAGCTATTTTATTTCCCATTTTTCTATTGCATGTATTGAATGTTTGAAGTGAGTACAATTAAGGGGTGGATGATCGATGTCTTCTTGTTGAATTCAAATTGATATTTTGGTATGTGTTTTCCTATCTGTCCGCATATTCTTTCTCCCAATATTTTTTCAAAACTTTTTTCTAATGTAGGTAGAAATGTGATAGGCCTGTAATTCTCTATGTTGGAATTATCTGTCTTTGCCTTAGGGATGGTAAGCAAAATGCCTTTTTTCCATTCATTTGGAAAGAGAGAGTGTGAGAGGCAGTAGTTACGGAGGATCCTATTGACTTGAAATATCGAATATGCAACGCGGTTGATGCGGTTTTCATCACTAAAAAAAAATTGAAAATACACGATATATCTGTTCATGACTTTCACGTCTCTTTAGATTATACGGAGTTTGTTTCACAGTAATGAGACTAATTATTGTTGGAAAAGCTTATTTAATTATGCCGACGTTTCGTTGGATTTTTCCAACATTTTCAAGGCTGTAACAACATAAAGGTATTTGACACAACTGTGCATTGTAAAGAACGAATATAGATCACCCCATCAGGCACAATTGAATAGAACAGGGTCCACAATAGGTGATCTTCAATATTTCAGGTTTCCATATATACCTAATATATCTTTCAAAATCGCTCGCCTGCTCAACGCACAATGTAATATTAGGATAAGATTGGCTCTTTATAGTGTGAAAAAAATTAAGATAGTTTATCCTCCATTAAAGGATAATACCCCAGTTTTAAACTGTTCAAATCAAGTATACAAAATTCCTTACGAAAATTGTGAGAAGTGTTATGTGGGCCAAACTAGACAGTTATTAAAAACAAGAATCAATCAACACAAATTTGATTGTAATGAAAGTTTCCGCAATATAGAGCAAAAGACATCTTTAGCACTCCACCACTTTGAGGAGGGTCACCGCTTCGATTTCGGTGACGTTGAAATTTTGGATTGGGAGGAGACTTGGCCTAGACGAAATGTCAGTGAAATGGTTCATATAAGGTTACAAGATACTGTAAATACAAGAGCTGATACTCAAAATTTGAGTATGATCTATAATAATTTGTTTGATTTATACAAGAATATGCAATAATGATTGTAAAAAGTAAAAACAATTCTCAGCATATGTTTCAAATATTATATGAATATAAGTACACAATAATTGTAACTCGATTTGTTAAGTTTAATGTTTGTCGTCGTCAATGACGTATCATGTTTATTTATTGTACTGAAAAGTTTGGATGATGCCACACAGGTGGACGTTGTATACACAGATTTCACGAAAGCTTTTGATCGAATACATCATGAGATCTTGTTGAGAAAGTTGAAAACCAAATGGAGCTTTTCAGACGGCCTGATATCCTTGATTAGATCTTATATGTTCGATAGACGTCAATTTGTTTACTTCGAGGGACACTCTTCCTTTGAGTTTGTTCCGGGATCTGGTGTACCACAAGGCTCTAATTTGGGGCCAATTCTCTTTCTCCTATTCGTTGATGATCTTATGGACTCCATTGATACTCTTAAACTTATGTATGCCGATGATTTGAAAATATTTCTTAAACTAATGACCTTTAATGATTGTATCAACTTACAGATGGGTCTGAATGCCTTTTCGGATTGGTGTGCAGTGAACAAATCGAATTTGAATGTTGAGAAGTGTAATGTGGTTACATATACTAGGAAGCTCCATACTATATACTTTGAGTTTACTATTGGTCACTCTATCTTGAAAAGGGTTGATGAGATTAGGGATCTGGGCATTACATTCGACCAGCGTTTAACCTTCGTCCCTCATATAAATTCTGCCTTATCTTCTGCATTCAAAGTTTATGGTTTTATTGTACGCAATGCCAGATGTTTCGTGAATACTGGTACACTTCTGAGATTGTTTGACTCGTTAGTAAAAAGCAGAATGATTTTTGGCTGTATTATTTGGCAACCCATCTATAACATCCACCGTCGCCATTTGGAATCAGTGCAGCGAAAATTTCTAAAATTTTTTGTTTGGAGGGAAGATGGTGTTTACCCGGTGAGAGGCTTCGATCAGATCCATTTGTTGAGTAGGTTTGGGGTCAGATCACTTGAAACCAGTATTAAGTTGATGTCCCTAAAATTTCTTTACAATCTTCTGCGTGGTAACGTGAATTGTCCTGGTCTTCTTGCATCTGTTGATTTTCTGGTCCCAAGGTTGAATTCAAGATCCAGTCAAATATTCTATTTGAGTACTCCCAGAACAAATTCACTTATCCAGTCACCTATAAGGCATATGTGTTCTTTGTTCAACGGGGTTTCGGGTTATTGCGATATAAATAATGATAATTTTGCTTTTATTAGTAGAATGTTCTTGGAGTTGTTAGTTGATTGAAATGAGCTGCAATGATTGGTTTTAAAGGAAGAAAATGTTTTGTGTTCAAAATTGGATGTTTTTGTTGCTTTTACTTTGTTATGCTTAATGATTTCATCTTTATTTTGTATCAACTTGAGATATTCTTCTTTCTTTTTGTCACTCATTTAATATTAGTTGTAAGATTTTCTGTAACTGGGTGTATACCTGTAGAAAATAAAGAACCTTGTTATTATTATCATTATTATTATTATTATTATTAATTTATGGTTTTAATTGTATATATGAGTGGATTTTTATGCTTTTAACTGATTGTGAGTTTTGTTTTGTCTCTGTAGTGGTGATTCGTTCTCCAGTTTTTATTCATTACATCTATGTCAATTTAAAAGCTGCTAATTTAGGTGAGTCATCTCTATTGTTCGTCTTTACAATGCACAGTTGTGTCAAATAGCTTTATGTTGTTACAGCCTTGAAAATGTTGGAAAAATCCAACGAAACATCGGCATAATTAAATAAGCTTTTCCAACAATAATTAGTATCTCATTCCTGTGAAACAAACTCCGCATACACGATATATCTTGTTCTGATAATTTTATCTTATTTGCAGTACTCTGAATTCGGAAGACCACATCCAAGGTGTAAAGCTGGAAGAAGTAGACATCGATATTCAGGAGTATGATTCAACTGAAAGGAAACATAGTTCAGTTGTGAAGCTTGAAGATGTGAAGTTTGAAAAACAATTTTTCGATGAAGATGGAATTCAAGACATAGAACAATTTTCAAATGAAACCGACTATATTAAAGAGAATGATGAAAAAATTTTCCAACAAGAACAAACTAATTTCAATATTCGGACAAACAATTCAGATGAGAATAAAAACGACGATATGGATGTTGTTCATTCCGAACAGGAAAAACATCACCAGAGCGAAGATAACACAGTAAATAAAAACCATCTCGAACCACAGTCAGAATTCTCTCACAAGAACAGCAACAAACACCAGTGTCATCTTTGTGAATATTCCACCGCTCGTAAGGCTCATATGAAAATGCATATAGAACTTGTTCACTTGAAGATCAAAAAACATAAATGTCATCTTTGCGAATATGCTGCAATTCAAAAGCCGCTTCTAAATAAGCATATTGAATCTGTTCATTTAAAAAACAAAAAATATCAGTGTAATGAGTGCGAATATTCTACAGCTGTTAAAGCGTATCTAAAAAGGCATAGAGATTTTGTTCACATGAGTATTAAAAAGCACCAGTGTGACACGTGCGAATATGTATGTTACAAGAAGGAGAAGCTCAAAACGCATATTGAAAATGTTCATTTTAAATCAGAAAACCATCAGTGCAGTATATGTGACTTTTCTACAACTACGATGATGTTACTCGCAGAGCATACAGAATCTATTCCTTCTGATAAGGAAAGGTATCAGTGTGCTGTATGTGAATATTTCTGCTATAAGAAGGAGGATCTCCAACCTCATTTCGAAGATGTTCACTTGAATACTCAAAAATATCAGTGTGATGAATGTGAATATGCTACAACTATCGAGATGTTACTCAAAGAGCATAAAGAATCGATTCACTCGGAAACTAAAAAACATCGGTGTGAGGAATGTGAATATGTTACTGGTAGGAAGATTCATCTGAAAAATCACATTGAATCTGTTCACTTAAATATCAAACAATATCAGTGTAATGAATGTGACTATGCTACAGTTAATGAGAGGTATCTGAAAAAGCATATTACATCATGTCACTCAAATATCGAAAAAGCCAAAAAACCCAAATATCCGTGTTATGAATGCAAATATACTACAGCTAGAAATGCTGATCTGAAAAATCATATTAACTCTGTTCACTTGAATATCAAAAAGTTTCAGTGTGATGAATGTGATTATGATGCAGCCAGGAAGGCAGATCTGAAGAAGCATATTAACTCTGTTCATTTGAATATCAAAAAATTTCAGTGTAATGAATGTGAATTTACTTCCGCTTGCAAAGCGTATATGAAGAAGCACATTGAAAATATTCACCTGAAAATGAAAAGACATCAATGTGATTATTGTGAATATGCAACAAACTTCATCGGAGCCTTTAATAGACATACAAATACTGTTCACTCAAGATTGAATAAAAAATAGTGTAAAAATATAACTTTTTCGGGGTAAACCCGCAAGATTTCCCGTCGCCGAGATATTAAAAACATATTCACATCATTGTACGCAGTGTGATTTTCTGAATAAAAAATGTGAAATCGAACATAGGCGGTCTCCCTTAATTTGGAAGATATGGGCCCCCAAAGTTCCAAAATGAGTCGTTTTCAGGTCCCTTGTTCCACCATAAAAACGATCTCTCACTTCATCTGTATAGTTCACAAACCACCTTTGAACCTTCAACCAACAATAAGCCACAATTTTTTCAAGAATAATCAATATTTAATGGAAAAATAATTAAATTACTGGACAACCACTTAACCTCTATTCCTTCTGATTTCGACTCAGACTAAAAGTGAAGTTTGGCAATGGCGAAAATTTCATCGGTCGGAATCGTGCCATCGTGCGTATTCGTGAATGACAGATTATTGCTGGCGAGAGAAATGAAATATGTTCTTAGTTCTTACTGTTTACTGCGACACTCTAAATCTTACAATAGGAGAATTCGTTTCTAATGAAATCTACAAGGTTGACACACATAGAAATGGAATGAGAATACACCCTGACATATATTTCAACGTACATTTTTCATATGTGATAGGTCGCGCCCTTCCCAGATTTCCAATGAAATCGAGGTTATTATATAACCCATTTCATTGGAATATCCTGAATCTCATTCTAAACTAGGACCATCTCGAAGACACAACAAAAAACGAAGTAGATAACAACCTCCCTATTTGAAGGGGATAGAAAGAAAGTTCAAACGAAAATATTGAGAGTGAAACCATAAACCTATATTCTCAATGATTTTGTTTTGATGTTAGAATAACCACCTCTTCTTCAGTGACAGAAGCATTTTCCTTACAATCGTATCCTTCAACTGTCCATCATTCCATATTTCCCGCCAGCAACTACCCTTCGCTCATAATACGTTGGCCAGCGATGAAAAGACGCTGTTGCCAAGCTCCGCTTTAACATTGAGAAGTATTTCGTAGAAATATAGGTTAAGTTGTTGTCTAATCTTTTCACTTTTCTTCCCTTAAATAATGAATATTCTTGAAAGAAAGTGTCTCTATTCGTTGGTTGAAGCTTCACAGATGATTTATGAACTAGATTTGAGAAGTGAGAGATCATTTTTATGGCGGAAAAAAGGATCTGAAAATGCAACAATTTGGAACTTTGGGAGCCCATATCTTCCAAACAAAGAGAGACCGCCCATGTTGGCCTTCATATTTTTTGTTCAGGAACTCACACTGCTTACAATGATGTGAATATCTTACTTATAGCTTCGCGACGGGAAATCTTGCGGGTTTACCACGTGACCCTTTTTCGGTTTTCAGGGGACCGTCCCATTATTCGCTGTTGGGTAAGTGCTGTTCCTAACGTGGCGCAAGGAATTAGTAACGAAGCCTACACAGAACACTCTTGGAATCCTAACTCACACAAGCTTTAAGCTTCTGAGGGGTTTCGTTGAAGCCTAGGATAGTCGAGAAATACAAATAAGAATACGAGGTCTGGCTATTAAATAACTTCACTACTTATGGAAAAGTGTTTTATTACGCACAGGTTCTGGGGAACAGAGTGCTATCGTTTTGTCCAAATGTCTGTAATTCTCGATTTAGTTCTCATAAATGGTCTCCAACGACTAGGTTGGACTCACTGATGACGAATCCGGTACAAAAATCGGTTCTGTCCGGACCGCCGAGGACATGATAACCGTCGAACGGAGCAAGCTAACGACTTGAAACTTTCAAGGTAGGTCGCGCATCAGAATGCCGCGGTTAAGTCCGTTAATGGGCGCAATCGGCCCAACGGTTTCGGAGTTATAGCCATTCGAAGTGTTGAGGTCATTACCTTGATATTTAAGGACTAATGCAGCGATTGAATTGAAACACGGCAGTTATTTGGAGAATAATTACACGCGAATCTTTGCAAGATTATGTTGAGATCGTACTGTCAGTAGATTACGGAATTTTTTTTTCGGAAACTATATTTGAAAAAAATTTAGCTCATGCCTCCACCTGCTGATTAAACTTGATAACTAATTGGCAAATGGTGATGAGTAAATTTGTGCAAAATATCTCTGTGATCGTTTCATTAGAACCATTCACAAAAAAACATTTCAGAATTTTGTTTTCAAATATTTAATATTTTGCAATCTTTCCCAGATGTATGTTAGTCACTAATTTTCATCAGAGAGATGGTTTAGGGCTTGATTGAAAAATGATAGCTTGAAGGTTCATGCTGAATTTCGTAGAGACCGTATAAAAAGATGACCTTATCGTTCAATCAGGAGGTCAAGTTTCGTTTGTCAGATCAATACGTGAATAGGTGACCGCTTTGGCTACAAATTTGAACGAGCGTGTGAAATGAGTCCTGACCTTGCGTAAGTACTTTCCTGTAATTTTAGTTACTTTCGTACATGATACAAATACCTGATGGTATGCTACTAACTATCCTTATTTTCGTCAGCTTTGCGCATCTCGAAATGACGTAGTCATACTAGAGACCACGATCGTGCGCAAAGCTGACGAAAATAAGGATAGTTAGTAGCATACCATCAGGTATTTGTATCATGTACGAAAGTAACTAAAATCGCCAATCGATTGGCACAATACAAATACCCGGTATACTATTGGACATGGGAGGAGAGATGAAGAATGATCTCACTCACACAATATGACGTATTGTTCGAGACGAGAAAGCATTTACTTAAGAAATGTGCGAGTGAAATCATTCTCCATCTCTCTTCCCATGCGCAATAGCATACCGGGTGTTTGTATCGTGCTTTCGTATATGAATACATGTGAAAAACATGTATTATGTTATTGAAGTGTCTACATATTCAGAAATATAGTTCAACACACTCTAATTCTATTATTTTCAATGTGTTTTTTAGGTTTTCATTCCCAATATATAGAAATAACTATTAAAGATTAAATAAGATTCTTATATATGCACACAGAAAAAAATATTGTAACAATACAATCAACAGAGTGCACTGTATTGTTTCAGAGTCAAAATCTGACTCTTTATTCATCAAACCAACTAGAAAATTTGCTGAATTATTTATATTCGGTTATTTTCGTGTTTTGAGACTTTTGTCCCAACACTTTTCTAGAAAACACCTGAAAAATAATGCAAATTGGTCCTAAATAACTGTACGCCAAATTTCTGTATCATTTTAATGAAGTGTCACAGATCACATAAAATCTAGCCTCTCTATGCTTTCAATTGGATGTCCATTTGCATTATGAACCATATTTGAAAAACAATAAGAGCAATTAGTCCTATAAACTCAACTTTACTTCCTGATGGAAAAATTGGCCAGCTTCTTTCCATATGATCCCCGCGAAATTCTCTCTGCTATCGTTTTTCGATCGAGTACTAGATTTCAACTCCATCAGTTTTGTCTTGTTGGAAAAAGGAATTTTAAATGGGAACCTTTATCTACGGAATCATTCGGCGAATTTTACCCATTCACAAAAACTGGACATTTTTTTTACCTTTGGATTAAAATGGTTAAACAATGATACCACAGACTGGCGCAGAACTTAGGGTCACTACCATTGCATAAAGAGGGATTTATACAATGTCACTACTTAACAACAGTTTTTCAAATTTCAGCTTGATCGGATATTTGTCTTGGGAGATAGTGAGAAGAAATATGTCTGATTTCCTGAGAATAATTGATATTAGATTACTCAAAAAATATTGACCCGATCATGACGGAATTTGGAACTTGATGCGCAAATTCGTGCAAAATTTCTCGATAATTTCAATGGAACAATTCAAATTTTAAAGATTTAGTTTATAAGCATCCTGTATCTTCTAGTCATATAGTTATGAGCATTGTATAAAGACAAGTCTTTATACAATTGTTATGAGACTAGATTGCACGTTCACGTATTCTCAACCCACCATTTTTCATTAGCCCCTTACATTATGACGTTAGGCAATCCAACATACATTCGGTTGTAGCGGGAGAGGTAGCATTACATTAATCATCAGAAATATAAAAATTAATTTCAATCTCAAATTATAATGTAAATATTCATGAATAATATTGAATATTTCAACATCTTCGTTCTGATCACTGAACTAATAATATTAATGGAATATTAGTTCAGTGGTTCTAATATTCAATTCTATGATATGTTTGTTTGATGTTATGTCATGACTCATAAGTCATAAACATGTGAATTAGTGTCGAATTAGTTTACGAAAATTGCAAAGTTTGAAGATTCATATCTCCCCAGCAAGGAATCTCCTAGAGTCGAGAATTGCACAAATAAATTTCTCTTGAAAGTCTGCGAGAAAAATCAACGTCAAAACCGGTCATTGGCGAGAGTATAGCCCATTTGCATATTATCATATGCATTTTCACTTCTTGATAATTTACAGTATTATTCTGGTCAACTGAGGATTTTTAAGTTTTCATTAATTGGTAAGTACGTTAATGCTTATAGACTTATGTTCATCTCAGCTGATTTTGTTCATATTTCCGAAAGTTCGATGTTTATCCACTCTGTTTTGATAGTTCAACCCAAGAACGTTATTCCTGTTGTTGGACTATATTGAGCTGATTATATGTTCGAGATTTCGTAAAGCTTGAGAATTTATCACCAGTAGTATCCTAAGAAAAACGTTTATTTGTAACCACTCTATACATTTCTCTGCAAATAGAAATCTCTACATACGAATCAGTCAATGCATTCAATTAATTTTTATCTCTCTCAGAATAATGGCGTTGTAAGGTTCGACATTATTTCATATTTGTTGTAGAACCTGCCTTTGATTTGTTATTCCTTGGATTGTTTAGTACTTAGGATACTGGAAAGTTCTGGTTTCAACCTTTTGTTTATTGAATAACTCTGTACAATTCAATTATTTTATGAATGTCAATCTCTCAATTTTCTTTACATCAAAAAAAAATTTCTACTGGCAATACGGGCTGCGCGCTCACATTTTTCTTCAGCAAATACAAAATTTCTACTAATGAACTACAATAACTCATACATAATAGTTTGGGGAACATATTAAGTTATGAGTAATACGCAATGCTTTTGAGTTCTAACACTGCTTTCATAATGTTTTTAGGTATTCCTGAGGTCTAACTGTAGAGAGTTTATTTCCGAAAAACCTTTCTTGATGGAGTTCGTGATTGGAACAATGGATATTGATGTGAAAGAAGAAAAATCCATTTCTACTGATTGGTGAGTTTATCCTGAAAAAAGAATTTGGATTATTTTCTGATATTGTATTGAAATGTTGTAATGTGATTGAAAGTCATAGTTTCATGAGGATTATTTCGATGTCCAATCTCAAAAAGATTTGAAATAGGACAAAAAATGTTTGAATATTTTCGTCTTTTCCGTTGTTATTACGTTTATTACGGCAAAAGAAAAGTAGTTAGCACAGAAGTTGTGACGACCTTTTCTCGGGCTTGTGTGACTAAACGGTTTTGATTTATTTTCTCGGGCGCCAGTTGCAAATTTTGGTCCAAGGTTGCAACTCCTTGTCGTACACTTCTCTGTCCTTCCCAGGTAGCCTTTACACAGTTGGAGAAGGGTTCGGTGCAATCTAAGATCTTAGCGATTGCTTGGTGGTAATTTCTTTGTTTGTAGAGAAGACCAATATCACAGGAATGAAACTCACACTCTGTATGTACAGATATATTACAAATTTTCACGGTGTCACTTACACTGTTGACCACAATTATATTTACACAAAGAGCTGTCTGATGTTGATTGTCAATGTGTCTCAACTTATTATGATATGAGCAGTATTAATATTTACACAATATAAGAAATGATCAAAGCAATGAAATAATGTGCAGTCAGATGTTAACAAAGCAGAAATATGTAATCTTGAACAAGCAGAACGGTGTACGGTAGTGAGGAATGAGATGAGCGAGCAGAGCAGGTGATAAAAGCGGTGAAAAATGGTGGTATCGACAAATTGGTGAATGACGGACAATGAGAGCATATAATGAGCAAATACAAGTGAGAAAGCAGTAAACGGGCAGGGCCGGCTTTGACTACGGTATTGACCTGTGTTCCAAGAAAAACAAGTCGTTCGAAAATGTCTCAAATAAAGATGAGTGTGCGGCCTGAAGGGCGCACCAACTTCAATTTATTAACGTCACGGCCAACTAGATCGACAGAACCTCCGTGCCCGTATTACCGGTTCAAACCCTTAATACTAGGTTGAATGGTTCGCCCGAGCTTAGCCCAGGGCGTTCGACGCAACCCAATAAAAGAGGAAAATCCGGAAATAATGTCGATCTACTCCAAAATACTGTCGAGTATGACTAACCAAAATACAAGGCCGTGACGACAGAGCACTCCGTAAAACTAAAAAGAACTATCGGGAACGTTCCGCTAATTCAAACCCGAATCACCGTCTGTATCTTTCGCCCGTGCTTAGCCCAGAGCGTCGGATACAACCAGATAATTCGAGGATAACTCAGGTACAGTACCACCTTGATTCAACCCCTATGGGAGGGCAATCGAACAAAGGTTGTAGGCAATGTCCCTTACAACGTTCCCGAAAGCAATCCACAAATGACCTGCCAAAATATTACGCTAGTGCTCCGTATTACAGAATGAACAAACCGCCTATTTCAGGAACGTCTCGCTAATTCAAACTCGAATCACAGCCTGTATCTTTCGCCCGTGCTTAGCCCAGAGCGTCGGACACAACCAGATAATTCGAGGATAACTTGGGTTCAATACCACCTCAATTCGATCCCTATTGGAGGGCAATTGAACTAAGGTTGTAGGTAATGTCCCCCACAACGTTCCCGAAAACACCACGAAAATTATCAGCTAAAATATAACGGCAGTATTCCAACACACGAAACGAACAAACCGGGTATTTCAGAAACGTCTCGCTAATTCAAACTCGAATCACAGCCTGTATCTTTCGCCCGTGCTTAGCCCAGAGCGTCGGACACAACCAGATAATTCGAGGATAACTTGGGTTCAATACCACCTCAATTCAATCCCTATTGGAGGGCAATTGAACTAAGGTTGCAGGTAATGTCCCCCACAACGTTCCTGAAAACACTACAAAAATTATTCACCGGAATACTAAATAATATAGCTAAATTATTTCCCGATTTGTATTGAACGGAAAATAGAAATGGAACACAGGAAAATATGCAGAAATCAAACGGAAAGCCGAATAAAGCCCAAAAGGTTCTTACCAGGTAAAACACCACTTTCACTCACTGTATACGGTTGTCAAATTTGAAGATTTAATTACTTCTCAAATTTACTTGAAATAATTTTCGGATTTGACACGATAAAAATGTTAATAACTAATTATTGTAGAATAGTGAATTGAATCCGGAATAGCAAAAATCTGACTAGACTTGACGGCTCGAAATACTCTCAAAAAGTTCCCCATTCCGTCTGGACAAGTCCTTTTATAACTTCAGAAAAGTGGGGATGTCACATGTCCAAAATTTCGAGAAACTTCCTAGAGTAGGATGTTTTACGGTTCCCTGATTGGTTCATTCAAATTCCTTTGTTCTCTGAAAGAATTATACAGCGGGTCACGTAAACACGCATTTACCCGTTTTTCATACAATTCAATCTCCGAGACCGCCGTAAACATGTGAAAAACTGCGATAAGCGATAAATCGCCGAGTACAGTATGGTTTTTATACATAGGACGTAAACTGAAAATGCATCGAAACAAATATGATAGAATAATTCCTTTTGATAGGAAATTTCTCAAAACGAAATATAATTAATTCGACAATTCTTAAATGATGAAAATCACTTAGTTGAAATAGGTCGGAGATTGAAATGCATCGGAACAGATTTGAAGTAATAATTCTTTCATTCCTGTTAGGAAATCTCTCGAAATAAATGAAACAAAATGATTGATTTCTTAGTAACGAAAAATCACTTCGTTACAAAGTAGATATGTCATTAAGACCACTGAACGGAGTAATTTTTGTAATAAAGAAAATACATATTCTCCAAAAATACTTTTCATCCATAAAACTTGTTGGAATCACAGCTTCCAATAAAGTTTGAGATTTCCAATTCAAAGTATCACTGAGCTGTCCTTGAACTCAGTACATTCTGGGTTCGAACAAACATATGTAAGTTTTTTAACTTATTTACTTATTCTGATGAATCTTTCGTGACTCACATTTAACACCCTTAGATTCTTGACTCGAGATATCAAAGTTCTTTTTCCTTTTCAACACAGTTAGTGATGGACCCCATACACTATGTGACAGCCTGCAGGCCTTCCTCTCAACAGATGACCTCAAGGTTACTGTCTGAAGCCTACACTATCAGGCTTTCACCTGCAGGCGGTCTCGGTGAACCTAGATATAGGTGTATGAGTGCCACACACTGTGCAAGGAGTGCCTGAAGGCAGCCTTCTTTTTGTCGGCCAGCCAAACGGCAGATCTAGTACAGAACGCAGAAGAATTTTGTTTCCATACTGTTCATTAGGCAATATTTCCGCTTGAAGTTGGACCTTACAAATAGTTTAAATGAGATTCTTCCTTTAATTTGTAACTAGTACGCGCCCAGATCTACCTAGCGATAGATCAATCTTTATTGTAGATCTACTTAAACGATGCCTACGTAGGAAGCGCCCAGACCTACCTAGCGGGTAGATTTGCCTTTTTGAGTAGATTAATTGAATAGTTGACTGAATTATTAAAAACGAAGCACACTGGTTATAAATTTACAAAAAATCAGTAGCTAATGTGAAATTCGATCACAGTAATCGTCTATCCTCCAACTGAATTTTGTCCAAATCGTGTATGTATTTTTGTGAATATTGAAATGATGAAATTTCAAATGCGTTCACCTTCTGAACTGTTGGGCGGATTTTGTTCATTCCGAACTTAACCTTCGAATTCAAACTTTAAACCTACCCGGAAAATTTCGAGTGTCTAAGTCATTCTTTTGCAAAGTTATCGCGTTTACAGCCGGCCTTCGGCCGTAGATGAACGCATTTGAAATTCCATCATCTCAATATTCACAAAAATACAGACACGATTTAGTCAAAATTCAGTTCGAGGATAGACCCTAACCGTAGCTCCACATGCAAACATAAAATTGACTATAAAATGAAAATTCAATTTCTCAAAACGACACCAATAATACTAAATAGATATATCATCGCATGAAAAATTCATATTTCAACATTGTACAACGTTAAAAAAAAATTCTTGGATAAAATCCAAAAATTTTCACTATTCCAATTCAATATTCACTAAACATATGCATGTTCATTTTACAGGAATTTCCAATGTCTCAAATTTTCTGAATTTCAATATTTCTAGTACAGTAATATTCATTTTGTAAAGGAATTACGGTATTATGAACATTTAAGTTTTCTGTTTCATTAATGGAGATGACCAATTCATAATTGACATATTAAAATATGATTGAGTAACCAAGATATCATGTTTTTCAAACAGGACAAATGCAAAACTGCATATTGAAGTAATTTTTTATTTATCGATTATTGATAATGATAATAAAGTATAGTTCAATAGAATACATTGGGTGATACAAAAAAATTCCAAGAAAAGATAATTGAATGAATGACTTCAAGTGAACTTGTTCATTAGAGAAGTGTGTCAGGGGTTTATGTGAAGAATTCATCAGTTGATAGCCTTCATCAGGTATGTTGCATATTACGATTCAAGAAGTATCACATTGTTTTCAAACAATATCTGCATAAGCCTCTATATACCATCTTCTATCTTGATGTTGTTGGTGCAATTTCATTTGTAATTTTTCTAAAAATAGTTTCAGAAAATGGCAGATATCCTGTGAAATACACAAAATTATCAAGATTACCTTGCAGAATAGATAAATTTCACTTCAGAATATTTCATCTCATTTCATATAACGCATACATTAGAAATTATACCCATATACAGAAAAATTAGTAGTTACTTGTAGGTGGTTATAAATTTCAACTTAAAAAAGCTTGATTCTCACTATACATTCAGTAACCTTCCCATTTTGTCTAGGAAAAATATTATAAGGTGTAAATTCATTGATGTATCCTTCCCGGTTATGTTCCATCCCCATGCCATTTTTGCCAACCAAATTTTGATGTAGCAATATGGAAGGGATACATGAGTGTTACGGAACATATACTGAGGCTCAACATCAACTCCCTATTGTGAATATAAAATTTCATACGTTTCTTGATAATGTAATCTTCTTACTCACACTTTTCTATCATTTCTATTATCAATTGACATCAAATGTTACATCGACTTATGATTTTTGAAGATTAACCTCTTGTGAATAGTAAGAATCTATTGAATATTTCTGTTTTATTCACAATTATGAATAAATATATCAGGGGTACAGTATCATATAGTCTTGTCCCACAACAGCTGTATATTATTGAAACCATCTATAGATTACATAGTATTTCTGCAATTTCCACTTCTCAAAATCTATTGAGTTCCCTTTTTTTTTCATAATGATGATAGTCCATCTTTTACAAAGTATGCTTGATTAAACCTAGGAATGTGATACATAAATTTGCCGTGATCAAGTTTCCAATTTATCAGAACATTAGATATGATCCATATCACCATTCGAATCCTCACCATAAAACTCAAATGGTTCAACATATATTGAATTCTCAGGGGGACGATAGTGAGATTTTTGAGAGATTCATAAAACATTCTACAGTCCAATAAAGGCTTTCTTCGTTTGTATGTGCTTAATGCTTGGATGGCATTTCACTTCAACAACACGACCTCACATATCCTAAAACTGCAAAAATATCATACTTGGTGCATCTGCTAAAGGAAAATAACATAATAATGTATACCTTTGAAGTCGAGTTAATCTCCACCATTTCAAATATTTATGGCATGTGATGTTTTTTCGACAAATTCTGGATTAGCATTCTGATTCTTATCGTAGTCTTGAACCCATTCTAAACATTCTTCACTTTATGACTTCAATGATACAGAAACTTTCCAATGTCCAGTTCATTTAAAATATCTGACTCATCTGAAAATAAATATTTGCTCATGATATTCAGGTTGGAAAAACTTGTGATAAGTTAAAGTATCTTCAATTGTAGGTAATACTTACTGTTTCCTCTCGTGAACGTAGCATAAGGTTATAATAACTTGCTAAAATTATGCCGATAACTCGACTTTTTCTTGAAATAGTCATTGTTAGAGTTGGAATTAGGCAGTATTGATCATGATTGATACTTCTTAATGCATTTCCATTCGTTACCAACTTTATTTTCGTCAATTTCAATGTAGCTTCCTCATAGGATGCTATTTTGACGGCAAATTAGAATTGATGTTAATGACAAATGACATAAACATAACGCAGGTTCGGCTTGAAAATATTGACGGAAGTACCCGATCTTTGCCGACGTTCAAAGCCTACGATGCTTAAGTTTTCCGCGAAATCGACAGAAATTCGAAGTTCGACGTTGCCATATATTCACTGTCGCAAGAAATTCTACCTTCAAAGCGAGCCCGAAGGCGGCGGAGATAGCCGATCTCGGCCGAGTCCACAGAAGAATATAAAATGGCGAATTTTTACCGGATTTTCCTAGAAATGTCACTTTTTTCCATCATTCCTGCAAGAATACGAAAGTGGGAATAAAAAAAAGGGTCCCGCTTCGCCACAATTTCGTCTTTCGTCTTTCTGTTCGTACCAAAAAACTTCACCTAGCTTGAATTCAGCGACCGAATCCTTTCCTGTGGTTTTGCACCTTTGGGAAATATCGATATTTTCGTTATTTTTCGGGAATTTTTTAAAAGTATCTTTCGATTTTTCCGCGATGAAAGATCAACAGGACGGGAAAATTCGAAACTTCCTCTTTCTAATCACGTTCAGATATCACGCCAAGACTCCCCGGAAATATCAGAAAAACTCTCACGAACATAACCCTTTCTTAGCAAAAGTTTTTCTTGATCTCCTGCAGTGGTTTCGGCGGTGTTGCCTGTAACGCGTTTAGTATTATAGATAATATAGTTTTTCTTGAATATTGAGAGTTGAAAACCTAAAAAAAAGATTTTTCGTGAATTCTCCAGATTTTTAGGCGCTTGTTCTGACGATTTTATCTTATTTATTTTACAGTACTCTGAATTCAGAAGATGAGGTCCGAAAGATAAAGCTTGAAGAAGTGGGCACGAACATTATTTGCGATTATAATTCAGCTGAAGACCAAAAGTTTTCAATTATGGAGGTTGAAGATGTGAAGATTGAAGGACAGTTTGATGACGAAAATGAAACATTTTTCAATGAAAAAGAGAATTCAGCTGAAAAGAGAAAATTTTCAATTATGGAGCTTAAAGATGAAAAGATTGAAGGACCGTTTGTCAACGAAAATGATTCACATGATGCAGGTATTTTTAAATGTCGATTATGTGAATTCCAATCGATGTCTGAAGTTGAATTGCAGGATCATATGGATGATGTTCACCCTGCACAAAAGAAATATCCATGCCATTTATGTGAACATGAAGGATCTTCCAAAAGCAACCTCAAGATACACATAGATTCCGTTCACTTGAATATCATGAATTATCACTGTCCTGAATGTGAATATGCTTCACACGGAAAAGCATCTGTTGAAAGACATATCAAATCAATTCATATGAATATAAAAAAGGATCATCGATGTGGGGAATGTGAATATGTTACAAAGGATGAAGGAACCCTTAAAAGACATATTGAATCAGTTCACTTGAAAATCAAAAGGCATCAGTGTCATTTATGTCAGTTTGCTACAGCTACAAAGGAACATCTGAAAGGGCATATAGAATCTTTTCACTTGAATATCAAGAAACATCGATGTGATGAATGTGAATTCGTTTCAAACAGAATAGACATTATGAAAAGACATATAGAAGCCGTTCACTTGAATATCAAAAGGCATCAGTGTGGTTTATGTGAATTTGCTACAGTCAATAAAGGAAGCCTTAAAGAACATGTAGAATCAGTTCACTTGAGAATCAAAAGTTATAAATGCAACGAATGTGAATATGTTGCAGTTCGGAAGTGGACTATAAAAAAACATGTGGAATCTGTTCACTTGGATATTAGAAATTATCATTGTGATGAATGTGATTATGCTTCGAAAGATACAGGAAGCCTTAAAAAACATAAAGAATCAATTCACTCGAATATAAAAAAACATCGATGTGATGAATGTGAATACGTTTCAAACAGAATAGACAGTATGAAAAGACATATTGAAGCCTTCCACTTGAATATAAAAAGGCATCAGTGTGGTGAGTGTAAATATGCTTCAATTAAAAAGATTCAACTTCAACGACATATGAATTCTGTTCACTTGAATATTAAAAGACATCGGTGTAATGAATGCGAATATGCTACAAACGTTAAAAGAAATCTTAAAAGACATGTAGAATCAGTTCACTCGAATATCAAAAGTCAAAATTGAGATCAATGTGAATATGGTTTAGCTTTAATCAATCAAGTAGTAGTAACGTGAACACATGTAGATGAATGTCCCACAAATAATCTCTTGGAAAGGCGGAAAATCCACTTGAAAAATTATAAAAATTATATCTGAGTGGAGCTTAAATCTTGCTTGACCATTTTACACAGGTAGTCAGAGTATAGGTGGATAATTGAAGAGGATTATTTTATCATCGCCGCTGTAGGTGGGAAAATCAAAACAAAAAGAGAGATAAGGAACAGCTGCTTTCAGTAAACAATAAGGAGAAGACGAACAGCTGTAAATATTGGTTGGAGAGGCGAAGTACTTTGGAGTATTGAAGGTGTTGAATTTATACAATGCGAACAGGTAAAACAACCTACAGACAAAACAAAGCTAACAGTGGTTGTATGTGACTCTTATAGAGGTTCTATATGCGTTGAATGCAGTGACTTGACTACAACAGAACTGAGGTGCATATCCCTACAAAAGAGAACATTAAAATATCAATGCAAAAATTGCAGAAGATTTGATACTTTGAATAACCTCCAAGGCAGATTAGCTGATAAGGAGAAGATGATCAGGAACCAAGAGACGATAATCAAGCTGTTACAGGACAAAATCGCCCTACAGGAACAACTGAGTTCCACCACCTACTCTGCAATTTCGAAGCAAGAACATGCAATAGTGAACAGAGTGGTTAAAAACACTTTTCCACAAATAATCGTTAAATCTAAACTACAACAACCACACAGTCAAATTAGAGTTGACATAAATACGAAAATCAATGAAAAAATTGGTGCAACCAGTATGAAGCAAACGAAAACAGGCTCTTCTTCTTCTTCTTCTTCATCATCTTATGTTAGGCCTGAGGCTTGTAAATTCCACTCTAATCCTCTATGGATGTAGACACCCAGGAGTCTTTCCAGCGTTTGGGAGGTCTGCCGATGGGTCTTCTGGTATTTGGGATTCCGTCTCGGGCAATCTTAGCTATGATAATTAAATGTAAGAACAGAGAAGAAACTGAAATCCTGAGGAAAAGTTAAAGGAGGACTATAATACGGAAATGACAAAACTAAAACAACCTAAGATAAAAATCGTCAACATTGGTCAGGACTTCACCGCAGATGAGATCGAGAGCTCTATACGGAAACAAAACAATATTATTGACGAAATAAGGGTGATATATGTTCGGAACAATAGAAATGGAACAAAGACAGCTATATGTGAGTGCAGCCCAGAAGCTTTTCACCGCATTTTGTCTCTCGAGAAATTGTGCATCGGATGGGAAAGATGTGCAGTGTATGAGGACTTGAGTGTGCCAACATGCCATAACTGTCAAGAATACGAAAGAAATGATTGTAGGAATAAGATGGTGTGCCCAATATGTTCAGGGGAGCATGAAGGAAGAGTGTGCCAGAGTCAGACTAAGTTTTGCAAGAACTGTGACGCCTCAAATGGAAGATACAAATCGAACTATACAACTGACCATCAAATTAATGATCCCGATTGCCACACATTTAAGTAGATAGATAGATAGATAGATAAATATCTTCATTTCAAAATATGTACAACATAGGGTGAAATAGCGTCAAAAGAATATACATTTACGATGGCATATTAAACTCAAAATTGAAACACTCTGACAATGAGTACGGTTCTAAATAAATTAACATCTCCTTTATCTTGCCTTTGAAAGATCTGAAAGTAATATCCTTGAGGCTATAAGGTAAATGATTATAAATTCTTATACAATTATAAGAGGGATGTTTCTCAGTTATGCTCAATCTATGCTTTGGATGATGTAACTCCAGAGTTCTTGTCTAGTAATTATGAGCTGTCGTGTGCTGTAACATTGCATCCTTATTCTTGAAAAACAGTATTCAATATTCAAATAAGTAAATGCCATACACTGTTAAAATCCTCTGTTTCCTGAATATTCCCCTACATGTCTCTAAAAATTTTAAACCAACACTCTTACAATTCTTTTTCGTACAACAAATATGTCATTCACTCTTGTACTCGCTCCCCAGAATAAAATACCATATCTTAAAAGTGATTCAAAATTTGCAAAATAAACCACCTTCATGCAAGGTTCACTCAAATAGTCACGGAGAGATCTTATTCCGTACCCTACTCTACTCAATTTCGTTGACAGATATTCTATGTGGGAAGTCCACTTCAAAACTTCATCTACGTATATCCCCAAAAATTTGGTAGAATTTTCTAGTTTCATGTTATTTCCTTCTAACTCGATGAACCCTTTTTCAAAGCCCGATCTACTAGTCCTGAATAATACTGCAGCTGTATTTTCTTTATTTAAAATGAGTTTGTTATTTGTGAACCATAGTTTAATTTTACTGAAACAATCATGTGCATTTATTTCTAGATGTTGCAGGTCACTAGCTTTTATAATAATGTTTACATCATCCGCAAAACCAGTTATGAAATCCGAAATCTCAGAGTACAAATCGTTAATAAAAATCAAAAAGAGGATAGGACCCAAAATGCTGCCCTGTGGCACGCCAAATTTTGACTCCAATATTTCAGATTTAATTTCCTTTCCATCCTTTACTACACTAACTCTTTGTTGCCGGTCCGTTAGATATGAACGAAACCAATTTCCTGCTGTCTTCTTTATACCCAAACAATCTAATTTTGCTAATAGGAGTTCCCTAACTAGACAACCATAAGCACTCGACTGATCCAAAAACAACCCTAGAGCTAGTTCACGTCCCTCAAGTAATTTTCCATAGATGTTACTTCCCCTTTTTTATAAATAGGCCTGATAAGTGACAATTTCAACTGTTTTGGAAAGATTCCGTACTGAAAGGAGTTATTCACTATATAAGAGAGAATATGTTTGATCTCATTCACACAATTTTTCATCACACTGGGTGGTACACCATCCTCTCCACTTGTGAATTTATTTTTAAGTTTATTTATAATTTCTTCTATTTCTTCTTAAGTATCACATTGACATTCTTAGGAGTAGAACTGACTATTCAATGTAGCTTGTGAGTTTTTCTTTTTTTTATACATAATTTTGCAACATGGCTGGTACTGAAGCACAATTACTAGATAACCTGGAATTTGAAACACCCTCACTAACAGTCAAAGAGGATTCAGTTGAGGTGGATGACCTGGCTAAATCATTAGACCTATGCAACCTTCATAATAACTTTCAGATAATGCACCTGAACATAAGAAGTGCCTATAAGAACTTCGATGAGTTTATTTATATTTTTTTATATTTATTTATTCATTGATGATACATATATACAATATAGTTACAATAGAAAATTTCACCAAAACAATAATTTTCATTTGAAGCACCTAGATGAGAAACATCTGTATGTGCTGTTTGTCTCAATAACTCTAATTTTTGACATCATGTATACTCCAATATAGATACAATACAGTTACAGACAAAAAATCACACACGGGCAGAGAGAAAAAAAGGTAAGTAAAGTTGATGCACATCTCCGATCAGCCAAAATGCTTCATAAATTGTGAATAATTTTCAAAGATTTCTTTTTTGATCATAAACTTGAAACGTTTCAAATTGGTTAAATTTCTCACTTCTGTTGGTAGTAAGTTATATAGTTTGGGACCGAAATAGTTAAGGTATCTCAAGTTCAGACCATTTGCATTCAAAGGTAATTTGATGGGTTGTATTTGGATCTTGTCTCGTATAAATGATCCACGAAATTCTTTAAATCATAGTGAGTGTGCATATATGAGCAAACAGTCCGAATATAGATTGACCGAACAGTAACAATGTGTTCATCAAACAGCCAAACTGAAGGATACAACCTATTCTTCCTATAAATGATCTTGAGTATATACTTCTGAACTATATTCAACTTGTATAGGCCATTATTATAGAGACCCCCCCATACCAATATTCCATACGCCAATATTGACTCCACAAGAGCCTTATACACAACAAGAAGAGTATTCTTATTCAGAAATTCTCGCAACAAATAAAACTTATGCACCAAATTACGAATTTTGTTCGATACATAGTCGATATGAGTTTGCCACTTTAGAAATTTATCTATCACAATACCAAGGTATTTTATGGACGACGCTTCCTCTATGCTACAATTTTCAAGGGGGATGGATTCATATTGCGGTCTACTTGCATTATTGAGTGAGAATGCTATATACTTTGTTTTTGATGAATTTAAAGTAAGTTTGTAATTCTGAAGCCATAATTGAATTTCTTTCAGGTTCCCTATCGTTTTACATTTCACACTCTCCCAAGAATCTCCAGAAACAACAAGGGCTGTATCGTCGGCATAAGATACAGTCATTCCATCTAATCTCAACTCCAACAATGAATTTACGTATACTATGAAAAGTATCGGACCCAAAACCGTTCCCTGCGGTATTCCAATTTTCATATTCAGTCTGTCACTCAACGTCTTGTCCAATCTGACCATCTGTATTCTGTCCGTCAAATAACTTTTGAACAATTCTAGAGCCATTCCCCTTATTCCATTTCGCTCCAGCACATTCAGTAACTTTTCATGAGGCACAGAATCGAAAGCCTTAGCCAAATCCAAAAACACAGCAATACATTTCCTATTTGAATTTAAGTTGTTTACAATTTCAGTTATCAACCTTTGCATTGCATCAGCAGTGGAGGATCCCTCAACAAATCCAAATTGATTTTTCGACAAAATATTATTATTATTTTTCAAGAATTCAACCAATCTGACTTTGATACATTTTTCCATTAACTTCGTGAAATTGCTTACAAGGCTCACAGGTCGATAATTATTTATGGATGTTTTCGTGCCAGTTTTGTGAACGGGTATTACCACCGATGTTTTGAATTCAGATGGTATTTTTCCAGTTTCAATAATGAGATTCAATATATGTAATAACGGTTCGATAACTTCTAAATGTGTTTCTTTAATTGTATTAGCTTGTATACCATCATAGCCTGGTGAACTATTATTTTTTAGTTCCGAAATATAGATTATAAGTTCATTCCTAGTTATAGGCTTTAGGTATATAGAATTAGCAGAATGTGACCTTTCATGATATTTCACCCGTAAAGGTGAAATTGCTTTTTCCATTTCCAAACCAACGTTTATATAATGGTTATTACAAAAATTTGCTGCCTCCAATAAATTCCTGAAATTCTTGCCGTCCGAATTTTTCATATCATGAAATGTACTACTGTTGCGATCATTTTCATAAGTTGCGTCTTTAATTATCTTATCGAGTTTTTTCATGTTGTTTTTATTATTCTCAATTTGATTTTTATAATATTCATTCTTTTGCTTGTGAATGAGCTTGTTCAACATATTCCTGTATTTTTTGTATTCTTTTTCTAATTGATCACTAAAAGCTATATTTAATTTTTTCTTCATTTTGTCTCTAATTTTTATTGATGTTACTAAACCATTAGTAATCCATTCTTTGATCTTTTTATGTTTCCTATAATTTCCAGTGAAAGATTCCGTTGCATCATTCAACAATTTCTGGTAGGAGTTTAAAAAAATTGTTGTTGCTGTTTCAGGATTATTTTCCCTCAAAACAATACTCCAATCATATTTTTTCAAAAGATCTTTAAAAGCAGGTATGTTCAGTCGAAACTTAGTATTTACCTCCCGCGTCACCGTTACACTTGGATTTTGCGCCGCCTTGATCAACAACATTACGGGACTATGGTCTGTTATATCCTGCTCTAATATATATGAGTTGAAAATCAATTTTTTGGTTCTAAATTTTTGTTTAACAAATAAGTGATCCAGGCAAGTCCCTGACTGGGGTCTCATCGGAAGGTGTCAAGTTTTCCAGGTAGGTGTATACATCCGCAACAAAATCGTTCCTAGAGATGGGTGGGGGTTTGTATACTGCTGTTAAACCATAATTTGTGCCATTAATCTTAAATCTCATTCTACTTAGTGTAATCTTAGAGTTTGATGTTCGAACAACCGAAAAATCAACTGACAAATATTCCTTAACTAGTATAACAGTTCCGTCGTTCTTATTGAAGTTAGATTCATTATAAAAGAACTGATAGTTCGGAATATTATAGTTTTTTATGGAGTCAATCTTGAATGTTTCAGTTTGTACAATGATGTCTACATGATGTAGCTTATATGTTTCTAAAAAAGTAATAAGATTGTCAATATTTTTACCTAAACTTCTTATATTGAAATGAACCAAGCTTAAAACATGTTTTTCGTTACTTGCAAAAATTTCCAACCTGTTGACATCCACGAATTCACCCCTTGTGTCCTCTCCGCCAATCGTATCCAATATATCATCCTGAGTATTTATAACCATTCATTTACGAATTATAATCCGTTTTGTTCTTCAAAAGGTCAATGTGGTATCTTATGATTTCACTAAATGCCTTTGATTTGAATGAAATAGACGTGATTATACTGAGTGAAACTAGGTTCATTAATAATGTAGCAGACTTTACAATCCCTGGCTATGTTACTCTTTTTAACAATAGTACAGTGAACCAGTGTGACAGGGTGCTTGATAATAATAATATTATTCTTTATTCTCAGAATTTTTGATACCAATCTTACAATAAAGGTAGCAATGAAATGAGAACAGGTCAACATACTCAATAGAAATAAAAGATCCCTCCAAACAAACAAATACCTATTGCAATCCACTGAAATAATAAAAAAACTCAGTTTCATGGTATGGTTCACAATTTATCATGTGATTCAGCAATTCTTTTTTAAACATTTTGTGATTAGTAATATTTTGCAATCTTTTGGGTAATACATTGAAAAATCTTATTATAGTGTAGTCCACATTTCTTTCTGTCAGTGTCAAGCGATGATGGGGGTAGAAATATGGACAAATTCTTCTGGTGTTATTTTTATAAGAATCAAAATATTGAGGGTTTTTGTGTAGGAACACAATGGACTTATGTAAAGGCCTACTACCGTTAAAAAACCATTACTCTCGAAAACTCCTCTACATGACTCGATAACCCATTTTAAAGATTGTTCTGATTGCCTGTTTTTGTGTTATTAGGAGTCTTGCTGTACAAGAACTTTCTCCCCATGAAGTAATACCATAACCCAACACTGACTGGAAATTAGAGAAATAAATAGTCTTTAGTATATCCACATCAACCTGATTTCTTAAAACAAGTAGGGTATAGTTAACTGTCATTACTTTTTTATTGTTCAATGTGTTCTTGCCACCTCAAACTCTGATCAAAGTAAACGCCCAACAATTTAGTGGATTGTGAAGTTTGCAAGGTTACATCATCAACAACAATAGACTGGGGACTCAATCGTTCTGCACCAAAAATAATGCACTCGGTCTTATTCTTGTTCATTGAGAGTCCATTTTCGTCACACCACACTCTGAAGGAATTACTCGCCTGTTCCGCACTAATCACCATTTGAGCAAGGTTAGAGCTCTTTAAAAGTATATTTGTATCATCTGCATACATCTACAGAAGTTGATGTCCATTTATTGAAGAAGTTGGTAGATCATTCATATAAATAATGAACAGAAGTGGGACAAGGATGCTACCCTGTGGTACTCCTCTTCTTATAACTTCGTCATCGGATCTGTAGCTTTGACCATTCTGTTTAACAACCACATGTTGCCTGCGTTCATCTAGATAGCTTTCGAATAGTTTTAGCTGGTTTCCCTTTAAACCATAACTTTCTAATTTATTATTAGGATTATTTTCATTAGGACCAATATAAACTATAATATCGCGCATACCACCTTGTCAACAACTAAAATATCAATAAGTAGCATAAGATTTGTTTTAAACAAAATTACGTATAACATCATGCCTTGCTACAGGTCACCATCAGTTGACGATAATGCATTCATTAGTGACTTAGAGACATTTGTTTTGGGTAACGCAAGGCATAATATTGATATCATCATTGGTGATTTAAATTATAACATTCTCGATAATGACAATACTGCGGCAAACAACTATATATCATTGTTAATGTCCCTGGGATTTGAATCTCACATAAATGCACCCACAAGGGTCACCCCCACATCGGCGTCTTGTCTGGATCACATTTTTATAGGTAAGAATCAGCCCAAATCTGAACTGGATTTCAGGTCTTTCGTTGTAAATTCTAACATAACGTCATTTTCCTGACAGTAGATTGTATTGAAAAGCAACAAAAGAAAAAAAAAGTTATAACCTTATCAAAAACATAGATACATATAAGGTCCTACAGATGATAGGTAACTATAATTTGGAAGGTGTTTTGAACCCCATCCCAGCATATGAGGAATTTATAAAGATGATTTCTAATGCCATAACACAAGCAACCAGAATGAAAACTGTTCAAGAGTCAGAAGGTAGAAAAAAAATTAAACCATGGATTGCAATTGGTATTGTAACGTTAATTAAACAGAGAGATAAATTAAAGAAACAACTAGGCAAAACAGACTAAATCTGGAATTACTCCAAAATTACAAAAACTATAGAAATCACTTAAATCGACTGATAACAATAACAAAAGCGCAATGACTTTTTTGTAACAAACGACAATAGAGAGCAGTTCAAGAAAGACAAGGATATGACAAACTATTCCAATCAATATTTTGTGAATGCTGGAAGCGAATTGGCGTCAACCATACCTCTGGCACCCCCAGAATACAAAAACAAGTACCCACAAGTCAATGATTCCATGTTTCTTAAGCCTGTAGATGAAACCGAACTAATCCAACACATACAAACCCTAAAATCAAGGAGTGCTCCGGGAATCGATGGAATAACCTCCTCGTTAGTGAAAAAATGTCATATACATTTGCTAAAACCGCTAGCTCATATTATGAATCTGATATTTGTGGAAAAATTCCAGATCAATTCAAGGTATCAGTAATAACACCAATATATAAGAAGGGTGACAAAAACTTGATTGAGAACTATAGACCAATTAGCTGCATAAATACTTTTGGAGAGATATTTGAAAAATGTTTGAAATCTCGATTATATGAGTTACTTATGAAAAATAAAATACTAAACCATAGACAATTCGGTTTTCTTCCTGGTAGAGGAACAGATGAGACAATGTTCGAGCTAGTGGATCACATAAAAAAACAACTAGACAACGGAAAGAAATGTATTGCAGTGTTTCTGGATTTGAGAAAGGCGTTTGACACGGTTCATCACCAACTTCATTTTTCTCGCCAGCAATAATCTGTCATTCACGAATACGCATGATGGCACGATTCCGACCGATGAAATTCGCGCCATTGACAAACTTCACTTTTAGACTGAGTCGAAATCAGAAGGAATAGAGGTTATCCAGTAATTTCATTTTTTTTTCATTAAATATTGATTATTCTCTAAAAAAATTTTTGCTTATCGTTGGTTGAAGGTTCAAAGATGGTTTATGTTATGTATTGCGGGGAATAAATGGTATTATTTTAAACGTAGAACTTTTCTACTTTCCGTTTATTAAAAACGTGCTCGAAAACTTGCTTGTACATAGAAGAATATATGACATTAGACATATCTAAATATTCTATGATGACATTGACAATTTAGTGAAATGTTCATGGGATATTATTCTTTGAAATATTTGACAATTGACTATGTAAAATGGTAGAATTGCTGTTGTATAATTTGATTGTACAAGTTTCTTCAAATAAAGATAATAATAATAAATTATAAGTTCATCAGATATTATCACTTATCACAGATTTAACAGTTTATGAACCATACAGATGAAGTGGGAGATTGTTTTTATGGTGGAAAAAGGGCTGAAAACGACTCATTTTGGAATTTTGGGGGTCCATATCTTCCAAATTAAGGGAGACCGCCTATGATCGATTTCACATTTTCGACTCGGAAAAACACACTGCGTACAATGATGTAAATATCTTTTTAATATCTCGGCGACGGGAAATCTTACCGGTTCTAGATTTTGAGGACGACACATGACAGGCTGTAATAGGAAAGGCTCAATATGGTTTATCAGCTGTTAAAACCTGGCTAGACTTCAACAAACTGTCGATGAACGTGGATAAATCATCATATATAGCCTTTTCTCTGACAGAAGCAAACCGACCTGACTTCTCTAAATTGAGGTTTGCTAACTCAAATCTTGAATTGAACAGTACTGATACAGCCAAGTACCTAGGAATCACAGTTTATAAACATCTCAAGTGGAAAGACCACATTAACACCCTAACTTCCAAACTACGTAGATTTATATACAAATTTTATGAGCTACGAAAATTCATGAGTAAAAAATTACTGATCATTCTTTACCGATCATTGATTGAATCAATCCTGAGGTATGGCATTGTGGTGTGGGGAGGTCTTCATAACAATGCATTAGAACCTCTGACTGTGTTTCAAAATTATGTTGTTAAAATAATACGTCGAAAGGAAAGACTCTATCCTAAAAGATTACTATATGATGAGGAGTTTCTGAATTTACGCTCGCTATATTATCACACTTGCTGCATATTCATCTACAAACATCCCGTGTTAAAAACTAGTCCAGCACATAATCGCGACACTCGATCAAAGTTGAGAAACAGACTGGTAGGCCCTTTCTGACAAAGAGATGCTAGCCAAAGGTTCATCACGTCAATAGCTCCTAAAGTAGTGAATTCTCTACCACTGGAAATAAATAAGCTAACTGATCTCAAAACCTTCAAAATAAAATCCAGCCAGTATATAGCAGTACACCAAAATCAATTGAATGTTCAATCGTTGCTGTAAATTTCTGTGTAGATGTAGATGTCCAACAAATTGTTAATTGTTGATTCTGTGAGTCAAGGTCAAATAGCGTGAATTTTTTTGTATATATTGTGGGCACTGAGAATTTGTTGGTTGATGATAAAAAAAAGTGTAATGATTTGTGCACATTCAGGTTCTTGAACCTAGGTTTATATTATGTACCTAATCTTTTTTTTTCTGTTCAGTGTATCATTGGAAGTATTGGAATAAATTGAAATTGAAATAAGTATGCATCTTAAACGACATATAGAATCCTTCCACATGAATATGGAAAAATATTTGTGCGAAACTGTGACTTTGCTACAAAAAAGAGAATATCACTCAAACAGGGCTCATGTAGAATTCGTTCACTTAAATAACGAAAATCATCAGTATACTCTGAATATGGAACTACCAGGAACGTGTTTTCTCAAATAGAAAAATAAAATCAGTGTGATGATTATGCTTCAAGTGTTTGTATGAAAATGCATACAGAATTCCAACTTTGCTTGATTTTATTTTTATATGAACCTTTAGGTGAGAAGACCTAGATCGTTTGAACTTTGAAAGATTGTTTGTTTGAATAAAGTTTATTACTACTACTATGAACCCTTGTGTATTAATTTTATATATGTAATTATATTCTGCATCCCATGAGAGAAGAGACTTTTTTTCAAAGAAAATGTATATTTCCTAATGAGGTAGAGGTTTTGTCATAACTTCTTCAAAATTAAAATTTAATGTGAAAGGAAGAGTAAAAATCTAGAAAAGCACCGCCGT
The DNA here is from genome assembly GCA_958510865.1 of Myrrha octodecimguttata. NCBI lineage: Eukaryota > Metazoa > Arthropoda > Insecta > Coleoptera > Coccinellidae > Myrrha > Myrrha octodecimguttata. The sequence goes on along the minus strand of OY294064.1, from coordinate 787,376 downwards.
GAAGGCAACAGCTTTTGCGCGCATGTTCAATGTATATGACCGCTTCGGCAACGAATTTGAACTTGTTCGCAAAAGCTGCTGCCTTCACGGCAGTGCTTTTCTAGATTTTTTTTCGATAAAGTACCGGATTTCAATTCGATCTAATCTATATTTTTGGAAATATTGGAAAAATAACATTTTGAATGGGTATATCTACGGAATCATTGGGCGGATTTTACCCATTCACGAATTCGACCTTCGTAAGTAAGCCCCAAACCTACTCTAGAAATATCGAGTGTCTAAGTTTCTTCCGGAAGTTATTGTGTTTATGGTCAGCCTAACGGCCGACTGCGTAAACACAATAACTTCCGAAAGAAACTCGATATTTGTAGAGAGGCCGAATTCGTGAATGGGTAAAATCCAACCAATGATTCCGCAGATATACCCATTCAAAATTTTATTTTTCCAATATTTCCAAAAATACAGATCAGATCGAGTTGAAATCCAGTACTTCGTCGAAAAATTACAGTTCGAAGGTTCATACAGAATTTAATGAGGATGATATGATAAGAAAATCACAGAAATTTTTATTTTTCAAATTGTTCTAATGACACGATTACCACGAAGTTTTGCATTGAGATGTCTTTCAGCATCTTTAAACTAGCTGCGAAGTTTTATCAGGATTGAATCAGTATTTCTCGAGTTATACCGAAAAAAGCAACGATATCGAGAAGGAAACCTCGAAATTTGACATATTTTTTCCCGATTTCTCCAAAACTTATTATCGTATCGTACTGAAATTTGGTACAATGCTGTGAAATATGAAGCTTTAAGTGTGAGTGGAATTTTTTCCGGATATGATGAATGGTTTCCGAAAAAAAAAATTTGAAAAAAATTTCGAACAAAATTTTTTTTTTAATTTACTGACAATATGATCCTGACGAAATTTGGATCAAAGTTGCGCGTCGTTATACTCCACCTAACTGCCAAGTTTGAATCCAATCGCTCAAATAGTTTCCGAAATAAAAAATAAATAACTTCAAAATTTCAAGTGCCTATAACTTCGAAACTATTCGACCGATTTGGCCCATTAACGAACTTAACCGCGGCATTCCAATGCGCGACCTACCCGGAAAGTTTCAAGTTGCTTCTGTCGACAGTTATCGTGTCCTCGGACGGCCGGCCGGACAGAATCGATTTTGACACCGGATTCGTCACCAGTGAATCCAACATAGTCGATTGAGATCATTTTCGGTTCAATCATCCAAAATTACAGACATTTGGACAAAACGATATAGCACGCTGTTACCCTATATATATATATATATATATATATATATATATATATATATATATATATATATATATATATATATATATATATATATATATATATATATATATATATATATATATATATATATATATATATATATATGTCTAAAGATCACTTCCAGGACTGAAACAGCGATTGACTCGATACTTCCAAGACTTTCGATGAGTTCCAAGACGGTCTTGGAAGTTTTTTATATGTTATGGTGAGTTCCAAGACGGTCTTGGAAGTCCATTGTCTTGGAACTATATGATCCTCAGCTCCAATGAAAGCAGGTCTCATTAGAGCTGAGAATCATACACTTCCAAGACACTGGACTTCCAAGACCGTCTCGGAACTCACCATAACACCCTTAGATATAAAAAACAGCTATTCACAAATTTTGGGAAATTTTTGCAGTCGTTTTATTTTAGAAACCTAAAGAAGCACTAACGTGAGGTCAGGGCTTTTGCGCGCTTGTTCCGTTGCCAAGGCGGTCAACTTTACAAGTATTTATGGTCATCACGAAATGCTGCATCAACCTCAAGCTATAAATTTCGATAAAGTACTATATTGCATTTCGATCCAAATTTTTCAATGGGTATAACTCTCTGAAGAATAATTGGCGAATTTAAGAATTCGACCTTATTAATTAAACTGAAAACCTACTCTACAAAGGTATTTCCTTTGTCGATTCTTCCTAAAGTTAATGTGCCTACGGCCGGCCAAATCACTGATAGTGAACAAAATAACTTTCGGAAGAATCTACTCAGTAGCTTGATAATTGAAGAGTTGGTTTGAAGTTTAATTACGAAGGCGAATTAGGGAAAACTGTCGAATGATTCCGCAGATATTCCCTCTCAAAATTTTAGTTTCCCGATATTTCCAAAAAGATAGATCGAATAGTCCTTCAATGAAAAATGCCACCTTGAAGTTTCAGCCAAATGGGGTCTACAGAAGAATGAGCAAAATAACTCTCTCCATTTAATGCAGGAGGCCTCCTTAATGTTTTTGCTCATTGTTCTGTAGACCCCAGTTGGCTGAAACTTCAAGGTGGCATTTTTCATCTATCTATAATATGTTTTTGGAAATGTCGGGAAACTGAAATTTTGAAAGGGTATATCTGCGGAATCATTCAATAGTTTTCACTCATTCGCCAATTCGGCCTTCGTAATTAAACTCCAAACATACTCTACAATTATCTTGCTACTGAGTAGATTCTTTCGGGAGTTATTTTGTTCACTATCAGTAGTTAGGCCGGCCGTAAGTAAATACTTCAGGAAGAATCGACATAGAAAATATATTTGTAGAGTAGGTTTTCAGTTTAATTAAGAAGGTCGAATTCTTTAATGGGTTGATTTTGCCAATTATTCTCAAGATAGTTATACCCATTGAAAATGAGGGATCGAATTGCGATCTAGTACTTGATCGAAAATTATAGATTGAGGTTTATGCCGAATTTCGTGAGGACCATATGAAAAAATCTGCATTTGGCAAGGTCAATACTTCTATAGACGGAACAAGCGCTTAAAAGCCCTGACCTCACGTCAGTACTTTTCCAGGTTTTTACGCGCTTGTTCTGGGGAACAGCGCGTCATCATTTCGTCACGATGTCTGTAATTTCGAATTTTTAGCCAAAATTGATATCAAACGACTAGGTTGGACTCACTGATGAAGAATCCGAGGTCAAAATTGATTCTACCCGTGCGTACGTTTGCGCTGTTACTCTCGAAAGGAAGGACCTAGAGTCTTGAAATTTTCAGGTTGGGTTGAGTTCCTGTATATCTCGGTTATGTTCGTTAATGGGCCAAATCTGCCTAATGGTTTTTGTGCTACAACCATTCGAAATTTTGATTTTTAATAACTTGAAATATATCAATCTGATGGAAATGAAATTTGCTTGGAAGATGAACATTGTCAAAAAAAAAAAGAATTATTCATGGGAAAATTCGAAATAAATTTTTTTTTTTTAAATTTCATTAAAATTCCACTGGAATTTCCAAGTCACCATTTGGCAATGTGAACAAGTGCGTAAAAGCTGCTGACTTCACGTCAGTGCTTTTCTAGATTTTTTTGAATCCATAAAGACTATGTTTGGCTTAAAACTTGAAAATCATAGACACTGGGCGAAACGGTAACTTTTTTGTTCCCTAGAACAAGTGCGAAATGTGAGAAATTAACATTTGGCTCAATATGTTTCATTGAATAAAATAAATATCTCAACGAGTTGAAAAGTTGTTAATTATTGACTTCAATATCTCCCAAGACGAATATCCGATCAAGCTGAAATTTGAAACACTGTTGTTAAGTAGTGACAACTCCGATAAACTGCTCATGTGCTACGGGGAAGCACCGATAAAACTTCCAGGGAAATACCTCATGAAACAGAGAGTGTGAACAGACGCCGCTGTCCCGCATAATGTGACTGTAGGATCCAGTAAATGCTTCGACTATTTACCAGTAGATGTCGTGCAGGGTACCGGTATGAAAAGAGCGGCCAAAGATAGCAGCCAAAAGTTCCGGAAACACCCGAACGACGCAACCAGTGGCGTCCGCAGAGATTCCGTTTTAATCAAACGAAATCGGTTTATAATGGGTGAATATGGAAATAATCAGTGAAACAAAGGTTTTACATATTCAGTAAATTTATTCTATGAGGAATGAAGGAAACTCGGACATTTATTATTCGAATCGGGCTCGATTTATTCAAGGCTGGTAAATTTATCGATGTCGACCTGAAATCAACGAAGAAGGCAACAATATCAGTACTTACTTCATGACTTTATTTGGGAGAAATATTTTGAAGGGTGAAATCATCAATTTTCGAGAAAAAAAAATTACTTTGGATGAGAATTAGGGCTTTAATTCTCAACTTAATATTGTGGCACGTTTTTCAATGGGCCAACGTAATATCTTCATCACTTAATTCACACGAAATATGTTTCAGGATATTATTCAGAATTATCGAAAACAAAATATGACTTCGGATGGGGTTCAGGGGTTGAATTTTCAACCCTTAACTTCTGCGTCCGTTTTCGATGAGAAATCGTAAAACCTGCATCACTAAATTCACAGGAAATATTCTTTAGGTAACTATTGAGAATTATCGAAAACAAAATATGACTTTCCAGAAATTCACGTTAGATATCTATGTTTTTGGAAATATCGGGAAACTGAAATTTTGAAAGGGTATATCTGCGGAATCATTCGATAGTTTTCACTCATTCGCTAATTCGGACTTCGTAATTTAACTCCAAACAGACTCTACAATTATCTTGCTACTGAGTAGATTCTTTCGGGAGTTATTTTGTTCACTATCAGTAGTTAGGTCGGCCGTAAGTAAATACTTCAGGAAGAATCGACATAGGAAATGTATTTGTAGAGTAGGTTTTCAGTTTAATTAAGAAAGTCGAATTCTTTAATGGGTTGATTTTGCCAATAATTCCCAAGATAGTTATACCCATTGAAAATGAGGGATCGAATTGCGATCTAGTACTTGATCGAAAATTGTAGATTGAGGTTTATGCCGAATTTCGTGAGGACCATATAAAAAAATCTGCATTTGGCAGGGTCAATACTTGTATGGACGAAACAAGCGCTTAAAAGCCCTGACCTCACGTCAGTACTTTTCCAGGTTTTTCCCCGCTTGTTCTGGGGAACAGCGCGTTATCATTTTGTCACGATGTCTGTAATTTCGAATTTTGAGCCAAAATTGGTATCAAACGACTAGGTTGGACTCACTGATGAAGAATCCGAGGTCAAAATTGATTCTACCCGTGCGTCCGTTTGCGCTGTTACTCTCGAAAGGAAGGACCTAGAGTCTTGAAATTTTCAGGTTGGGTTAAGATCCTGTATATCTCGGTTATGTTCGTTAATGGGCCAAATCTGCCGAATGGTTTTTGTGCTACAACCATTCGAAATTTTAATTTTTAATATTTTGAAATATATCAATCTGATCGAAATGAAATTTGCTTGGAAGATGAACATTGTCAAAAAAAAGAATTATTCATGGAAAAATTCGGAATAAAATTTTTTTTTGCAAATTTCATTAAAATTCCACTGAAATTTCCAAGTCACCATTTGGCAATGTGAAAAAGTGCGTAAAAGCTGCTGACTTCACGTCAGTGCTTTTCTAGATTTTTTTGAATACATAAAGACTGTTTGGCTTAAAACTTGAAAATCATAGACACTGGGCGAAACGGTAACTTTTTTGTTCCCTAGAACAAGTGCGAAATGTAAGAAATTAACATTTGGCTCAATATGTTTCATTAAATAAAATAAATATCTTATCCAGTTGAAAAGTTGTTAATTATTGACTTCAATATCTCCCAAGACGAATATCCGATCAAGCTGAAATTTGAAACACTGTTGTTAAGTAGTGACAACTCCGATAAACTGCTCATGCGCTACGGGGAAGCACCGATAAAACTTCCAGGGAATCACCTCATGAAGCAGAGACTGTGAACAGACGCCGCTGTCCCGCATAATGTGACTAGGATCCAGTAAATGCTTCGACTATTTACCAGTAGATGTCGTACAGGGTCGATTCAGAAGAATATCTTATGTTTCGGAAAATTCTAAGAATACATATCTGTAAAGAGTGAAACCGAGTCTTCGAGTTTTCGCTGTCGATTATATTAGAGTAAAATTTCAACGGAATTGGAGGTATGCTTTTCGAAATATATGAATTTCTAAAATAGATTTCCTGAATTTTTCTATTTATTTGTGCCTCAGTAAAATCAGGAAATCTGATTGGGCTGAAATGAAGTACTCGGTTATGAAGTGACTGAAGATTTCAGTGAAATTTTATTGAAATATGAAAATTTTCGTGAAAAAAAAATTTTTTTAACGAATTTTTTAATGGATGATTCTTCATATTGCTACTGTACATATACCAACCATGTCTCATTTCGATCAGAAGAATATGATTAATTGGAAAATTTGACTTATTCTGCTACGTATAGCGAGGTACTCATGGTGAAATAAATTATATAGAGCATCTCAAAAAACTAATGTGCTCGATTCTTTCTTCTTCTTTCTTTTAGTAAACAATATCGAAGATTCCTCTTTCTATGTATGCCGTATATAGTTTCAACTTAGCCATTTTGAAGAATAAATATACAAGGTCTCCCAAAAATGAGATATAGTAAGATCCAAGTTTCCAATCGGAAATTACCATATTTCCAATCGGAAACTAAAATATTTGAATTCGAAAATTGCAAAGATTACGTTCTTTTACTCATAGCTAGAAATGTATGTTAAAATAACCAGGTGTTCTAAAGAAGAGCTATAGTAACAGTGTGTCCTGAAAAAGAAATATAGTAAGTTCTATGTTTCCAATCAGTAACCACCATATTTGAATTAGAAAATTGGAAAGATCACGGTTTTTTCAGAACGTCCGATATGAATTTTCACACTGATGATAAAGTTTGGACTTAAGGTCTGTGCCAAAATTAATGTAAATCTGATGTATATTTCTAGAAAAAAACAAATTGGATAAATTTCCGATTTTTTTTATTTTTTTATTTCATTAGTGCCCCAAGTGAGGATGAAAGGAATCAGAGCAAACAATTTATCATTTGGATAACAGTTGCTTCGAAGAAATAAGTAAATATCTGAAAATTGCTCATTCCTGACATTGAAATATGTCAGTTATCGTTATTTACAGCGAATCGGTTTTTTCTCGTGAACATTTGATGAACACAACAGAGGTATAGGTTATAACGCGCTTGTTCTGAGTAAGAGCGCGTTGTCGTATTATTTATTTATTAACGGTCAAATTTATAATAATTCCAGTACCCCTATCATTAAAAAAAACAAAAGTTTGTGACAACATCAAGGCACTCTGAAATATTTCTTCAACTCAAATATTGAGATATGAAAAAGATCTATCTCCACCAAACCAGCAGCTCGCAATGCTCTATCGAGAAATTGTTAATCGAGTAATTGGTTCTGCAAAATTTTATATTGAATTGTTCCCAAGCTCTAAGATTCCTTTGGGGGACATTCAATTTCACCATTTTTAGAAGGTAAAGACAGTCAATGAAGCTGTGCAAAATCTCATGGACAAGCCTTATTTCGAAATTATGGCGTCTCGTTTCAAGGGATGCGGGAGACAATTAGTATCGAATGGCCTCGTTTTGGAAGGTTTCAGAAGTTAATCCCCATTTGTACCTTATCCAGCTCAAAAATTTTTTCTGGAACCTTTCAATGGCTTGTTTATATACAGCGTAATGAGGTGACCCTACTACACATCAATATTCCATAATACTTCTTAGATGCGCTATGTACATTGCCTTGATGAAGGACACATTGAAGTCCTGCATATGTCCTTTGAGAAAGCCCAGCACTCTGGAGGCTTTTGATGAAATATATTTGATATGCTCTATAAAACTTGAATTAGTGCCAAGCAGGATTCCAAGATCTTTGACTGTGTTGACCAATTTTAGTGGACAACTGTTTACCGAATAGTTGACCATGATCATTGAGCTGGTACGAAAAAATCGCATAGTCTGGCACTTATCTACACTAATGTCCAGCTCATTCAGGCCACACCAATCAACAATACTGTCAATATCTTTCTGAAGTAATAATGGACAGATTGTTTTGCCCAAATGTCTGCAATTTTCGAATTTGTAGCTGAAAATGAACTTGAACGACTAGGTTGGACTCACTGATGAAGAATCCGTGGTTAAATTCTGGCTGTTCGAATGCGTTCCGAATTTCAATTCGATCCGATATTCATTTTTGTAGATATAGTCAAAAGAATATATAAAATGCCGTTGTTATTTGAAATTTTGAGTAGATATAATGCCTTATTTTCTTGGGAAGTACTGACGCGATCCAATTGAAATTCTGTTATTAGTGAGGTAATACAAACACACAACTCACTGAAAATTTCAGGTGGATCTCATCGTTAGAAAATAGAAAAATATATTAGAAAATGTTCCAAATTCCTGATGAGACATCTTTTTCTTGACTTCCATCTCTCAGATTTCAACCGCCTGTTGTCTACTCTAGTTGGGTTCGTTCGTAGGGTAGATTCTGGGCACAATTTTGCGAATTCTTTAGTTGGTGAAATTCTTCAAATGATTCCAAAAATACACCCAATCAGAAACTTTTTTTCCACGAAATTTCAAAAAATCACATCCGATTGAGCTCAAGCTTCATGACAAATTTCATGCGGTTAAAAATGGAAAATTTGTTTTTATCTGTACATCGAGCAAGGGTGAACAGGTCAGTATGTGGAAGGGTAGATGATCGCTCTGTCTACGATTTTGAAAGAACGAGCGAGAGTACATACTTCACGTGAATATAAAGGCTGTCCCATAATTAGACCGGCAAGCTACTAGTGGATGTTCTAGACATTATTTTAGACACTTTCGACTCGAATCATATAATGCAAAAACGCTTCGCCTGAGCTAGAGCGCTCTAAAGATAACGTCTAGTCAACACTTTTTGTGAATTAAATGATATAACACAAGAGCACCTGTTTTCAAGAAAAAATATCAGAGTTATGAATTATGAATTTTAGGTGACGTCGTTTTGAAGATATGCGACAAAAAGTTTTGCCTGGACTTCATCTTCAGAGAGCTCTGGCTCCTTAACAAAGCTTCAATGATTTGGGACGAATGCGTCCATAATAATGTCTTGAAACTCCACTAGAAGCTTGTTGGTCTAATTATGGGATACCCTGTTTATAAAAATTCACTAAGGTGCATTAAGAACGTCAGGAATTGACGATTAAAATATGGGCCATCGGTTCAAATTAACACAAATTGCTAATTCGTAAACTGGTGAAATTTTCCCAACGATACCTTAAATTTTCTATAAAAACCAGATCCACACTAAACTGTGGCTGCGCGTTTGTCCAACTAATTTAGACATTTCATCTATTCTTCTTGAGATATTGGTGAAATAATGCCAAAATTTGAAATATTACGAAATCGAAGGTCATTTCTTTCGGAAGTTATAGTGTTCACGACCGGCCTAACCACCGATAGTGAATAAGATGATTTCCGGAAGAATCAACTTGAAAGCATTATAATTGGAGAGTAGATTTAATCGACTTTAATCACGAAGGCCGAATTCGATACAGATCGAATCGAATTAAAATCGAGTACAATGAAAGGTGACAGCTTAAAGGTTCGTGCGAAATTTCGTGAGGACCATATGATTTATCGATCGCCATTTATAAAATATTCCAAAAAAACTATGTTCAAACATTTTTTTGATTGATCTTATCGAACGATAATCACGAAATTTTGCACATATTTACTCATTAGCATTTGAAAAGTACATATTTACCAAGGTAAATGATGATCTGATCAGTATTTTTTTCAATATTCCGGAAAAAGCAGCCATACCAAAAAATTTTACATATTTTCTTTGCAACATCTCCAAAGATTAATAAACGATCGAACTGAAATTTTAAATACTGTGGATTATTCTACAACTACCTTTGAAGTTCATAGTTGATCGCTTTATTTATTCTTGAGATACTGAGTGAATAATCTCAAACTTCCAAATAGCTATGGCATTTGACATATTTCGTTTCCAATATCTCCAGGAATAACCAAGTTTCGATTCGATGAGATTAAAATTTTTCGAGTTATTGAAAAATCAAAATTTCAAATGGCTATAACACTGAAACCATTGAGCGGATTTTAAGCATTAATGGACTCAACAGAGATATTCAGAATTAAAAAACCAGATCAATCTTCAAGACTCTGTATTTTCCTCCGAACGAAAGAGCACTCAAGCCGGCCGAATAGACAGACAGAATTGAATTTGACGACGGATTCTTCATCATTAAGTCCACCCTAGACGTTTGAAACTATTTCGGCACAGAATTAGAAAATTTTAGATTTGTGGCAAAAGGATAACGTACTACTCTCCAGAACAGGGGCGTCGAAAAAAGCAACGCTGGCAACGCCGATTTACTCCCAGTTTTTTTGGAGAGAGAACAAACGACACATAACTGCGCACCTGCATCCATGGTTTTTTTAATCATGGATATATCCAAATTTATTTGATAACCTTTGATGCAGATGTTCCTTTGATGTTTCGTCGCTTCTATGGGCGCTTGCGGAATGAAAAATATATTTGGGATATCGTTATTTCCGGGACATCCTAAAAACCATCCCTTCTCCTGATGAAAATATCTTTGCAGAACATACACCAAGAAAAAGTTGTTAGGCATTCGTATTGCGCATGCGGTACAGTGGTTAGTGGATATTTTTTTCCAACAAAAACTAGGAACATTGTCGATTTTTTTTTCACTTCGTCAATGTTACGATCCAAACAGAATTCTGCAAAAAGTTACGCGTCGGTATTCTACAAAACGATCGAGTTTCAATCTGATCCCATTAGCAGTTCCTGAGAAATTGAGAAAATAACCTCAAAAATTGGAATAATTATAACTCCGAAACCATTTGGTCAATTTGAACCATTATCGAAATTGAACTTCGCATTTTATGCACACCCTATCTTTTATGTTTTGAGTCGCTAACTCTTTCCGTTTTCAAATCACGGCCTACCGGACGGAATCTATTCTGACATCGGATTCTTCATTAGTGAGTACAATCTAGTCCTTTGAGACCTTTTACGGGAAATATCTCGTAAACTTCATAGTCATTTGAGAAAAGCGATAGCACTCTGCCCCTAGAGCATGCAAGCAAAAATAAGATCCGAGCCAGTTACCAAGCCTGCTCAGGAAACACCCCATATCCTTAACTCGCACAAGCTTTCAGATCCTGGAGGGTGTTCATGAAGCCTAGGATAATTGGAAAAATACAAAAAGACTATTTTGATTGTCATGGCCAACTACCATAGGTACCAATACCTATATATTGTCATATGCCATTAAACCCTCCAAGTCCATAATCATTACTCTTCGAACGGAGATTAAAGAGAATTTGATCCTAGGCTTCAACCATGGTGGAAATACATATTCTATTTCCACCATGTCTTCAACAAATAATTCACCGATCAATATATTCCACATTCATGAAGCAACCACCCTATACCTTTATACAATATGCATAAAAAAACACTATTTTCAAGATCGATAAATATACCAACCTAAGGTTGAAGAGCTCTTCAATCTTTGGTATCAACCATTTACACCATCTGCTGCAGACTGGCTGCACATATTCGTAATAATATCGTATGACCAAATATTTCATCCACCAGCGTTACATTAGTGATCAAAACTATTTCAAAAGGAATGACATAGCGATTGGTAGATTACTTACGAAACTCCAACTCATTGATGGGTAAAATCCAATGATTCCGTAGATATTTCATTTTGCATATACAGGCTGTCCGGTAATCAATATTTATACTGGCGATAGACTAGGTCATGACCACCCAGAATATCGAAAAATTTGTAGGCAAATTCACCGTTTTCGACCTAATTTGGTGGATGCGCCCATGGAAGTTCGAAAGCCTAGGGTTGTTTATGTAGATATTGATAACATAATAGTATTAATTATGCTATTTTGATGTTGTTTGAATGGTGAACCATGTGCACAACATTTCCTATAAAATGATTTCCAATGATACCTCTACAATTGTATCCGTAATCAAATGGTTTACAAGAAAGGTAAATACATTTTGACGCGCTTGTTCTGGGAAACAGCTCGTTTTCTTTTCGTCACGATGTCTGTGATTTTCGAATTTTGAGCCGAAACTAGTCTCAAACGACTAGGTTGGACTCACTGATGAAGAATCCGTGGTCAAAATTGATTCTGTCCGTCTGCCAGCCGTGTGCGCTGTAACTTTCGAAATGAGGTACCTAGAGTCCTGAAATTTTTCAGGTTAGGTTAAGATCCTGAATATCTCGATTAAGTTCGTTAATGAGCCAAATGGTTTTCGTGCGACAGCCATTTGAAATTCAATTTCAATAACTCGAAAAATATTTATCTGATCGAAATGAAACTTGGTTGGAAGATGAACAGTGTCAAAGAGAATAATTATGTGAACAATCGCGTAAAAGCTGCTCACTTCACGTCAGTGCTTTTCTAGATTTTTATATTGAGAGTGAGTTTCAGAAGATGTGAAAAGCTCATCAGCACATAACACACGTGTACATTTATGTGTGTGAAGTTGGCCCAGCACTTTTCGATTTTCGAAACTTTTTTTGTCTCGAATTGTGCGTAGTTTTTCTGCTTCGTGTCGTTGAAATTTTTTTAAATTTCGTACGGTTCTCCAGATATTGCACAAAATGTATTAAGTAGGCCAGCTCAGCACATTTCAAAAAAGTAGATTTTGATTGCTGCTCTAGATTGTGTTGTACATATACTGATTTGTGTTGTCCCTCTCGTTTTCCGAAAAATCAAAAACTAAGGAAAAAGCCCAGCACTTCTGTTTTTTCTTCTCAAAAATTAAATAGAAAAGTATGTGCTACATTTGTGCTGACTTGTGCCATAAATATTTTCCCCATATTCTGTCGGCTTTTCCGAAAAATCGCGAAATTGAAAGAGAAGTTTGCCAGCACATTCCTTTTTTTCTGATAAAAATATGAATGAAAAAAATCGTCTCTTATGCAAGCTAACTTATGCCGTTAAAATTTTCACGAAAATCCTGCTGATTTCCCAAAAAAAAGATTTCGAAAAAAATGTTTTCCAATATTTTTTGATTTTTGAATTTGTTTTCTCGAAATGAATTGTGCTAGGTTCGTACTGAATTTGGTTTTGCTGGATTCAGCTAGGTTTGTGCTGCTTCGTGCTGTTTAGATCTTTCTCTTAATCCATACATTTTAGAGACATTCCACAAAATGTATGAAAAAAGACAGCTGAAACTTCAAGAAAAAGTGGGTGTCAACGGCGGAAATAGATTGTGCTATCCGCATACCGAGTTGTGCCGTTCGAATTTTTCCGTAAAGCGCGCCCTATTTCTCAGAAATAAAAAATCAAGAAAAAAATTAGCTCAGCTATTTTGGTGTTTCGTAATGGTCGGAAACATACAAAGAAAATTGTGCTCCTTGTAATCTTATTTGTTTCGTTGAAATTTTCACAGAGATCCTGCTAATTGTCCAAGAGAAAAAAATTCTGGAAGAAAAGCGGACTAGTACTTTCGTACTTTTCTCTGTCGCAAGTTGTTTCATTTGGTTGTATCACATTTGCCCGACTTGTACCCGTCAGATTTTCAGAAAAAATATCTCAACTTTTCCTTCAAACGGTGGAAATTGGATTGTTAATTGTTTGACACACAGTATACATGATAACCGGCATGAGATTAAGACCATTGGAAACCGCAACTAGAAGGCGTTCTATTTGGATCAAATAAGAGGATGTTTGATTTGGTGTTGAATAGTTACTTCTATCAAATTACGCTTCGGCTTTTGGAAAGATGTGGCTTGGCCCTACTTTTCAGTCCTTCGAAAGATTATGCACTAGTCAGCGAATGTGTGAAATAGAATAAACGAAAAATACTCATTTCCTCCACTTCTCTGGATTGTTTTTCCCCAGTCATTAGGGTACTCTTGAGAAGGCAATCTTCACAGAGCCCAGATTTATTTGTATTCGAGTAACTTTCGGTGATTGTTACAGGAATCGGTCAAAATTAAATTCTTCCATGTATAGATGTGTAAAAAAGTAGTTAAGTAGAGAAGTGAAATACCCACAACTATATTAAAAGGTGCCGCGCACGCTTATCGTAGTATGTCGGTCGGCTTATGCTATAAATCATCCAAGAGCGTAGTTGGATTTCGTGGCGGCTTCTTTCATATTTTCCACGGTCCGAAGCTCAAGCCTGTTTCACTGTATATTGATATGCAAAAAATCTGCTGATTATTTCTAATTTCCAAAGTTTGAAGGAAAATTTGAGATTTTCTTTCTGAAAATCTGACCGGTACAGGTCGGCACAAATGTGGTACAACTAAATAAAACCACTTCCGACAGAGAAAAGTTTGAAAGTACTAGTCCTACTTCCTTCCAGAATTTTTCTCTTTTGGAAAATCCGCAGGATTTCCGTAAAAGTTTCAACGAAACAAATAAGATTACGTGAAGCACAATTTTCTTCAGATGTTTCTGATCATTACGAAACACCGAAATTCCTGAGCCCATTTTTCCGCGCATGTTCTATGGAAACAGCGAACTATAGTTTTGTTCAAATGTGTGTAATTTTCGATTATTGAGCCGAAAATGGTCTGAGACTAGGTTGGACCCACTGATGAAGAATCCGGTGTCAAAATCGAATCTGTCCGGACACGGTAACTGTCGAACGGAGCCAGATAGCGACTTGAAACTTGTAGGGTAGTTCGCGCATCCGAATACCGCGGCTATTTTAGTTAATGGGCCAAATCGGCCGAACAGTTTTAGAGTTATAGTAATTTGAAATTTTGAGGTTATTTTCCTCATATTTCAGGAACTACAAGAGCGATTCGATTTAAACTCGACAGTTAGTTGCAACATAACGAGGCGCAACTTTGGGCAAAATTTCGTCGAAATCTCATGGTAACTCAATTCCAAAAAAATTTTTTAAAAAATTTCTTCCGAAAAATTTTTTTTTCTGTAACCATTGTTAATATACGATAACAATTTCAGTAATACCTTCCGTTCCATATTTCACAGCTGTGTGCCAAATTTCAGTTCGATACGGCTATTAACTTTTGGAGATATTGGAAAAAAATATGTAGAATTTCGTGTTTTTCTTCTCGATGCATGTCGTTGTTTTTTTTTGGTTAGCTCAAGAAATACTGATTCAATCGTAAAGCAACTTTGTAGCTAGTTCTAAGATGCTGAAAGATAACATTGTGCAAAATTTCGTGATGAACGTGTCATTAGAATGATTTAAAAAAAAATTTCAAATTTTTTTTTTAAATATCCAATATTGTGTAATTTTCTCATCATATTATCCTCATCAAATTCTGTATAAACTTTCAAACTGTCATTTTTCGATGAAGTTCAGGATTTCAATCGGATCTAATCTGTATTTTCGGAAATATTGCGAAAATAAAATATGAATGGGTATATCTGCGGAATCATTGGGTGGATTTTACCCATTCACGAATTCGGCCTTCGTAATTGAGGTCCAAACCTTCTCTACAAATATCGACTTTCTAACTTCCGGTAGAAACGACTTAGAAACTCGATATTTGTAGAGTATGTTTTGGGCTTATTTACGAAGGTCGAATTAGTGAATGGGTGAAATCCACCCAATGATTCCGTAAATATATCCATTCAAAATTTTATTTTTCCAATATTTCCAAATATACAGATTAGATCGAATTTAAATCCAGTAATTTATCGAAAAAAAATCTAGAAAAGCACTGCCGTGAAGGCAGCAGCTTTTGCGCGCATGTTCAAATTCGTTGCCGAAGCGGTCATCTACATAGAACATGGATTTTTGTGGATAGCACAATCTATTTCTGCCGTTGACACCCACTTGTTCAAAAAGTTTAAGCTGTCCTATTTGATACATTTTGTGGAATATCTCTAGAACCGTATTGAATAAGGGAAAAATATAATAGAAGTTGTAAACATTCATTTAATTTCTAACGTGCTGGTCCTAGGAAACGAAAGCGTAATCATGTTGCATTCATGTCTGTTATTTTCTAATTTTGAACCAGAAGTCTTGAACGTAAGCCTTTTTATAAAGGTGCGTACAGACAGAACAAATCTTCCTATCGTAACTCCGTCGCGTAACAAGTCTGGACGGCATTGCGTAACAGCGTATCACCGTAGCAGAAACATCGGAGAGTCCCGTAACTTTTTCTGCACGTTTTTTCAAATTTTCTTTAACTTAGTAATGCTTGTATATAGCACACAAGCAAACGTTCACTGTTCTGTTGTGAAGATGGAATGGCAGAATGCTACGTTTATAAGATACGCAACGATGTATATTGATACACTACATTTGTTAACACGCCGTATCTTCTATGCGTAACAAAAAATTGTAACGCGACGGCGTAACACTACGAAGTTTTGTTCTATGTCTGTACCTTAAGAAATCTGTGGACAAATTCAAACATTTCAACGAACGGTCCAGCTAGCCCAAGACACTGCAACTCTTGAATATGCATGGAGAGCCGGTATGGATATTTTCACATTAGGTGCAGAAACTTAATATGTATATTGGGTGATTTACACTATTGTTCCCTCAAAATCTCGAAAAATTCTGATCTGATCAAAGTGGAATTCAAGTCGATAATCTCCAAATGTGTGCGAAATTTCAGCTTGGTCGAAAATGTATTTTGGGAAATATTGGAAAAAACTATGGGCGGACCCAACCCACTATTACCCATTAGTAATATTTCCATTCGAAATTCGTTTTTCCATCATCTACTTAAATACTAGTATGATCATATTGAAATCATGCACTTGGTTATTCATATCATATGTTCCTCACGAAATTTTGCATTATCCTTCACGCCATCATTTTCCAATTAATTAACGAATTCAACATATCATTGAGTGGATTTTACTCATTCATGGATACGTTCCAAACTTCCCTTTTGACCGATCCTTAATACAATATCTTTCAAAGAATCACCTAGGCTCCTCTATATTTTTTGTACGTCAGGTGTTGGCCTAAATTTGAATGTCAAAATCTTCAATAGGGATTCCGTAGAAATGTCCGTTCGAATTTTGTCTTGATTCAATGATACTATAAAGTATTCAACTACTCAACTCAACTACAAGTTGAATACTCAATGATATCACTGTTACGGTTCGCTTCGCTGTTCGCTAACAACTTACAACCATATTCAATAACACACAACATTTAATTGTATAAAGTATACACTCGTTTACAGTGACTCTATACTTGTATAGAGTATAGTGTATAGTCATTGTAACTGGGTTACAGTGACATATTACCAATAATAATATATTATAATAGTTGAGTTCCGATATTCCCAATCAGTACTGGCCAGTATCAGTAATAACGCTTCGTACTGATACGAACAGTTACCAAAGCAGTGCCAGTAAAATCGACTGTCAAAATTTACTGACAAGTACTGGCCAGGAATATCGGAACTCAACTAATATAGTCACTGTAAACCAGGTTACTGTGGGGCGGCCTCTGATTCTGACGGGTAGTTCTTTAAATAACCCAATTACAGAGATGTATCTGATCTTGATTCTGTAACAACTACCACAATATATTAATATTGTCAGCAAAAAAGTGTTAGATGAATATAGTCACGAAAATTTGACACTGGGTGTTGCCAAATCGTCAACTCTATGGATTTTTGTATAACTCATTCATTTTTCGAATTAAAATGACTATATTCCAGATGAAAATCAAACATTTTCCAAAATTTTGAAACAGAAGGTGCAATTCAGGTCCGAAGTCGTTTCTATGGTGCATTCGAATTATTTCTGCGTAAGTGTTTAATATCAAATCTCAGAAAGAGCTGAACATACTGTGACCCGATCGAAAAGGACTTCTTCAAGGTGACCTTGATGAATTCGATAAATATACAGGGTGTCCGGTAAACCTTAAACAATATTTATACAGGTGATAGTCTAGGTCATGACCACTCAGAATATCGAAAAATTCGTAGGTAGAATCTTCACTGTTTCCGAGATAATCTGGTGGATGCGCCGATGGAAGTTGGAAAGCTTAGGGTTGTTCATGTTGATATTAACAACATAATACATATTCGTCATAATTGTCAGATCCAAATACTACAATATGTCAACTGTGAGTTTTTCTTGGGGGGAAATTTTGTTTTTTTTTGATCGATCACTAAGGTTTATTATTTTAATCCATCAAATAATAACCTAAAATTGATATTATTCTGCAAAAAATGGGGATGAAATGACATAATTAAATTCTACCTATTATTATTCTTGTAACTTTCACCCCATTTTCTGAAAAAAGTTATTACCACGTGAATGTGATCATTCATGACAAAAATATGAGCACTTTGTCCACTCTCCAGAATTGTATGAAACATGCTCTGATTATTGCTGGAAGGGGTGATATTTCCGTTGCAATAGAATGGGCAGATATTCTGGTCTATCCCAAATTTTCACAATTTTTAAGAAAAAATTCTTCTGTTCAGAATTTTTCGGAATGAAATGATGAAATAATGATTATTTATAATGAACTCATTTGCTCGAGAGTTCTCGGTGAAAAAAAAGATTTCAAATCTTCTTCTAATAAAAATCTTCTCAAACCAGAGATTCAAGCAATAAATTCCATAAACAAGTTAGAAAAAATTGTTCAATTGTTTTCTATGTGTTCTGATGCCAAGATGACATACTTCCAAGGACTTTTTTGAACATGCTTTGCCACCGACCCAACGATGAATATCCATTTGGATATACCAACTCAAGATCAAGTGAAATTAATTACATTATTGCAAGATTGGTTTAGAGTCTCCAATCTATTATTGATATTGAGTAAATTAGAACCAAATATTATCGAACTTGTGATTCAATAATAACTTCCGATTTCGTATTAGGAATTGACCAATCTTTAAGGAAGGTAGACCGAGTATTTCTGGCCCATTAGTTTGACAATGTTTGGGTTTGATGTACTTTGTACAATGTACGTGGCATCCTAGAGCAATCTTTTGATAAACGTCACTTGGGCTTCATGATAGAACAAGTTATTTGCTGTATGTCGAATCGAACAAATCACCCTGTATATTCTCAATAGAGACCCCCAACCATAAACAAAACATTGTTTCGAGACTGCCTTGACTAGTGTAAACTCATCCCAAAATCTGACGGTCTCCTCCGGAATCACCCTGTATGTTACCGAATCAACCTATATAAAATGAAATACCATAATTTCCTGACAAATATAATGAATTGTTCGGGAACTCAATGGTCAACCGTTCAATTGAAAAAAAAAATGAACATGATTGCACCATTCTATAGATTAACTTATATATGACCGAATCAACCTATATACTATGAAATCAAGTAATTTCCTGAGTAAATATAATGAAATGTCTTGGAATTCCATGGTCAACCGTATAATTAAAAATTTGTGAACACGAGTGAACGGATTCCGAAATTTTGACGACCATTCGATAGAGTACCTTTTATATGACCGAATCAACCTATAAACAATGAAACCCAATAAACTGCTGAATAAATACAATGAAATGTCCTGGAATTCAATGGTCGATCGTATAATTGGAAATGAATTTACATGAGTGAATGGATTTCGAAATTTTGACGGCCATTCGATAGAGTACCTCATATATGACCGAATCAACCTATAAACAATGAAATGTACTAAATTCCTGAATAAATATAAAGAAATGTCCTGGAATTGAAGGGTCAACCGTATAATTGAAAATAAATAAACATAAGTGAAAGGATTCTGAAATTTTGACGACCATTTGATAGAGTACCTTATATATGACCGAATCAACCCATATACAATGAAATGTACTAAATTCCTGAATAAATATCATGAAATGTCCTGGAATTCAATGGTCAACCGTTTATTTGAAAATAAATTAACATGAGTGAACGGATTCCGAAATTTTGACGGCCATTTGATAGAGTACCTTATATATGACCGAATCAACCTATAAACGATGAAATGTACTTAATTCCTGAATAGATATGAAGAAATGTCCTGGAATTGAAGGGTCAACCGTATAATTGAAAATTAATGAACATAAGTGAAAGGATTCTGAAATTTTGACGACCATTTGATAGAGTACCTTATATATGACCGAATCAACCCATATACAATGAAATGTACTAAATTCCTGAATAAATATCATGAAATGTCCTGGAATTCAATGGTCAACCGTTTATTTGAAAATAAATTAACATGAGTGAACGGATTCCGAAATTTTGACGGCCATTTGATAGAGTACCTTATATATGACCGAATCAACCTATAAACGATGAAATGTACTTAATTCCTGAATAGATATAAAGAAATGTCCTGGAATTGAAGGTTCAACCGTATAATTGAAAATAAATGAACATAAGTGAACGGATTCCAAAATTTCGACGACCCTTCGATATAGTACCTTATATATGACCAAATCAACCTATATACAATGAAATCGAAAACGGTCTTGGAATTAACCGTTAGACATATATATATATATATATATATATATATATATATATATATTTATAGTATTAGGTTCAGGGATGTCGATCAATAATAAACAAGATATGTTTACTCTTTATTCATTTAGCCAAGCTTTCGAAACCGATTAGTTTCTTCCTCGGGGCAACTGTAAAACAAAAAAAAAAAAGAAAATTCTAGATATGAATATGAATTATAGAAAAAGATGTATTTTGGGGATGATCCATATAAAAAAACAAAATAGTAAAATCAACAAAAAAACAGATACACAAAATCTAAGCCCAATGTATTCATATCTTCTAGAGTATTCGAATAAACCGCTTTTCGATGGTCCAGTAGATGGGTGACTTTGACAGTTACCGTAAATAACATAATAATTTTTGATTGAATTGTAGAAAAATTTTTATCCTAGATGACTGAATTGCCACTTATATGTATTTTATTTTGAAATTGTTTAGTGTAGGTGACTTAAAGATTAACCTCGCATTCAGTGAGTAAATGTAGATTGTTTATGTTCCTAATTTTAAATGTGATGTTGTTTTACAGTTGCCCCGAGGAAGAAACTAATCGGTTTCGAAAGCTTGGCTAAATGAATAAAGAGTAAACATATCTTGTTTATTATTGATCGACATCCCTGAACCTAATACTATAATATTACCAGCGATCATTATCTAATACATTATATATATTTATATTCTTTTGAAAAGGAGCATTACATTCTTTGTAGTGTTAGCAGAGAAAATGTAAACGGGGTACCATACATTTTTGCGTATGATACAAGAGCACAGATAAAAACCTCAGGAAAAATTCTGTCTCCCCGTATAAGTGTTGTAATTTGTTTATAGAAGATGGATGGCATCTTTTTCATTGGAAAATAATTTTTTCGTCATCTTGAATTCATTTCGACAAAATATCTTGGCATAATATCTGAAACAGAAAGAGGGACAGAAAACCAGAGGGAAGCAGTAAATAATATCACCTACATTTGCTCATGACCGAGAGGGTCTTTCGACCAGGTTCAGTCCTCCAAGCGATGATTTCCAGATCCTCAGATAAACGAAGAACACTACAGGCCCCTTTATTGGGGAATCATCTCCCATAGATCCATTATTGTTCATTTCGAACTAGAAATCTAATAAAATATCGGGAATGAAGTGAAAAACTTATGTTGACATAATACAAAAAAAAGTGTTTTATTACGCGCAGGTTCCTAGGGAACAGAGTGCTATCGTTTTGTCGAAATGTCTGTGACTCTCGATTTATTTCCCATAAATGGTCTCCAACGACTAAGTTGGACTCGCTGAAGTTCTCTCCGGCACGCCGAGGACATGAAAACCGTCGAACGGAGCAAGCTAGCGACTTGAAACTTTGAAGGTAGGTTGCGCATCAGAATGCGGTCCACCTGCTGATTAAACTTGATAACTAATTGGCAAATGGTGATGGGTAAAATTGTGCAAAATTTCTTTGTTATCGTTTCATTAAAACCATTCACAAAAAAAAACATTCCAGAATTTTGTTTTCAAATATTTAATATCTTGCGATCTTTCCCAGATGTATGTTATTCACTAATTTTTATCAGAGAGATGGTTTAGGGCTCAATCACGAAGGTCGGATTCTTGAATGGGCAAAATCTTCCCAATTCACCCATTCAAATTTATATTTTCATAGTATTTCCAAAAAAACAGATCAGATCAAAATGAATTCTAATACTTGATTGAAAAATGATAGCTTGAAGGTTCATGCTGAATTTCGTAGAGACCGCATAAAAAGATGACCTAATCGTTCAATCAGGAGGTATGTTTCGTTTGTCAGATCAATACGTGAATAGGTGACCGCTTTGGCTACAAATTTGAACGAGCGTGTGAAATGAGTGTTGACCTTGCGTAAGTACTTTTCTATAATTTTAGTTACATTACTTTCGTATATGAATACACGTATTATGTTATTGAAGTGTCTATATACATATTCAGAAATATAGTTCAACACACTCTAATTCTATTATTTTCAATGTGTTTATCAGGTTTTCATTCCCAATATATAAAAAGAACTATTAAAGATTAAATAAGATTGTTATATATGCACAGAGAAAAAATATTGTAACAATACAATCAACAGAGTGCACTGTATTGTTTCAGGGTCAAAATCTGACTCTTAATTCATCAAACCAACCAGAAAATTTGCTGAATTATTTATATTCGGTTATGTTCGTTTTTTGAGACTTTTGTCCCAACAATTTTCTAGAAAACACCTGAAAAATAATGCAAATTGCTCCTTAATAACTGTACGCCAAATTTCTGTATCATTTTCATGAAGTACCCCAGAAGTCACAGATCACATAAAATCCAGCCTCTCTATGCTTTTAATTAGATTTCCATTTGCATTATAAAACATATTTGAAAAACAATAAGAGCATTTAATCGTATTAACCCCTATAAACTCAACTTTACTACCTGATGGAAAAATTGGCCAGCTTCTTTCCATATGATCCCCGCGAAATTCTCTCTGCTATCGTTTTTCGATCGAGTACTAGATTTCAACTCCATCAGTTTTGTCTTGTTGGAAAAAGGAATTTTAAATGGGAACCTTTATCTACGGAATCATTCGGCGAATTTTACCCATTCACGCATTTGATCTTGGTAATTAAATCGAAAAGCTTCTGTACAAACTTCGCGTCTCCAAAAACAGGACATTTTTTGTACATTTTTCATACCTTGGGATTAAATGAGTTAAACAACGATACCACAGACTGGCGCAGAACTCAACGTAACAACAGTTTTTCAAATTTCAGCTTGATCGGATATTTGTCTTGGGAGATACTGAAATAAAATATGTCTGATTTCGTGCTAATTTCCTGAGATTAATTGATATTTGATAACTCAAAAAATATTGACCGGATCATGACGAAATATGGAAGTTGATGCGCAAATGCGTGCAAAATTTCTCGATCATTCCATTGGAACAATCCAAATTTTAAAGATATAGTTTATAAGCATCTTATATCTTCCAGTCATATATAGTTAGGAGACGAGATTGCACGTTTACCTAATTCCAACCCACCATTTTTCATTAACCTCTTACATTATGACGTTAGGCAATTCAACATACATTCGGTTGTAGCGGGAGTGGTAGAATGTTCATTACATTCATCATCAGAAATATAAAAAGTAACTTCAATCTCGAATTGTAATGAAAATAATATAAATATTCATGAATAATATTGAATATTTTAATATCTTAGTTCTGATCACTGAACTAATAATATTAATGAAATATTAGTTCAGTGGTTCTAATAATCATTCAATTCTATGAAAGGTTTGTAGATGTTTGTTTATGGTCATAAGTCATAAACATGTAAATTAGTGTCCGAAAAATGCCAATTTTGAAGATTTATATCTCCTAGAGTCCAGAATTGCACAAATGAATTTCTCTTGAAAGTCTGCGAGAAAAATCAACGTCAAAACCGGTCATTGGCGACAGTATAGCCCATTTGCATATTATCATATGCATTTTCACTTCTTGATAATTTACAGTATTATTCTGGTCAATTGAGGATTTTTAAGTTTTCATTAATTGGTAAGTACGTTTATGCTTATAGACTTATGTTCATCTCAGCTGATTTTGTTCATATTTCCGAAAGTTCGATGTTTATCCACTCTGTTTTGATAGTTCAACCCAAGAACGTTATTCCTGTTATTGGACTATATTGACTTCGAATTTTCTTTCTGAGTATATCTAGCATACATATTGAGCTGATTATATGTTCGAGATTTCGTAAAGCTTGAGAATTTATCACTAGTAGTATCCTAAGAAAAATGTTTATTTGTAACCACTCTATACATTTCTCTGCAAATAGAAATCTCTACTACGTACGAATCAGTCAATGCGCTCAATTAATTTTTATCTCTCTCAGAATAATGGCGTTGTAAGGTTCGACAATATTTCATATTTGTTGTAGAACCTGCCTTTGATTTGTGATTCCTTGGATTGTTTAGTACTTAGGATACTGGAAAGTTCTGGTTTCAACCTTTTGTTTATTGAATAACTCTGTACAATTCAATTATTTTATGAATGTCAATCTCTCAACTTTCTTCACATCAAAAAAAAAATTTCTACTGGCAAGAGGGGCTGTGCGCTCACATTTTTATCCAGCGCATACAAAATTTCTACTAATGAAAATGACTTCCCCTTCATTCGAACTGCAATAACTCAAACATAATATTTGGTGGATCATAAAGTTATGAGTAATACGCAATGCTTTTCAGTTCTTAAGGTGCTTACACTGCTTTCATAATGTTTTTAGGTATTCCTGACCTCACACTGTAGAGAGTTCATTTCTGAAAAGCCTTTCTTGATGGAGTTCGTGATTGGAACAATGGATATTGATGTGAAAGAAGAAAAATCCATTTCTACTGATTGGTGAGTTTAACCTGAAAAAAGAATTAGGGAATCCAACGACCTGTAAAAATAATCCCACGTGGCGTTTGGAGGGCAAACAAGTTTGTTTACTTTGTAAACTAGTTTTATTTTTGAAGCTTTTTTTGGGTACCAGGCATTGTTTGGTGTATAATATCGTTTAGTTTTTGTGAAATATATAGTGACTAGTGAGAACCATATAATATATCTTGTCTATGGTGAGAACTAAGTGGGAAAAATGCCTATGACATGCATCATGGTTAATTGTGGAAGCCGTTCAAATCGGGACCATACGCTTAGATTTTTCCGCATACCTAGTGTGAAAAGCTCTGAAAATTACCCTCATGTTCACGATCTTTCAAGAAAACGAAGGGAAATGTGGTTAGCAGCCATCAAAAGGGAAGATATGACTGAATCAATTATCAGAAACTAAAGGGTCTGTAGCAGACATTTCATAACAGGTAGGTACCTAAGAAGAAAATAGATATTTCTTTAGTTATATATAAGTGAAACTGATGATTCATATTACAGTTTTACACAAGCTTGGAAGATAAAGCTCATGTTTAACATTTCAGTTCATGTTTAACATTCTATTTTCAATAAAAACTTATAATTGATTCAACTTGTAGGAAAACCTAGTGCTTTGAGTGATGAAAATCATCCAGATTGGGTCCCATCACAGCACCTGGGTCATCAATCTATAGTCCATTCTAAACGCAAGTGTGATGTGGATCGAAATTTGCGGGTAGACAAAAGAGTGAAATTGAGTCATGAAGCATGTGGACCAAGCGAACAGGTAATGGAAACAATCTTCAAAAATAGAATTACCTAATCATTTAGTCATAATGTCTTGCTAAGTTTTGTTCAATGAAGGTATATATAATGAAAAAATGTAAAATTTACTATTCATTTTTCAGTTTAACGAAGAAAGTGGTATTGGTGATACAGAGCAAGCAGGGCAAAGCATAGTGGGAGGTTGTGCTACACAAACAGACCTTACAATGGCCATGTTGGCCACAAAGCTCGAGCAGCTCAACTTTGCCTCCAGAAAATTGGAAGATTTGGAAAAGAAAGTCGAAAACAATCCCCTGGGATTGATGGACAATATTAACAATGTAGATAAGTGGAAGTATTATTGTGGGTTCGACTATGAATTTATCCAAACCGTTATTTTTCCAGAGGTAGAACCTTACATTATATCAATATCAACAACGGTACTGAGTCCTTTCAATCAGCTTTTACTTACATTAGTAAAATTGAGGCTGAATTTACATTTTAAAGACCTAGCGTTTCGTTTCCAAGTGTCTGCCACCACAGCATCTACTTATTTTCAAAATATCATTCACATAATGTACGTGAGATTGAAAACATTAGTAATTTGGCCAGATAAGCCAGAATCACAAATGAACATTCCTCAGTGTTTTAAGGAAGCATTTCAAGATAAAACAACGGTCATTATCGACTGTTTTGAAGTTTTTATTGAAAAACCGTATAATTATTTAACGCAGCAGCAATGCTGGTCAAATTATAAACACCATAACACCATAAAATTTTTGATTGGCACCACCCCACAGGGAACAATCTGTTATGTAAGCAAAGGTTGGGGTGGTCAAACTTCGGACAAACAAATGGTAGAATTGGGTGATTTCTGCAATTTTATAAAACCTGGTGACGTGGTTTTAGCTGACAGGGGATTTATAATTGAAGAGACATTAGGAATAATTGGGGCGAGATTGGTTATTCCTGCATTTACCAGGGGAAAAAGTCAATTACATCCCCTGGAAATCGAGGCAACTAGACATATTGCCCATGTGAGAATTCACGTTGAACGAATTATTGGCGAAATTAAAAATAAATTCAGAATTTTCAGAGGACCAATACCAACAAGTATGCTTAGAGTAGCTGATAATGAAAAATGTATTCTTGACAAAATTGTCAAAGTATGCTGAGCATTAATCAACTTAACACCTCCTATACTTCCTACATAATTTCAATCATTGTAAGTTTCTTGGAAATTGTGTCCCACATATAAAATGTAATAATTGTTAAATAAAGTTAGTCCTTATTTCAATTTGTTTGTAACACTAATAATGTTTATTTCGTGATGGGCATACCTATGTTTCAATAATAAAAGTAATATTCGAAAAGAACTAAACTATGTTGTTCTGCATCTATTTACTACCCTAAAAATATATGAGTACATAGATGTAATAGAAATGTTATTGTGCTAAAATATGTAATGAATAAATTATAATCTATTTCTCATTAATTCCATTACTTATGAATGAAACAATACTCACACCTAAATAGTGAAATTCAATAAACAAATTCTTGACAATAACTTGTATCATTTAACAGGAGTTGATTTTTAATTCATGAAAAACAAAAAAAATTCTCTAAAATTGAATTGATTGAAAAAGAAACCATGTTTTATTGAAAAATTTGAAAAAAAATGTTGAAACAGAACAATAAAATTTTATATGTATGAGTACATTTATTCTTTCTTACAGAAATCGCAAAACCATTGCGACTTTGGTGTATCTGTAAGTCCAACACATTTGAAATGGAACCACTGTATGTCACAGTCATCGTTGTCACAATTTATCATTGGTGTTCCATCGTCAACACTCTTACATTTACACCAATAATTCACCTTTGCTGTTCCTTCACTTCGGGTGAAATATCTACCTAATAGCTCAGGCATTATTATAATTTTAGAGCAATTTGGGAATTTTGGTCCCAAAAGTCCAAATCTGGAAATATCCGTTCTTCGAAAAAAATGAACGGAGACCAGATTACAAAGTCACAATATTTAAAATCACAAATAAACATCTGCATCTGTACTTGATAATAATAAGTGTGGTCACGTTTCAATATAACGTTATTATCTCTTTCGGTTTCAATCAACCTAGAGTTTGTAATCTCAGGATCGATGGGAATGTGGCCTTATCATCTTTCAACTTTCGTAAGGCAAATTTTGTTGACATGTATGAACACTTACTCAGCGCAGACTGGTCGAGGGTTCTAGGTAGTTTTGATTCTGAAATAGCCTGTACTGAATTTTATAATATTCTCAATAATATATTTGAGCGTACTGTTCCGGTGAAGATTAGGAGAAAAAACCGATTTCCTTCATGGTACACCTTTGAGATAATTGAGTTGATCAATGCCAAGCGTAAGGCATTAAATATTTACCGAAAGTACAAAAATAATACTAATCTTCTCAAGTATAGATCATTACGCAAGCTACTCAAATCTAAAATTAGTGTGGCATATCAAGAGTTCGCTAGTTTTTCCGAGGATAAGATACGCAATGATCCTGCTGCTTTTTGGTCATTTGTGCATGAGAGTAAGGGCTTTTCTCGTATACCTGGTGTTATGAGCAGTGGTGTTAAGACTTACACAGGTCCGAATGAGATTGCTAATGCATTTGCTACTCACTTCTCTGATGTGTTTGAAAGACCTGTTGAAACATTGTTCATGGATCAGGTTATTGATAGCACTTTCGTTGAACTTGGAAATATCAGGGAGGATGATGTTATTAAAGCGTCTAGAAGGCTGTCGCACAAGTTCACGGCGGGACCTGATGAGGTTCCTAGCTTTTTAGTCAGGGTGTTTGCTGCACTTCTAGCTCATATTTTCAATATGTCTGCTATTGGGGGTAATTATCCTTCAGTGTGGAAACAATCAAGAATTATACCTGTTTTTATAAAAGGAGATAAATCTAATATAGGAAACTACCGACCGATTGCTATATTGTCGAATTTTTCTAAGTTTTTTGAAATCATTCTGTACGGTTCAATTTTCTCATCTATAAAGCACCGTATCAAACCTAATCAACATGGTTTCATGCCAAAAAGATCCACCTGTACTAATCTAGCATGCTTTTTTGAACAAGTGTTAAGTTCCTTGGATAAATCTGAACAAGTGGATGTAATCTATACGGATTTTCAAAAGGCATTTGATAAAGTCGATCATAGAATTTTGTTGAATAAACTGAGGCTCATATTCGGTTCCGGAAATAGGCTGGCCTCATTGATGGAGTCTTACTTGAGTGAAAGAGTGTGTTTTGTGGAGATAGAGCAGTCTCCATCTTTTGAGTTCTGTGCTACATCCGGCGTTCCTCAGGGTTCTAACTTGGCCTTTGCTCTTTCTCCTGTTCATAAATGATATTCTCGATGATGTGGACATCTTTATTTTGATGTTCGCTGATGATTTAAAGCTCTTCCTTAGGATACGCTCAATTGCTGATTGTCTTCGATTGCAGTGGGCGCTTGATGCACTTTCAAGATGGTGTGAAGTGAATAGGCTGTCGCTGAATATTTCTAAGTGCTATGCAATGTCATATACTAAAAAAGCTAACAAGATTCTTCATAATTACCAAATCGATAATCATGTATTATCCCGTGTAACTGAGTATAGAGATTTGGGAGTGTTGTGTGACAGCCAGTGTTCTTTTGTGCCTCATTTGAATCAGCTCATTTCTTCTGTGAGTAAAACTTATGGATTCATCATTCGTAATGGCAGGCGATTTCACAATTTGTACACCTTAATAGTTTTGTTCAATAGTTTTATTCGCAGCAAATTAGAATATTGCAGTATTATTTGGAGACCCATTTATGACTGTCATAGAAAGCGAATTGAATCGGTACAGAGAAGGTTCTACAAATATCTGGTTTGGAGAGAAGACGACATTTATCCACTTGTAGGTTCTAACAATATTGTGCTTCTTAGTAGATTTGGAGCAGAACCCATAGAGCATAGAGTCAGTTTGAAGGCACTATTATTTGTTCAAAAGATTTTGAATGGCTCGATAGATTATGTTGAATTACTTGAACATCTGTCATTTTTGGTGCCCCGATACGGTTCGAGGAGTAATGATGTTTTCTACTGTAGGGCGGGTAGAACGAATGCCAGTTTTAGATCACCCATTAATTTCATGTGCAGATTATTCAATTCCATAGCAAGCAGATGTGACATTCACAATGATTCTCCCCGCTCTATAGTGGCTGCATTTTTGGAAGAAACTGGTAATATTCAACCATTCCTAGAATAAGTACTTTTCTCATTTTGTTCTTGTTAATTTTTTGTTCTTAATATTAAGGTGTTTGTTATATTTGAGATAGTTTTTCCTGTAATTGGGTTATATCACCTGTTGGAAAATAAAGGCTTATTATTATTATTATTATTATTATTATTATTATTATTATTATTATTATCTCTTAAAACTAAACAACTGTTTTTATTTTTTGCATACTCCTTAATGTCTTTCGTGCCATTAGTATACAAAAGATAAGGACACTTCACCTCCAACGCTCCTCCCAAACAACATTCACAACTCACTATTCTGTCTGGAGATGCTCCGAATTGTGGACACTTTACACTTACAAATATACCCACATCATTAATGGTGAAGTTTTCATGTCTTTCTTCCATCTCCTTTGAGTATTCTTCGACAGCGAAAGATTCATGTCGTAATCCCCATTCTGTAGCTTTGGAATGGAATAATACGCTTGCTGTGTAGCATATATGCTCTTAATGAGTGATAAAGGAGGTGTTTCTTTATTCGCTCTACACACAGCTTTAAATTTTGAAGCCGTTATGCGTCCTGCTCTTTGTAAGTACCAATCATTGCAAGCATGTTGTCCCCGAGTATGCTGCTCAATTACTGATACTTCCTCTGTAGTCAAAGATATAATGATTGTTTTTGAGATTTCCATTAATTCGGTGTAACTTTTTGACATATATCTCTCATCAAAGATACCAAATAAAATTGGTAATGTCACCTTCCCAGCTTCCTCTAATTTGCTAGCAAATGGCTCCACTATTCTCATAAGACTAGCAGTCTTATTTATACTCTCCATTCTTGTTAATAAATTTACGGCATCTTCCCTGGTCATTGCGAAACCAGATATGCCAGTATCTACCTGACCAACCACCTTACCGAAGTCCATTTCTGCTATCGGGACAATCGGCACAACTGTGGAAAGTGATGGCATGGGCCATACAGCAGCTACATCTGTACATGAAACTGTACCTTTATTTCTGTGTGCATACTCAGCAGCAAAGAGTAATGCACCAATGTGACTACACACTTCACTATTACCTGCCATACATGTACAGTGACCATTTGAAATTGAACCATCTTTGGTGATGATACACCAAGCGTCAAGTGGTTTAGCATTGGCTCTTTGTGAATGCTTTACCTAGAAAAGAGAGTGTTTAAGACATCTTCGGTATGATATGTAGAAATCAGATTAATAACTTTAATATAACAAGTTATATGTGTTATTATATATGTTTTCCTGTATGAAATAGATCAGTGATAAAAGTTAAAAAACAATTACCTTTCCAACCATGACATGAAATTCATTCAAAATCCTCGTTCCTACTTTTAAAACAAAACCAGCTGAAAAATACTTGTGAGCATCAAGGGCTTTGGAGGCTTTCATCTGCTCATGAGAGTAGAAACTGTGTGTTAACACAATATAAGAGAATATATCAGGGAATGTGACTGGTGGAATGCCATTGATACTGTAGTCTAATTCACCAGTTGTAAATGTGAATGGGTCCAAATTGTTAACCATTGTTAATGTGATATTGTTTAGGAGCAGACTGTACATTACTGATATTATTATATTATATGGCGCAGGTGCTCCAGCGCACATGACGGAATAATTTCATGTATGAAAACATATGGAAATAAAGACCAGTCGAGTTACAGAATTTATTAAATAAATACCTAAATAACGAATACCCCCTAAATTTACCACAGTTAACTTCTCTATATACCTGCAAACAACGATTTATGTGAATTTTACTCTGAGTAAGAAAAACATGCAATCAAAATTTCATACCTTTGACCAACATCTGGGTTTTCTTGCAATAACTTCTCTAAATAAGTACTATACATGTTGAAACACCGTAACTATACGACTTAACACTAAAGATGAAAGAACAATTTTACAAAATGCTCAACAAATACAGTAAAACTAGCTGCACATGGCTTGAAACCTCAGCTCGAAATGCAACACGATCTTGTTTGTTGTTGTTTGCCCTCCAATCGCAAGATTTGAGGTTAAAAAGTCACGTGGTTTGGATTGCCTAATTTGGATTATTTTCTGATATTGTAATGAAATGTTGTGATGTGATTGAAAGTCATAGTTTCACGAGGATTATTTCGATGTCCGATCTCACAAAGATTTGAAATAGGACACAAAAATGTTTGAATATTTTCGTCTTTTTCGTTGTTATTACGCTGGCCATTTATTATGGCAAAAAAAAATAGTTAGCATAGAGGTTGATATGTCACTAAGAACACTGATCGGAGTAATTTTTGTAATAAAGAAAACACATTCTCAAAAAATACTTTTCATCCTTAAAACTTGTTGGAATCACAGCTTCCAATAAAGTTTGAGATTTCCAATTCAAAGTATCACTGAGCCGTCCTTAAACCCAGTACATTCCTTCAGGCTTCAAATAAACACATGTAAGTTGTTCAACTTATTTACTTATTCTGATGAATCTTCCGTGACTCACATTTAACACCCTTAGATTCTCGACCCGAGATATCAAAGATCATTTTCCTTTTCAACACAGCTAGTGATGGGCCCCATACACTATGTGACAGCCTGCAGGCCTTCCTCTCAACAGATGACCTCAAGGTTACTGTCTGAAGCCTACACTATCAGGCTTTCACCTGCAGGCGGTCTCGGTGAACCTAGATATAGGTGTATGAGTGCCACCAACTGTGCAAGGAGTGCCTGAAGGCAGCCTTCTTTTTGTCGGCCAGCCAAACGGTAGATCTAGTACAGAACGCAGAAGAATTTTGTTTCCATACTGTTCATTAGGCAACCTTTCTGCTTGAAGTTGCACCTGACAAATAGTTTAAATGAGATTCTTCTTTTAATTTGTAATAGTTTAGTTTTTCTCAGATATTGAGAGTGAAAACCTAAAAAAATGTTTTTCGTGAATTCTCCAGATTTTTACTCGCTTGTTCTGACGATTTTATCTTATTTATTTTACAGTACTCTGAATTCAGAAGATGAGGTCCGAAAGATAAAGCTTGAAGAAGTGGGCACGAACATTATTTGCGATTATAATTCAGCTGAAGACCAAAAGTTTTCAATTATGGAGGTTGAAGATGTGAAGACTGAAGGACAGTTTGATGACGAAAATGAAACACTTTTCAATGAAAAAGAGAATTCAGCTGAAAAGAGAAAATTTTCAATTATGGAGCTTAAAGATGAAAAGATTGAAGGACCGTTTGTCAACGAAAATGATTCACATGATGCAGGTATTTTTAAATGTCGATTATGTGAATTCCAATCGATGTCTGAAGTTGAATTGCAGGATCATATGGATGATGTTCACCCTGCACAAAAGAAATATCCATGCCATTTATGTGAACATGAAGGATCTTCCAGAAGCAACCTCAAGATACACATAGAATCCGTTCACTTGAATATCATGAATTATCACTGTCCTGAATGTGAATATGCTTCACACGGAAAAGCATCTGTTGAAAGACATATCAAATCAATTCATATGAATATAAAAAAGGATCATCGATGTGGGGAATGTGAATATGTTACAAAGGATGAAGGAACCCTTAAAAGACATATTGAATCAGTTCACTTGAAAATCAAAAGGCATCAGTGTCATTTATGTCAGTTTGCTACAGCTAGAAAGGAACATCTGAGAGGGCATATAGAATCTGTTCACTTTAAAATCAAAAGGCATCAGTGTGGTGAGTGTGAGTACACTTCATACGATAAAAAAAATCTTGTAAGCCATATTGAATCAGTTCACTTGAATATCAAAAGGCATCAGTGTGGTTTATGTGAATTTGCTACAGTCAATAAAGGAAGCCTTAAAGAACATGTAGAATCAGTTCACTTGAGAATCAAAAGTTATAAATGCAACGAATGTGAATATGTTGCAGCTCGGAAGTGGACTATAAAAAAACATGTGGAATCTGTTCACTTGGATATTAGAAATTATCATTGTGATGAATGTGATTATGCTTCGAAAGATAAAGGAAGTCTTAAAAAACATAGAGAATCAATTCACTTGAATATAAAAAAACATCGATGTGATGAATGTGAATACGTTTCAAACAGAATAGAAAGTATGAAAAGACATATGGAAGCCGTCCACTTGAATATCAAAAGGCATCAGTGTGGTGAGTGTAAATATGCTTCAACTACAAAGATTCAACTTCAACGACATATGAATTCTGTTCACTTGAATATTAAAAGACATCGGTGTAATGAATGCGAATATGCTACAAACGATAAAAGAAATCTTAAAAGACATATAGAATCAGTTCACTCGAATATCAAAAGTCAAAATTGAGATCAATGTGAATATGGTTTAGCTTTAATCAATCAAGTAGTAGTAAGGTGAACACATGTAGATGAATGTCCCACAAATAATCTCTTGGAAAGGCGGAAAATCCACTTGAAAAATTATAAAAATTATATCTGAGTGGAGCTAAAATCTTGCTTGATCATTTCACACAGGTAGTCATAGTATAGGTGGAAAATTGAAGAGGATTATTTTATCATCGCCGCAGTAGGTGGGAAAATCAAAACAAAAAGAGAGATAAGGAACGGCTGCTTTCAGTAAACAATACGGAGAAGACGAACAGCATTGAATATTGGTTGGAGAGGCGAAGTACTTTGGAGTATTGAAGGTGTTGAATTTATACAATGCGGACAGGTATAACAGCCTACAGACAAAACAAAGCTAACAGTGGTTGTATGTGACTCTTGTAGAGGTTCTATATGCGTTGAATGCAGTGACTTGACTTCAACAGAACTGAGGTGCATATCCCTACAAAAGAGAACATTAAAATATCAATACAAAAATTGCAGAGGATTTGATACTTTGAACAACCTCCAAGGCAGATTAGCTGATAAGGAGAAGATGATCAGGGACCAAGAGACGATAATCACGCTGTTGCAGGACAAAATCGCCCTACAGGAACAACTGAGTTCCACCACCTACTCTGCAATTTCGAAGGAAGAACATGCAATAGTGAACAGAGTGGTTAAAAACAATTTTCCACAAATGATCGTTAAATCTAAACTACAACAACCACAAGGTCAAATTAGAGTTGACATAAATACGAAAATCAATCCTGCTCAACTAAAAATTGGTGCAACCAGTATGAAGCAAACGAAAAGAGGCTCTATGATAATTAAATGTAAGAACAGAGAAGAAACTGAAATCCTGAAGCAAGCATTAGAGGAAAAGTTAAAGGAGGACTATAATACGGAAATGACAAAACTAAAACAACCTAAGATAAAAATCGTCAACATTGGCCAGGACTTCACTGCAGAGGAGATCGAGAGCTCTATACGGAAAGAAAACAATATTACTGGCGAAATAAGGGTGATATATGTTCGGAACAATAGAAATGGAACAAAGACAGCTATATGTGAGTGCAGCCCAGAAGCTTTTCATCGCATTTTGTCTCTCGGGAAATTGAGGTGGATGACCTGGCTAAATCATTAGACCAATGCAAACTTCATAATAACTTTCAGATAATGCACCTGAACATAAGAAGTGCCTATAAGAACTTTGATGAGTTTATGATTTTACTAAATGCCTTTGATTTGAATGAAATAGACGTGATTATACTGAGTGAAACTAGGTTCATTAATAATGTAGCAGACTATACAATCCCTGGCTATGTTACTCTTTTTAACGATAGTACAGTGGACCAGTGTGACAGGGTGCTTAATAATAATAATAATATTCTTTATTCTTTGAATTTTTGATACCAATCTTACAATAAAGGTAGCAATGAAATGAGAACAGGTCAACATACTCAATAAAAATAAAAGATCCCTCCAAACAAACAAATACCTATTGCAATCCACTGATATAATCAAAAAACTCAGTTTCATGGTATGGTTCACAATTTATCATGTGATTCAGCAATTCTTTTTTAAACATTTTGTGATTAGTAATTTTTTGCAATCTTTTGGGTAGTACATTGAAAAATCTTATTAAAGTGTAGTCCACATTTCTTTCTGTCAGTGTCAAGCGATGATGGGGGTAGAAATATGGACAAATTCTTCTGGTGTTATTTTTATTAGAATCAAAATATTGAGGGTTTTTATGTAGGAACACAATGGACTTGTATATGTAAAGGCCTACTACTGTTAAGAAACCATTACTCTTGAAAACTCCTCTACATGACTCTCGATAACCCATTTTGAAGATTGTTCTGATTGCCTGTTTTTGTGTTATTAGGAGTCTTGCTGTACAAGAACTTCCTCCCCATATAGTAATACCATAACCCAACACTGACTGGAAATTAGAGAAATAAATAGTCTTTAGTATATCCACATCAACCTGACTTCTTAAAACAAGTAGGGTATAGTTAACTGTCATTAGTTTTTTATTCAATTGTTCAATGTGTTCTTGCCACCTCAAACTCTGATCAAAGTAAACGCCCAAAAATTTAGTGGATTGTGAAGTTTGCAAGGTTACATCATCAACAACAATAGACTGGGGACTCAATCGTTCTGCACCAAAAATAATGCACTCGGTCTTATTCTTGTTCATTGAGAGTCCATTTTCGTCACACCACACTCTGAAGGTATTACTCGCCTGTTCCGCACTAATCACCGTTTGAGCAAGGTTAGAGCTCTTTAAAAGTATATTTGTATCATCTGCATACATGTACATGATGTTCGTTTATTAAAGAAGTTGGTAGATCATTCATATAAATAATGAACAGAAGTGGACCAAGGTTGCTACCCTGTGGTACTCCTCTTCTTATAACTTCATCATCGGATCTGTAGCTTTGACCATTCTGTTTAACAACCACATGTTGCTTGCGTTCATCTAGATGGCTTTCGAATAGTTTTAGCTGGTTTCCCTTTATACCATAACTTTCTAATTTATTATTAGGATTATTTTCATTAGGACCAATATAAACTATAATATCGCGCATACCACCTTGTCAACAACTAAAATATCAATAAGTAGCATAAGATTTGTTTTAAACAAAATTACGTATTACATCATGCTTTGCTACAGGTCACCATCAGTTGACGATAATGCATTCATTAGTGACGTAGAGACATTTGTTTTGGGTAACGCAAGGCATAATATTGATATCATCATTGGTGATTTAAATTATAACATTCTCGATAATGACAATACTGCGGCAAACAACTATATATCATTGTTAATGTCCCTGGGATTTGAATCTCACATAAATGCACCCACAAGGGTCACCCCCACATCGTCGTCTTGTCTGGATCACATTTTTATACGTAAGAATCAGCCCAAATCTGAACTGGATTTCATGTCTTTTGTTGTAATTTATAACATAACAGATCATTTTCCAATTTTCCTGACAGTAGATTGTATTTAAAAGCGACAAAACAAAAAAAAGTTATAACTTTATCAAAACTATAGATACATATAAGGTCCTACAGATGATAGGTAACTATAATTGGGAAAGTGTTTTGAACACCAATGACCCCATCCCTGCATACAAGGAATTTATAAAGATGATTTCTAATGTCACAGCACAAGCAACCACAATAAAAACTGTTAAAGAGTCAGAAGGTAGAAAAAAAATGAAACCATGGATTACAATTGGTATTGTAACGTCAATTAAACAGAGAGATAAATTGTAGAAACAACTAGGCAAAAACAGACTAAATCTGGAATTACTCCAAAATTACAAAAACTATAGAAATCACCTAAATCGACTGATAACAATAACAAAAGCGCAATGACTTTTTTGTAACAAACGACAATGGATAGCAATTCAAGGAAGACAAGGATATGGCAAACTATTCCAATCAATATTTTGTGAATGCTGGAAGCAAATTGGCGTCAAGCATACCTCTGGCACCCCCAGAATACGAAAACAAGTACCCACAAGTCAATGATTCCATGTTTCTTAAGCCTGTAGATGAAACCGAACTAATCCAACATATACAAACCCTAAAATCAAGGAGTGCTCCGGGAATCGATGGAATAACCTCCTCGTTAGTGAAAAAATGTCATACACATTTGCTAAAACCGCTAGCTCATATTATGAATCTGATATTTTTAAGTGGAAAAATTCCAGATCAATTCAAGGTATCAGTAATAACACCAATATATAAGAAGGGTGACAAAAACTTGATTAAGAACTATAGACCAATTAGCCGCATAAATACTTTTGGAAAGATATTTGAAGTCTCGGTTATATGAGTTTCTTATGAAAAATAAAATACTAAACCATAGACAATTTGGTTTTCTTCCTGGTTGAGGAACAGATGAGACAATGTTCGAGCTAGTGGATCACATAAAAAAACAACTAGACAACGGAAAGAAATGTATTGCAGTGTTTCTGGATTTGAGAAAGGTTCATCACCAACTTCTACTTAACACTCTAGAGAGTTATGGAGTAAGGGGTATTGTTTGGGAAATATTCAAAGATCACTTACAAAGGAGGAAACAAGTTGTGAAAATAAGAAATACGTATAGCGACACCAATGAAATACAGATTGGAGTACCCCAGGGTACGGTCCTTGGTCCACTGCTCTTTATCACCTACCTGAACTCCCTACTAGACACACGCACAGGCGGCACTATAATATCATATGCGGATGATACAGTTCTAGATTTTGAGGACGACACATTGCAGGCTGTAGAGGGAAAGGCTCAATATGGTTTATCAGCTGTTAAAACCTGGCTAGACCTCAACAAACTGTCAATGAATGTGGATAAATCATCATATATAGCCTTTTCTCTGACAGAAGCAAACAGACCTGACTTCTCTAAATTGAGGTTTGCTAACTCAAATCTTGAATTGAACAGTACTGATATAGCCAAGTACCTAGGAATCACAGTTTATAAACATCTCAAGTGGAAAGACCACATTAACACCCTACCTGCCAAACTACGTAGATTTATATACAAATTTTATGAGCTACAAAAATTCATGAGTAAAAAATTACTGATCATTCTTTACCGATCATTGATTGAATCAATACTGACGTATGGCATTGTGGTGTGGGGAGGTCTTTATAAAAATGCATTACAACCCCTGACTGTGTTTCAAAATTATGTTGTTAAAATAATACGTCGAAAGGAAGGACTCTACCCTACAAGATTACTATATGATGAGGAGTTTCTGAATTTACGTTCGCTATACAGGGTGATTCGGGAGGAGACCGTCAGATTTTGGAATAAGTTTACACTAGTCAAGGCAGTCTCGGAACACTGTTTGGTTTATGGTTGGGGGTCTCTGTTGAGAATATACAGGGTGATTCGACTGATTTTACTTTTATTGATAACTTTGGTATGGCTTATTTTATTTCAAATAAATTTTCAGCGTAGTACAATAGTGTTGAACACATTCATTGATTTAAAATTTTTTTTCAAAATAAGCTGTTTTTATTGTGATAAATCCAGAATAATTGTGCAGGTTGAAAAAACACCCTGTACATAGCGTTTCCTAAACTACGCTTTCTGTTTACGATTGTACTATATAATAAGTCATTATCTGAGAGTTTCTAATTTTTTTGGCACACTTTTAGTTTTCCGAGAAAATTTTTTCAAAAAATGATAATGTCGAAATTTCGCTCCAATCGATTCTACTTTTATTGATAACTTTGGTATGGCTCATTCAATTTTGATGAAATTTGCAGCGTAGAAAAATCTGAATGAGTTCATTAAATAATCGCAACAATCTCTCAAAATACAGTGTTGTAATTGTGATAATTTCAGATTAATTGTGCAGTTGAAAAAAAATCACCCTGTACATTGCTTTTCCAAAACTTTCTTATTCGTTGCAGATTCTACAATAATATGTCATCATCCAAAGGTTTTCAATTTTTTTGGCACACCTCCGGTTTTCCTAAAAAACATTATTGTAGAAGAGCATTATCGAAATTTGGCTCACAAGCAGTGAGAGTATTCCGCACTAGGTAGGAAAGCTGTATCGTCCAAGGATGCAAACTTGTTCGTCACTTCTAAAATATTCTTTTCGAATTCGAAATATATTCGGAATTCAGTTATTTCATAGAAAATATCAGCAATTAAATATGAATTTTGAATTTGAAAAGAATATTTATAACTTCAGAACTGCTTTGCCTCCTTGGGCAATACAGCTTTCTTACCTAGTGCGGAATACTCTCACTACTTGTGAGCCAAATTTCGATCATGCTCTTCTACAAAAATGTTTTCTAGGAAAACCGGAAGTGTGTCAAAGGAATTGAAAACCTCTGAATGATGACATATTATTGTAGAATCTGAAACGAAGAAGAAAGTTTTGGAAAAGCAATGTACAGGGTGTTTTTTTTCTACTGCACATTCAATCTGAAATTCTAAAATCATCACAATTACAACACTTTATTTTGAGAGATTATTGCGATCATTTAATGAACTCATTCAGATTGTTCTACGCTGCAAACTTCATCAAAATTGAATGAGCCATACCAAAGTTATCAATGAAAGTAGAATCGATTGGAGCGAAATTTCGACATTGTCTTTTTTTGATGGAATTTTCTCAGAAAACTAGAAGTTTACCAAAAAAATTGGAAACTCCCAAATAATGACGTATTATAGGAGAATCGTAAACAGATAGCGTAGTTTTGGAAATGCGATGTACAGAGTGTTTTTTCAACCTGCTAAATTAACCTGGAATTATCACAATAACAACCACTTATAAGCCATACCAAAGTTATCAATAAAAGTAAAATCGGTCGAATCGGACAAATCACCCTGTATATTCTCAATAGAGACCCCCAACCATAAACCAAACATTGTTTCGAGACTGTCTTGACTAGTGTAAACTTATCCCGAAATCTGACGGTCTCCTCCGGAATCACCCTGTATTATCACACTTGCTGCATATTCATCTACAAACATCCCGAGTTAAAAACTAGTCCAGCACATAATCGCGACACTCGATCAAAGTTGAGAAACAGACTGGTAGGCCCTTTCTGCCAAAGAGATGCTAGCCAAAGGTTCATCACATCAATAGCTCCTAAAATAGTGAATTCTCTACCACTGGAAATAAATAAGCTAACTGATCTCAAAACCTTCAAAATAAAATCCAGACAGTATATAGTACACTAAAATCAATTGAATGTTCAATCGTTGCTGTAAATTTCTGTGTGAATTTTTTTTTATATATTGTGGGCACTGAGAATTTGTTGGTTGATGATAAATATAGTGTAATGATTTGTGCACATTCAGGTTCTTGAACCTAGGTGTATATTATGTAACTAATCGATTTTTTTTTCTGTTGAGTGTATCATTGGAAGTATTGAAATAAATTAAAATTGAAAAGAGTATGCATCTTAAACGACATACAGAATCCTTCCACATGATTATGGAAAAATATTTGTGCGAAACTGTGATTTTGCTACAAAAAAGAGAATATCACTCAAACAGGGCTCATGTAGAATTCGTTCACTTGAATAATGAAAATCATCAGTATACTCTGAATATGGAACTACCAGGAACGTGTTTTCTCAAACAGAAAAATAAAATCAGTGTGATGATTATGCTTCAAGCGTTTGTATGAAAATGCATACAAAATTTCAACTTTGCTTGATTTTATTTTTATATGAACCTTTAGGTGAGAAGACCTAGATCGTTTGAACTTTGAAA
The DNA here is from genome assembly GCA_958510865.1 of Myrrha octodecimguttata. NCBI lineage: Eukaryota > Metazoa > Arthropoda > Insecta > Coleoptera > Coccinellidae > Myrrha > Myrrha octodecimguttata. Next base: position 746,008 of record OY294064.1, on the reverse strand, counting down.
GATTGTTTGTTTGTATAAAGTTTATTACTACTACTGTGAACCCTTGTGTATTAATTTTATATATGTAATTATATTTTGCATTTCATCAGAGAAGAGACTTTTTTTCAAAGAAAATGTTTATTTCCTTATGAGGTAGAGGTTTTGTCATAACTTCTTCAAAATTAAAATTTAATGTGAAAGGAAGAGTAAAAATCTAGAAAAGCACCGCCGTGAAGGCGCTTTTGCGCGCATGTTCAATGTATATGACCGCTTCGGCAACGAATTCGAACTTGTTCGCAAAAGCTGCTGCCTTCACGGCAGTGCTTTTCTAGATTTTTTTTCGATAAAGTACTGGATTTCAATTCGATTTAATCTATATTTTTGGAAATATTGGAAAAATAAAATTTTGAATGGGTACCTATATCTACGGAATCATTGGGCGGATTTTACCCATTCACGAATTCGACCTTCGTAATTAAGCCCCAAACCTACTCTACAAATTTATTTATTTATTTATTTTATTTATTTACTAGAGCAGGAATACACACAGGTATTCACAAAATATTTCAGAAAAGTGTACAATTTAAAATATAAATATAATATATAAAATTTGAGAATATCAAAGAAAGTCCAAAAAGCACTGCCGTGAAGGCAGCAAGTTTTGCGCGCATGTTCAATGTAGATGACCGCTTAAGCAACGAATTTGAACGTGCGCGCAAAAGCTGCTGCCTTCACGGCAGTGCTTTTTGAAATTTTTTTCTGATAAATTACTGGATTTCAATTCGATTTTTGGACATATTGTAAAAATAAAATTTTGAATGGTTATATCTACGGAATCATTGGGCGGATTTTACCCATTCACGAATTCGACCATCGTAATTAAGCCCCAAACCTACTCTACAAATATCGAGTTTCTAAGTAGTTTCTTCCGGAAGTTATTGTGTTTACGGTCAAATAAATAAATAAATTTGTAGAGTAGGTTTGGGGCTTAATTACGAAGGTCGAATTCGTGAATGGGTAAAATCCACCCAATGATTCCGTAGATATACCCAATCAAAATTTTATTTTTCCAATATTTCCAAAAATACAGATCAGATCGAATTGAAATCCAGTACTTCATCGAAAATAACAGTTCGAAGTTTCATACAGAATTTAATGAGGATGATATGATCTGAAAATCATAGAAATTTTTTTTTCAAATTGTTCTAATAACACGATTATCACGAAATTTTGCATAAAGTTGTCTTTCAGCATCTTAAAACTAGCTGTGACGTTTAATCAGGACTGAATCAGTATTCCTCGAGTAATACCGAAAAAATCAACGATATCGAGAAGAAAACCTCGAAATTTGACATATTTTTTCCCGATATCTCCAAAACTTATGATCGTATCGAACTGAAATTTAGTTCACTGTTGTGAAATTAAAAGGACAAAGTGTGAGTATAATTTTTTTTGGATATGATTAATGGTTTCCGAAAAAAAAATTTTTTTGTAAAAAAATTTCGAAAAAATTTTTTTTTTAAATTTACTGACAATATGATCTTGACGAAATTTGCCTCAAAGTTGCGCGTCGTTATACTCCACCAAACTGCCAAGTTTGAATCCAATCGCTTAAGTAGTTTCTGAAATAAAAAATAAATAACTTCAAAACTTCAAGTGCCTATAACTCCGAAACTATTCGACCGATTTGGCTCATTAACGAACTTAACCGCGGCATTCTGATGCGCAACCTATCCTGAAAGTTTCAAGTAGCTAGCTTGCTTCTGTCGACGGCCGGCCGGACAGAATCAATTTTGACACTGGATTCGTCATCAGTGAGTCCAACCTAGTCGATTGAGACCATTTTCGGCTCAATCATCCAAAATTACAGACATTTGGACAAAACGATAGCACGCTGTTCCCCTAGAACATGCGCGCAAAAAACACATACAAGAAATTAAAGTTGAAGTTCCCCGAAATATTTTCTCAGCATTCTCTGTCTTACCGTTCTCGAACCGTCGAAAAATATATCACATATTTCCGCAAACAAGGAAGTCTCCCTTTGCATACGATACAGAGGAGAGTTCTGAGCAGCAACAGTATTTCTCCTAGGGAGGTAAAAGATGTCGTGTTTCCTCAGTGTTATACTCGGGGTATAAAAAGAAATACCGTCAAGAAGAAATTCCAACTTTGCTTGATTTTATTTTTATATGAACCTTTAGGTGAGAAGACCTAGAACGTTTGACCTTTGAAAGATTGTTTCAATAAAATTTATTACTACTACTACTACTATGAATCCTTGTGTATAAATTTTATATATGAAATTATATTCTGCATCCCATGAGAGAAGAGACTTTTTTTCAAAGAAAATGTATATATATGAGGTAGAGTCATAGTCAAGTTTTGTCATGACTTCTTCAAAATTAAAATTCAATGTGAAAGGAAGAGTAAAAATCTAGAAAAGCACCGCCGTGAGGGCAACAGCTTTTGCGCGCATGTTCAATGTATATGACCGCTTCGGCAACGAATTTGAACTTGCGCGCAAAAGCTGCTCGATCTAATCTATATTTCTGGAAATATTGGAAAAATAAAATTTTAATTGGTTATATCTACGGAATCATTGGGCGGATTTTACCCATTCACGAATACGACCTTCGTAATTAAGGTCCAAACCTTCTCTACAAATATCGAGTTTCTAAGTTTCCGACCTTTATTATTTCCAAAAATACAGATTAGATCAAAATGAAATTCAGTACTTTAGCAAAAGATGACAGTTTGAAGGTTTATACAGAATTTTATGAGGATAATATGATGAGAAGATCACAGAATATTGAATATTTGAAAATTAAAATTTTTTTTTTCAAATCGTTCTAATGACACGATCATCACGAAATTTTGCACAATGTTATCCTTCAGCATCTTTGAACTAGCTGCAAAGTTTCATCACGATTGAATCAGTATTTCTAGAAAACCACGAAATTCGATATATTTTTCCCCAATATCTCCAAAACTGATAGCCGTATCGAACTGAAATTTGGTATACTGCTGTGAAATATGAATCTGAAGGCATATCTGGAATTGTTCTCGAATATGAACAATGGTTTCAGGAAAAACAATTTTTTTTCGGAAAACATTTTGAGAGAAAATTTTTTAAATTGAGTGACCTTAAGATTGCAACAAAATTTGCTCTAAGTTGCGCGCATAGACGTATCAGGGATAATACGTCTATGGTTGCGCGTCATTATGCTTCACCTAACTTCTAAGTTTCAATCCAATCGCTTCAGTAGTTTCTGAAATATGAGGAAAATAACCTCAAAATTTCAAATTGCTATTACTCCAAAACTATTTGGCCCATTAACGAACTCAACCTCGGTATTCGAATGTGCGAGCTACCCTACAATCGATTTTGACACCAGATTCGTCATCAGTGAGTCCAACCTAGTCGATTGAGACCATTTTCGGCTCAATCATCAAAAATTACAGACATTTGGACAAAACGAAAGCACGCTGTTCCCCTAGAACATGAGGATCAGAAAATAATTCAGAATACTTGCAAGTAGTGCGAGAAATGTATAATCTCATTCATTCCGCATACGGAGTCAGATTTAGGGGTTTTACATAGCTCCTTTCCTCTTTGAGAATTTTGGTGACCTTTCTTGAGGTATAAAATTAAGGAATTAAACAAAATTTCTAGAAAAGGACTGTCTTGGGGTCAGAAGCTTTCATTCAAATTCGTTACCAAAGCGGTTACTTTTTGTTCCTGTCAAACGCATTTTGATATCATTTCATTTTTCAATAATTTACTAGATTTCAGTTTGACCCGATCTGTATTTTTGGAAATATTCGGGAAATAAAAAATTTAATGAATATATCTACGAACCAGTGGGCGGATTTTACGTCTTCAACAATTCGACCTTGATTTTTAGCCCCAAACCTACTCTATAAATATCGAGTCTATAAGTCGTTTCGTTTTTCGGGAGCAATATTGTGTATACGGCTAACCTAACCGCCTATAGTGAACACAATAACCACCGAAAGAATCTACTCGTGCACTTGATTATTGTATAGCAGCAGATCAGGCGTGCAGTTCCATTACGAAGGCCGAATCGGTGAAATGGTACTATCCACCCAATGATTCCGCAGATATACTCATTCAACATTTTCAACTTCTAATTCTTTAATCTCAAACTCTCTAACACCCTAAGTAAAACTCTCTCTTACTATAACGGTCTAACTCTAACTTTAACTCTAACTCTCTAATTTCAACTATCTAACTCTCCAAATCTCTAACTCTCTAAGGGCCGGTATCATAAAACTTAACTGGGAGTTAACTTTAACTGACAGTTGTATTGGGACATATTTGTCAAAACTGTAGGTTAAAGTTAAATTCCAGTTAAGTTTTATAATACCGGCCCTTAATCTTTAACTCTAACTCTATAGATCTAACTCTCACTATTCAACTCTCTTACTCTCCCACACTCTTACTCTAACGCTCTATCTTCTTACGCTCCAACTCTTTCACTGTTCAACTCTCCGAGCCTTACACTCTAACGGCCGGCCGTAAACACAATAGCTTTCGAAAGTAACAACTTAGAAACTCGATATTTATAGAGAAGGTTTGGACCTTAATTACGAAGGCCGAATTCGTGAATGGGTAAAATCTACCCAATGATTCCGTAGATATACCCATTCAAAATTCTATTTTTCCAATATTTCCAAAAATACAGATGACATCGAATTGAAATCCAGTACTTCATCGAAAAATTACAGTTCGAAGGTTCATACAGAATTTAATGAGGATAATATCCCCTAAAACATGCGCGCAAAAATAATACGATATAAATATCGAAATATTTTTCTCAAGGAACACTAAATATACAAATATAGTTATTTTTGCGCGCAAGTTTTAGGGGAACAGCGTGCTATCGTTCTGTCTAGATATCTGTAATTTTCGAATTTTGATCCGATAATGGTCTAGGTTGGACTCACTGATGACAAATCCGGTGTCAAAATCGGTTCTGTCCAGCCGGCCGTCCATCCGGCCGTGGACACGATAACTGTCGAACGGAGCAAGGTATAGCGACTAAGCGACTTGAAACTTGTAGGGTTGTTTGCGCATCGGAATGCCGCGGTTAAGTTCGTTAATGGGCCAAATAGTCTTGGAGTTATAGCCATTTGATATTTCAAGGTTAATTCCCTCATATTTCAAAAACGACTGGAGCGATTGGATTGAAACTTAGCAGTTAGTTGGCGCATAACGACACTGGAACTTTAAGCAGAACTTCGTTGAAATCGTATGTTCACTCAATTAAAAAAAAAAATTTTCAAAATTTTTTACGGAAAACATTTTCTTTCTGAAACTAGTGATCATATTGGAGAACAATTTCAGTTTTACCTTGAGCTTCATATTTCACAGAAATGTACCAAATTTCAACTCGATACGGCTATTAGTTTCAAAGATGTCGGGAAAAAATATGCAGAATTTCGTGGTTTTCTTCTCGATATCGTTGTTTTTGCGCGCATGTTCTAGGGGAACAGCATGCTATCGTTCTATCCAAATGTTTATAATTTTGGATGTTTGAGCCGAAAATAGTCTCAAACGACTAGGTTGGACTCATTGATGACGAATCCGGTGTCAAAATCGATTCTGTATTCATTTTATCGCAGCTGCTGTCTGCAAAAGAATCTCAAAATATTCATGGAAATTTGTTGAGTCCGACACTAGAATTCTTTTCCCAATCAGGTGCAAGTATTCAATTATGACAAATGTTTTTACTTTCACGAGAAAGCATCTGATTATAATTGAGAACAGCTCTTGTGAACCAAAGTAGCGAAATAATTTTTTTGAAATTATTTCGTCTAGCAAAGGGGGGAATTGTTTTACGTAGCCTACCAACCCGAGGGCTTATGACCACGGCCCCCATGGGCGAGGGATTGGGATACGCCCAATCAGCGCACATAACACACGAAGTGCTCTGCTACCAGTATGGTTTCAGACACGGGGGTGAAGCGACGGTAGGAAAAGTAGAAACAAGGACATACGTTTCCACTTTATCTGTCAGAAACGTATGTCGTGGATATATCGAAATGGAAGAATGACATGACATTATGTTATGTCAAATGATATGCCAATTTCATTTTTTGCGTGTTTTGCGGCAGTTTGTTATTGATATTCAAAATTGAAATTAAAATAATACCCGTGTAATATGAAGTTAATATCTTTTCAGGTGTAATATGTGTAACCATATTTATTTTCAGGTTTCAGATAATGTTGAATTCGGAGGAATCATTTATGTATGAGCTCAAGCACTAATTTTTAACCATGATAAGATAAAAAAAATGGTAATTACTTTGACTATCATTACCTATGCAGTACAAATAATCCATCATTTAGGCATGTGTATTCACAATTTTTCAATCTTAAATTCTAGTGAAAACAGAATGAAAGTCCATCTTAATACAAAGGCTATGGCATAATGTCAGTTAATTTATTGGGTCATTGTATATACGCATAGACCTAATTTGATATGTTATTAGGTGTATGTATATTCGGCAATTCCAGCCTAAAAATCTTTTCAGTTGAACCATCAGAAACATAATATATATTTCCCATATTCTAAGAATAATAATTACTAGCCGGGTGCGAAAGTTTTACCTGGGATTATATCACTTATTATTCTCACAGTTCATAAATTTAATTCGTGTGAATATTCTACTAGCATAGTGGAGTACTACTTAATGAACTTCATTCAGGGAACTATCTTATTGGGAGTCTTATCTTTGAAAGATTAATTCAGAGTATTTATAGTTAATCTTTATTTCAATATTCATCGTCTAATTGTTGATTGATTTTCTAGAAAAGTGGTATTGCCAGGAAGGACTTGGACTGAAGATTTCTACATGATTTTGGCAGTTTCTTTGGACTTTTGGATGCCTCTCCCCTCCCTTGATGAATCAGTGTTATTGAGAGTTAGTGAAGTGAATATATTAATCTTTGTGACAACATTAGGATTGTTGTGAATCAGTGCTAACCTTCTCAGAAATATTTCTTCAACCCTTATTATGGATTTATTTGGTTTCTCTAGGAGCTAATTGTATTTGTTTGGTCCAGAAAACCGCAACCTGTGTTATAAGTATTCATATTTCGTTAGGTAAAAGACAAATATCGGATACTTGTTTATCCTACAATTCAGTTTTTCACACACATGTAATTGCAAAAATTATTGTATTCAATAAACTATTATTTATAAAGCTTTCTTCTAATTGAAGACAAAAATTCCTTTCCATTCAATTTAAATTTAGAACACAGAATAATCAGAAATATTAACTGAACCACAGAGCACCAATATAATTTTAGAGAAAAATGACATGTACTTCAACTGGCGGACACCCCCTAGAACCATAATGGAATATTCCCACTTATTTTATGACAGGAGAAATGTCACAATTGTTGCGCATGGTTTACAAGGCAGGTTGCACTTCTTATATTTTGATGTTCTGTGGTTTCAGATCTCAAGTCCTACACCCTCACTGGCGAGAGGAGACCCTATCCAAGTCCCTTATAGGGCCGGTATTATAAAACTTAACTGAAAGTTATCTTTAACTTTAACTGACAATTAAACTTTTGCTCAAAAATGTTGGAATTATAAAAGTCTCATTTCTATCATAGACAAGATATACTATGATGAGTTCTATGAGAAGGAAATAATTAAAGATTCTGTGATAAATCTAACCACCAATTTCTGGGTTGGAAAAGCTGGACTGTGGAAAAATACTCCCTTTCAAAACATGATAGGAATAAACAAATCCTTTATTGACAAATACCTATTCGGACTATGAATCAGGGAGCTTAATGGATTGTGGTTTCCATAAAAATAGAAAGGGAATTACCGATTTGAGGGAGAGTTGCAATGATCAATTTTGAATTCTTATACTTTTTGCAATATGGAAGGGATGTTTGGGTATTTATTCGGTAACCTAACAATTACTTCCACTAATGAATATATTTGAAATGAAAGCTTAAAAAGAAAAACTTTGACAATAATGAGATAGAAATTCAGGCCTTTACAACTTTTATCTGTTATATTAGGCACCGAAAGGAATAAATGCCAATGTTTTATTTTTCATTTACATCTTATAATAGTTGAACAGAAAGAGTAACTGATATTTTCATTACAATAATATGCCATGATGAACTCCCGAGATTGGATTCTTACTGGAGTGAGGTTTATAGCAGGCATTTGGATGTAAATAGATAACAAGTATGCAATTTTTGATGGATTAATTAAACTAGCACGTATAACGAGTGATTTATTAAGCTTCCATATAACCTTGTTATAACAACATGGCGACATTACAAGTACTCAATTGTCAAATAGTCAAGAACAGAATATCACACAGAAAGTAGAACATAGAAAACTAAAAGTGCATTCTACATCATATAGCATAGGCCTTAGTATTAATTGCATTCTAACAATTTTCCATGGGACATTTCTGATAATACAGTCAGTATAATTGATTTGTGAAAACCCCTAAAATCTCCAGCAACTATCAAGAAAGAACAAGATGCATAAACTCTGCATGTAGCAATACATTTGCATCACTATGAATATGTATTCCATTACAGGCGTACAGTGTCCAGATAAGCGAAATCGGTTTTTGAATTCCGTTTCTTCCCATAAGTTCAAATGGTTCAGCCGATTTCTAAATATCCTTTCTCAACAAAGATATTCAACAATTTTCATGGCATCATCGTCATAGTCAGTTAAAAGTTCTTCAAAAATGAAGTAAATATCTCTCAACGAGGATGTTCAACAATATTCATGTCATCTTCATCATCGTGAATTAAAAGTCCTTTAAAAATGAAGTGAATTACCTGAATATCATGTTTCCGAAAATATCTTAACAACAAACAAATCGAGGTTATCTTCCCCTTATGTCATCCGAAAAGACAGAGAATCTGTGGAAAAAATTATTTAACTTTAACTATAATTGATACCCAAACCACCAGATAAAGATAACCCCTCAAATCTAACTTTATCTGGAAATTACTACTTAATTTTCAGTTAAAGTTAACTTCCTGTTAAGTTTTATAATACCGGCCATAAGTCCCATGGCATTACACACATCAATACATTCATCACTTCGGTGGCTACCGTGCAACATACCCTCAAACATGCTGACATTATCAATCGCTGGCATCTATTTATATATTTTTTATATAAATCTATTTCGTCAGTTCGGATGAGCTATAACTCCCATCATATTGAACATAAACTGAGTCGATCTCATCGAATTCGCAGAAGCATTCGATTTGTACGCCAATTGCCGTTCACCTTTTTCCGGAACGTTTGCCTGCCAACTTCGCAACTTTGCATTGGTCTGAGATGTGTGATTTGAACATGGACAAGGTATTTATAATTTTATTTTCTTCCCATTAAATACTGCATATTTTCGGGAAAAATCTTAGTTAATAGTAGAGAGAAGGTTCATAGATAGTTCATGGACTACTGAAAGTGGTCTGTGATTATTTTTAATATGGAAAAAATAATCTGAAAATGCACCTTTGGGGGGCCCATATCTTCGAAACTAATGTAGACCGCCAAAATTTATCTGCGTATTCATGTTCAGGGGACTAAATTTAGTAAGTGAAAATAAATTTTGAGTCAATATCAGCCAAAAACTTTTATATTTACCCAGATTTGTTTTCCGAAGCCCAAATTCAGTGAGGTGAAACAAAAATCATATAAATATCTGCCAAATTCCGGAATTTTCAGGTTTTCGAAGATTTTTTTTGTCCTCATTCAAGAGATTTAGGGTTTCATATCTCAAGAACCATTCTCTGAATACCACTATTGTTGTAATCATCACGAAATTTTGCACAAAGTTGTCCATCAGCATTTTCAATTCAGACGCCAAGTTTCATCATGATTGGATCAGTATTTTTTGAGTTATTTCGAAAAAATCAACGTTATCGAGAAAAATCTAGAATAGCACTGCCGTGAAGGCAACGGATTTGAACATGCGCGAAAAAGCTGCTGCCTTCTCGGCAGTGCTTTTCTAGATTTTTTTTCGATAAGTTAGTGGATTTCAATTCGATCTAATCTGTATTTTTGGAAATATTGGAAAAATAAAATTTTGAATGGGTATATCTACGGAATCATTGGGCGGATTTTACCCATTCACGAATTCGACCTTCGTAATTAAGCCCCAAACCTACTCTACAAATATCGAGTTTCTAAGTAGTTTCTTCCGGAAGTTATTGTGTTTACGGTCGGCCTAACGAATTTGTATATTTCCAAAAATACAGATCAGATCGAATTGAAATCCAGTACTTCATTGAAAAATTACAGTTCGGAGGTTCATACAGAATTTAATGAGAATGATATGATAAGAAAATCACAGAAATTTTTTTTCAAATTGTTCTGCTGACACGATCATCACGAAATTTTGCATAAAGTTGTCTTTCAGCATCTTCAAACTGGCTGCGAAGTTTTATCAGGATTGAATTAGTATTTCTTGAGTTATACCGAAAGAAACAACGATATCGAGAAAAAACCTCGAAATTTGACATATATTTTCCCAATACGTCCAAAACTTATGATCGTATCGAAATGAAATTTGGTACACTGCAGTGAAATATGAACCTCAAAGTCCGTGTGGATTTTTTTTTGGATATGATAAATGGTTCCGAAAGAAATTTTTTTGGAAAAAAAATCTGGAAAAAATTTTTTTTAATTTACTGACAGTATGATCTTGACAAAATTTGGCTCGTTGCGCGTCGTTATACTCCACCTAATTGCCAAGTTTGAATCCAATCGCTCGAGTTGTTTCTGAAATAAAAAATAAATAACTTCAAAATTTCAAGTGGGTATAACTCCGAAACTATTCGACTGATTTGGCCCATTAACGAACTTAACCGCGCCATTCTAATGAGCGACCAACCTTGAAAGTTTCAAGTCGCTAACTTGCTCCGTTCGACAGTTCCCGTGTCGACGGCCGGCCGGACAGAATCGATTTTGACATCGGATTCGTCATCAGTGAGTCCAACTTAGTCGTTTTAGACCATTTTCGGCTCAATCATCGAAAATACATTTGGACAAAACGATAGCATGCTGTTCCCCTAGAACTTGCGCGCAAAAAAACCACAAATTTTCACATATTTGTTCAATTGTTCACGATATCTTCAAAAATTATATTCGAATCAAACTGAAATTTGGTACACTGCTGTGAAATATAGAGCTCAAGATGTGATCAAAATTCATTTCGAATGTAATGAACGGTTACCGAGTAAAAAATTTTTCGAAAAAAATTCGAAAAAAATTTATTGACAGTACAATCTCAATCAAACCGCCAAGATTCAGTTCAATCGCGTCAATATTTCTCGAAATATCGGGGAAATAACCGCAAAACTTCAAATGGCAATAACTCCGAAACCGTTTGGCTGATTTTGCCCATTAACGAACTTAACCGTCGCATTTTGAAATGTTAACAACCCTGAAATGTTCAAGTCGATTGATTCCTCTGTACGCCCGTAATCGTGCGTACGTACGGCCGGACATAATGGATTTTGACACTGGATTCGTTATCGGTGGGTCCAACCTAGTCGTTTGAGAACATTTTAGGCTCAAAATTCGAAAATGACAGACATTTGGACAAAACGATAGCACGCTGTTCCCCAGAACATGCGCGCAAAAAAAACATTAAAGTTCATGACAGACCTCGAGGTCACTATTTAACAATAATGTTTCGAATTTTAATTTCATTGTGTTTTTTCATTCGGAGATGGAAAAAAAACCTAGAAAAGCACTGCCGTGAAGGCAGCAGCTGTGTTTACGGTCAGCCTAACGGCTGACTGCGTAATCACAATAACTTCCGAAAGGAACAACTCAGAAACTCGATATTTGTAGAGAATGTTTGGACCTTAATTACCAAGGCCGAATTCGTGAATGGGTAAAATCCACCCAATGATTCCGCAGATATACCCATTCAAAATTTTATTTTCCCAATATTTCCAAAAATACAGATCAGATCGAATTCAAATCCAGTATTTCGTTCAGTTGTCTCTAAGCAACTTCAATCTATCTGCAAAGTTTTATTTTATCATAATTGAATTAGTATTTCTTGAGTTACAGCGAAAAAACAACAATATCGAGAAAAAAACCACGTAATTTGACATATTTCTTCCCAATATCTCCAAAACTTATGAACGAATTGAACTGAAATTTGCTATGAAATGTAATGCTCAATGTCTAAGTGAATTTTTTTTCGAATATGATGAACATTTTTAGACGAAAAAAATTTTGTCGAAAAAAATTATTTCAAAATTTACTGACAGTACGATCTTGACAAAATTTTGCTTAAAGTTGCCAGTCGTTATACTCCACCTAACTGCCAAGTTTCGATCTAATCGCTCTGGTAGTTTCTGAAATAAAAAAATAAATAATTTCAAAACTTCAAATGCATGTTACTCCTAAACTGTTCGACCGATTTAGCCCATTAACGAACTCAACCGCGGCATTCCAATGCGCGACCTACCCTGAATTTTTCAAGTTGCTAGCTCACTCCGTTCGACAGAATCGATTTTGACACTGGATTCGTCATCCAGGGTCTCCAACCTAGTCGTTTGAGACCCTTTTAACTAGAACATGCGAGCAAATAAATATGTCAAGTTCGTGCTCATTTCCTCGTTTTCATAGTTTTGTTCTCACGAAATTCTGCATCAACCTTCAAGCTGTCATTTTTTCATCAAGTTCTTGATTTCAATTCGATTCGATCTATATTTTTGGAAATATTGGAAAAATAAAATTTCGAGAGGATATACCGGCATTTGGTGGATCTAACCAATTCTCGAATTCTGCGTTCCTTATTGAACTCCGAACTTGCTCTGCAATTCAAAGTCTCTGAGTAGATTTTTTCTGTAGTTGTCTTCATGATCGGTGGTTAGGCGAGCCGTAGTCAACATCCTTTATGAAATAAACTACTTTGAGACTCAATATTTATACAGGGTGATTCCGGAGACCGTCAGATTTTGGGATAAGTTTACACTAGTCAAGACAGTCTCGGCACACTGTTTGGTTTATGGCTGGGGGTCTCTATTGAGAATATACAGGCTGATTTGTCCGATTCGACCGATTTTACTTTTATTGATAACTTAGGTATGGCTTATTCGATTTCAATGGAATTTTCAGCGTAGTACAATAGTGTTGTTATTGTGATAAATTCAGATTGATTGTGCAGGTTGAAAAAACACCCTGTACATAGCATTTCCTAAACTACGCTATCTGTTTACGATTGTACTATAATAAGTCATTATTTGAGAGTTTCTAAGTTTTTGGCACACTTCTAGTTTTCCAAGAAAATTTTTTCAAAAAATGATTACTTCGAAATTTCGCTCCAACCGATTCTACTTTTATTGATAACTTTGGTATGGCTCATCCAATTGTGATGAAATTTGCAGTGTAGAACAATCTGAATGAGTACATTAAAAAACCGCAATAATCTCTCAAAATACAGTGTTATAAATGTGATAATTTCAGAGTTTCAGATTAATTGTGCAGTTGAAAAAAAAAACATCCTGTACATTGCTTTCACAAAAGTTTCTTATTCGTTTCAGATTCTACAATAATATGTCATCATTCAGAGGTTTTTAATTTCTTCGGCACACCTCCGGTTTTCCTAGAAAAGATTTTTGAAGAAGAGCATGATCGAAATTTGACTCACAATCAGTGAGAGTATTCCGCACTAGGTAGGAAAGCTGTATATTCCAAGGATGTAATGTTGTTCGTCACTTCTAAAATATTCTTTTCAAATTCTAAATATATTCTGAATTGAATGATTTCATACAAAATATTAGCAATTAAATATGAATTTGGAATTTGAAACGAATATTTTAGAACTTAAGAACTGCTTTGCATCCTTGGACAATACAGCTTTCCTACCTAGTGCGGAATACTCTCACTGCTTGTGAGCCAAATTTCGATCATGCTCTCCTTCAAAATGTTTTCTAGGAACACCGGAGGTGTGCCGAAGAAATTACAAACCTCTGAATGATGACATATTATTGAAGAATCTGAAACGAATACAAAAATTTTGGAAAAGCAATGTACAGGGTGTTTTTTTTTCAACTGCACAATTAATCTGAAATTCTGAAATTATCAAAATTACAACACTGTATTTTGAGAGACTTCTACGATTATTAAATGCACTCGTTCAGATTGTTCTATACTGCTAATTTAATCAAAATTGAGTGAGACATACCAAACTAATCAATGAAAGTAGAATCGATTGGAGCGAAATTTCGAAATTGTCTTTTTTGATGGAATTTTCTCAGAAATCTAGAAGTGTGACAAAAAAATTAGAAACTCTCAAATAATGACTTATTATAGTACAATCGTAAACAGATAGCGTAGTTTTGGAAAGGCGATGTACAAGGTGTTTTTTTAACCTGCTCAATTAACCTGGAACTATCACAATAACAACCATTTATTTTGGAAAAAACTGTGAAATTAAGGAATGTCCTCATCAATATTGTACTTCGCTGAAAATTTCTCTAAAATCGAAGAAGCCATACCAAAGTTATCAATAAAAGTAAAATCGGTCGAATCGGACAAATCAGCCTGTATATTCTCAATAGAGACCCCCAACCATAAACCAAACATTGTTTCGAGACTGGCTTGACTAGTGTCAACTTATCCCAAAATCTGACGGTCTCCTCCGGAATCACCCTGTAGAGTAGGTTTCAGTCTTGTTAATTACGGAGGCTAATGATTCGTAGATATACCTTCCCATTATCTGTCGTTATAACATTGTTCATTTTCCAAATATTTCCAAAACTAATGATCGGATCGTGTTCATAGTTCTGAACAGGAAATTTCCATAATTTAATCAAAATTAATTTTATTATACAGGGTGCTTCATCATAAATTGGTCAAACATATATAGCTGTATAGATGACATTGGGAAAGTCATTTTTGCCTTATGACATATACCCCGTTTTCGAAGCATAAGCGAGATACAGGGTGTTCAATGTCAATTTTGAGCGATATTATGATAACTGTGGTGATTTATACGTAACTTTTGCAATAACGGTTTTTGGTCACATCATAGTATTTTTTGGTGGTCTCTTCAATTGGTGTAGAATTCTGGAAAAATTATTTCAAAATGGCGGAAAACCTACAAAGTTGAAATTTTTTGCTTTCGATTGCCACATTGGATATTTCAATGTATTCAATTTTCAAAGATTTTCCGTGAAAAATTTTTTTCAAAATTCAAACTGAACTTTTTTTTACATGGCTACAGACCCACAGTGAAAAAAAAAATTCACCCAAAATTGTTGAAATCTTTCGAGGTTGAACTCACCTACATTCTGAACACCGGTGTGAAAACAGAATGAAAACATATCCATTGGTTTCCATCTTATAGCCTCCCGAAGATTCCGCTCGGAGTACTTCAATAATTTTATTTAAGAAACTGGTGGTCCTACGGATGCCAAAATTATGCTAATAGGCCTCCAGAATGACCTGGATAGAAACATGAATTCATCAAGAAAAAAATATTTTCTGAAAAACTTTGGTGGGGATCGAACTCTCTCCGCATTCGGAAAACAGGGTCAAATTCGATGAACTACCGTTGCTTGGTACCGGACATCATTATAATCAGAATAAATTCAATTTATACTCGAACTATTGTCCATAAGTGGAGCGAGTTCGATTCCCATCAAAGTTTTCTTGATAATATTTTTTTTTATAAATTCATATTTTCATGCAGGTCATTCTGGGGGCCCATTAGCACAATTTTGACCTCCGTAGGGTACCAGGTTCTTAAATAAACATTATTTTAGTACTCCAAGCAGAATCTTTGGAAGGCTATAAAATGAAAACCAATGGATATTTTTGCGCGCATGTTCTAGGGAAACAGCGTGCTATCCAAATGTCTGTAATTTTGGACGATTGAGCCGAAAATGGTCTCAATCGACTAGGTTGGACTCACTAATGACGAATCCGGTTTCAAAATCGATTCTGTCCGGCCGTAGACACAATAACTGTCGACAGAAGCAAGCTAGCAACTTGAAACTTTCAGGATAGGTTGCGCATCAGAATGCCGTGGTTAAATTCGTTAATGGGCCAAATCGGTCGAATAGTTTCGGAGTTATAGGCAGTTGAAATTTCGAAGTTATTTATTTTTTATTTCAGAAACTCGAGCGATTGAATTCAAACTTGGCTGTTAGGTGGAGTGTAACGCCGCTCAACTTTGAGCCAAATTTCGTCAGGATCATATCGTCAGTAAATAAAAAAAAAAATTTTCGAAATTTTTTTCCAAAAATTTTTTTTTTCTGGAAACCACTCATCATATCCAAAAAAATTCCACTCACACTTTGAGCTTCATATTTCACAGTAGTGTACCAAATTTCAGTTCGATACGATCATAAGTTTTGGATATATCGGGAAAAAATATGTCAAATTTCGAGGTTTTTCTTCTCGATATCGTTAATTTTATCGGTATAACTCGAGAAACACTGATTCAGTCCTGATAAAACTTCGCAGCTAGTTTGAAGATGCTGAAAGACAACTTAATGCAAAATTTCGTGATAATCGTGTCATTAGAACAATTTGAAAAAAAAAATTCTATGATTTTCTGATCATATCATCCTCATTAAATTCTGTATGAAACTTCGAACTGTTATTTTTTGATGAAGTACTGGATTTCAATTCGATCTGATCTGTATTTTTGGAAATATTGGAAAAATAAAATTTTGATTGGGTATATCTACGGAATCATTGGGTGGATTTTACCCATTCACGAATTCGACCTTCGTAATTAAGCCTCAAACCTATTCTACAAATATCGAGTTTCTAAGTCGTTTCTTCCGGAAGTTATTGTGTTTACGGTTTAAAAAAAAATGTCTGTGATTTTCTTATTGTATTATCCTCATTAAATTCTGTATGAACCTTGGAACTGTAATTTTTCGATGAAGTACTTAGAAACTCGATATTTGTAGAGTAGGTTTGAGGCTTAATTACGAAGGTCGAATTCGTGAATGGGTAAAATCCGCCCAATGATTCCGTAGATATACCCTTTCAAAATTTTATTTTTACAATATTTCCAAAAATACAGATTGGATCGAATTGAAATCCAGTAATTTATCAGTAAAAAATTTCAAAAAGCACTGCCGTGAAGGCAGCAGCTTTTGCACGCATGTTCAAATTCGTTGCTGAAGCAGTCATCTACATTGAACATGCGCGAAAAAGTTGCTGCCTTCACGGCAGTGCTTTTTGAAATTTTTTCATTCTGTTTTCACACCAATATTCTGAATGAAGGTTAGTTCAACCTCGAAAGATTTCAACAATTTTAGGTGAATTTTTTTTTCACTGAAAGAAGAAAAGTTGAGTTTGAATTATGGCAAAATTTTTTCACGGAAAATCTTAGAAAATTGAGTACATTGGAATATGCTATCCAAATTGGCAATCGAAAACAAAAACTTCGAACATTGTAGGTCTTCCGTCATTTTGAAATATTTTCTCCAGAATTCTACAGAACAATTGAATTGAGCACTAAAAAATACTAAAGATGTGACTTAAAACCGTTATTTCGAAGGTCACGCATAACTCAACACAGTTCTCAGAATATTGTTCAAAATTAAACATCCTAATTAAATTCTGTATGAACCTTCGAACTGTAATTTTTCGATGAAGTACTGGATTTCAATTCGATCTGATCTGTATTTTCGGAAATATTGGAAAAATAAAATTCTGAATGGGTATATCTGCGGAATCATTGGGTGGATTTTACCCATTCACGAATTCGGCCTTCGTAATTAGGGTCCAAACCTTCTCTACAAATATCGAGATTCTAAGTTGTTTCTTTCGGAAGTTATTGTGTTTACGGTCGGCCGTTAGGATCATATTTCATTTGTTCTTGATATAAGTAAGGTGAAGTGAAAATTCATCGAAAAATCAATTGCTTTCGAAATCATATTATTTCCATATAGTTTATTCTTTCTTACGCGCTTGTTCTAGGGAACAGTGTGTTATCATTACGTCACGATGTCTGTAATTTTCGAATTTTGAGCAGTAAATGGTCTCAAACGACTGGTTTGAACTCTCTGAAGAAAAATCCGTGGTCAAATTCATTTTTGTACTTTCGGAGAAAAAGACTTAGCGACCTAGAGACAAAAAACGTTGAGCTGAAATATAATTCTTGTTCTGATGATGATTCTTTCATCGTTTGCAGAGTTCAGAAAATGAGATCCAAGGGATGATGCTCGAAACAATGGACATTTCAGCTGTGAATAAGCCTGAAGATATGGATTTCGAAGAACAATTCGTCGATGAAAATGCGATCCATGACAGAGAAACGTTTTTGAAGGGGGAGGATGTACATTGCAGAAAAAAAACAATCACCAGAAAAGAGAATATTCACTCGAATATTCAAACCTATAATTCAGACCTGAATAGTAGGTATAAGGGCCTTCTATGTAGAAATAGGTCTATTTCTGAAGTTAAAATGCTGGATCATCTGAGTCAAGTCCATTCTGAACATAATAATTACCAGTGCTACTTTTACGATTATGATGCAGCCAGAAAAAACTGCCTCAACCAACATGAAGAATCTATTGTAAAACATCAGTGCCATGAATGCGAGTTTGTAGCATTTACAAGGCAGAATCTGAAAATCCATATGGAAACTGTTCATTTGAATATCAGAAAACATAAGTGTGATCAGTGTAAATATGCACCAAATAGTGAGACCATTCTCAAAGACCATACAAAATCTATTCACTGTAAAACCAAAAAATATCAGTGTGATGAATGTGAATTTGCTACAAAAGCTAAGAAATATCTTAAACAACATGTAGAATCTGTTCACTTAAATATCAGACATCAGTGTCATCTCTGTGAATATGCCGCAACTCAAAAGAGTAATCTCAAGAAGCATATAGAATCTATCCACTTCAAAATCAAGAAATATCATTGTGATGAATGTGAATATGCTACAGCTTCTAGTGCGAGTCTGAATCAACATATAGAATCTGTTCACTTAAATATTAAAAAGTATCAGTGTGATAAATGAGAATATGCTACAGCAGCGAAGAGGAATCTTAAATTCCATGTAGAATCTGTTCACTCAAATATTAAATATCAGTGTCATCTCTGTGAATATGCCGCAACTCAGAAGAGTAAACTCAAGGTGCATATAGAATCTGTCCACTTCAAAATCAAGAAATATCAGTGTGATAAATGTGAATATGCTACAGCATTGAATGGGAATCTTAGGAAGCATGTAGAAGCTGTTCACTTAAATATTAGACATCAGTGCCATCTTTGTGAATATGATTCAACTCGAAAGTTTCATCTCAAGAGGCATATAGACTCTGTTCACTTGAAAATCAGAAAAATATCAGTGTGATGAATTTGAATATGCTACAGCATTGAATGGGAATCTTAAGAGGCATGTAGAATCTGTTCGTTCAAATATCGCAAAAATGTGAATATGCTACAGCAGTAAGAAGTCATCTCAAAACACATGTGGATTCTATTCATTCAAATATCAGACATCAGTGTCATCTTTGTGAATATGCCGCTACTCGCAAGAGTTCTCTCAAGACGCATGTGGAATCGGTTCACTTAAATATTAGATGTCAGTGTCATCTTTGTGAATATGCCTCAACTCGAAAGGGTAAACTTAAGGACCATATAGAACGTGTACACTTGAGTTATCAATATCAATGTCATCTTTTTGAATTCTCTGCCGTTCGCAAAAGAAATCTCGAGAGGCACATAAAATGTGTGCATCTGAAAATGAGAACATCGATGTCATTTATGTGAATATTTCACCAAGTACAGAGAATTATTCGAAAGAACTATATCATCAAGTCGGAGTTCCAAAAAATAACAGTGTAGTGAATGTAAATATACTACTCTGCTACCGAGAGATCTCTGAATAATCATATTGGTTTCGTGCGTCGTTTGACATTTGTCATACGTTGGAGGTAAAACAACCTCCAACATGAATATTTGCATTTTTGACCCATTCCCCTAAGTTTTATCTGGTATTGGAAGAAATAGAATACTATGTCAACTATCCCAGAGAAGGCAAACACCCTATATTCACGCCATAAATTGAAAAAAACTGTTCTGACAAAGTAACAAACTATGGTAGAGTTTGTTGGAGGCATTTCCACACTGGTTAAGGAATTATGTTAGACTATCTATTTAATTTGTTCTGTTTAATAAGTTGAGTCATGATGAGATAAGTATGATAAGAATATTTCGTGTTTGTTATACACATTTCAAGAATTATATCTTCTCGACACTACAATAGCTGGCGTTATGAATGACAAACCCATCCTGAATGGTTACCACTCGCATCTCCATATGATATATAAAGGCAATTCGTTATGTGATAGATTTGTCAAAATATTGCATGCATTTTATAATAATAATGAACTGGATAACTTTCTCTGTTCTCGACCGAACACGTTCCGGTGTGGCTCGACTACTCAAGGATGGAACTCCTACATTTTGTCGTTTGTAATATGTTTCGAATTGACCTTATTGTCAATTATCAAAGATAATGAAAGCCCTAATGTTGCATCTGCATAATAAAAAAGCATTTTATATGGATAGTAAAGAATTTTTTGAGTATGAATCGAAATCGGTGTTCAAGGAAAAAATTTCATATGAATTATTTTATTTGTAACATAGATTTAGTATAATAAATATATAATTGAAGATTATGATAGCACTGACATAGCAACTGTAGACCAATATTGTAGTAATTTGATAATTTGCAACATAGAACGTTATTTGAAATAGTACTGAGAAGTTCTCTGGGACTCATGTTTTTTTCATTCCATACATTCGTTGGATTTCATTCTGCTGTTTATTTTCAGGAATTGATGAGCCAAACATTTTACTGTTTCATTTTCAATAGTTATACCTATAATAAATGCTATCTCTGATGTGGATACTCTAAGCTTTAGAAGACAAGGATAAATACTGCAATTTTCATTTATATCGTTTTGAACGATTATTATCTGAGATTGAATATCAGTTAATCAGATCCATTATCACAAAATTTCACTTGTAAAATTAATAAAATCACTAAAATCTACAAATTATCGCTCTTCGCCAATGAAAACAAAGTGAATGTATTCCTTGGTATCTCGGTGTATTTATGTTGCATTTCACAACGACACAATAACTTGGCCTCACGGGTCTAGTAATTCACCAATTCTATGAATATAAATCATTTTAACTTGTGAATTCATCCTGAAATTGTTGAAAATGCTGTACTTCATAACATAAACAAAGCAGGAAAGTGAGTTTGTTTTACCTCCAACGTATGACAAATGTCAAACGACGCACGGAACCAATTATAAAATCTGCCCATTCAAACAAGACACATTAGGGTAATCTTTGTGTTTCGGCCAGTGAACCAACTAACTAAACTTAAATTGTTGACAAGTTTCATGCGCGGGGGCAGCTCCGAGCTCTCCAAAATCGTCTAAGGCTGGTCGTCCACTGCAAGCGATTTCGATAGGAGCGTAAACGAACGAATTTGCGCGACAGATCCAAATAAATGGAATTCTAGGTACCCTCGTCGACTGGCAGCGAGTTCATACGGGTGATTTCGAGAGGATTCGAGCGGCGCAATCGTATCCCGATCACTTTGGATCTGCCGCGTCTATACGCTCGAAAAGAGGAGCTATCCGTCGGCAAGTGGAATGTATGGTTTGTGAACGGAATATTCGTTGAAGCTCGTTGTTTATTGTTGGTGAATTTTAGATGGATCAGATTGAAAGGTTAATGAATGTTGTCGTTTTTTTCTTACATTAAACTAACATCCAGAAGTTCTGTAGGTGTATAGTAGCCTATCTGAAGTTGGACTCCAAATATAATCAATCCAGCCTGTTTCGCCATTATTTCGGGTTTTATAGCTCTTATTATCTCAATATCTATTATCAATTTGTTTTTTTAGTCTCCGACCAATTTTATTCCGAACATTTTTCTATATGCTCAAGTGTTTTTGGCCCAAACGTACTGTAATGATTCAACTACGTTTCAATCAATCTCATATGCAGAACGATCTTTTCGATCACAAAATAAACATAGTTTTTTCTTTATAAAACGCTACGGATTTTTACTGGTGACCTGTTTTCTAAAATGCGCATGCACTTCTGCAAAATTTTAAGAATTTCTGAATATCTGTGTCACCATCATTTCTTTCGATGTTTGCAGTTTTTAAAGTTTAGAAGTCACGTTCTAGATACATTAGTAACATATTTCTCTTCTGAAGGTGACTTTCACAGATAAAATTCAAATCAGCCATAATTTCGAAGTTTCACATCGTTTGTTTTCGAAGTACCCAGGTCATCAACCTTCACACTTCAACTTCCATTCCAGTATTATAAATGAGTGTACGATAATAATCATTCATTATCAAGATGGTGAATTTTTTCCGATAATTTCATTTTTTCTAAATTTGAATCTACCTTAGCTCAAAAATTTTCCCCATTCCGTAGCTAACATATGCCTGATCAAGTGAGATTTATCCTTGAAATTTTTATTATTACTTCTAAATCCATTCCGTATCACAATTTCTTCAATAAATAAGGGAATCTGAAGTATAAATCCTCTGCTACGCAAGAACAAGAACGAACCGAAACCTCGCGAACTATCTACCAGTGGACGACCCCGATAGCAAAATTTCAACTCGGAGAACAACACAACAGCTCGAAAATGAACTCCAAAAGTAAGCAAATTACGTTAGAATAACAGGCACGTCGAAAAACTACTAGCTTGGAAGTGTTCAAATTTCTATCGCCAGAGGGCGTATCGCTTAGCAGTAGTTGCAAATATTTCCAACCTACAAGTAGTTTTCAGAACTGAAATATAACAAACCTGAACATAAATATACTGCACAATTGAAAACAAGTAACAACCTAGTTGATGGAAGATCCAGCTTTAGCTTCTTCTCACTAAAAGCAGATTCTGCTTCAATCTCCTTATTCTTAGCTAATATTTTTCTGATGATCCTTGGTTTGGGAGTTTTTCCCTTATAGTGTTCAGGATATCAAAGATCAAGGGCATCCAGCCTTCCTCTTAGATTGATCTGCCTAATTGTCTTATGAAATCAATTTCAAGAAAGTGTTTACATACGCCAAGCAGAAGGAATTTGTTTGCTCAGACCCATGGGGTTCTCAGTTTTGAATCTCTGGGAAACCTACAGAATTTTCAATGCTTACATGATAATTCAAGAACTATAATTTATCAGTAGAGAAACTCACGAGAAAATTGAAAATCTGCTGCCTTTTGTGTACCTTTCTGTGCAATTATATGCCGAACACAACTTTACAATCGTGAAAAATCAGAAGTAAATAATTATTTCACTACAATCACAATAGTAATACCATTGTTTAACTCTAACTCTTTAAATCCATTTCTCTAACGCTCTAGATCTATTTCTGTAACTCTAACTCACTTATTCTAACTCTCACTATTCAACTCTCTAACTATCTTACTCTCCAACTCTAACTCCCTAACTGCAACTCTAACTTTCTTACTCACTAACTCTCTTACTCTTTAACTCTAACTCTGTAACTCTCTTACTCCAACTCTCTAACTTTTCAACTCTAACTTTCGAACTCTAAATCTCTAACTCCAACTCTCTAATTCTTTACCTCTCCAAGTCTAACTTTCCAACTCGCTAAGTCTAACTCTCTAACTATCTAATTCTCTAACTCTTCAACTCTTAATTTTAACACTCTAACTTTTACTCTTCAACTCTAAATTTTTAACACTCTCTAGGTCTAACTCTCCAACTCTCTAAACTTAAACTCTTTACCTCTAACTCCCTAACTCAAACTCTCTCTTACTATAGGGCCATTTGCACCGTATTACAAAACCATAGATTTAGACCAGAACCAAGATTTAGGTAAAAAATTATCTTGCACCGTCACGTAATCCACGTTTAATGGCCTTAACTGACTATTAAATTTAAACCCTGAAATTTGGGGGCTTAACAGAAGGATTAATGGTAAGCTTCGAAATCTAACCCTACTTTCGAGCGATTTCGTCGTAGATAGATCTATCTACGGATGTCGTACAAGTTTGACATTTTTCTGGACGTAACCTCCAGTTTGTTTACATTTTTTTGTTTACATTGGGCATTCATGCAGAACTCGTACGAGTTAATGGATTTCATAATCAAATTTTGATTGAAAGTTATTGAATTTCAGATGATATTCATGAAAAATTATATAGAGAGATAATGACATCAGTAGGCATTCATTCGTATCTTTTGAAGCATGAAGAATTAACATCAGTATTTCCATTGAGTTCGAAAACTCAATGGTATTTCTTATAAGCCTTCAACTACTTGAATGGATGAAGTTTCAATGATATGCTTATGAGCCGTTCCTTATCCGAAAGTTGTTTCGGATAAATCAATACTATTTATTTATTCATTTTACAAACGACAGGATTGTAATTCCATGCAGAAGCTCAAATCTTATGATATTATAAAATATACGTTTACTTGAGTATATAACTATAAATTTGAATAATGTTGAAAGCCTGATGCGGAAGTAAGAGATCCCTAGTCTTAATGATAATAAACAATTCGCGAACGTTACATGCAATATTTTCATGGAAGCTATAAAGTCTGTCAGATATATTTTTTCGGTGGGTTTTTCAATAGATGCATCTTGATTTTTCATATCTTATGGAAATATGGTAGAACCCATAAAATGAGTTTCATCTTTTGAATTAAAATATTTCATCAATTAGGGTTAAAATAAACAACATGAAGCCAGTCACAAGTACCAATTCATTAGAAAGTAACCAGATTTGTAGATTAACTTTAATCTAGTTACATTCAGCCTCGGTGCAAGCCGAATATTTTAACCAGAGCTTAATAAGTTTATCGTCGCTTAACTAACTGAAGCTTAAGACGAAAACGGTGCAATTGACCCTAACTCTCTAATTTTAACTATCTAACTCTCCAAATCTCTGACTCTTAGGGCCGGTATTATAAAACTTAACTGGAAGTTATCTTTAACTTTAACTGACAGTTTTGACAGACATATCCTAACATAACTGTCAAAACTGTCAGTTAAAGTTAACTTCGAGTAAAGTTTTATAATACCGGCCCTAACTCTCTGAGGGCCGGTATTATAAAACTTAACTCTAACTTTAACTGACAGTTATGTCCTAACAAAACTGTCAAAATTTCAGTTAAAGTTAAAGATAACTTCCAATTAAGTTTTATGATACCGGCCCTTATTCTAACTCTCTAAGGGCCAATAGAGCAATTCCAGCTGACGTCACAACATGGCCGATGGGGGGACAGCCTGTCAAACGTTGAAAGTAAAACAACCCAACCTCACTTTCCCGTTTTGTTTATGTTATGAAGTACAGCATTTTCAACAATTTCAGGATAAATTCACAAGTTAAAATGATTTATATTAATAGAATTGGTGGATTACTAGGCCAAGTTAGTGTGTCGTTGTGAAATTCAACATAAATACACCGAGAGACGAAGGAATACTAGCGCTTTGTTTACATTGGCGAAGAGCGATTATTTGGAGATTTTAGTGATTTCACAAGTGAAATTTCGTGATAATGGATCTGATTAACTGATATTCAATCTGAGATGATAATCTTTCAAAACGATATAAATGAAAATTGCAGTATTTATTCCTGTCTTTTAAAGCCTAGAGTATCAACATCAGAGATAGCATTCATTATAGGTATAACTATTGAAACTGAAACAGTAAAATGTTTGGCTCATTTGTTCCTTAAAATAAACAGCAGAATGAAATCCAACAAATGTATGGAATGGAAAAAACATGGGTTCCAGAGAACTTCTCAGTACTATTTCAAATAACATTATATGTTACTACAATATTGGTCTGCAGTTGCCATGTCAGTGCTATCATAATATTCAATTATATATTTATTATACTACATATATGTTACAAATAAAATAATTCATATGAAATTTTTTCTTTGAACACCGATTTCGATTCATCCTCAAAAAATGCTTTACTATCCATATAAAATGTTTTTTATTATGCAGATGCAACGTTAAGGCTTTCATAATCTTTAATTGACAATAAGTTCAATTCTTTTTTTTTTTTTTTTTATAATGTTTATTGCTATTTTACAATCTACTTCTTACAGAGTATTGAGTAAAAATAAATGGAAAGATGATAGACATGAAAGTGTGGTGCCCACTGGCAACAGCACTTCTGCTCAGTGATGTATTAGGAGATCTTCAGGCCAGGATTTTTTCAATCTTCTGTGGGATGGTCCATTTCTGTAGAGGTTTTCTATATGGTCGTTGGTGTGGCCAGCTGTTCTGTTTTTATAGTTTGTGGCGACTGTACTGATTTCTTCCCTGATGTATGGTACTTGGAGATCTTCATGCAGAGTTTTGTTGGTTACGTACCAAGGAGCATTTACTATAGAACGCAATGTTTTTGACTGAAATCTTTGTATAATATTTACTCTGGATGATTTTGCACACCCCCAAAGTTGCAGGCCATATGTCCAGATTGGTTTCAGCATTATTTTATAGAGTAAAACCTTATTCTTCAAGGATAATTTTGATTTTCTTCCCAGTAACCAGTACATTCCTCTTAATTTGATGTCTAGCTGTTTCCTTTTCGATTGAATGTGTTTCTCCCAGGTGAGCCGGCGATCTAGGTGTAATCCAAGGTATTTAACATGGTTTTTGATAGGTAAAGAAACTCCATCAATCGCGACTGGGGGGCAGTTGCTATGGCAGGTAGTAAACGTCACTTGTGCGGATTTAGATTGATTTATTTTGATTCTCCATTTTTTGTACCAGGAGTTCAGTGTGTTCAGGTGGTTCTGCATGTTGACTGACGAGGTGGATGGGTCTTCATTGACGGAAAGAATAGCAACGTCATCTGCAAAGGCGGCTATAGTCGTAGAATTACTGACAGGCAGATCATAAGTATATATCAGATAGAGCAGTGGACCTAAAACACTACCTTGTGGTACGCCGGATCTTATTGAGTAATGGTCTGACGTTGCATCGTTATACTTCACTGAGTAATATCTTTCTGACAAGTAGGAACTCAAAAGAAGGTAAAAGTTGTGCTTCAGGGTGGTTTTGATCTTGAATTTCAGTCCTTTGTGCCACACCTTGTCAAAGGCCTGTGCTATGTCGAGAAATACTCCAGTACAGTATCGTTTTTCTTCAAGTGTTTTTGAAATTGTGTTTACTATTCTGTGGGCTTGATGAATAGTAGACATGTTCTCCCTGAAGCCAAACTGGTAACTGGGAAGAATGTTTGTTATGTTGTGTTCTTCGTGAATTCTATTGAGCAACAATCTTTCAAATATTTTGCTAGTTACTGGTAGTAGGCTAATTGGCCTGTATGATGTTGCCTCTTCAGGGGGTTTGCCGTTTTTGTGTACCATTATTATAGTAGCATATTTCCATATAACAGGGAAATAGCATAATTGCAAAATTCTGTTAAAAATTGTTGTGAGGAAAGCGATTGCTCTTTTAGGCATTTTTTTTCAGGATTTCTGAAGTTATAAGGTCGTACCCTGGTGCTTTTCTGTTCTTGAGTTTCCTTATTTCTAGTTTTACTTCTGCTGGATTTATGTGTCGGATCGGTGGTGACATTTGACAAGGTGAATTGAGAAGTGCATCGATATTTGGGGATTCTGGTGTTTCTTCAGGTTCTTCAAACACCTTGTATAGATGTTTCGCGAATGTATTCGCTTTCTCTTGGTTTGAACGTGCCCATTGGTTGTCGCTGGTACGTATTGGGGTGACTGGAGGGGTGGGTCTTTTAAATTTTTTTGTTGCCTTCCACAGGCTATGATCATCAGAGGATAGGTTCTGCAAGTATGTGTCAAACATAAAGTTTTGAGCTTCCTTGAGAGTTTTAGAGAGTTTCCTTGCTAATGCTCTATATTGATGCAGGTCATTTTGGTTTCTTGATCTCTGCCACTGTCTCCTGGCTGTCCTTTTTTCTGTTATCAGATTTCTGATGAATAATGGGGTGCTCAAATGTTCATTGGTTTGTTCTTCTTGAGGAGTTGCAAACCATGCAGCTTTTTGAACAATGTCAGTGAAATATTGTGCAGCTTCATCTATTTCTGTTGGTTGCTTCATCCTTACATTAGTGTCCAAATTGTCCTCGATATAGTTCCTAAATTTATCCCAGTTTGTTCGTGATGTGGTTAGCTTAGGGTGAGCACTTTTGTTCAAGTTGGTGGAGCATAAGTTCATGATGACTGGCGTATGATCTGATGAAAGGTCGTAGTTGGATTCTGTGGAACAACTTTGGGTTGGTATGCCATTCAATATAAAGAAATCAAGTAAATCTGGTAGTTTTCTTAGATCAGTTGGCCAGTAAGTTGGCTCTCCATTGCTGAGGTGACTATAATTAGCAGCTGTCATAGCTCGCAGTAGATTGCGTCCTTTGGTGGTTATGAGTCTGGATCCCCAATGGGTATGTTTTGCGTTCCAGTCGCCTCCAACGATGAATTTATTTCCAAGGGTCTCGAAGAATTGTTTGTACATATCTGTGGTGATATTGTGACGAGGCGGAGAGTACATAGCGGAGATGTTGAGTTTTCCTCTGCTGGAATTGATTTGTACTGTTGTTGCCTGAATTTCGCTTGTTTGGTACTTGTCAAGTGATATCGTATTTCTGATAATTATTGAAGACCCCCCATGTCCTCTACCATCATGGTGGGGGGTGTGATATGTTGTGTAATATGGTACTAAAAAAGTTGTTAATTCAGTAAAGTGAGTTTCTGAAACTAGTAGGATGTCCACTTTATTGATGTCTAGGAAAGAAATCACCTCCTGTTTGTGGTTTGCTAAACCATTGGCGTTCCATGTTGCTATTCTTAATATATTAGTAGGCATTTAATTTAATTTATGTTGTAAACTGTAATACTTTTCTATTGCCTCGGAGCAGTGCTCATAGATGTCGCTATAGGTATTAAGAAGGACGCTTAGATTTCAACTCGTGATGAAGATGTAGTAGTAGTAATATAACAATGTAACAGAATTGTTCCTCCAATCTTCAGATCAATATGTAATGACTAGCTAGTACCTAATAGTACAGATAGTGTAACCTTTATCAAATATATTATTAAGGGGTGCTGTGGAGTTTTATTCTACAATTGTAACAGTATTTAAAAGTGAAAATACAACAGGTTATTGGCCCAGGAAACTCAAATACTTTTTCGAAAAACGTGAATGGTTAAAAACGCGTAACGAGGATGGCCGCCATTAATGGAAGATTTAATACGCTCAATATTGAACCCTTGAATGATAAGAATTACCAAGCATGGAAATTCAGAATGAAAGTGTTATTGGACGAAAAATTGGTGAAAGGATCGATAACTAGGGAATTAAGGGAAGATGATTTCACAGATGAGAAAAAACGTGAGGAAGCTAAAAGAGTTGACCAAAAATGTAAGTCATATATAGTACAATGTTTGGATGATACCCAGTTGGATACAATAAGAGGAAAAGAAACAGCTTATTCCATGTGGAAATGTTTAGAAGAACGATATGAAAAGAAAGGAATTCCAGGACAGCTCATGCTGAGAAGAAAATTAATGTCCATGAAGCTTGAAAAAATGGAAAGGTTGGAAGATTTCTTGAAGGATTTTGAGAATACAGTGAGACAATTGAAGGCTACAGGTGCAGAAATCCCAGAACAAGATACAATATGTACACTATTGTTAGCGATGCCAATGGGTTTCGAAGCGGTTATAACAGTTTTGGAAAATATGGATCCACAAGACTTAACATTAAGCTTAGTGAAGGCGAAGCTAAGAAATGAAGTGGAAAAGAAGACGTCTACAGCAAGTTCACAACATGAAGGTGAAGCACTGAAACCGACTGCGTTTATGACTGACAAACATTCAGTTGACAGAAAGGTCTGCTACCAGTGTGGAAAAAGGGGACATTTTAAAAGGGAATGCACAAATTCGATTGGAGTAGGAAGAGGACAGTCTGAACAAAGAAAAAATTTTCATCAAAATTCATTCAGATCAAACCAGGGTAGATTTCAAAGAGGCAACTTCAGAGGTGGAAGTAGAAATTTTCGAGGCAGCTACAGGTATTATGATAACCGAGGACGAGAACAAGGTAACTACAGACAAAATGGAAACCAACAAGGTGAGCATCAAGGTAACTACAGCCAGGCTAACAGCAATTTAGAAGATGACTCGGTATGTTTCATGACTAAACTTATTGATGGACTAGAAACTGTGAGTAAATGTGAAAGTGATATTTTGTTTTATATTGATTCAGGCTGCACAGATCACTTAATTAATTCTTAACAGTATTTTTCTGATTATTTAGAGCTTAAAAATCCAATAAAAATAGCAATAGCAAAAGAAAACAATTTTATATATGCAGTAGGTGTAGGAAATTTAAGAGTTTTCAGCAAAGTCCATAACAAAGAGCTTGAATGTGTTATAAAAAATGTGTTTTATGTACCAGATTTAAGAAGAAATTTGTTAGCAATCAAAAGACTCGAGATGGCTGGTATTAGAGTTGTTTTTGATCGAGGTCAGGTATTTCTATATAAAAGTGAGAATTTAGTTGGATTAGGACAGCGAGATAAACTTTATGAAATCTCTTTCAAATATAATAAGGTTGAATGTTTAAATGCTGAAAGAATTGATGACAATATATTGTGGCATAAGAGGTTAGGACATATGTGTTATTCAAATTTGAGAAAATTGGTTGATGATAATATGGTTAGAGGCATTAAAAGGTTCAGGTTGAGTAAGGTTGATTTCTGTGAAGGTTGTACAGGAAAAATGACAAGATTTCATTTTGGTACTAGAAAAAGAGCAAAACGGTTATTAGAAATAGTTCATTCAGATATTGTAGGACCAATTACACCTTTGAGTCATGATGATAGTAAATATTTCGTTACTTTTATTGACGATTTTAGTAATTTCGTTATGGTATATATGTTAAAGAGCAAAGATGAAATTTTTGAACGTTTCACAGAATATGTCAATATGGTTCAAACTAAATTCAACCACAAGATTTCTATTCTACGATGTGATAATGGAAAGGAATATATATCTGGAAGATTGAGGAAGTTTTGTGTCAACAATGGAACAATAATCGATTATTCAACACCATACACCCCAGAACAGAATGGAAAGGCAGAAAGGTTCAACAGAAGTTTAATTGATAAAGCTAGAGCCATGATTCAGGAAGCAAATATGCCGAAGAATTTCTGGCATGAAGCGGTGAGAGTTGCAGCATATCTCTTGAATAGAAGTCCAAACAATAGTCTTGATAAGATGACACCAGCAGAAATTTGGAACGGATCGAAGCCTGATATAGGTAATCTAAGAATTTTTGGATGTACAGCTTATTCACATATACCCAAGCAATTTAGAGGCAAATTTGATTCAAAAGCAGAGAAAAATGTTATGATAGGTTACACAACAACAGGGTATAGGCTGTGGAATATAAGAGAACAAAAGATAGTTATAGCTAGAGATGTGATTTTTAATGAAAATGATTTTTGTTACAAACCGAATATGACAACAAGCTTACATTTTGATGAGATTAATGAAGATGGAGAAGGTGAAGATGAAATAGTAGGTAAAGAAACGGGAATGAGAGATGATCAGGATAGAATATCACAGCAAGAAGAAGAAGCAATGCCAAGTTCGAGCAAAAGAATTAAGAAAATACCGCAAAGATTGGATGATTATGAACTTTATATGGCATTTGACGCCATGTCATACGTAGATCCAGTACCAGAGACCGAAGAGGAAATAGATCATAGAGAAGATAAGGACATGTGGATGAGAGCGATGGAAAGAGAAATAAAGTCAATACAAAAAAATAAGACGTGGACTGAAGTCAGAAAACCAGAGGGAGTAGAGATTTTAAACACAAGGTGGGTATTCGCTTCAAAGTGTTATGAAAAAAATGAGGACGATAGATATAAAGCACGACTGGTGGTGAGGGGGTTTGCACAGAAAAATTCCTTTAATTATGATGATTTATATTCACCAGTGGCTAGAATGTCAACCATCAGAATGATCCTATCTATTGGAAATCACTATAAGTACTATTTCAAACAACTAGATGTGAAAACAGCATTCTTAAATGGTGAATTAAATGAGGATGTTTATATTTATCCACCAAAAATGATTAAATGCAAGTCTGATCGTGTCCTTAAATTAGATAAAGCATTATACGGTTTAAAACAAGCATCAAAATGTTGGAACAACAAAATAAATAGCTATTTGATCAATCTAGGCTTCAAAAGGTCAGAAACAGATTACTGCTTGTATGTTAAAGTTTTTGGCAACAATGAATTAATCTATTTGTTACTGTATGTAGATGACATTATAATTGCAGGACCGGATTATTCTAAAATTGAGAGTTGCAAAAATGATTTAGTTAAACATTTTGAGATAAAAGATAGAGGTGCATTGAAGCACTTTCTGGGACTTGAAATAGATTATAGAAGAGATGAAGGAATTTTAGAAATATGCCAAAAAGCGTATTTAAGGAAGATTTTACAGCGTTTTAATTTTGAAAATTGTAATACTTCAGCAACACCGATAGATCCAAAATTAAGTATTTATCCTAATGAGAATAAAAACAATGGAAAACCAGTTAGACAGTTGATTGGTTGTCTTATGTATTTACTGATGGGTTCAAGGCCAGATTTAAGTTTTTCTATAAACTATTTGAGTAGATTTCAAGATAAAAATAATGATGAAGTATGGATAGCTCTTAAAAGATTGTTGAGATACTTGAAAGGAACAAGTGGGACAGTTTTGAAATTTGAGAGGAGAAAAAATGAAGACTTCGTATGCTTTGTAGATTCTGATTGGGCTGGAGATGCAAATGACAGAAAATCAGTTTCAGGTTACCTAATTCAAGTGTTTGGCAATACTGTTTCGTGGGTAACTCGTAAGCAGAATTGTGTAGCTCTTTCAAGTTCAGAAGCTGAATTAATAGCCTCATGTTTAGCAGTTCAGGATTGTTTGTGGTACAGAAAATTAGGTATTGACATGAAATTAAACTTGAAAACGTTTAAAATATATGAAGATAATCAAGGTTGTATTGCTCTAATTAAAAATCCAGAGAACAATAGAAGAATCAAACATATTGATTTAAAATATAACTTTGTGAGTGACAGTTTAAAATCAGGATTGATTTTGTTGGAATATGTTGGTACGAAATTTCAATTGGCAGATATGTTGACAAAAGGTCTTCACAGAACTCAATTTTATTCAAGTTGTGTTAATATAGGATTAGAAATCAGAGAGGGATAAATAAATAGTGTTTTATTTTGCATATTTGGTACAGTCCTAAGTATATTTAAGTTCAGGAAATGTATTTTCGTTCAAGAAACAAATGTAATATTTGTTCAAATTGTGTATTTGCATGTTCTTTAATATTAATCAATAAACAATTCTTTGCTGGAAAAGTATTAAGAGAGGGTGTTGTAAACTGTAATACTTTTCTATTGCCTCGGAGCAGTGCTCATAGATGTCGCTATAGGTATTAAGAAGGACGCTTAGATTTCAACTCGTGATGAAGATGTAGTAGTAGTAATATAACAATGTAACAGAATTGTTCCTCCAATCTTCAGATCAATATGTAATGACTAGCTAGTACCTAATAGTACAGATAGTGTAACCCACAGAACATCAAATATAAGAAGTGCTACCTCCCTTGTAAACTGTGGGCAACATTTGTGACATTTCTCCTGCCAAAATCTAGTTGGGAATATTCCATTATGGTGCGAGGGGGTGTCCGCTTGCTGAATTATATGTCATTATTGTCATTTTACGATAGAATTCTGATGGTGTTCTGTGCTTAAATATTCTGTGGCAATATTGATTATTGCAGGATGCAAATATTTATATCGTGAATTCTTCAAGATTTTTATTATTCCGTGTTCTAAGCTCAATTATGATTCGAAAGGAAACGTGCTTCAAAAATGAAACAAAGCATTATAAACAATTATTTCTTTATTTACATCATTGTTAAAATTGCATGCAATTATAATATATTTTCCAACAAGTTATATGTACATAAATATTGGAACATCTGCATGTGCAAAATTGGTAACCAAAATATATCTCAGCCAAAAAACTATACAAAATGTAGTTGAAAAAACTTCTTAAACATAAAATAATCTGAATTTCTTGAATAAATACTGATTACATTTTTCATATAATTCAAAGATTCCGTCGTAGAATGAATAAGAAAATATTTGTCTCACACCTTATCAAATGTGACTATAATTTAGGTGGCAGTTTTCTGAAACAAATAAGTAAAATTTGCTTCTAGAGAAAACAAAAACCATGACACACAACAAACAAAATTTTTGACCAACCACAGGTCTTACATTTTTGGAATTTGGTTTCAACTATTTCAAGTTCTTTGGGGTGTATCTACCAAATTCCAGAACAATTATTCAATAAAATGAGAATTACACTTTGATGTTCATGAGTTATGGATAAAAGGATGTTTATGGGGTCAACACTTATTCACGACAGTCTTTCAGTTATTATTACGATCAGAATTGTCACGTCACTGAAACACAATAACACTGTTTTGTCTAGGTAGCGGAAAAAGCATCCAGTCACAATAGGTAGACATAATCAAGTGGATTCCATCGATATAGATGATTACCGTCTGAAAAATGAAAAAAGTATCAATTTCACATATGAAATGATAGAAGATGAATATTGAAATATATTTCAAATATAAATAATGCTGATCAATCTTGCTGGGATAGACCTTGATAGATTGATATACTGTGTGTATATCCCTTGTCGGTCCTAAAAAAAATACTCAGTAAAATATTCACGTGCTATAATCCATATCAGTCAACAAACTATAGTAATAAAAATAAAATATCACAACACTCAATACAATCTTAGTGTTATCAGTCGGTGTATGTATCAGGTACAAATGTCTGGGTCTTTAGGGAAGCGAAAAAATCTTTTGTTATTACCAACAAGTGAATTGCTGATATAGGAATTTTTGCAAGAAGGATATTTGCAAGAAAACTTAACATCTTTGTACAATGAAGCAGATGAAAGTAAAGCCATTTTCTTAATTCAATATAACGTTAGAGACAATAAGATTTATAGAATTGAACTTTGTATAAACATAAACATCAGATCTCACCTAGCGCCCTAATCTTCAACATCATGTAATACCTGAAAAAAACTCATTCAATCACCAACTAATCACCTGCAAAAATATCATATCATTAGCATAATCTGAATTCTGGAAAAAAAAGTTTCATTATATCACGAAGAGAGCACCTGAAAAGAGTTGAAATATTTTATCCCCGGCATCAGCTGAATCCTGAAAAGGAAATTTGGACCGGAAAGTTTTTTATTAAATTACCAAAAAAAAACTTATCTTCCAATGGAGATCATATTAATACTAATTAATATCACAACAATTATTGCAACAGTCTAGAAAATATCACATATAACTTTTCAACAAACACATTTATGAAATTATGCTTAGTTATGCCAATTTCATTTATCAATGTCATTCGTCATTCCATAAATGTTCTGTCATTTATGTCATTCATCCGTTTGAACATATCTACGACATACCTTTCCTGCATCTCCTTTTCTAATCAAAGGACAGAACGAGCTTAGTTGGGGACGTATGTCCTTGTTTCCACTTTTCCTACTGTCGCTTCACCCCCCTGGTGTAACCTTTACCAAATATATTATTAAGGGGTGCTGTGGAGTTTTATTCTACAATTGTAACAGTATTTAAAAGTGAAAATACAACAATTTATTGATGACAGATGTGAGCAGATTTAGGATCATGCTGTTTTGATTCATGAGTTGGGAAAACATACCTTTGAATTCTTCAAGGAATTTCAGGAGTTGTGATCCTAGTTCTGGTGTTTGTTGTCCTGGAGCCTCATTTTCAATTGACTTGTTTTGTGTCACATTTGCATATGTTCGGTAGTGCTTTTGTGGTTCGTTGATGTTTTGAGGAATTATTTGGGCTGGTGGTTGGTTTGGACGAGTGGTTGTTCTGTTTGGTCTGTCTCTAGGGTTTCTTTTCTGGATGAGGTCTTTGTAGACGCAACAACCTTTGTAGTTAGCCGGGTGGTCGCCATCGCACAACGCACAAGTTGCAGGAGTGTTTTTAGGTTTTTGACATTGTCTAGTGTCGTGTTGTTTACCACACTTAACGCAGTTGTATGGTCTGAAGCAATACGTTTTCGAATGTCCAAATTCCTGACAACGGGTACATTGTACTATTTCTCTTTTTTTCCTAGGGGGTTCCACTGTAATTTTTGTATGACTGATAAACTCTAGTTCGTAAATTTTTTTATTGTTTGGTTGGGGTTCCAAGTCAATGAAAAACATCGACAGTGGTTCCTTTGTTATTCTGTGTCTGATGTTCTATATATTACGTGCATTATGTCCTGATTTCGCTAACTCACTTTTAATTATTTCAGCTGGTACAGAATGGTGAAGGTTCCTAACAACCACTCTATAGGCTCTATCTTCCTTTGGTTGATACGTGTGGTGTATTATTTCCTGATTTTGCATGTGTCGTATCAGTTTCCTATATGTTTCAGAAGAATGACAGCTTATTTTGACAGTTCCATCTCTGAGAGCTTTGGTGAAGTATGTATCAGGGTCGGTTACTGCATTCAGATTTGTAGTCATTGCATTGAAATCATTAACACCGTAAATAAAGATTGGCGGTGGTTTAGGCAGTGTGGGTTCTTTTTGGGTGTAATTGTTTTGTGTTTCCATGGAATTTTCGGTTTCAGTTTGTATGGTCTGTAGTGGTGAGTAGCGATTTTGTATTGGTGTTTGCTGGGTATGTGGTTTTTTGTTAACGTCGTTCGGTGAGTTATGCCTTTTGCGCTTTTTATTATTAATACACTGCCATTTGTGTCTCGAATTTTCCAAATTTGGTTGACTTTCCTGGGTGTTGTCTAAAACAGTGATGATTTCTTTCATGATTTGAGTCTCATCTGATGTTTGTTCAGCGTGTTGAAATCCTAGGAAATCGTCCTGATGATTTTGATTTGAGGACATATTTATGTCTTCTCAGTGTGTGGGCAGCTTTAGCACATTGATAAGTCTCCTTATCTTTTCACAGGTGCTGAACACTTCACAAAAAATGAACTGTTGTTTGTTGATTCCGATATTATTTTCGCGAAATTTGCGAAATAATTAATGAGATATTTATTTCAACTATGAATTTTTAGTGAGTTTTACAACAATAGCTCGATCAATCCGGGTTTTTATGCCCGGAGTCGGTGGCTGATTGCTGGCTACACACTTTTTTGCGTAGATATGAATTGTTATCTCAGGAGCCGATGTGAACGCGTCTGCTGCCTGTTGCGAACTGAAGTTCAATTCGAAACATATTACAAACAACAAAATGTAGAAGTTCCATCCTTGGGTAGTCGAGCCACGTCGGAATATGTTCGGTTGAGAACAGAGGAAGTTATCTGGTTCATTATTATTTATAATACATACAATATTTTGGGAAATCTATCACATAACGAATTGCCTTGATTGGCTTTATACAACATATAGAGATGTGAGTGGTAAACAATCAGGATGGGTTTGTCCATCATAACGCCAGCTATCGTAGGTTGATATCATTCTTGAAATGTGTATAACAAACACGAAATATTCTTATCATGGTTATCTCATCATGATTTAACTTATTAAACAGAACAAATTGAATAGATAGTCTCAACATAATTCATTCACCAGTGTAGAAATGTCTCCAACAAACTCTCACATGGTTTGTTACTTTGTCAGAACAGTTTTTTCCATTTATGGCGAGAATATAGTATGATTACCTTCTCTGGGATAGTTCACATAGTATTCTGTTTCTTCCAATACCAGATAAAGATTAGGGGAATGGGTCAAAAATGCAAATATTCAAATATAAAGTCTACAGTACAATATATCTGAAACATCGGATTCTTTCGTCTCTCGGTGTATTTATGTTGTATTTCACAACGAAACAATAACTTGGCCTAGTTATTCACCAATTCCATTAATATAAATCATTTTAACTTGTGAATTTATCCTGAAATTGTTGAAAATATTGTACTTCATAACATAAACAAAGCGGAAAAGTGAGGTTGTGTTGTTTTACTTTCAACGTTTGACAGGCTCCCAGACAACACACGTACCTCAAATGGATGTCCATTTGGTGTCCAGTGGATCACTGGATGTCCATGGACGTTTATTGTATATCCATAGTACAGATGTCCAAAGGACATCGAAATATTTGCATCCATTGTACATCCAATTTGTGGTTGTACAATGGATATCCAAATTGGCGTATTCCATGGATATCCCCTAGTTGTCCAACAGGAAAAGTTTTGGAGCAATATAGGTATATAATCTGTGATGATTTGAATTTGAATTTATTGTTGCGTGAAATTGTTAATGAGGAAAGATCGGTCCTAGAAATTCATGATTTTTTTATTCAGTTGAAATATTTTTCTGTGTATACTTATATATTCCGTCAATAAAATCGCTGCTATTGCTGCAAAAATTCGATTAGTTGCGGGAACACCTTCCTAACTCAGAATTTAATTATGCATTTCATCATTGACTAATACCAAGCAGATGCGGCCTTTGAACATGATGAATTGTTCAAAAGAACTTTGATTGATTCGATATTATCATTTTCATCAGCGTGGAACGAAAATATATTTTCATAACAAAGAATGTAACTTTTCGTAACACCCCTCAATTTTCTCTCAAAGATGTGGAGATTTCGTTCCAACATGTCGAAAATCGAAAGAATAAGTAACATTTTGTTACATTTTCTTTTAAATGTAACACAATTGTTACACTACAACGTACGGTAAGAAAGAGAGCTATATCCGATATCAGCGGAAGAAAGCGAGAAAGAACGAAACCATGAAGTCTACGCTGCAGGCAAATGGTAACTGCAATCATTCGGATTCGGATTCGGAACGGAATGGTTATTGTTTTGAAGTTAGGTTAGGAGTGATTTCAGTTTTCATTTGTAAGGGTTTAGTTTGTTATAAATTAGAAGTACATATTTTATATTAATACGCATGTATTCATGCGGCACATGTGTGATGTTGTTGCATGTTCCGATGGAGAACAGATTCAACTGAATAAGAATAAACATCATAGTAAGAATACAGATTATTAATATAAGCTCCTACCAAACCTTACATGGTGTCAGGTGTTGAAATTCGAACAAAAGACGTTTGATAATTAATAATAATAAAAATGGAAACATTAAGATTACCTCCAGTAATGGATTTTACTGGCAATACTTCGATAAATTGGGCATCGTGGAAACAGAAGTTTGAAATGTTTCTGATAGCAGCGAACAAAGAAGATTCGACTGCACAAGTAAAAATTGCCACACTTCTGAATTTGATTGGTGATGAGGGAGTGGAAGTCTTCAATACCTTCAAACTGAGACCGGAGAAAGCGACGTTGAGTGAAGTCATGGTGGCCTTTGATAAATTTTGTAACCCAAAGAAGAACATCGTCTATGAAAGGTACAAATTTCTCAGTTATAATCAAGAAGAAGGGCAATCGCTGAATAACTATATAACCAAATTGAAGATATTACTTAAGAATTGTGAATATGACAATGAGGATGACATGCTTCGTGATTGTTGTTATAGACATCAATACAGTTTGAATTTCGCGGTGGTTTGTGGAAGCGCCCTCTATTTCCGGCGCAGATGTCATGTAGTGGAACATGAAATGAATAAAGTAGTACTTGTTGAAAAGTCAAGCTGAGTGTATCTCTTATATTTCCTTCCTTTGTTCACCATTTTGCACACTGCAAATCTGCATTACAACAGGTTATGGGCTCAGATTGCTCACGTGTTTAAGTGGCGACGAGGTGAAATGAGATTTACGATGGCAGTTAATTTTCTATCTAGTGTTCCACGTTTGAAAGGTCGTGAAAACTATACGGAATGGTCTTTCGCAGTTAGAAATGTTCTTGTGCTGGACGAACTGCAAGGATGTATAGATGGAACCGAAACGGACACAGTGAAGGATGGAAAAGCCAAAGCTAAGCTGGTTTTAACAATCGATTCCTCATTATATGTTCACATCAAGGAGGCTAAAACAACTAAGGAACTATGGCTTAATCTTCAAAAATTGTTCGATGACTCTGGATTTACAAGAAAAATTGGATTATTACGCTTGCTAGTTTCAATCAAGCTGGATAATTCAGACTCCATGGAAGCCTACGTCACCCAGTTGATCGAAACAGCCCAGAAATTGAAAGGAACAGGATTTGAAATCGACGAAAAATGGATTGGTTCTTTGCTTTTGGCTGGTTTGCCAGATAAGTATTCGCCGATGATCATGGCAATTGAACATTCTGGAATGGATCTGTCAGTGGACGCCATTAAGAGGAAGTTGCTCGATTCGGAACCGGAATCGGTCGGTAATACAGGTAGTGCTTTCTCAAGTCGGAAATTCGGTAACGTCGGTAATAAAGGACGCAACCGTGACAGTTCTGCGAAAGACGGGTCTAGTAGTTCAAAAGTTGCGTCTGTCAACAATGTCAATGTCAAACAAGTGACGTGTTACAAGTGCGGACAGAAAGGACACTATAGGCTACCTCGGTAGACTAGTTGGCTGAGAGGTGGACTAGGGTGCCGAAGGTACTGGGTTCGAATCCCGGCGAGGTCATGGATGTTTGTCGTCTCGTTAAAATTATGAGAATAAAAGGATACAAACGAAGAACACCGTAATCTGGGTACATGCTACTACGGCGAGCCCAAAAAAGAGAAAAAAAAAAAAAAAAGGACACTATAAAAACAAATGTTTGAACAAAACGGAACAGAAAATGAATAATGCATTTAGTGCTGTAATTCTCAGTAAAAAGTTTGAGAAAACGGATTGGTACATTGATTCGGGTGCGAGCAATCATTTAACAGTTCATAATGGTTGGATGAAAGACATTTCAGTCTGCAGTCAGCAAGAAATAATAACTGCAAACAATCAAAAGCTTTCAGCAAAGTGTTCCGGTAATATAGACATTACTACTATGGTTGGTGATGAGGAGCATCCAGTAACAATCACCAATGTATTATTTATTCCAGAGTTGAAGACGAATTTGCTCTCTGTAAGTCAACTCATAAGGAATGGAAACACAGTGAAATTTGAACAGGATGTTTGTAAAATCTTCAACAAACATAAACAGCTAATTGGTGTTGCTTTATTGGTAAACAATGTATACAAACTAAACTTGAAGAGAACAGAACAATGTTTCGTAACAACAGCCAGTAGCAGCAGAACTTGGCACAGAAGGTTTGGTCATTTAAACCACCAGGATTTGTGCAAGATGGAAGCTGGGGCAGTAGATGGAATGAAGTTTTACTCAAAGAAGGACTTGTCTCATCAATGCATAACATGTTGTGAGGGTAAACAGTCAAGAGATAAGTTTGCAAGCCAAGGAACTAGAGCAAAGTCAGTTTTGGAGATCATACATGCTGACATTTGTGGTCCTATGGAGAGTGTCTCTCTCGGAGGTTCCAGGTATTTTCTTTTGTTTGTTGATGATTACTCAAGAATGATCTTTGTTTATTTTCTGAGAAGTAAATCAGAAGTCTTCAAATATTTTAAACAATTCAAAGCACTAGTGGAAAATCAGAAAGACACCACAGTAAAAATTTTGAGATCAGATAATGGCGGAGAATTTTGCAGTCAGGAAATGGAAAATTATCTTGCTGTCAATGGGATTATTCATCAGACTACTAATGCTTATACACCGCAGCAGAATGGAGTAGCAGAAAGGATGAACCGTTCTCTAGTCGAAAAAGCAAAATGTCTTCTTTTCGATTCAAAATTGGATACAAAATTTTGGGCTGAAGCAGTGAACACTGCAGCCTATTTGAAGAATAGATCAACAATGTCAAAATTGGAAAACCGAACACCTTATGAAATATGGTTTGGCAGAAAACCGGATGTAAGTAATATTAGAATATTTGGAAGCCGAGTAATGGTGCATGTCCCGAAAGAAAGAAGAAAAAAATGGCAGAAGAAATCTATTGAGATGATTCTACTGGGCTTTGGTGAGAAGACAAAGGGATATCGAGTCTACAATCCAGTAACTAATGTTGTAAGCACCAGTAGAGATGTAGTAATTATGGAAGAAGAAGATGTGATAATTACTCTAAACCAATCTTCAGTGGGGGCAGAAGAAGCCATGTATGAAGATGAAATATCAACATCATATGAATCTGAATTTTCCAGAAATGATGATCAGGACAATAACTCAGATGAAGAGTATTCACCAGGTATTCCAGTTCAAGATGCTGAGACGACCCAAGAACTAAGAAGATCCAAGAGAGAGCCAAAGGTCAAGACATTTGAAGATCACATAGTCTATATGTGTGCTTCGGAAGAAGAACAAGAGGTCAAATTTAGTGAAGATCCAGTCACCGTTGAGGAGGCCTTGTCAAGATGGGACAAGGAGCAATGGAAGGCAGCCATGAAGGAAGAATATGATTCATTTATTCACAACAATGCCTGGGAAATTGCGGAAGTTCCAGAAGGTGCCAGTGTAGTGGACTCAAAGTGGGTTTTCAAGAAAAAACTAAACAGTGATGGTTCGGTTCGGTACAGAGCAAGGCTCGTGGCTCGCGGGTTTATACAAAAACAAGGTGTCGATTACGATGAAACGTATTCACCGGTCGTGAGACATTCTAGTTTAAGGTTTCTAATTGCATTGTCTGTGCAATTATGTTTAAAAATTGTTCACTTGGATGTGATGACCGCTTTTTTAAATGGCGAATTAAATGAATTAATTTTCATGAAACAACCAGAAGGTTTTCAGGTTTCGAAAGATAATAAAGTATGTAAGTTAAATAAAGCAATTTATGGCTTGAAACAAGCATCTCGTGCCTGGAACCTGAAGGTCAACAAAGTTTTAACTGATATTGGTTTTAAACGTTCAATTGTTGAACAGTGTGTTTATATAAAATCTAATCGAGATAAATTAACGGTTATTGCCTTGTATGTTGATGACTTCTTTGTTTTCACAAATGATAGTTCTGAAGAAACTTCTTTGATTGAAAATTTAAGTGGAAATTTTTCATTAAAGAATCTAGGAGAGGCTAGACAATGTCTAGGTATGAATATATCTAGAAATTCTGAGAGAAATTGCATAACAATTGATCAGAGAAGTTATATTCTGAAAATTTTGGAGAAGTTTGATATGACTAATTGTAAACCTACCAAAACTCCTTTAGAGACTAAATTGGAATTTGATATTAGTAAGGAATGTTGTAGAGATGTGCCATATCAGGAATTAATTGGTTCGTTAATGTATCTAGCTGTATTAACGAGACCTGACATAGCCTATTCTGTTAGTTTTCTAAGTCAGTTTAACAGTAATCATACTTTAGAGCATTGGAAGTGTGCTAAACGCATTCTCAGATATTTGAAGTTGACTAAAGATTTTTGTTTGATGTTCTCAAAATCAGAAGAAGGTTTACAGGGTTTCGTTGACGCAGACTGGGGTAATGATAAACAAGATCGAAAATCTTATACAGGTTTTGTTTTCAAAATGTCGAATGGGGTTATATCTTGGGAAAGTAGGAAACAGAGAACTGTAGCACTTTCTAGTACAGAGGCTGAATATGTGGCAGTGGCTGAAGCAACCAAAGAAGCAATTTATTTGAAAAATTTGAATTTTGAAATTACTGGTCAGATGAATTGTGTAAGTTTGTTCAATGACAATATGGGAGCTCAGGCATTGGCAAATAATCCAGTCTATCATAAGCGCACCAAGCATATCGATATACGTCATCATTTTGTCAGGGATGCTGTGTCAAATAATCAAATCAAATTATTGTATTTACCTACTGATAAAATGACAGCTGACATATTTACCAAAAGTTTAACAGCTGATAAACATGATAGATGTATTAAAGAATTGAATATGTCTGTATTGATGTAGTGGGGGTGTTGTTATAGACATCAATACAGTTTGAATTTCGCGGTGGTTTGTGGAAGCGCCCTCTATTTCCGGCGCAGATGTCATGTAGTGGAACATGAAATGAATAAAGTAGTACTTGTTGAAAAGTCAAGCTGAGTGTATCTCTTATATTCCCTTCCTTTTGTTCACCATTTTGCACACTGCAAATCTGCATTACAACAGTGATAAAATCATCATGGGAATTCAAGACAGCAATTTAAAGGAAAGGTTTCTACAAGTAGAAAATCTTTCACTGAAGAAAACCATTGAAATATGTCAGGTATCGGAAATAAGTAAGAAGCAAAACGATGAGATGGCCGGATCATCGGGCATGAAATCATTGGATGTGGACAATATTCGAAACACTTCTAGAAATAAGATAAGTCAACCTTCATTTTCCAGAAATTCTAAAAAGTTTTCATTCAAAAAAGATTTGAATAATTCTTATAATTGTTTAAAATGTAATCAGTTTCATTCTACAGGGAGATGTCCCGCATATGGTCACACGTGTTTTTACTGTAAAAAACTCAATCATTTCGAATCAGGTTGCTTCATAAAAAAATCCAACAAAACAAATAATTCTTCAAGAGCATTTTCATCAAGAAATAAACAATCGAAAAATTTAAATTTAAATAATATCAACTTA
This sequence comes from Myrrha octodecimguttata, assembly GCA_958510865.1. Classification (NCBI taxonomy): domain Eukaryota; kingdom Metazoa; phylum Arthropoda; class Insecta; order Coleoptera; family Coccinellidae; genus Myrrha; species Myrrha octodecimguttata. The sequence continues at coordinate 701,370 of OY294064.1, read as the reverse complement.
GAAAATTGTGACTCTGATGATGATTTATATTTGGATAGTATTACAGTGCATAATATTCAAACGGACATATCAAAAATTAATTCCTTGCAATTGATTGAAACTTTAGTTATTAATTCCAATAAAATTGAATTTAAGGTTGACACTGGTGCTGAATGTGATATCTTACCGATTGAGTATCTCTCAAAGGTTGCCTGTGGTGTCTCAATTAAAAGAAACAGAGTCCAGCTAGTAGGATTCGAAGGATCGAGGATCAAGGCTGAAGGTTCCATTAGATTATTGTGTTTGGTAAGACATAAAGAGTTTGAAATTGAATTTTTCATTGTGCGTGGAGAATGTAAGCCAATATTAGGTTTGAAAACTTCATTAGAATTAGATTTAATAAAACTTTCGAATCATAAATTGAATAATAACGTAAGTGTTATTACAACAAATAATTTCAATAAACAAAAATTAATAGATAAATATAGGAATGTGTTTCAAAATGTGGGAAAATTTCAAGGAAAACCTTACAAGTTATTTCTGAAGGAAAATAGTATTCCAGTAGCTCATTCTGCTAGAAGGGTTCCTAAAAGCTTAATGCCTAGATTAAAAGATACTTTAAATAAATTAGAAAAAAATAATATCATCAGTAAACAGACAAAACCTACTGATTGGGTAAATAATATAATAGTTGTTGAAAAATCTGACGGTTCTCTTCGATTATGCTTAGATCCCGCAGATTTAAATAAATGCTTACAGAGAGAACATTATCAAATCCCTTCTCCTGAAGAAATTTTGAGTGATTTGGGTGGTAAAACATATTTTTCAGTTTTAGACTTGAAAGATTCGTTTTATCAAATAGAGCTCGATGAAAGTTCGTCCGACATTTGTTCCTTTGCAACTCCATTTGGGACATATAAATTTAATAGATTACCTTTTGGACTGAAAGTTGCAACAGAAATTTTCCAGCGCAAAAATACGGAAATTTTTGGTGATATTTTGGGAAATAACATTTATATAGATGATCTAATAATTAGTGGTTCTTCAGAGGAAGAACACGATGAAAAAGTATTAATGGTTTTAGAAAGGGCGCAATCATGTGGAATAACTTTCAATAAAAACAAATTCAAATACAAACAGAAGGAAATTAAAATTTTAGGATTTGTAGTATCTGAAAAAGGAATAAGTATCGATAAAGCACGCATTGAATCAATCATTGACATGCCACTTCCTTCTAATAAAAAAGAGCTTTTGAGATTTTTGGGCTTAGTGAAGTATTTAGGAAGATTCATTCCTAATTTATCTGAAATAACTGCACCACTAAGAGAATTAACTCATAATAATGTTATTTGGTCTTGGAATGAAGCTCACACTAATGCAATAATAAAATTAAAAAAATTATTAACAACATCGCCCGTTCTGCAACATTTTAACAGTAAATTGCCAATTAAAATACAGTGTGATAGTAGCTTACAAGGGTTTGGTGCTTGTTTGTTGCAAAATGATAAACCAGTAGCTTTTACATCTAGATCACTCACAGACTGTGAAACTAGATATGCCAACATTGAGCGTGAGTTAGCAGCAATTGTTTTTGCTCTCGAAAAATTTAATTATTATGTGTATGGTAAACACGTTCAAGTTTTAACAGATCATAAACCATTGGTCAATATTTTAAAAAGAAACATTAATAAAATATCGAGTAGACTACAGAGACTGGTTTTCAGGCTTTTGAAATATGATTTTTCTCTTAAATATATTCCAGGAAAAGAACTGTACATTGCGGATACATTATCTCGGGCACCGCTTACTGCTAGCGATTATAATAATGAAGAAACATTTATGATTCATAATGTCATAGAAAATTTACCTATTTCTGATGCTAAATTGAAACTAATTGCGGAAGAAACAAGTAGAGATTTTGTGTTGAAACAATTGAGAGCACTGATAGCAAAAAATTGGACAAATTTAAAAAATATAAGAGATAGAGAAATAAGTAAATATTTCTCTATCAGAGATAGTCTTCAAGAGTATGATGGTTTAATTTTGTATAAGGATCGTGTAATAATTCCTACTGCTTTGCGTGAGGAAATTTTGAATAAGTTACATGAAGGTCATTTAGGTTTAAATAAATGCAAGGCTAGAGCAGCAGAATGTGTATTTTGGCCAAATTTATCTAAACAACTAGAAGAAAAAATTTTGAATTGTGATGTTTGCAAAACATTTCGAAATCAAAACGCTAGACTACCAATGCAACCACATGAAATTCCTGATAGAACTTGGTCTAAAATTGCAACTGATATTTTAGAATACAAGGGCAAAACATATTTGGTTATTATGGACTATTATTCTAAATGGATTGAACTCAAATCTATGCGTAGTAAAACCTCGTCAGATGTTATCAAAATTTTTGACTCCGTTTTCTCTATGTTCGGCTTTCCAGATTATTAATTATAGCTGACAATAACCCTTTCAGTTCATATAATATGAAAAATTATTTCAAAGCAAACAACATCTCATTAATATCATTTAGTCCGAATTACCCTAGAAGTAATGGTTTAGCTGAAAAAGCAGTTAATATCTGCAAGAGTATGCTTAAAAAATGTGAATTAAAAAAATGGAAATATGTATAGGTACTTATTGAAATATAGAAATAATCCAATACCTACTATGGGCTTATCTCCTGCACAATTGATGTTCAATAGAAGACTAAAGGATAATTTGCCTTGTTTACAATCTTTATATGAACCTGAAGTTATTGATCCCCTTAAACATAAGAGAACTTTAGAACATAGACAACACAGGCAAGCCTACTATTATAATAAAAATACACGAAACTTGAAAGAAGGGAAAGAACATAGCACTGTTAGATTTAGACATAAGAACTGTTGGAAAAAAGGTATTATAGTGAATAAAGCTCCTCAACCCAGATCATATTTTGTTAAAGATTGTAATAATAAATTATTTAGACGTAGTCGACAACATTTATTTCTAGAGAACTTTGAAAATTCACAGAATGATGTACATAAGAAAGATGTGGAAAGTAACTATAATTTACGCAGTAGAAGTCTCATACAGAGACCTCAAAGATTGGAATATAAATAGCCTTAATAATTTTATAATAATATAGTTGTAGATTTCTATATATTATCTTTAGAATGGTATCTATTATTTAATGAAGCTAAAGGGAGAGGATGTAAGGTTTTAGTTTGTTATAAATTAGAAGTACATATTTTATATTAATACGCATGTATTCATGCGGCACTTGTGTGATTTTGTTGCATGTTCCGATGGAGAACAGATTCAACTGAATAAGAATAAACATCATAGTAAGAATACAGATTATTAATATAAGCTCCTACCAAACCTTACACATTATTTCTCGGTATTTGGTGAGTAGTAAATATGTCCTAATCATGTCGTTATTACATATTTGGGAATATAGATTACTAGAGATGAAAACTGTTGAAATTTTAGATGGAAATGGAAATAAATAGCATATATCTATGATAAGTGAAACCTATCGACACAGACACGCTGAATCGGAATTTGAATTTGGTGAGCAGATTTTATTTCTTCTAGGGAGTAGTATGGATTATTACGAATGAAAATTCTGAGTTGCCCATAAACATAATACATAATATAAACAAATGAAGCTTATTTAAAACTTTCGTTTAAATCTTGTCCATAGCTTGGATTATTTATATCAATATTAATCATATCAAATAAATATTTAAACTGATTGTTGCACATTTTAGGTGAAACACATAAGTGAAAGAAGTCCTCAAAAAAGCCAGGCGGAGAAACCTGTAGATGTGAATGAATTTTCAAAATAAACCCAACCCACATTTCAAATAATGGTTTCAATTTAAAATGTAACTCATTTATCATAAAAACTAAAGGATTTATTTGTGATGTACTAGCCCTATCCTTTGTAAAATATTGCGGGCTATGTAGCGGCTATCAACCATGCCCAAAATGTTCTATTGAAGGCAGTTATGTTAGTAACCGCATGTGTTTTACTAATTATAGAAATTCACTCTAAGAACCATTGAAAGTTTCAGAATGAAACTTTTAGAAAATCATCATACTGGTACTTCACTCATGGTCTTTGCCAAATATTAATATATTAAATGATTTCCCGTTAGACTATATGCATCTCGTCTGCTTGGGACTTCTTAAAAATTGACTGTTAATTTGTGTATAGGAAGTGGACTATCACATAAACTGTCATTCTCTGAAATATCAAAAATTTCACTTTACTGCTAAGTCAGATACCAAATATACCTGCTGATTTCAACAGCATGCAAGATCTTGAAGATGAAGGGCCACAAAATTTCACCAATTTTTTTTTATATAGAAACTAGTTCCCAAAACTGAATACACCCATTTTTTAACTCTACTTGTGTCAATGTTCATTTTCGAAAATGGATCTTCAAATCTCTAAAAAGATTATGCGGAAGCATTGTTGAAGTGTTTTCTGGAAATATTCATTATTATATATGGGCAGGAAAATGTTTCCCATAATTTGACACATATTTGTGATGTTGTTAGAATATTATATTTGCACATTAAAAAGTGATAGCAATCATTGAATATGCATGTTATGGCTTAGAGTTTAAATCAAATTGATAGTAATATCTTGAATTTTTAATTTACAAAAAATTCATAACTTTTCAGAAGCAGCAGAAGGAACGTTCCTATTCAACGAACGCTGAGGAGAATTGCAAAAAATAAGTATCTAAGAAGGGCAAAAGCGAGAAGTGCATATGCGAACAGGTTGGAACCACATTGTTGAATATTTATTTTTAAAAATGATCAAATTAGGTACATCCTATGTTACTGGAATTCCACATGTGAAAATAGTGGTTTACTGAAAGTCTCATTAGTATATTCATATCTTTGCACCACTGTGGTTATGAGCTGAAAACACCCCTACTTTTCAGTATCATCCAGATTATTTTTGCAGCATTAAATGAAACTTGTTTCAAAGGAAAATTATGTAAAAATCTGCTCTAAACTTCTGTGGATAGTTTAAAATCTGCAATAATTTTTCTGACGCTTTTTTTCTTTCATATTGACCTCGAAGTTTAGTAAATATGTAAATTTAACAATCTTTATCATTGAAAGTGCATGTTTACTGAAATTCAGGTCTTGGTAAACTTCTGGCAACAATTGAGAGCAGACTAACGTCAACTTTCTTTGAAACAAGTTACAGTCAAAGCTTCAAAAATAATCTGGACCCTACTGAAAAGAAGGGGTATTTTCAGCTCAAAGTCGTGCAAAGATGTGAATTTAATGATATGACTCTCAGTAATCCACTATTTGAACTTGCGCGATTGAATTTACATAATTTTAAGACCTCATTCGTATATTTCTCAAAATAGAAATGTTTAAACTTACAGTAACAAAAAATTCACTTTTGATGTTTCCAAAGAATGAGTATTATATTAAGGGCCCATTCTTTTTTGTTCAGTTTATGCAGTAAGAGTTAAATTTTATTTTATTTATGTTATCTCACTTTCCTAAATATGTATATATATTTATATATTCTTGAGATGTTAATGAATCTTTTGAATAATAAACATTTATTAATACGTATTTTGTAATTCAATCTGAGAACCTGAAAAAAACTATATTCCCAATAGTAATTCAGTGGACGTCCATTGGATATTTTCTGTCCATTGGAAATCCATTGAATGTCTCATGAAAATCCAATGTACTTTTTAAAATGGGATGGCCATGAAATGGATATCCATTGGTTGTCCGATGCAAATCCAAATCTCATATACTTCTGGTTGCAATGGACGTGAAATGGTTACTCATCGGATGTCTAATGGACATCCATTGGTCGTCCAGCTGCAATGTACATGAGATGGATACTCAATGGATGTCTGATGGATATCCAATAGATTTTCAGCTGCAATGGACATGAAATGGATATCCATAGGATATCAAATGGAAATCCGGTATACACTCTATTGGTATGGACACAAATTGGATATCCAATGGAAATCCATCGGATGTAATACAGGATATCCGATGGACATCCATTGTGTTTCCATTGTGTCGGAAACGTATTATCCATTGGATGTCCATTGGACGAACGTCGGAAAATGCCGTACATCCAATGGATATCCAGGATTTCCATAGGTGGACGTCCAACGGATGTCCATTGGATTCACTTGTGTTGTCTGGGCTGTCCCCCCATCAGCTGATTCATCACGATGAACCATAGATAGCTGGAACTGCTCTATTGCACCGTATTACAAAACCATAGATTAGGTCCATAAGCAAGGTTTTGGTACAAAATTATCTTGCACCGTCACGTTATCCTCGTTAAATGGCCTTAACAGACTGTTATATTTAAGCCTACGAATTTGGGGGTTTAAAAGAAGGATTAATGGTAAGCTTCGGAATCTAACCCTACTTTCGAGCGATTTCGTACAAGTTTGACATTTTTCTGGACGTAACCTCCAGTTTGTTTACGTTTTTTTTTGTTTACATTGGACATTGATGGAGAACTCCTACGAGTTGATATTCAAATTTTGATTAAAAGTGGTTGATTTTCAGATGATATTTATGAAAAATGATATAGGGAGAAACTGGCATCAGTAGGCATTGATTCGTATGTTTTAAAGCATGAAGAATTAACACCAGTATTTCCATTGAGTTCGTAAACTTAATGATATTTCTATAAGCCTTCAACTATTTGAAATGAAAAAGTTACAATGATATGCTCATTTATTTCCAAGAGCGAATAGCAGAATGAAATCGAAGACATATTTGGAATGAGAAAACATAGTTTCATGAAGATTCTTCAGTACTATTTCATTCAGTGATATATTACGTGGAAAGCTATCATGTACTACTTCATTATTGTGCAGGTGCTGTCTCTGTGCTATCATTATCCTCTATTATATATTAATTGGACTCAAAATATAACTACAAACGAATTAATGTGAAAGAAATTGCATCCTCGTGTTAGACAATCTTCAAACGTTCACCTTTGCCAATCCATCCATGATACTTCAATATTTATATAGAATACTTTTTAGTCTGCGGATCCACATCAGAGTTTTCATTATCTTCGACCAAAAATTAACTCAATTCATAATATACTTATTACAAACAAAATAATTTAATAGAAAGTCTACTCTTAGGTGAGCCAGGATTGTAATTCCATGCAGAAACTTAAATCTTGAGATATAACAAAATATGAGTTTACTTTGAGTATATGACTATAAATTTGAATAAGGTTTAAAGCCTGATGCAGAGGTAAGAGCACAGGTCTGTGGTGAGAGATCCCTCTAGTCTTAATGATAATAAACAAGTCAGGAACATTACATGCAATATTTTCATGGAAGCTATAAAGTCTGTCATATATATTTTTTCGTTGGGGTTTTCAATAGATGCATCTTGATTTTTCATAACTTATGGAAATATGGTAGTAGTAACCCATAATAATGAGTTTCATCTTTTGAATTAAAATATTTCTTCAATTAGGGTTAAAATAAACAACATGAAGCTAGTCACAAGTACCAATTCATGAGAAAGTAACCAGATTTGTAGATTTATTTTAATCTAGTTACATTCAGCCTCGGTGCAAGCCGAATATTTAAAGCAGAGTTTAAAAAGTTTATCGTCGCTTAACTAACTGTAGCTTAAGACGAAAACGGTGCAAGTTGTTGTTGTATTGGGACATAACTGTCAGTTGAAGTTGAAGAGAACTTCCAGTTAAGTTTTATAATACCGGCCCTTAATCTTTAACTCTAACTCCAACTCTCTAGATCTAACTCTCACTATTCAACTCTCTCACTCTCCAACACTCTTACTCTAACGCTCTATCTTCTTACGCTCCAACTCTCTAACTTTTTCACTGTTTAACTCTCCAACTCTAACGGCCGGCCGTGAACACAATAGCTTCCGAAACGAACAACTTGGAAACTCGATATTTATAGAGAAGGTTTGGACCTTAATTACGAAGGCCGAGTTCATGAATTGGTGAAATCCACCCAATGATTCCGCAGACATACCCATTCATAATTTTATTTTCCCAATATTTCCAAAAATACAGATTTGAGGGACTGAAATCCAGTACTTTATCGAAAAATTACAGCTTGAAGGTTCATACAGAATTTAATGAGGATAAAAATTTTTTTTTCAAATTATTCTAATGACACAATCTACACTATGTTGTCGTTCAGCATCTTTGAACTAGCTGCATAATTTTATCACGATCGTATCCAGTACTTCTTGAGTTATACCGGAAAAAACAACGATATCGAGAAGAAAACCACGAAATTCTATACATTTTTCTCCCAATATCTCCAAAACTAATAGCCATATCGAATTGAAATTTGGTACACTGCTGTGAAATATGAAGTTCAAGTTATAACTGGAATTTTTCTCGAATATAAACAATAGTTTCAGTTTCGAAAAAAATTATTTTTCGAACTGATTGCACATCCGATTGCAACGAAATTTCGCTCAAAAGTTGCTCGTCGTTATGCTCCAACTAACTGCCATGTTTCAAACCTATCGCTCCAGTCGTTTCAGAAATATCAGGAAAATAACCTCAAAATATCAGATGGCTATTAGTTAACCGCGGCATTCCGATGCGCGAACTACTCTGCAAGTTTCGAGTTGCTAGCCAGCTCCGTTCGACAGTTATCGTGTCGTCGGCCGGCCAGAATCGATTCTGACATCAGTCAGTCCAACCTAGTCGTTTGAGACCATTTTCGGCTCAATCATTGAAAATTACAGACATTTGGACAAAACGATAGCACGCTGTTCCCCTAGAACATGCGCGCAGAAAAAATACTCTATAAATATCGAAATATTTTTCTCAAGGAACGCTAAATATAGAAATAATAACTATTGAAAAGAGTGCATTTTTATTATGTAGGTATCGAAATGTCTATTTAGTTAATCTCCCTCTTTCCCTTCTTGTATTTTCCCCAAAAGAAGAGAAACGGAGGTTAATAGATTAAATATGATGATAAGGATTATATGCAAAATCATCAAACTGAAAAAAAAATTAACATATTCAATTATAATAGTTGACAGCCTTATGACAAAGATAAAAAAAAGAATGAGACATGCCATGAGCAGAAGATAGAATGCAAAACATTTGTAATAATATATGGATTTGCTTTCAATATTTAACACTAAAACTCATCAACTCATTCAAATAATACTTAAAAAAGGTAAATCCGTTTCATACAATAATATACATTATTCATCAAGAACTCCCTTCAACTCGTGTTCCTCCTGATGATAATCTAATATAGACTTCCACATCATTTGTGGTGATATTTCACCTTTCAAGTAGGCTGTTTCAAAAGAGCCATTATATCTTGATTCCTGTACTTTGTATCCCAGACGAAAACCAAAACCAAACATTGCTCCTAACTTCTGGTCATACTCAGAGATGTCAGCCATGCAAAAATATCTAAAGGGCCTATCTATAAACCATTCAGTCATTTGGACTGTCTGAGCCATGCTTCCCTTTCCATTCAATAAGTCTACTTGAACGTTGAAATCCTTAATATTGTTGAAGCACTCAACAATTTTGTGGAAACTTTTCATTTCTTCATCAAGTAGAGTGAATCTCTTATCAGATTTAAACCAAAATTTGTAGGACCTCCAATCGAGACGGTAATAATTACTTGACTTCCGTGTGATGTTAAAGCTTGGTCTGCTCCGTTGATGCAAAAGATTTGATCTCACTGCACCGATGTAAAATCTTGGAAGTATTTTTTCAAGTTGTTTTGCCAGAGAATAAAATACTGCATCACTTGTACATCCAGTGACTAATTTATTCATCAAGGGGACTAGTTGATGTGGAGCGCAAGAAATGGCAACTGCCAATTCTTTTTCAAAATCCTGAATCTCTGCTAGAACTGGAGTTATACTCAAACTTCCTTCCTGGGTATTACCAATGCAATCTAAGTAGATAGCTAGGGGATATGGAAGTTGCTTGACTAAACGTTCGAGCTTTAATAATACATGGTGAAAATACTGCCTTTTCTGTGGAAGGTCTTCATATTGAAGATTACGTTGGGCACAACAAACTTTGGCTTCAGCTAATACTAGCATTACTTTCTTGAAGATATCCTTTGCATCTACCGTGTTCAATTTGTTGAACGGTTCACCACCGATCTCCTCGAATGTTTTCCATATTTTGTCAATAATAAGAGGGAGAGTTATGAAAGAAACTGGTACAGTCATAAGAGATCTCTCTGTATACAAAGTGGGTAAATTCAGTCTGAGAAATTTCTGTATCTTCTCAGTATTTTTATCATCAGTAGGAGTTGAATTATTTGGTTCAGTAACTTGAGTGTTCATGACGATTTCATTCGAACGCTGAACACAAGAGAAAACTCTGGAATATAAAATAAAATTAGTGAAATTCAGTAGAATTAGAGGTTGAATGGTTAACCGATATTTTCAATTTTTTTCATTGAACTTTGAAAGAAGACGATTAATTATTTTTGAGTGGCCCAAACAAGTTGGTTTATTTTGATGTAGTAGGGGTAGCATAATTTGGTACACAAAAATTTTTGAAGCTATTTGACGAATTATGAACCAAACTATAGAAACTTACCAGTCAGTCTGAAGTCCTGCGAACAGAATTGATTTACAAATGAGGAACTGATAACGCTGAAGTTTTTGTTTGATCTCCGCACAAACTACCAAGAAATTCTACACCTACAGTAGGACAAAAATTACAAAATAGCATAGAAATTAGCGAAAGCAATGTGTCGATCTCCGTAGACGGTACTTCCCAGAAATCATAGATCTGTTTAGATAGTAATAATCAGTAATCACAGAATAGAGAAGAATTACTTCTCTATTCTGTGTAATATACATAGAGTAGGCGCCATTGGTAATTATATCAGAGAGTAGTGATGGGCATAATCGAATGATTTCAATAATCGAAATATCGACATTCGAGATATTTCAATAATCGAATGATCATTCGAATGATCATTCGAGAGGTCCACCTCTCGAATAGTCCAACTCGCCTCTCGGGTGGGTTGAATTACTGTATTTGAATTCAGAGTTGTCAGATTAGGGGATTTTTCCCGAAGATGATGGGATTTTTTTTCACTTGGTTATTTTTTCTTGGGGATTTCTTCTGGATAAAAATTCTTCCACGGGGTATTATCAGGGGATTTCAGGTCTTGGACAATTCGACTCAAATCCAGACTAGCGGTCCCTTACCCGTAAATTTTCGGAATTTTTCGACGAATCCGCCGGCAACGAAAGTACAGATGATGGACAAGATATACCGATGTTTGTTTCTCAGATGCATAGCCACGACAATAATGGTTTCAGTGAGTCAGTATGTAGAAATGCCACTTTTAGACAGAAAAAAGGACCCACTGGAATTTTGGAAGTCACATAAGCAATTTTTTCCAGAATTATATAAGATGGCTATGAAATACTTATGTATTCCAGCAACTTCTGTGCCATCGGAAAGGGTTTTTTCCAAATGTGGTCAACTGACGAATGCCCGTCGTAATAGACTTTCCCCAAAAAATTTGAACCAGATAATTCTTTTGAATGGTGAAATGTAATAAATTTCATGTTTCTTCATATTATGATATTCCATTACACACATTTATAGAACCAGTAAATGAAAAATAAAATATATTCATTGAAAACAGACTTGTATCTCATTATTTTTACATTCGCCTTTGTTGTGCCATATATCTTGTTATTTCATTCCAGTTTTTTTAAAGGGAATAATTTATAGGTTTCACAGTACATATTTGTCGTTGATTTAAAAATTTTCACACCTTGACACGAAATACATATTTCTTTGATGAAATGTGATTTTTTCTTTTATATATTTTAAGATTATGTGATTTTTTCAATGTAAATTCAATATGTGCCGGTCATTTTAGAATAGATAATGTCGATTCTGAAAATTGCTTATCATTCAATTAAAACAAAATTTTAAAAATTCACTCTTTTTTTTCCTCAAGTTCGGATAAATCCTGGAACATTCCTTGTTATAATTTTCTGTCTTGAAGAACGGAGAATTGCTATAGTACTAGGGAAAATCCAGGAAAAGAGAATTACTACTCAATCATATCTTGTCCTTGCTCTAGAAATACTAAAATTGGAATCAATAAAGGCATTTAACGACTTAAAGTTGAACAAATTGCAAACGCATTTCACTTCAAGTGACAACTATTGAATGTTTAAATGTTTAAAGCTACTCATCAAATTAGTGAAATACATCAATTACTAATCTTAATCAGTAATACCTATGAGATGCGAAAGAATCGCATGCATCGATTGTTAAACAGAGATCAAAAACAGTAATCCGAAATGCGAGAGAATCGCTAGCCTCGATTATTATTTCGAATGAATCATCGACCAATAATCGACGCAACACCGAGAGGTTTCATTCATTCGAGAGATCCAAATTAGTAATCCGAGAAGCGAGAGAATCGCCAGCCTCGATTATTCATCGAATGAATCATCGACCAATAATCGACGCAACACCGAGAGGTTTCATTCATTCGAGATCCAAATTAGTAATCCGAGATGCGAGAGAATCGCCAGCCTCGATTATTCATCGAATGAATCATCGACCAATAATCGACGCAACACCGAGAGGTTTCATTCATTCGAGAGATCCAGCCTCGATTATTCATCGAATGAATCATCGACCAATAATCGACGCAACACCGAGAGGTTTCATTCATTCGAGAGATCCAGCCTCGATTATTCATCGAATGAATCATCGACTAATAATCGACGTAACACCGAGAGGTTTCATTCATTCGAATGATCATTCGAGAGATCACAACACAATCGTTGCGTAGATTGTTGGTTCGGCAAGATTCGGACTCCTCGGCAGTCACGTACCGATCCCACCCGAAGGGAGAGAATCATTCGAATGATATCATTCGGATGTTTGAAAATATCTCGAGATAATCGAGAGGTTTCAATAATCGAATGAATCGATTATGATCATTCGATTATGCCCATCACTATCAGAGAGACGACCGATGCTTTGGTTACGTACTCTTACGAATGACACTGGTAAAGAAAAAAGAAACAGAACCACTTCGAATTGCTTATTCAGAAAAAAAAATTTCCTCGAGAAAAAAAAATCACCCTAAGGAGAAAGAATGATAATAATTTTTGAAAGACAAACGTCCCACCAGTTTCGCTCTGTCCTTCAACTAGAAACGGAGCTGCCAGAAGCGTATGTCGTAGATATGTTCAAATAGAAAATGACATGACAATATGACGAATGAAGAATACGTTTCGTAAATCAACTTGCTTGTTTCGGTTACCACTTGGTTACTACTTATCCGTTCCGTAAATATTAGGTGTTCCTTTGGTTGCTGGAAACCAGACTATTTACGGAACGTGGTTACGGTGAGTATTCCGTGACCAGAACAACCGATGACTTTTTACAATAGATAGAGGATACTTATCGCTTTCCGAATGTGTATTGTTTGGTTGGTTGCTGAAAAAAGGGTATTTACGGAACGTTGTGACTGATGAATCGTTAAGTAGTCTGTCACCAGAACAACCGTCGATTTTCTACGGCAGGTTCGGTTAGTGCCATAGACAATATTATTCAAAATTCAAATTAGACACTTCGGAAGAAAATTTTTCGGATTCATATTTTTGAGTATTTTATAAATAATTAAATATTGACTGTGTTGTATGGTGTCGCAAGTGAGGAGAGAATAAAAAAAATCTAAGCAATCCTTCACTGCTGCGGGAATTGAAGGAAATAGTTGCGAATAACTTTGTGCCGATGCTATGATAAAAATTGATTTCGTATTGTTGGGGAAGTATACTTCCCCTCTCTGCTCACTCATGCCTCCGCACAACTGAACCACGGTATAATATACCGTCAACTGCCATCTATGACCGAAATATAACCTACCAACAATCCGAACAGTATTCGATGAATAACCGGCGGACTGTGTGTAGAGGTTATAGATAGTCAAGTGGGTTATCAGGGGGGTGAAGCGACGGTAGGAAAAGTAGAAACAAGAGGCGAATTTTGGCGCTGTAACCACAGCTTACTACAGATTGTGGTTACATGTAGTTACTTGGGTTACCACATTTTCGCGGAGCTAACTATGTAACTATGACGTATTGATGACGTCACGCATACCATACCGCGTAACCTTCCTCTTGAGCAGGGTTACTCGTGTAGTATGTAGTTCTATCTCTTTCCAAAGGGTGAAATGGAATGAGTTTATGAACATAGATTCGAGAATGAAAATAATTGGGGCCATTGGGGGTCATACTCTATGGAAGTTTCAAATATTTTTAATGTTCATAATATATCGTTATCGGGAAAGAAGTCACTTCTCCTGTCGTTTTGTACCAGTGCAACCATTTTTTTGGATTGCATTTGAGCTTGAATTAGTTGTTGTTTTTAGATTTAAAAAAAAAGTGTAAGAAATTTTAATTAATAATTGCTATTGTGAAACCAATTATGGTTCAGAAATTGCAGCTATTGATGAAACATTGAATTATATGCTAGATAGTAATTGGTCCCATGTATTCAAAATTCACATTGAATGTGAGTTTTTTTTTAGCACTTCTATAAGTGAATGCGCTCATTTCAAGTAACATCATTTCGTTTTCAGTCCCTGAAGAAGTTCCAAAAGTAGGAAATATCAATACAGAATACATTTGTAGTCCTTATTATTTTATTTGACTTCTTTCCCGATAACGTTAAATTAATTTCCAACGAAGTCGAGAATTCTACCCAATTTTTAATGTTCATTTTTGAAACATCTGGCACGTTTTTTTATTATTTTTTTTGCACGCTTGTTTGATAAAAATGGAAACAATTTCCATACTTCTAAATAAAAGAAGTCTTCCGATACAAGATAGTATCGAAGTTCTCTTTGGAGTTGACAGACAGAAGTAAGAAAAAAAAGTGAGGTTCTCTTTGGAGTTGACAGACAGAAGTAACTACGTGACTATGACGTCACGGGTAAGTACTAACTATGGTTACCTGTGGTTACAGCGCCAAAATTCGCCTAAGGACATACGTTTCCACTTATTTTTATCTGTCAGAAACGTATGTCGTGGATATATCGAAATGGAAGAATGAAATGACATTATGTCAAATAATATGCCAATGGCATTTTGTGGCAGTTTGTTATTGATATTCAAAATTGAAATTAAAATAATACCCGTGTAATATGAAGTTAATATCTTTTCAGGTGTAATATGTGTTACCATATTTATTTTCAGGATTCAGATAATGTTGAATTCGGAGGAATCATTTATGTATGAGCTCAAGCACTAATTTTTAACCATGATAAGATAAAAAAAATGGTAATTACTTTGACTATCATTACCTATGCAGTACAAATAATCCATCATTTAGGCATGTGTATTCACAATTTTTCAATCTTAGATTCTAGTGAAAACAGTATGAAAGTCCATCTTAATACAAAGGCTATGGCATAATGTCAGTTAATTTATTGGGACATTGTATATACGCATAGACCTAATTTGATATGTTATTAGGTGTATGTATATTCGGCAATTCCAGCCTAAAAATCTTTTCAGTTGAACCATCAGAAACATAACATATATTTCCCATATTCTAAGAATGATAATTACTGGCCGGGGATTTATTTACCTGGGATTATATCACTTATTATTCTCACAGTTCATGAATTTAATTCGTGTGAATTTTCTACTAGCATAGTGGAGTACTACTTAATGAACTTCAATTAATATTCTTATCAACAATATGATTACAGGACAGAATTATGCTGAAAAGCGCATGACGAGTGCTACAAATGACTCTAGAGCCAAACGGCCTAGGACAGATGGGTTCAAAGCCCGACATGAATATGGTGCCAGTACCTCAAGAAGGTCTGGAGACAAGGGGGTGAAAACTCCAACACAAGGGAGTGAAAACTCCAACAGAATTATTGAGTATGCAGAGAGTTAATCTAACTGATCTGTATACTAACGAGGAACTAGTGAAATTAAGAGAAATGAGTAAGGAAGAAAAGGCGAAGCACAAATGTGAGAAATGCGGAACTTACTTCCACAAAAGATCTGAGTGCAGATATAATAAGAAATTTTGCTATGTCTGCCACCAATTTGGCCACATAGGAAGAGATTGTTCAAACAAAAAGAAAGGTAATACTATATTACAAGACTCTAGAGAAATTGGAATTGAATGCTCAAAAATCACTCAAATGTTTGATAAAGACTTGTCGTTTATTGTTGACTCTGGTGCAACGCATCATGCAGTTTTTGATAAATCAATATTAGAGGGATTAGATATTTATGAAAATCCAAAAAGAGTGTATTTTGCTAGTGAGAAATCACACACACAGTCAGTGGGACAAGGTTCTCTTATAGTTTTATTAAAATTTGGATCCAAATGCCACATGGTTAACTTAACCACAGTTCAACTAATACCAGAGCTAACCGAGAACATCCTAAGTGTTCGGTCATTCAATAACAAATTTCAAACTTCAATTACACTAAATAGCAATAACGGATTCATTTATTCCAGAAAATTCAAAGAAAAGATTGGACTGATACAAGTAGAACATAACCCATTTCGGTTGCTTACTACCATCTACCCTTCAGTTGATAATATTAATAATATTGCTAGTTCTAATAATACTTGTTCTGAAATAAACACATCTAGCAAAAAGGAAAAGTCTCGTATTGTCTTAAACAAAAATAGTATATCAATTGCTAAATCAAAAAGCCGTAAGAAGGCAAATAAACTTTCACTTAAACAGAAATAGCTCCTCATATCGGAGGGGGATCTGTGGCATAATAGGATGGGCCACATTTCCCAAAACTATTTAATTAAACTTAAGAATAATTCACAAGGCATGAATGATTTCATTTTTGAGAAAACTACTTCTAGTTGTAAAATATGTGCTCTATCTAAAATGACTAGAAAGAGTTTTAATACGGACAGAGAGGGTGCTCAGTATCCGTGCGAAATAATTCATGCAGACCTGATTCAATTCTCCACTCCCACAGTTATTAAACGAAATAAGTATATTTTAACAGTATTGGATGATTTCTCACGATATCTAATGATTTTTGTCATTAAACACAAAAATGATGTGTCACAGTGTCTTGACAAAGCATTTGTAAATTTCAAAACAATGTTTCAGCCCAATCATCATTTTCGTTTTCTGAGGTGCGACAATGGAACAGAATTTGTTTGCGCAAATACATTAGAAGTCCTCAGAGCTTTCGAAATCCAAATTCAAACAGCAGAACCATATGCTCATGAGCATAATGGGACTATTGAAAGGCTAAACAGAACTTTAGAAGAATGCATTCGCGCTCTCTTATTCACATCTGGTTTTCCTAAATCATTTTGGGGTCTTGCAGCCCATTGTGCTGAATATTTATACAATAGGACACCACATTCTGCAATCGATTATCTGACACCTTATGAGAAAGCATTTAATAAACAACCAAAGTTGAACTACCTGAAAATATTTGGCTCAAGGGCCTATGTTCTGAATGAAACAATACCGAAAGGTAACAAAACAGAACCTCGTTCATCCATCCAATTTTTAGTTGGATTTACAGACACTGGATATGTAACATTTGACCCTAAAACTAGAAAGACAAATAGATGCTGTTCTGTTAAAATAGAGGAGAAAGTATTGTATAAACATGACTTTCCTAGAAAAGATGAAGAAATATTAGCAAGAATCGAAAACAAAGATCTACAAGACAAGAACATTCATACGAATGAATGTAGATCACAAGATGACAGTGCTCACAGAGCAGACAAGACATTCATACGAATGAATGTAGTTCACAAGATGACAGTGCTCACAGAGCAGACAAGAACATTCATACGAATGAATGTAGTTCACAAGATGACAGTGCTCACAGAGCAGACAAGAACATTCATACTAATGAATGTATTTCACAAGACAACAGTGCTCACAGAGACATTCCTACTAACGAATGCAGTACACATGATAACCGTGCTCACACAGCAGATATAACAAATAACTTGGCAGAAAATGAAATAGAATTTGTGTATATTGATAATCAAACAATTGAACCGAATATAAATTCAATTCTTATTCATAATATAACACGCTCGCCTCATGAGGCAGAGGATCTCCAATTTGACAAAGAAATAATCTCCTTGAATAAAGTTCCTCTCAGTTTCAAAGAAGCTACCACTAGCAATGGTCACTCAGAATGGGTTATTCCAATCAATACTGAACTGGAATCTATGCAAAAGCATAATGTGTGGTCGTTAGTACCAAAGAGGAAAGGTATGAACATAGTTCCAGTAAAATGGAATCAAACCTGATGGTCGAAGAAGAGCAAGATTAGTGGCCGTTGGTTGTAAAGATTCAGAATCGTACACCCCATCAGACAGGGCCTCACCAACACCAAGCGCAGACACAATACGGTGGATCTTTGCCCATGTCTCATATTCGAAAATACACCTGATTCAATTAGATGTAAAAACGGCCTTTTTGCATGGGGAACTTGACAGGGTAAAATACATATCCATACCACCTGGGGTGGAAGGCGATAGAAAGACGCAAATCTGCAAACTCAATAAAGCAATGTACGGTCTTGTTACCGCTCCTCGGTGCTGGTATTTGACCTTTGATAAGAGAATGAAGGAGCTGGGCTTTACTCGTAGTTGTAGAGAATCATGTCTCTACACTAAAACAATAGAAACAACCTTAATACTAGTTCTGGTTTATGTTGATGACATATTAGTTGCAAGTTCTAGCAGACAATCGTGTGATGATTTTATAGAATCTATATCTCTACATTTGACAAAATTCTAGGTTTTCCCAAAAGATTTTTGGGTATCGACATACACATGAACAAGGAGAAAGTGATTTCACTATCACAAGAAAAGTTCCTGGAAGAGGTTCTGACCAACTTCCACATGCAAGATTCACATCCAGTCAAAAATCCAATACTCAGAAATGTTGATTATTCAAAACTTGTCAAAAACCAAACTAACTTTCCCTTTAAAAAGGCACTTGGCAGCCTCATGTGGCTTGCAAATTACACACGACCAGACATAACTTATGCTACACATTACTTAGCTCGATTCCAGGCAAATCCTAAAGAGGAACACTGGATTATGCTCAAAAGAATTTTCCGCTACTTGAATGGAACAAGAAACACTGGAATAATATACGATAAGAGAGACAGAAATGTAATGGAAGCCTTTGTGGATTCATCTTATAAAGATGATCCAAACACAAAGAGATCTACCACTGGATATCTTATTCGGTATCATGGAAATATTATCTCCTGGAAATCTCGATTACAACATAGCATGGCGCACTCGACAACTCATGCAGAGTACATTGCTATAACGGATGCAGCTACTGATATAATTTTCCTTGCTAGAATAGTTGAAGAATCTCTAGGTTCGGAGAAGAAGGTCTTTCCTGTACCTGTATTTGAAGACAATAGCTCTTGTCTGTCACAGTGTAATAATACACTCAGTAGAACACAACTGAAATATATTGAAAAGAAATATCTTGATGTGAAGAATTTCTTTGATATGCAATTGCTAAAAGCTTACAAGATCGATTCGAAACAACAGTTTGCAGATATTCTAACGAAACCTTTAACTAGCGAGCAGTTTACGAATTTATCCACTGAAATAACAAGCAAAATAAACAGAATATCCTAGAGAAATATCTATGCGATACTCGAGGACTTGGAAATGTTGTATATGTGAAAAATTTTTTTTTTCTTTTAAATGCTTATCCTTCAAATAAATATCTACGCGATATTCGAGGATCACACTGTAATTGAATATATATATATATATATATATATATATATATATATATATATATATATATATATATATATATAAATGTTATATGTTGAAATGATCATTCCATGAGGAAATATCTGAGCGATATTCAAGGAAGTGATAAATACCGACATGAAATATTTTTTTTTTGGGAATATTCATAAAGGATATGACTCGTAATATGTATAATAAACTGTTAAAACATGATTCGATTTTTTTTTGATTTAATACTATTCGTCAGATAGGTGTTAACATCAAAGAGAAGAGAATAATAAATGATGTTGAAAACTTCAACGACAAGAATCACAGATTACAGAATATGACATGAATTCAAAAAGAAAGTAATATGACAACTAGTGATGGGCATAATCGATTCATTCGATTATTGAAACCTCTCGATTATCTCGAGATATTTTCAAACATCCGAATGATATCATTCAAATGATTCTCTCCCTTCGGGTTGGATCGGTACGTGACTGCCGAGGAGTCCGAATCTTGCCGAACCAACAATCTACGCAACGATTGTGTTGTGATCTCTCGAATGATCATTCGAATGAATGAAACCTCTCGGTGTTGCGTCGATTATTGGTCGATGATTCATTCGATGAATAATCGAGGCTTCGATGATTCATTCGATGAATAATCGAGGCTGGCGATTCTCTCGCATCTCGGATTACTAATTTGGATCTCTCGAATGAATGAAACCTCTCGGTGTTGCGTCGATTATTGGTCGATGATTCATTCGATGAATAATCGAGGCTGGCGATTCTCTCGCATCTCGGATTACTAATTTGGATCTCTCGAATGAATGAAACCTCTCGGTGTTGCGTCGATTATTGGTCGATGATTCCTTCGATGAATAATCGAGGCTGGCGATTCTCTCGCATCTCGGATTACTAATTTGGATCTCTCGAATGAATGAAACCTCTCGGTGTTGCGTCGATTATTGGTCGATGATTCATTCGAAATAATAATCGAGGCTAGCGATTCTCTCGCATTTCGGATTACTGTTTTTGATCTCTGTTTAACAATCGATGCATGCGATTCTTTCGCATCTCATAGGTATTACTGATTAAGATTAGTAATTGATGTATTTCACTAATTTGATGAGTAGCTTTAAACATCTAAACATTCAATAGTTGTCACTTGAAGTGAAATGCGTTTGCAATTTGTTCAACTTTAAGTCGTTAAATGCCTTTATTGATTCCAATTTTAGTATTTCTAGAGCAAGGACAAGATATGATTGAGTAGTAATTCTGTTTTCCTGGATTTTCCCTAGTACTATAGCAATTCTCCGTTCTTCAAGACAGAAAAAAATTATAACAAGGAATGTTCCAGGATTTATCCGAACTTGAGGAAAAAAAAGAGTGAATTTTTAAAATTTTGTTTTAATTGAATGATAAGCAATTTTCAGAATCGACATTATCTATTCTAAAATGACCGGCACATATTGAATTTACATTGAAAAAATCACATAATCTTAAAATATATAAAAGAAAAAATCATATTTCATCAAAGAAATATGTATTTCGTGTCAAGGTGTGAAAATTTTTAAATCAACGACAAATATGTACTGTGAAACCTATAAATTATTCCCTTTAAAAAAACTGGAATGAAATAACAAGATATATGGCAGAACAAAGGCGAATGTAAAAATAATGAGATACAAGTCTGTTTTCAATGAATATATTTTATTTTTCATTTACTGGTTCTATAAATGTGTGTAATTCAACCCACCCGAGAGGCGAGTTGGACTATTCGAGAGGTGGACCTCTCGAATGATCATTCGAATGATCATTCGATTATTGAAATATCTCGAATGCCGATATTTCGATTATTGAAATCATTCGATTATGCCCATCACTAATGACAACACGTCGGCATGGGAGGGGGTGTTGGGGAAGTATACTTCCCCTCTCTGCTCACTCATGCCTCCGCACAACTGAACCACGGTATAATATACCGTCAACTGTCATCTATGACCGAAATATAACCTACCAACAATCCGAACAGTATTCGATGAATAACCGGCGGACTGGGTGTAGAGGTTATATATAGTCAAGTGTGAATGATTGAATGACATGACCATAAAGTAAATATATATTCAATGACTTCTATATTATATACAATGAACTCTATATTATATACCTGGAAGGGACCCGTTTTGAGCGACAAGTGAAGCCAATTCGTTGCTTATGCAACCCGCGAAGTGGACGGTAATCTATCTCTCTCTTCCTCATTGCAGTAAAGGGAACTCGTCGCATTACTTTTCTAAATCTTTTTAATTTTTCATTTCGAATTAGGAGAACCTGAATTTTTTTTTTGACTAATTCGTGACGAAGGCAGCATTGAATAAGATGCTCAAGAAATTTCAACTTAGTGAGCCATTTTTCTGGGGAAAACGAGCTAGTTCTGGGGAACAGCGCGTTATCATCTTGCGTAAAGGGAACTCTGGTCTCATTTATTCTAAATCTTTCATTCCAAATTAGGAGCAACACTGAATTTCTTTCTGTCTAATTCGTGAAGAAGGCAGGATTGAAGAAGTTTGCACATGTTCAAGTGAAATTTCAACGATTTTTCTGGGGAACAGCGTACTGTCATCCTGCGTAAATTTGCGTTTTTTGCCGGAAATAGTTCCAAGCGACCAGGTTGGACTCCCTGCTGAAGAATTCAATGTCAAATTGAATTCTAGTCAGCCGCCCGTTGCCACGATAACTAACTTCCGTGAAAAACTGTAGCGACTTAAAGAATTTAAAATAAGTTCGTTAATGGGCAAAATTCACCTAACGATTTCGGAGTTATATCCATTTCAAATATTTTATTTAATTTCCTCTATATCTCACGAAGTACTGATGCGATCAGATTAAAACTTGCTAACTAATTGCATGAAGAATCGTTAAAAAAATATTTTTTTGGGAAACTAACAATGAGATTTCAATAAAACTTGGCGCAGACCTTGAAGTCGAATCTGAACAGCAATGTTAGAAATTTCAGCTCGATTCGACACACATTTCCAAAAATATCGGAAAAAAGTATGTCAAATTTCGCATTGGCAATGAAGAGCTTAAATTTTCCTGACTTCAAGTCGGTGCTGTTCGAGAATTGTTTTCCTATGTGGTTGGTAAATAAAATTAAAGAAAGTCAGAAATAAAAATTTATTTAGATATTTAAACACACTGTACATATTATCTTTACAACATGACTACTACATGCTAAAATTAAATTTAACAATTTCTAAAAAGAACAAGTTTGGTCATTTTTTGCCTGACTGAAGCATTTTTTCCATGCAACTCTAAATTCAACACCTTAGCATGGTGATACATTCGACACTTCAAATATATTGATGTTAATTTCCGAACTATCTGTATTTCATGGCAGTCCTCAGCAACAAACTCTTGTATTACAGGGTGCTTAGGTTTGAATAGATTTGCATTCGCAACAAAATGCTTTATCACAGTATTAATGATTATTTGCCTCAAGTTAGTTTTACTTTGCAAAAGATTTGCACATTCTAACCGAAGGCGAATTTGTTTCTCTGTGAAATGAAGAATTTTATACACCACATCTGAAACATAAAGAAGACCTCCCCGAGTAACAAAATTTATGAATAATTTATGAGCTTCAGGAGGGGCAGTATAGGAGTGCTCAGAAGGAGTTTTTTCTCTATATAGTAATATATCTATGCAATGATTACAAGTAGTGGCACTGATGAGATTACGAACTATATAACCAGAGATATAATATACTACATTTTCCTGAAACTCACTCAACTTTTTGTCATCCAAGCAACGAATTAAATCATTAAGTTCATCCTCATTTGTAGCCTCGTTCGTATCATTTATTTGCCTGATCTCTGAACGGAATTCAAACGCAGGAGTGCAGTAACTTTCAAGATCAGAGCAATTTGCACTGATACTTGAAGTTACTGAATTTCTATAGAGCAACTGTCTCAATGCCCATTTCAATTGTTGGGTATTCGGATTGTTATTCCAACCATCTCTGGATCTTATACAAGAAAAAAAATTTTCCAAGTGATCTTGTGAGTACTTATAAGTCAAAAAATAAGAAAGTGGATTTTCTTTCAACGTTAAAAGATCACAGGCTAAACCTAATGTACTTTCCATGGTCAATATAAATCCAAGAGCAAATGTTTTTCGCATGTGTTTCAACAGAGGAATGCCATCTATTTTTAAAACTCCCAAATGACCTTTGGTCTTCGAGAAAATATCCTTGAAATAATTCAAGGTTTTTGATCTGATAGGTGCCTTGAAACCTTTTCCAAATGGATTTCTACAATTTAATATATCAAATATTCGATCCATGTTCTGTATAAATTCTACAGTGGCATTGCTCTGTTCAAAACCCGCGACACTGGTTTTCTGAAGATATTCAATGGCATCAGCCACACCACTACTTATGGTTTGTGCCGCAAGGCGTACATTCATTATTTTATTTTTGTAGTTCACATGATGTGAAGTTAGTGAATTGGCCAATTTTAATTTTTCCGTTGTTTGAATTTCGTCCAGAGCTTTTATATATTTCCAAGAAATGTTGCCTGAACTGGAAGTGAGATTTTTTTCAGCAAAACAATTCCTGGCCAATTTCAACATATGACAAACATCAAGAATACAATAGACTTTGATTGAAGGGTTACAAGGATGAACAAAATGTGGTTTCAGTTCGTCGAAGTCAATATTGCAACCCAAACTAGTGAAGGTTGAAATATTGGCAGTGGCCCCATCTGACGTTATGGACCTTACAATTATACCAACTTCATACAAACTCCTCAAACACACTGTTATTATTTGTGTTTGCAGATATGCATCTGCCTTATTCGTCAGAAAGTAGGCCACTGGACATTTGAAATTATTTGTATAGCTAACAATTTGCAAAAATAGCGCTTCTGTTGCTGGCATTTCAAAGTCAGTGTCAATTATACCACCATAGTCGACATTACCAAAATATCTGCCTGCGCTGTTGTCCCAAAGTACCTGTTTTTTTATGGACATGGCATCCATTATCAAGGAACAATTTTTCAAATAAGGTTTGTCCTGCACTTCTTTTTTTAAAAATTCCAAAACTTCATCCAAAATCCCTGGATGACAGTCTAGGCTAGCCAACCACTTTCTTATTATTCTCCCATTAGGTAGTACAAATTGTGTGCGTAGAAAATTGTATGCCTTAGGGGAATAGAAGTACAAGGTGTGGGCGAACTGTTTCATCAGTGATGAATATCTGCGTTGTCCAGAATGTACACCTTCATCTTTCCCCTTTTGAAGTAGTACAAGCTCCAAAGGCAAACCTGAAAAGAATTATATTACTTTAACCTCATACGTTGAAAAATTTAAATTTTATGTTTTTACCTTGAAAATGATTTTTTAAGACTTGATTCAGACTTTCATTGCTATGTCCACTTTTTGAAATTGAATGAATCACTTCTTTCATGGTGGTAATTTTTTTATCCCTCCTCCTTATCTTTTGATTCAGGGCTCTGACTTTTCTTCGTAATAATTGGTATTTGTTATAGGAAACAGTCTGTGTTTGACGATCAACCAACATTTTAGCTTGTGGAGCTGTTGAAGTAGATGGTAAATTGAAATCTATAGGTGATTCAGTATGATCACTGACACCTGCAGGTGATTCAGTATGATCACCGACCCCTGCAGGTGATTCAGTATGATCACTTACACCTGCACTATGAATATCCCCAGACAACTCCTGAAAAAAAATCTTTTATTTTCATCTAAGACAGGATCGAATCTATTTTTGTCTCATACACGTTATATTATGTACCTACCACTTTTCTTATTTTCCTGCGAGGTTCGACGTTTTTCGGTAACAAATGCTTGGGATATGAGAATACAGAAGGTACAGCATCTGGTTTTAACAATTTCATGGTGGATCCAGGTCTCACTATATAATCACTTGGAAGAAAATGCTCCTGACAAAGTCTGCTGGTTTTTGATGGAGCCCAATTCTTCCTGCGTACAGCCTTAATCCATAACTTCAAAATTTCTGGTCGTTTGAGCGGAAATCTAAGACAAATGATTACACTTTAAATCTAAATCTAAATAATCTTGCTGATCGTTGCTTATCCAAATATAAATAAATAATATCCACTTACCTATGAAAAGATAATTGGCGATTATCTTGCTCGTTCTTGCATCCAAATGCTGTGCAATATATAACCATTTTTATTTAAACTTATTGTAATAATGATGAAAGAAACTATCGTCAATGCACAGCTCACACCAAAATAATTCTTCACTTTTTGAACCACACGCGGTAAAGGCAGAGGAAGTAATGGCATATTCTGGAAGAATAAATATTCATTTTCAAAAATATTGCACTTTCTAAACGATGTAATACCCAAACTACCTGAATTTCCAAGTAAAACCAAATTTGAGCCGTTAAACACCATTTACTTCAACGGGTGTGACAGGGAGAGGTTACCGTCCATAGCGCTATCTTTGTTTCGTTGCCCCTTGTTACGCTTTAAGCTTAGTTGAAGAAGGGTCGGGTCCTTTCCAGGTAGTAATATAGAGTTCTATGATTATATATAGTAATATAGAGTTCTATGTATATATTTGTTCGTTCTATGGACATGACACAGACTTCATTTTGATAAACTGTCAAATTAAAAAATTCGTTCATTTCAAAAATTAATTTGTCTCCTGATCCTGATCACTAGGAAGTTTTTAGTTGTCGAGAGTAGAGAATGGCGCGAATGAATTTCTCATGAAAAACTGCTTATTGAATAAAAGATCCCGTACCAAGATCACCATTAAAAATCGATCTCTACCCACGTGCGAATGTGTAGCCATCGGCCTTTGTTCTCAAGACCCAAAACTTAATTAAAGGAAGTAAAAGAACACATATTCCCTAATAGGCAGTTTCTCGAATTGTGAAGGTGAGCAAATTTGTATGTTTCTATTTAGTTAAGAATGCAAGAACATAACGAAGGGTATTGTATATCTTTTGTCCAAGAAATTTCGCATGTCTTTGATACAGGTAGGGTTAGACTTCTTTTGGTCTGTTATTTTCCAGTTTTGGAATTATTGTCCGCTTGTTGGTACAACCTCTTATGACCATATCAAATCCTAAAGTACGCTCAACTGGTGTATAGTATATAGTTTCATTTCTTTTGAAAAGACCTCCAACTCAAGGAGAACAAATAGCAGTACGCCTAAGGGCAGTTTTATGAAGGAAAGTAGATACAGTTGATAAAGCCTAACAAGTAACAAGTGATTGGTCTGAGGCAGGTATTGACTACAACTGTTACGACAAGTTAACTGTCAGGTAGCAATACATCTGAGTATACATGTTCAGAACAGAGAATGTTGAGCTCATCCTACAACCAAAAAAAGATTGCCAAGTCAATTTGAAAAACTTTATCCCTCATTAAAAAGTTATGATGATTTATACCTAGTGATAAGTTGTATAATACCAACGCACAACTGCTTTCAAATTTTGCCTCGGCATCGTTTCTTGTTTCAAATTATATGTTACATGTAACAATAAATCTTGTTCAGACCATTTTTTATTTGCAGTACTCTGAATTCGAAAGATGAAATCCAAGAGGAAAAGCTGGAAGAAGTGGGTATGAATATTTGTGGAAATTTTTTAGATAAATAGATTTTGAATTCAGAAGACGCGATCCAAGAAGTAAAGCTGGAAGAAGCAAACATGAATATATTTGTATTTGATTCAACTGAAGACAAAAATGGTTCGATTTTAAAGCTTGAAGATGTGAAGATTGAAGAACAATTTGTCGATGAAAATGGAATTTATGACAGAAAAATATTTTTGAAGAATATTCAGAATTCAGAAGATAAGATTGGACTTGAAGAAGCAACTATGAATTTTTTTGCCTATGGTTCAACTGAAGATAAAAACAGTTCATGTATGGGGCTTGAAGATGTGAAGATTGAGGATGAAAATAGTATCTACGATAGAAAAACATCTATGAAGAAAATTCTGAATTCAGGAGATGAGATCCGAGAGACTAAGTTCAATGAAACAAATATGAACATTTGTGCATATGATTCAACTGTAGAGAAAAACCATTCATCAATTAAGCTTGAGGATGTAGAGATTGAAGAACAATTTGTCGATGTAAATGGAATCCACGATAGAGAAAAATACCTTAATGAAATTGAGACGATAGAGAACTGTGTACCTGGACAAATGAATACTCCACATGATATAATTCATTACAATACTGAGAAAGGCATTTTTAAGGATAAAATATTGCTCCAACAACGACCGTCTAATCACCTCAACTTAAAAAAAAACCAGTGTCATCTCTGTAAATATGTTGGAGCGTGGAAAGCCAATCTGAAGGTGCATATAGAATCTGTCCACTTGAAAATTAAAAAGTATCAGTGTGGTCTGTGCGATTATGCTTCATCGAGGATGGGGACCCTGAAAGAACATACGGAATCTGTTCACTTGAACATCAAAAATCATCTGTGTGATAAATGTGAATATGCTTCTTATACAAGGACGCATCTGAATCGTCATATGAAAACTCGTCATAAGAACAACTAAAGTCGTACCGCAACTCAGAATGATCATCTTGCAACTCTTATACAGGGTGAGTCTTTAAGTTGAAAATTCATTTTAACCATAGATTTCTTTCAACAAATAAAACACTTTTTTATTATTTTATTGGGCGCAGGTGAAAAGTAATATGCGTTTAAATATTTCATAATAACAGGCGAATATACTGTTATTGACATGTTCAACATAGATATCTGTATTGTAGAATAATCAGAATATGTATCATTAGGTGCACTAAATTCAAGGGAAATAGACGACTTCGGCCCAAGTTGCCAACCCACAATTTTCTTCACAAATTTACTATCACCAGGGAACGTGAATTTCAGGGCAAATTCTACATGATAAGGTTCGCGTTATTTATGAATATCC
Organism: Myrrha octodecimguttata; assembly: GCA_958510865.1. Lineage (NCBI taxonomy): Eukaryota > Metazoa > Arthropoda > Insecta > Coleoptera > Coccinellidae > Myrrha > Myrrha octodecimguttata. The sequence continues at coordinate 672,635 of OY294064.1, read as the reverse complement.
GTAAAAGATGCCTCGGCTCCTCAAACAAGATAATTCCTTCCAAATATAGGTTTTTGTTAGGTTGAAATTAAAGTTGGGATTCCTGGTTCCATGTTAATAGTGTCAAGTTTATATTGGATATGTTCCGCAAATAAACTTGGTTATTTCGGTTGCCGGTTTTCCGTTCCGTAAATATGAAATATTCGGTAGGTTCCTGAAATAAAAAGTTTATTACGGAATTTGATTGATGAAAAAGCAATCTTTCTGTCACCAGAACATATACATATTGAGCCTATGCACCATAGAGACAATCAATGTTTTATGGTAACCACAGAATACAAATATATAAGAAGTGTAAACTCCCTACTAATCTGCCGAAACAAAGTGGCGGCCATCCTAGATGGCCATTCACTAGCGACACCAACGGCCAGATGGGGAACTAATTTTGGATGGAAAGCTCACTAGCGACCCTAACAGGCATAGTTGAAAGTATTTTGTTTGTGGCGGGAATATTTGAATTAACTGCTAGAGCTAGGTATAAGATCAAAGGTAATAGAAATTAACTTCATACTACATTTTATGTTTTCAAATGGAATTTTACTCTTTTTCAGTCATGAAAACCAAACCGACATGAAGTGAACTCAATTACATACCTATGTAATATGTGTTAATTATATTACGATTCTTCATTTATTTCTTTCGTTTAAATATACAGAATCTTCCAACATTATATGAAGAAATAACCAAAAGGTCATTTGCAATTCATTAACTATTAACATTAACGAAATTATATGTTAAAAAGTTGAAAGAATAATAACAATATTAGCATACAAGGATATGTCCAAAAGAGTCTTCCATCAAAGGGTTGCTTAATCCACTTTATTTAATCCATGGATCCTGTAGCTAGTGGTGAAATCCTAGTAATCAAATATTTAAATTTATTCAAAATTGAAAACTTTAGGAAATCATCCTTTTTTTTCAAGTGAAAAATGTTGCTATAAAAGATTGGTAGGCTTTCCTACATTAGAAATACAAGCGAAAATAATGTAAACTATTGGTAATGGAAACAAATTGCTCCTGCGTTACTGCATCAATACAGCATTACAAACTTGAAAAGTATGTACAACTCTGTTAACGCAGAGGCGATTTCTATAAACAGTTTTAATTTTTTTTGCCTACTATTCATTTTGAGTTTGAATAATTTGAAAGATATGGTTCTCTATTAATTTGGTATAAGAACTGCTGCTCAGGGGACAAATATGATTGAGAATCCTAATTTTCGTAAAAATACAGGTTTATTTTCAACTAAAAAGGAATTTTCATTCACCTATATAATTTTGGCAACCTCAGCACTAGAAGCAAAGCTTGTATCAGGCCTTTCTGCTGAAGGTTGATCAGATGTTGAAGGCATCAATGATTTTCTCAGAGTCACTACTGGAACTATTATAGCTGTCTTCGGAACTCAAATCATAAGATTCCTATCTACATGATCATTCAGAACATATTCGGGAATTGCATCAATATTGAAGCCTTATTATCAGGTTAATAATCTAGAAGGATTCGTAGCAAAATCAAGAAAATTTTCATGTGAACTTGAGTTTGATCGAGGAAGGTTTCATTGATGTTTCAGATATTATTACAGGAGCTAAATGGGAAAAGAATACAATGAACTGTATAGAATATTCAGAAATGATTAGCTTATATAGCCAGTACCATTAGTAAACAACTCCATTTTTATTTTACCGGCAAAAATACTAGAAGTCAAATGTCATTTCGGATCATCCAGTCCCGACGGAGAAAGCTGTACTTTCATATCTTCTATCTCCCTTAATCTCGAGTAGCCAGTCACAGAAAATTGCTTCCCATATTTCATTAGAAGTTTCACCCCCCTGATGGTAACATATCCATAGCATAGAACAATCTTTATTTACCTTATGATCCATAGACCATACCTAGTAATTTTTCCATTTTTGATTGTTGCCTCTTCTATGTTCTATGGATCATAAAGTAAATAAAGATTTTTCTATGCTATGGATATGTTACCATAGAACATTGACAGTCGTTTTGGTGACAGAAAGAAAGTTTTTTCATCATTCAAATTCCGTAACTAACCTTTTTGTCAGGAACCAACCGAATATTTCATATTTACGGAATGGAAAACCGGCAACCGAAATAACCAAATTGATTGGCGGAACATATCCTAAAAATAATTTGACACTATTAACATGAAATCGGGAATCCCAACCTAAATTTCAGACAATTAGAGATGATCTTAACAAAACCCATATTTGAAAGAAATTATCTTGTCTGAAGAGCCGAGGCATCTTTTACAGATATTTATAAATAACGCAAACCTTATCATGTCGAATTTGAACTGAAATTCCCGTTCCCCAGTAATAATAAATTTATGAAGAAAATTTTGTGTTGGCAACTTGGGCCGAAGTCGTCTCAACCTTGACAATCTAAAATCAAAAGTGGTAAAAACAAGACCATTTCTGGATTATCCAGGCGTCTGGAATATAGTATGTCACACTCAATGGTGCTAGGACACATTTTTAACCCTAGTTATTATTAATCAGTTCTAAATTTGTATTTAACAAGCGGAAGTCCGGATTTACGATGCCCTACTGTATTAAGATATAGTTCATAAGAATTGATGATGTATTGATAACGAAATTGAATAAATGACAAACAAAAAATCTTATTGAACTCGATCAAGTATTATATTATAACCAGCCTAATGGAAAAAAATCAAAATGTAGAACCTAAATCAATGCTTTGGTGGCAAAGAAACAGTTGACCATGGAAACAGAAGAATTCCTTCGGGAAGACTACCCAATAGGTCTCTTGCATGAATTTTTTTCACCATTGGAATCAAATATTTCATGTGTAAGATAACTGAATAACGTAAAACGCCGTGAAAAACTTCAAATCTCAATAAGAAAACGATCTTTTCAATTTGGCTCCACATATTGGCTGTTCAAATGGACGAAACTTCGCGCCTTACGTGACGTACTGGGATATATCAAATCTCTCTCTCTTCTCGTGTGCTTTTCTTTCTAGCAAGCCAATAGACAGCGTCGGCTATATCGATCAGTGAATCTTGCAATAACTAGTGACAAAGAAGGTGATCTGACGCGTTTCACCCGCTTCGACCTTGAGTCTCGATTTTACCATTTTTTATACCGAATAATTCAAAATTTTCGAATTGTTGAAGTGTGTGATAGCTTACATTATGATTTTGTTTCGATAGAGAGAGAGAGAGAGAGAGAAACTAAATTTATTGATCTTGCAATCAAATGGCCATCGACCGCAGTCTTCCAGCCAGTTATATACAATTTTATACTACAATTCAGTTAGGAATTATTACATATTATTGAACAATAACGACTGTTATTCTAGGGATTTCAGGTGTTCGAAAAGTGGCAAAGCTGGCAACTTTGCCTTTGGCGTAGATTCTCCATTGTAGTGGTGTAACAATGGCTCGATTAGGTTGATGTTATTTTGGTTTGTGATGAATTTCTTGCTGAGTTTTGCATGCTTTCCAGTATTGGTTCAATTTCCGTTCTCTGGTATAAAAGTTGATTGGATGGGTTATAGAGTGGATTGTTGGGATGTCTCGGTTTTGTGATTTTTCGTAAGCAAGTTCTTTCCGCCACCTCAATTATATTTAGAGCTGTTTTTGTTGTATTTGAAAATACTGTATGTCCATAGTCCAATAAAGGTCTGCATATCATTTTGTAAATCATACTTGCTTGCTGCTTTACTGCTGATTCCTTTGTTTCTATAAGTTAGAGACTTAAAATGTCCCGCTCGTGTGATAGCTGTTTTCTTTTGAATTTTTAAATGTGCTCTGAAGTTCAACTTGTTGTCAATCTGTATGCCCAGGTACTTGCATGAATCTGTTGGAGTAATTCTGTCATTTCAAAGTTTTATATTGGGAGAGTTGGCGTTGATTTTGTGGTTGAAGATGATGAATATATAGTGTGGCTATTCATTAACTTTATGCTTACCATAGACAAGATCTTGCAGCATTTCCCAAAACCTTGATATTAGCGACGCCAAGAATAGTGGTTACCCAACTAGTGACAACAGATTGATTGCCCATGGCATCCAATGTAAATAAATAATTGGCGGGAATTTTGAATTCTCTAGCACCCTCTCTTCCATATGCAAATGTTATACTTATTTGAAATTCATTTGATGGAATAATTCTTGACAAGCAACGGATGACTCCATTGAAAAATTAGGAAGGGAAAGTAGGCAATGTTCTCAATAGCTTTTAAATAAAACCATCATGTAAAGATCAATTTCCAATAGAAAATGGATATTAATACAAATGAAAGTGAAATAAAGGACCACAGTGTCAGTAAATTGTTTAGAACTGAAAACAATAATGAAATATTCCTATCATAATGCATAAATTAAAATAAGACGGTTGCATAAATTTTCCAGTTCTTGCCTAATCTTCCTTATGTTGACGTTTCTATCTTCAAGCCTTATGATTTTTTCGACAAGTTCCAAACTCGATTCTTCCATCTTTGGAAAGTTCTGTGGTTTTCCTGGCTGAAGCAATAGACAACAGGTTCTGTCATTTTTTCTTACCTGAGGAAAAAAAAGATAATTACTAAACAAATGTATGCAGTAGACAATATTTGTACCCTAACTTATCACTTATTTCCCATTTTCTTTATTCATAATCATATCATAAGAATCATAATACGTAACGGTTGGCTGCCATGACATGACTTTTAGACCACCAAAAAACAACTGGAGCACAGAGTACCTCTAACAGACCACTACAGTCTCTTGGCACATGACTGTTCTCTGAACCATAGAATTATAACAAAACTAATGGCCTCAGGCGTTAACAAATTATACTACATGTATAAATATATTAACGAGAAAATCAGACAAATAGTAAAAATAGAAATCAACCTAAAGAATGTATAGAATTATTACCTATACATATGCTTCCATGTATCCTAGTAGATATCCTGATGGCTGGGTAGTTCTATTACCCTTAACCATCATAGCATTGGAAACATGAACTAAAATATGATTCTTTATATGTACTATAATTATATAACAAATACAATAACCTTTATTCAATTCATAGGACATTTGAATGTACAAGAATAAATGTCAAAAAAAAAAGAAAGCACAAAAGTTAAAGGGTTACATTCCTTTCCCTCTTACAGAAATCCATAAATTCTCCATTTAATGAAATCCAAAAGTGCATTATATGATGTATTCAAGCATTGTATATTAATATGTGCGACTTTGAATATTTTTGAATTGCATTCTGAGAGTTGTTTCAGGTGTGCAGACTGTTCTTCTTCCATTGAAAAAAATTTCTGAAACTGAATTCCCTGACTACCACTCCTTCAGGCCAAAATGCTTCATCACAAATTGACTTGAAATCTTCTTCTTCTGTAACACCAATTGTGAATGCTGAATTCTCACCCTTCGTCTCAAGTTTCTTAACCTGAAGACCATTAATTTCTTTAGTTTGCTTCATATAATCTTCCACATCTTTCACCGTTATTTCCTTTCCTTGAATTTTCCCCAGATATATCCATTTCCTTTTCTTTGCTCCATGTAGGGATGTCTGACCAGACTTTGTACCAGTGCAAATAATTTTATTGAACTGTTTACCTTTTTTCTTTCTGGTGACAGTTTGCCATTCTCTTTCATTCTGTTCAATATTATTCACAGAATCTCCATCGCTTGTAGTTTTCGATATGTTATTTTTAGTGGTTTTCATAATTTCACTAAAATTTTTCTGAGTTTGTTTAGGTTTCCCTTGATTTTTAACCTCAATCGATATTCCATCAGAGTTGTTTACCAATACTCTGTGACAATTCGCTGACATCTCCGTTTTCAGATTTCGCGCCTGTTCCATAGAATTGGATACGACAGTGCCGGAGGTTGAACTTGAAGTCGATATCTTATCATGAAAAGTCATGTTTACCGGTTTTTTCACTATATTATTACCTGTTCTTATTTGATCTTCGAGTCTTGATATTTTTCCTTTCAACAGATAATTATTATCAATCAAGATTACATTTTTACTCTTCGTTTCTTCTAGTAGTGATTTTAGATAATCAATTTCAATGCGAAGCATCTTATTTTCCATTTTCGTCGAAATTTCATCGTGTATTTCACCATCCTCTGCTGCTACGTGATGGCAGGCTGTATTTTTTTTGCCAGCTGCTTTTTTCAAACATGAAGGATGAAAAATACAATCACATTTGAAACATTGTACAAATTCACCGACCTTACGTTTGCAGTAATCGCAAATATTTTCTGAATTCTCGGATTTCTCGGTAACACACGGACTCGGAGCCCGTTCGCTTGATACATCTCCACTCAACGACATCTTGACATCGTATGTATATATAATGTATTAATAGATATGGAGAAAGTTGCTCAGTTTGAAGAGTGAACTCGGATGTAGCAGTACAAGGGATGTCAGCCGTTAGAATTCTAATTATTCTCTTCTTGGGCTGTAAAAGAGAATGTGTATGAATATATAATTGCATCACAAGAAACTCTTCTCTTTTCTACATTCAAACTGAGCATTAAAATAGTTCCAATACAAAATCTATGTAAATTATAAAGAAAATCTTACCAGCAGGTTTGAAACTTGTTGCTGATGACACAAAAATATTCTCTGCAAAACATTAATGTCTTGCTATCGACATAAGCTCTAGTATTTTCTTCATTAATCACTTCGTCGTTCTTAGATTTTGGTATCTCAATTGATTATTCATCATCAAGATATGCCCAATATAATGAATCTTTGTTAGATGTTGGACGTTATCATCTTGTGGGAATCCACCTGCACCGAGTGTTTCCAAAGTTGTGACGGTTGCAAAATCGCAGATACGGCGACCTGATTCTATCTGAAAGCTGACATGTATCTAGATTCCCACTCAGCGGTTTTATCCGAGGTAAGATGGCCTGGCGATCAGAAATAACTGTGAAACAGCTGTTGTCATTCAACTTGGATCCGCTACTTCGGTGTAGATGTTTTAGTTGTTCAGATGATTAGCTCTGATCAAGGTAGAATATTTCTTGATTTATCGACAGATATTCGTCCTTCCGATTATGTTGCAATGAAGAATATTCTTTTGCTATTTACCTAATTTGTTCGATACTTTATTGTTAGCCGTATTGTTAGCCGTATTGTCAGCCGTAGTCAGCCTAACGGCTGACTACGTAAACACAATAACTTCCGTAAGAAACAACTTAGAAACTCGATATTTGTAGAGAAGGTTTGGACCTTAATTACGAAGGCCGAATTCGTGAATGGGTAAAATCCACCCAATGATTCCGTAGATATACCCAATCAAAATTTTATTTTTCCAATATTTCCAAAAATACAGACCAGATCGAATTGAAATCCAGTACTTCATCGAAAATAACAGTTCGAAGTTTCATACAGAATTTAATGAGGATGATATGATGAAAAAATCATATACATTTTTTTTTTCAAATTGTTCTAATAACACGATTATCACGAAATTTTGCACAAAGTTGTCTTTTAGCATCTTAAAACTAGCTGTGAAGTTTAATCAGGACTGAATCAGTATTTCTCGAGTTATACCGAAAAAATCAACGATATCGAGAAGAAAACCTCGAAATTTGACATATTTTTTCCCGATATCTCCAAAACTTATGATCGTATCGAACTGAAATTAGGTACACTGCTGTGAAATTAGAAGGTCAAAGTGTGAGTATAATTTTTTTTGGATATGATGAATGGTTTCCGAAAAAAAAATTTTTTTGGAAAAAAATTTCGAAAAAAATTTTTTTTTAAATTACTGACGATATGATCCTGACGAAATTTGGCTAAAAGTTGCGCGTCGTTGTACTTCAGCTAACTGCCAAGTTTGAATCCAATCGCTCGGATAGTTTCTGAAATAAAAAATAAATAACTTCAAATGCCTATAACTCCGAAACTATTCGATCGATTTGGCCCATTAACGAACTTAACCGCGGCATTCCGATGCGCAACCTATGCTGAAAGTTTCAAGTTGCTAGCTTGCTTCTGTCGACAGTTATCGTGTCTACGGCCGGCCAACCGGCCAGCCGGCCGGACAGAATCAATTTTGACACCGGATTCGTCATCAGTGAGTCCAACCTAGTCGATTGAGACCATTTTCGGCTCAATCATCCAAAATTACAGACATTTGGACAAAACGATAGCACGCTGTTCCCCTAGAACATGCGCGCAAAAAGAAATAGGAGGCATTCGTAGTTATATAAATAATAGATGGTAAAAATCTTTATTCTGCCTGAAAACTCTCCTGAAACTATCTCTCAACTCAACAATTTTATTTACACAGGGAATAACTCTATTTTGTATAATAAAATTTTTTTCAATCGTTGCATAAGCTCCCCAAAATACAATGCCGTATCTAATTACAGATTCAAAACATGCATGATAGCAATAGAAAAATTTTTTTTCTCAAAGAGGGAAGGTGTAACGTATGTCAGACTAAACACTGTGTATAATTATTACGTGAAGACGAGTAAGGTCCAGAGAACCTCGCATCATCCATAAAACGTGCTTAGATGGATTACCTACTGATATTGAATTCCCACGTCTGTTATCATAATATGCTTGACAAAACATATATAATATTTTGTTTATGTATTATGAAAAACAGTGAATGAGAACAATGAAGCGGAACGTTCATTGATGTGTCATACCGTAGTAATTGCCCATAGTAATTAAACCCTCTAACGAGTTATTTCCAACCCTCTCCTGTACAAACCAACTGGACGAACCCGGTTGGGGTACACCACATGGTGATCCTGCCAGTTAACTGAAACACCACAAGACAAAAGATGACTGAATGTCTACAACTTTTGCAACATTCTTGGTAGCAAAAGATTTGGTGCTCAGCTTATGGCAAAGATAGTCTATATGAGTTCCCCAATCAAGGAATTGATCTCTGTAGACACCTAGGAATTTATGGTTCTTTTCTGGTGCGATTTTCGTCCCGTCTATAGTTAGATTTTCTGGTAAATAAATTTTTGTCTTCTTTGTCCGAAATAAAATAGAGGTTGTCTAATCCATGCTCAGAAACAACCGGTTATTTGAAAACCATTGTGTCACTGAATTGAGGAAAAATCACCATGGGCTGATATCAAAATACCTATTTGTGCTGGATTCCATATCCTTTTTACTCTACTTCCATATCGGTTAATAATTGCATGAATTCTTCGATAAATTTGATTTCCCCCGTGTAAACTGAACTATTTTTAATGCTTCAAGTACAAAAAGGATGTCTTGAAGTCATTGAATAAAAATAATAATAATAATGCTTTTGTCAAATACTCTGGTCGGTTCATCTCCACCGTTAGTAATTTAATGCACTACTGATGTCTTAATCTTCATCTAATTGAAATGATGCGACAGAAAATCAGCTTCGGTTAGTTTTGGGGCCCCTTTGACTAGGTGATCTTCCTGGTGGTGTATCAGATCAGAAATATGAGTAGATGAGACTTCCATTGTTGGCTGTTTATATTTTTCCTTTGAATGCAGAGGAATCCTAATTATCTTAATATTAATAAACATTGATTTGATATTTTTGAGGAGGTGTGGAATATCTGGTGGTGGTTCCCTGTAGTAGACGCTTCAGTTCTAGGTCTGTGAGGCTCATTTTACGACTGTCGCATGAAATATTTGTGGACCATTATGCTGCCCATAATGGTTTTTGTAATAAGAGATCTTGTTTCCTGGCGGGTGAAATCCAAGATGTTAGATAGGACAGAATTTTCACCACACCAGATGCCTCTAGCTCCAATGACGCGCTACTACGATTATGGCACCTGGATGCCTGTTGTTAATGGCATGGATAAAGCGTGGCTCGCTATAAAGGGCAGCTTTATTTTGCGAAGCGACAGATAGGGGGTTTGGCCCCTCCCAGGATACCGCCGCGTCTACTATGACGACTCTGGATCCCTGTCTAAGTATTAGGTCCGGGATTTTCAGAGCGCCGTCAAAGCAGCGGATTCTCGGCTCCACCTCCACCAACCACCCCTTCTTCTCGGCAATCTTACGAACAGTGTCGACAAGATGGTCGTGTCGACGGATCCGCTGCCAATGTGCGGCAGGACACTTCTGCAACACGTGGCAGAGTGATTCAGTTCGTTGGCATCCCATTCTGCACAGGCGTTCCTGCACAGGGTTCGACGGGATGCCCTTGTTTGGCAAAAGATCGCGAAGCTGGACGGCTTTGACAAAGTCGCTGCCAGACCAGAAGGGTGGAGGGTTATGGATCCAATCCCCACTCTGCGGGTATCGATTGCCCTGCCTCAAGCCGTTTCCAGAGTAGCCGCTCTCGAGCCTTTCACCCATCGCCCTGGCCAACACACTAGTGCTCCCGCCGCTCTCTCTAGTCCAAGTTGTAAGTCGGAGCCAAAACTTTTCACAGTATGGCAGGGAGAGGGTTGCCGCAGTTATTGTGTGGGCAATAAGGGAAATGAGATTATCTACGCCTTCATTGTTCTTCATTTTCCTCATCTTACCAGCTATTAATAGCCTGATCTGCCGCATTTCAACTCCCTTGAACTTAAAATTGGGAATGATGCCATCCAGATTATTACTAGTGAGCTTTCCCAGAGCTTCAGTTATTAGCTTGATCTGGTCGGTAGGAACTTCCTCAGGGGTCTTAGCAGACATTTTTAGTTTTAGTTTTTTTAGGGTTATAGCTAACACTGCGAAACACTACAAAGGCGATGTACCAAAGGAAACTTTTCTCAATACCTTCTTTGTGTGTGTGTAAAGCCCCCGCAGACCTCAATAATGACATTTAATAAAATAAAATGAAAGGTGGCTTCATATAGAAGGTACACGTATACATTTGTGACCTTCCAACAAATAGTGGGAATAAATAAGAATAAATGAACGAGGTTAGTCTGGGTAGCCCTATTATTGCTCGGTTTTAAAAGAGACCAGAACAATATTTTCTCATCAAGAGTGTATCTCCTCCCTTGTGGGTGTAGTCGTATTCCTCTACAGCCTCCAACTCTTAGAGTACTCTCAAATGATCCAAAGTCCCACCTCAACACTTTATTCCCGATATTTTATTAGATTTCTAGTTCGAAATGAACAATTATGGATCTATGGGAGATGATTCCCCAATAAAGGGGCCTGTAGCGTTCTTCGTTTATCTGAGGATCTGAAAATCATCGCTTGGAGGACTGAACCTGGTCGAAAGACCCTCTCGGTCATGAGCAAATGTAGGTAATATTATTTACTGCTTCCTTCTGGTTTTCTGTCCCTCTTTCTGTTTCAGATATTATGTCAAGATATTTTGTCGAAATGAATTCAAGATGACGAAAAAATTATTTTCAAATGAAAAAGATGCCATCCATCTTCTATAAACAAATTACTACACTTATGCGGGGAGACAGAATTTTTCCTGAGGTTTTTATCTGTGCTCTTGTATCATACGCAAATATGTATGGTACCCCGTTTACATTTCCTCTGCTAACACTGTGATATATCTTAGAATTGTAATGCTCGTTCTCAAAAGAATATATTTATATATACCTCAACATGATCTTCACAACACTTTTATTGAAAAAATTATTTCTAATGCACTTCAGTGAATGTGGAGTATCGTATAGAGGTACAACTTCCGCAGAGCCAATAAGAACACCAAACTGGAAGCCTTCAAATAAATCTTTGTCTATATTGAATTGCAGACTCGGATCAATGGACATTTCATCAAAGAGAATGAAAGAACATGTTTGCATCTCATCCATCTTTTCAACCTTCTTATTTATAGATTCCATAATGTGAGAATTAATTCCTGTTTCAATTTTCACCTTCCTGATCAATTTTGTTAAGGTTTTTCTGGTTGAAGCCGCAAAAATAGTTTTGAAAAATTTGTTACCTTTAGGGCTCGATTGTAAAAGGGGCAAGAACAATATTTTCCCATCAAGTGTGTATATTCTCCCTCGTGGGTGTAGCCGTATTCCTCTACAGCCTCCAACTCATAGAGAAGTCTCAAATGATCCCAAGCTCTCCTCACCTCTACATAATCTTTCCACCTCTTAAATCGAATACTTTCGTTGAAAAAATTATTTCTAATGCACTTCAGTGAATGTGGAGTATTCTATAGAGGTACCACTTCCGCAGAGCCAATAAGAACACCAAACTGGAAGCCTTCGAATAAATCTTCGCCCATATTGAATTGCAGACTCGGATCAATGGGCATTTCATCAAAGAGAATGAAAGAACATTTTTGCATCTCATCCATACTTTCAACCTTCTTTCTTATAGATTCCAATAATGGTTTTGAAAAATTCGTAACCTTTAGGGCTCGATTCAAAAAGGACAATAACAATAGTTTTTCATCAAGAGTGTATCTCCTCCCTTGTGGATGTAGTCGTATTCCTCTCAAGCTTCCAACTTAGAGAGCTCGCAAATAATCCCAAGCTCCCAAAATTCATTATTTTTTTTTGTGGGGCAGTGGTAGGGAAATCTACAAACAGATTCCGCCATGTCGCCCCAGTGCCATGACATGACGGGTATGCGGGGCTTTCAGCTGCCATCCCAGCCTACTACCCGCTAAGCGCCCTCCTCTATGGTTCGAACTCTGTTACCAACAGCTGCCTTGTTAGGGCTGCCTTACCTTGATTACAGCGCAGCTTTATTTCCTCCAGCCGACTTTGGTCATCATGGCGGCGGTTTGCTTTCCTCACTAGCTTTTCACCCTACGCCTCTTCTATTCGACCGAGTCCACATTGTTGTCATCCTGTTCCACCTGTTGAAATTCATTGAGGACCCTTGCAGGATTCTCGTCGAAATTCCACTGAGAAGGCCCAGGGGGACATCCGGATCGTCCCCTGAGCTCTTTGCCGACTTTCCCGACCAGACACCCCTCCAAGAAGTGGTGCTGGCGGTAATCCGTACGGCCGAAGGCGACTTTACAGTTAAACTGGCGACTTGAGCCCTGACGGGCTCGTTATTGTACTTTGCCACCTTTGCCTTATGAGTCTCGACTTGCTTCAGGACACGACTCGCACGTCTAAGACCTAAGCACTCTCAGCCATCTCAATGACAAGATCGGGGATCTTAACGCCTTCTGTTGTTTGAACTTGTGAACTTTCAGTCCTTTGTTTTCAAACAAGCCAGCTAGGATATTAGCAACAGCATTATGCCTCATGATCCTTCCACCATGGGTTCTAAAACAACCCTGGATCACGTGCGCTGATGTTTCCGTTACCCTACATCCGGCCCGGCACAACCGGTTTGTTGAGTCAGACCTCTGGCTTCGAGTGGTTCGCACACGAGTTGGTGGTGTGTTAATGTGAACGTGATGATATTGCTGATAATCTCTACCAGGAATACAACCCGAGGCTGCATCGGTTCACCTTGTTGAAGCAGAGCTCGCCAAACTCTCCCGCAACTCTCCGCCGTCGTTTGAGCCATATAAACGACGCGTCCAATAGCTTTCCCTCAGCTGCTTGGGGAAAAGTTCTCCACCATCACGTGTTAAGACCTTCTCCGCCCAACCCAGTTTACCCTGTGTCCAGGGAAGGTCGGCTATTGTCCGGACTACCTGGGAAGTTGAACCTCTCAGCTTTAAAAGTCTATCCCGCATGAGAATAGGTATTTTTGTCTCGAAGTTAGGTAATCTTAAGCCTCCACTCTTGCAAGGAGCATGAAAGTATTTAGGTTCATTGAATGGTAATACCTTGGTACGAGGAAGCCCCAGAGGATCCTTAGTCTCTGCTGTGATTTCAGAGGTGCCTTTGTCAGTCTTAGTAATTCCGTCTCCAGTGAGAATCTGATTTTGCGCAGTCCGCTTGGCGTGAGGTCAACTCCTAGACACCGCCAGTGGTCTGTAGGACCAAGCTGACGTATCTCCTCGTCTCCCTCCAGCCGGAAATGCGGTTTGGTCCAGACTTTCGTCTGTCTTCCACACCTAGACGGTACTAGTGACACAGCCACACTCTTCCGAGCGTTGAATGTAAGGCATTAGCCTGGGCCGTCTTTTGGACGGCCCTTAGCGCCAGCCTCATCCCATCGACGGATACCGTCATCAAGTCAACGTCATCTGCGTAAGCGAGTGCATTAATACGCTTGTCACCTACATCGTAGCCAACCTCATCTGAGGCGAATTTTGGCGCTGTTACCACAGCTTACTACAGATTGTGGTTACATGTAGTTACTTGGGTCACCACATTTTCGCGGAGCTAACTATGTAACTATGACGTATTGATGACGTTACGCATACCATACCGCGTAACCTTCCCCTTGAACAGGGTTACTCGTGTAGTATGTAGTTCTATCTCTTTCCAAAGGGTGAAATGGAATGAGTTTATGAACATAGATTCGAGAATGAAAATAATTGGGGCCATTGGGGGTCATATTCTATGGAAGTTTCAAATATTTTTAATGTTCATATAACGTTATCGGGAAAGAAGTCACTTCTCCTTTCGTTTTGTACCGGTGCAAAAATTTTTTTGGATTGCATTTGACCTTGTATTAGTTGCCGTTTTTAGATTTTAAAAAGACAGTGTAAGAAATTTTAATCAATAATTGCTATTGTGAAACCAATAATGGTTCAGAAGTTGCAGCTATTGATGAAACATTAAATTATACGGTAGATAGTATTTGGTCCTATGTATTCCAAATTCACATTGAATGTGAGTTTTTTAGCACTTCTATAAGTGAATGCGCTCATTTCAAGTAACATCATTTCGTTTTCAGTCCCTGAAGAAGTTCCAAAAGTAGGAGCGAGAGCTAGAAAATATCAATAAAGAATACATTTGTAGTCCTTATTAATTTATTTGACTTCTTTCCCGATAACGATAAATTAATTTCCAAGGAAGTCGAGAATTCTACCCAATTTTTATTGTTCATTTTTGAAACATCTGGCAGGTTTTTTTTATTATTTTGTTTGGACGCTTGTTTGATAAAAATGGAAACAATTTCCATATTTCTAAATAAAAGAAGTCTTCCGATACAAGATAGTATCGAATTTCTCTTTGGAGTTGACAGACAGAAGTAAGAAAAAAAGTGAGGTTCTCTTTGGAGTTGACAGACAGAAGTAACTACGTAACTATGACGTCACGTGTAACTACTAACTATGGTTACCTGTGGTTACAGCGCCAAAATTCGCCTCTGATATCGATCTTAATATCTTGTTGGTGACCAATGCGAATAGAATACCCGACATTGGATCACCTTGCCTAACCCCTCTACTCACCCTAATCCTCTCCGATCTGCGGCCGCCACACTCCAGGACCGTGGTTCCCTTCGCATACGTGTTGGCCACATAGTCTACTATTAAGTCGGGGACCCCTGCCTCGGCCATGGCGGATCTTATCGCCTTATGACTCACAGAATCGTATGCCTTTGCAACGTCGACAGAGACAACGTGCAACTCCTTGCTGTGTTGTCGGGCATGGTCGAGAACTGCGGCTAACATCGCCACGTTCTCGGCACATCCGTCTGCCAAACACCTTTGTCTCTCATCAACGATGTCAGCCTCGTACATACGCTGCGCCAAGATCTTAGGGAGCTGCCGTACGATGACTGTCGCGATGCTGATCGGGCGGAAATCAGCTGGGCCCTGCCCTTCCGACTTCTTCGGAACAAATATTGTCCTACGAGTTAGTAGTTGCTTCGGAAAAGATCCCAGGTGGAGAATGAGGTTATAGTAGATGGTACTCTGGCAACAAGAAACACCTTTCCACTAAGCTGTTGTGACGCCACCGATGCCTGCGGCCGTCGTCAGAGGGGTGTTAATATTACGAACTTCCTGCTCAGAAATTGGTGCCGAGATACCAAACTTGGTATCTCCATTGCATACCCCCATATCTGGGTCTTCTACGGTGGCTGAGGGCATCGTCATGATCGGCTCCCAATGGCTAACCATCTGAGCCAGATCTGGTGACTGGTGACACCGTCCAGTATGAGTTTGACCACCTGTCCCAGATTCCTTTTATAAAGGGTCTGTACACGCGCGTACTCTCGGCACCTCCTTCGGTTTCGGTTTGGAGTATAACCCGACCATCCTCCTCAATTCCACGTATCTTGGACTTGTCCAAGGTTCGCAGCAGTCTGACTGCTTCATCGAGGTACGAGGGAGCTCCATCATCACAATCTCCGGCTGTTGTGCGTTCTATGGAATGATCTCTAGAAGTTGGATCTGGTTGCATCGTCGTAGCAACGAGATTTTGGAGGGCAGTCTTGTAGGACTGCGTCCTCCTCATCTTCCTTATCTCCTCCGGGGCCTTACTATGTAGGACTTCCTTCGAAAGATAAGTATTGAGGTAACGTACCTTTCTCCCATCGCGATCCGCATGACCGCGATTAAGGATGAACTCTTCCTCCGCTGCCGCAACCCTGATCTCTTCTTCCGAGTATCGATTGCGATCGATTTTGATTTCCCGGTTTACTACTTCAGGATGCTTATGACGCCGATGCTGGCCTAAACCCCTCCTTTCCGGAAACAACATGCTACATAAGTCGCAAGCGAACAGGAGTTGACGCCACTACAACCGTCCCTTGGGTATCCCCGGCATTAGTGCCGGGCTCCCCTTCAGTTCGGTGTACGCGCCTGTGGTTTGCGAGCCCTTTGGCGTTCCTTAACGTTCTCAGGCACTGCGTGCAGTCGAACGTAATAGACGCAGAGCTATTACTAGCTCGAGCGATCGATTCAAGGCCAGGCTTCCGAAGGGATTGCTCCCCCACCCGGCGTCGGCCCGCAGGCCTTATGTTGCTTCTTTGAACATTAGATACTTGAATCTGAGGCAGGTGAGGGGTGTAAAGCCCCACCCACACGTAGCTTTTCAGGCTAGAGGGTGGCCGCTTGGAAGGGCTGCTTCCTTTCGTGTTAACCTTTTCGGACTTTGATCTTCGCTTCTCGTATTGAGTATTACCGGCGGTACCACTAGGAGGTGTGCGTAAGTCCTTGAGTTTTTAGACGCTTTATCTTGCGCATCAAAACCCCGGACCATCGAATCCAAAGGTCGCCCAATGCGGCCCAAGGGGAGCGATCATCAGTAACTATGCATGCTCCTCCGCTTCAGCTTGAGAGAGCCAGGCACCGAGCAAGTACCACCAAGCAAAGAAACGCTGAGTGCGTAGGGGCCAGTACAGACTTGCACCCAACCGCAAACTTGCGAGAGCGATCGGGTAGCCTTAACCTGCACCCTATCGCTTTGATCTCGCGCCGGTAACACCACTCTAGCCAGTTTCACTCACTCTCGCCCACAGAACATAAAATATAAGAGGTGCTACCTCCTTTGTAAACTGTGGGCAACATTTGTGACATTTCTTCGGCCAAAAAAAAATAGTTGGGAATATTCCATTATGGTTCTAGGGGGTGTCCGCTTGCTGAGTAATGTCATTTTTCTTTACAATTTCGATGGTGTTCTGTGGTCAAATATTGATTTTTCCAGGATGCAAATATTTGTACCGTGGATTTTTCAAAATGGTTTCTCTTCCGTGTTTTTAACTTAATAATAATTCGGAAGAAAATATTCTCCAGAAATGAAACAAAGCATTATAAACAATAATTTCTTTATTTACATCATTTTTACAATTGCATATATATATATATAATATATTTTCCAATAAACTATGTTATTTACAAAGATATTCTCTCAAACTCATAAAAAATGGTGCACAAGGCATCTGTATGTGCAAAATTAGTAACTGAAATATATTCTTCAAAAATGATCCAAAATCTAGTTGAAAAGAAACTACTCAAACATAAAATAGACAATAATCTGAATTTCTCGAATATATACTGATTACATTTTTCATACATTTCAAATATTCCGTTGTACAATAAATAAGAAAATATTTTTCTCACACCTTATCAATATGACTATAATGTAGGTGACAGTTTTCTAACAAAAATAAGTATAATTTGCTCCTAGAGAAACCAAAAACTATGACATATTTTAATGAAACACAATTTCTGACCAACCAAAGGTCTTACACTTTTGGAATTTGGTTTGAGTTATTTCAAGTTCTTAGGGGAGTAACTACAAAATTCCTGAACAATAATCTCAATGAAATTTGAATTACACTTTGATGTTTATGAATTATGGATAAAAAGATATTTGTGGGATGAACACACAACAGCCTTTCAGTTGTCATTAGGATCAGAATTGTCACTACACTGAAACACAATAACAGTTTTGTCTAGGGAGGGGAAAAAGCATCCAGTCCCAATAGGCAGTCAAAATTAGGTGGAATCCATAGATGTAGATGATTACCGTCAATATCAATCTTTTCTGAAAAATTAAAAAAGTATCAATATCACATAAGAGAAAATGAATATTGAAATCAAAATTTGAATATAAATAGTGGTTGTCAATCTTGCTAGGATAGATCTTAATAGGTTGATTACTATGTCTTTTTGTCAGTAAAAACATATGAGGTAGAAGAATCGGCTGAGATGATTGTGGCACAACCTTCTTGTTCAGATGACCCGTTTAGATATTTGATTGAAATCAGAGACTGAAAAATAATCACTACATAAGCGAATATTGATATAATATTTTTGCTAGGATTTATTTCACAAATATCTTATGTTATTGAATGAATTGAATTGCTGATATATGCATTTCACCCAGAAAGCAGATGAAACTAAAGCCAATTTCTTGATTCAATATAACGGTAAAGTCAGTAAGATATATAGAATTGAACTTCGTAAAAACATTATCAGATCTCACCTAGCGCCCTAAACCTTAACATCTCGTAATCCCTGAAAAGAACCTCATTAAAGCACATGTAAAAATATCATATCATACCTCTGAATTCTGAAAAAAAAAATTCATTATACTCTGAAGAGAGCACCTGAAAAGATTTGAAATATTTTATCCTTGCACATGGATTTCATATAAATACTAATTAATATCACCACAATTATTGCCACACTCTAGAAAATACCACTTATCAGTTACTTTTCAACAAACAAATTTAAGAAGTCTGTCATTTTCATTTATGAATGTCATTCCATAAATGTTGTGTCATTCATCCATTTGAACATATCTACGACATACGTTTCTGACGTTACCTTTTCTAATAAAGGACAGAACGAAACTAGTTGGGGACGTATGTCCTTGTTGCCACTTTTCCTACCGTCGCTTCTCCCCCCTGCTCTCGCCTCTACTTCGGATAACTCACAACTCGTATACTGGTGACCTGCAGAACGCAGGCTCCGACACCTCAAACGTTAAGAGAGTCATAGTTACTCCCGCTCGAATTTTAAAGGGACAAGAACAATATTTTCTCATCAAGAGTGTATCTTCTCCCTTGTGGGTGTAGCCGTATTCCTCTACAGCCTCCAACTCATAGAGAGCTTTCAAATGATCCCAAGCTCCCACCTCTACATAATCTTTCCGCCACGTAAATCGAACACTATTATTGAAAAAATTATTTCTAATGCACTTCAGTGAATGTGGAGTATCCTATAGAGGTACAACTTCCGCAGAGCCAATAAGAACACTAAACTGGAAGCCTTCAAATGAATAGTTGCCCATATGAATTGCAGACTCGGATCAATTGACATTTCTTCATAGAGAACGAATCAACATCTTTGCATCTCCATCCATCATTTCAACCTTCTTTCTTATAGATTCCATAATGTGAGAATTAATTCCTGTTTCAATTTTTACCTTCCTAATCAATTTTGTTAACGTTTTTTTGGTTGAAGCCGCAAAAAATGGTTTTGAAAAATTCGTAACGTTTAGGGCTCGATTTTAAAAAGGGACAAGAACATTATTTTCTCAACAAGAGTGTATCTCTTCCCTTGTTGTTGTAGTCGTATTCCTCTACAGCCTCCAACTTGTAGAGAAGTTTCAAATGATCCCAAACTCTCACCTCTACATAATCTTTCCGCCACTTAAATCGAACACTATTTTAAAAAAATTATTTCTAATGTCCTTCAGTGAATGTGGAGTATCATACAGAGGTACAACTTCCGCAGAGCCAATAGGGACACCAAACTGGAAGCCTTCAAATAAATATTTTCCCATATTGAATTGCAGAGTCGGATAAAATAAAAAAAATAAATAAATATTTATGTTTATTTGCCACCCAAAACATCATACATAACAGATAGTATTTAATATTAAACAAATAAACTTTTAGTTTCCCACAAAAGTTTCCCACAAAAGTTCGAAACTTGTACGCGGGCAGTACATATCAAAGAAAAAAAAATCTGCACAAGAGCGTGCACACAAACAAGAAAAAAAAACACAAATTAAAAAAACATGACAATGCTTAATCAAATCAATATACGAAATGAAGCGACAATGAATTACCACTGGCGCCATCTTTTGAGTAGTACATAAGTTGAGGACTTGAAGCTGCAATTTCTCCAACTGTTGATATATTTTATTTTCTTGAAAATCTTTACTAATCCTTTTTTGTGATTTCCAAAAATACCTCCATTTATCGATCAGTTATTTGTGACTCCTGCGTTATTATTTTTCGAATCCAGCTACTTTCGGCCGAAAACCAGTTTTGATCGCGACACTGCTGCATTCGTATCAACATACATACATCCTAATAATATTTAAATGAAATTGAATTTGCCTGTATACAGGGGCAAGTCCCCCTGATTTTCGAATAAAAAAAAGTAAAATACAAATAAATATCAATTCCCAACAGCCACACTA
Source organism: Myrrha octodecimguttata (assembly GCA_958510865.1). Classification (NCBI taxonomy): domain Eukaryota; kingdom Metazoa; phylum Arthropoda; class Insecta; order Coleoptera; family Coccinellidae; genus Myrrha; species Myrrha octodecimguttata. Next base: position 651,980 of record OY294064.1, on the reverse strand, counting down.
AAATCAATATTATGAATTCTGCAGAAAACTTACTAGGGGCTTCAAAAAGGTTATGAACATCAGGTACATCTTCTTCCTCAGCCATTATTTTTTCTTCAATGGACACTTCAGAACTTTCGAGCAAATTTCACATTACACTGTTTGGGGTACTTCGGCGAATGTCCCATTCTTCTATGCATCAGAGATTGATCTATAGCTACATTCACAAAGTCAAAACTGAGAATAAAGAACCAAATATAAATGTCTTCTTAGATCCTTCAGTTTGAAATCTCTCCCATTTTCATCAGTTACCTATAGGTTTAGCTTAGTGTAATGCATAAGGCGAACCCCCACGTCAATCTATATGAATTGAAAATCCAATCCGCCAGTGGATGAATCGAAACCTCAGCGCGATGCCATATCGAACGATTGTTCTCTTGCAACGAAAAATGAAATATATTATGTAGGGGGCTTCAGACTATGTAACGCGATAGGAAGAGACGCTTGCCAGTTGCTCTCCAACCATGAGTGGCGTTAGATCATATAGGTTGAAAATAAAGTAGATTACTCGTAAATTGAAATGTTAAATGTGAAAAAAAACTATGCGCAACATTTGTGACATTTCTCCTGTCATAAAATAAGTGGGAACATGAACTATAGTTTTATGGGGTGTCCGACAATTGAATTATATGTAATTTTTCTCTAAAATTACATTGGGGCTCTGTGGTTCAGTGAATATTTTTGATTATTCGATGCATTATCCTGCGTTCTAAATCAAACATGAATCGGAAGGAATTTTTGTTTATAGTTTACCTTTACAAATAATAGTTCATTTAATAACATCATTTTTACAATTATTACATGTGTATGAAAAACCTAATTGTAGAATAAACAAGTAACTGATATTTGTGTCGTACCAAACGAAATATGAATATAACATAGCTTGTGGTTTTCTATACCAAATAAATACAATTAGCTCCTAGAGGAACCGAATGAATTCATATGTAAATTACACTTCGATATTTTAGAATAAGGGTTGAAGAAATATTTATGAGAAGGTTAACACTGATTCACAACAATCCTTATGTTATAAAAATGATTGAAATTATCACTTCGCTAATTTACAATAACACTGATTCATTAAGGAGGGGACAACAACAATTCAACGATATTCGAAATCTTCACCTCAATTCAGTTTCGAGATTAAATTCCCGGAAATATCCGATCATTGCGAAACATGCGCTTTTCGAGATTAAATACCCGATCATTGCCGACAGTCAAAGTCCTTCTGGTTAAGAAATCCATACGGACAAAAAATACTGGAGAGAGCAGATCATTTGTATCAAAAGTGTCACATTTAACCCGCAATATTTTTATGGGTTTGTTGTGGCGAGAATTTGGTTCATTTGAATGTTTTCAATTCAAAGTTCCTTTTGTTCATTGAAATAATTATTTTATTTGCTTAAGTAACACTTTTCAATGGTTATGCCAGCTCACCCTTTTCAACGTCCATGAGAAACATCAGAGAAAGTGACCTAGAAAAGACGATCTTTTCCAACAGAAAAATTATATAAATTATCAAATCAATAATTGTTCCTGCAAAAAATTAAGAAATCGTTCAGAGATTTTCGAATTCTCAAAAATGAGATATTAAATCTAAGAATGTCACAACTATAAAATGGGTTAGGTTGGTTGACAAGAATAACTTATCCGTAGTGGTGAACCGATGAAAGGTGAAATGACGAGTAAGCAAAGATTCAAGAAAGGTGATAGTTAAGGGAAGAAAAATTTCAAAAAATCTTATAATTTCATTCATTACCTTTCATTTAGCTATTTAGCCTGTAACTATTATATACGAAAATTTTAATTCGCAACCAAGTCTTGGAATTGAATTTCTCTAAATATTTTCCTCGCAATTCTAAGCATTCGACTTTTTTCGGTGCTAGTTTCTTCTTGATGTGATTTTTGAAATACTTTATCATAATTTTTTTTTGGTCGCTGTTCCATGATCCCCGAACTTGTTACTTTTTCTGATTATTGAAGGAGCATTCCTTACTTATTGAAGAATCTGTAGCAACCTCCTTTATTGATTCTATGAACAAAAAAAAATTTCACTGAAATACTCGGTCCATAATTTATTATAGTAATTAGAATTTTAAAGATTTGACTACATAATTTTTTTTAGGAATGATGTCAATTATTCATAACGATAAACAATTCAAAATGGTCTTTTCTTGTTCCTGTGTACTGATACCTTTTTCCATTGTCATTAAAAGTAATTTAGCCACCTTTGATGTCTGAAATAATTCCTGAGGCAACCTAAAATCGAGTACATATTTTGAAAATCAACGAAAAAATCAATTGAATGATTTCACCCGTAACATTGTTCATGTGTTTTTTTTGTATGACCCATAAATTTTGCAATTTGTTCCATTTCAACTTCGTTCAGATTCAAAATTTGTAGAACAGTAGCTATCTGTTTCCTTAGTCGAGAAGATGTTACAGTTTCTGGATTAGCTGCACCGCAAGATTGGGAATATTTTCTAAACGTGCTAGGACCATCTATCCATTTCTTAAGCAAACAAGTAGGGATTTTCTTCCAATGTTGTTTCTTTTCTTATACGAAGTAACATTGAGATGTAGATTTGATTTTTTTTGAGGAAGAGTAAAGGAACAGCTCTACTACCCTTTCCAATAGTTACAATTCTTTTGGAATATTTTGTTATTTGTTTTTCTGATTCTAATTTCAATACAATCATTATCACTTCGTTGGGCTTCATAGCTTTCAATTTTTGTATATTGCACATCTCCCACTCTTTTGCGGGTTATAGATATTGTTAATACTATAACTGACTCCGAAAGTTTTTTGAAATAATCTATATTGTACATGTTAGATTTTAGCTCATTAACAGCTCGCTCGGCAATTGTATTATTTATTCTCTTGAGAACGAGCATTACATTTTTTGGTATATCACAGTGTTAGCAGAGGAAATATAAACGGATACCATACATTTTTCCGTTGGACACAATAGCACAGATAAAAACCTCAGCAAAAACTATGTATCCCCTTATAAGTGTTGTAATTTTTTTGGAGAACATGGATGGCATCTTTTTCATTGGAAAATAATTTTTGCGTCATCTTGAATTTATTCTGACAAAACATCTTTACATAATATCTGAAACAGAAAGAGGGACAGAAAACCAACAGGAAGCAGTAAATAAAATTACCTGCATTTGCTCTCTGACCGGGAGAGTCTTTCGACCAGATCCGGTCCTCCAACTGATGATTTTCAGATCCTCAGATGAACGAAGAACGCTACAGGCCCTTTATATTGGGGAATAATCTCCCATAGATCCATAATTGGATATTTTACACTAGAAATCTAACAAAATATCGGGAATAAATTGAAAAACTTGTGACATGTATTATGTCAAGATGACATAATATTAAATAATGGTTTATTTGATAACATCTCTTTCACAATTATAACATGTGTATGAAAAACCCAATTGTTGAATAAACAAGTAACTGATATTTGTGTCGACCAAACGAAATATGAATATAACATAGGTTATTTCTGAATAAGGGTTGAAGAAATATTTCTGAGAAGGTTAACACTGATTCACAACAATCCTTATGTCATAACAGTGATTAAAATTATCACTTCACTAAATTACAATAACACTGATTCATCCAGGGAGGGGAGAAGCATCCAAAATGCTTCCAAAAACGACCAAGTTCAGGTAGAAATCTTCAATCCGTGTCCTTACTGACAATACCACTGTTTCCGACCGTCAGGCCGACTGTAAACACAATAACTTCTGGAAGAAACGACTTAGAAACTCGATATTTATAGAGTAGGTTTGGAGCTTGATTACGGAGGCCGAATTCGTGAATGGGTAAAATCCATTTTCCTGTCAGTTCTTAGCATTCGGCTTTTTTCGGTGCTATTTTCTTCTTGATGTGATTTTTGAAATACTTAATTATAATTTTCTTTAGGTCGCTGTTGCATGTTCCCCGAACTTGTTGCTTTTTCTGATTATTGACGGAGCATTCCTCACTTATTGAAGAATCTGTAGCAACCTCCTTTATTGATTCTATGAACAAAAAAAAATTCCACTGAAATACTCGGTCCATAATTTATTATAGTAATTAGAATCTGAAAGATTTGACTACATAATTTGTTTTAGGAATGATGTCAATTATTCATAACGATAAACAATTCAAAATTGTCTTTTCTTGTTCCTGTGTACTGAAACTTTTTGACGATTCATTGTAACCACTTGTTATTCTTGCAGCAGTAACAATTTCATGAAAATGCTGAGGTTTCAGAGATTTTAATATGGATATTAGCCCAAATTCATCCTTCAACTGAATCAAATGTCTTTCTAGTTCTCTTATCTTATTACCTACTGAATTTTTTATGTGTGGTCTTTCATGTTTTTTAAGATAATCTTCTGCATATTGACAAAAGATGGGATCTTTCATACCTTCAAATGCTATTCTGTCAGCATGCATACTGTCAAATACTTCTGTTATATATATTCTTTTGGGATGAGCAGTACATTTTCTATATCAAATAATATGCGTCATAACAGTATTAGCAGAGGAAATGTTAACGGGTTACCATACATTTTTACGTACGATACAAGAGCAGAGATAAAAACCTCAGCAAAAACTCTGTCTCCCCGTATAAGTGTAATTTGTTTTAAGAACATGGATGGTTTTTTTTTCATTGGAAAATAATTTTTGCGTCATCTTGAATTTATTCTGACATAATATCTGAAACAGAAAAGGGACAGAAAACCAGCAGGACGTAGTAAATCGAATAACCTAAATTTGCTCCCTGACCGGGAGAGTCTTTCGACCCGGTCCGGTCCTCCAAGCGATGATATTTCAGATTCTCAGATAAACGAAGAACGCTACAGGCCCCTTATATTAAGGAATCATCTCCCATTCATCCATAATCGTATATTCTACACTAGAAATCTAACAAAATGTCGGGAATAAATTGAAAAACTTGTGATATATTATGTCAATTGTATAACAATATTCATTAAACAGAATGAGGGCCTTAGTAAGAGGCAGCCTCTGTGGAGTCGATGAATGTTTTTCTGTTAGATCTTTGAGTGCTAAGCTACCCATTTCGAATTTCCAATTGGATGCGATCAATAATTTGAAATTTTTAATATCTTTTAGTGCTTCTTTCTGGCCACCAACTTTAATCAATGGATGTTTTTTGAGGATCGTAGTCTCGGCGGTCGAACAGACCTGTACTTAATTTGTTCTGAAGTGTAAAGCAAGTGAAGGAGCTTTGAAACTTTTTGAAGAATCATTGTAACCACTTGTTATTCTTGCAGCGGTAACAACTTTATGAAAATGCCGAGGTTTCAGAGATTCTAATATGGATTCTAGCCCAAATTTATCCTTCAACAGAATCGAAAGTCTTCCTAGTTCTCTTATCTTATTACCTACTAGAGTTTTTATGTGTGATATTTTATGTTTTTTAAGATAATCTTTTGTATATTGACAAAAGATGAGATCTTTCATACCTTCAAATGCTATTCTGTCAGCATGCATACTGCCAAATACTTCTGTTATACATATACATATATTCTTTTGAGATGAGCAGTACATTTTTATATCAAACAATATGCGTCATAACAGTATTAGCAGAGGAAATATAAACGGGGTACCATACATTTTTCCGTATGATAAAAACCTCACCAAAAACTGTCTCCTCGTATAAGTGTTGTAATTTGTTTTAAGAACATGGATGGCATCTTTTTCATTGGAAAATAATTTTTGCGTCATCTTGAATTTATTCTGACAAATATCTTGACATAATATCTGAAACGGAAAGAGGGACAGAAAACCAGCAGGACGTAGTAAATCAAATAACCTAAATTTGCTCTCTGACCGGGAGAGTCTTTCGACCAGGTCCGGTCCTCCAAACGATGATATTTCAGATTCTCAAATAATCGAAGAACGCTACAGGCCCCTTATATTGAGGAATCATCTCACATTCATCCATAACACAATGTCGGGAATAAATTGAAAAACTTGTGATATATTATGTCAATTGTATAACAATATTCATTAAACAGAATGAGGGCCTTAGTAAGAGGCAGCCTCTGTGGAGTCGATGAATGTTTTTCTGTTAGATCTTTGAGTGCTAAGCTGCCCATTTCGAATTTCCAATTGGACGCGACCAATAATTTGAATCTTTTATTATCTTTTGGTGTTTCTTTCTGGTCATCAACTTAAATCAATGGATGTTTTTTGAGGATCGTAATCTCGGCGGTCGAACAGACCTGTACTTAATTTGTTCTGAAGTGTAAAGCAAGTGAAGGAGCTTTGAAACTTTTTGACGATTCATTGTTACCACTATTATTCTTGCAGCAGTAACAACTTTATCAAAATGCTGAGGTTTGAGAGATTCTAATATGGATTCTAGCCCAAATATATCCTGAATCAAAAGTCTTCCTAGTTCTCTTATCTTATTAGCTAGTAGATTTTTTATGTGTGGTATTTTATGTTTTTTTAGGATAATCTTTTGCATATTGACAAACGATGGGATCGTTCATAACTTCAAATGCTATTCTGTCAGCATGCATTCTGCCAAATACTGTTTTAAGACGTAATCTATTCAAATATGGTCTTTCTGAAGTCCCCGAATCATCAATGCGCCGCTACAATATCTATTTCAGATTCTCATTACGCATGAGACAAACTTATACATGTTTCTCAAGTGAGTTTTTTTTTGTATAAACCTTTACAGAATTTACAAGGTAAAAAATTCAAGTTTCCTACCGTTGAAGTTGAAGGTCTTTGAACAGCCCTAATAGTATTTTCTGCATGAAGACTGCAATTGCCATATTTTCTCAATGAATTGATCAGTTAGTTGTAACCTATGGGTACAATGTGGGGGTAAACAAAAAAGAAATATGCCATTTTCTTTAGCACATACAAGTTCATCTAAGCTTCTATGGCTAGTGCGTCCATCCAATAACATCAATACTTTATTTTGCTTTGATGGTTTGGCATATTTCGCAAAGTGCTTCAACCATTCAGGAAATATGTCACTATTCATGTACCCATTTTCCTGGGTAAATACCACAGATCCAACAGGTGCTCCATCCATTAATTTTGCTTTCATGTTTTTTCTTGGAAATATAATAATAATAATAATAATATTGTCTTTATTTCACCAAATTGAACCTCAAGGGGAAGTTCACCAAGAAGGTGCTCTACCACTTAACCCTTGTTACATAAATAATTGAATTCAAATGATCATTGAAAAACAAAAAAAGGAGAATATAATGGAAATGAACAAAATAAAGCAGAACTAAGATAATAATAGAAAAAAAGCTTTCAAGACATTGAGTACTACTATAGTTTCTGTAGACAATCAGGAACTTTATACATTTATCGTACGGAAAAGATGAGCCCTGATTTCTTTCCTAAATCTAACCATTGTGAATTTTTTATATTCGGTTGGAACCTCATTGTAAAACTTCACTATATTATATGAGAAACTTCTTTGAAAGATCGATGTTCTGTGCTGGGGACAAGAAAGCAGATTCCTATGCCTCACGTTCAAGTTATGAATATCAGTTCTATACCTCAGTTTCTTGTGAAGATATGGCGGACACTTCTCAATTATGACTTTGTGATAAGTACACAGGGCATAATATTCAAAACAGGTTTTCATAGGCAACCAACATAACTCCTTCAACTTATGCGAAACATGCTCATATTTTCTGATCCCATATACAAACCTAATGCAGCTATTTTGAACACGTTGAATTCGACCTAATGTCTCTTGATCAAGACAAAAGCTATAAACAGGGGAGCAATAATTAAACTTAGACAAGACAAGACTCTCACATAGAACCCTTTTTGTAGGGATGGGCAAATACGATCTATGCTGGTACAGCATCCTAAGGGCCCCATAAGCTCTCCGAACTGAACACGCCACATGTTCACGAAATCTTAATGAGCCATCCACAACCAAGCCCAAGTCCCGAGCGTTCTCTACAAAATGTATATTATCACCACCAATTACAGGCCTAAAATTATTTTCAACGAAACTTCTTATATTTTTGGAACCAAAGACCAGAGCGAATGATTTTCTTGAATTCAAAATGAGGGAATGTTTCTCCGCTATGAGTGCCAACCGATTCAGATCTTCAATAATTCTCATGGTTGCGGTGTTAAAATCTTCAATGGAGAAATCGAAAAAAAGTTGAAAATCATCAGCAAACATGTGAACCTTGCCGTGACGGATGAACTTGATGAATTGGCTTGTGTATATTATAAATAGAAGAGGCCCGAGAACCGATCCCTGAGGTACCCCACTCAGCACAGACTTAGCAGAAGAGATTTTATCACCCAACTTCACGAATTGTGTACGCCCAGTGAGGTAAGAGCTCAGAAGGCGAAGAGCCTCACCTGACACTCCACAAGACTTCAAAATAGCCACAAGAACATCATGCCGCACAGTATCGAAGGCTCTACTGAAATCCAGCAGGAATAACATTGCACACTTAGAATCATCAATGGACCGAAAAATGTCATCAGTCACATCGAGAAGGGCACCGGTAGCACTGTAACCTTGACGGAAACCTGACTGAGTCGCAGGAAGAATCCCATTCAGCTCAAAATACTCAGAGAGTTGGACTGCCATTATTTTTTCTAGAAGTTTAGATAAACCAGGCAGTATACTGATCGGTCTCAGATCTGAAAGCTCATGTGGACTACCATTCTTTGGGATAGGAGTGACCTGAGCACACTTCCAAGAAGTAGGGAATTTGAACTCAGTAAAATACTGTTGAAAATATTGACAAGAAATGGAAGAATATGAGGACAACAAATTTTAATGAACGATATCGAGATATTATCAGAACCCGGCGCACTATTCTTGATTTTTTTCAGCTCTGCAATTATATCATTTTCTTCCACTAAGCGGAAACTGAAACATTCAGAACTTATTGGATTGTCTCTGTAGTAGTTAGTAACCGAATTGTCCGAATTGTTACCCGGAATATTCAAAAAATAATCATTAATCTCATCAGGATCTCCAAACTTCAATTCGACATCGGATCGTGACTCATTCAAAATACCTAAAGACTTCAACTCCCGCCATTGCCCCTTAGCAGACGCATTCATAGAAATATTCTGAAAATACTTCCGCTTTTCCCCCGTTATAGCGTGGTTTACTGAATTTCGCAGGCGCTTGTACTCTTCCCACCTTACTCTTGATCTGCTACTCCTATATCCCCTCCCAGCTTTATCCCACTCCTTCATCATTTCCCGCAACTCGTCAGTCATCCACGGCGCGCGCCTCTTAGAAATTCTTACAACCCTAGGAGGAAAATGTTTATCGAAAAGATCCACCAAAGTCTCAGAAAACAGTCTTACCTTATCATCAACATCAGTCATGTGATATATATTCGGCAAATCCGAATCTAAAATATCATCAAACAATAACTGTTCATTGAATTCTCTACAGTCCCTCAGTGTCAAAATTCTGGGCTTTGGTTTTTCAATTTTCACAGTACATCCAATACATTCATGTCGAGAGAAATCAGATGGACAAATGAAAGTAGAACCGATTATTTTGTTTTCATTACATATTATAACATCTATGAGAGACTCGGAACCCGTCGCAATGTGGGTTGGTTCCTGTACTAGTTGTTGCATACCGATAGAAGAGAGCATAGAACTGAAATACTTTACTGACGGTAAACGATCATCAAGAAAATTTATGTTAACATCTCCAACACAGATAACATTTTCACATTTGAGCAATGCATAATTCAAACTATACTCTAAGGCATCAGTAAAAAGTTTATATGACAAGTTAGGCGGCTTATAAACTACACCAATAATCACAGAAATTCCATTATGTTGTATCTTAACGAATAATTGCTCGATATTCGAAGTGTTAGAAATATCAACTATTTCATAACGAAATCTACAATGTATATATAACATAACCCCACCTCCTCTCTCGCCAGTGTTTCTGTCACGTCTTGAGATATTAAAATTAGAAATCATCAAATTCTCCGAACTAATAGAATCGTTTAACCATGTCTCAGATAATGCCATAATATCAAACTTATTCTGCTCATTAAAAACCTTAAAATCATTAAACTTAGGTACTAGAGATTGTATATTCAAATGACCCAAACGAAACATATTCCCACAAATTCGTCGGCAAGCAACAAGTGCCAAAAGATACAGCCAGCCTTAAATCAATTAAACAAAACACCACTCAATTATACACCAGAAATGATTTTCTGAACAACAGACCCAGATTTCACATACACCGCTCCATTAAGCGTCCATACATTCTTGTAACCATACTTTTCAGACGATTCCTTGACCAACTTCAATCTCTCATAAGTTAAATCCTCCTTCATTATGATACTAGATCCCTTTAACGATTTTTTCTTCCTAAAAACTAAATTCTTGAAATCCAAATCCCTGAATACAACAATAAGATGACCAGGTTGCTTCTTATTTGTAGTCCTAGCTCTGTATACGTGAGAAATTTCATCCGTAACCTGCATGTTGAATTTATCAACAAAGAGTTCTTTGACCTTAGTGGAAACATCTTCTCCACGGGATTCCTTGAAGCCGATAAGCCGTATGTTTTTATTTTTTGTTTTCTGCTCGAGAATTTCAACTTTTTGTTCTAGTTTCTTGTAGGAAGTATCCCTGAATTCAACATCGACTTTATCAGAATTTGATTTGAGTAATTCAATTTCTGATTCCAAATTGGAAATTTTAGCTTCATATAGATCGAATTTCTCAGCAAACTTACTGCTGATGGAAATAATGATAGCTTCTGATATTTCCCTTATTACGTTGTCTGATTTGAGAGCTTCAATTAAGGATTTTTCAAATTCACTTTTCTGCCTAGTCGTCATATTTCACTTCACTACTTTTCAGTCAAACAACAAAACTTACGTTAGCAGTTTATAATGATGGTATTTATAAAAGAATATTCAAATTTTGAAATGTAGCTGTATCTCGCAGAGCACTATCAGTCGCGTGTGTTCTTAGCAACGAACATATTCTGAATGAGAGCAGGAGGCAGATATGTCCCTAAAAAAAATACATAACGATATTTTATACCTACTTTAAAATCATAAACTTACCTGCTGCGTTCATACAACAAACGGTCGTTAGCCTCTGACCTCGTTCAGCATTACTTAAAACGCCTACTTGTTTTCTGCCTTTGGTGGCTAAAACTTTTGTATTCTTCGAAGGAACGGTGGTAGTACTCGATTAATCCATATTCCAAATATCATTCGACAGGAATTTATGTTGATCCAATACTCCAGAAAGCATTTGAAAGTATTTGTCAATTTGAACGTTGTTAAAAGCTACTTATGTTTGTGAATAAAGAACTTTGATTTTTAAAAAGTTTAATTTGATTATTGACGAAGTGGACAATGTTAAAGTCACGACATTCAGTACAACAATGGTTTGACTAACCTAATTAACAAAGCAAGTAATCTTCTATTCCCCTCTAGTGGAATGAATTCCTAGTATCAGTGCAATATGATACATTAAGATGATACATGTATATTTATATAGGAATATGGAGGATTCTAATATGTAACTCCTCCGCGCCTAAGAGAAAAAATTGGGGGTTTTTAGAAACTCTAATTTTTGAGCTCCAAGGGATTATTTTTATTTCGAATAATTTCTATTTTGCTTCTATTAAACTTATTGATTAAAAAGTATAAAATTATAAGAACAATCATTACATATATTATTAATGTGTAAATACTCAGATTATCATAATGAAAAGTTGGACTTTTCATGGAAAGAATTTGCTTCTTAGAATGTTCAATTAAAAGTTCTATATTCTTTAGATCGTCAAGTTCAATATGATCCAGTTCAATTGGAACTTGATCAATTTTTTCTAAAGATTCTGATTTTGATATTTGTTGGATTTTGATGTTTGGTAAATCAACAATTTTTATTCTTGAGGAACTTTGTTTACAGTTCTTCAAAATATGATTGTCCACAATCACTTCACAGCATGACGGAACGAAAATGACATATGTTCCGCACAACACTGTTTTTTCGGCACTATCTCCGCACTTCACTCTGGCGATCTTCTCCTGGGTTGTGATGACCATCCAATAGTCGACTGCTAGTTGATGGACACTGGATCCCCTTAAGTTTATTGCCTTTGGGTTACATCTTGTGTAATTTTTGGTGACACTAAGTAGCTCGACTTCACATGGGTTGCTAGATAATATAGGCTTTGTGTTTCCCTCACACAGGAAATTTGTTGGAAAAACTTCTTTGCATGGTCGATTGAATAGAGCGTATTTTGTTTCACATAGGGAAAGGAATCTTGTGGTGGGATTGATAATTTGATATTGATTGTTTTTCAGAATTGGAAGTGGAAATAATTCGTAATAATTGTAATTATTAGTTTCTGTGAGAGGAATTTCGAGAATGAATCTAACTTGATTTTCACTTATGAATCCCTTAACTTTGGTGCAAGAATAATATTGATTGATACTTTCATCCTTGATTAGAAATGGTAATCTATTATCTTTGATTTTAGTCTGAATTTTGAAAAGTTCTTTTTTTAATTCTTCATGTGAAATTATAGATGAATGGAGGGTTTCTGTTTGAGCAAATGAAATGGCTATTTCTATATCGCTCAATATTTTGTTTATGATATCTATTGCTAGAGTTATATGTGTAAAAACTGAGTTTAGAACAATAAAATTGAAATCATCCCAAGAATTTATGGCTGATCTATTCATCCAGAAGTTTATTTGACTGATTTTACTCTCTAGAAGTGCTTGATTATGTTGCAATTCATTCATCGAATTATTGAAAACAGTTATTGATTTTTCTGTTAAACTTATTTGTGAATTTGCCACATCAATCAATTTCTGTTGCGAGTTTTTCAAGTTTTGAATAGCTTCATCGTATTTATCGGCATCATTCTGATCTAAATTACCTGATATTGATTTCCATATAGTACCTAGTCCATTTATCAAACCTCTCTTTCCTCTGTTATTGGGGGTCGGCGTTAGTTGCTTGAGTTTTTTCTGAGTATCATCGATCTTATACTCTAAGATGTATTTGTGATTGGAGATTTCACGTAAGTAACTTTTTCCGTGTTCTGAAGTGTGAAATGATGTATTCATGCTTCGATAGTTTGATATCAATTTATTGAATTCCGACGTTATGTTGGATAAATCGAAAATTTGAATTAAAGTCCAATAGTTTACGATATTTTGGGATATTCCCTTTTTTAATGGTAATATGCCAGGGTTGTCTACAATTTGAGTAATTTTTACTTCTGTGCATTCTGAGATGATGTATCCGAAGATTGTTGCGACGGTGATGAGTCTGTAACAGTAGGTTGTCTTAGATTTTTTAAATGAACTGTACGACCGATGTTCTGTTTTGATTTATTACCATCTATTTTTTGGATAAGGGCTTTATTACCGGGTAACAGTTCTGTAATAATAAAAGGTCCGCTAAATTTAGGTCCGCTTTTGTTACGAGCATATTTATAACTTTTTTCGTAAACTGTTTGACCAATTTTGAAGGGGTTCCTCGTATTTTCATTAATTTTTTGAACAATTTTATTTTTTTGTGAAGTTATATTCTCATTGACTTTATCATAGACTAACGCTAATTTTTGTTTATGCTTTTGTAGATAGTCACTATACATTTGCTTATCGTAAAGAATATCTAGAGGATCTTTCAGCTTTGTATGGCCGAATGTAAGTTCAAGTGGAGTTAGTTTCGTGGTTGAATGAATAGAATTATTATACCCTATTATTGCGTATTTCATAATTACTTCTATGGGGTCTTTAGATTGTGATCTCAAAATTCTACAATGTTCCGCTATTGTCGAGTGGAATCTCTCAATGATTCCGTCAGTATCTGGGTGATGTGCTGTTGTGAAATGAATATTTATTTTATGAGTTTCAAATAGTTCTTTTATAATATGTCCGAAAAATTCCATTCCTTGATCTGAACTTATTCGTAATGGTGTTCCGTAAAAACAAAAATAATTCAACAATGCATGAAATATGTCTACAGCATTTTTGGATTTTAATTGGATGGCTTGACCTAGTTTCGTGAACGCATCAACAACAGTTAGAAATTTAGTATTCTCCAAAGTGTAAATATCTATGTGTATTTTCTCAAAAGGCTTGAAGGGCGTATCTGTTAACATCATTTCGATTTTTGGAGGATTTCTCTCGTATTTATTTCGTTTGCAGATTTCGCAGTTCGCTATATAGTTCGAGACGTATTCTTTCATGGATGGAAAATAATATTTTCGCTGAAGTTGCCTGAGAGTCTCATTTACACCTCTGTGATTTGTTTTCCCTTCGTGCTGGAATTTTATCGCCTGGTTGATAAGTTCACTATCTTGAATCACTTCTCTTCTTTCAGTGCAGTATATTATTTCAGGTCCGTTTCTGTTGAACAGCTTGTTTACAACGTTGCTGAATGTTCTGAACATGTTCTCAGATTCGAAGTGAAAATAATATCTCTTCTTATCTGCTGTGTATTCTTTGAGGAATTTGATGATTTCGTCTTCGTTATTTGAAGCGCTGATTTGGACATAAAATTTCCTTATGTTTCCCATGGATTCTTTTCTCACAGGTTTCGGTTGTTTATAGACTTCCTGGAAAAAATACTGATTTGGCTTAGAATCGATAATATCGTTGGATATTTTTATTGGTGATGAGTTTTCCGTCTCCGTATTCGTAGAATGTACCGTATCAAGATCACTTTCTGAATTTTCTTCCTGGCCATCATCTGCGTTGTCAAGTCTTTTCAAGATTTCATCTAAATCTGATTCTGACATCTCGACTGATGATGCATCTTCCAATATTTTTTCAATTTCGTCTTCATCTACGTTATTGATTAGAGAATCAGTATCTGTATGGTTAAGTTGTATTCTTGATAATGCATCGGCATTTTTGTTGATGGATCCTTTTTTGTATGCAAGTTCGTAATCATATTCTTCTAATCGTATTTTCCATCTTTGCAATTTCGAATTTGGTTCCTTCAGTTTATCCAACCAGATAAGAGGTCGATGGTCAGTGCATATGGTGAATTTCCTGCCATATAGGTATGGTCTGAAGTATTTTACTGCCCAGATAACTGCTAATAGTTCTTTCTCTATGGTGCTGTATCGTTCTTCTGATTGATTGAGTGTTCTTGATGCATAGCATATTGGCCTGTCTGAACCGATCGGTCCTTGTGATAGAATAGCTCCAATTGCTACGTTTGAGGCATCTGTTGTTACTATGAAATTTTTACTAAAATCCGGATATTGTAAAACTGGAGGATTCGTCAAAATTTCCTTACATCTGTTGAATGATTTTGTGAATTCATCGGAGTGAACTATTTTTCTTCCTTTTTTTAGACAGACGGTCAGAGGTTTTGTGATTTCTGCGTAATCCTTTATGAATTTACGATAATATCCTGTGAGTCCGAGGAATCCTTTTAATTCAGTTGGTGTTTTCGGGATTGGGTAGCGTAAAATTGCATCAATTTTCAGAGGATTAGGTTTAAGACCTTCCGGTGTTATGATATGACCCAAGAATTGAACCTCTTTCTTAAGAAATTCTGATTTATCCATTTGAATTTTTAAGTTTGCAGCTCTCAGACGTTCAAAAACTTTACGGAGTTTTTCTATGTGTTCCTCTAGTGATGTTGAAAAAATTATTATATCATCCAAGTACACTACACATGATTCATTCATTATGCCTCGTAAAATATTATCCATTATTCTTTCAAATGTTCTTGGTGCATTTTTCAATCCAAAAGGAAGTCTTTTGTATTCATAATGCCCTCTTTCTGTGGAGAATGCTGTTTTCGGTATATCTCTAGGATGCATTTCGATTTGGTGATATCCTGATGCTAGATCAAGTGTGGAAAAATATTTGCATTTACCTAGCTTATCTAATACTTCTGTAATGTTTGGGAGTGGATATTGATCATCGATACTTTTCTTGTTGAGTAATCTATAATCGACACAGAGACGATATTTTTGTTCTCCGGAAGCGTCCATCTTTTTTGGAACTACGATCACTGGACTACTCCATGGACTACTGGACGGTTGAATTATGTCGTTTTTCAAAAGTTCTTCCACTTGTCTTTCGACTTCCCTTTTTTGTGTTTCTGGCATTCTATATGCTTTTTGAAATATCGGTGTTTCATCCGTGGTTTTTATCTCGTGTTTAATTACATTAGTAAAACTTAAAGGTAGCTTTTTGCTATGAAAGATATCTCTGTATTCAAAGCAGATTTTCCGAATTGCTTGTTTTTCTTCTTTGTTTAGATGTTCTAAGCGGAGATTTTTCATATTTTCTTTCAATAAATTGTCAGTTTTGGTTTCATTTTGAGCTATCGTTATTGGAGTTATGTCCGATTCATTGATTTCAAGAATTTGTAGTGGATTTATTTCAATTTGTTTTTCTGACTCATTACTATTCGTTACTGTTACGTATGCTTCATTATTTTCAACCTTCACTAAGCACTGTGGAATTTCGATTCCCTCCGTTAATTTGATGTATTCTATGATACCTTGATTGACTTCGTTAGAGTGTATAGGTACTTTTATGACTTTCTGGGTTCTAGGTGGTAAAGTATATGAATAGGAATTTCTTTGAAAATATAGAGGAATAGGACCATTTTTGGTGTAAAGCACATTTTTCTTGAGGTCGATATTGGCACCTAAGTGTTTAAGTAAATCCATTCCAATCAATCCATCATATTGTTCGTTAAACTCAAATATGTGAAAATTAAAATATTCTTCAGTTTTGAAAATTTTCGGAAGTGGTATGTGTGCAATATATTTATGAAACGTAATTTTGTGTGCTGTCTTTATTTTGAATGGTGAATATTTGATATATTTTTGATAAAATTTTTCAACGATTCGGGGACTAATTAAGGTTTTCGAACTTCCTGTATCTATCATAAATTTAAAATTGACTCCCGGAATCCTTATGTATGGCAAAGTAGAGTTATTAATATTAGTGATGTTTATTACGTTGGATTCTGGTTGCTTGCTGTGCTGTGAAAATTTTCAGCAGGTAATTCCAAATATTGATTATTTTCGGGAAAGTCTGCGAACTCGTATTGATTATTTGGGTCGTACTCCGACGTGGTATGGTAATCATCATAGTAACAATCATTTTGATCAAATTCGTTCACGGACTCATCGATATTTTGTTGAAAAAGTCCTTCCGAAATGAAATTTCTTTGATTAATCTGTCTACTAGGTTGTGGTCTACCTGTATACCTTGTGTTATTTGACGACGTATCCATAGGGACAGGTTGTGATCGCGTTTGGGGCGAATTTCTAATCTGCATACTTCTTTGGTTATTTCGGTTCAAATTCGTTGTGTTTTGACGGACTTGAGTAACCGGTGTTTGATTAATCGGGCTTACATTTTGATACAGAGGACGTTGTAGATTTTGTTTGGTGGGTAAAAAATGTGTAAATTGAGGATTTGGAGGTCTATTCGAGTAAGTGTATGTTAAATTCCGCCTAGCATAAGCAAAATTTTGTTCTTCTATAGTAAAGGCAATAGCCTGTTCTAAGGTTTGTGGATTTCTTAATCTAATTGGTAAATTAGAATGAAGACCTCTGAAGAAGGCGTTTAGTGCTTGGTTCTCGAATAAATTCTTTTTCAATTCTATTATGTTTGGGTCAACTTCGGTGAGTTGAATTTTATTGAGTAATAAACTCAAAAGATCTTGACATCTATATCCAAAATTAACCGGACTTTCGAACTTTCCCTGTCTTAAATGCATCAAATCACCGACTAAACAATTTTCATCGCGTTGATCAGAAAAAAATTGGAGTAATAAATTTTTGATCGATAACCAATTTCTTAAATTTCCTCTACTGCCTACCAAATTTAGTGCTCTTCCCGTTAGTTTGCCGATAATGGCTCGCAAAAGAAATTCATTTTGTGGGTTGGCAATGTTGTTTTGATCAGAAAAATTATTAATCAAATACTCGCTAGATTGAATAAAAATAGCCAAAGTTGCTGGATTCCCATCATATTCTGGGATACAATCAATGTGGTGTTTATGAATTTGAGGGACTGCCATTATTTCTTCCCTGTTATGTCTTCTTAAAGGACTACGATCTCTAATACTATTCATAAGAATTTTAAACTATGATTTATATATTTGAACTCGACGAATTCAAGAGAAAATCAAGTATTTAGTTGAAAAATAAAATTCAATATATTGTGAAAAAAAAATCAATTGGGGATATGGGGTGATTGGTATGTGGAAAAAGGATGTGAAACTTACGCTATTGGCTTCATAAAGATTTCTTCTTTCTTCTTTTTCTTCTGCTTCAGGGGATACAGCGATTATAGCAGGCAGTTTCGTTCCAGAAACTCCGTACCAAACTATAATTTCTCCTCCTGAAAGCTGTTGATCGGGTTTGGTTTTCTTAACTATGAGCTTCGGTGATGTTGACTTCCACTCGCTGGTTTTCTTGTACCACTGGGTTGAACTTGGTCGATTTTTGGGCCAAGGTTCGACAAAAAATTTTGAATACCCAACTAATCGTTGAAACGAACACAACTTTTTCCGCAATTTTAGTCGAAAAAAATGTTTTGGGTATCCTACCGACTGCGCCACTTATGTTTGTGAATAAAGAACTTTGATTTTTAAAAAGTTTAATTTGATTATTGACGAAGTGGACAATGTTAAAGTCACGACATTCAGTACAACAATGGTTTGACTAACCTAATTAACAAAGCAAGTAATCTTCTATTCCCCTCTAGTGGGATGAATTCCTAGTATCAGTGCAATATGATACATTAAGATGATACATGTATATTTATATAGGAATATGGAGGATTCTAATATGTAACTAGCTCTAGCTCGAGCTGCAGAAGTACTCTCAGGTGATCGTAGGATTACGTTGCCTGAAACCATTCCAGCCAGGTCCACCCAGACCTAGCCATTTTAGTTTCAGTAGAAAATCGATGAGGGTTTCGGTCTGATTCCGCAATTTGAAATGCCAGTTTTTGGGCGTCATCCGTTGTTAGCCCGAAAAACATGGATTCCATTTTTTTTGATATGTTGGACCAGTTCATTTTCTAGATTTTCATTGAATGTGCTTTTGTGACCTCCTATGTAACCTTTTTTCATCCTTCCTTTTCAGTTTCCCTACGTCCTAAAAGGGACATTGAACGTTTTTGACGCTAGAAGCCACCCCATACGTTTCGCCTTCACGGCTAAGATGGCTTCCTGCATATTATTTTCATCCCATAACTCTCTATTTGACTTTTTTTCGTAGAGACCCATGTCTAAAAAAACATTGTTTCCAAATAATGATTAAAGTTGCTGAGATGGCATACCATGCGATCTTGTAAAAATTGGTGTATGCCATCTCATGGAATTAACGGTTATTTTTGAATAATACAATTTTTACTGAAAAATATTTTAAACTAGGTATTTGATAACTTAGATATAATATTCAATAAATTATCTTTCTGAAAGTTACAATAACGTACCTTCAACACCCCCCCCCTTATGTCGGCAGAGCACTCCGTGTGTTCTGTGCGCTGATTGGGCGTATCCTAATCCCTCGCCCAGCCCTCGGGTTGGTAGGCTACGTAAAAAACAATTCCCCCCTTTGCTTGTCCGACCAATGTGCTCCGGTGTATATGAATTGGTTTTCCGATGAACTATACCATGGGATGTTCAAAAACTGTTAAATATATAAATTGGTTCAAAACTAACTTTCGTTGTCTGATCTGAAAGTTTTAACTTTTCGATTGAGTTGATTCCCCACTCGAGACTGGAATATTTTGAAATAGTTGAAAAAATCATTCTTTTGAAGAATAAATAAGAGACATTCTTGTATAGATAGATAGATAGATAATTTTCTTTATTTCAGATAAATTACATAAACATTATACAATGTACAACACAATTTAAATGAAATGACGTCAGGTTTGCAACTTCTAACCAGATTTTTCAAAATACTCGGCTAGACTATAGGGCTCTAATCTTATTAGCAGGTTTCTAATTTTGCACTTAAATATTCTGTATTCTGACAAACATTTAATTTCATTTGGTAATCTATTGAAAGCTTTTATGCTCATGTATGCGGGACTTTTCTCTGTTAATGTTAACCTGTGTAAAGGATATGTTATATCTAAAGATCTTGTGTTGTGTGCATTTTGATTTTCTCTTGTATACTTTTGCCTATTCTTATGCAAGAATAACAAACATTCGAACAAATATATACCGTAAACAGTGAATATGTTTTTGCTTCTAAATTTTCCCCTGCATGATTCTCTAAAACTTAACTTAAACATTATTCGTATTGCCCTCTTCTGAATCAAAAATATTTTATTCAAATTTTCATTATTTCCCCAAAATATCACTCCATACTTGAAAGTTGCTTCAAAATTCCCAAAATAAACAATTCTTATAGTTCTCTCATTCATATAACTAGCAATGCATCTTAAGGCAAAACATATTTTACTCAATTTCTTTGATAGAATTTCAGTGTGTTGACGCCAATTAAGACATTGATCAATGTATATTCCTAGAAATTTAACACATTCGGATAATTGAAAACTGTACTGAGGCCAACTAATTATATTTGATTTTACTTTTTGTGATCTATTTGTATCGAACAGAATAGCTTTCGATTTCTTTTCATTCAATATAAGATTATTTTGGTCAAACCATGTTTTTGATTCCAGAAACAATTGACTTGCTTTTGTTGTCAAATCTTCAAAATCCGTATCACCTACTAATAGATTGGTATCATCGACATAATTTGTAACAGTTCCCTGAATTTTCTGTACAAACTTTGCTAAATCATTAAGGTATATTATGAATAATACTCCTCCAATTCCACTTCCCTGGTCAATTCCTGTGATACGTGTTAGTATTTTAGAATTTACAGTAACATTGTTCTGCGAGATGGTTACTCTCTGTTTTCTTTCCATCATAAAGGATTTGAGCCATTGGTTTGCGTTTCCTCTTACACCGTATAATTCTAATTTTTGTAGAAGATATTCTCTGTTTATTGAGTCATATGCTTTGGATAGGTCTAAAAACATTCCTAAAGCCATTTTGTTTTCTTCAAGCATTTGATGTATGTACTGAACAAACCAGAAAATTGCAGTTTGAGTTGAGCGTCCCTGTAGGTATGTTGCGTATGAGTGAAGAGTTCATTTTCTGTAAAAAATTCCATTAATCTTGAGGACATAACCATTTCAAATACTCTTGAGAATCCTGGTAATAAACTTATCGGTCTATAGTTGTTTATTTCTTCTGGTTTTCCGTCCTTGAAAATAGGTTTAATGGTGGCAAGTTTTAGTGACTCCGGGAAAACACCGTACTTTAGAGAATTGTTGATGATATATGCCACAATTTCACTTACTGCTGGTAATGATATCTTTATTATTATTATAGGAATTTCATCCACTCCGCTGCTGAATTTGTTTTTGATTGATTTACTCAGAATTTTTATTTCTTCAGGTGTTGTAGGTTTCAGATACATAGATTTGTTGATTGCATCCATATGAGAAAAATTTATAGTTGTTGTGGTTAAAGCATTCAGGAGTGTGGTTACTGCATTATTGAAATGTTCATCGAATTTATCAGCGATCTCCTCTAGGGTTCCATCTACTAGACAGTCTTCATTTTCTTTCTCTCTACCCGTTATTTCTTTACAGATTTGCCACATTGTCTTACTCTTGTTGTCCGATCTGGTTACTCTATTCTCATAAATCCTTTTCCTTTCTTCTCTCAATGCACTGTCATATTCCTTTTTCGTCTTTCTGTAGTCCTCTTTGAATAGTTGTCCCTGATTATTCAGCATTAATAGAATGTCCAGTCTGTTTTTTAATTTGTCAATTTCTGGTGTTCTATATAAGTTTTTGTGTTTCCTTTTGGTGAACAGTCTTTTTGGAAAACTTTCTTCAAAAATATTTATATAACTGGAAATGAAAACGTTCCACTGCTGATTCACATCTTCCCTAGCAACCTCTTTAACAGGATTCCAATCCTGATCTGATAATTTTTTTAGAAATGCTTCTTTTTCTTCCTCTCCAAAAAATCTTTTATAGCAGACATTATCACTTTTCCTACTCTCCAATTGGAAGGTTAATTTTTGGGCATTATGATCAGATATATGTAGATCCATGACAGAACTCTTCCATTTTGTAATGCTTGTGAACATGTTATCAATTGAAGAACATGACCTTTCTGTTATTCTGGTGTTTTGGTGAATAGTTTGAACAAGGTTGAATGAGTTCATTAGGTTAATGAATTCAGATCTATCTTTGTTCTCTTCTAACATTTCTATATTGAAATCACCAGCTACAATTATCAGCTTATTTTCTGAGTGTATTTTATATAGAATGTTCTCCATTTTTGAGTAGAATGTTTGCACATTTCCACCAGATGGCCTGTATATTGATAGAACTATCACACTCCTTTCTTTTCCGTACCATTCTCCAGCTGCACACTCACAATCCCCACATTGGGACAGCTTCTGAATGTCCTTTCTTGATTTACCCCTAATTGATTTATGGAAATAAACGGCTGATCCTCCATGGCTTCCTTCTTCTCTGCAGAAATTTCCTATGAGATTGAAATCTTGTATTGGTAGGCTCTTTAATTGTCCTTCTGATTTCCAATGTTCAGTTATGCATAATATGATACATTCCTTATGATCGTTAAGTCCATACTCTAGCTTATTGATTGAGTTTCCTATAGATTGTACATTTTGGTGTATAAGACTAATTTTAGTTACTTCTGTAGCATTCTGTTCGCTCTTGCAGTCGTCATTTACTGGGTAAAAAACTGTCCCTCATTATTTCTTTTATAAATATCAAATTTAAATCTACGTATACCTACGTTTGGTGGCCAGAATGATGATTCATACATCTCATCTTTTTTAGCTAATGGTGCTGTTACACAAAAGCTTTTAAGTTGGTTTGCTTTTGTTTGTAGCTCGGTCACTGTTATTTTCTCATTTTGGAACCCCTTTTGTTTTCTGATGTGGTTTTCTACCATTTCAGTGGTAACATGATTGTTTACCCTGTATATATTTAACCATACCTTTCTTTCGGGTCCAGCAAATCCCGTTTTCATTACCTCCTCTGTTACATTTCCAGTTCTATATATATATATATATATATAGTGTTCTACTAACAGAAGAAAATATTAAATTCAAAAAAGTCTACTTGTTAAAGGCTATTGATATAACAATTAAACACAGATTTTTCTGTATTACCTTCACATAATATCTTTCGATATTGTTTTGATATCTTACGATATACTTTTATGTCTTCGACCTACTACGTCTTCAATGACAAAATTATTATATCAACTGGCATATAATGATCAAAGTAAAAAACTCTAGAAAAGGGTTAAAAAATTAAATACGACCTAAAAACAATACTAGACACAGTGTTTCATCTTCTATCTTTCGATTTGGAATAATCAGTAGCATTTATTCTATATTATATATCAAAAACTCACCACGTGTTTCCCACGTACACTACACTTCAACGGAAATAACCAGATTTAAGTCCATACGCATGCTTGTTAAAATTGTGCATAGAAACAATAATGCCACAGATTTTACTTAAACCTTCTTCTTTCCTTGACAAATGAAATGCAGTAAAAATCATAAGATATCGAAACAATATGGAAAGATATTATGTAAAGGTAATACTGAAAAATCTGTATTTAATTGTTGTAACAGAAGAAAATATTTTGATACCCATGGATATCATGTACTTTGGACCACATAAATCATCATGAGGTCCAAAGGTATTCTTGCTCTAGTTCCAATGTGTTTAAATAGTAGAGCCTGCATGCCTTCAGAGCAAGTAATACAGTTGCAATAACAGTCATTAGTCTTTAACTGGAGACAGGAACCCAGCTATTTCTGCGTTTCTATGGTTTCTGCGATTTCTGTTATTCTGTATTCCTTTTTGCTCAACCTGTTCACCTTCATTCGTTCCTAATATGACATATTTACACCATCTTGACAGATAATTTTGATTAATTTGAACATGTAGTTTCTTCTAAAAGTCCTTTTACAATTAGACAATTATTATAATTTTAATTATTGTTATTTTATTATATTAGTATTTATATTTCATACCAGTTTTTACTCTTTTCGTGTGTTTTTCAGTTGTTGTCTTTTGTTATTCCACGAATGTGACCTTACAATTTTCGAATTTGTCTGCAGGAACATAAGTAGCGTTAAATTTGCTAATATATGTTTGGAGTAGACATAAAGAGTTCATTCTCATTATTTATCGTGATGTTGAAAAAATCCTTAAACTTTTAACGCGCTCGTTTTGGGGAACAGCACGTTATCGTTGAGTTACAATGTCTGTGATTTTCAGATTTTGAGCCAAAAATGGACATAAACGATAAGGTTGGACGCCCTGAAAAAAAATCCTTGATCAAATTGGATGCTGGGAAAATAATGATCAGATTTTGATGGGACTCGGCACAGACCTCAGAGTCAGTATCCAACAATAACGTTTTGAATTTCAATCTTCAAGTCAATACTCAGAAAGAATGCTTAAAATTTTGGGTCGATCCGATATTTATTTTGGGAGATTTTGGAAAAAAATATGTCACATTTCGTGGCTGTTTGAAATTCTGAAGTATTTTAACGTCGAGAACAACTGACGCGATCCTACTTGAAATTCGTAGATAGTTGTGGAAAACTTTATTTTCTGAAGAACTATTCATTAGGTTTCGAAGAAACTCAGTGCATACCTTGAAGTCGCTTTTCAGTGTCTGAAATTTAATTCTGATCGTAATTTAATCTTCCTAAATGTATGAAAGGAGAATTTTTAAATTTCTCACTTATTTCCTACAAACCGTTCTTATTTCCGAAATACCCCAAGAAATTTTGATCCAGTGATGGTGAAATTTAGTTGACAATTGCTGATCTCCAAATTTGTGCTAAATTCCTTGATGATCTTTCGCTTATGTCAATTCAATTTCGAACTTCGTATTGTGAATCTTCAAAAACTTTAAACCTAAAATTCTGAAATTCAACAATCAGGAGTTTATCAACTTTCCTGTGGCTCATGTCCTAAAACTTACATAGGTCAAACGGGTAAATCATTCAACACCAGGATGAAAGAACACAGAAGTTCTTTTTTGAAAAATAAATTAAACTCCACGTACGCCGAACATTTGATAATAGAAAAACACGAATTCGACGAAAATTTCAAGATTCTACACATAGAGTACAAAGGGCGGAAGTTAAATTTATTGGAGGCTCTAGAGATAAACCGTTTAAGAAATTCTGGGAATTTATCAAACGACCAGACGGAACTGTCAAATTCACCATTGTTAAACCGATTCAGCTAGGAGTCCGGTTCGGTTTTTCCATGATTGACCCCTGGAAATATCTCTGTACCTGTATTGGTTTATGTAAAACTGTAACACACTTTTTGAGACAGTTGCAACTCAGCATCTGATGAAACTACAATGTAGTGAAACGCGTCATGTGTTTATAATAAAGTAGAAATCAACCACACTTGTCTCTTTTAATTGAATTCAATTTCGAATATGCTCTATTTGGCGATCTACTATTCATATGGTCTTCACGATATTCCGCATTCAAAAGGATTCTTCCTTCTGTCTAATAATGGGAGTTGCATTTATTGCTTCATCATTATTGTGGAGGTTGACGAAGGCGTACTGTACCTTTTGAATTCAGCAGCGGTTCTGTCAAAATGACTCCAGATATCATC
This sequence comes from Myrrha octodecimguttata, assembly GCA_958510865.1. NCBI lineage: Eukaryota > Metazoa > Arthropoda > Insecta > Coleoptera > Coccinellidae > Myrrha > Myrrha octodecimguttata. Next base: position 626,192 of record OY294064.1, on the reverse strand, counting down.
GGTCGTATTATTATCGGTATCATCATAGCTCTCAATATTGATCTCCCTGTTCCTAGGGTATTCATTTTCTTGATTACGGTCATGCTGAGAAATCATTGCACTCAATTCTTCCGTTAGCAGTCTCTGCGTGTTATTGGCCAGTTCTTTGTTACCGACTCCCAATTTCTTGAATCTCGGATCCAAAAACGTGGCCTATGATGCAGTTCTGTTCCATTCGTAATTTCCCAATCGATGATGAACAAATTCCAAAATTTTTTTGTGAGAATATCTCCGATTTCTGTCTCGAGCTTCACCTTCATCAAGGACATTTGTAATCCTCTTACTAACGGAATGCTCAGTGACATGGTTGGATACTTCTCGAGGAACTCAGAAACTCAAAGTGTTAACGTGTCTGCTTACCTAGCTTTGCAAGAAACTTGATGTTGATGCGCTGTTCCTCAATCAGAGAGGGCTCCGTGCCGACGGCAGGTAAAAAGGGGTTACTTTCAATAAGCACACGTAAATCCTACTTACTCGCAGAGCGCTACGGCTCGAACTGAGCATTGAGTGGATTGCATCGAGAGGGGGGACCACCAGGCCGCCCCTCCGCAACGCCTTGACAGGACGCCCCGAATTTTTATACGTTTTTTCCGGGCAAACCTTACCTCTTATTGCACAATTTTATAGATTTGCAACCACTAGAGTGGCCAGAATTCGAAGCATAGTCTTTTGTCGCGCACAGATTTTCTTCTTTCGTCAATACTGAACTCCTTGTATTCCGCACACTCAAAACTATTGTGCGTGTTATGCCTACAGTATAAGCAAAATAATTTACCACTATCAGACTTGGCTTTGCTTGTACAAGGATATTTTGTTTAGATTTTGTTCGTTTTTCTAACGGTTCCAATTGAGACAGGGTTGGAACAACTGAGACGTCTCTCAGTTCCAAATGTCCTACGTATGTAATTTTTTTCCATCAAATGGATTATAATGAGTTCAAACATTTCCTCACTACAATAATCTAAATTTCCAAGCAATTCCGAATGTTTTCTGAGGTGGAAAACAAAGGCTTTCAGACGTCTTGCTGTATATTAAGTTAGAGTTTCTGCATCAAGCAGAGATGACAAATGTGATTTGATCACACTTAATTTACTTTCATATCTGTTTTTTAATACTTTGAGAGAAACAGCAAAATTTTCATGACACACTTGTGAGTTGTCCACAATTGCAGGTGGTTCACTTCTCAAAAAACACTTGAGATATATTAACCTTTGAATGTCGCTCAAATGTTTATCTTCAGTAATGAATGAACGACATCCATTCAGTTGGATTACCATTGAAGTACAATTCTTAGATTGCGAACTAAATTTTTATAATAATTAACAGAATCTTACTTCTAAATCATCCAGTTAGTTTTCCACTGCATCACGATCTTCTGAGTCAACCATTTCAAATTCTTCAGTCAGCTCTATGTCGTCTTGGCACTAATTGGAGTCCTCTATGGCTGCAACTGAGCACTCATATTTTTTGATTACCTTCTCTTGGTCGTCTATGTCTGAACTTACATTCAGCCAGTTCTGGATTCTTGTTAAAGAGCGTTTGGTAATTCGCTTCTTCTGAGAAGCGATACGACCTCTGGCGATAGAAATTCGAACCCTTTCAAGCAAGTAGTTTTTCGACGTGCCGTTACACTAACACGTTTTGCTCACTTTCAGAATTAATTTTCGAGCTTTTGGGTTCTGTGAGTTGATATTTTGGTATACTGAAAGTGTTGGTAATATTCATTAATCGAGTCGTTTCTTTCCGATTAAAATTTTCGATTATATTATTCGAAATGGCATCCTCGTGAAATGACTATTGTTGTTTGCCTCAACTCAATGTATTTGATGGTCGAAGAAGAAAGGATCATCAACTGCCTTAAGTTATCATTTTTCCCAAAACCAAATGAAACTAGAGTTAATTTGGGAACTGCATTTGACAGGAAACTTGATAAAAGAAAGGCCTAGATTTTGAAATTGAACATTGGAAATCAGGTCACGAAATGCATGAAATTCTTCGAAGGAAACGGTGATAAGGTTATGTTTATATTCCGATTTGAAATTTCTCCATATCTTGCATTCAGTTTATTTCTTGAATATTTGCTTGAAAACAAAGTCGAAATGGGAATCTCACAAATTCAATTCTTTCATTTCTCTTTCGAAATTTTAGGATGGGAACGAAATTTCTGCCGCTTTTTGGGTTCAAGAAATGGCAAGACTGGGTTTTGGTCTTGTCATGAGGATTGGAGGATTGGACAGTCTTAGTATTCGCTGCTCTTCTTAGGACCTGTTCGGTATGGGTGGCCCTTTCCGACATAGCTCCCAAGAGTCATAGCAGGTACTTAAGCCCTCACACCACGACAAGGTGCTGTCCACGTGAGGGAACCTAACCTAACCTAACCTTTTTTTTTCGGCCCTGAGGTTGTTGGACGCTAATGCGTTGTCCGCAGCGGGCCTTATGATGTTATACTGAGTGCTGCGGATTTAGGTGGGACTTGCACCCACTAAACCACTCTCCTCTTTCCCCGGGTATCATCGCCACCCCGAAAGGTGCGTAACCCGGTATGAGACCGACCAGACTTCACCGGGAAAGGCAGCTATGCCCGGACATCAGTGAAGAGGGTCCTATCATTTATCAAATTTCCTCTTGTTCTCTGTCTTGCCTTTCCTTCTCTTTCATAACTCTGTGTATGTATCCGTGAATCTTTACCCAAACTTCCCGATCCTCGAGCATATCTGGTATCATTCTCTCTATGACCGGCAATCTTCCAAGAGATATTCTAAGGTCTTCTCTCGCGGTTCTCCATCTCTGGCATTCGAAAAAAACATGTGCCGGTCCGTCTTGCTTTCCACATACTGAGCACATATAATCCTGTTTTCCCAATTCTCTTGGTAAACGTCCCAAATGAACCATGTCCCGTCAAGAACTGCGTAAGAAAATAGTCCGTCTTTTTGTGCCTGCAGTTTATCCATCTCTCGATGTCCGGAATCATCTTTCTCGTCCATGTCGCCGGAGTGGTATTTCGTACCCATCTCTCTTGCCATTTTCTCATGGATCTTTTCCTGGCCATTCTTCTGTTTCCTGGAAGCCGGCTACCAATTGAATTCGCAGAAGCTGGAGAAAACTTAGAAAATCGACTTAAACATATGACAATTGACATACTCTTCAATTCTTGATCGAGCTTCAAGAATCGGCCCCCAACTGTGACAATTTTCATTTCGCTTGTATCTTGAGCTGGTATGATACTAAAATAAAATTATTTATATGTCTATCTGTTTTCTTTTCTTGGGAAATACGATGCATAACTAACTGAAGCAGAAAATCTGACTTTATTTTATTGGTTCACTCGTTTGTAAACAAAGAGAACATAAGTCATTTCATTGGACTGTTTCTAGATTTACCACATAATTAATATATTATGGCCTGCATTCGGCACTTGTTCACATTGAGGAGAGTCCTCGAATTACTTATTGAGGCGCCTGTTTTTCCAGAAATTCAAGTACACTTAGATATTGGTTCATTTTGATCCACCAAGCAACAGACACTAAACTAACATCGAAATTACCCTCCAGAAACGATCTGAAGCACGATTTTATATCGTGATTCAAACGAATAGTTCCTACTCAAGCAATCTGATGAGAAATTATAATGTCTTTGAATATTGTAGGTTTGCTCAATAAATATTCGTTCTCCACCTCATTTCTTCGGTTTGTTTACATAAAACTAGCTTGGACTAGTTCCAAATTTAACCATTAGGGCGCTGGCATCTTTGCAGAAGTTCCCAATAGCAAGCTTGGATTTGTAGGTCTGGTATGTCTCCATATTTCACAACAATGAGCTTGAGTGGATTTATCTCACCAATTCGACTGCCTGTGGTCTATCCGACTCGATGAGACCATGAAATGTTGGCTAAATTGAGGTTTCCTTATGAACCTCGGACGTGGACTGTTATTTCTTGTAAGTTTGATATTACTGACAGGTGCTGGTTGGTGGATATTTAACACATTGAATGGTCAACAAATTTTACTGATTATCAATCACTGTACACATGGCTCTTCTTGAAATTCAGTTCACAGATTGTTTACTCACACTCTTTGTTGCTTAAAACACATTTCTTCGTTATCAAATATTAGAACGTTTTGGCTATGTAGCTTTTGTATTTCTTTGTTCTTGTGGTTTTGTTTCATCGAGCGGACTATTCTCCACATATTTTTCGTATGGCTCATAGACTCTTGATGAATTTGAAGCTGTTTTGTCAGTGTTTTAGAGGTCTTTGTATTCTTGTTAATTCTCGCTTGTGTGATTTCTTTGAAGTCGTTTTCTCAGATTGTTTTTGTTATTAATGAGTATTTTTACATAGTCAGGGGTGATCGTCTGTCAGTCTGTGGGGATGTGGTTTGTATAAATTTCGTTATGTCAGTAATCGCTCGGTCGATTTCGTCGGTGGAGTACATTAGGTTAGTAATTTTGATTTCTCTGTTAACTTTGTCTTGAAATTTTTTCCACTTTGCCTCATAGCACTGGTAAACACACAGTTTGCTGCCGGAAATTTTTCTTCTGTTTCTAGATAATTTGGGTCTGCTGAATCCAAAAATGCCACCTGATTTGCTCCATCAGATCGTTTTAAGATAATACGACAACAGATCACATTTCTAACATATAGGGTAATTTAACGCAGCACTACCTACTTATATGTAGTGCTGCTATCCATCAAATAAACGAAACACGAATAAAAAGTATGATATTTATTGTACAACAATATACTCACAAAAATCATCACATAATCTGCCAACAAAACTTAACTATTACGGTAGTATGTAATTTTAGTGTCTGGGTGAAGAAGATTATTTTCCTTTAGTCTGGAGGCAAGCAACTCGGAAGAATCCTTTGGAAGGTTCAAATCTCTAACAAGATCGCTTAGCTCTTCCTGAGTAAGGAGCTCAGGACGTGTTGAATGCCCTTCAAAGTCACTGTCGTCTTCCTCAAATCTATTAGTTTGTAGTTCGTCAGATAACGTTTCGACATTATCCTCTGGTAACGTAGGTAGGCTGCTAAATATTGGAATGGGTATCTGGTCAAGCTGATGTGGAATTGGTCTTATTGCTGAATCCAGGTTAGGATATGCCCACGTATGTCGATTGTTACGATTAATGCCCTTTATATTCACAAGACAGAAATAGCAATCTTCAAAATGATTTTTTGGTTTTTGGTTTTGCACACTACATGTGGAGCCCAGGATTTATCTTGATCTCCTAAATGAACACCAAAATAGGCTTGATATGCCCTTTTTATAAAATCACAAACTGGTTTTCTACTTTCCTTCCACTAACTCATTAGTATGCATTTTTCTTAGAATTTGTCAAGTTTGTTCATAAACATATTGCAATTATAGTGGTGGAATATACAGAAATGTAAGAATATTCAAGTATTTGATAAGTAGGTTATATCTCAAAAACTAGAGCTGATACAAAGAAAAGGTCTGTATTTTTGGAATCAGCACAGATGGATTTACCAAGATCAGTGTTTGATGATTATATTGCAATAGATAAAAGAAACCACTTCGTTTCCTATCACCATTTTTTTTTCAAGTGAACCATCGCAAAGTAACGAACTACTCTATCCTATATTTTAATAGTTTGCTGCGGGGACCCTCCACTAGCAAGACAGTCGACAGTGACGCTGGCTCTCAATCATATATTATGCGGTTTTCGGGTAGACAGGGGCGTAATGCTTTGAGTTTGAATAGGTAAAAAATCTGATTGATTTGGAATCACCGATTTTAAGTTTTATTGGCTGTACTATCCCCCCTTTTTGCCCCCGTCTACCTACTCGCAAACCCACCCATGGCCAATACGTTGTGATCGTCTAGTAAAATGAATAGGACTCTACGTTGTGTTCGCAACCCAAAATACTTTTAGATGCACAGAGGACAAGAGATTGCTGGGAGGTTTGTTGCGCAGGAAAAATCAAACACAATAACGAACCAAATAACTGTATTATTCTCACTAAGAGTCTCAAAATATATTCCCTTAGTAGAAGGTCCAGGTTAGGTTAGATGAACGAGCTTATTGACTGGAAGAACCTTTTGAACTCTGAATGAAAACCACTTCGAAGTCTCTATCGTTTAAGGAACATCAATGGTCACCCCACATTCAGTTCGTCACAAACTAACTACACCACACATTAGTTAGGGATGAGTTCTATTTTTTTGTGGAGCCGAGCCATACGGCTAACATAATGGTCTCTCGCCCTCACCCCTTTAGAATTTAGCTAAAAAAGAGTCTCGACCCCGCCATACGGCGCTGACCCGAGACAGGTAAAGTTTTGGGGTTCCGCAAGGTCTATACACGAATGATTGAAACTATTGAAATCTAGTAATGCTCGCTGATAAATTTAAGATTTAAATTTGAGAATGAGGACTGAGCAACTCACACGTTGCTAGTCGTTAGGTCCCTTGCAGAGACCCCAGGGGATTGTTAGTACACGAGTCAAATAGCACTGACCATTCATATATATATTCTTTTGAGATGAGCAGTACATTTTTTTTATATCAAACAATTTGTGTCATAACAGTATTAGCAGAGGAAATGTAAACGGGGTACCATACATTTTTACGTATGATACAAGAGCACAGATAAAAACCTCAGGAAAAACTCTGTCTCCCCGTATAAGTGTAATGAAATTGTTGTTTTTTATTGAAGGGCTTCTTTTTCATCGACAAAATTTTCTCCTTCCTATGCGATGCAGGTTGAAATCTTGGAATCATACCTGAAAACAAAAAAGGAGACGAAAAAACTAATATGAACTAGTAAATGATTTAGTACTCATTAAATTAATTCGAAGTTCGCAATCCATCTCAAAAAAGAATCAGACACCGAATAAATTGCCTCGAAACCATTGTCAAATTTATACATTGGACAAGTATTAACTGAATGTTCTATTGTTTCCTCTTCTTCTCCGCACTCGCACCTTGGACTATCGACCGAATTCCATTTGAAGAGGAAACTATTACAGCGACCATGACCGGTTCTGAGTCGATTTAAAATGCACCAAATTTTCCTAGGCAGATTGAAACCATGAACTTTTTCTGAAGGATCGCTGATCAAACCTTTGTTAAAAACATTACACGAATTCCATTCCGAACGCCGAACTTCTTTGTCACTTTTATTGGTGTAAAGAAAATCGTTGATCCATAAAGGTTTACGAGATTTCAATCTAGCAATTTTAGAATCCGGAATATAAGACATGATTGGGAATAAATTTGGAAAGGAACGATATTTATCCCAAGAGGTTATCACTGCAACCTGTCTACGAATATGGGGCGGTACAATATTTGAGAGAACTGGTAACCACTGTAAAGGTGTAGATCTTATGGTCCCACTAATGATTCTCATAGCAACATTAAGCTGTACATCTATTTTACTAACATGAGCGCTATTAAACCAAACCGAACAACAATATTCAGCAGCAGAAAAAACCTGCAGTACGAAGAGTTGTAGGGTCAGCCCCCCATGAAGAACCAGCTAGTTTTTGAAGAATATTATTCCTAGATTTCAACTTCATGCGTAAGTTTTCCCAATGGGCCTTGAAATTTAAAGAAGTATCTAATTTCACTCCAAGATATTTAGGAGTGAAATTATGTTTCAGAACGGCATTATTAAAAGTAACATTCAAAGTTCTGTTGATCATTCAAATGAAAACAAGAAACTTCTGTTTTATTAGAATTTGAACATAAACGCCACTCAACAAAATAATTCTTCAAAATTTCTAAATCAGTATTTAGAGTGTTTTCAATGACTTTGAAATCAGAGTGAGGAAAAGCCTGAGCAATATCATCTGCATAGATGAATTTCTCTGAAGAAGTTGCTGGAATATCACAAATATAAATTAAATAGAAGGGGAGCTTAAACTGATCCTTGAGGGAGTCCATTATTCAAAGTTTTGATTCTACTACTAACATCATCAACAAAAACACGGAGTCTTCTGTCAGATAACATATTTTCGATCAATTGAATTACTTTTCCACATTTCAGAAATTTATGAAGTTTGAATATTAAACCATCTTTCCACACCGTATCGTAAGCTGCTGAAAGATCCATAAATACAGCCCCCGTTTTCAACTTTTTATTAAATCCTGATATATATATATATATATATATATTCACTAAACAGTTAACTCCAAAAACATAAATTCAAAAAGAATAACGGGATCATTGGAAATGAAGGGCTGGTAATTTTTGTTTACTTCATTTATTCATCGTCAACGTTTCGGATCTTGAGAAAGAGAAATTTTAGGCGTAGTTTGATGAAAAGTTTGATTAATTGTTTTTATGTTTCTAAATCACTAAAAATTCATGCTGAGGTGTATATCTCAGAGTAGAAGTTTAGATTCTTGTTTTGATTCTCGAGTTGACAGTTTCAATAACAACCTCAACTATTCGAGTCCTGATGAAGGATCTGTGAAGATCCGAAACGTTGACGATGAATAAATGAAGTAAACAAAAATTACCAGCCCTTCATTTCCAATGATCCCGTTATTCTTTTTGAATATATATATATATATATATATATATATATTCTTTTGAGAACGAGCATTACAATTCTAAGATATATCACAGTGTTAGCAGAGGAAATGTAAACGGGGTTCCATACATATTTGCGTATGATACAAGAGCACAGATAAAAACCTCAGGAAAAATTCTGTCTCCTCGCATAAGTGTAGTAATTTGTTTATAGAAGATGGATGGCATCTTTTTCATTTGAAAATAATTTTTTCGTCATCTTGAATTCATTTCGACAAAATATCTTGACATAATATCTGAAACAGAAAGAGGGACAGAAAACCAGAAGGAAGCAGTAAATAATATTACCTACATTTGCTCATGACCGAGAGGGTCTTTCGACCAGGTTCAGTCCTCCAAGCGATGATTTTCAGATCCTCAGATAAACGAAGAACGCTACAGGCCCCTTTATTGGGGAATCATCTCCCATAGATCCATAATTGTTCATTTCGAACTAGAAATCTAATAAAATATCGGGAATAAAGTGAAAAACCTGTGACATGTATTATGTCAGGATGACATAAATCCTGATTCAATGAAAGTAGTGAGACTAACAACTTGATCAGAACAATTTCTATTTTTCCTAAAACCACCTTGACAATTCGGCAGAATATCAACAACAGAGGATTCTATCCTGAATAAAATTAATCTCTCTAAAATTTTGAAAGGTACACTCAATAAACTTATAACATAATGACCACGGATGTTCCAAAGTCGATAGAAATTCGTAGGATCTAGAATGCTTATGCTTTACAGCAACCAGTTCTACAAAGGGAACAGGGCTTCTCACTTGCCCTAATGAATACAAAGGTAAATATCCAACCTTGCGTAGATGACTTCAAACCAAGGGAATTTATCCAGGCAGCCACACTTCAATTCTTCAGCAGTAAGACTGTAAATACACAAAAAGAATGGAATTATCATAGTACAAAACTTACTAGTAGGAACTATGTTATTGATGGTTGAACACTATTACAATTCGTGGTGCCGAAGTATAACAAGGAAACCAAAATGGCCGTTCGTTGAAATCTCAAAGAGCTTGTACTTGTAATGGCACTATCTTCTCAGTCCGTCTAACTTCTTCAAAAACCATACAAAAAAGAGGCCATCTTATTCTTTCGTCGCTCTTAGGTTAACTTCCTATCATAGAGTCTTTCTAGCAGAGCCGGATCTAGGATTTCAGTGCCCGTGGCAAGTTATCGAAATGCGCCCTTTTCAATTTTTTTTTTTCAATTACTACATACTTTTCATGAATGATAATATTTATTCTATTCCTCAGATATTTTACTATTATTATATTCTTTTATATATTATAAGGTAGTGAAGAGAACTCACAAACGTATACGATAGTGAGAGTATGAAGAAAACAAAAAGGAAGTGAATAGAATAATTTATTCTCAAAATAATATATGAGCATCAAGCCTATCGGTCGTAAACGTTTTCGAAATACATTACCCTCATCAAAGCCGGTGTGATGAACGATTCGGCGAATAATGTGGACGGTCTGAATCTCTTTGTCATGCCGTCAAGAGACCGACCCTAGACAGAGCGCTACTTCCGCTAGCTCGAACCATTAAACTCCCTCTGAACTTGCCGCTAAGTGAGGTCTTCAGCGTTCGAATAACAAACATCTGGACGCGATCGGGAATCGTAGGGCGACCGACAAGTATAAATTTATGATCTGTTAATTTATTGGTAACTACTTGTCGCCGCATATTGTACAACAGGTGCATGCACTATAGCACCGCTCTAAAATATGAATGTACTTGGAAGTGAAAAAACATAATTTCAAGAAAAAAAATCATAATTTTGCGCCCCTAGTTGGTTGGCGCCCGTGGCAAATGCCTCCCTCGCTACGCCCTAGATCCGGCTCTGCTTTCTAGCGAGTTGTCACGGGCTCTGTGAACCAGATTCTAAGGCATTTTTCAGCGGTGCACATTTTATTAGGATATTTTCTATGGTGAAAAGAACGGGTACAGTACATGGCATCAAATGATAAGTAACTTCAAGAAGTTAAGTGAGGTTAATTACCTCGACAAAGAATCTTAAGAAATTGTGTCATTAAAATTGGCCTTATGAATTTTGAGAACTATGCAGCAATAAGTATATTTGTATCGATTAAATTGACACTTAAAATAGAAATTGAATGAAACAAGTAACGAAGGGTTGAAAATAATATACAAATTTATTGATCTCTAAATAAAATGAGCTTCGTGTAGAAATTTCTGATTTTTTCACCAGTTTGGGTTTTCTCACAGATGTAATTCATCCTCGTGGTGAGGTAACATTCACAAATAGGTTTGATCTTAAAAATTTTATAGTCTTCCAAGGCCACAAACTGTGACAACACATCAGCACAAGGGTAGCTCAAACTTCCCAAGGTTTTTGATCTATTGATGATTTTTTAATGATTGTCTATTTTTTCTAATCTAACCTTAACTTCATTTATACTGGTATTTTTAGAAATGTTCGCAAGGTAAGTTTGAAAACGAGTAAGTTGACCTTTTATTCGAGCACGTTTAGTTTTTAATGCATCTGCTGTTTTAATATAGATTCAGTTAAAACGAAATATGAAATTATAATGAAATATGAAAATGTTATGAAATATCAAATCACATTTACAATGTATACAGGGTGATTCCGGAGGAGACCGTCAGATTTTGGGATAAGTTTACACTAGTCGAAACAGTCTCGGAACACTGTTTGGTTTATGGTTGGGGGTCTCTGTTTAGAATATACAGGGTGATTTGTCCGATTCGACCGATTTTACTTTTATTGATAACTTTGGTATGGCTTATTCGATTTCAATGAAATTTTCAGCGTAGTACAATAGTGTTGAACACATTCATTCATTTAAATTTTTTTTTCAGAATAAGCGGTTATTATTGTGATGAATCCAGATTAATTGTGCAGGTTGAAAAAACACCCTGTACGTAGCGTTTCCTAAACTACGCTATCTGTTTACGATTCCACTATAATAAGTCATTATTTGTGCCAAAAAAACATGAAACCTCTGAGTAATGACACATTATTGTAGAATTTTAAACGAATAAGAAAGTTTTGGAAAAGCAATGTAAAGGGTGTTTTTTTTTCAACTGCACAATTAATCTGAAATTTTAAAATTATCACAATTACAACCCTGAATTTTGAGAGACTTTTGCGATTATTGAATTTACTCGTTCAGATTGTTCTATACTGCAAATTCCATCAAAATTGAATGAGCCATACCAAAGTTATCAATAAAAGTAGAATCGATTGTAGCGAAATTTCGACATTGTCTTTTTTTGATGGAATTTTATCAGAAAACTAGAGGTGTGCCAAAAAAATTAGAAACTCTCAAATAATGACGTATTATAGTAGAATCGTAAACAGATAGCGTAGTTTTGGAAATGCGATGTACAGATTGTTTTTTCAACCTGCTAAATTAACCTGGAATTATCACAATAACAACCACTTATAAGCCATACCAAAGTTATCAATAAAAGTAAAATCGGTCGAATCGGACAAATCACCCTGTATATTCTCAATAGAGAGACCCCCAACCATAAACCAAACATTTTTCCGAGACTGTCTTGACTAATGTAAACTTATCCTAAAATGTGACGGTCTCCTCCGGAATCACCCTGTATATGTAAGTCTCGGGATCAGAGACTTAGAAAAGAAATACACATAGGCTATAATCAAACACAGATTGATGCATCAACAACTGTAATAAACAAAATATTATTCTCATTAACATATTTACAAGGGTTTATAATTATTCAACAAACCTGATTCAATACAATTGTCCATATACCATAACAGATAGCCTTTAAATTATCAATAATGGTTTAATTATTACATTGACATTCGTTTCTATCCCTCTTTTGTCTGTTCCATAAAATCACTCAGTAACGGAAGTAAAATGATATCAACAACACAGTTTGGCGCGAAGTTCAAACTTACATCCCCCCTCTTTTACATATACACTATGTCAGATTGAAAGTACTCAATAGGAAAAAAGGGAATAAATTTTAAGAAGGATGTGGATGACTTACAGGTTCTCTCGTGTTGTATCGTTCCTGCTTCTGCTCGTCGTTCTGGGTTTTGTGTAGACTTAGCTTGCTTCTTTCGTTTCTTCAAAACGCGTGTTTGGTTGATGAATTTTGGATTGTTCACTAGTTCGATTCGCTGAACCACGTGTTAGATTGATAAATAATGAATTACTCACTAGTTCGATCCGACCCGAAGGACCAAAAATATGTATTTGTGTGGTTAGATCCTTGCCGAAGGACCAAGAATGTTGATTGTTGTAGATAAGGGTGACCGATTGAAAAACTGATTGTGGTTTGTTTTTTATTTCGAAATGAGTTCTTGTGATTTCACCGTACCGGACCCTGTATAGATTGAAATGGACTGTGTACTTGAGTGTCGCTGTCGTTGTCTCAGGTAGAGACGTAGAGGGAAAGAGAAAGAGAGAGAGGAATTGTGTAGAGGGTGTAACAGTCGTTACCTTCTAGGGTTGGGAGGTTTGGTAACACAGAACAATATTCTTCTTTTTGAATGGTTAATCCACAACAGATTGTATTAATAACCTTTATCAAGTAAACTCGTTTGAATTTAATATTGATGATTTGAAAAAATCTTCCCTTTTCCCAACCAGATGTGAAACACAGTTTTCACATTGCAGTTTTCGTCCCAGTCTGAAAGAAACGAAACCAGCAATATATGTTACCACCTCTAAACTATAAATAATTCGATAAGGAGTTATAATCCAGAGCATAGCTGTGTTCATCAAGGAAATAATCGAAAAATGTATCTGCTTCAATATCTTGTTCCACCCTGTTTGCTACAGATTCATTTATGATCTGTATGGGAGGTTTTATTTTTTAGCTCACATTCGGGGTGTTAATATCTTCGAGAAGGATATAATTTCTTGCTCCATCCCTCACTTCTGCATTTATCAGTATCTTTTTATATACAGCAGTGAACTGTCTACAGGTATCCCCCTTGAGACCCAATTGTTCCAAAAAAGAATTCGATGTGATCTTGTTAAATTTGTACGTAGGATGGAATTCAAGTATCCCTTTAAAATATATTCCACGTACAAACCTAAAGAAGCTTCAAGCCCCATTAATAAACCCTCTAAACAGCTCTTCTTTGAGACTGTTGAACAGGGGTACCGTCCAGGCATTTCAATCTATTGATATATTCAGATAATTCAGCGCTAAACACTTTTATATCCTCGATATTCTTAGGATTTGCAGCATGTTTGAATACAAACTGAGAAATTTTATGTGAATTCGAGATATCAAAGCCTCATTCATCGATATTATGAATTTTATGGTTGGACTAAATTTTACAAATTCATTCAAAGTGAGCTTATTTCTGAACGGCTTAGTAATTGAGTGGCTAATTTCACCTTTATTTGCTGTTAGAAAAAGTTTATATGCTGATTTCTGAGAGTGGTAACAAGATGAAGCTCTTCTTGTTCTTGCATATCATTCAATTTTATTACGAATTCATAATTTATTAAGTCGTCTCCCATATTTATAAAAGAATTATTTTCCTTTGAGACTGTAAAACAGGGGTACCGTCCAGGAATTTTAATCTATTGATATATTCAGTTAACTCAGCGCTAAACACTTTTATATCCTCGATATTCTTAGGATTTACAGAAAGTTTGAACACAAACTGAGAAATTTTATGTGAATTCAAGATATCAAAGCCTCATTCATCGATATAATGAATTTTATGGTTGGACTACATTTAACAAATTCATTCAAATTGAGCTTATCTCTGAACGGCTTAGTAATTGAGTTGCTAATTTTACCTTCATTTGCTGCTTGAAATAGTTTATATGCTGTTTTCTGAGGTTGGTAACAAGATGAAGCCCTCCTCGCTCTTGCATATCATTCAATTTTATTACGAATTCATAATTTATTAAGTCGTCTTCCATATTTATGAAAAAATCTTTTCCTTTGAGACTGTAAAACAGGGGTTCCGTCAAGGCATTTTAATCTATTGATATATTCAGTTAACTCAACACTAAACACTTTTATATCCTCGATATTCTTAGGATTTGCAGCAAGTTTGAACACAAACTGAGAAATTTTATGTGAATTCAAGATATCAAAGCCTCATTCATCGATATAATGAATTTTATGGTTGGACTACATTTAACAAATTCATTCAAATTGAGCTTATCTCTGAACGGCTTAGTAATTGAGTGGCTAATTTTACCTTCATCTGCTGTTTGAAAAAGTTAATATGCTGTTTTCTGAGAGTGGTAACAAGATGAAGCCTTTCTTGTTCTTGCATATCATTCAATTTTATTACGAATTCATAATTTATTCAGTCGTCTTCCATATCTATTAAAGAACTGTTCTCCCCAGAACGTTTTTTTTTGAATTTTATCATGTGTGCGGAATCAGATAACAGGAAATATTTTGAGCTTTCAATCAGAAATTCAGATCTTATTAAGAATTACCATTCAATGAATTGCATAAACTAAAATAAGCTGCACATCCATGAAATGTTACATTTGTTATTGTTACCCCAAAGTCTCTGAATAAGGTCGGAGCTTGCTTCAGAAGGCATATAGACCAAAGCCTCGCTAGCTCAATCCATGCTGCACAATTTACATATCCTCCATTCTGACTTCCAATATGCTCTAATTGTTTTCGGATGGCCATCCCATCAGCAACAAACCTGTAGATGATCGCTTCGGCAACGACTTTGAACATGCGCGCAAAAGCTGCTGCCTTCACGGCAGTGCTTTTCTAGTCTAGATTTTTATCGATAAAGTACTGGATTTCAATTTAATCTAATCTGTATTTTTGGAAATATTGGGAAAATGAAATGTTTAATGGGTATATCTACGGAATAACGGTGGAATTTACCTATTCACGAATTCGGCTTTCGTAATTAAGGTCCAAACCTTCTCTACAAATATCGAGTTTCTAAGTTGTTTATTTCGGAAGTTATTGCGTTCACGGGTCGGCCGTTAGGCTCTTTCTTTTATTATTTCTTACATGATTACCTCTGTTTTGATAAAACTTTGCAATATGGCCTCCTTCATTGCATGAAAAACATATTTTTCTTCAGAATTCATCATATTTTTGAATATATGAGTATCGTGTTCGTTTTCAGAAACAGTTGTATTAGTCTGGTAAGGCAAATTGGGAATGTCAGTCTTTTTGGCAACCCTTATCATATTTTCTCATGAATATATTCCACTGTTCCCTTCGGGCAATGAGTCAATTGTTTCAGTCAGATTGTCGAGACTATCTTAACTCTGTTGATTGGCCAACAAAAAAAAAATTTCAACCCCCCCTGAAAATTTCACAGTTTACGTTTTGGAGTATGTAGATTTGAATAAACGATTAAAAAAAAATTCGTCCGTACGCCGTCCGTTGTCCGTAGCTTTTCTCTGGAAGTACTGAACAGAAATCTTTGAAACTTGGCAAAAAAATCGTGTGTCACTCGGGGTTGATCCTTTTCAGCAGGATCAGTGTACCCTAAGGATTCTAAATGGGGGGTTGGGGGAAAAAAATATTTCTCTGAAAACTTACCACCGAATTTTCATGAAACTCTGAACGTTGATTACTGAACCTAAAAAATTTTACCCGGATGATTTCCGACCAGTGGTTCCTGAAATATGTGGAAAACGCTGCAAATTTCCAATAATATCGAAAATGAATTATCGCATTCGGTTCTAAGTTATTCAAGATATCAACGGTATATTGGGTTATTCAACTAAGAAAATAATGAACCCTTGTGTAAAATGTGCAGTGTTTTTAATCTGCTATTATGCTTTTCAGCTTGATTAACAATTAACCTGCTACTATGTTTAAAAAAAAATGTTCAAATTAATATAAACTATATTATAAGTCTACATTATTTTTAAATACCAGAACCACTTCAACATGAGCGCCCTATTTTTCTATATCTTGATATAATATAGCCATCATAACATAACCTACATACTCTCTTGTATGACATACCCTTTTCTCCATATTTATATTACCGAAATTTCACTTTGTGGTATTTAAATAAATATTTTAATAAATATAGATGAAGAATGTTTAGTTAGCATGAGCCTAACCTAACTAATAAAATATGAAATAGAACTTCAGCAAATAGAAAAGGCTTCATTACAAAATTCAAAAAAAATTTTAATATTAATATTTTCGGTCTCTTATTAATGTCTTTTCACTTAACCCCCTATTATATTTCTAAAGAACTGTAGATCCATTATCCCTATAAGTACTGAAGTTGAGAGGACCAGGGATACACTGTGGATCGAAGGTAGCTTGGGTTCACTTCCCAATTGATGATCAGCAATTTTGTTACTTTTCAGCAGATCTTCTAGATTCAATAAACTGTCCTTCATTTTTTGTGGCAAAAATCTTTGGATCAGATCGTCAGAGCTATCAATATTTCAACAACTGGATAATTTACTGTAGAATGTACTTCATCCAAAGTAGTTCGGCCGTTAGGCCGACCGTCAACACAATAACTTCCGGAAGAAACGACTTAGAAACTTGATATTTGTAGAGAAGATTTGGGCCTTATAGCCTAAAGTTCGAGTTCATGAATGGGTAAAATATCTAGAAAAGCACTGCCCTGAAGGCAGCAGCTTTTACGTGCATGTTGAAATTCGTTACAAAAGCGGTTATCTCCATTGAACATGCGCGCAAGAGCTGCTGCCTCCACGACAGTGCTTTTCTAGGTTTTTTCACGTCCCTGAACATTACGAAGTTTATTTCACTGTCTGATCGTTCTGATACCAGTTCAGTCAATCCAATGCTAGACAGATTACGGCCTAGGGCGACCAGTTCACTCTCCACGCCACTAGTGATACTGGCGTCATCAACGTTATGAATTTCGTACTCGTCACCACCAATCCTATATTTGACGAGCACATTCTCCACGATGTTCTGAGCGTCATCCCTTTTTAGTTTATCCACCGAGTACCGCCCTCGGAGTACCATTTATTTCAGGTACAGGGAGAAGCCGCAAGGTGCTAAATCGGTTGAATAAGGCAGGTGTCCTGTTATGGTGATTGGGCTTTGTGCCAAAAACTCACGCACAACGAGAGACGTGTAAGCAGGTGCGTTGTCGGGATGAATGATCCACCTGCCCCCTTGTGCCAAATCCGGTCGAACTCGGGCCACACGAGCTCTGAGACGACGTATAAGTTCAGTGTAAAAATGTCCGTTCACTGTCTGGCCGGGAGGGACGAATTCCTGGTGAACAATACCCCTAGAATCAAAGAAAATAATCAACATTGGACCTTGATTTTTCCTCCTCAGAACTCGATGTGGAAGAACGTCCTGGGCGTTGGTCGTCTTTCACATCTTCTCGGCCTTCGCGAAACCTTTTCAACCACTTCTTGACGATTGGCTCCTTCAGAGAATTGTATCCGTAAACTTGTTGCAAACATTCAAATATCTCACGACCATTCTTACCTAGCTTTGCAAGAAACCTGATGTTGATGCGCTGTTCATCAATCAGAAAGAGCTCCATGCCTACGGCAGGTATCAACAAGCACACGTAAATCCTACTTACTCGCAGAACGCTACGGCTCGAACTGAGCATTGAGGGGATTGCATAGAGACGGAGGACCACCAGGCCGCACCTCCACAACGCCTTGACAAGACAAACCTCGTATATGTATAATTTGATGAATACATAATCTGCTAATTGCGGTCCAAAAATATTATAAAACTCATTTTCAGCGCCTTAATGCAGAATATATAAAAATAATTGATATTCCATGAATAGGTACAACACATAGGAAGTGGCAAGAATATTATGAGTGGAATATTCCAGTCCCAAGAAAAATATACAATTTGGAATGTTCTATGAATATTCTTTAGAACAATATTAAATTTGGAACATCCATATCATCTAACGATGTACCTGCCACCTTGTACTTTAGGCTTGCAAGATTTTGCTTGTAGCGCATTCAATTTGGGGGGCTTATACCCAATTACTCCGGATGGGATAATTGAGGTCCAAAAATATTATGAAAATTCATTTCTCAATGCAGAATATATAAAATAATAATTGATATTCAACTTTCACTCGTAAGCATAATTAATAATCACAATGCTAAGATATTTGTCTTATGGCGTCCACCTTAGTTTAAAGACATTATACACAAAACTCACTGAGGAAGTGGGATCCAATGAAACTCACTAAAAAAACTCAACTCACAAAGAAAAACTGTTGCAAACTAAATGAAAACTCCTTCAAATTAACTCAAATAAACTAAAATGAAATCTCAAAAACTAATAAGAAATATAAGGACAAGAACGCCAGACACTATCGAAACACGAAACAATCTACACCTAGGTCGAATGTCGAATAACGAATAATAAGGATTAAGAATAGGTTCGATTCAATTCAAATCTAGTCGAGGCATACGTTGGAACAGGCGCCAGACAGTCCAGACACTGTCTGACCAATCACAAAGTGAATTTTAATTTAATTTAATACACCAGATGGGAAGTGGCAAGGATATTATGAGTGGAATATTCCAGTTCCACGAATATACTATTTGGAATGTTCTATGAATATTCTACGGAACAATATAAAATTTGGAACATCTATATCATATTCCTCTATGAATATGCCTTGAATTATTCGGATCGAAATATTCCTGGAACATGCATATATTATGCAGAGGAAAAAATGAAACTCGTTGAATGCTAGTCTAGCCGACTAACTTTATTCTAGAAACGTAACAAGCTTCACTGAAGAACATATACTTATGCAACTAGTAATACACGTCATTCATCAATAGATTCCTAGATGGACTTATGTATTTTGGGCATAAACTCACAATATATTCTTTGATATTCTATGAATATTCGGAATATACATATCACGTTTGCACATTCGGGAAATATTCTATACATATCCGGTGCTGTCTGGGTGGACCTATTGGTCTTTAATTGGAGCTTTTCCTATATAAAGTATAATGTTTTGCAGATGAATCTCGTATCTCATGAGTGAATATTCTCGAAACTGGATGAAAGATCTCGACCATCGAATAACAAATCTGAATTATGACTCAACTTTTAATCTCAATGGAAAGTTGTAAGTTGATGACCTTGGATGATGGCTAGGGTGATAGCTTGTCATCCTGTGTCCCGCTTGGCCCTGGTTTTTTACCACACAGATGGAAGTTCCGCCTTAGTGGCTTCTTCGAGTTTAAAGGACGAGTATTCTAATTTCCAACTGGTCTTTTAGAAAACTTCACGGTCTTCTGCTGTTCAACTCCAGCATCTCAATTACTTTGTTAGTTTTGAGGCGTTCTCACAAGTTGTGCTCAAACAGAAAACCATCTAACGATGTGCTTGTCACCTTGTACTTTAGGCTTGGGTCTAAATTCATGCTAGCAAGGTTTTCTCTTGCCGTTTACTGCTTATAGTGCATTCAGCTTAGGGAGGCTTATGCCCAGGCAATTACTTCGGATGGGGGTAATTGAGGTCCAAAAATATTATGAAAATTCATTTTCAGCGCCTTAATGCAGAATATTTAAAAATAATTGATATTCTATGAATACACCTGATAGGAAGTGGCAAGGATATTATGAGTGGAATATTCCAGTTCCACGAATATACAATTTGGAATGTTCTATGAATATTCTACAGAACAATATTAAATTTGGAACATCTATATCATATTCCTCTATGAATATGCCTTGAATTATTCGGATCGAAATATTCCTGGAATATGCATATATTATGCAGAGGAAAAAATGAAAGTCGTTGAATGCTATGACTCGACTAACTTCATTCTAGAAAAGTAGCAAGCTTCACTGAAGAACGTATACAACTAGTAATACACGTACTTATGTATTTTGGACATAAACTTATAATATATTCTTTGATATTCTATGAATATTCGGAATATACACATCACATTTTGCTCATTCGGGGAATATACTATGCATATCCGGTGCTGCCTGGATTGGACCTAATGGTCTTTAATTCGAGCTTTTTCTATAGAAGGTATAGTGTTTTGCAGATGAATCTAGTATCTCATGAGTGAATATTCTCGAAACTGGATGAAAGATCTCGACCATCAAATAAGAAATCTGAAATATGACCCAACTTTCAATCTCAATTGAAACTCCAGCTTCTCAATAACTATGTTTGTTTCGAGGCGTTCTCACAAGTTGTCCTCAAACAGAAAACCATCTAACGAGGTGCTTGTCACCTTGTACTTTAGGCTTGGGTCTAAATTCATGCTAGCAAGGTTTTGTCTAATAGTTTACTGCTTCGAAAAATAGTTGAAACAATAATAGTATTAAGCCCTACTCAGTCGATAAATCGAATAGCGCCGTTTATTCCTTTCAGTAATCGTGAAACAATGTTGAAACTCCAGAAATGACATTGATGTTGTTATTCAATTTATTGTTCAGCAAGAACTACGGGTGTAGGGTCCTCTCTTGCCAAACTATAATGAACTTAAATGAAATTCTCAAAATGAAACTCTATTCTAAAACTTAACAATGGATTATATGTTCGATTAGGGCGAATGAACATGTTGACACCATCGAATTAAAGCTCCTAACCTTTTTATTTTCATCAGTGGTGAATTTTACTATCTTCCAGGTTTTTCCGCTTTTTATTTTCGTCAGCAATGACCATATTATTTCTATTTTTGACGCCGTTATGAAGAAGTACATTGGTGAGAAAAATAGTGAATTTAGAATAGATTTCGAATTAAAACCACAACTAGAAGATTCTGTGAATTCTGAATGATAAAAGTCTAAACCAATGCTATGAACAGAAAGTTCACATAAAATATATTTTTGATCCCGACTCTGCAAACATTCTAATTGAACCGCTTCATCATTTGGAATATATTCTACAATTGAACACATATGTACGAAAATGACGTTGACAGAATCTGTTGAATATAAAATTTTCTTGCGGAATGGATTTTATTCATAAAAGCTTTCTTTTTCATTTTTCGGAAAATCGAAAGAACTGAAATAACCTTCATTTCTGGAAGATTTATAATTACTTTTACAAGATGGGACGCAACACTTCCTAACCATTCTCCTAAGTCTCAAAACGATACTCGAGAGAAAACGAAGTAATCCAAAGCAAAATTTATGACATTACAGCACTGAAACGCCTCGTATTGATATATTGCACCGATTTCACACACTTGTTGCACAGAAACACGTTCGCGAAAAGAAAAAACACCCCCTGCCACAGTAAAGCTGGTTTAGTTTGATAACAGGGATAATGAGAAAACTTGATTCAACAAAAAAACATCTTTATCATATATTTGTTACCTAATATTTCACAACACAGCAATTGATTTGAATACTTAACTAAACATAAGAGCAACTTATACAAATACACAGGTGAACAATTTTCAATATCCTGAGGTCAGCAACAAAGTACACCTCCATAACTATTTCCTGAGCAGCAACTTTCTGACCTACAACAAAATGAAATACTTTCAATATGTTGTCAAAAAGGAATCAGTATTACAGTATGTAAGTTTAGATAGCCTAGTCTTATCAAAATACATAGGAACATATCACTTGATAAGCTCGGAGCACTGCAGTTAGACGCTACTATTGTGGGAATCATAGCATGGCCCAAGTAGTCTGGTGGACTCATTTTCTTATGGACTACACTCTTTCGTTATCAAAATAATTCTTAGATTTTGAATGCAGCATTGGTGAAAAAAATGTGCTGGTTCATAGCTATAACTTATAATATAGTTGCTTAGTATATATATACATATATAAAAGGGATCTTGTTAAATCCTGTATCATTGAACAGTACAGCCAAAAAGATAAAATGAAGATTTTGGCTTCATGGAAGAAATAATATATCAATTATTTTTTTATTCCACATATTCTAAGTACCAAAAATTAGGCAATTTTAATGAATCATTGGATGAATTTTTTTTATAACATTTATTAAAAAATATAAAGTTTTGTATATTACTCGGCAAATAACCTTCCTCTGTTAATAATATTACCTTGCAAGGCACACTTCCGTGTTCTGAGACAAAATAGTCCGCCAAATTGTCCCGCACTCGGTAGGTTTCTCTTCTAGACACGTTAGCACCCATTCTTCCAACAGAATTGAGAGATGTTACTTCATCTCTCCAATCCCCATTTTGATTGTCCTCCATGTCCACAAATCCTGGGGGACAAAACGTATTGCCCTCTGTTGTGGCCATTTCCTTAAGACAATAATTGTGAAGTACGACAACTGCCTTAACCATGTTGTCCACATTTTCAACTTTGGCATTAATGGTCGTCTTCAGGATTCTCCATCTCGCCACTAAAATGCCAAATGCATTCTCATTAATCTGGCGAGCTCGAGACAGACGGTAATTAAATATTCTTTGTTTATCGGTAAGGTTTTTGATTGGATAAGGCCTCATGATGAAATTCTTCAGAGGAAATGCTTCATCAGCCACCAAATAAAACGGAGAAACAATATCCGAACCAGGTAGTGTCCTTGCTTCTGGCACACTCATCTCACCATTCTCAAACTTCTGCCCAAATATACTAAGGCGAAATATTCCACCATCGCTCTGGGACCCATATGCACCTATATCAACCAGTGTAAATGCATACCCACTATCGCAGCATGCAAGCAATACCATACTGAAGTGTTGTTTATAATTGTAAAACAACGAGCCACTCTTACTTAGGGCCTGTATGCTGACGTTTCTCATCAACAGCTCCAATACAGTGGGGAAAATTCCACTTATTTTCGAATCCCTCTGCTATTCTTTCCCAATCTTCTGCGGTAGTGGGTGTCCTCAAATAAATTTGGCTGAGCGTGTCCCAGAGCGCTTTACAAGTGTCATGAATGATAACATGCACTGTGGTCAAACCCACATTAAATGTCCATGCAAGTGACTGCATGCTCATTCCTTGCGATAAGTATCTAAAAACAAAATGGATTAGAATATGTTTTTCTATAACAAAAGGAACCTTTCTTACTGCAATGTTATCTCTAGACGTTCCTAGATATTCCATCACTTCTTCTTTGGCGTTGAATTTGTTGTTCAAGCAAACCAAGTAATTTGTCGAAAACAGCAATATTCATTCTCGTGAATTTAAAGAACTGTTCGCTATCCCAGTTCTTCATTTTCAAATAATACTGAAAATTGCCTGTTGATCTTCTGGCTCTGTTAATCGGTCTCACTTTATATCTGCGGTTACGACGTCGCAATCTTCTCTCCTTTATTTTATTAATTGCATAAGCACATAAGGTAAATCCTAACGCACCGAAAGTAACAGCATCTGAATCGTTCATATTTAGTGATAAACTAAACAACTTACAGCAATCTCAACGGTCAAAACAGGAATGGAATGCCCATAACACGTTGGCTAACCTAAAATCTAAACGTCATAAACATAGACAAATCTGACAAATCAATCTTCTTTTCTCTCTTTAGCGAACGTCGAACGTCTAGTTTATAAATGGGGTATAGTTCGTTTCGAACTACGAGCGGCCAACGGGAACGTCAGCGGGAACGTTAACTGGGAACGGGAACGAAAAGTTTATAAATCTAGCTTAAAAACTAATGGAAATGCCGCGAAATGGATGAAGTTCGGGGTCTTCTGTAGACTGACGTGGTACCTCCCCAGAGTTGCCACATTTCTGGTTTTCCTGGCTTGTATTGAAGACGGCTGTGGTGGAGTAAAAAATACACGAGAAAAGAGAAATTGAGGTTATGACACGTTTCGCCAGGGACCGCCGCGAATCTTCGTACAACCAATATGTGGAGCCAAATTTTGAAGAGACATTTTCTCGTTGAAAATTGATTTTTGACGGCGATTGATTAATTTCAGTATTCTCAGGTATAGAAAAATAGTTTCCAATAGTGAAATATAATTATTCAAGATATCATGTCGAACGTTGAAAATTTTAAATAGGTTGCGTTTCAAATTATAAAAAAAAATCAATATTTACGAACCATTCTCGTAATGCCCTAGCTAAATCCCATTTGCTTCCTTCATGGTTATTCTTACAACTTGAGTATTTCTTGAATATATAAATAAAGAACCACTATAAAAAAAATATAATTAAATAATATGAATCGTTGTAATAGACAATTGCAACACCGAAACTTATTTCATTAGGAAAACCCATGTGGAACAAAGAACTGTTGTTGATAAAATCAAATAATGAACCCTAGTGATGGACCAAAAAAAATCACCCCCCTGAAAATTTTACAGTTTACATTATATAGTATGTAGCTTTGAATGAACTAATAAAAAAAACACTGCAAATTTTACACAAGGGTTTATTATTTTCTTAGTTAAATAACCCAATATACCGTTGATATCTTAAACAACTTAGAACCGAATGCGATGATTCATTTTCGATATTATTGGAAATTTGCAGCGTTTTCCTTTATATTTCAAAAACCACTGGTCGGAAATCATCCGGGTAAAATTTTTTAGGTTTAGTTATGCAACAGTAATCAACGTTCAGAGTTTCATGAAAATTCGGTGGTAAGTTTTAGAGAAATAATTTTTTTTCCCCCAACCCTCCATTTAGAGCCCTTAGGGTACACCTATCCTGCTGAAAAGCTTGGATGATCAACCCCGAGTGACACACGATTTTTTTTGCCAAGTTTCAAAGATTTCCGTTCAGTACTTCTAGAGAAAAGCCCCGGGCAACGGACGGCGGACGGACGGATTTTTTTTTTTATTCTTTCATTCAAATCTACATACTGCAAAACGTAAACTGTGGAATTTTCAGGGGGGGGTTAAAATTTTTTTTTCGTTGGTCGATCACTAAGGTTTATTATTTGATTTTATCAAATAATAAACCAAAATCTGTCCTTCCGTTGTCCGAGGCTTTCCTCTGAAAGTACTGAACTGAAATCCATGAAACGTGGTAGAAAAATCGTGTGTCCCTCGAGATTGATCCCCCAAGCTTTTCAGCAGGATCGGTGTACTGCAAGGGCTCAAAACTGGGCGTAAGAAGGAAAGAAAATTATTTCTCGAAAACTTACCAACGGATTTTCATGAAACTCTCAACGTTGCATAACTCAACCTGAAAATTTTCACCCGGATGTTTTCCGGAAAGTGGTCCCTGGGTTGAAAAGAAGAACGCTGCAAATTGTGTGGTGAAAAACCAATTAGTTTTGAATAATATATAAGTTTTATTTGAGATATTAATGGTATTGGGTTATTCAAATAGGAAAGTAATAAACCCTTTCATAAAATTTGCGACGTTTTTTCTTGAAACTTCTACAGCCTGATCTTTTCACCTGTGCCAAATCTGAAGGAATGATTAGGCATCTAAGTGTATTATTGAATGAAAAAATCTATGGTTAAAATGATTGTACAACTTGAGGCTCATTTTGTATACATTGCTTGTGATTTCAATATTAGTTCGAAGGATACTCTTTTTTTATATTTAGGTGATTTTATTCCTCCAACTGATGCTAAAAATGTAATTAATTGGCAATGGTATTTTTAATTTCAGAAACTGTTATTAAATTATCCACCCCTGATGAAAGTGATGGTTGCTTTCTCATTAAGAGCAAACAATACCTTGAATATAACTGGGTGACTTCTGGAGGTCAGAGTTTGTTGTTTTCAAAAAATTTTTGTGTGCAAATGGTTGAAAAAAACGTATCGAATGCGCAATGTTGCCACTTTTATGTTCAAGAATTTTCAGGGAAATAAAACTGAAATTGATTGGAAATGGAAAAATAACTAACATTGCACATTCTCACAAAAGAATTAAGTACATCCCAAAAAATTTTTTTTTCAAAAGATAATCACTGATGCCTGCAGAATGACACTCCATATTCTCCTATTATTTTCGAAATTTCTCCAAATTCTATCATTTCTCGCGGCTATTGGCAACGTTAAAGCATGCATTTCATGAAAAAGTGCCTGGCCTTGAAATATCGACAAGGTTTAATGAAACTTCAATGTGGCAGTGTTGCCAATATGGGCAAAGCCGAGCACATGGTAGTGTTTGCTCTTAATCAAAATTGATTTTATGGGGTTCTCATCATCCTTTTGGTTATTGTAAATTGATCATTCGAATCTCCTTGCCCATAATATGTTAACATGATTGTATTTTTATATCTTTTCACGAAGGCATGAAATAAATATTTATCATTGGACATTTGTTTCTTTCCCCAGACAGTTTACTAAACATCCTTCCCTTCTCACGTCACCTATCTTTGGTTAATGCCATTCCGTTCATTATAGTCATTTATTCTCCATAAGAAGTTATTTACATGAAAGACAGATCTGAAATAATTTGACTAATGATCACTTAATCGTGCCATCGAAAAATCAGGTCTTTTCTGTTTGCTAATAGAAAAATTGCCAGAAAAAAGGTATTGCTTCCATAACAAGATAATGTTGGTATTCTGATCATCGATGCTGGGTAATTGTTGCGTACTGAATCATAAATTGAAAAAATTTCAAAAAGCACTGCCGTGAAGGCAGCAACTTTTGCGCGCATGTTCAATGTAGATGACCGCTTCAACAACGAATTTGAACATGCTCGCAAAAGCTGCTGCCTTCACGGCAGTACTTTTTGAAATTTTTTTTTTTGATAAATTACTGGATTTCGATTCGATCTAATCTGTATTTTTGGAAATATTGGAAAAATAAAATTTTGAATGGGTATATCTATGGAATCATTGGGCGGATCTTACCCATTTACGAATTCGACCTTCGTTATTAAGCCCCAAACTTACTCTACAAATATCGAGATTCTAAGTCGTTTCTTCCGGAAGTTATTGTGTTTACGGTCAGCCTAATGGCCGACTGCGTAAACACAATAACTTCCGAAAGAAACAACTTAGAAACTCGATATTTGTAGAGAAGGTTTGGACCTTAATTACGAAGGCGGAATTCGTGAATGGGTAAAATCCACCTAATGATTCCGCAGATATACCCATTCATAATGTTATTTTTTCAATATTTCCAAAAATACAGATCAGATCGAATGGAAATCCAATAATTCATCGAAAAATTACAGTTCGAAGGTTCATACAGAATTTATTGAGGATATGATAAGAAAATCACAGAAAATTTTTTTTTCAAATAGTTGTAATGACACGATTATCACGAAATTTTGCATAAAGTTGTCTTTCAGCATCTTCAAACTAGCTGCGAAGTTTTATCAGGACTAAATCAGTATTTCTCAAGTTATACCGAAAAAAACAACGATATCGAAAAGAAAACATGGAAGTTTCCGAAAAAAAATTTTTGGAAAAAAATTCCGAAAAAAAATTTTTTTTTTTTATTTCCTGACAATATGATTCTGACGAAATTCAGCTCAAAGTTGCGCGTCGTTACACTACACGAATTTGACACCGGATTCGTCATCAGTGAGTCCAACCTAATTGATTGAGACCATTTTCAGCTCAATCATCCAAAATTACAGACATTTGGACAAAACGATAGCACGCTGTTCCCCTAGAACATGCGCGCAAAAATCGAAAAAACAGGAAAATTTCAAAAAGATACAGCTACCTACATTGATCATCGGCAAATGTGTTCCTGGTTCGCTAATTTTTTTTCTGTTCGTTGAAAATGCTACAGAATGAAGATATTCCAAAAAATTATCAAATTATGAAAAGGATTTTGAAGCGCTACAATACGTTCCCTAGGAAATGCGAATACTCCATTCACTTTTATAAACTATCCCGGTTGGCCATGACATTCTGACACATTTCACCGTGTATAGTTTGAAAATGTTAGGTTATAGTCACTTTCCTGTCAGATAACTACGCAACGTTGTCATTTCTTCATGGAGGTCGTAGTAATTACGTATTCATGAAAATGTTAATTTACTTTCGGAAAATAATGAATTTGAGAAAATATTATGTGAATTCACTTATTCCAAAGACCTGGCGAATGTTGAGGAAACTTTTTCTCTATTAATACTGGAAATATTTCACGTATATAAACATGGATGGAAGATTCAGTTATGCTTTTTTCTTGTAAGGGAACCAAGAATCGAGTGTTGAAATTTTACTGAAAAATAATGGACAGAATATTCTGTTACTTTGCGATAGTTCATTCAAACGAAGAATAAAACTATTCGAATAACCGTGCAGTAAAACTCATAAACGAACAGAATGGGTAAAATCCACCCCAATGATTCCGCAGATATACCCATTCAAAATTTTATTTTTCCAATATTTCCAAAAATACAGATCAGATCGAATTGAAATCCAGTACTTCATCGAAAAATTACAGTTCGAAGGTTCATACAGAATTTAATGAGGATGATACGATAAGAAAATCACAGAATTTTTTTTTCAGATTGTTCTAATGACACGATCATCACGAAATTTTGCATACAGTTGTCTTTCAGCATCTTTAAACTAGTTGCGAAGTTTTATCAGGATTGAATGAGTATTTCTCTAGTTATCCCGAAAAAAACAACGATATCGAGAAGAAAACCTCAAAATTTGACATATTTTTTCCCAATATCTCCGGAACTTATGATCGTATCGAACTGAAATTTGGTACACTGCTGTGAAATATGAAGCTCAAAGTGTGAGTGGAATTTTTTTTGGATATGATGAATGGTTTCCGAAAAAAAAATTTTGGAAAAAATTTTTTTTTTATTTACTGACAATATGATCCTGATGAAATTCGGCTCAAAGTTGCGCGTCGTTATACTCCACCTAACTGCCAAGTTTGAATCTAATCGCACAAGTAGTTTCTGAAATAAAAAATAAATAACTTCAATATTTCAAGTGCCTATAACTCCGAAACTATTCGACCGATTTGGCCCATTAACGAACTTAACCGCGGCATTCTGATGCGCGAACTACCGTGAAAGTTTCAAGTCGCTAGATCACTTCGTTCGACAGTTATCGTGTCGTCGGCCGGCCGGACAGAATCGATTTTGACACCGGATTCGTCATCAGCGAATCCAACCTAGTCGTTTGAGACCATTTTCGGCTCAATCATAGAAAATTACAGACATTTGGACAAAACGATAGCACGCTGTTCCCCTGCGCGCAACAACCGCGCAATCTGAAACACCCTTCATATTTATTACACAACTTAGATTTGGAATAACTTTCTATGGCAGTGGAAATATTTCATCTTTATTTTTCCTACAGAAAAATGCAATCAGAATAATGTTCAACCTGAAGTTCGGGGAATCATGTCGAGGTTTTTTCAGACGAAAAGCTATTTTGATGATTTATGGGATATTTATAATTTTGTCTTTGCTCTCGAAAAAACACTTTTTAGAAAATACTTAGAGAAGTTTATTTAGAAAATGTTACATACGTTCTACACAACTGATATCTATCGACTTCGATGGATTTGATAAGAATATTGTCTTTATACTAATTGCTGATTCAGCAGTACGATAGCGGTCTATGCCTCGTCAAAGCTATCGTGCAATCTTAGGTATTTCTATATTTTAAAGGAAGTGTGGGATCGGCTTACATGTCAATATTCAGGAATCTACTATTTTTCCATAAAAATCAAGAATTGTTCAGCAATTACAGGAATCTTAAGAAAAGATATAATACCAGAACATCATCTTATAATCTACCTAAATATAAGTTGACAACAAATCAAAAACATACGCAATAAAGATGCCTAAAACTTTTCAATAGTCTATCGGAAGTAATACAGAGGGAAAGCAACTATGAATTTTTCAAGAAAAAATTTTTGAACTTCTTTTGAACCTAGAGCCTCATTGTCTTGATGATTTCATGAATTGAAATTTCTTTTTGACACTATTTCATTTCATTTGTTGTCAGTAACTTGTTATTGTTTATCATTGATTTGAAATGAATTATCATCATCATTATTGGATCTCACAGATTTGTAAAATCAAACTCATGTTTGCTGGGGAATAAATCATATCGAGATGAAAAATATAAAATATCGTCACACAAAATCAAGATATCGCTTCAACTAATAAATATATTGACTCAAAAATATGAGAAATTAGATAAAAGTGGACCCACAGCTGTAGCCTTCTTGGATTACTCTAAGGCTTTTGACACAGTTAACCATGATAGATTATTGCATAAACTTTATAGGATGGGTATAAAAGGAATATGTCTAAAACTTATACAAAGTTATTTAAATGACAGAACTCAATATGTCAAGATCAATGGTACTAAACGTCAACCTATTTTTGTAAATGTTGGTGTTCCACAAGGTTCGATACTGGGACCGTTATTGTTTGTTCTGTACATGAATGACTTGCTGTGCCACGTTTATGAAATAATAGCATATGAAGATGTCACAGTTTTAATGTTGGCAGGTGAGTCTGAATAGAGTTGACCAATAACATGACAGAAAAATTAAATTACATCTATTCTTGGCTCTATTATAATAAACTTATAGATAATCTGAAGAAAACTGTGATTATGACATTCGGAAATTATTTAGATTCAGTCCCGGAAGATATAACAGTTAACATAAACAGTCAAAACCTTAATAGAGTGACCAATCACAAATATCTAGGCCTTACATACGACTGCAACTTAAAATGGAACGTCCATATTTCAAAAACAGTGAATAGATTAAAGTATCTACTATATGTGTTCCACAGATTAAAGCAGGAATTATCAAAAAACCAACTACTGCAGTTGTATTACGGTTTATTCCATAGCATTGCAGTGTATGCCGTGATTGGTTGAGGAGGATTATATAAGACAGCACTAGAATCATTGGAACGTTTACAAGGCAGAATAATCAAAATAATAGGCATACAAGAACATGATCACAATAACCCAATAAAAATTAAGCAGGTATTTGCAATAAATGCCATAGTACATCAATACAGTAAATTGAAGATGGAATATAACAATTATCCAGTAAATACAAGAAATAGAAGTGTTGAAGTGCCAAGAAATACATTAACTAAAGGAAAAATGAGTTATATAAGTTATGCAAGAAAGTATTTTAACGTTTTACCAAATAGTCTAGAGAATTTAAGTGTTGAAAATAAAGTATTAAAAAAGCAAGTAAAAAAGGTGATAAGACAAGTAAAGGTTGAATAGTGAGTCAATGGGATACGGGAATGATGTTTCTGTGATAGAAGGACCTAAAGACACATAATTGAAATAAAAATATGAAAAGACAATGAATTAAACACAGAAACCGGGATCACATAAATGGGTATAAAAAGTAAAAAAGGAGGATAGTACTTTAGTTCATTTTGGTTTGTAAGGGCCATCCTATGTACGGGCAATATAGCCCCCTATAGGACCTATGTTATTTTATGTATATGGAAAAATGGAATAAATTATTATTATTATTATCAACATATAAATATATGTGCTGACACACTTTTGCCTCAAACGGCGCCTCATAAAAACAACTAGAGACATACAATATGAATAGGGGGGGTCTATAATTCGGAATTAACAAGGGACTCGAATGAATGTACAAAAGAGGTGGCGTTGGGATTCTCAACACCATTGCTCCTTATAGCCTCAAAGAATTCTGCCAGGGGATCTTGGTTCAAACGCCTGGGAAGCAGAAGCCTTATCCTTTCTTCTCTAAATTGGTCCCACAGATAACTTAGGCCTTTCAGAGTGTGAATCCAACATTTAACAGAAAGAGGAACAATCTTGTTCTCCCTTTTGTTGAAGAACTCCATGGAATCGAACACTTGAATGGCTTCTGCCCAAAAAGATATATGAGGAGATATGGAGGTAACACCGCATCTCAAATTCTTCCAAGCATATTCAGATCTCAAAGTGTTTCCATTAACACTGTCAAAGATTTTATCCATGAAAAGGATGAATAATGCAGTGCTTTCTGCTTCCTCCTTAGGCAGTTGGTCGAATCGTGCCATAAAACTCATAACTGATGCCACATTCTGGCTGAAGACCTGTGCAGCCATGGAAACTTTAGTTTCCTTTGTATTCTCTATGTGAATGTGGGTCAGTTTTGGACACATTTTGTATGTCTCTGGAACTTCAACCCCATAGAGAATTCTTAAATGATTCCAATCTCCAACTTCCACATGATTCTTCCTCCATTTGAACCTAACCATATTGTCGAAGAAATTATTTCTAATATCTGTCAACAAATGTGGGGGATCATATAAAGGTACGATTTCACGAGAGTCAATTTGGATTCCGAACAATCTATTCCCTGTCTCCTTGTAGTGATTTGAGGTTTCTTTATATAGCTCATCGATAGCCTCTACATTGGCAGAACTATGATCACATATTAATGTCTTCACAAGAAGCCCAGATTTTTGGCAAGATCTTACCATAGCTTTTATGGTTGTGGCAAGGACATCACTCTTCATTCCACCCTCATTGAAGAAATACGCTAGAGGTTGTTTCCATTTATTGAAAATTCCTCTAGCCATAAACACCATCACTTTATCAGCCATAAAATGAGAGCTATTTACCAGACTCACACTATCCTGGCAGCCTTCAATTAAATCATGTCTCTCATCATTGGACAGATTAGGGTCGATCGATATTTCACCAAAGAGAATGGAACAATATTTTCGCTTCTTGTCCATTTTCTCTACCTTCCTTTTAATACATTCGATTATGTGAGGATTTATACATTGGACGTCGGCTGTGGTATCTGAAGATTCCTCACTTGAAGGTCCAGGGAGCTTATGCACTTCTGGCTTATAATCTTCATTCTCGACATCAATCTCTGAGGCCACTAAGCAGAAATTAATTATTCAGTAAAGAAAACATGAGAATGAAATTAATAAATAAATATGGTAAATACAGAAGAAAAATATTTGGCAACATAACACCTGAAACAGGTCAATATTTGTTTCACTTTTACCAAATTTATATGCATTTTTGAAGGATTTTTGTTGCACCCTGTGCCATCCTCATCAACCCTCTAAATTTTTTGAATAGGGAAGGTGGGTCATGTGGTACTTTTTTGCAAGGTCTTAGTATCCTCTTTACATGCATGCAGAAATTTTCATGAAAAAAATTTTTTTTTTAAACTAGCTACTTCAAAGAGGTTTTCAGTATGTGCACTTTGTCATGGCTCATTTACTTTGGGACGATGGTACCTGATGAAATTTGTCACCGAATGAAAGTCGAACTTTACAGTTTTGTTCATGCACAACTTTCAACCACTACGAACCCTTTAATGGAGAAAAAAAAATTTTCACGTGAGGGAGTTGAATGTTGTGCTTGAACAAAACTGTAAAGTTCGACTTTCATTCGGTGACAAATTTCATCAGGTACCATCGTCTCAAAGTAAATGAGCCATAACAAAGTGCACATACTGAAAACCTCTTTGAACTAACTAATTTTTCAAAAAAAAAGATAGTAAACCCGCAAGATTTCCCGTCGTGAAGCTAAAAGTAAGATATCCACACCATTGTAAGCAGTGTGAGTTCCTGAACAAAAAATATGAAGGCCAACATAGGCGGTCTCTCTTTGTTTGGAAGATATGGGCCCCCAAAGTTCCAAATTGTTGCATTTTCAGATCTTTTTTTCCGCCATAAAAAGGATCTCTCACTTCTCAAATCTAGTTCATAAATCATCTTTGAACCTTCAACCAACGAATAGCGACACTTTCTTTCAAGAATATTCATTATTTAAAGGAAGAAAAGTGAAAATATTAGACAACCACATAACCTATATTTCTACGAAATACTTCTCAATGTTAAAGCAGAGCTTGGCAACAGAGTCTTTTCATCGTTGGCCAACGTATTATAACCGAAGAGTAGTTGCTGGCGGGAAATATGAAATTATGGGCAGTTGAAGAATATGATTGTAAGGAAAATGCTTCTGTCACTGAAGAAGAGGTGGTTATTCTAACATCAAAACAAAATCATTGAAAATATTTGTTTTAAGTTTCATTCTCAATATTTTCGTTTGAACTTTCTTTCCCCTTCAAAATAGGGAGGTTGTTATCTACTTCGTTTTTTGTTGTCTTCGAGATGGTCCCAGTGTAGAATGAGATTCAGGGTATTCCAATAAAATGGAACCTATCACATATGAAAAAAATGTACGTTGGAATATATATATCAATGTGTATTCTCATTCTATTACTATGTGTTTCATTAGAAACGAATTCTCCTATTGGAAGATTCAGAGTATCGCAGTAAACAGTAAGAACTAAGAACATATTTCATTTTTCTCGCCAGCAATAATCTCATTCACGAATACGCACGAAGGCACGATTCCGACCGATGAAATTCGCGCCATTGCCAAACTTCACTTTTAGACTGAGTAAAAATCAGAAGGAATAGAGGTTAAGCGGTTATCCAGTAATTTCATTGTTTTTTCATTAAATATTGATTATTCTTGAAAAAAAAGTGTTGCTTATTGTTAGTTGAAGGTTCAAAGGTGGTTTGTGAACTATACAGATGAAGTGAGAGATCGTTTTTATGGTGGAAAAAAGGACCTGAAAACGACTCATTTTGGAAATTTGGGGCCCATATCTTCCAAATTAAGGGAGACCGCTTATGTTCGATTTCACATTTTTTATTCAGAAAAACACACTGCGTACAATGATGTAAATATCTTTTTAATATCTCGGCGACGGGAAATCTTGCGGGTTTACCAAAATGATTTTTTTCTTGAAAATATCTACACGCCTGTAAAGAAGATACAAAGAACTTGCCAAAAAAGTACCACATGACCTACTTTCCCTATTCAAAAAATTTAGAGGGTTGATGGGGATGGCACAGGGCGCAACAAAAATCCTTCAAAAATGCATATAAATTTGGTAAAATTGAAACAAAAATTGACCTGTTTCAGGATTTTGTTGCCAAATGTTTTTCTTCTGAGAAAATTAATTTGTTCCATAATTGTGACGCGCACTGTATATACTAAATTTGGACTTCTGAAAACCATGGATCTGTCATTTTAGGTAATTCGACTTGGATCATGAGTGAAGTTTGGCATCGATGCACCATTCCGGGAATGTAATCGAAAATCCCTCAGTGCCAATAAGATGAAATTTAATTGCACAATCATCATTTCAACTAACCTAAACGAATTTATCTCCATCGATTAATCAGACTACTATAGTTTCATTCGAACCGGCATTATTATTAGCAGTGATGAAATTGCATAGATGCCAAATTTAGCTCGTGGTCAAAGTAAAATTCCCTAAAATGACAGATTAAATAGTTGTCCAATAAAATCGATGTTTGTCAATCAAAATTGAATATATATGGGAGAAAACACCGCGAATTGTTACAAAAATGTTCAAGAATGATTTGTGAACAAACTGAAAGTAGATATCAATATTTGTGAAAGTAGAAAAAGTAATCTACAAATGGACTTTTAAGGTATTTTGCGCCCCATATCTTCCAAATCAAGAAAGATCGCCGAGTTTTCCACTACAGATTTGTATTCCGAAGATCAAATTGAATATATAAAAATCCAGAAAAGCACTGCCGTGAAGGCAGCAGCATTTGCGCGCATGTTCAACGTAGATGACCGCTTCGGCAACGAATTTGAACATGCGCGCAAAAGCTGCTACCTTCACGGCAGTGCTTTTCTAGATTTTTTTTTGGATAAATTACTGGATTTCAATTCGATCAAATCTGTATTTTTGGAAATATTGGGAAAATAAAATTTTGAATGGGTATATCTGTGGAATCATTGGGTGGATTTTACCCATTCACGAATTCGAACTTCGTAATTAAGTCCCAAACCTACTCCACAAATATCGAGTTTCTAAGTCGGTTTTTCCGGAAGTTATTGTGTTTACGGTCGGCCTAACGGCCGACTGCGTAAACACTTCCGGAAGGAACAACTTAGAAACTCGATATTTGTAGAGGAAGGTTTGGACCTTAATTACGAAGGCCGAATTCGTGAATGGGTAAAATCCACCCAATGATTCCGCAGATATACCCAATCAAAATTTTATTTTTCTAATATTTCCAAAAATACAGATCAGATCGAATTGAAATCCAGTACTTCATCGAAAAATTACAGTTCGAAGGTTCATACAGAATTCAATGAGGATAATATGATGAAAAGATCACAGAAATTTGAAAAAACAAACTCGATTGAATCCGTATTTCTTGATTCATAAAAAAAAACAACGATATCGAGAAGAAAACCACTACATATTTTTTTCCAATATCTCCAAAACTAATAGCCGTATCGAAGTGAAATTTGGACACTGCTGTGAAAGATGAAGCTCAAGGTATAACTGAAATTAATCTCGAATATGAACAATAATTTCAAAAAAAAATTTTTTTCGAAAAAAATGTTTAAAATATTTTTTTTTCAATTTAGTAACCATACAATTTCGACGAAATTCTGCTTAAAGTTGCGCGTCGTTATGCTTCAACTAACTACCAAGTTTCAATTCAATCGCTACAGTTGTTTCTGAGATATAAGGAAACTCCGAAACTATTTGGTCGATTCGGCCCATTAACTAACCTAACCTTCGTATTCTGAAATGCAACCCTTTCTGAAATTTTCTGTCGATAGAATCCTCCGTTCGCACGTTCTCGTGGTGCCGGCCAGACAGAATCGATTTTGACATCGTATTCGTCATCTGTGAGTCCTACCTAGTCGTTTAAGACCATTTTCGGGTCAATCATCGAAAATTACAGACATTTGGACAAAACGATAACACGCTGTTCCCCTAGAACATGCTCACAAAAATGGTCCGAACTTCTGGGCATATAAGCTATATATTATTGATAATAGTTTTTACTCAATGGAAGAATTCTTCGACAAGCAGATGTAACAGTATACACTGTGTCCGTAAAGTATGGAACAAATTCATTTTCAGCTAAACAGGTGATTTTAAGAAATAATCCTGAAACACGGCGATTTTTGATTTTAATTTACCGTATTTTAAAATAATAATCTAATATACAGGGTGAATCACGTTCGAGTAATGACGTCACCGTCATTTTTTTTTCAAATAGAACACCCCCATTTTGTCTCAATATTCGGATTACTCTAGCTGAGCTGATTCCAAAAATTTATCACATGTTGATTCGAATTGGTACAGGTTGGACAAAAATACAATAGATTTTTGTGTGCTCATAAAGTAACGCGTAACATTCTTTATTAGGTAAATTAACAATATTATCAAAAATACTTATTGTCTAGCGGACAGAATATGCTGGAGTACATGACTTTATACATTTCACAAAAAACTAGACGACTATGTTTTTTATAAATAGATAAGAAATAATTTCTTTCATATTCTGTCTGCTGGACCACATAGTACCAAACATGTTTGGAAACAGCTCATTTATATTACTCTAAACATGTAGCAAACTACGGGGTGTTACATTCAAACCAATTGCCGCTAGACAATAAGTATTTTTGATAATAATTGTTAATTTACCTAATAAAGAATGTTACGCATTACTTTATGAGCACACACAAAACTATTGTATTTTTGTCCACCCTGTACCAATTGAAATCAACATGCGATACATTTTTAGAATCAGCTCAGCTAGAGTAATCCGAATATTGAGACAAAATGGGGGTGTTCCATTTGAAAAAAACGACGGTGACGTCATTACTCGAACGTAATTCACCCTGTATATTAGATTATTATTTTAAAATACGGTAAATTAAAATCAAAAATCGACGTGTTTCAGGATTATTTCTTAAAATGACCTGTTTAGCTAAGAATAAATTTGTTCCGTACTTTACGGACACAGTGTATAATATTTGTAATGATGACGAATGTAAATCGAAAGATATTAGTACGAATAAAGATTATTATCAAAGGGGAATATTATATATTATATAAATATTATTTATCGACGGATATTCGTCCCTGTGATTATGTTATTTATTATTACTGGAGCTCTTTCTACTCCGTGAAACCAATTCCTATCTTAATATAAGGAGGTATATTTTATAATTCTGAATGGTTAGGACGACCGACCATAGAATATATTCGACTGATTGTCAACATTTTATCACCGAACGAAAATATGTTAATTTATTATTTTTTTTTGTCGCGATTTTCGAGAAGAAATATATTCACATCGCTGTACGCAGTTTCCATCCATATCGATTCCCCATTAAAAATTAATAATTAATGGCTTCAATTCGTCAAGAGCACAGAAAGAGAAGATGAAGAAAGAGGGCACAAAGTTCTATGTAACTAACGAGGTTTGACAGTTTGTTCGAAATTTGTCATTTATCATACAGCAGTCAGTGAGACAGTGAGTGCGAACTCTGTGTTGAGAGATTGTGAGATTGTGAATTATTTTACGAAAAAAGTGTTTGTTCTTCGAAATGGCGATCGAATCTTTGTTAATCGAAGGGAAGGTGATTGCTCATAGAGTTATCCCTATTATTGGTGACGGCGGCTGCCTGTTCCGTGCGTTGTCTTTCCTCATGTTCAACACGCAGGAGAGAGCTTTGCAGGTTAGGAAAAGGATCGTGGAGTACGTCGGTAGTAATTGGCAAGATTTCGGTTACTTGAGCCACAACGCGTACGGCGACAATTACGATTGTCGAGAACAGTACGTCGAGGACATGGGTCGTCGGGGCACATACGGCGGCCTCTGCGAATTGATCGCGGCGGGGAAAATCTATCGTTACGTGTTCGAGGTGTATCGCGAAGGGAAATTGTACGCGAAGGCTGGATTCGACGAGAATCCCATCAAAAGACTCAAATTCAGCAGCCACCTTTCAAGTGGCCATTTCGACGTTTACGTACCCGCGGATACCGAATCGCGCGCCTCTAGGCCCCTTTCCGTCGATGGTAGTAGCGCTTCAAAACCGACTTGTACCTTAGGTGAGTATTTTGTAAACGTACAGTGTCGCAAAAAAGGAAAGGCTCATCGAAAGGGGCGCTAGTATTTTACGCGAAATTTTTAATTCTTCTTGTACCCCCAGATTACCGAGTGCCTCCTTATTCACGTAAATCGTTCAAATCGGAGGACGAGGAGGATCCAGCCGAGCTAGCCGAAAGCAGCCAACGACAACCTAACCGATGGGGTCGAAGGAGTAAGGGACTCGAAAATCCCGACGCAGGTTAGGTTTAGTGGGTAGGAGTCCCACACTGTTCCACAGGGCAGTATCATGATCGAAACACCCTGTGGTTCGTGCTATGAAGCATTCCCCCTGCTTAAACAAAAAACAAAAAAAAAAAAACGAAAATTGCTGCTGCTGTGACACTTCTACGAATAAATTGTCAGAGTTCTATTTTGTTCGATACTGTCCTGATTTCACGTTCCCGTTTAATTATTGTGAAAAACGATTTCTCCATAACGCGTTATATGTATCTTCCAACAACAGTTCATATATCTAAGTGTAAGTAAACTTGTGACGACAGCGGGAATCTCGAAGATCGGAGTATGATCGCCGGCCTCGATTTCAGGCTATCTCATTTCGCTCTGTCGTCCTTGGAACCTGGGAGTAATTTTTCTACCGATACGAAAACTATTCGTATAACGCGATCACAAAAAATAGCCTGAATCGATTGATGATCTATGAAAAATTCAAATCCCAAGGGGATACGTAATGAATACTTGAAACATTTATGGTTCGACCTTTAGTTCGGTCCATCGGTTGAGACCATTCTCGTCTCAAAATTCGAAATACACGGACAGTCAACGATGAATGAAGCTCATACTCACGGTTAAAAACTCGTTTAGCTTCATTCGAGCTATTGCTTTAAGCCAGCAGGTTCCAACACAAGCCAGGAGTATGAGTTCGGATAGGAATGCTCAGTGTTTGTTGACGACAATACAGGAACCCTATTGTCGAATACGTCTTCAACTTCTTTTTCCGAAACGCTCGACTCTTCCTCGATGTCTCCGGCTAAAAAAAGGATCATTTTAATAATGTTACATTTCATTGTTAACGAATATTCGGCATCGAATCAATTAGGTACCCATATTTTAATATACGGAGGTATATTTTGTGATTCTGAATGGTTAGGACGACCGACCATAGA
This sequence comes from Myrrha octodecimguttata, assembly GCA_958510865.1. Classification (NCBI taxonomy): domain Eukaryota; kingdom Metazoa; phylum Arthropoda; class Insecta; order Coleoptera; family Coccinellidae; genus Myrrha; species Myrrha octodecimguttata. Next base: position 585,746 of record OY294064.1, on the reverse strand, counting down.
ATATATTCGCCAGATTCTCTACATTTTATCACCGAACGAAAATATATTAATTTTTTTTTTGTCGCGATTTTCGAGAAGAAATATATTCACATCGCTGTACGCAGTTTCCATCCATATCGATTCCGCATTAAAAATTAATAATTACCGGCTTCAATTCGTTAAGACCACAGAACGAGATGATGAAGAAAGAGGGCACAAAGTTCTATGTAACTAACGAGGTTTGACAGTTTGTTCGAAATTTGTCATTTATCATACAGCAGTCAGTGAGACAGTGAGTGCGAACTCTGTGTTGAGAGATTGTGAATTATTTTGCGAAAAAAGTGTTTGTTCTTCGAAATGGCGATCGAATCTTTGTTTATCGAAGGGAAGGTGATTGCTCATAGAGTTATCCCTATTATTGGGGACGGCGGCTGCCTGTTCCGTGCGTTGTCTTTCCTCATGTTCAACACGCAGGAGAGAGCTTTGCAGGTTAGGAAACGGATCGTGGAGTACGTCGGTAGTAATTGGCAAGATTTCGGTTACTTGAGCCACAACGCGTACGGCGACAATTACGATTGTCGAGAACAGTACGTCGAGGACATGGGTCGCCGGGGCACATACGGCGGCCTCTGCGAATTGATCGCGGCGGGGAAAATCTATCCCTACGTGTTCGAGGTGTATCGCGAAGGGAAATTGTACGCGAAGGCTGGATTCGACGAGAATCCCATAAAAAGACTCAAATTCAGCAGCCACCTTTCAAGTGGCCATTTCGACGCTTTCGTACTCGCGGATACCGAAACCAGCGCCTCTGGGCCCCTTTTCGTCGATGGTAGTAGCGCTTCGAAACCGACTTGTACCGTAGGTGAGTATTTTGTAAACGTACAGTGTCGCAAAAAGGGAAAGGCTCATCGAAAGAGGCGCTAGTATTTTATGCGAAATTTTAAATTGTTTTCGTACCCCCAGATTACCGAGTGCCTCCTTTTCGTAAATCGTCCAAATCGGAGGAGGAGGATCCAGCCGAGCTAACCGAAAGCAGCCAACGACAACCCAACCGATGGGGTCGAAGGAGTAAGGGACTCGAAAATCCCGACGCAGGTTAGGTTTAGTGGGTAGGAGTCCCACACTGTTCCACAGGGCAGTATCATGATCGAAACACCCTGTGGTTCGTGCTATGAAGCATTCCCCCTGCTTAAACAAAAAACAAAAAAAAAAAAACGAAAATTGCTGCTGCTGTGACACTTCTACGAATAAATTGTCAGAGTTCTATTTTGTTCGATACTGTCCTGATTTCACGTTCCCGTTTAATTATTGTGAAAAACGATTTCTCCATAACGCGTTATATGTATCTTCCAACAACAATTCATATATCTAAGTGTAAGTAAACTTGTGACGACAGCGGGAATCTCGAAGATCGGAGTATGATCGCCGGCCACGATTTCAGGCTATCTCATTTCGCTCTGTCGTCCTTGGAACCTGGGAGTAATTTTTCTACCGATACGAAAACTATTCGTATAACGCGATCACAAAAAATAGCCTGAATCGATTGATGATCTATGAAAAATTCAAATCCCAAGGGGATACGTAATGAATACTTGAAACATTTATGGTTCGACCTTTAGTTCGGTCCATCGGTTGAGACCATTCTCGTCTCAAAATTCGAAATACACGGACAGTCAACGATGAATGAAGCTCATACTCACGGTTAAAAACTCGTTTAGCTTCATTCGAGCTATTGCTTTAAGCCAGCAGGTTCCAACACAAGCCAGGAGTATGAGTTCGGATAGGAATGCTCAGTGTTTGTTGACGACAATACAGGAACCCTATTGTCGAATACGTCTTCAACTTCTTTTTCCGAAACGCTCGACTCTTCCTCGATGTCTCCGGCTAAAAAAAGGATCATTTTAATAATGTTACATTTCATTGTTAACGAATATTCGGCATCGAATCAATTAGGTACCCATATTTTAATATACGGAGGTATATTTTGTGATTCTGAATGGTTAGGACGACCGACCATAGAATATATTCGCCAGATTCTCTACATTTTATCACCGAACGAAAATATATTAATTTTTTTTTTGTCGCGATTTTCGAGAAGAAATATATTCACATCGCTGTACGCAGTTTCCATCCATATCGATTCCGCATTAAAAATTAATAATTACCGGCTTCAATTCGTTAAGACCACAGAACGAGATGATGAAGAAAGAGGGCACAAAGTTCTATGTAACTAACGAGGTTTGACAGTTTGTTCGAAATTTGTCATTTATCATACAGCAGTCAGTGAGACAGTGAGTGCGAACTCTGTGTTGAGAGATTGTGAATTATTTTGCGAAAAAAGTGTTTGTTCTTCGAAATGGCGATCGAATCTTTGTTTATCGAAGGGAAGGTGATTGCTCATAGAGTTATCCCTATTATTGGGGACGGCGGCTGCCTGTTCCGTGCGTTGTCTTTCCTCATGTTCAACACGCAGGAGAGAGCTTTGCAGGTTAGGAAACGGATCGTGGAGTACGTCGGTAGTAATTGGCAAGATTTCGGTTACTTGAGCCACAACGCGTACGGCGACAATTACGATTGTCGAGAACAGTACGTCGAGGACATGGGTCGCCGGGGCACATACGGCGGCCTCTGCGAATTGATCGCGGCGGGGAAAATCTATCCCTACGTGTTCGAGGTGTATCGCGAAGGGAAATTGTACGCGAAGGCTGGATTCGACGAGAATCCCATAAAAAGACTCAAATTCAGCAGCCACCTTTCAAGTGGCCATTTCGACGCTTTCGTACTCGCGGATACCGAAACCAGCGCCTCTGGGCCCCTTTTCGTCGATGGTAGTAGCGCTTCGAAACCGACTTGTACCGTAGGTGAGTATTTTGTAAACGTACAGTGTCGCAAAAAGGGAAAGGCTCATCGAAAGAGGCGCTAGTATTTTATGCGAAATTTTAAATTGTTTTCGTACCCCCAGATTACCGAGTGCCTCCTTTTCGTAAATCGTCCAAATCGGAGGAGGAGGATCCAGCCGAGCTAACCGAAAGCAGCCAACGACAACCCAACCGATGGGGTCGAAGGAGTAAGGGACTCGAAAATCCCGACGCAGGTTAGGTTTAGTGGGTAGGAGTCCCACACTGTTCCACAGGGCAGTATCATGATCGAAACACCCTGTGGTTCGTGCTATGAAGCATTCCCCCTGCTTAAACAAAAAACAAAAAAAAAAAAACGAAAATTGCTGCTGCTGTGACACTTCTACGAATAAATTGTCAGAGTTCTATTTTGTTCGATACTGTCCTGATTTCACGTTCCCGTTTAATTATTGTGAAAAACGATTTCTCCATAACGCGTTATATGTATCTTCCAACAACAATTCATATATCTAAGTGTAAGTAAACTTGTGACGACAGCGGGAATCTCGAAGATCGGAGTATGATCGCCGGCCACGATTTCAGGCTATCTCATTTCGCTCTGTCGTCCTTGGAACCTGGGAGTAATTTTTCTACCGATACGAAAACTATTCGTATAACGCGATCACAAAAAATAGCCTGAATCGATTGATGATCTATGAAAAATTCAAATCCCAAGGGGATACGTAATGAATACTTGAAACATTTATGGTTCGACCTTTAGTTCGGTCCATCGGTTGAGACCATTCTCGTCTCAAAATTCGAAATACACGGACAGTCAACGATGAATGAAGCTCATACTCACGGTTAAAAACTCGTTTAGCTTCATTCGAGCTATTGCTTTAAGCCAGCAGGTTCCAACACAAGCCAGGAGTATGAGTTCGGATAGGAATGCTCAGTGTTTGTTGACGACAATACAGGAACCCTATTGTCGAATACGTCTTCAACTTCTTTTTCCGAAACGCTCGACTCTTCCTCGATGTCTCCGGCTAAAAAAAGGATCATTTTAATAATGTTACATTTCATTGTTAACGAATATTCGGCATCGAATCAATTAGGTACCCATATTTTAATATACGGAGGTATATTTTGTGATTCTGAATGGTTAGGACGACCGACCATAGAATATATTCGCCAGATTCTCTACATTTTATCACCGAACGAAAATATATTAATTTTTTTTTTGTCGCGATTTTCGAGAAGAAATATATTCACATCGCTGTACGCAGTTTCCATCCATATCGATTCCGCATTAAAAATTAATAATTACCGGCTTCAATTCGTTAAGACCACAGAACGAGATGATGAAGAAAGAGGGCACAAAGTTCTATGTAACTAACGAGGTTTGACAGTTTGTTCGAAATTTGTCATTTATCATACAGCAGTCAGTGAGACAGTGAGTGCGAACTCTGTGTTGAGAGATTGTGAATTATTTTGCGAAAAAAGTGTTTGTTCTTCGAAATGGCGATCGAATCTTTGTTTATCGAAGGGAAGGTGATTGCTCATAGAGTTATCCCTATTATTGGGGACGGCGGCTGCCTGTTCCGTGCGTTGTCTTTCCTCATGTTCAACACGCAGGAGAGAGCTTTGCAGGTTAGGAAACGGATCGTGGAGTACGTCGGTAGTAATTGGCAAGATTTCGGTTACTTGAGCCACAACGCGTACGGCGACAATTACGATTGTCGAGAACAGTACGTCGAGGACATGGGTCGCCGGGGCACATACGGCGGCCTCTGCGAATTGATCGCGGCGGGGAAAATCTATCCCTACGTGTTCGAGGTGTATCGCGAAGGGAAATTGTACGCGAAGGCTGGATTCGACGAGAATCCCATAAAAAGACTCAAATTCAGCAGCCACCTTTCAAGTGGCCATTTCGACGCTTTCGTACTCGCGGATACCGAAACCAGCGCCTCTGGGCCCCTTTTCGTCGATGGTAGTAGCGCTTCGAAACCGACTTGTACCTTAGGTGAGTATTTTGTAAACGTGCAGTGTCGCAAAAAGGGAAAGGCTCATCGAAAGAGGCGCTAGTATTTTATGCGAAATTTTAAATTGTTTTCGTACCCCCAGATTACCGAGTGCCTCCTTTTCGTAAATCGTCCAAATCGGAGGAGGAGGATCCAGCCGAGCTAACCGAAAGCAGCCAACGACAACCCAACCGATGGGGTCGAAGGAGTAAGGGACTCGAAAATCCCGACGCAGGTTAGGTTTAGTGGGTAGGAGTCCCACACTGTTCCACAGGGCAGTATCATGATCGAAACACCCTGTGGTTCGTGCTATGAAGCATTCCCCCTGCTTAAACAAAAAACAAAAAAAAAAAAACGAAAATTGCTGCTGCTGTGACACTTCTACGAATAAATTGTCAGAGTTCTATTTTGTTCGATAGTGTCCTGATTTCACGTTCCCGTTTAATTATTGTGAAAAACGATTTCTCCATAACGCGTTATATGTATCTTCCAACAACAGTTCATATATCTAAGTGTAAGTAAACTTGTGACGACAGCGGGAATCTCGAAGATCGGAGTATGATCGCCGGCCACGATTTCAGGCTATCTCATTTCGCTCTGTCGTCCTTGGAACCTGGGAGTAATTTTTCTACCGATACGAAAACTATTCGTATAACGCGATCACAAAAAATAGCCTGAATCGATTGATGATCTATGAAAAATTCAAATCCCAAGGGGATACGTAATGAATACTTGAAACATTTATGGTTCGACCTTTAGTTCGGTCCATCGGTTGAGACCATTCTCGTCTCAAAATTCGAAATACACGGACAGTCAACGATGAATGAAGCTCATACTCACGGTTAAAAACTCGTTTAGCTTCATTCGAGCTATTGCTTTAAGCCAGCAGGTTCCAACACAAGCCAGGAGTATGAGTTCGGATAGGAATGCTCAGTGTTTGTTGACGACAATACAGGAACCCTATTGTCGAATACGTCTTCAACTTCTTTTTCCGAAACGCTCGACTCTTCCTCGATGTCTCCGGCTAAAAAAAGGATCATTTTAATAATGTTACATTTCATTGTTAACGAATATTCGGCATCGAATCAATTAGGTACCCATATTTTAATATACGGAGGTATATTTTGTGATTCTGAATGGTTAGGACGACCGACCATAGAATATATTCGCCAGATTCTCTACATTTTATCACCGAACGAAAATATATTAATTTTTTTTTTGTCGCGATTTTCGAGAAGAAATATATTCACATCGCTGTACGCAGTTTCCATCCATATCGATTCCGCATTAAAAATTAATAATTACCGGCTTCAATTCGTTAAGACCACAGAACGAGATGATGAAGAAAGAGGGCACAAAGTTCTATGTAACTAACGAGGTTTGACAGTTTGTTCGAAATTTGTCATTTATCATACAGCAGTCAGTGAGACAGTGAGTGCGAACTCTGTGTTGAGAGATTGTGAATTATTTTGCGAAAAAAGTGTTTGTTCTTCGAAATGGCGATCGAATCTTTGTTTATCGAAGGGAAGGTGATTGCTCATAGAGTTATCCCTATTATTGGGGACGGCGGCTGCCTGTTCCGTGCGTTGTCTTTCCTCATGTTCAACACGCAGGAGAGAGCTTTGCAGGTTAGGAAACGGATCGTGGAGTACGTCGGTAGTAATTGGCAAGATTTCGGTTACTTGAGCCACAACGCGTACGGCGACAATTACGATTGTCGAGAACAGTACGTCGAGGACATGGGTCGCCGGGGCACATACGGCGGCCTCTGCGAATTGATCGCGGCGGGGAAAATCTATCCCTACGTGTTCGAGGTGTATCGCGAAGGGAAATTGTACGCGAAGGCTGGATTCGACGAGAATCCCATAAAAAGACTCAAATTCAGCAGCCACCTTTCAAGTGGCCATTTCGACGCTTTCGTACTCGCGGATACCGAAACCAGCGCCTCTGGGCCCCTTTTCGTCGATGGTAGTAGCGCTTCGAAACCGACTTGTACCGTAGGTGAGTATTTTGTAAACGTACAGTGTCGCAAAAAGGGAAAGGCTCATCGAAAGAGGCGCTAGTATTTTATGCGAAATTTTAAATTGTTTTCGTACCCCCAGATTACCGAGTGCCTCCTTTTCGTAAATCGTCCAAATCGGAGGAGGAGGATCCAGCCGAGCTAACCGAAAGCAGCCAACGACAACCCAACCGATGGGGTCGAAGGAGTAAGGGACTCGAAAATCCCGACGCAGGTTAGGTTTAGTGGGTAGGAGTCCCACACTGTTCCACAGGGCAGTATCATGATCGAAACACCCTGTGGTTCGTGCTATGAAGCATTCCCCCTGCTTAAACAAAAAACAAAAAAAAAAAAACGAAAATTGCTGCTGCTGTGACACTTCTACGAATAAATTGTCAGAGTTCTATTTTGTTCGATACTGTCCTGATTTCACGTTCCCGTTTAATTATTGTGAAAAACGATTTCTCCATAACGCGTTATATGTATCTTCCAACAACAATTCATATATCTAAGTGTAAGTAAACTTGTGACGACAGCGGGAATCTCGAAGATCGGAGTATGATCGCCGGCCACGATTTCAGGCTATCTCATTTCGCTCTGTCGTCCTTGGAACCTGGGAGTAATTTTTCTACCGATACGAAAACTATTCGTATAACGCGATCACAAAAAATAGCCTGAATCGATTGATGATCTATGAAAAATTCAAATCCCAAGGGGATACGTAATGAATACTTGAAACATTTATGGTTCGACCTTTAGTTCGGTCCATCGGTTGAGACCATTCTCGTCTCAAAATTCGAAATACACGGACAGTCAACGATGAATGAAGCTCATACTCACGGTTAAAAACTCGTTTAGCTTCATTCGAGCTATTGCTTTAAGCCAGCAGGTTCCAACACAAGCCAGGAGTATGAGTTCGGATAGGAATGCTCAGTGTTTGTTGACGACAATACAGGAACCCTATTGTCGAATACGTCTTCAACTTCTTTTTCCGAAACGCTCGACTCTTCCTCGATGTCTCCGGCTAAAAAAAGGATCATTTTAATAATGTTACATTTCATTGTTAACGAATATTCGGCATCGAATCAATTAGGTACCCATATTTTAATATACGGAGGTATATTTTGTGATTCTGAATGGTTAGGACGACCGACCATAGAATATATTCGCCAGATTCTCTACATTTTATCACCGAACGAAAATATATTAATTTTTTTTTTGTCGCGATTTTCGAGAAGAAATATATTCACATCGCTGTACGCAGTTTCCATCCATATCGATTCCGCATTAAAAATTAATAATTACCGGCTTCAATTCGTTAAGACCACAGAACGAGATGATGAAGAAAGAGGGCACAAAGTTCTATGTAACTAACGAGGTTTGACAGTTTGTTCGAAATTTGTCATTTATCATACAGCAGTCAGTGAGACAGTGAGTGCGAACTCTGTGTTGAGAGATTGTGAATTATTTTGCGAAAAAAGTGTTTCTTCTTCGAAATGGCGATCGAATCTTTGTTTATCGAAGGGAAGGTGATTGCTCATAGAGTTATCCCTATTATTGGGGACGGCGGCTGCCTGTTCCGTGCGTTGTCTTTCCTCATGTTCAACACGCAGGAGAGAGCTTTGCAGGTTAGGAAACGGATCGTGGAGTACGTCGGTAGTAATTGGCAAGATTTCGGTTACTTGAGCCACAACGCGTACGGCGACAATTACGATTGTCGAGAACAGTACGTCGAGGACATGGGTCGCCGGGGCACATACGGCGGCCTCTGCGAATTGATCGCGGCGGGGAAAATCTATCCCTACGTGTTCGAGGTGTATCGCAAAGGGAAATTGTACGCGAAGGCTGGATTCGACGAGAATCCCATAAAAAGACTCAAATTCAGCAGCCACCTTTCAAGTGGCCATTTCGACGCTTTCGTACTCGCGGATACCGAAACCAGCGCCTCTGGGCCCCTTTTCGTCGATGGTAGTAGCGCTTCGAAACCGACTTGTACCTTAGGTGAGTATTTTGTAAACGTACAGTGTCGCAAAAAGGGAAAGGCTCATCGAAAGAGGCGCTAGTATTTTATGCGAAATTTTAAATTGTTTTCGTACCCCCAGATTACCGAGTGCCTCCTTTTCGTAAATCGTCCAAATCGGAGGAGGAGGATCCAGCCGAGCTAACCGAAAGCAGCCAACGACAACCCAACCGATGGGGTCGAAGGAGTAAGGGACTCGAAAATCCCGACGCAGGTTAGGTTTAGTGGGTAGGAGTCCCACACTGTTCCACAGGGCAGTATCATGATCGAAACACCCTGTGGTTCGTGCTATGAAGCATTCCCCCTGCTTAAACAAAAAACAAAAAAAAAAAAACGAAAATTGCTGCTGCTGTGACACTTCTACGAATAAATTGTCAGAGTTCTATTTTGTTCGATACTGTCCTGATTTCACGTTCCCGTTTAATTATTGTGAAAAACGATTTCTCCATAACGCGTTATATGTATCTTCCAACAACAATTCATATATCTAAGTGTAAGTAAACTTGTGACGACAGCGGGAATCTCGAAGATCGGAGTATGATCGCCGGCCACGATTTCAGGCTATCTCATTTCGCTCTGTCGTCCTTGGAACCTGGGAGTAATTTTTCTACCGATACGAAAACTATTCGTATAACGCGATCACAAAAAATAGCCTGAATCGATTGATGATCTATGAAAAATTCAAATCCCAAGGGGATACGTAATGAATACTTGAAACATTTATGGTTCGACCTTTAGTTCGGTCCATCGGTTGAGACCATTCTCGTCTCAAAATTCGAAATACACGGACAGTCAACGATGAATGAAGCTCATACTCACGGTTAAAAACTCGTTTAGCTTCATTCGAGCTATTGCTTTAAGCCAGCAGGTTCCAACACAAGCCAGGAGTATGAGTTCGGATAGGAATGCTCAGTGTTTGTTGACGACAATACAGGAACCCTATTGTCGAATACGTCTTCAACTTCTTTTTCCGAAACGCTCGACTCTTCCTCGATGTCTCCGGCTAAAAAAAGGATCATTTTAATAATGTTACATTTCATTGTTAACGAATATTCGGCATCGAATCAATTAGGTACCCATATTTTAATATACGGAGGTATATTTTGTGATTCTGAATGGTTAGGACGACCGACCATAGAATATATTCGCCAGATTCTCTACATTTTATCACCGAACGAAAATATATTAATTTTTTTTTTGTCGCGATTTTCGAGAAGAAATATATTCACATCGCTGTACGCAGTTTCCATCCATATCGATTCCGCATTAAAAATTAATAATTACCGGCTTCAATTCGTTAAGACCACAGAACGAGATGATGAAGAAAGAGGGCACAAAGTTCTATGTAACTAACGAGGTTTGACAGTTTGTTCGAAATTTGTCATTTATCATACAGCAGTCAGTGAGACAGTGAGTGCGAACTCTGTGTTGAGAGATTGTGAATTATTTTGCGAAAAAAGTGTTTGTTCTTCGAAATGGCGATCGAATCTTTGTTTATCGAAGGGAAGGTGATTGCTCATAGAGTTATCCCTATTATTGGGGACGGCGGCTGCCTGTTCCGTGCGTTGTCTTTCCTCATGTTCAACACGCAGGAGAGAGCTTTGCAGGTTAGGAAACGGATCGTGGAGTACGTCGGTAGTAATTGGCAAGATTTCGGTTACTTGAGCCACAACGCGTACGGCGACAATTACGATTGTCGAGAACAGTACGTCGAGGACATGGGTCGCCGGGGCACATACGGCGGCCTCTGCGAATTGATCGCGGCGGGGAAAATCTATCCCTACGTGTTCGAGGTGTATCGCGAAGGGAAATTGTACGCGAAGGCTGGATTCGACGAGAATCCCATAAAAAGACTCAAATTCAGCAGCCACCTTTCAAGTGGCCATTTCGACGCTTTCGTACTCGCGGATACCGAAACCAGCGCCTCTGGGCCCCTTTTCGTCGATGGTAGTAGCGCTTCGAAACCGACTTGTACCGTAGGTGAGTATTTTGTAAACGTACAGTGTCGCAAAAAGGGAAAGGCTCATCGAAAGAGGCGCTAGTATTTTATGCGAAATTTTAAATTGTTTTCGTACCCCCAGATTACCGAGTGCCTCCTTTTCGTAAATCGTCCAAATCGGAGGAGGAGGATCCAGCCGAGCTAACCGAAAGCAGCCAACGACAACCCAACCGATGGGGTCGAAGGAGTAAGGGACTCGAAAATCCCGACGCAGGTTAGGTTTAGTGGGTAGGAGTCCCACACTGTTCCACAGGGCAGTATCATGATCGAAACACCCTGTGGTTCGTGCTATGAAGCATTCCCCCTGCTTAAACAAAAAACAAAAAAAAAAAAACGAAAATTGCTGCTGCTGTGACACTTCTACGAATAAATTGTCAGAGTTCTATTTTGTTCGATACTGTCCTGATTTCACGTTCCCGTTTAATTATTGTGAAAAACGATTTCTCCATAACGCGTTATATGTATCTTCCAACAACAATTCATATATCTAAGTGTAAGTAAACTTGTGACGACAGCGGGAATCTCGAAGATCGGAGTATGATCGCCGGCCACGATTTCAGGCTATCTCATTTCGCTCTGTCGTCCTTGGAACCTGGGAGTAATTTTTCTACCGATACGAAAACTATTCGTATAACGCGATCACAAAAAATAGCCTGAATCGATTGATGATCTATGAAAAATTCAAATCCCAAGGGGATACGTAATGAATACTTGAAACATTTATGGTTCGACCTTTAGTTCGGTCCATCGGTTGAGACCATTCTCGTCTCAAAATTCGAAATACACGGACAGTCAACGATGAATGAAGCTCATACTCACGGTTAAAAACTCGTTTAGCTTCATTCGAGCTATTGCTTTAAGCCAGCAGGTTCCAACACAAGCCAGGAGTATGAGTTCGGATAGGAATGCTCAGTGTTTGTTGACGACAATACAGGAACCCTATTGTCGAATACGTCTTCAACTTCTTTTTCCGAAACGCTCGACTCTTCCTCGATGTCTCCGGCTAAAAAAAGGATCATTTTAATAATGTTACATTTCATTGTTAACGAATATTCGGCATCGAATCAATTAGGTACCCATATTTTAATATACGGAGGTATATTTTGTGATTCTGAATGGTTAGGACGACCGACCATAGAATATATTCGCCAGATTCTCTACATTTTATCACCGAACGAAAATATATTAATTTTTTTTTTGTCGCGATTTTCGAGAAGAAATATATTCACATCGCTGTACGCAGTTTCCATCCATATCGATTCCGCATTAAAAATTAATAATTACCGGCTTCAATTCGTTAAGACCACAGAACGAGATGATGAAGAAAGAGGGCACAAAGTTCTATGTAACTAACGAGGTTTGACAGTTTGTTCGAAATTTGTCATTTATCATACAGCAGTCAGTGAGACAGTGAGTGCGAACTCTGTGTTGAGAGATTGTGAATTATTTTGCGAAAAAAGTGTTTCTTCTTCGAAATGGCGATCGAATCTTTGTTTATCGAAGGGAAGGTGATTGCTCATAGAGTTATCCCTATTATTGGGGACGGCGGCTGCCTGTTCCGTGCGTTGTCTTTCCTCATGTTCAACACGCAGGAGAGAGCTTTGCAGGTTAGGAAACGGATCGTGGAGTACGTCGGTAGTAATTGGCAAGATTTCGGTTACTTGAGCCACAACGCGTACGGCGACAATTACGATTGTCGAGAACAGTACGTCGAGGACATGGGTCGCCGGGGCACATACGGCGGCCTCTGCGAATTGATCGCGGCGGGGAAAATCTATCCCTACGTGTTCGAGGTGTATCGCAAAGGGAAATTGTACGCGAAGGCTGGATTCGACGAGAATCCCATAAAAAGACTCAAATTCAGCAGCCACCTTTCAAGTGGCCATTTCGACGCTTTCGTACTCGCGGATACCGAAACCAGCGCCTCTGGGCCCCTTTTCGTCGATGGTAGTAGCGCTTCGAAACCGACTTGTACCTTAGGTGAGTATTTTGTAAACGTACAGTGTCGCAAAAAGGGAAAGGCTCATCGAAAGAGGCGCTAGTATTTTATGCGAAATTTTAAATTGTTTTCGTACCCCCAGATTACCGAGTGCCTCCTTTTCGTAAATCGTCCAAATCGGAGGAGGAGGATCCAGCCGAGCTAACCGAAAGCAGCCAACGACAACCCAACCGATGGGGTCGAAGGAGTAAGGGACTCGAAAATCCCGACGCAGGTTAGGTTTAGTGGGTAGGAGTCCCACACTGTTCCACAGGGCAGTATCATGATCGAAACACCCTGTGGTTCGTGCTATGAAGCATTCCCCCTGCTTAAACAAAAAACAAAAAAAAAAAAACGAAAATTGCTGCTGCTGTGACACTTCTACGAATAAATTGTCAGAGTTCTATTTTGTTCGATACTGTCCTGATTTCACGTTCCCGTTTAATTATTGTGAAAAACGATTTCTCCATAACGCGTTATATGTATCTTCCAACAACAATTCATATATCTAAGTGTAAGTAAACTTGTGACGACAGCGGGAATCTCGAAGATCGGAGTATGATCGCCGGCCACGATTTCAGGCTATCTCATTTCGCTCTGTCGTCCTTGGAACCTGGGAGTAATTTTTCTACCGATACGAAAACTATTCGTATAACGCGATCACAAAAAATAGCCTGAATCGATTGATGATCTATGAAAAATTCAAATCCCAAGGGGATACGTAATGAATACTTGAAACATTTATGGTTCGACCTTTAGTTCGGTCCATCGGTTGAGACCATTCTCGTCTCAAAATTCGAAATACACGGACAGTCAACGATGAATGAAGCTCATACTCACGGTTAAAAACTCGTTTAGCTTCATTCGAGCTATTGCTTTAAGCCAGCAGGTTCCAACACAAGCCAGGAGTATGAGTTCGGATAGGAATGCTCAGTGTTTGTTGACGACAATACAGGAACCCTATTGTCGAATACGTCTTCAACTTCTTTTTCCGAAACGCTCGACTCTTCCTCGATGTCTCCGGCTAAAAAAAGGATCATTTTAATAATGTTACATTTCATTGTTAACGAATATTCGGCATCGAATCAATTAGGTACCCATATTTTAATATACGGAGGTATATTTTGTGATTCTGAATGGTTAGGACGACCGACCATAGAATATATTCGCCAGATTCTCTACATTTTATCACCGAACGAAAATATATTAATTTTTTTTTTGTCGCGATTTTCGAGAAGAAATATATTCACATCGCTGTACGCAGTTTCCATCCATATCGATTCCGCATTAAAAATTAATAATTACCGGCTTCAATTCGTTAAGACCACAGAACGAGATGATGAAGAAAGAGGGCACAAAGTTCTATGTAACTAACGAGGTTTGACAGTTTGTTCGAAATTTGTCATTTATCATACAGCAGTCAGTGAGACAGTGAGTGCGAACTCTGTGTTGAGAGATTGTGAATTATTTTGCGAAAAAAGTGTTTGTTCTTCGAAATGGCGATCGAATCTTTGTTTATCGAAGGGAAGGTGATTGCTCATAGAGTTATCCCTATTATTGGGGACGGCGGCTGCCTGTTCCGTGCGTTGTCTTTCCTCATGTTCAACACGCAGGAGAGAGCTTTGCAGGTTAGGAAACGGATCGTGGAGTACGTCGGTAGTAATTGGCAAGATTTCGGTTACTTGAGCCACAACGCGTACGGCGACAATTACGATTGTCGAGAACAGTACGTCGAGGACATGGGTCGCCGGGGCACATACGGCGGCCTCTGCGAATTGATCGCGGCGGGGAAAATCTATCCCTACGTGTTCGAGGTGTATCGCGAAGGGAAATTGTACGCGAAGGCTGGATTCGACGAGAATCCCATAAAAAGACTCAAATTCAGCAGCCACCTTTCAAGTGGCCATTTCGACGCTTTCGTACTCGCGGATACCGAAACCAGCGCCTCTGGGCCCCTTTTCGTCGATGGTAGTAGCGCTTCGAAACCGACTTGTACCTTAGGTGAGTATTTTGTAAACGTGCAGTGTCGCAAAAAGGGAAAGGCTCATCGAAAGAGGCGCTAGTATTTTATGCGAAATTTTAAATTGTTTTCGTACCCCCAGATTACCGAGTGCCTCCTTTTCGTAAATCGTCCAAATCGGAGGAGGAGGATCCAGCCGAGCTAACCGAAAGCAGCCAACGACAACCCAACCGATGGGGTCGAAGGAGTAAGGGACTCGAAAATCCCGACGCAGGTTAGGTTTAGTGGGTAGGAGTCCCACACTGTTCCACAGGGCAGTATCATGATCGAAACACCCTGTGGTTCGTGCTATGAAGCATTCCCCCTGCTTAAACAAAAAACAAAAAAAAAAAAACGAAAATTGCTGCTGCTGTGACACTTCTACGAATAAATTGTCAGAGTTCTATTTTGTTCGATAGTGTCCTGATTTCACGTTCCCGTTTAATTATTGTGAAAAACGATTTCTCCATAACGCGTTATATGTATCTTCCAACAACAGTTCATATATCTAAGTGTAAGTAAACTTGTGACGACAGCGGGAATCTCGAAGATCGGAGTATGATCGCCGGCCACGATTTCAGGCTATCTCATTTCGCTCTGTCGTCCTTGGAACCTGGGAGTAATTTTTCTACCGATACGAAAACTATTCGTATAACGCGATCACAAAAAATAGCCTGAATCGATTGATGATCTATGAAAAATTCAAATCCCAAGGGGATACGTAATGAATACTTGAAACATTTATGGTTCGACCTTTAGTTCGGTCCATCGGTTGAGACCATTCTCGTCTCAAAATTCGAAATACACGGACAGTCAACGATGAATGAAGCTCATACTCACGGTTAAAAACTCGTTTAGCTTCATTCGAGCTATTGCTTTAAGCCAGCAGGTTCCAACACAAGCCAGGAGTATGAGTTCGGATAGGAATGCTCAGTGTTTGTTGACGACAATACAGGAACCCTATTGTCGAATACGTCTTCAACTTCTTTTTCCGAAACGCTCGACTCTTCCTCGATGTCTCCGGCTAAAAAAAGGATCATTTTAATAATGTTACATTTCATTGTTAACGAATATTCGGCATCGAATCAATTAGGTACCCATATTTTAATATACGGAGGTATATTTTGTGATTCTGAATGGTTAGGACGACCGACCATAGAATATATTCGCCAGATTCTCTACATTTTATCACCGAACGAAAATATATTAATTTTTTTTTTTGTCGCGATTTTCGAGAAGAAATATATTCACATCGCTGTACGCAGTTTCCATCCATATCGATTCCGCATTAAAAATTAATAATTACCGGCTTCAATTCGTTAAGACCACAGAACGAGATGATGAAGAAAGAGGGCACAAAGTTCTATGTAACTAACGAGGTTTGACAGTTTGTTCGAAATTTGTCATTTATCATACAGCAGTCAGTGAGACAGTGAGTGCGAACTCTGTGTTGAGAGATTGTGAATTATTTTGCGAAAAAAGTTTGTTCTTCGAAATGGCGATCGAATCTTTGTTTATCGAAGGGAAGGTGATTGCTCATAGAGTTATCCCTATTATTGGGGACGGCGGCTGCCTGTTCCGTGCGTTGTCTTTCCTCATGTTCAACACGCAGGAGAGAGCTTTGCAGGTTAGGAAACGGATCGTGGAGTACGTCGGTAGTAATTGGCAAGATTTCGGTTACTTGAGCCACAACGCGTACGGCGACAATTACGATTGTCGAGAACAGTACGTCGAGGACATGGGTCGCCGGGGCACATACGGCGGCCTCTGCGAATTGATCGCGGCGGGGAAAATCTATCCCTACGTGTTCGAGGTGTATCGCGAAGGGAAATTGTACGCGAAGGCTGGATTCGACGAGAATCCCATAAAAAGACTCAAATTCAGCAGCCACCTTTCAAGTGGCCATTTCGACGCTTTCGTACTCGCGGATACCGAAACCAGCGCCTCTGGGCCCCTTTTCGTCGATGGTAGTAGCGCTTCGAAACCGACTTGTACCTTAGGTGAGTATTTTGTAAACGTGCAGTGTCGCAAAAAGGGAAAGGCTCATCGAAAGAGGCGCTAGTATTTTATGCGAAATTTTAAATTGTTTTCGTACCCCCAGATTACCGAGTGCCTCCTTTTCGTAAATCGTCCAAATCGGAGGAGGAGGATCCAGCCGAGCTAACCGAAAGCAGCCAACGACAACCCAACCGATGGGGTCGAAGGAGTAAGGGACTCGAAAATCCCGACGCAGGTTAGGTTTAGTGGGTAGGAGTCCCACACTGTTCCACAGGGCAGTATCATGATCGAAACACCCTGTGGTTCGTGCTATGAAGCATTCCCCCTGCTTAAACAAAAAACAAAAAAAAAAAAACGAAAATTGCTGCTGCTGTGACACTTCTACGAATAAATTGTCAGAGTTCTATTTTGTTCGATACTGTCCTGATTTCACGTTCCCGTTTAATTATTGTGAAAAACGATTTCTCCATAACGCGTTATATGTATCTTCCAACAACAGTTCATATATCTAAGTGTAAGTAAACTTGTGACGACAGCGGGAATCTCGAAGATCGGAGTATGATCGCCGGCCACGATTTCAGGCTATCTCATTTCGCTCTGTCGTCCTTGGAACCTGGGAGTAATTTTTCTACCGATACGAAAACTATTCGTATAACGCGATCACAAAAAATAGCCTGAATCGATTGATGATCTATGAAAAATTCAAATCCCAAGGGGATACGTAATGAATACTTGAAACATTTATGGTTCGACCTTTAGTTCGGTCCATCGGTTGAGACCATTCTCGTCTCAAAATTCGAAATACACGGACAGTCAACGATGAATGAAGCTCATACTCACGGTTAAAAACTCGTTTAGCTTCATTCGAGCTATTGCTTTAAGCCAGCAGGTTCCAACACAAGCCAGGAGTATGAGTTCGGATAGGAATGCTCAGTGTTTGTTGACGACAATACAGGAACCCTATTGTCGAATACGTCTTCAACTTCTTTTTCCGAAACGCTCGACTCTTCCTCGATGTCTCCGGCTAAAAAAAGGATCATTTTAATAATGTTACATTTCATTGTTAACGAATATTCGGCATCGAATCAATTAGGTACCCATATTTTAATATACGGAGGTATATTTTGTGATTCTGAATGGTTAGGACGACCGACCATAGAATATATTCGCCAGATTCTCTACATTTTATCACCGAACGAAAATATATTAATTTTTTTTTTGTCGCGATTTTCGAGAAGAAATATATTCACATCGCTGTACGCAGTTTCCATCCATATCGATTCCGCATTAAAAATTAATAATTACCGGCTTCAATTCGTTAAGACCACAGAACGAGATGATGAAGAAAGAGGGCACAAAGTTCTATGTAACTAACGAGGTTTGACAGTTTGTTCGAAATTTGTCATTTATCATACAGCAGTCAGTGAGACAGTGAGTGCGAACTCTGTGTTGAGAGATTGTGAATTATTTTGCGAAAAAAGTGTTTGTTCTTCGAAATGGCGATCGAATCTTTGTTTATCGAAGGGAAGGTGATTGCTCATAGAGTTATCCCTATTATTGGGGACGGCGGCTGCCTGTTCCGTGCGTTGTCTTTCCTCATGTTCAACACGCAGGAGAGAGCTTTGCAGGTTAGGAAACGGATCGTGGAGTACGTCGGTAGTAATTGGCAAGATTTCGGTTACTTGAGCCACAACGCGTACGGCGACAATTACGATTGTCGAGAACAGTACGTCGAGGACATGGGTCGCCGGGGCACATACGGCGGCCTCTGCGAATTGATCGCGGCGGGGAAAATCTATCCCTACGTGTTCGAGGTGTATCGCGAAGGGAAATTGTACGCGAAGGCTGGATTCGACGAGAATCCCATAAAAAGACTCAAATTCAGCAGCCACCTTTCAAGTGGCCATTTCGACGCTTTCGTACTCGCGGATACCGAAACCAGCGCCTCTGGGCCCCTTTTCGTCGATGGTAGTAGCGCTTCGAAACCGACTTGTACCTTAGGTGAGTATTTTGTAAACGTGCAGTGTCGCAAAAAGGGAAAGGCTCATCGAAAGAGGCGCTAGTATTTTATGCGAAATTTTAAATTGTTTTCGTACCCCCAGATTACCGAGTGCCTCCTTTTCGTAAATCGTCCAAATCGGAGGAGGAGGATCCAGCCGAGCTAACCGAAAGCAGCCAACGACAACCCAACCGATGGGGTCGAAGGAGTAAGGGACTCGAAAATCCCGACGCAGGTTAGGTTTAGTGGGTAGGAGTCCCACACTGTTCCACAGGGCAGTATCATGATCGAAACACCCTGTGGTTCGTGCTATGAAGCATTCCCCCTGCTTAAACAAAAAACAAAAAAAAAAAAAACGAAAATTGCTGCTGCTGTGACACTTCTACGAATAAATTGTCAGAGTTCTATTTTGTTCGATAGTGTCCTGATTTCACGTTCCCGTTTAATTATTGTGAAAAACGATTTCTCCATAACGCGTTATATGTATCTTCCAACAACAGTTCATATATCTAAGTGTAAGTAAACTTGTGACGACAGCGGGAATCTCGAAGATCGGAGTATGATCGCCGGCCACGATTTCAGGCTATCTCATTTCGCTCTGTCGTCCTTGGAACCTGGGAGTAATTTTTCTACCGATACGAAAACTATTCGTATAACGCGATCACAAAAAATAGCCTGAATCGATTGATGATCTATGAAAAATTCAAATCCCAAGGGGATACGTAATGAATACTTGAAACATTTATGGTTCGACCTTTAGTTCGGTCCATCGGTTGAGACCATTCTCGTCTCAAAATTCGAAATACACGGACAGTCAACGATGAATGAAGCTCATACTCACGGTTAAAAACTCGTTTAGCTTCATTCGAGCTATTGCTTTAAGCCAGCAGGTTCCAACACAAGCCAGGAGTATGAGTTCGGATAGGAATGCTCAGTGTTTGTTGACGACAATACAGGAACCCTATTGTCGAATACGTCTTCAACTTCTTTTTCCGAAACGCTCGACTCTTCCTCGATGTCTCCGGCTAAAAAAAGGATCATTTTAATAATGTTACATTTCATTGTTAACGAATATTCGGCATCGAATCAATTAGGTACCCATATTTTAATATACGGAGGTATATTTTGTGATTCTGAATGGTTAGGACGACCGACCATAGAATATATTCGCCAGATTCTCTACATTTTATCACCGAACGAAAATATATTAATTTTTTTTTTGTCGCGATTTTCGAGAAGAAATATATTCACATCGCTGTACGCAGTTTCCATCCATATCGATTCCGCATTAAAAATTAATAATTACCGGCTTCAATTCGTTAAGACCACAGAACGAGATGATGAAGAAAGAGGGCACAAAGTTCTATGTAACTAACGAGGTTTGACAGTTTGTTCGAAATTTGTCATTTATCATACAGCAGTCAGTGAGACAGTGAGTGCGAACTCTGTGTTGAGAGATTGTGAATTATTTTGCGAAAAAAGTGTTTGTTCTTCGAAATGGCGATCGAATCTTTGTTTATCGAAGGGAAGGTGATTGCTCATAGAGTTATCCCTATTATTGGGGACGGCGGCTGCCTGTTCCGTGCGTTGTCTTTCCTCATGTTCAACACGCAGGAGAGAGCTTTGCAGGTTAGGAAACGGATCGTGGAGTACGTCGGTAGTAATTGGCAAGATTTCGGTTACTTGAGCCACAACGCGTACGGCGACAATTACGATTGTCGAGAACAGTACGTCGAGGACATGGGTCGCCGGGGCACATACGGCGGCCTCTGCGAATTGATCGCGGCGGGGAAAATCTATCCCTACGTGTTCGAGGTGTATCGCGAAGGGAAATTGTACCCGAAGGCTGGATTCGACGAGAATCCCATAAAAAGATTCAAATTCAGCAGCCACCTTTCAAGTGGCCATTTCGACGCTTTCGTACTCGCGGATACCGAAACCAGCGCCTCTGGGCCCCTTTTCGTCGATGGTAGTAGCGCTTCGAAACCGACTTGTACCTTAGGTGAGTATTTTGTAAACGTGCAGTGTCGCAAAAAGGGAAAGGCTCATCGAAAGAGGCGCTAGTATTTTATGCGAAATTTTAAATTGTTTTCGTACCCCCAGATTACCGAGTGCCTCCTTTTCGTAAATCGTCCAAATCGGAGGAGGAGGATCCAGCCGAGCTAACCGAAAGCAGCCAACGACAACCCAACCGATGGGGTCGAAGGAGTAAGGGACTCGAAAATCCCGACGCAGGTTAGGTTTAGTGGGTAGGAGTCCCACACTGTTCCACAGGGCAGTATCATGATCGAAACACCCTGTGGTTCGTGCTATGAAGCATTCCCCCTGCTTAAACAAAAAACAAAAAAAAAAAAACGAAAATTGCTGCTGCTGTGACACTTCTACGAATAAATTGTCAGAGTTCTATTTTGTTCGATAGTGTCCTGATTTCACGTTCCCGTTTAATTATTGTGAAAAACGATTTCTCCATAACGCGTTATATGTATCTTCCAACAACAGTTCATATATCTAAGTGTAAGTAAACTTGTGACGACAGCGGGAATCTCGAAGATCGGAGTATGATCGCCGGCCACGATTTCAGGCTATCTCATTTCGCTCTGTCGTCCTTGGAACCTGGGAGTAATTTTTCTACCGATACGAAAACTATTCGTATAACGCGATCACAAAAAATAGCCTGAATCGATTGATGATCTATGAAAAATTCAAATCCCAAGGGGATACGTAATGAATACTTGAAACATTTATGGTTCGACCTTTAGTTCGGTCCATCGGTTGAGACCATTCTCGTCTCAAAATTCGAAATACACGGACAGTCAACGATGAATGAAGCTTATACTCACGGTTAAAAACTCGTTTAGCTTCATTCGAGCTATTGCTTTAAGCCAGCAGGTTCCAACACAAGCCAGGAGTATGAGTTCGGATAGGAATGCTCAGTGTTTGTTGACGACAATACAGGAACCCTATTGTCGAATACGTCTTCAACTTCTTTTTCCGAAACGCTCGACTCTTCCTCGATGTCTCCGGCTAAAAAAAGGATCATTTTAATAATGTTACATTTCATTGTTAACGAATATTCGGCATCGAATCAATTAGGTACCCATATTTTAATATACGGAGGTATATTTTGTGATTCTGAATGGTTAGGACGACCGACCATAGAATATATTCGCCAGATTCTCTACATTTTATCACCGAACGAAAATATATTAATTTTTTTTTTGTCGCGATTTTCGAGAAGAAATATATTCACATCGCTGTACGCAGTTTCCATCCATATCGATTCCGCATTAAAAATTAATAATTACCGGCTTCAATTCGTTAAGACCACAGAACGAGATGATGAAGAAAGAGGGCACAAAGTTCTATGTAACTAACGAGGTTTGACAGTTTGTTCGAAATTTGTCATTTATCATACAGCAGTCAGTGAGTGCGAACTCTGTGTTGAGAGATTGTGAATTATTTTGCGAAAAAAGTGTTTGTTCTTCGAAATGGCGATCGAATCTTTGTTTATCGAAGGGAAGGTGATTGCTCATAGAGTTATCCCTATTATTGGGGACGGCGGCTGCCTGTTCCGTGCGTTGTCTTTCCTCATGTTCAACACGCAGGAGAGAGCTTTGCAGGTTAGGAAACGGATCGTGGAGTACGTCGGTAGTAATTGGCAAGATTTCGGTTACTTGAGCCACAACGCGTACGGCGACAATTACGATTGTCGAGAACAGTACGTCGAGGACATGGGTCGCCGGGGCACATACGGCGGCCTCTGCGAATTGATCGCGGCGGGGAAAATCTATCCCTACGTGTTCGAGGTGTATCGCGAAGGGAAATTGTACGCGAAGGCTGGATTCGACGAGAATCCCATAAAAAGACTCAAATTCAGCAGCCACCTTTCAAGTGGCCATTTCGACGCTTTCGTACTCGCGGATACCGAAACCAGCGCCTCTGGGCCCCTTTTCATCGATGGTAGTAGCGCTTCGAAACCGACTTGTACCTTAGGTGAATATTTTGTAAACGTACAGTGTCGCAAAAAGGGAAAGGCTCATCGAAAGAGGCGCTAGTATTTTATGCGAAATTTTAAATTGTTTTCGTACCCCCAGATTACCGAGTGCCTCCTTTTCGTAAATCGTCCAAATCGGAGGAGGAGGATCCAGCCGAGCTAACCGAAAGCAGCCAACGACAACCCAACCGATGGGGTCGAAGGAGTAAGGGACTCGAAAATCCCGACGCAGGTTAGGTTTAGTGGGTAGGAGTCCCACACTGTTCCACAGGGCAGTATCATGATCGAAACACCCTGTGGTTCGTGCTATGAAGCATTCCCCCTGCTTAAACAAAAAACAAAAAAAAAAAACGAAAATTGCTGCAGCTGTGACACTTCTACGAATAAATTGTCAGAGTTCTATTTTGTTCGATACTGTCCTGATTTCACGTTCCCGTTTAATTATTGTGAAAAACGATTTCTCCATAACGCGTTATATGTATCTTCCAACAACAGTTCATATATCTAAGTGTAAGTAAACTTGTGACGACAGCGGGAATCTCGAAGATCGGAGTATGATCGCCGGCCACGATTTCAGGCTATCTCATTTCGCTCTGTCGTCCTTGGAACCTGGGAGTAATTTTTCTACCGATACGAAAACTATTCGTATAACGCGATCACAAAAAATAGCCTGAATCGATTGATGATCTATGAAAAATTCAAATCCCAAGGGGATACGTAATGAATACTTGAAACATTTATGGTTCGACCTTTAGTTCGGTCCATCGGTTGAGACCATTCTCGTCTCAAAATTCGAAATACACGGACAGTCAACGATGAATGAAGCTTATACTCACGGTTAAAAACTCGTTTAGCTTCATTCGAGCTATTGCTTTAAGCCAGCAGGTTCCAACACAAGCCAGGAGTATGAGTTCGGATAGGAATGCTCAGTGTTTGTTGACGACAATACAGGAACCCTATTGTCGAATACGTCTTCAACTTCTTTTTCCGAAACGCTCGACTCTTCCTCGATGTCTCCGGCTAAAAAAAGGATCATTTTAATAATGTTACATTTCATTGTTAACGAATATTCGGCATCGAATCAATTAGGTACCCATATTTTAATATACGGAGGTATATTTTGTGATTCTGAATGGTTAGGACGACCGACCATAGAATATATTCGCCAGATTCTCTACATTTTATCACCGAACGAAAATATATTAATTTTTTTTTTGTCGCGATTTTCGAGAAGAAATATATTCACATCGCTGTACGCAGTTTCCATCCATATCGATTCCGCATTAAAAATTAATAATTACCGGCTTCAATTCGTTAAGACCACAGAACGAGATGATGAAGAAAGAGGGCACAAAGTTCTATGTAACTAACGAGGTTTGACAGTTTGTTCGAAATTTGTCATTTATCATACAGCAGTCAGTGAGTGCGAACTCTGTGTTGAGAGATTGTGAATTATTTTGCGAAAAAAGTGTTTGTTCTTCGAAATGGCGATCGAATCTTTGTTTATCGAAGGGAAGGTGATTGCTCATAGAGTTATCCCTATTATTGGGGACGGCGGCTGCCTGTTCCGTGCGTTGTCTTTCCTCATGTTCAACACGCAGGAGAGAGCTTTGCAGGTTAGGAAACGGATCGTGGAGTACGTCGGTAGTAATTGGCAAGATTTCGGTTACTTGAGCCACAACGCGTACGGCGACAATTACGATTGTCGAGAACAGTACGTCGAGGACATGGGTCGCCGGGGCACATACGGCGGCCTCTGCGAATTGATCGCGGCGGGGAAAATCTATCCCTACGTGTTCGAGGTGTATCGCGAAGGGAAATTGTACGCGAAGGCTGGATTCGACGAGAATCCCATAAAAAGACTCAAATTCAGCAGCCACCTTTCAAGTGGCCATTTCGACGCTTTCGTACTCGCGGATACCGAAACCAGCGCCTCTGGGCCCCTTTTCCTCGATGGTAGTAGCGCTTCGAAACCGACTTGTACCTTAGGTGAATATTTTGTAAACGTACAGTGTCGCAAAAAGGGAAAGGCTCATCGAAAGAGGCGCTAGTATTTTATGCGAAATTTTAAATTGTTTTCGTACCCCCAGATTACCGAGTGCCTCCTTTTCGTAAATCGTCCAAATCGGAGGAGGAGGATCCAGCCGAGCTAACCGAAAGCAGCCAACGACAACCCAACCGATGGGGTCGAAGGAGTAAGGGACTCGAAAATCCCGACGCAGGTTAGGTTTAGTGGGTAGGAGTCCCACACTGTTCCACAGGGCAGTATCATGATCGAAACACCCTGTGGTTCGTGCTATGAAGCATTCCCCCTGCTTAAACAAAAAACAAAAAAAAAAAACGAAAATTGCTGCAGCTGTGACACTTCTACGAATAAATTGTCAGAGTTCTATTTTGTTCGATACTGTCCTGATTTCACGTTCCCGTTTAATTATTGTGAAAAACGATTTCTCCATAACGCGTTATATGTATCTTCCAACAACAGTTCATATATCTAAGTGTAAGTAAACTTGTGACGACAGCGGGAATCTCGAAGATCGGAGTATGATCGCCGGCCACGATTTCAGGCTATCTCATTTCGCTCTGTCGTCCTTGGAACCTGGGAGTAATTTTTCTACCGATACGAAAACTATTCGTATAACGCGATCACAAAAAATAGCCTGAATCGATTGATGATCTATGAAAAATTCAAATCCCAAGGGGATACGTAATGAATACTTGAAACATTTATGGTTCGACCTTTAGTTCGGTCCATCGGTTGAGACCATTCTCGTCTCAAAATTCGAAATACACGGACAGTCAACGATGAATGAAGCTCATACTCACGGTTAAAAACTCGTTTAGCTTCATTCGAGCTATTGCTTTAAGCCAGCAGGTTCCAACACAAGCCAGGAGTATGAGTTCGGATAGGAATGCTCAGTGTTTGTTGACGACAATACAGGAACCCTATTGTCGAATACGTCTTCAACTTCTTTTTCCGAAACGCTCGACTCTTCCTCGATGTCTCCGGCTAAAAAAAGGATCATTTTAATAATGTTACATTTCATTGTTAACGAATATTCGGCATCGAATCAATTAGGTACCCATATTTTAATATACGGAGGTATATTTTGTGATTCTGAATGGTTAGGACGACCGACCATAGAATATATTCGCCAGATTCTCTACATTTTATCACCGAACGAAAATATATTAATTTTTTTTTTGTCGCGATTTTCGAGAAGAAATATATTCACATCGCTGTACGCAGTTTCCATCCATATCGATTCCGCATTAAAAATTAATAATTACCGGCTTCAATTCGTTAAGACCACAGAACGAGATGATGAAGAAAGAGGGCACAAAGTTCTATGTAACTAACGAGGTTTGACAGTTTGTTCGAAATTTGTCATTTATCATACAGCAGTCAGTGAGACAGTGAGTGCGAACTCTGTGTTGAGAGATTGTGAATTATTTTGCGAAAAAAGTGTTTGTTCTTCGAAATGGCGATCGAATCTTTGTTTATCGAAGGGAAGGTGATTGCTCATAGAGTTATCCCTATTATTGGGGACGGCGGCTGCCTGTTCCGTGCGTTGTCTTTCCTCATGTTCAACACGCAGGAGAGAGCTTTGCAGGTTAGGAAACGGATCGTGGAGTACGTCGGTAGTAATTGGCAAGATTTCGGTTACTTGAGCCACAACGCGTACGGCGACAATTACGATTGTCGAGAACAGTACGTCGAGGACATGGGTCGCTGGGGCACATACGGCGGCCTCTGCGAATTGATCGCGGCGGGGAAAATCTATCCCTACGTGTTCGAGGTGTATCGCGAAGGGAAATTGTACGCGAAGGCTGGATTCGACGAGAATCCCATAAAAAGACTCAAATTCAGCAGCCACCTTTCAAGTGGCCATTTCGACGCTTTCGTACTCGCGGATACCGAAACCAGCGCCTCTGGGCCCCTTTTCGTCGATGGTAGTAGCGCTTCGAAACCGACTTGTACCTTAGGTGAATATTTTGTAAACGTACAGTGTCGCAAAAAGGGAAAGGCTCATCGAAAGAGGCGCTAGTATTTTATGCGAAATTTTAAATTGTTTTCGTACCCCCAGATTACCGAGTGCCTCCTTTTCGTAAATCGTCCAAATCGGAGGAGGAGGATCCAGCCGAGCTAACCGAAAGCAGCCAACGACAACCCAACCGATGGGGTCGAAGGAGTAAGGGACTCGAAAATCCCGACGCAGGTTAGGTTTAGTGGGTAGGAGTCCCACACTGTTCCACAGGGCAGTATCATGATCGAAACACCCTGTGGTTCGTGCTATGAAGCATTCCCCCTGCTTAAACAAAAAACAAAAAAAAAAAAACGAAAATTGCTGCTGCTGTGACACTTCTACGAATAAATTGTCAGAGTTCTATTTTGTTCGATACTGTCCTGATTTCACGTTCCCGTTTAATTATTGTGAAAAACGATTTCTCCATAACGCGTTATATGTATCTTCCAACAACAGTTCATATATCTAAGTGTAAGTAAACTTGTGACGACAGCGGGAATCTCGAAGATCGGAGTATGATCGCCGGCCACGATTTCAGGCTATCTCATTTCGCTCTGTCGTCCTTGGAACCTGGGAGTAATTTTTCTACCGATACGAAAACTATTTGTATAACGCGATCACAAAAAATAACCTGAATCGATTGATGATCTATGAAAAATTCAAATCCCAAGGGGATACGTAATGAATACTTGAAACATTTATGGTTCGACCTTTAGTTCGGTCCATCGGTTGAGACCATTCTCGTCTCAAAATTCGAAATACACGGACAGTCAACGATGAATGAAGCTCATACTCACGGTTAAAAACTCGTTTAGCTTCATTCGAGCTATTGCTTTAAGCCAGCAGGTTCCAACACAAGCCAGGAGTATGAGTTCGGATAGGAATGCTCAGTGTTTGTTGACGACAATACAGGAACCCTATTGTCGAATACGTCTTCAACTTCTTTTTCCGAAACGCTCGACTCTTCCTCGATGTCTCCGGCTAAAAAAAGGATCATTTTAATAATGTTACATTTCATTGTTAACGAATATTCGGCATCGAATCAATTAGGTACCCATATTTTAATATACGGAGGTATATTTTGTGATTCTGAATGGTTAGGACGACCGACCATAGAATATATTCGCCAGATTCTCTACATTTTATCACCGAACGAAAATATATTAATTTTTTTTTTGTCGCGATTTTCGAGAAGAAATATATTCACATCGCTGTACGCAGTTTCCATCCATATCGATTCCGCATTAAAAATTAATAATTACCGGCTTCAATTCGTTAAGACCACAGAACGAGATGATGAAGAAAGAGGGCACAAAGTTCTATGTAACTAACGAGGTTTGACAGTTTGTTCGAAATTTGTCATTTATCATACAGCAGTCAGTGAGACAGTGAGTGCGAACTCTGTGTTGAGAGATTGTGAATTATTTTGCGAAAAAAGTGTTTGTTCTTCGAAATGGCGATCGAATCTTTGTTTATCGAAGGGAAGGTGATTGCTCATAGAGTTATCCCTATTATTGGGGACGGCGGCTGCCTGTTCCGTGCGTTGTCTTTCCTCATGTTCAACACGCAGGAGAGAGCTTTGCAGGTTAGGAAACGGATCGTGGAGTACGTCGGTAGTAATTGGCAAGATTTCGGTTACTTGAGCCACAACGCGTACGGCGACAATTACGATTGTCGAGAACAGTACGTCGAGGACATGGGTCGCCGGGGCACATACGGCGGCCTCTGCGAATTGATCGCGGCGGGGAAAATCTATCCCTACGTGTTCGAGGTGTATCGCGAAGGGAAATTGTACGCGAAGGCTGGATTCGACGAGAATCCCATAAAAAGACTCAAATTCAGCAGCCACCTTTCAAGTGGCCATTTCGACGCTTTCGTACTCGCGGATACCGAAACCAGCGCCTCTGGGCCCCTTTTCGTCGATGGTAGTAGCGCTTCGAAACCGACTTGTACCTTAGGTGAATATTTTGTAAACGTACAGTGTCGCAAAAAGGGAAAGGCTCATCGAAAGAGGCGCTAGTATTTTATGCGAAATTTTAAATTGTTTTCGTACCCCCAGATTACCGAGTGCCTCCTTTTCGTAAATCGTCCAAATCGGAGGAGGAGGATCCAGCCGAGCTAACCGAAAGCAGCCAACGACAACCCAACCGATGGGGTCGAAGGAGTAAGGGACTCGAAAATCCCGACGCAGGTTAGGTTTAGTGGGTAGGAGTCCCACACTGTTCCACAGGGCAGTATCATGATCGAAACACCCTGTGGTTCGTGCTATGAAGCATTCCCCCTGCTTAAACAAAAAACAAAAAAAAAAAACGAAAATTGCTGCTGCTGTGACACTTCTACGAATAAATTGTCAGAGTTCTATTTTGTTCGATACTGTCCTGATTTCACGTTCCCGTTTAATTATTGTGAAAAACGATTTCTCCATAACGCGTTATATGTATCTTCCAACAACAGTTCATATATCTAAGTGTAAGTAAACTTGTGACGACAGCGGGAATCTCGAAGATCGGAGTATGATCGCCGGCCACGATTTCAGGCTATCTCATTTCGCTCTGTCGTCCTTGGAACCTGGGAGTAATTTTTCTACCGATACGAAAACTATTCGTATAACGCGATCACAAAAAATAGCCTGAATCGATTGATGATCTATGAAAAATTCAAATCCCAAGGGGATACGTAATGAATACTTGAAACATTTATGGTTCGACCTTTAGTTCGGTCCATCGGTTGAGACCATTCTCGTCTCAAAATTCGAAATACACGGACAGTCAACGATGAATGAAGCTTATACTCACGGTTAAAAACTCGTTTAGCTTCATTCGAGCTATTGCTTTAAGCCAGCAGGTTCCAACACAAGCCAGGAGTATGAGTTCGGATAGGAATGCTCAGTGTTTGTTGACGACAATACAGGAACCCTATTGTCGAATACGTCTTCAACTTCTTTTTCCGAAACGCTCGACTCTTCCTCGATGTCTCCGGCTAAAAAAAGGATCATTTTAATAATGTTACATTTCATTGTTAACGAATATTCGGCATCGAATCAATTAGGTACCCATATTTTAATATACGGAGGTATATTTTGTGATTCTGAATGGTTAGGACGACCGACCATAGAATATATTCGCCAGATTCTCTACATTTTATCACCGAACGAAAATATATTAATTTTTTTTTTGTCGCGATTTTCGAGAAGAAATATATTCACATCGCTGTACGCAGTTTCCATCCATATCGATTCCGCATTAAAAATTAATAATTACCGGCTTCAATTCGTTAAGACCACAGAACGAGATGATGAAGAAAGAGGGCACAAAGTTCTATGTAACTAACGAGGTTTGACAGTTTGTTCGAAATTTGTCATTTATCATACAGCAGTCAGTGAGTGCGAACTCTGTGTTGAGAGATTGTGAATTATTTTGCGAAAAAAGTGTTTGTTCTTCGAAATGGCGATCGAATCTTTGTTTATCGAAGGGAAGGTGATTGCTCATAGAGTTATCCCTATTATTGGGGACGGCGGCTGCCTGTTCCGTGCGTTGTCTTTCCTCATGTTCAACACGCAGGAGAGAGCTTTGCAGGTTAGGAAACGGATCGTGGAGTACGTCGGTAGTAATTGGCAAGATTTCGGTTACTTGAGCCACAACGCGTACGGCGACAATTACGATTGTCGAGAACAGTACGTCGAGGACATGGGTCGCCGGGGCACATACGGCGGCCTCTGCGAATTGATCGCGGCGGGGAAAATCTATCCCTACGTGTTCGAGGTGTATCGCGAAGGGAAATTGTACGCGAAGGCTGGATTCGACGAGAATCCCATAAAAAGACTCAAATTCAGCAGCCACCTTTCAAGTGGCCATTTCGACGCTTTCGTACTCGCGGATACCGAAACCAGCGCCTCTGGGCCCCTTTTCGTCGATGGTAGTAGCGCTTCGAAACCGACTTGTACCTTAGGTGAATATTTTGTAAACGTACAGTGTCGCAAAAAGGGAAAGGCTCATCGAAAGAGGCGCTAGTATTTTATGCGAAATTTTAAATTGTTTTCGTACCCCCAGATTACCGAGTGCCTCCTTTTCGTAAATCGTCCAAATCGGAGGAGGAGGATCCAGCCGAGCTAACCGAAAGCAGCCAACGACAACCCAACCGATGGGGTCGAAGGAGTAAGGGACTCGAAAATCCCGACGCAGGTTAGGTTTAGTGGGTAGGAGTCCCACACTGTTCCACAGGGCAGTATCATGATCGAAACACCCTGTGGTTCGTGCTATGAAGCATTCCCCCTGCTTAAACAAAAAAAAACGAAAATTGCTGCTGCTGTGACACTTCTACGAATAAATTGTCAGAGTTCTATTTTGTTCGATACTGTCCTGATTTCACGTTCCCGTTTAATTATTGTGAAAAACGATTTCTCCATAACGCGTTATATGTATCTTCCAACAACAGTTCATATATCTAAGTGTAAGTAAACTTGTGACGACAGCGGGAATCTCGAAGATCGGAGTATGATCGCCGGCCACGATTTCAGGCTATCTCATTTCGCTCTGTCGTCCTTGGAACCTGGGAGTAATTTTTCTACCGATACGAAAACTATTTGTATAACGCGATCACAAAAAATAACCTGAATCGATTGATGATCTATGAAAAATTCAAATCCCAAGGGGATACGTAATGAATACTTGAAACATTTATGGTTCGACCTTTAGTTCGGTCCATCGGTTGAGACCATTCTCGTCTCAAAATTCGAAATACACGGACAGTCAACGATGAATGAAGCTCATACTCACGGTTAAAAACTCGTTTAGCTTCATTCGAGCTATTGCTTTAAGCCAGCAGGTTCCAACACAAGCCAGGAGTATGAGTTCGGATAGGAATGCTCAGTGTTTGTTGACGACAATACAGGAACCCTATTGTCGAATACGTCTTCAACTTCTTTTTCCGAAACGCTCGACTCTTCCTCGATGTCTCCGGCTAAAAAAAGGATCATTTTAATAATGTTACATTTCATTGTTAACGAATATTCGGCATCGAATCAATTAGGTACCCATATTTTAATATACGGAGGTATATTTTGTGATTCTGAATGGTTAGGACGACCGACCATAGAATATATTCGCCAGATTCTCTACATTTTATCACCGAACGAAAATATATTAATTTTTTTTTTGTCGCGATTTTCGAGAAGAAATATATTCACATCGCTGTACGCAGTTTCCATCCATATCGATTCCGCATTAAAAATTAATTATTACCGGCTTCAATTCGTTAAGACCACAGAACGAGATGATGAAGAAAGAGGGCACAAAGTTCTATGTAACTAACGAGGTTTGACAGTTTGTTCGAAATTTGTCATTTATCATACAGCAGTCAGTGAGTGCGAACTCTGTGTTGAGAGATTGTGAATTATTTTGCGAAAAAAGTGTTTGTTCTTCGAAATGGCGATCGAATCTTTGTTTATCGAAGGGAAGGTGATTGCTCATAGAGTTATCCCTATTATTGGGGACGGCGGCTGCCTGTTCCGTGCGTTGTCTTTCCTCATGTTCAACACGCAGGAGAGAGCTTTGCAGGTTAGGAAACGGATCGTGGAGTACGTCGGTAGTAATTGGCAAGATTTCGGTTACTTGAGCCACAACGCGTACGGCGACAATTACGATTGTCGAGAACAGTACGTCGAGGACATGGGTCGCCGGGGCACATACGGCGGCCTCTGCGAATTGATCGCGGCGGGGAAAATCTATCCCTACGTGTTCGAGGTGTATCGCGAAGGGAAATTGTACGCGAAGGCTGGATTCGACGAGAATCCCATAAAAAGACTCAAATTCAGCAGCCACCTTTCAAGTGGCCATTTCGACGCTTTCGTACTCGCGGATACCGAAACCAGCGCCTCTGGGCCCCTTTTCGTCGATGGTAGTAGCGCTTCGAAACCGACTTGTACCTTAGGTGAATATTTTGTAAACGTACAGTGTCGCAAAAAGGGAAAGGCTCATCGAAAGAGGCGCTAGTATTTTATGCGAAATTTTAAATTGTTTTCGTACCCCCAGATTACCGAGTGCCTCCTTTTCGTAAATCGTCCAAATCGGAGGAGGAGGATCCAGCCGAGCTAACCGAAAGCAGCCAACGACAACCCAACCGATGGGGTCGAAGGAGTAAGGGACTCGAAAATCCCGACGCAGGTTAGGTTTAGTGGGTAGGAGTCCCACACTGTTCCACAGGGCAGTATCATGATCGAAACACCCTGTGGTTCGTGCTATGAAGCATTCCCCCTGCTTAAACAAAAAACAAAAAAAAAAAAACGAAAATTGCTGCTGCTGTGACACTTCTACGAATAAATTGTCAGAGTTCTATTTTGTTCGATACTGTCCTGATTTCACGTTCCCGTTTAATTATTGTGAAAAACGATTTCTCCATAACGCGTTATATGTATCTTCCAACAACAGTTCACATATCTAAGTGTAAGTAAACTTGTGACGACAGCGGGAATCTCGAAGATCGGAGTATGATCGCCGGCCACGATTTCAGGCTATCTCATTTCGCTCTGTCGTCCTTGGAACCTGGGAGTAATTTTTCTACCGATACGAAAACTATTCGTATAACGCGATCACAAAAAATAGCCTGAATCGATTGATGATCTATGAAAAATTCAAATCCCAAGGGGATACGTAATGAATACTTGAAACATTTATGGTTCGACCTTTAGTTCGGTCCATCGGTTGAGACCATTCTCGTCTCAAAATTCGAAATACACGGACAGTCAACGATGAATGAAGCTCATACTCACGGTTAAAAACTCGTTTAGCTTCATTCGAGCTATTGCTTTAAGCCAGCAGGTTCCAACACAAGCCAGGAGTATGAGTTCGGATATGAATGCTCAGTGTTTGTTGACGACAATACAGGAACCCTATTGTCGAATACGTCTTCAACTTCTTTTTCCGAAACGCTCGACTCTTCCTCGATGTCTCCGGCTAAAAAAAGGATCATTTTAATAATGTTACATTTCATTGTTAACGAATATTCGGCATCGAATCAATTAGGTACCCATATTTTAATATACGGAGGTATATTTTGTGATTCTGAATGGTTAGGACGACCGACCATAGAATATATTCGCCAGATTCTCTACATTTTATCACCGAACGAAAATATATTAATTTTTTTTTTGTCGCGATTTTCGAGAAGAAATATATTCACATCGCTGTACGCAGTTTCCATCCATATCGATTCCGCATTAAAAATTAATAATTACCGGCTTCAATTCGTTAAGACCACAGAACGAGGTGATGAAGAAAGAGGGCACAAAGTTCTATGTAACTAACGAGGTTTGACAGTTTGTTCGAAATTTGTCATTTATCATACAGCAGTCAGTGAGACAGTGAGTGCGAACTCTGTGTTGAGAGATTGTGAATTATTTTGCGAAAAAAGTGTTTGTTCTTCGAAATGGCGATCGAATCTTTGTTTATCGAAGGGAAGGTGATTGCTCATAGAGTTATCCCTATTATTGGGGACGGCGGCTGCCTGTTCCGTGCGTTGTCTTTCCTCATGTTCAACACGCAGGAGAGAGCTTTGCAGGTTAGGAAACGGATCGTGGAGTACGTCGGTAGTAATTGGCAAGATTTCGGTTACTTGAGCCACAACGCGTACGGCGACAATTACGATTGTCGAGAACAGTACGTCGAGGACATGGGTCGCCGGGGCACATACGGCGGCCTCTGCGAATTGATCGCGGCGGGGAAAATCTATCCCTACGTGTTCGAGGTGTATCGCGAAGGGAAATTGTACGCGAAGGCTGGATTCGACGAGAATCCCATAAAAAGACTCAAATTCAGCAGCCACCTTTCAAGTGGCCATTTCGACGCTTTCGTACTCGCGGATACCGAAACCAGCGCCTCTGGGCCCCTTTTCGTCGATGGTAGTAGCGCTTCGAAACCGACTTGTACCTTAGGTGAATATTTTGTAAACGTACAGTGTCGCAAAAAGGGAAAGGCTCATCGAAAGAGGCGCTAGTATTTTATGCGAAATTTTAAATTGTTTTCGTACCCCCAGATTACCGAGTGCCTCCTTTTCGTAAATCGTCCAAATCGGAGGAGGAGGATCCAGCCGAGCTAACCGAAAGCAGCCAACGACAACCCAACCGATGGGGTCGAAGGAGTAAGGGACTCGAAAATCCCGACGCAGGTTAGGTTTAGTGGGTAGGAGTCCCACACTGTTCCACAGGGCAGTATCATGATCGAAACACCCTGTGGTTCGTGCTATGAAGCATTCCCCCTGCTTAAACAAAAAACAAAAAAAAAAAAACGAAAATTGCTGCTGCTGTGACACTTCTACGAATAAATTGTCAGAGTTCTATTTTGTTCGATACTGTCCTGGTTTCACGTTCCCGTTTAATTATTGTGAAAAACGATTTCTCCATAACGCGTTATATGTATCTTCCAACAACAGTTCATATATCTAAGTGTAAGTAAACTTGTGACGACAGCGGGAATCTCGAAGATCGGAGTATGATCGCCGGCCACGATTTCAGGCTATCTCATTTCGCTCTGTCGTCCTTGGAACCTGGGAGTAATTTTTCTACCGATACGAAAACTATTCGTATAACGCGATCACAAAAAATAGCCTGAATCGATTGATGATCTATGAAAAATTCAAATCCCAAGGGGATACGTAATGAATACTTGAAACATTTATGGTTCGACCTTTAGTTCGGTCCATCGGTTGAGACCATTCTCGTCTCAAAATTCGAAATACACGGACAGTCAACGATGAATGAAGCTCATACTCACGGTTAAAAACTCGTTTAGCTTCATTCGAGCTATTGCTTTAAGCCAGCAGGTTCCAACACAAGCCAGGAGTATGAGTTCGGATAGGAATGCTCAGTGTTTGTTGACGACAATACAGGAACCCTATTGTCGAATACGTCTTCAACTTCTTTTTCCGAAACGCTCGACTCTTCCTCGATGTCTCCGGCTAAAAAAAGGATCATTTTAATAATGTTACATTTCATTGTTAACGAATATTCGGCATCGAATCAATTAGGTACCCATATTTTAATATACGGAGGTATATTTTGTGATTCTGAATGGTTAGGACGACCGACCATAGAATATATTCGCCAGATTCTCTACATTTTATCACCGAACGAAAATATATTAATTTTTTTTTTGTCGCGATTTTCGAGAAGAAATATATTCACATCGCTGTACGCAGTTTCCATCCATATCGATTCCGCATTAAAAATTAATAATTACCGGCTTCAATTCGTTAAGACCACAGAACGAGGTGATGAAGAAAGAGGGCACAAAGTTCTATGTAACTAACGAGGTTTGACAGTTTGTTCGAAATTTGTCATTTATCATACAGCAGTCAGTGAGTGCGAACTCTGTGTTGAGAGATTGTGAATTATTTTGCGAAAAAAGTGTTTGTTCTTCGAAATGGCGATCGAATCTTTGTTTATCGAAGGGAAGGTGATTGCTCATAGAGTTATCCCTATTATTGGGGACGGCGGCTGCCTGTTCCGTGCGTTGTCTTTCCTCATGTTCAACACGCAGGAGAGAGCTTTGCAGGTTAGGAAACGGATCGTGGAGTACGTCGGTAGTAATTGGCAAGATTTCGGTTACTTGAGCCACAACGCGTACGGCGACAATTACGATTGTCGAGAACAGTACGTCGAGGACATGGGTCGCCGGGGCACATACGGCGGCCTCTGCGAATTGATCGCGGCGGGGAAAATCTATCCCTACGTGTTCGAGGTGTATCGCGAAGGGAAATTGTACGCGAAGGCTGGATTCGACGAGAATCCCATAAAAAGACTCAAATTCAGCAGCCACCTTTCAAGTGGCCATTTCGACGCTTTCGTACTCGCGGATACCGAAACCAGCGCCTCTGGGCCCCTTTTCGTCGATGGTAGTAGCGCTTCGAAACCGACTTGTACCTTAGGTGAATATTTTGTAAACGTACAGTGTCGCAAAAAGGGAAAGGCTCATCGAAAGAGGCGCTAGTATTTTATGCGAAATTTTAAATTGTTTTCGTACCCCCAGATTACCGAGTGCCTCCTTTTCGTAAATCGTCCAAATCGGAGGAGGAGGATCCAGCCGAGCTAACCGAAAGCAGCCAACGACAACCCAACCGATGGGGTCGAAGGAGTAAGGGACTCGAAAATCCCGACGCAGGTTAGGTTTAGTGGGTAGGAGTCCCACACTGTTCCACAGGGCAGTATCATGATCGAAACACCCTGTGGTTCGTGCTATGAAGCATTCCCCCTGCTTAAACAAAAAAAAACGAAAATTGCTGCTGCTGTGACACTTCTACGAATAAATTGTCAGAGTTCTATTTTGTTCGATACTGTCCTGATTTCACGTTCCCGTTTAATTATTGTGAAAAACGATTTCTCCATAACGCGTTATATGTATCTTCCAACAACAGTTCATATATCTAAGTGTAAGTAAACTTGTGACGACAGCGGGAATCTCGAAGATCGGAGTATGATCGCCGGCCACGATTTCAGGCTATCTCATTTCGCTCTGTCGTCCTTGGAACCTGGGAGTAATTTTTCTACCGATACGAAAACTATTTGTATAACGCGATCACAAAAAATAACCTGAATCGATTGATGATCTATGAAAAATTCAAATCCCAAGGGGATACGTAATGAATACTTGAAACATTTATGGTTCGACCTTTAGTTCGGTCCATCGGTTGAGACCATTCTCGTCTCAAAATTCGAAATACACGGACAGTCAACGATGAATGAAGCTCATACTCACGGTTAAAAACTCGTTTAGCTTCATTCGAGCTATTGCTTTAAGCCAGCAGGTTCCAACACAAGCCAGGAGTATGAGTTCGGATAGGAATGCTCAGTGTTTGTTGACGACAATACAGGAACCCTATTGTCGAATACGTCTTCAACTTCTTTTTCCGAAACGCTCGACTCTTCCTCGATGTCTCCGGCTAAAAAAAGGATCATTTTAATAATGTTACATTTCATTGTTAACGAATATTCGGCATCGAATCAATTAGGTACCCATATTTTAATATACGGAGGTATATTTTGTGATTCTGAATGGTTAGGACGACCGACCATAGAATATATTCGCCAGATTCTCTACATTTTATCACCGAACGAAAATATATTAATTTTTTTTTTGTCGCGATTTTCGAGAAGAAATATATTCACATCGCTGTACGCAGTTTCCATCCATATCGATTCCGCATTAAAAATTAATAATTACCGGCTTCAATTCGTTAAGACCACAGAACGAGGTGATGAAGAAAGAGGGCACAAAGTTCTATGTAACTAACGAGGTTTGACAGTTTGTTCGAAATTTGTCATTTATCATACAGCAGTCAGTGAGACAGTGAGTGCGAACTCTGTGTTGAGAGATTGTGAATTATTTTGCGAAAAAAGTGTTTGTTCTTCGAAATGGCGATCGAATCTTTGTTTATCGAAGGGAAGGTGATTGCTCATAGAGTTATCCCTATTATTGGGGACGGCGGCTGCCTGTTCCGTGCGTTGTCTTTCCTCATGTTCAACACGCAGGAGAGAGCTTTGCAGGTTAGGAAACGGATCGTGGAGTACGTCGGTAGTAATTGGCAAGATTTCGGTTACTTGAGCCACAACGCGTACGGCGACAATTACGATTGTCGAGAACAGTACGTCGAGGACATGGGTCGCCGGGGCACATACGGCGGCCTCTGCGAATTGATCGCGGCGGGGAAAATCTATCCCTACGTGTTCGAGGTGTATCGCGAAGGGAAATTGTACGCGAAGGCTGGATTCGACGAGAATCCCATAAAAAGACTCAAATTCAGCAGCCACCTTTCAAGTGGCCATTTCGACGCTTTCGTACTCGCGGATACCGAAACCAGCGCCTCTGGGCCCCTTTTCGTCGATGGTAGTAGCGCTTCGAAACCGACTTGTACCTTAGGTGAATATTTTGTAAACGTACAGTGTCGCAAAAAGGGAAAGGCTCATCGAAAGAGGCGCTAGTATTTTATGCGAAATTTTAAATTGTTTTCGTACCCCCAGATTACCGAGTGCCTCCTTTTCGTAAATCGTCCAAATCGGAGGAGGAGGATCCAGCCGAGCTAACCGAAAGCAGCCAACGACAACCCAACCGATGGGGTCGAAGGAGTAAGGGACTCGAAAATCCCGACGCAGGTTAGGTTTAGTGGGTAGGAGTCCCACACTGTTCCACAGGGCAGTATCATGATCGAAACACCCTGTGGTTCGTGCTATGAAGCATTCCCCCTGCTTAAACAAAAAACAAAAAAAAAAAAACGAAAATTGCTGCTGCTGTGACACTTCTACGAATAAATTGTCAGAGTTCTATTTTGTTCGATACTGTCCTGATTTCACGTTCCCGTTTAATTATTGTGAAAAACGATTTCTCCATAACGCGTTATATGTATCTTCCAACAACAGTTCATATATCTAAGTGTAAGTAAACTTGTGACGACAGCGGGAATCTCGAAGATCGGAGTATGATCGCCGGCCACGATTTCAGGCTATCTCATTTCGCTCTGTCGTCCTTGGAACCTGGGAGTAATTTTTCTACCGATACGAAAACTATTCGTATAACGCGATCACAAAAAATAGCCTGAATCGATTGATGATCTATGAAAAATTCAAATCCCAAGGGGATACGTAATGAATACTTGAAACATTTATGGTTCGACCTTTAGTTCGGTCCATCGGTTGAGACCATTCTCGTCTCAAAATTCGAAATACACGGACAGTCAACGATGAATGAAGCTCATACTCACGGTTAAAAACTCGTTTAGCTTCATTCGAGCTATTGCTTTAAGCCAGCAGGTTCCAACACAAGCCAGGAGTATGAGTTCGGATAGGAATGCTCAGTGTTTGTTGACGACAATACAGGAACCCTATTGTCGAATACGTCTTCAACTTCTTTTTCCGAAACGCTCGACTCTTCCTCGATGTCTCCGGCTAAAAAAAGGATCATTTTAATAATGTTACATTTCATTGTTAACGAATATTCGGCATCGAATCAATTAGGTACCCATATTTTAATATACGGAGGTATATTTTGTGATTCTGAATGGTTAGGACGACCGACCATAGAATATATTCGCCAGATTCTCTACATTTTATCACCGAACGAAAATATATTAATTTTTTTTTTGTCGCGATTTTCGAGAAGAAATATATTCACATCGCTGTACGCAGTTTCCATCCATATCGATTCCGCATTAAAAATTAATAATTACCGGCTTCAATTCGTTAAGACCACAGAACGAGGTGATGAAGAAAGAGGGCACAAAGTTCTATGTAACTAACGAGGTTTGACAGTTTGTTCGAAATTTGTCATTTATCATACAGCAGTCAGTGAGTGCGAACTCTGTGTTGAGAGATTGTGAATTATTTTGCGAAAAAAGTGTTTGTTCTTCGAAATGGCGATCGAATCTTTGTTTATCGAAGGGAAGGTGATTGCTCATAGAGTTATCCCTATTATTGGGGACGGCGGCTGCCTGTTCCGTGCGTTGTCTTTCCTCATGTTCAACACGCAGGAGAGAGCTTTGCAGGTTAGGAAACGGATCGTGGAGTACGTCGGTAGTAATTGGCAAGATTTCGGTTACTTGAGCCACAACGCGTACGGCGACAATTACGATTGTCGAGAACAGTACGTCGAGGACATGGGTCGCCGGGGCACATACGGCGGCCTCTGCGAATTGATCGCGGCGGGGAAAATCTATCCCTACGTGTTCGAGGTGTATCGCGAAGGGAAATTGTACGCGAAGGCTGGATTCGACGAGAATCCCATAAAAAGACTCAAATTCAGCAGCCACCTTTCAAGTGGCCATTTCGACGCTTTCG
Source organism: Myrrha octodecimguttata (assembly GCA_958510865.1). Lineage (NCBI taxonomy): Eukaryota > Metazoa > Arthropoda > Insecta > Coleoptera > Coccinellidae > Myrrha > Myrrha octodecimguttata. The sequence continues at coordinate 545,079 of OY294064.1, read as the reverse complement.
TACTCGCGGATACCGAAACCAGCGCCTCTGGGCCCCTTTTCGTCGATGGTAGTAGCGCTTCGAAACCGACTTGTACCTTAGGTGAATATTTTGTAAACGTACAGTGTCGCAAAAAGGGAAAGGCTCATCGAAAGAGGCGCTAGTATTTTATGCGAAATTTTAAATTGTTTTCGTACCCCCAGATTACCGAGTGCCTCCTTTTCGTAAATCGTCCAAATCGGAGGAGGAGGATCCAGCCGAGCTAACCGAAAGCAGCCAACGACAACCCAACCGATGGGGTCGAAGGAGTAAGGGACTCGAAAATCCCGACGCAGGTTAGGTTTAGTGGGTAGGAGTCCCACACTGTTCCACAGGGCAGTATCATGATCGAAACATCCTGTGGTTCGTGCTATGAAGCATTCCCCCTGCTTAAACAAAAAAAAACGAAAATTGCTGCTGCTGTGACACTTCTACGAATAAATTGTCAGAGTTCTATTTTGTTCGATACTGTCCTGATTTCACGTTCCCGTTTAATTATTGTGAAAAACGATTTCTCCATAACGCGTTATATGTATCTTCCAACAACAGTTCATATATCTAAGTGTAAGTAAACTTGTGACGACAGCGGGAATCTCGAAGATCGGAGTATGATCGCCGGCCACGATTTCAGGCTATCTCATTTCGCTCTGTCGTCCTTGGAACCTGGGAGTAATTTTTCTACCGATACGAAAACTATTTGTATAACGCGATCACAAAAAATAACCTGAATCGATTGATGATCTATGAAAAATTCAAATCCCAAGGGGATACGTAATGAATACTTGAAACATTTATGGTTCGACCTTTAGTTCGGTCCATCGGTTGAGACCATTCTCGTCTCAAAATTCGAAATACACGGACAGTCAACGATGAATGAAGCTCATACTCACGGTTAAAAACTCGTTTAGCTTCATTCGAGCTATTGCTTTAAGCCAGCAGGTTCCAACACAAGCCAGGAGTATGAGTTCGGATAGGAATGCTCAGTGTTTGTTGACGACAATACAGGAACCCTATTGTCGAATACGTCTTCAACTTCTTTTTCCGAAACGCTCGACTCTTCCTCGATGTCTCCGGCTAAAAAAAGGATCATTTTAATAATGTTACATTTCATTGTTAACGAATATTCGGCATCGAATCAATTAGGTACCCATATTTTAATATACGGAGGTATATTTTGTGATTCTGAATGGTTAGGACGACCGACCATAGAATATATTCGCCAGATTCTCTACATTTTATCACCGAACGAAAATATATTAATTTTTTTTTTGTCGCGATTTTCGAGAAGAAATATATTCACATCGCTGTACGCAGTTTCCATCCATATCGATTCCGCATTAAAAATTAATAATTACCGGCTTCAATTCGTTAAGACCACAGAACGAGATGATGAAGAAAGAGGGCACAAAGTTCTATGTAACTAACGAGGTTTGACAGTTTGTTCGAAATTTGTCATTTATCATACAGCAGTCAGTGAGACAGTGAGTGCGAACTCTGTGTTGAGAGATTGTGAATTATTTTGCGAAAAAAGTGTTTGTTCTTCGAAATGGCGATCGAATCTTTGTTTATCGAAGGGAAGGTGATTGCTCATAGAGTTATCCCTATTATTGGGGACGGCGGCTGCCTGTTCCGTGCGTTGTCTTTCCTCATGTTCAACACGCAGGAGAGAGCTTTGCAGGTTAGGAAACGGATCGTGGAGTACGTCGGTAGTAATTGGCAAGATTTCGGTTACTTGAGCCACAATGCGTACGGCGACAATTACGATTGTCGAGAACAGTACGTCGAGGACATGGGTCGCCGGGGCACATACGGCGGCCTCTGCGAATTGATCGCGGCGGTTAAAATCTATCCCTACGTGTTCGAGGTGTATCGCGAAGGGAAATTGTACGCGAAGGCTGGATTCGACGAGAATCCCATAAAAAGACTCAAATTCAGCAGCCACCTTTCAAGTGGCCATTTCGACGCTTTCGTACTCGCGGATACCGACACCAGCGCCTCTGGGCCCCTTTTCGTCGATGGTAGTAGCGCTTCGAAACCGACTTGTACCTTAGGTGAGTATTTTGTAAACGTACAGTGTCGCAAAAAGGAAAAGGCTCATCGAAAGAGGCGCTAGTATTTTATGCGAAATTTTAAATTGTTTTCGTACCCCCAGATTACCGAGTGCCTCCTTTTCGTAAATCGTCCAAATCGGAGGAGGAGGATCCAGCCGAGCTAACCGAAAGCAGCCAACGACAACCCAACCGATGGGGTCGAAGGAGTAAGGGACTCGAAAATCCCGACGCAGGTTAGGTTTAGTGGGTAGGAGTCCCACACTGTTCCACAGGGCAGTATCATGATCGAAACACCCTGTGGTTCGTGCTATGAAGCATTCCCCCTGCTTAAACAAAAAACAAAAAAAAAAAAACGAAAATTGCTGCTGCTGTGACACTTCTACGAATAAATTGTCAGAGTTCTATTTTGTTCGATACTGTCCTGATTTCACGTTCCCGTTTAATTATTGTGAAAAACGATTTCTCCATAACGCGTTATATGTATCTTCCAACAACAGTTCATATATCTAAGTGTAAGTAAACTTGTGACGACAGCGGGAATCTCGAAGATCGGAGTATGATCGCCGGCCACGATTTCAGGCTATCTCATTTCGCTCTGTCGTCCTTGGAACCTGGGAGTAATTTTTCTACCGATACGAAAACTATTTGTATAACGCGATCACAAAAAATAGCCTGAATCGATTGATGATCTATGAAAAATTCAAATCCCAAGGGGATACGTAATGAATACTGGAAACATTTATGGTTCGACCTTTAGTTCGGTCCATCGGTTGAGACCATTCTCGTCTCAAAATTCGAAATACACGGACAGTCAACGATGAATGAAGCTCATACTCACGGTTAAAAACTCGTTTAGCTTCATTCGAGCTATTGCTTTAAGCCAGCAGGTTCCAACACAAGCCAGGAGTATGAGTTCGGATAGGAATGCTCAGTGTTTGTTGACGACAATACAGGAACCCTATTGTCGAATACGTCTTCAACTTCTTTTTCCGAAACGCTCGACTCTTCCTCGATGTCTCCGGCTAAAAAAAGGATCATTTTAATAATGCTACATTTCATTGTTAACGAATATTCGGCATCGAATCAATTAGGTACCCATATTTTAATATACGGAGGTATATTTTGTGATTCTGAATGGTTAGGACGACCGACCATAGAATTTATTCGCCAGATTCTCTACATTTTATCACCGAACGAAAATATATTAATTTTTTTTTTGTCGCCATTTTCGAGAAGAAATATATTCACATCGCTGTACGCAGTTTCCATCCATATCGATTCCGCATTAAAAATTAATAATTACCGGCTTCAATTCGTTAAGACCACAGAACGAGATGATGAAGAAAGAGGGCACAAAGTTCTATGTAACTAACGAGGTTTGACAGTTTGTTCGAATTTGTCATTTATCATACAGCAGTCAGTGAGACAGTGAGTGCGAACTCTGTGTTGAGAGATTGTGAATTATTTTGCGAAAAAAGTGTTTGTTCTTCGAAATGGCGATCGAATCTTTGTTTATCGAAGGGAAGGTGATTGCTCATAGAGTTATCCCTATTATTGGGGACGGCGGCTGCCTGTTCCGTGCGTTGTCTTTCCTCATGTTCAACACGCAGGAGAGAGCTTTGCAGGTTAGGAAACGGATCGTGGAGTACGTCGGTAGTAATTGGCAAGATTTCGGTTACTTGAGCCACAATGCGTACGGCGACAATTACGATTGTCGAGAACAGTACGTCGAGGACATGGGTCGCCGGGGCACATACGGCGGCCTCTGCGAATTGATCGCGGCGGGGAAAATCTATCCCTACGTGTTCGAGGTGTATCGCGAAGGGAAATTGTACGCGAAGGCTGGATTCGACGAGAATCCCATAAAAAGACTCAAATTCAGCAGCCACCTTTCAAGTGGCCATTTCGACGCTTTCGTACTCGCGGATACCGACACCAGCGCCTCTGGGCCCCTTTTCGTCGATGGTAGTAGCGCTTCGAAACCGACTTGTACCTTAGGTGAGTATTTTGTAAACGTACAGTGTCGCAAAAAGGAAAAGGCTCATCGAAAGAGGCGCTAGTATTTTATGCGAAATTTTAAATTGTTTTCGTACCCCCAGATTACCGAGTGCCTCCTTTTCGTAAATCGTCCAAATCGGAGGAGGAGGATCCAGCCGAGCTAACCGAAAGCAGCCAACGACAACCCAACCGATGGGGTCGAAGGAGTAAGGGACTCGAAAATCCCGACGCAGGTTAGGTTTAGTGGGTAGGAGTCCCACACTGTTCCACAGGGCAGTATCATGATCGAAACACCCTGTGGTTCGTGCTATGAAGCATTCCCCCTGCTTAAACAAAAAACAAAAAAAAAAAAACGAAAATTGCTGCTGCTGTGACACTTCTACGAATAAATTGTCAGAGTTCTATTTTGTTCGATACTGTCCTGATTTCACGTTCCCGTTTAATTATTGTGAAAAACGATTTCTCCATAACGCGTTATATGTATCTTCCAACAACAGTTCATATATCTAAGTGTAAGTAAACTTGTGACGACAGCGGGAATCTCGAAGATCGGAGTATGATCGCCGGCCACGATTTCAGGCTATCTCATTTCGCTCTGTCGTCCTTGGAACCTGGGAGTAATTTTTCTACCGATACGAAAACTATTTGTATAACGCGATCACAAAAAATAGCCTGAATCGATTGATGATCTATGAAAAATTCAAATCCCAAGGGGATACGTAATGAATACTTGAAACATTTATGGTTCGACCTTTAGTTCGGTCCATCGGTTGAGACCATTCTCGTCTCAAAATTCGAAATACACGGACAGTCAACGATGAATGAAGCTCATACTCACGGTTAAAAACTCGTTTAGCTTCATTCGAGCTATTGCTTTAAGCCAGCAGGTTCCAACACAAGCCAGGAGTATGAGTTCGGATAGGAATGCTCAGTGTTTGTTGACGACAATACAGGAACCCTATTGTCGAATACGTCTTCAACTTCTTTTTCCGAAACGCTCGACTCTTCCTCGATGTCTCCGGCTAAAAAAAGGATCATTTTAATAATGCTACATTTCATTGTTAACGAATATTCGGCATCGAATCAATTAGGTACCCATATTTTAATATACGGAGGTATATTTTGTGATTCTGAATGGTTAGGACGACCGACCATAGAATATATTCGCCAGATTCTCTACATTTTATCACCGAACGAAAATATATTAATTTTTTTTTTGTCGCGATTTTCGAGAAGAAATATATTCACATCGCTGTACGCAGTTTCCATCCATATCGATTCCGCATTAAAAATTAATAATTACCGGCTTCAATTCGTTAAGACCACAGAACGAGATGATGAAGAAAGAGGGCACAAAGTTCTATGTAACTAACGAGGTTTGACAGTTTGTTCGAAATTTGTCATTTATCATACAGCAGTCAGTGAGACAGTGAGTGCGAACTCTGTGTTGAGAGATTGTGAATTATTTTGCGAAAAAAGTGTTTGTTCTTCGAAATGGCGATCGAATCTTTGTTTATCGAAGGGAAGGTGATTGCTCATAGAGTTATCCCTATTATTGGGGACGGCGGCTGCCTGTTCCGTGCGTTGTCTTTCCTCATGTTCAACACGCAGGAGAGAGCTTTGCAGGTTAGGAAACGGATCGTGGAGTACGTCGGTAGTAATTGGCAAGATTTCGGTTACTTGAGCCACAACGCGTACGGCGACAATTACGATTGTCGAGAACAGTACGTCGAGGACATGGGTCGCCGGGGCACATACGGCGGCCTCTGCGAATTGATCGCGGCGGGGAAAATCTATCCCTACGTGTTCGAGATGTATCGCGAAGAGAAATTGTACGCGAAGGCTGGATTCGACGAGAATCCCATAAAAAGACTCAAATTCAGCAGCCACCTTTCAAGTGGCCATTTCGACGCTTTCGTACTCGCGGATACCGACACCAGCGCCTCTGGGCCCCTTTTCGTCGATGGTAGTAGCGCTTCGAAACCGACTTGTACCTTAGGTGAGTATTTTGTAAACGTACAGTGTCGCAAAAAGGAAAAGGCTCATCGAAAGAGGCGCTAGTATTTTATGCGAAATTTTAAATTGTTTTCGTACCCCCAGATTACCGAGTGCCTCCTTTTCGTAAATCGTCCAAATCGGAGGAGGAGGATCCAGCCGAGCTAACCGAAAGCAGCCAACGACAACCCAACCGATGGGGTCGAAGGAGTAAGGGACTCGAAAATCCCGACGCAGGTTAGGTTTAGTGGGTAGGAGTCCCACACTGTTCCACAGGGCAGTATCATGATCGAAACACCCTGTGGTTCGTGCTATGAAGCATTCCCCCTGCTTAAACAAAAAACAAAAAAAAAAAAAACGAAAATTGCTGCTGCTGTGACACTTCTGCGAATAAATTGTCAGAGTTCTATTTTGTTCGATACTGTCCTGATTTCACGTTCCCGTTTAATTATTGTGAAAAACGATTTCTCCATAACGCGTTTTATGTATCTTCCAACAACAGTTCATATATCTAAGTGTAAGTAAACTTGTGACGACAGCGGGAATCTCGAAGATCGGAGTATGATCGCCGGCCACGATTTCAGGCTATCTCATTTCGCTCTGTCGTCCTTGGAACCTGGGAGTAATTTTTCTACCGATACGAAAACTATTTGTATAACGCGATCACAAAAAATAACCTGAATCGATTGATGATCTATGAAAAATTCAAATCCCAAGGGGATACGTAATGAATACTTGAAACATTTATGGTTCGACCTTTAGTTCGGTCCATCGGTTGAGACCATTCTCGTCTCAAAATTCGAAATACACGGACAGTCAACGATGAATGAAGCTCATACTCACGGTTAAAAACTCGTTTAGCTTCATTCGAGCTATTGCTTTAAGCCAGCAGGTTCCAACACAAGCCAGGAGTATGAGTTCGGATAGGAATGCTCAGTGTTTGTTGACGACAATACAGGAACCCTATTGTCGAATACGTCTTCAACTTCTTTTTCCGAAACGCTCGACTCTTCCTCGATGTCTCCGGCTAAAAAAAGGATCATTTTAATAATGTTACATTTCATTGTTAACGAATATTCGGCATCGAATCAATTAGGTACCCATATTTTAATATACGGAGGTATATTTTGTGATTCTGAATGGTTAGGACGACCGACCATAGAATATATTCGCCAGATTCTCTACATTTTATCACCGAACGAAAATATATTAATTTTTTTTTTGTCGCGATTTTCGAGAAGAAATATATTCACATCGCTGTACGCAGTTTCCATCCATATCGATTCCGCATTAAAAATTAATAATTACCGGCTTCAATTCGTTAAGACCACAGAACGAGATGATGAAGAAAGAGGGCACAAAGTTCTATGTAACTAACGAGGTTTGACAGTTTGTTCGAAATTTGTCATTTATCATACAGCAGTCAGTGAGACAGTGAGTGCGAACTCTGTGTTGAGAGATTGTGAATTATTTTGCGAAAAAAGTGTTTGTTCTTCGAAATGGCGATCGAATCTTTGTTTATCGAAGGGAAGGTGATTGCTCATAGAGTTATCCCTATTATTGGGGACGGCGGCTGCCTGTTCCGTGCGTTGTCTTTCCTCATGTTCAACACGCAGGAGAGAGCTTTGCAGGTTAGGAAACGGATCGTGGAGTACGTCGGTAGTAATTGGCAAGATTTCGGTTACTTGAGCCACAATGCGTACGGCGACAATTACGATTGTCGAGAACAGTACGTCGAGGACATGGGTCGCCGGGGCACATACGGCGGCCTCTGCGAATTGATCGCGGCGGGGAAAATCTATCCCTACGTGTTCGAGGTGTATCGCGAAGGGAAATTGTACGCGAAGGCTGGATTCGACGAGAATCCCATAAAAAGACTCAAATTCAGCAGCCACCTTTCAAGTGGCCATTTCGACGCTTTCGTACTCGCGGATACCGACACCAGCGCCTCTGGGCCCCTTTTCGTCGATGGTAGTAGCGCTTCGAAACCGACTTGTACCTTAGGTGAGTATTTTGTAAACGTACAGTGTCGCAAAAAGGAAAAGGCTCATCGAAAGAGGCGCTAGTATTTTATGCGAAATTTTAAATTGTTTTCGTACCCCCAGATTACCGAGTGCCTCCTTTTCGTAAATCGTCCAAATCGGAGGAGGAGGATCCAGCCGAGCTAACCGAAAGCAGCCAACGACAACCCAACCGATGGGGTCGAAGGAGTAAGGGACTCGAAAATCCCGACGCAGGTTAGGTTTAGTGGGTAGGAGTCCCACACTGTTCCACAGGGCAGTATCATGATCGAAACACCCTGTGGTTCGTGCTATGAAGCATTCCCCCTGCTTAAACAAAAAACAAAAAAAAAAAAACGAAAATTGCTGCTGCTGTGACACTTCTACGAATAAATTGTCAGAGTTCTATTTTGTTCGATACTGTCCTGATTTCACGTTCCCGTTTAATTATTGTGAAAAACGATTTCTCCATAACGCGTTATATGTATCTTCCAACAACAGTTCATATATCTAAGTGTAAGTAAACTTGTGACGACAGCGGGAATCTCGAAGATCGGAGTATGATCGCCGGCCACGATTTCAGGCTATCTCATTTCGCTCTGTCGTCCTTGGAACCTGGGAGTAATTTTTCTACCGATACGAAAACTATTTGTATAACGCGATCACAAAAAATAGCCTGAATCGATTGATGATCTATGAAAAATTCAAATCCCAAGGGGATACGTAATGAATACTTGAAACATTTATGGTTCGACCTTTAGTTCGGTCCATCGGTTGAGACCATTCTCGTCTCAAAATTCGAAATACACGGACAGTCAACGATGAATGAAGCTCATACTCACGGTTAAAAACTCGTTTAGCTTCATTCGAGCTATTGCTTTAAGCCAGCAGGTTCCAACACAAGCCAGGAGTATGAGTTCGGATAGGAATGCTCAGTGTTTGTTGACGACAATACAGGAACCCTATTGTCGAATACGTCTTCAACTTCTTTTTCCGAAACGCTCGACTCTTCCTCGATGTCTCCGGCTAAAAAAAGGATCATTTTAATAATGCTACATTTCATTGTTAACGAATATTCGGCATCGAATCAATTAGGTACCCATATTTTAATATACGGAGGTATATTTTGTGATTCTGAATGGTTAGGACGACCGACCATAGAATTTATTCGCCAGATTCTCTACATTTTATCACCGAACGAAAATATATTAATTTTTTTTTTGTCGCGATTTTCGAGAAGAAATATATTCACATCGCTGTACGCAGTTTCCATCCATATCGATTCCGCATTAAAAATTAATAATTACCGGCTTCAATTCGTTAAGACCACAGAACGAGATGATGAAGAAAGAGGGCACAAAGTTCTATGTAACTAACGAGGTTTGACAGTTTGTTCGAAATTTGTCATTTATCATACAGCAGTCAGTGAGACAGTGAGTGCGAACTCTGTGTTGAGAGATTGTGAATTATTTTGCGAAAAAAGTGTTTGTTCTTCGAAATGGCGATCGAATCTTTGTTTATCGAAGGGAAGGTGATTGCTCATAGAGTTATCCCTATTATTGGGGACGGCGGCTGCCTGTTCCGTGCGTTGTCTTTCCTCATGTTCAACACGCAGGAGAGAGCTTTGCAGGTTAGGAAACGGATCGTGGAGTACGTCGGTAGTAATTGGCAAGATTTCGGTTACTTGAGCCACAATGCGTACGGCGACAATTACGATTGTCGAGAACAGTACGTCGAGGACATGGGTCGCCGGGGCACATACGGCGGCCTCTGCGAATTGATCGCGGCGGGGAAAATCTATCCCTACGTGTTCGAGGTGTATCGCGAAGGGAAATTGTACGCGAAGGCTGGATTCGACGAGAATCCCATAAAAAGACTCAAATTCAGCAGCCACCTTTCAAGTGGCCATTTCGACGCTTTCGTACTCGCGGATACCGACACCAGCGCCTCTGGGCCCCTTTTCGTCGATGGTAGTAGCGCTTCGAAACCGACTTGTACCTTAGGTGAGTATTTTGTAAACGTACAGTGTCGCAAAAAGGAAAAGGCTCATCGAAAGAGGCGCTAGTATTTTATGCGAAATTTTAAATTGTTTTCGTACCCCCAGATTACCGAGTGCCTCCTTTTCGTAAATCGTCCAAATCGGAGGAGGAGGATCCAGCCGAGCTAACCGAAAGCAGCCAACGACAACCCAACCGATGGGGTCGAAGGAGTAAGGGACTCGAAAATCCCGACGCAGGTTAGGTTTAGTGGGTAGGAGTCCCACACTGTTCCACAGGGCAGTATCATGATCGAAACACCCTGTGGTTCGTGCTATGAAGCATTCCCCCTGCTTAAACAAAAAACAAAAAAAAAAAAACGAAAATTGCTGCTGCTGTGACACTTCTACGAATAAATTGTCAGAGTTCTATTTTGTTCGATACTGTCCTGATTTCACGTTCCCGTTTAATTATTGTGAAAAACGATTTCTCCATAACGCGTTATATGTATCTTCCAACAACAGTTCATATATCTAAGTGTAAGTAAACTTGTGACGACAGCGGGAATCTCGAAGATCGGAGTATGATCGCCGGCCACGATTTCAGGCTATCTCATTTCGCTCTGTCGTCCTTGGAACCTGGGAGTAATTTTTCTACCGATACGAAAACTATTTGTATAACGCGATCACAAAAAATAGCCTGAATCGATTGATGATCTATGAAAAATTCAAATCCCAAGGGGATACGTAATGAATACTTGAAACATTTATGGTTCGACCTTTAGTTCGGTCCATCGGTTGAGACCATTCTCGTCTCAAAATTCGAAATACACGGACAGTCAACGATGAATGAAGCTCATACTCACGGTTAAAAACTCGTTTAGCTTCATTCGAGCTATTGCTTTAAGCCAGCAGGTTCCAACACAAGCCAGGAGTATGAGTTCGGATAGGAATGCTCAGTGTTTGTTGACGACAATACAGGAACCCTATTGTCGAATACGTCTTCAACTTCTTTTTCCGAAACGCTCGACTCTTCCTCGATGTCTCCGGCTAAAAAAAGGATCATTTTAATAATGCTACATTTCATTGTTAACGAATATTCGGCATCGAATCAATTAGGTACCCATATTTTAATATACGGAGGTATATTTTGTGATTCTGAATGGTTAGGACGACCGACCATAGAATATATTCGCCAGATTCTCTACATTTTATCACCGAACGAAAATATATTAATTTTTTTTTTGTCGCGATTTTCGAGAAGAAATATATTCACATCGCTGTACGCAGTTTCCATCCATATCGATTCCGCATTAAAAATTAATAATTACCGGCTTCAATTCGTTAAGACCACAGAACGAGATGATGAAGAAAGAGGGCACAAAGTTCTATGTAACTAACGAGGTTTGACAGTTTGTTCGAAATTTGTCATTTATCATACAGCAGTCAGTGAGACAGTGAGTGCGAACTCTGTGTTGAGAGATTGTGAATTATTTTGCGAAAAAAGTGTTTGTTCTTCGAAATGGCGATCGAATCTTTGTTTATCGAAGGGAAGGTGATTGCTCATAGAGTTATCCCTATTATTGGGGACGGCGGCTGCCTGTTCCGTGCGTTGTCTTTCCTCATGTTCAACACGCAGGAGAGAGCTTTGCAGGTTAGGAAACGGATCGTGGAGTACGTCGGTAGTAATTGGCAAGATTTCGGTTACTTGAGCCACAACGCGTACGGCGACAATTACGATTGTCGAGAACAGTACGTCGAGGACATGGGTCGCCGGGGCACATACGGCGGCCTCTGCGAATTGATCGCGGCGGGGAAAATCTATCCCTACGTGTTCGAGATGTATCGCGAAGGGAAATTGTACGCGAAGGCTGGATTCGACGAGAATCCCATAAAAAGACTCAAATTCAGCAGCCACCTTTCAAGTGGCCATTTCGACGCTTTCGTACTCGCGGATACCGACACCAGCGCCTCTGGGCCCCTTTTCGTCGATGGTAGTAGCGCTTCGAAACCGACTTGTACCTTAGGTGAGTATTTTGTAAACGTACAGTGTCGCAAAAAGGAAAAGGCTCATCGAAAGAGGCGCTAGTATTTTATGCGAAATTTTAAATTGTTTTCGTACCCCCAGATTACCGAGTGCCTCCTTTTCGTAAATCGTCCAAATCGGAGGAGGAGGATCCAGCCGAGCTAACCGAAAGCAGCCAACGACAACCCAACCGATGGGGTCGAAGGAGTAAGGGACTCGAAAATCCCGACGCAGGTTAGGTTTAGTGGGTAGGAGTCCCACACTGTTCCACAGGGCAGTATCATGATCGAAACACCCTGTGGTTCGTGCTATGAAGCATTCCCCCTGCTTAAACAAAAAACAAAAAAAAAAAAAACGAAAATTGCTGCTGCTGTGACACTTCTGCGAATAAATTGTCAGAGTTCTATTTTGTTCGATACTGTCCTGATTTCACGTTCCCGTTTAATTATTGTGAAAAACGATTTCTCCATAACGCGTTATATGTATCTTCCAACAACAGTTCATATATCTAAGTGTAAGTAAACTTGTGACGACAGCGGGAATCTCGAAGATCGGAGTATGATCGCCGGCCACGATTTCAGGCTATCTCATTTCGCTCTGTCGTCCTTGGAACCTGGGAGTAATTTTTCTACCGATACGAAAACTATTTGTATAACGCGATCACAAAAAATAACCTGAATCGATTGATGATCTATGAAAAATTCAAATCCCAAGGGGATACGTAATGAATACTTGAAACATTTATGGTTCGACCTTTAGTTCGGTCCATCGGTTGAGACCATTCTCGTCTCAAAATTCGAAATACACGGACAGTCAACGATGAATGAAGCTCATACTCACGGTTAAAAACTCGTTTAGCTTCATTCGAGCTATTGCTTTAAGCCAGCAGGTTCCAACACAAGCCAGGAGTATGAGTTCGGATAGGAATGCTCAGTGTTTGTTGACGACAATACAGGAACCCTATTGTCGAATACGTCTTCAACTTCTTTTTCCGAAACGCTCGACTCTTCCTCGATGTCTCCGGCTAAAAAAAGGATCATTTTAATAATGTTACATTTCATTGTTAACGAATATTCGGCATCGAATCAATTAGGTACCCATATTTTAATATACGGAGGTATATTTTGTGATTCTGAATGGTTAGGACGACCGACCATAGAATATATTCGCCAGATTCTCTACATTTTATCACCGAACGAAAATATATTAATTTTTTTTTTGTCGCGATTTTCGAGAAGAAATATATTCACATCGCTGTACGCAGTTTCCATCCATATCGATTCCGCATTAAAAATTAATAATTACCGGCTTCAATTCGTTAAGACCACAGAACGAGATGATGAAGAAAGAGGGCACAAAGTTCTATGTAACTAACGAGGTTTGACAGTTTGTTCGAAATTTGTCATTTATCATACAGCAGTCAGTGAGACAGTGAGTGCGAACTCTGTGTTGAGAGATTGTGAATTATTTTGCGAAAAAAGTGTTTGTTCTTCGAAATGGCGATCGAATCTTTGTTTATCGAAGGGAAGGTGATTGCTCATAGAGTTATCCCTATTATTGGGGACGGCGGCTGCCTGTTCCGTGCGTTGTCTTTCCTCATGTTCAACACGCAGGAGAGAGCTTTGCAGGTTAGGAAACGGATCGTGGAGTACGTCGGTAGTAATTGGCAAGATTTCGGTTACTTGAGCCACAATGCGTACGGCGACAATTACGATTGTCGAGAACAGTACGTCGAGGACATGGGTCGCCGGGGCACATACGGCGGCCTCTGCGAATTGATCGCGGCGGGGAAAATCTATCCCTACGTGTTCGAGGTGTATCGCGAAGGGAAATTGTACGCGAAGGCTGGATTCGACGAGAATCCCATAAAAAGACTCAAATTCAGCAGCCACCTTTCAAGTGGCCATTTCGACGCTTTCGTACTCGCGGATACCGACACCAGCGCCTCTGGGCCCCTTTTCGTCGATGGTAGTAGCGCTTCGAAACCGACTTGTACCTTAGGTGAGTATTTTGTAAACGTACAGTGTCGCAAAAAGGAAAAGGCTCATCGAAAGAGGCGCTAGTATTTTATGCGAAATTTTAAATTGTTTTCGTACCCCCAGATTACCGAGTGCCTCCTTTTCGTAAATCGTCCAAATCGGAGGAGGAGGATCCAGCCGAGCTAACCGAAAGCAGCCAACGACAACCCAACCGATGGGGTCGAAGGAGTAAGGGACTCGAAAATCCCGACGCAGGTTAGGTTTAGTGGGTAGGAGTCCCACACTGTTCCACAGGGCAGTATCATGATCGAAACACCCTGTGGTTCGTGCTATGAAGCATTCCCCCTGCTTAAACAAAAAAAAAAAAAAAACGAAAATTGCTGCTGCTGTGATACTTCTACGAATAAATTGTCAGAGTTCTATTTTGTTCGATACTGTCCTGATTTCACGTTCCCGTTTAATTATTGTGAAAAACGATTTCTCCATAACGCGTTATATGTATCTTCCAACAACAGTTCATATATCTAAGTGTAAGTACACTTGTGACGACAGCGGGAATCTCGAAGATCGGAGTATGATCGCCGGCCACGATTTCAGGCTATCTCATTTCGCTCTGTCGTCCTTGGAACCTGGGAGTAATTTTTCTACCGATACGAAAACTATTTGTATAACGCGATCACAAAAAATAGCCTGAATCGATTGATGATCTATGAAAAATTCAAATCCCAAGGGGATACGTAATGAATACTTGAAACATTTATGGTTCGACCTTTAGTTCGGTCCATCGGTTGAGACCATTCTCGTCTCAAAATTCGAAATACACGGACAGTCAACGATGAATGAAGCTCATACTCACGGTTAAAAACTCGTTTAGCTTCATTCGAGCTATTGCTTTAAGCCAGCAGGTTCCAACACAAGCCAGGAGTATGAGTTCGGATAGGAATGCTCAGTGTTTGTTGACGACAATACAGGAACCCTATTGTCGAATACGTCTTCAACTTCTTTTTCCGAAACGCTCGACTCTTCCTCGATGTCTCCGGCTAAAAAAAGGATCATTTTAATAATGCTACATTTCATTGTTAACGAATATTCGGCATCGAATCAATTAGGTACCCATATTTTAATATACGGAGGTATATTTTGTGATTCTGAATGGTTAGGACGACCGACCATAGAATTTATTCGCCAGATTCTCTACATTTTATCACCGAACGAAAATATATTAATTTTTTTTTTGTCGCGATTTTCGAGAAGAAATATATTCACATCGCTGTACGCAGTTTCCATCCATATCGATTCCGCATTAAAAATTAATAATTACCGGCTTCAATTCGTTAAGACCACAGAACGAGATGATGAAGAAAGAGGGCACAAAGTTCTATGTAACTAACGAGGTTTGACAGTTTGTTCGAAATTTGTCATTTATCATACAGCAGTCAGTGAGACAGTGAGTGCGAACTCTGTGTTGAGAGATTGTGAATTATTTTGCGAAAAAAGTGTTTGTTCCTCGAAATGGCGATCGAATCTTTGTTTATCGAAGGGAAGGTGATTGCTCATAGAGTTATCCCTATTATTGGGGACGGCGGCTGCCTGTTCCGTGCGTTGTCTTTCCTCATGTTCAACACGCAGGAGAGAGCTTTGCAGGTTAGGAAACGGATCGTGGAGTACGTCGGTAGTAATTGGCAAGATTTCGGTTACTTGAGCCACAACGCGTACGGCGACAATTACGATTGTCGAGAACAGTACGTCGAGGACATGGGTCGCCGGGGCACATACGGCGGCCTCTGCGAATTGATCGCGGCGGGGAAAATCTATCCCTACGTGTTCGAGATGTATCGCGAAGGGAAATTGTACGCGAAGGCTGGATTCGACGAGAATCCCATAAAAAGACTCAAATTCAGCAGCCACCTTTCAAGTGGCCATTTCGACGCTTTCGTACTCGCGGATACCGACACCAGCGCCTCTGGGCCCCTTTTCGTCGATGGTAGTAGCGCTTCGAAACCGACTTGTACCTTAGGTGAGTATTTTGTAAACGTACAGTGTCGCAAAAAGGAAAAGGCTCATCGAAAGAGGCGCTAGTATTTTATGCGAAATTTTAAATTGTTT
This sequence comes from Myrrha octodecimguttata, assembly GCA_958510865.1. Classification (NCBI taxonomy): domain Eukaryota; kingdom Metazoa; phylum Arthropoda; class Insecta; order Coleoptera; family Coccinellidae; genus Myrrha; species Myrrha octodecimguttata. The sequence goes on along the minus strand of OY294064.1, from coordinate 528,931 downwards.
TCGTACCCCCAGATTACCGAGTGCCTCCTTTTCGTAAATCGTCCAAATCGGAGGAGGAGGATCCAGCCGAGCTAACCGAAAGCAGCCAACGACAACCCAACCGATGGGGTCGAAGGAGTAAGGGACTCGAAAATCCCGACGCAGGTTAGGTTTAGTGGGTAGGAGTCCCACACTGTTCCACAGGGCAGTATCATGATCGAAACACCCTGTGGTTCGTGCTATGAAGCATTCCCCCTGCTTAAACAAAAAACAAAAAAAAAAAAACGAAAATTGCTGCTGCTGTGACACTTCTGCGAATAAATTGTCAGAGTTCTATTTTGTTCGATACTGTCCTGATTTCACGTTCCCGTTTAATTATTGTGAAAAACGATTTCTCCATAACGCGTTATATGTATCTTCCAACAACAGTTCATATATCTAAGTGTAAGTAAACTTGTGACGACAGCGGGAATCTCGAAGATCGGAGTATGATCGCCGGCCACGATTTCAGGCTATCTCATTTCGCTCTGTCGTCCTTGGAACCTGGGAGTAATTTTTCTACCGATACGAAAACTATTTGTATAACGCGATCACAAAAAATAGCCTGAATCGATTGATGATCTATGAAAAATTCAAATCTCAAGGGGATACGTAATGAATACTTGAAACATTTATGGTTCGACCTTTAGTTCGGTCCATCGGTTGAGACCATTCTCGTCTCAAAATTCGAAATACACGGACAGTCAACGATGAATGAAGCTTATACTCACGGTTAAAAACTCGTTTAGCTTCATTCGAGCTATTGCTTTAAGCCAGCAGGTTCCAACACAAGCCAGGAGTATGAGTTCGGATAGGAATGCTCAGTGTTCGTTGACGACAATACAGGAACCCTATTGTCGAATACGTCTTCAACTTCTTTTTCCGAAACGCTCGACTCTTCCTCGATGTCTCCGGCTAAAAAAAGGATCATTTTAATAATGTTACATTTCATTGTTAACGAATATTCGGCATCGAATCAATTAGGTACCCATATTTTAATATACGGAGGTATATTTTGTGATTCTGAATGGTTAGGACGACCGACCATAGAATATATTCGCCAGATTCTCTACATTTTATCACCGAACGAAAATATATTAATTTTTTTTTTGTCGCGATTTTCGAGAAGAAATATATTCACATCGCTGTACGCAGTTTTCATCCATATCGATTCCGCATTAAAAATTAATAATTACCGGCTTCAATTCGTTAATACCACAGAACGAGATGATGAAGAAAGAGGGCACAAAGTTCTATGTAACTAACGAGGTTTGACAGTTTGTTCGAAATTTGTCATTTATCATACAGCAGTCAGTGAGACAGTGAGTGCGAACTCTGTGTTGAGAGATTGTGAATTATTTTGCGAAAAAAGTGTTTGTTCTTCGAAATGGCGATCGAATCTTTGTTTATCGAAGGGAAGGTGATTGCTCATAGAGTTATCCCTATTATTGGGGACGGCGGCTGCCTGTTCCGTGCGTTGTCTTTCCTCATGTTCAACACGCAGGAGAGAGCTTTGCAGGTTAGGAAACGGATCGTGGAGTACGTCGGTAGTAATTGGCAAGATTTCGGTTACTTGAGCCACAATGCGTACGGCGACAATTACGATTGTCGAGAACAGTACGTCGAGGACATGGGTCGCCGGGGCACATACGGCGGCCTCTGCGAATTGATCGCGGCGGGGAAAATCTATCCCTACGTGTTCGAGGTGTATCGCGAAGGGAAATTGTACGCGAAGGCTGGATTCGACGAGAATCCCATAAAAAGACTCAAATTCAGCAGCCACCTTTCAAGTGGCCATTTCGACGCTTTCGTACTCGCGGATACCGACACCAGCGCCTCTGGGCCCCTTTTCGTCGATGGTAGTAGCGCTTCGAAACCGACTTGTACCTTAGGTGAGTATTTTGTAAACGTACAGTGTCGCAAAAAGGAAAAGGCTCATCGAAAGAGGCGCTAGTATTTTATGCGAAATTTTAAATTGTTTTCGTACCCCCAGATTACCGAGTGCCTCCTTTTCGTAAATCGTCCAAATCGGAGGAGGAGGATCCAGCCGAGCTAACCGAAAGCAGCCAACGACAACCCAACCGATGGGGTCGAAGGAGTAAGGGACTCGAAAATCCCGACGCAGGTTAGGTTTAGTGGGTAGGAGTCCCACACTGTTCCACAGGGCAGTATCATGATCGAAACACCCTGTGGTTCGTGCTATGAAGCATTCCCCCTGCTTAAACAAAAAACAAAAAAAAAAAAACGAAAATTGCTGCTGCTGTGACACTTCTACGAATAAATTGTCAGAGTTCTATTTTGTTCGATACTGTCCTGATTTCACGTTCCCGTTTAATTATTGTGAAAAACGATTTCTCCATAACGCGTTATATGTATCTTCCAACAACAGTTCATATATCTAAGTGTAAGTAAACTTGTGACGACAGCGGGAATCTCGAAGATCGGAGTATGATCGCCGGCCACGATTTCAGGCTATCTCATTTCGCTCTGTCGTCCTTGGAACCTGGGAGTAATTTTTCTACCGATACGAAAACTATTTGTATAACGCGATCACAAAAAATAGCCTGAATCGATTGATGATCTATGAAAAATTCAAATCCCAAGGGGATACGTAATGAATACTTGAAACATTTATGGTTCGACCTTTAGTTCGGTCCATCGGTTGAGACCATTCTCGTCTCAAAATTCGAAATACACGGACAGTCAACGATGAATGAAGCTCATACTCACGGTTAAAAACTCGTTTAGCTTCATTCGAGCTATTGCTTTAAGCCAGCAGGTTCCAACACAAGCCAGGAGTATGAGTTCGGATAGGAATGCTCAGTGTTTGTTGACGACAATACAGGAACCCTATTGTCGAATACGTCTTCAACTTCTTTTTCCGAAACGCTCGACTCTTCCTCGATGTCTCCGGCTAAAAAAAGGATCATTTTAATAATGCTACATTTCATTGTTAACGAATATTCGGCATCGAATCAATTAGGTACCCATATTTTAATATACGGAGGTATATTTTGTGATTCTGAATGGTTAGGACGACCGACCATAGAATTTATTCGCCAGATTCTCTACATTTTATCACCGAACGAAAATATATTAATTTTTTTTTTGTCGCGATTTTCGAGAAGAAATATATTCACATCGCTGTACGCAGTTTCCATCCATATCGATTCCGCATTAAAAATTAATAATTACCGGCTTCAATTCGTTAAGACCACAGAACGAGATGATGAAGAAAGAGGGCACAAAGTTCTATGTAACTAACGAGGTTTGACAGTTTGTTCGAAATTTGTCATTTATCATACAGCAGTCAGTGAGACAGTGAGTGCGAACTCTGTGTTGAGAGATTGTGAATTATTTTGCGAAAAAAGTGTTTGTTCTTCGAAATGGCGATCGAATCTTTGTTTATCGAAGGGAAGGTGATTGCTCATAGAGTTATCCCTATTATTGGGGACGGCGGCTGCCTGTTCCGTGCGTTGTCTTTCCTCATGTTCAACACGCAGGAGAGAGCTTTGCAGGTTAGGAAACGGATCGTGGAGTACGTCGGTAGTAATTGGCAAGATTTCGGTTACTTGAGCCACAACGCGTACGGCGACAATTACGATTGTCGAGAACAGTACGTCGAGGACATGGGTCGCCGGGGCACATACGGCGGCCTCTGCGAATTGATCGCGGCGGGGAAAATCTATCCCTACGTGTTCGAGATGTATCGCGAAGGGAAATTGTACGCGAAGGCTGGATTCGACGAGAATCCCATAAAAAGACTCAAATTCAGCAGCCACCTTTCAAGTGGCCATTTCGACGCTTTCGTACTCGCGGATACCGACACCAGCGCCTCTGGGCCCCTTTTCGTCGATGGTAGTAGCGCTTCGAAACCGACTTGTACCTTAGGTGAGTATTTTGTAAACGTACAGTGTCGCAAAAAGGAAAAGGCTCATCGAAAGAGGCGCTAGTATTTTATGCGAAATTTTAAATTGTTTTCGTACCCCCAGATTACCGAGTGCCTCCTTTTCGTAAATCGTCCAAATCGGAGGAGGAGGATCCAGCCGAGCTAACCGAAAGCAGCCAACGACAACCCAACCGATGGGGTCGAAGGAGTAAGGGACTCGAAAATCCCGACGCAGGTTAGGTTTAGTGGGTAGGAGTCCCACACTGTTCCACAGGGCAGTATCATGATCGAAACACCCTGTGGTTCGTGCTATGAAGCATTCCCCCTGCTTAAACAAAAAACAAAAAAAAAAAAAACGAAAATTGCTGCTGCTGTGACACTTCTGCGAATAAATTGTCAGAGTTCTATTTTGTTCGATACTGTCCTGATTTCACGTTCCCGTTTAATTATTGTGAAAAACGATTTCTCCATAACGCGTTATATGTATCTTCCAACAACAGTTCATATATCTAAGTGTAAGTAAACTTGTGACGACAGCGGGAATCTCGAAGATCGGAGTATGATCGCCGGCCACGATTTCAGGCTATCTCATTTCGCTCTGTCGTCCTTGGAACCTGGGAGTAATTTTTCTACCGATACGAAAACTATTTGTATAACGCGATCACAAAAAATAGCCTGAATCGATTGATGATCTATGAAAAATTCAAATCTCAAGGGGATACGTAATGAATACTTGAAACATTTATGGTTCGACCTTTAGTTCGGTCCATCGGTTGAGACCATTCTCGTCTCAAAATTCGAAATACACGGACAGTCAACGATGAATGAAGCTTATACTCACGGTTAAAAACTCGTTTAGCTTCATTCGAGCTATTGCTTTAAGCCAGCAGGTTCCAACACAAGCCAGGAGTATGAGTTCGGATAGGAATGCTCAGTGTTCGTTGACGACAATACAGGAACCCTATTGTCGAATACGTCTTCAACTTCTTTTTCCGAAACGCTCGACTCTTCCTCGATGTCTCCGGCTAAAAAAAGGATCATTTTAATAATGTTACATTTCATTGTTAACGAATATTCGGCATCGAATCAATTAGGTACCCATATTTTAATATACGGAGGTATATTTTGTGATTCTGAATGGTTAGGACGACCGACCATAGAATATATTCGCCAGATTCTCTACATTTTATCACCGAACGAAAATATATTAATTTTTTTTTTGTCGCGATTTTCGAGAAGAAATATATTCACATCGCTGTACGCAGTTTCCATCCATATCGATTCCGCATTAAAAATTAATAATTACCGGCTTCAATTCGTTAAGACCACAGAACGAGATGATGAAGAAAGAGGGCACAAAGTTCTATGTAACTAACGAGGTTTGACAGTTTGTTCGAAATTTGTCATTTATCATACAGCAGTCAGTGAGACAGTGAGTGCGAACTCTGTGTTGAGAGATTGTGAATTATTTTGCGAAAAAAGTGTTTGTTCTTCGAAATGGCGATCGAATCTTTGTTTATCGAAGGGAAGGTGATTGCTCATAGAGTTATCCCTATTATTGGGGACGGCGGCTGCCTGTTCCGTGCGTTGTCTTTCCTCATGTTCAACACGCAGGAGAGAGCTTTGCAGGTTAGGAAACGGATCGTGGAGTACGTCGGTAGTAATTGGCAAGATTTCGGTTACTTGAGCCACAATGCGTACGGCGACAATTACGATTGTCGAGAACAGTACGTCGAGGACATGGGTCGCCGGGGCACATACGGCGGCCTCTGCGAATTGATCGCGGCGGGAAAAATCTATCCCTACGTGTTCGAGGTGTATCGCGAAGGGAAATTGTACGCGAAGGCTGGATTCGACGAGAATCCCATAAAAAGACTCAAATTCAGCAGCCACCTTTCAAGTGGCCATTTCGACGCTTTCGTACTCGCGGATACCGACACCAGCGCCTCTGGGCCCCTTTTCGTCGATGGTAGTAGCGCTTCGAAACCGACTTGTACCTTAGGTGAGTATTTTGTAAACGTACAGTGTCGCAAAAAGGAAAAGGCTCATCGAAAGAGGCGCTAGTATTTTATGCGAAATTTTAAATTGTTTTCGTACCCCCAGATTACCGAGTGCCTCCTTTTCGTAAATCGTCCAAATCGGAGGAGGAGGATCCAGCCGAGCTAACCGAAAGCAGCCAACGACAACCCAACCGATGGGGTCGAAGGAGTAAGGGACTCGAAAATCCCGACGCAGGTTAGGTTTAGTGGGTAGGAGTCCCACACTGTTCCACAGGGCAGTATCATGATCGAAACACCCTGTGGTTCGTGCTATGAAGCATTCCCCCTGCTTAAACAAAAAACAAAAAAAAAAAAACGAAAATTGCTGCTGCTGTGACACTTCTACGAATAAATTGTCAGAGTTCTATTTTGTTCGATACTGTCCTGATTTCACGTTCCCGTTTAATTATTGTGAAAAACGATTTCTCCATAACGCGTTATATGTATCTTCCAACAACAGTTCATATATCTAAGTGTAAGTAAACTTGTGACGACAGCGGGAATCTCGAAGATCGGAGTATGATCGCCGGCCACGATTTCAGGCTATCTCATTTCGCTCTGTCGTCCTTGGAACCTGGGAGTAATTTTTCTACCGATACGAAAACTATTTGTATAACGCGATCACAAAAAATAGCCTGAATCGATTGATGATCTATGAAAAATTCAAATCCCAAGGGGATACGTAATGAATACTTGAAACATTTATGGTTCGACCTTTAGTTCGGTCCATCGGTTGAGACCATTCTCGTCTCAAAATTCGAAATACACGGACAGTCAACGATGAATGAAGCTCATACTCACGGTTAAAAACTCGTTTAGCTTCATTCGAGCTATTGCTTTAAGCCAGCAGGTTCCAACACAAGCCAGGAGTATGAGTTCGGATAGGAATGCTCAGTGTTTGTTGACGACAATACAGGAACCCTATTGTCGAATACGTCTTCAACTTCTTTTTCCGAAACGCTCGACTCTTCCTCGATGTCTCCGGCTAAAAAAAGGATCATTTTAATAATGCTACATTTCATTGTTAACGAATATTCGGCATCGAATCAATTAGGTACCCATATTTTAATATACGGAGGTATATTTTGTGATTCTGAATGGTTAGGACGACCGACCATAGAATTTATTCGCCAGATTCTCTACATTTTATCACCGAACGAAAATATATTAATTTTTTTTTTGTCGCGATTTTCGAGAAGAAATATATTCACATCGCTGTACGCAGTTTCCATCCATATCGATTCCGCATTAAAAATTAATAATTACCGGCTTCAATTCGTTAAGACCACAGAACGAGATGATGAAGAAAGAGGGCACAAAGTTCTATGTAACTAACGAGGTTTGACAGTTTGTTCGAAATTTGTCATTTATCATACAGCAGTCAGTGAGACAGTGAGTGCGAACTCTGTGTTGAGAGATTGTGAATTATTTTGCGAAAAAAGTGTTTGTTCTTCGAAATGGCGATCGAATCTTTGTTTATCGAAGGGAAGGTGATTGCTCATAGAGTTATCCCTATTATTGGGGACGGCGGCTGCCTGTTCCGTGCGTTGTCTTTCCTCATGTTCAACACGCAGGAGAGAGCTTTGCAGGTTAGGAAACGGATCGTGGAGTACGTCGGTAGTAATTGGCAAGATTTCGGTTACTTGAGCCACAACGCGTACGGCGACAATTACGATTGTCGAGAACAGTACGTCGAGGACATGGGTCGCCGGGGCACATACGGCGGCCTCTGCGAATTGATCGCGGCGGGGAAAATCTATCCCTACGTGTTCGAGATGTATCGCGAAGGGAAATTGTACGCGAAGGCTGGATTCGACGAGAATCCCATAAAAAGACTCAAATTCAGCAGCCACCTTTCAAGTGGCCATTTCGACGCTTTCGTACTCGCGGATACCGACACCAGCGCCTCTGGGCCCCTTTTCGTCGATGGTAGTAGCGCTTCGAAACCGACTTGTACCTTAGGTGAGTATTTTGTAAACGTACAGTGTCGCAAAAAGGAAAAGGCTCATCGAAAGAGGCGCTAGTATTTTATGCGAAATTTTAAATTGTTTTCGTACCCCCAGATTACCGAGTGCCTCCTTTTCGTAAATCGTCCAAATCGGAGGAGGAGGATCCAGCCGAGCTAACCGAAAGCAGCCAACGACAACCCAACCGATGGGGTCGAAGGAGTAAGGGACTCGAAAATCCCGACGCAGGTTAGGTTTAGTGGGTAGGAGTCCCACACTGTTCCACAGGGCAGTATCATGATCGAAACACCCTGTGGTTCGTGCTATGAAGCATTCCCCCTGCTTAAACAAAAAACAAAAAAAAAAAAAACGAAAATTGCTGCTGCTGTGACACTTCTGCGAATAAATTGTCAGAGTTCTATTTTGTTCGATACTGTCCTGATTTCACGTTCCCGTTTAATTATTGTGAAAAACGATTTCTCCATAACGCGTTATATGTATCTTCCAACAACAGTTCATATATCTAAGTGTAAGTAAACTTGTGACGACAGCGGGAATCTCGAAGATCGGAGTATGATCGCCGGCCACGATTTCAGGCTATCTCATTTCGCTCTGTCGTCCTTGGAACCTGGGAGTAATTTTTCTACCGATACGAAAACTATTTGTATAACGCGATCACAAAAAATAGCATGAATCGATTGATGATCTATGAAAAATTCAAATCTCAAGGGGATACGTAATGAATACTTGAAACATTTATGGTTCGACCTTTAGTTCGGTCCATCGGTTGAGACCATTCTCGTCTCAAAATTCGAAATACACGGACAGTCAACGATGAATGAAGCTTATACTCACGGTTAAAAACTCGTTTAGCTTCATTCGAGCTATTGCTTCAAGCCAGCAGGTTCCAACACAAGCCAGGAGTATGAGTTCGGATAGGAATGCTCAGTGTTCGTTGACGACAATACAGGAACCCTATTGTCGAATACGTCTTCAACTTCTTTTTCCGAAACGCTCGACTCTTCCTCGATGTCTCCGGCTAAAAAAAGGATCATTTTAATAATGTTACATTTCATTGTTAACGAATATTCGGCATCGAATCAATTAGGTACCCATATTTTAATATACGGAGGTATATTTTGTGATTCTGAATGGTTAGGACGACCGACCATAGAATATATTCGCCAGATTCTCTACATTTTATCACCGAACGAAAATATATTAATTTTTTTTTTGTCGCGATTTTCGAGAAGAAATATATTCACATCGCTGTACGCAGTTTCCATCCATATCGATTCCGCATTAAAAATTAATAATTACCGGCTTCAATTCGTTAAGACCACAGAACGAGATGATGAAGAAAGAGGGCACAAAGTTCTATGTAACTAACGAGGTTTGACAGTTTGTTCGAAATTTGTCATTTATCATACAGCAGTCAGTGAGACAGTGAGTGCGAACTCTGTGTTGAGAGATTGTGAATTATTTTGCGAAAAAAGTGTTTGTTCTTCGAAATGGCGATCGAATCTTTGTTTATCGAAGGGAAGGTGATTGCTCATAGAGTTATCCCTATTATTGGGGACGGCGGCTGCCTGTTCCGTGCGTTGTCTTTCCTCATGTTCAACACGCAGGAGAGAGCTTTGCAGGTTAGGAAACGGATCGTGGAGTACGTCGGTAGTAATTGGCAAGATTTCGGTTACTTGAGCCACAACGCGTACGGCGACAATTACGATTGTCGAGAACAGTACGTCGAGGACATGGGTCGCCGGGGCACATACGGCGGCCTCTGCGAATTGATCGCGGCGGGGAAAATCTATCCCTACGTGTTCGAGGTGTATCGCGAAGGGAAATTGTACGCGAAGGCTGGATTCGACGAGAATCCCATAAAAAGACTCAAATTCAGCAGCCACCTTTCAAGTGGCCATTTCGACGCTTTCGTACTCGCGGATACCGACACCAGCGCCTCTGGGCCCCTTTTCGTCGATGGTAGTAGCGCTTCGAAACCGACTTGTACCTTAGGTGAGTATTTTGTAAACGTACAGTGTCGCAAAAAGGAAAAGGCTCATCGAAAGAGGCGCTAGTATTTTATGCGAAATTTTAAATTGTTTTCGTACCCCCAGATTACCGAGTGCCTCCTTTTCGTAAATCGTCCAAATCGGAGGAGGAGGATCCAGCCGAGCTAACCGAAAGCAGCCAACGACAACCCAACCGATGGGGTCGAAGGAGTAAGGGACTCGAAAATCCCGACGCAGGTTAGGTTTAGTGGGTAGGAGTCCCACACTGTTCCACAGGGCAGTATCATGATCGAAACACCCTGTGGTTCGTGCTATGAAGCATTCCCCCTGCTTAAACAAAAAACAAAAAAAAAAAAACGAAAATTGCTGCTGCTGTGACACTTCTACGAATAAATTGTCAGAGTTCTATTTTGTTCGATACTGTCCTGATTTCACGTTCCCGTTTAATTATTGTGAAAAACGATTTCTCCATAACGCGTTATATGTATCTTCCAACAACAGTTCATATATCTAAGTGTAAGTAAACTTGTGACGACAGCGGGAATCTCGAAGATCGGAGTATGATCGCCGGCCACGATTTCAGGCTATCTCATTTCGCTCTGTCGTCCTTGGAACCTGGGAGTAATTTTTCTACCGATACGAAAACTATTTGTATAACGCGATCACAAAAAATAGCCTGAATCGATTGATGATCTATGAAAAATTCAAATCCCAAGGGGATACGTAATGAATACTTGAAATATTTATGGTTCGACCTTTAGTTCGGTCCATCGGTTGAGACCATTCTCGTCTCAAAATTCGAAATACACGGACAGTCAACGATGAATGAAGCTTATACTCACGGTTAAAAACTCGTTTAGCTTCATTCGAGCTATTGCTTTAAGCCAGCAGGTTCCAACACAAGCCAGGAGTATGAGTTCGGATAGGAATGCTCAGTGTTCGTTGACGACAATACAGGAACCCTATTGTCGAATACGTCTTCAACTTCTTTTTCCGAAACGCTCGACTCTTCCTCGATGTCTCCGGCTAAAAAAAGGATCATTTTAATAATGTTACATTTCATTGTTAACGAATATTCGGCATCGAATCAATTAGGTACCCATATTTTAATATACGGAGGTATATTTTGTGATTCTGAATGGTTAGGACGACCGACCATAGAATATATTCGCCAGATTCTCTACATTTTATCACCGAACGAAAATATATTAATTTTTTTTTTGTCGCGATTTTCGAGAAGAAATATATTCACATCGCTGTACGCAGTTTCCATCCATATCGATTCCGCATTAAAAATTAATAATTACCGGCTTCAATTCGTTAAGACCACAGAACGAGATGATGAAGAAAGAGGGCACAAAGTTCTATGTAACTAACGAGGTTTGACAGTTTGTTCGAAATTTGTCATTTATCATACAGCAGTCAGTGAGACAGTGAGTGCGAACTCTGTGTTGAGAGATTGTGAATTATTTTGCGAAAAAAGTGTTTGTTCTTCGAAATGGCGATCGAATCTTTGTTTATCGAAGGGAAGGTGATTGCTCATAGAGTTATCCCTATTATTGGGGACGGCGGCTGCCTGTTCCGTGCGTTGTCTTTCCTCATGTTCAACACGCAGGAGAGAGCTTTGCAGGTTAGGAAACGGATCGTGGAGTACGTCGGTAGTAATTGGCAAGATTTCGGTTACTTGAGCCACAACGCGTACGGCGACAATTACGATTGTCGAGAACAGTACGTCGAGGACATGGGTCGCCGGGGCACATACGGCGGCCTCTGCGAATTGATCGCGGCGGGGAAAATCTATCCCTACGTGTTCGAGGTGTATCGCGAAGGGAAATTGTACGCGAAGGCTGGATTCGACGAGAATCCCATAAAAAGACTCAAATTCAGCAGCCACCTTTCAAGTGGCCATTTCGACGCTTTCGTACTCGCGGATACCGAAACCAGCGCCTCTGGGCCCCATTTCGTCGATGGTAGTAGCGCTTCGAAACCGACTTGCACCTTAGGTGAGTATTTTGTAAACGTACAGTGTCGCAAAAAGGAAAAGGCTCATCGAAAGAGGCGCTAGTATTTTATGCGAAATTTTAAATTGTTTTCGTACCCCCAGATTACCGAGTGCCTCCTTTTCGTAAATCGTCCAAATCGGAGGAGGAGGATCCAGCCGAGCTAACCGAAAGCAGCCAACGACAACCCAACCGATGGGGTCGAAGGAGTAAGGGACTCGAAAATCCCGACGCAGGTTAGGTTTAGTGGGTAGGAGTCCCACACTGTTCCACAGGGCAGTATCATGATCGAAACACCCTGTGGTTCGTGCTATGAAGCATTCCCCCTGCTTAAACAAAAAACAAAAAAAAAAAACGAAAATTGCTGCTGCTGTGACACTTCTACGAATAAATTGTCAGAGTTCTATTTTGTTCGATACTGTCCTGATTTCACGTTCCCGTTTAATTATTGTGAAAAACGATTTCTCCATAACGCGTTATATGTATCTTCCAACAACAGTTCATATATCTAAGTGTAAGTAAACTTGTGACGACAGCGGGAATCTCGAAGATCAGAGTATGATCGCCGGCCACGATTTCAGGCTATCTCATTTCGCTCTGTCGTCCTTGGAACCTGGGAGTAATTTTTCTACCGATACGAAAACTATTTGTATAACGCGATCACAAAAAATAGCCTGAATCGATTGATGATCTATGAAAAATTCAAATCCCAAGGGGATACGTAATGAATACTTGAAACATTTATGGTTCGACCTTTAGTTCGGTCCATCGGTTGAGACCATTCTCGTCTCAAAATTCGAAATACACGGACAGTCAACGATGAATGAAGCTTATACTCACGGTTAAAAACTCGTTTAGCTTCATTCGAGCTATTGCTTTAAGCCAGCAGGTTCCAACACAAGCCAGGAGTATGAGTTCGGATAGGAATGCTCAGTGTTCGTTGACGACAATACAGGAACCCTATTGTCGAATACGTCTTCAACTTCTTTTTCCGAAACGCTCGACTCTTCCTCGATGTCTCCGGCTAAAAAAAGGATCATTTTAATAATGTTACATTTCATTGTTAACGAATATTCGGCATCGAATCAATTAGGTACCCATATTTTAATATACGGAGGTATATTTTGTGATTCTGAATGGTTAGGACGACCGACCATAGAATATATTCGCCAGATTCTCTACATTTTATCACCGAACGAAAATATATTAATTTTTTTTTGTCGCGATTTTCGAGAAGAAATATAATCACATCGCTGTACGCAGTTTCCATCCATATCGATTCCGCATTAAAAATTAATAATTACCGGCTTCAATTCGTTAAGACCACAGAACGAGATGATGAAGAAAGAAGGCACAAAGTTCTATGTAACTAACGAGGTTTGACAGTTTGTTCGAAATTTGTCATTTATCATACAGCAGTCAGTGAGACAGTGAGTGCGAACTCTGTGTTGAGAGATTGTGAATTATTTTGCGAAAAAAGTGTTTGTTCTTCGAAATGGCGATCGAATCTTTGTTTATCGAAGGGAAGGTGATTGCTCATAGAGTTATCCCTATTATTGGGGACGGCGGCTGCCTGTTCCGTGCGTTGTCTTTCCTCATGTTCAACACGCAGGAGAGAGCTTTGCAGGTTAGGAAACGGATCGTGGAGTACGTCGGTAGTAATTGGCAAGATTTCGGTTACTTGAGCCACAACGCGTACGGCGACAATTACGATTGTCGAGAACAGTACGTCGAGGACATGGGTCGCCGGGGCACATACGGCGGCCTCTGCGAATTGATCGCGGCGGGGAAAATCTATCCCTACGTGTTCGAGGTGTATCGCGAAGGGAAATTGTACGCGAAGGCTGGATTCGACGAGAATCCCATAAAAAGACTCAAATTCAGCAGCCACCTTTCAAGTGGCCATTTCGACGCTTTCGTACTCGCGGATACCGAAACCAGCGCCTCTGGGCCCCTTTTCGTCGATGGAAGTAGCGCTTCGAAACCGACTTGCACCTTAGGTGAGTATTTTGTAAACGTACAGTGTCGCAAAAAGGGAAAGGCTCATCGAAAGAGGCGCTAGTATTTTATGCGAAATTTTAAATTGTTTTCGTACCCCCAGATTACCGAGTGCCTCCTTTTCGTAAATCGTCCAAATCGGAGGAGGAGGATCCAGCCGAGCTAACCGAAAGCAGCCAACGACAACCCAACCGATGGGGTCGAAGGAGTAAGGGACTCGAAAATCCCGACGCAGGTTAGGTTTAGTGGGTAGGAGTCCCACACTGTTCCACAGGGCAGTATCATGAACGAAACACCCTGTGGTTCGTGCTATGAAGCATTCCCCCTGCTTAAACAAAAAAAAAAAAAAAAAACGAAAATTGCTGCTGCTGTGACACTTCTACGAATAAATTCTCAGAGTTCTATTTTGTTCGATACTGTCCTGATTTCACGTTCCCGTTTAATTATTGTGAAAAACGATTTCTCCATAACGCGTTATATGTATCTTCCAACAGCAGTTCATATATCTAAGTGTAAGTAAACTTGTGACGACAGCGGGAATCTCGAAGATCGGAGTATGATCGCCGGCCACGATTTCAGGCTATCTCATTTCGCTCTGTCGTCCTTGGAACCTGGGAGTAATTTTTCTACCGATACGAAAACTATTTGTATAACGCGATCACAAAAAATAGCCTGAATCGATTGATGATCTATGAAAAATTCAAATCCCAAGGGGATACGTAATGAATACTTGAAACATTTATGGTTCGACCTTTAGTTCGGTCCATCGGTTGAGACCATTCTCGTCTCAAAATTCGAAATACACGGACAGTCAACGATGAATGAAGCTCATACTCACGGTTAAAAACTCGTTTAGCTTCATTCGAGCTATTGCTTTAAGCCAGCAGGTTCCAACACAAGCCAGGAGTATGAGTTCGGATAGGAATGCTCAGTGTTTGTTGACGACAATACAGGAACCCTATTGTCGAATACGTCTTCAACTTCTTTTTCCGAAACGCTCGACTCTTCCTAGATGTCTCCGGCTAAAAAAAGGATCATTTTAATAATGTTACATTTCATTGTTAACGAATATTCGGCATCGAATCAATTAGGTACCCATATTTTAATATACGGAGGTATATTTTGTGATTCTGAATGGTTAGGACGACCGACCATAGAATATATTCGCCAGATTCTCTACATTTTATCATCGAACGAAAATATATTAATTTTTTTTTTGTCGCGATTTTCGAGAAGAAATATATTCACATCGCTGTACGCAGTTTCCATCCATATCGATTCCGCATTAAAAATTAATAATTACCGGCTTCAATTCGTTAAGACCACAGAACGAGATGATGAAGAAAGAAGGCACAAAGTTCTATGTAACTAACGAGGTTTGACAGTTTGTTCGAAATTTGTCATTTATCATACAGCAGTCAGTGAGACAGTGAGTGCGAACTCTGTGTTGAGAGATTGTGAATTATTTTGCGAAAAAAGTGTTTGTTCTTCGAAATGGCGATCGAATCTTTGTTTATCGAAGGGAAGGTGATTGCTCATAGAGTTATCCCTATTATTGGGGACGGCGGCTGCCTGTTCCGTGCGTTGTCTTTCCTCATGTTCAACACGCAGGAGAGAGCTTTGCAGGTTAGGAAACGGATCGTGGAGTACGTCGGTAGTAATTGGCAAGATTTCGGTTACTTGAGCCACAACGCGTACGGCGACAATTACGATTGTCGAGAACAGTACGTCGAGGACATGGATCGCCGGGGCACATACGGCGGCCTCTGCGAATTGATCGCGGCGGGGAAAATCTATCCCTACGTGTTCGAGGTGTATCGCGAAGGGAAATTGTACGCGAAGGCTGGATTCGACGAGAATCCCATAAAAAGACTCAAATTCAGCAGCCACCTTTCAAGTGGCCATTTCGACGCTTTCGTACTCGCGGATACCGAAACCAGCGCCTCTGGGCCCCTTTTCGTCGATGGTAGTAGCGCTTCGAAACCGACTTGCACCTTAGGTGAGTATTTTGTAAACGTACAGTGTCGCAAAAAGGGAAAGGCTCATCGAAAGAGGCGCTAGTATTTTATGCGAAATTTTAAATTGTTTTCGTACCCCCAGATTACCGAGTGCCTCCTTTTCGTAAATCGTCCAAATCGGAGGAGGAGGATCCAGCCGAGCTAACCGAAAGCAGCCAACGACAACCCAACCGATGGGGTCGAAGGAGTAAGGGACTCGAAAATCCCGACGCAGGTTAGGTTTAGTGGGTAGGAGTCCCACACTGTTCCACAGGGCAGTATCATGATCGAAACACCCTGTGGTTCGTGCTATGAAGCATTCCCCCTGCTTAAACAAAAAACAAAAAAAAAAAAACGAAAATTGCTGCTGCTGTGACACTTCTACGAATAAATTGTCAGAGTTCTATTTTGTTCGATACTGTCCTGATTTCACGTTCCCGTTTAATTATTGTGAAAAACGATTTCTCCATAACGCGTTATATGTATCTTCCAACAACAGTTCATATATCTAAGTGTAAGTAAACTTGTGACGACAGCGGGAATCTCGAAGATCGGAGTATGATCGCCGGCCACGATTTCAGGCTATCTCATTTCGCTCTGTCGTCCTTGGAACCTGGGAGTAATTTTTCTACCGATACGAAAACTATTCGTATAACGCGATCACAAAAAATAGCCTGAATCGATTGATGATCTATGAAAAATTCAAATCCCAAGGGGATACGTAATGAATACTTGAAACATTTATGGTTCGACCTTTAGTTCGGTCCATCGGTTGAGACCATTCTCGTCTCAAAATTCGAAATACACGGACAGTCAACGATGAATGAAGCTCATACTCACGGTTAAAAACTCGTTTAGCTTCATTCGAGCTATTGCTTTAAGCCAGCAGGTTCCAACACAAGCCAGGAGTATGAGTTCGGATAGGAATGCTCAGTGTTTGTTGACGACAATACAGGAACCCTATTGTCGAATACGTCTTCAACTTCTTTTTCCGAAACGCTCGACTCTTCCTCGATGTCTCCGGCTAAAAAAAGGATCATTTTAATAATGTTACATTTCATTGTTAACGAATATTCGGCATCGAATCAATTAGGTACCCATATTTTAATATACGGAGGTATATTTTGTGATTCTGAATGGTTAGGACGACCGACCATAGAATATATTCGCCAGATTCTCTACATTTTATCACCGAACGAAAATATATTAATTTTTTTTTTGTCGCGATTTTCGAGAAGAAATATATTCACATCGCTGTACGCAGTTTCCATCCATATCGATTCCGCATTAAAAATTAATAATTACCGGCTTCAATTCGTTAAGACCACAGAACGAGATGATGAAGAAAGAGGGCACAAAGTTCTATGTAACTAACGAGGTTTGACAGTTTGTTCGAAATTTGTCATTTATCATACAGCAGTCAGTGAGACAGTGAGTGCGAACTCTGTGTTGAGAGATTGTGAATTATTTTGCGAAAAAAGTGTTTGTTCTTCGAAATGGCGATCGAATCTTTGTTTATCGAAGGGAAGGTGATTGCTCATAGAGTTATCCCTATTATTGGGGACGGCGGCTGCCTGTTCCGTGCGTTGTCTTTCCTCATGTTCAACACGCAGGAGAGAGCTTTGCAGGTTAGGAAACGGATCGTGGAGTACGTCGGTAGTAATTGGCAAGATTTCGGTTACTTGAGCCACAACGCGTACGGCGACAATTACGATTGTCGAGAACAGTACGTCGAGGACATGGGTCGCCGGGGCACATACGGCGGCCTCTGCGAATTGATCGCGGCGGGGAAAATCTATCCCTACGTGTTCGAGGTGTATCGCGAAGGGAAATTGTACGCGAAGGCTGGATTCGACGAGAATCCCATAAAAAGACTCAAATTCAGCAGCCACCTTTCAAGTGGCCATTTCGACGCTTTCGTACTCGCGGATACCGAAACCAGCGCCTCTGGGCCCCTTTTCGTCGATGGTAGTAGCGCTTCGAAACCGACTTGGACCTTAGGTGAGTATTTTGTAAACGTACAGTGTCGCAAAAAGGGAAAGGCTCATCGAAAGAGGCGCTAGTATTTTATGCGAAATTTTAAATTGTTTTCGTACCCCCAGATTACCGAGTGCCTCCTTTTCGTAAATCGTCCAAATCGGAGGAGGAGGATCCAGCCGAGCTAACCGAAAGCAGCCAACGACAACCCAACCGATGGGGTCGAAGGAGTAAGGGACTCGAAAATCCCGACGCAGGTTAGGTTTAGTGGGTAGGAGTCCCACACTGTTCCACAGGGCAGTATCATGAACGAAACACCCTGTGGTTCGTGCTATGAAGCATTCCCCCTGCTTAAACAAAAAAAAAAAAAAAAATTGCTGCTGCTGTGACACTTCTACGAATAAATTCTCAGAGTTCTATTTTGTTCGATACTGTCCTGATTTCACGTTCCCGTTTAATTATTGTGAAAAACGATTTCTCCATAACGCGTTATATGTATCTTCCAACAGCAGTTCATATATCTAAGTGTAAGTAAACTTGTGACGACAGCGGGAATCTCGAAGATCGGAGTATGATCGCCGGCCACGATTTCAGGCTATCTCATTTCGCTCTGTCGTCCTTGGAACCTGGGAGTAATTTTTCTACCGATACGAAAACTATTTGTATAACGCGATCACAAAAAATAGCCTGAATCGATTGATGATCTATGAAAAATTCAAATCCCAAGGGGTTACGTAATGAATACTTGAAACATTTATGGTTCGACCTTTAGTTCGGTCCATCGATTGAGACCATTCTCGTCTCAAAATTCGAAATAAACGGACAGTCAACGATGAATGAAGCTTATACTCACGGTTAAAAACTCGTTTATCTTCATTCGAGCTATTGCTTCAAGCCAGCAAGTTCCAACACAAGCCAGGAGTATGAGTTCGGATAGGAATGCTCAGTGTTTGTTGTCGACAATACAGGAACGCTATTGTCGAATACGTCTTCAACGTCACTTTCCGAAACACTCGACTCTTTCTCAACGTCTCGGGCTAAAAAACAGATCATTTTAATAATGTTACATTTCAATGTTAACGAATATTCGGCATCGGATCAATTAGGCACCCATATCTTAATATACGGAGGTATATTTTATAATTCTGAATGGTTAGGACGACCGACCATAGAATATATTCGACTGATTGTCAACATTTTATCACCGAACGAAAATATGTTAATTTATTATTTTTTTTTGTCGCGATTTTCGAGAAGAAATATATTCACATCGCTGTACGCAGTTTCCATCCATATCGATTCCCCATTAAAAATTAATAATTACCGGCTTCAATTCGTCAAGAGCACAGAAAGAGAAGATGAAGAAAGAGGGCACAAAGTTCTATGTAACTAACGAGGTTTGACAGTTTGTTCGAAATTTGTCATTTATCATACAGCAGCCAGTGAGACAGTGAGTGCGAACTCTGTGTTGAGAGATTGTGAATTATTTTACGAAAAAAGTGTTTGTTCTTCGAAATGGCGATCGAATCTTTGTTAATCGAAGGGAAGGTGATTGCTCATAGAGTTATCCCTATTATTGGTGACGGCGGCTGCCTGTTCCGTGCGTTGTCTTTCCTCATGTTCAACACGCAGGAGAGAGCTTTGCAGGTTAGGAAAAGGATAGTGGAGTACGTCGGTAGTAATTGGCAAGATTTCGGTTACTTGAGCCACAACGCGTACGGCGACAATTACGATTGTCGAGAACAGTACGTCGAGGACATGGGTCGCCGGGGCACATACGGCGGCCTCTGCGAATTGATCGCGGCGGGGAAAATCTATCGTTACGTGTTCGAGGTGTATCGCGAAGGGAAATTGTACGCGAAGGCTGGATTCGACGAGAATCCCATCAAAAGGCTCAAATTCAGTAGCCACCTTTCAAGTGGCCATTTCGACGTTTACGTACCCGCGGATACCGAATCGCGCGCCTCTAGGCCCCTTTCCGTCGATGGTAGTAGCGCTTCAAAACCGACTTGTACCTTAGGTGAGTATTTTGTAAACGTACAGTGTCGCAAAAAAGGAAAGGCTCATCGAAAGGGGCGCTAGTATTTTACGCGAAATTTTTAATTCTTCTTGTACCCCCAGATTACCGAGTGCCTCCTTATTCACGTAAATCGTTCAAATCGGAGGACGAGGAGGATCCAGCCGAGCTAGCCGAAAGCAGCCAACGACAACCTAACCGATGGGGTCGAAGGAGTAAGGGACTCGAAAATCCCGACGCAGGTTAGGTTTAGTGGGTAGGAGTCCCACACTGTTCCACAGGGCAGTATCATGATCGAAACACCCTGTGGTTCGTGCTATGAAGCATTCCCCCTGCTTAAACAAAAAACAAAAAAAAAAAAACGAAAATTGCTGCTGCTGTGACACTTCTACGAATAAATTGTCAGAGTTCTATTTTGTTCGATACTGTCCTGATTTCACGTTCCCGTTTAATTATTGTGAAAAACGATTTCTCCATAACGCGTTATATGTATCTTCCAACAACAGTTCATATATCTAAGTGTAAGTAAACTTGTGACGACAGCGGGAATCTCGAAGATCGGAGTATGATCGCCGGCCACGATTTCAGGCTATCTCATTTCGCTCTGTCGTCCTTGGAACCTGGGAGTAATTTTTCTACCGATACGAAAACTATTTGTATAACGCGATCACAAAAAATAGCCTGAATCGATTGATGATCTATGAAAAATTCAAATCCCAAGGGGATACGTAATGAATACTTGAAACATTTATGGTTCGACCTTTAGTTCGGTCCATCGGTTGAGACCATTCTCGTCTCAAAATTCGAAATACACGGACAGTCAACGATGAATGAAGCTCATACTCACGGTTAAAAACTCGTTTAGCTTCATTCGAGCTATTGCTTTAAGCCAGCAGGTTCCAACACAAGCCAGGAGTATGAGTTCGGATAGGAATGCTCAGTGTTTGTTGACGACAATACAGGAACCCTATTGTCGAATACGTCTTCAACTTCTTTTTCCGAAACGCTCGACTCTTCCTAGATGTCTCCGGCTAAAAAAAGGATCATTTTAATAATGTTACATTTCATTGTTAACGAATATTCGGCATCGAATCAATTAGGTACCCATATTTTAATATACGGAGGTATATTTTGTGATTCTGAATGGTTAGGACGACCGACCATAGAATATATTCGCCAGATTCTCTACATTTTATCATCGAACGAAAATATATTAATTTTTTTTTTGTCGCGATTTTCGAGAAGAAATATATTCACATCGCTGTACGCAGTTTCCATCCATATCGATTCCGCATTAAAAATTAATAATTACCGGCTTCAATTCGTTAAGACCACAGAACGAGATGATGAAGAAAGAAGGCACAAAGTTCTATGTAACTAACGAGGTTTGACAGTTTGTTCGAAATTTGTCATTTATCATACAGCAGTCAGTGAGACAGTGAGTGCGAACTCTGTGTTGAGAGATTGTGAATTATTTTGCGAAAAAAGTGTTTGTTCTTCGAAATGGCGATCGAATCTTTGTTTATCGAAGGGAAGGTGATTGCTCATAGAGTTATCCCTATTATTGGGGACGGCGGCTGCCTGTTCCGTGCGTTGTCTTTCCTCATGTTCAACACGCAGGAGAGAGCTTTGCAGGTTAGGAAACGGATCGTGGAGTACGTCGGTAGTAATTGGCAAGATTTCGGTTACTTGAGCCACAACGCGTACGGCGACAATTACGATTGTCGAGAACAGTACGTCGAGGACATGGATCGCCGGGGCACATACGGCGGCCTCTGCGAATTGATCGCGGCGGGGAAAATCTATCCCTACGTGTTCGAGGTGTATCGCGAAGGGAAATTGTACGCGAAGGCTGGATTCGACGAGAATCCCATAAAAAGACTCAAATTCAGCAGCCACCTTTCAAGTGGCCATTTCGACGCTTTCGTACTCGCGGATACCGAAACCAGCGCCTCTGGGCCCCTTTTCGTCGATGGTAGTAGCGCTTCGAAACCGACTTGCACCTTAGGTGAGTATTTTGTAAACGTACAGTGTCGCAAAAAGGGAAAGGCTCATCGAAAGAGGCGCTAGTATTTTATGCGAAATTTTAAATTGTTTTCGTACCCCCAGATTACCGAGTGCCTCCTTTTCGTAAATCGTCCAAATCGGAGGAGGAGGATCCAGCCGAGCTAACCGAAAGCAGCCAACGACAACCCAACCGATGGGGTCGAAGGAGTAAGGGACTCGAAAATCCCGACGCAGGTTAGGTTTAGTGGGTAGGAGTCCCACACTGTTCCACAGGGCAGTATCATGATCGAAACACCCTGTGGTTCGTGCTATGAAGCATTCCCCCTGCTTAAACAAAAAACAAAAAAAAAAAAACGAAAATTGCTGCTGCTGTGACACTTCTACGAATAAATTGTCAGAGTTCTATTTTGTTCGATACTGTCCTGATTTCACGTTCCCGTTTAATTATTGTGAAAAACGATTTCTCCATAACGCGTTATATGTATCTTCCAACAACAGTTCATATATCTAAGTGTAAGTAAACTTGTGACGACAGCGGGAATCTCGAAGATCGGAGTATGATCGCCGGCCACGATTTCAGGCTATCTCATTTCGCTCTGTCGTCCTTGGAACCTGGGAGTAATTTTTCTACCGATACGAAAACTATTCGTATAACGCGATCACAAAAAATAGCCTGAATCGATTGATGATCTATGAAAAATTCAAATCCCAAGGGGATACGTAATGAATACTTGAAACATTTATGGTTCGACCTTTAGTTCGGTCCATCGGTTGAGACCATTCTCGTCTCAAAATTCGAAATACACGGACAGTCAACGATGAATGAAGCTCATACTCACGGTTAAAAACTCGTTTAGCTTCATTCGAGCTATTGCTTTAAGCCAGCAGGTTCCAACACAAGCCAGGAGTATGAGTTCGGATAGGAATGCTCAGTGTTTGTTGACGACAATACAGGAACCCTATTGTCGAATACGTCTTCAACTTCTTTTTCCGAAACGCTCGACTCTTCCTAGATGTCTCCGGCTAAAAAAAGGATCATTTTAATAATGTTACATTTCATTGTTAACGAATATTCGGCATCGAATCAATTAGGTACCCATATTTTAATATACGGAGGTATATTTTGTGATTCTGAATGGTTAGGACGACCGACCATAGAATATATTCGCCAGATTCTCTACATTTTATCATCGAACGAAAATATATTAATTTTTTTTTTGTCGCGATTTTCGAGAAGAAATATATTCACATCGCTGTACGCAGTTTCCATCCATATCGATTCCGCATTAAAAATTAATAATTACCGGCTTCAATTCGTTAAGACCACAGAACGAGATGATGAAGAAAGAAGGCACAAAGTTCTATGTAACTAACGAGGTTTGACAGTTTGTTCGAAATTTGTCATTTATCATACAGCAGTCAGTGAGACAGTGAGTGCGAACTCTGTGTTGAGAGATTGTGAATTATTTTGCGAAAAAAGTGTTTGTTCTTCGAAATGGCGATCGAATCTTTGTTTATCGAAGGGAAGGTGATTGCTCATAGAGTTATCCCTATTATTGGGGACGGCGGCTGCCTGTTCCGTGCGTTGTCTTTCCTCATGTTCAACACGCAGGAGAGAGCTTTGCAGGTTAGGAAACGGATCGTGGAGTACGTCGGTAGTAATTGGCAAGATTTCGGTTACTTGAGCCACAACGCGTACGGCGACAATTACGATTGTCGAGAACAGTACGTCGAGGACATGGATCGCCGGGGCACATACGGCGGCCTCTGCGAATTGATCGCGGCGGGGAAAATCTATCCCTACGTGTTCGAGGTGTATCGCGAAGGGAAATTGTACGCGAAGGCTGGATTCGACGAGAATCCCATAAAAAGACTCAAATTCAGCAGCCACCTTTCAAGTGGCCATTTCGACGCTTTCGTACTCGCGGATACCGAAACCAGCGCCTCTGGGCCCCTTTTCGTCGATGGTAGTAGCGCTTCGAAACCGACTTGCACCTTAGGTGAGTATTTTGTAAACGTACAGTGTCGCAAAAAGGGAAAGGCTCATCGAAAGAGGCGCTAGTATTTTATGCGAAATTTTAAATTGTTTTCGTACCCCCAGATTACCGAGTGCCTCCTTTTCGTAAATCGTCCAAATCGGAGGAGGAGGATCCAGCCGAGCTAACCGAAAGCAGCCAACGACAACCCAACCGATGGGGTCGAAGGAGTAAGGGACTCGAAAATCCCGACGCAGGTTAGGTTTAGTGGGTAGGAGTCCCACACTGTTCCACAGGGCAGTATCATGATCGAAACACCCTGTGGTTCGTGCTATGAAGCATTCCCCCTGCTTAAACAAAAAACAAAAAAAAAAAAACGAAAATTGCTGCTGCTGTGACACTTCTACGAATAAATTGTCAGAGTTCTATTTTGTTCGATACTGTCCTGATTTCACGTTCCCGTTTAATTATTGTGAAAAACGATTTCTCCATAACGCGTTATATGTATCTTCCAACAACAGTTCATATATCTAAGTGTAAGTAAACTTGTGACGACAGCGGGAATCTCGAAGATCGGAGTATGATCGCCGGCCACGATTTCAGGCTATCTCATTTCGCTCTGTCGTCCTTGGAACCTGGGAGTAATTTTTCTACCGATACGAAAACTATTCGTATAACGCGATCACAAAAAATAGCCTGAATCGATTGATGATCTATGAAAAATTCAAATCCCAAGGGGATACGTAATGAATACTTGAAACATTTATGGTTCGACCTTTAGTTCGGTCCATCGGTTGAGACCATTCTCGTCTCAAAATTCGAAATACACGGACAGTCAACGATGAATGAAGCTCATACTCACGGTTAAAAACTCGTTTAGCTTCATTCGAGCTATTGCTTTAAGCCAGCAGGTTCCAACACAAGCCAGGAGTATGAGTTCGGATAGGAATGCTCAGTGTTTGTTGACGACAATACAGGAACCCTATTGTCGAATACGTCTTCAACTTCTTTTTCCGAAACGCTCGACTCTTCCTCGATGTCTCCGGCTAAAAAAAGGATCATTTTAATAATGTTACATTTCATTGTTAACGAATATTCGGCATCGAATCAATTAGGTACCCATATTTTAATATACGGAGGTATATTTTGTGATTCTGAATGGTTAGGACGACCGACCATAGAATATATTCGCCAGATTCTCTACATTTTATCACCGAACGAAAATATATTAATTTTTTTTTTGTCGCGATTTTCGAGAAGAAATATATTCACATCGCTGTACGCAGTTTCCATCCATATCGATTCCGCATTAAAAATTAATAATTACCGGCTTCAATTCGTTAAGACCACAGAACGAGATGATGAAGAAAGAGGGCACAAAGTTCTATGTAACTAACGAGGTTTGACAGTTTGTTCGAAATTTGTCATTTATCATACAGCAGTCAGTGAGACAGTGAGTGCGAACTCTGTGTTGAGAGATTGTGAATTATTTTGCGAAAAAAGTGTTTGTTCTTCGAAATGGCGATCGAATCTTTGTTTATCGAAGGGAAGGTGATTGCTCATAGAGTTATCCCTATTATTGGGGACGGCGGCTGCCTGTTCCGTGCGTTGTCTTTCCTCATGTTCAACACGCAGGAGAGAGCTTTGCAGGTTAGGAAACGGATCGTGGAGTACGTCGGTAGTAATTGGCAAGATTTCGGTTACTTGAGCCACAACGCGTACGGCGACAATTACGATTGTCGAGAACAGTACGTCGAGGACATGGGTCGCCGGGGCACATACGGCGGCCTCTGCGAATTGATCGCGGCGGGGAAAATCTATCCCTACGTGTTCGAGGTGTATCGCGAAGGGAAATTGTACGCGAAGGCTGGATTCGACGAGAATCCCATAAAAAGACTCAAATTCAGCAGCCACCTTTCAAGTGGCCATTTCGACGCTTTCGTACTCGCGGATACCGAAACCAGCGCCTCTGGGCCCCTTTTCGTCGATGGTAGTAGCGCTTCGAAACCGACTTGGACCTTAGGTGAGTATTTTGTAAACGTACAGTGTCGCAAAAAGGGAAAGGCTCATCGAAAGAGGCGCTAGTATTTTATGCGAAATTTTAAATTGTTTTCGTACCCCCAGATTACCGAGTGCCTCCTTTTCGTAAATCGTCCAAATCGGAGGAGGAGGATCCAGCCGAGCTAACCGAAAGCAGCCAACGACAACCCAACCGATGGGGTCGAAGGAGTAAGGGACTCGAAAATCCCGACGCAGGTTAGGTTTAGTGGGTAGGAGTCCCACACTGTTCCACAGGGCAGTATCATGAACGAAACACCCTGTGGTTCGTGCTATGAAGCATTCCCCCTGCTTAAACAAAAAAAAAAAAAAAAATTGCTGCTGCTGTGACACTTCTACGAATAAATTCTCAGAGTTCTATTTTGTTCGATACTGTCCTGATTTCACGTTCCCGTTTAATTATTGTGAAAAACGATTTCTCCATAACGCGTTATATGTATCTTCCAACAGCAGTTCATATATCTAAGTGTAAGTAAACTTGTGACGACAGCGGGAATCTCGAAGATCGGAGTATGATCGCCGGCCACGATTTCAGGCTATCTCATTTCGCTCTGTCGTCCTTGGAACCTGGGAGTAATTTTTCTACCGATACGAAAACTATTTGTATAACGCGATCACAAAAAATAGCCTGAATCGATTGATGATCTATGAAAAATTCAAATCCCAAGGGGTTACGTAATGAATACTTGAAACATTTATGGTTCGACCTTTAGTTCGGTCCATCGATTGAGACCATTCTCGTCTCAAAATTCGAAATAAACGGACAGTCAACGATGAATGAAGCTTATACTCACGGTTAAAAACTCGTTTATCTTCATTCGAGCTATTGCTTCAAGCCAGCAAGTTCCAACACAAGCCAGGAGTATGAGTTCGGATAGGAATGCTCAGTGTTTGTTGTCGACAATACAGGAACGCTATTGTCGAATACGTCTTCAACGTCACTTTCCGAAACACTCGACTCTTTCTCAACGTCTCGGGCTAAAAAACAGATCATTTTAATAATGTTACATTTCAATGTTAACGAATATTCGGCATCGGATCAATTAGGCACCCATATCTTAATATACGGAGGTATATTTTATAATTCTGAATGGTTAGGACGACCGACCATAGAATATATTCGACTGATTGTCAACATTTTATCACCGAACGAAAATATGTTAATTTATTATTTTTTTTTGTCGCGATTTTCGAGAAGAAATATATTCACATCGCTGTACGCAGTTTCCATCCATATCGATTCCCCATTAAAAATTAATAATTACCGGCTTCAATTCGTCAAGAGCACAGAAAGAGAAGATGAAGAAAGAGGGCACAAAGTTCTATGTAACTAACGAGGTTTGACAGTTTGTTCGAAATTTGTCATTTATCATACAGCAGCCAGTGAGACAGTGAGTGCGAACTCTGTGTTGAGAGATTGTGAATTATTTTACGAAAAAAGTGTTTGTTCTTCGAAATGGCGATCGAATCTTTGTTAATCGAAGGGAAGGTGATTGCTCATAGAGTTATCCCTATTATTGGTGACGGTGGCTGCCTGTTCCGTGCGTTGTCTTTCCTCATGTTCAACACGCAGGAGAGAGCTTTGCAGGTTAGGAAAAGGATAGTGGAGTACGTCGGTAGTAATTGGCAAGATTTCGGTTACTTGAGCCACAACGCGTACGGCGACAATTACGATTGTCGAGAACAGTACGTCGAGGACATGGGTCGCCGGGGCACATACGGCGGCCTCTGCGAATTGATCGCGGCGGGGAAAATCTATCGTTACGTGTTCGAGGTGTATCGCGAAGGGAAATTGTACGCGAAGGCTGGATTCGACGAGAATCCCATCAAAAGGCTCAAATTCAGTAGCCACCTTTCAAGTGGCCATTTCGACGTTTACGTACCCGCGGATACCGAATCGCGCGCCTCTAGGCCCCTTTCCGTCGATGGTAGTAGCGCTTCAAAACCGACTTGTACCTTAGGTGAGTATTTTGTAAACGTACAGTGTCGCAAAAAAGGAAAGGCTCATCGAAAGGGGCGCTAGTATTTTACGCGAAATTTTTAATTCTTCTTGTACCCCCAGATTACCGAGTGCCTCCTTATTCACGTAAATCGTTCAAATCGGAGGACGAGGAGGATCCAGCCGAGCTAGCCGAAAGCAGCCAACGACAACCTAACCGATGGGGTCGAAGGAGTAAGGGACTCGAAAATCCCGACGCAGGTTAGGTTTAGTGGGTAGGAGTCCCACACTGTTCCACAGGGCAGTATCATGATCGAAACACCCTGTGGTTCGTGCTATGAAGCATTCCCCCTGCTTAAACAAAAAACAAAAAAAAAAAAACGAAAATTGCTGCTGCTGTGACACTTCTACGAATAAATTGTCAGAGTTCTATTTTGTTCGATACTGTCCTGATTTCACGTTCCCGTTTAATTATTGTGAAAAACGATTTCTCCATAACGCGTTATATGTATCTTCCAACAACAGTTCATATATCTAAGTGTAAGTAAACTTGTGACGACAGCGGGAATCTCGAAGATCGGAGTATGATCGCCGGCCACGATTTCAGGCTATCTCATTTCGCTCTGTCGTCCTTGGAACCTGGGAGTAATTTTTCTACCGATACGAAAACTATTTGTATAACGCGATCACAAAAAATAGCCTGAATCGATTGATGATCTATGAAAAATTCAAATCCCAAGGGGATACGTAATGAATACTTGAAACATTTATGGTTCGACCTTTAGTTCGGTCCATCGGTTGAGACCATTCTCGTCTCAAAATTCGAAATACACGGACAGTCAACGATGAATGAAGCTTATACTCACGGTTAAAAACTCGTTTAGCTTCATTCGAGCTATTGCTTTAAGCCAGCAGGTTCCAACACAAGCCAGGAGTATGAGTTCGGATAGGAATGCTCAGTGTTCGTTGACGACAATACAGGAACCCTATTGTCGAATACGTCTTCAACTTCTTTTTCCGAAACGCTCGACTCTTCCTCGATGTCTCCGGCTAAAAAAAGGATCATTTTAATAATGTTACATTTCATTGTTAACGAATATTCGGCATCGAATCAATTAGGTACCCATATTTTAATATACGGAGGTATATTTTGTGATTCTGAATGGTTAGGACGACCGACCATAGAATATATTCGCCAGATTCTCTACATTTTATCACCGAACGAAAATATATTAATTTTTTTTTTGTCGCGATTTTCGAGAAGAAATATATTCACATCGCTGTACGCAGTTTCCATCCATATCGATTCCGCATTAAAAATTAATAATTACCGGCTTCAATTCGTTAAGACCACAGAACGAGATGATGAAGAAAGAGGGCACAAAATTCTATGTAACTAACGAGGTTTGACAGTTTGTTCGAAATTTGTCATTTATCATACAGCAGTCAGTGACACAGTGAGTGCGAACTCTGTGTTGAGAGATTGTGAATTATTTTGCGAAAAAAGTGTTTGTTCTTCGAAATGGCGATCGAATCTTTGTTTATCGAAGGGAAGGTGATTGCTCATAGAGTTATCCCTATTATTGGGGACGGCGGCTGCCTGTTCCGTGCGTTGTCTTTCCTCATGTTCAACACGCAGGAGAGAGCTTTGCAGGTTAGGAAACGGATCGTGGAGTACGTCGGTAGTAATTGGCAAGATTTCGGTTACTTGAGCCACAACGCGTACGGCGACAATTACGATTGTCGAGAACAGTACGTCGAGGACATGGGTCGCCGGGGCACATACGGCGGCCTCTGCGAATTGATCGCGGCGGGGAAAATCTATCCCTACGTGTTCGAGGTGTATCGCGAAGGGAAATTGTACGCGAAGGCTGGATTCGACGAGAATCCCATAAAAAGACTCAAATTCAGCAGCCACCTTTCAAGTGGCCATTTCGACGCTTTCGTACTCGCGGATACCGAAACCAGCGCCTCTGGGCCCCATTTCGTCGATGGTAGTAGCGCTTCGAAACCGACTTGCACCTTAGGTGAGTATTTTGTAAACGTACAGTGTCGC
Source organism: Myrrha octodecimguttata (assembly GCA_958510865.1). NCBI lineage: Eukaryota > Metazoa > Arthropoda > Insecta > Coleoptera > Coccinellidae > Myrrha > Myrrha octodecimguttata. The sequence continues at coordinate 499,002 of OY294064.1, read as the reverse complement.
AAAAAGGAAAAGGCTCATCGAAAGAGGCGCTAGTATTTTATGCGAAATTTTAAATTGTTTTCGTACCCCCAGATTACCGAGTGCCTCCTTTTCGTAAATCGTCCAAATCGGAGGAGGAGGATCCAGCCGAGCTAACCGAAAGCAGCCAACGACAACCCAACCGATGGGGTCGAAGGAGTAAGGGACTCGAAAATCCCGACGCAGGTTAGGTTTAGTGGGTAGGAGTCCCACACTGTTCCACAGGGCAGTATCATGATCGAAACACCCTGTGGTTGGTGCTATGAAGCATTCCCCCTGCTTAAACAAAAAACAAAAAAAAAAAACGAAAATTGCTGCTGCTGTGACACTTCTACGAATAAATTGTCAGAGTTCTATTTTGTTCGATACTGTCCTGATTTCACGTTCCCGTTTAATTATTGTGAAAAACGATTTCTCCATAACGCGTTATATGTATCTTCCAACAACAGTTCATATATCTAAGTGTAAGTAAACTTGTGACGACAGCGGGAATCTCGAAGATCGGAGTATGATCGCCGGCCACGATTTCAGGCTATCTCATTTCGCTCTGTCGTCCTTGGAACCTGGGAGTAATTTTTCTACCGATACGAAAACTATTCGTATAACGCGATCACAAAAAATAGCCTGAATCGATTGATGATCTATGAAAAATTCAAATCCCAAGGGGATACGTAATGAATACTTGAAACATTTATGGTTCGACCTTTAGTTCGGTCCATCGGTTGAGACCATTCTCGTCTCAAAATTCGAAATACACGGACAGTCAACGATGAATGAAGCTCATACTCACGGTTAAAAACTCGTTTAGCTTCATTCGAGCTATTGCTTTAAGCCAGCAGGTTCCAACACAAGCCAGGAGTATGAGTTCGGATAGGAATGCTCAGTGTTCGTTGACGACAATACAGGAACCCTATTGTCGAATACGTCTTCAACTTCTTTTTCCGAAACGCTCGACTCTTCCTCGATGTCTCCGGCTAAAAAAAGGATCATTTTAATAATGTTACATTTCATTGTTAACGAATATTCGGCATCGAATCAATTAGGTACCCATATTTTAATATACGGAGGTATATTTTGTGATTCTGAATGGTTAGGACGACCGACCATAGAATTTATTCGCCAGATTCTCTACATTTTATCACCGAACGAAAATATATTAATTTTTTTTTTGTCGCGATTTTCGAGAAGAAATATATTCACATCGCTGTACGCAGTTTCCATCCATATCGATTCCGCATTAAAAATTAATAATTACCGGCTTCAATTCGTTAAGACCACAGAACGAGATGATGAAGAAAGAGGGCACAAAGTTCTATGTAACTAAGGAGGTTTGACAGTTTGTTCGAAATTTGTCATTTATCATACAGCAGTCAGTGACACAGTGAGTGCGAACTCTGTGTTGAGAGATTGTGAATTATTTTGCGAAAAAAGTGTTTGTTCTTCGAAATGGCGATCGAATCTTTGTTTATCGAAGGGAAGGTGATTGCTCATAGAGTTATCCCTATTATTGGGGACGGCGGCTGCCTGTTCCGTGCGTTGTCTTTCCTCATGTTCAACACGCAGGAGAGAGCTTTGCAGGTTAGGAAACGGATCGTGGAGTACGTCGGTAGTAATTGGCAAGATTTCGGTTACTTGAGCCACAACGCGTACGGCGACAATTACGATTGTCGAGAACAGTACGTCGAGGACATGGGTCGCCGGGGCACATACGGCGGCCTCTGCGAATTGATCGCGGCGGGGAAAATCTATCCCTACGTGTTCGAGGTGTATCGCGAAGGGAAATTGTACGCGAAGGCTGGATTCGACGAGAATCCCATAAAAAGACTCAAATTCAGCAGCCACCTTTCAAGTGGCCATTTCGACGCTTTCGTACTCGCGGATACCGAAACCAGCGCCTCTGGGCCCCTTTTCGTCGATGGTAGTAGCGCTTCGAAACCGACTTGTACCTTAGGTGAGTATTTTGTAAACGTGCAGTGTCGCAAAAAGGGAAAGGCTCATCGAAAGAGGCGCTAGTATTTTATGCGAAATTTTAAATTGTTTTCATACCCCCAGATTACCGAGTGCCTCCTTTTCGTAAATCGTCCAAATCGGAGGAGGAGGATCCAGCCGAGCTAACCGAAAGCAGCCAACGACAACCCAACCGATGGGGTCGAAGGAGTAAGGGACTCGAAAATCCCGACGCAGGTTAGGTTTAGTGGGTAGGAGTCCCACACTGTTCCACAGGGCAGTATCATGATCGAAACACCCTGTGGTTCGTGCTATGAAGCATTCCCCCTGCTTAAACAAAAAACAAAAAAAAAAAAACGAGAATTGCTGCTGCTGTGACACTTCTACGAATAAATTGTCAGAGTTCTATTTTGTTCGATACTGTCCTGATTTCACGTTCCCGTTTAATTATTGTGAAAAACGATTTCTCCATAACGCGTTATATGTATCTTCCAACAACAGTTCATATATCTAAGTGTAAGTAAACTTGTGACGACAGCGGGAATCTCGAAGATCGGAGTATGATCGCCGGCCACGATTTCAGGCTATCTCATTTCGCTCTGTCGTCCTTGGAACCTGGGAGTAATTTTTCTACCGATACGAAAACTATTCGTATAACGCGATCACAAAAAATAGCCTGAATCGATTGATGATCTATGAAAAATTCAAATCCCAAGGGGATACGTAATGAATACTTGAAACATTTATGGTTCGACCTTTAGTTCGGTCCATCGGTTGAGACCATTCTCGTCTCAAAATTCGAAATACACGGACAGTCAACGATGAATGAAGCTTATACTCACGGTTAAAAACTCGTTTAGCTTCATTCGAGCTATTGCTTTAAGCCAGCAGGTTCCAACACAAGCCAGGAGTATGAGTTCGGATAGGAATGCTCAGTGTTCGTTGACGACAATACAGGAACCCTATTGTCGAATACGTCTTCAACTTCTTTTTCCGAAACGCTCGACTCTTCCTCGATGTCTCCGGCTAAAAAAAGGATCATTTTAATAATGTTACATTTCATTGTTAACGAATATTCGGCATCGAATCAATTAGGTACCCATATTTTAATATACGGAGGTATATTTTGTGATTCTGAATGGTTAGGACGACCGACCATAGAATTTATTCGCCAGATTCTCTACATTTTATCACCGAACGAAAATATATTAATTTTTTTTTGTCGCGATTTTCGAGAAGAAATATATTCACATCGCTGTACGCAGTTTCCATCCATATCGATTCCGCATTAAAAATTAATAATTACCGGCTTCAATTCGTTAAGACCACAGAACGAGATGATGAAGAAAGAGGGCACAAAGTTCTATGTAACTAAGGAGGTTTGACAGTTTGTTCGAAATTTGTCATTTATCATACAGCAGTCAGTGACACAGTGAGTGCGAACTCTGTGTTGAGAGATTGTGAATTATTTTGCGAAAAAAGTGTTTGTTCTTCGAAATGGCGATCGAATCTTTGTTTATCGAAGGGAAGGTGATTGCTCATAGAGTTATCCCTATTATTGGGGACGGCGGCTGCCTGTTCCGTGCGTTGTCTTTCCTCATGTTCAACACGCAGGAGAGAGCTTTGCAGGTTAGGAAACGGATCGTGGAGTACGTCGGTAGTAATTGGCAAGATTTCGGTTACTTGAGCCACAACGCGTACGGCGACAATTACGATTGTCGAGAACAGTACGTCGAGGACATGGGTCGCCGGGGCACATACGGCGGCCTCTGCGAATTGATCGCGGCGGGGAAAATCTATCCCTACGTGTTCGAGGTGTATCGCGAAGGGAAATTGTACGCGAAGGCTGGATTCGACGAGAATCCCATAAAAAGACTCAAATTCAGCAGCCACCTTTCAAGTGGCCATTTCGACGCTTTCGTACTCGCGGATACCGAAACCAGCGCCTCTGGGCCCCTTTTCGTCGATGGTAGTAGCGCTTCGAAACCGACTTGTACCTTAGGTGAGTATTTTGTAAACGTGCAGTGTCGCAAAAAGGGAAAGGCTCATCGAAAGAGGCGCTAGTATTTTATGCGAAATTTTAAATTGTTTTCGTACCCCCAGATTACCGAGTGCCTCCTTTTCGTAAATCGTCCAAATCGGAGGAGGAGGATCCAGCCGAGCTAACCGAAAGCAGCCAACGACAACCCAACCGATGGGGTCGAAGGAGTAAGGGACTCGAAAATCCCGACGCAGGTTAGGTTTAGTGGGTAGGAGTCCCACACTGTTCCACAGGGCAGTATCATGATCGAAACACCCTGTGGTTCGTGCTATGAAGCATTCCCCCTGCTTAAACAAAAAACAAAAAAAAAAAAACGAAAATTGCTGCTGCTGTGACACTTCTACGAATAAATTGTCAGAGTTCTATTTTGTTCGATACTGTCCTGATTTCACGTTCCCGTTTAATTATTGTGAAAAACGATTTCTCCATAACGCGTTATATGTATCTTCCAACAACAGTTCATATATCTAAGTGTAAGTAAACTTGTGACGACAGCGGGAATCTCGAAGATCGGAGTATGATCGCCGGCCACGATTTCAGGCTATCTCATTTCGCTCTGTCGTCCTTGGAACCTGGGAGTAATTTTTTTAGTGGAATCCTTGGAATAAGGACATTCTCACCTTTGAACTTTCCTATGATAGTAGTACATTCTGTCAAGTTTGTAAAAACTCTTTTAACAGAAAGTCTAGTTCCGTTACACAATTTTGGCTGATTAAGGTTGCGTAGTATGATAATTACTGAGCCAACTTTCAGCTGGAAAATATGTGGAGGGTTTCCTGGAAAATCCAACAAATTCAAGAATTCAGTTGGATAAAAAGAATGTATTGGTCCATCAATTTTATTTTGAATTTTTGAATTCAATTCATCAACATTCTTATTTTTTGACGCTAAAATGGCTCGTTCGCTTAGCCAAGCATGGTTTCTATGTTTCATTTGAATATCTGGGAAGACTTTTGAGATCAATTCGTCTTTTGACGTTGTGAACTGACAAAAGTTTGGTGGAAAAGAAATGAGACCATTAGAAGTGTCAACAGGAATTTTGCCATTGCCAATATCCAATAATGTTTTTGAAAACAATTCCGCCGATATGTCACTTTGTAAAGCCACTCTCATATTGATTGTTAAGTTGAGATTCTTAACATATTTCCATAAATTCGAAGTTTTCAAGCAAGCATTTATCTCATCAGCAGGCGTTGATCTAGGAATGACTGGCAATGTTTGTCGAAAATCTCCTGCCAGTAGAATCATCGCACCACCAAAGAGGTTCTGATTGTTGCGCAAATCTCTTAGAGTTCTTTCTAGTGCCTCCAACGCCCGTTTATGGGCCATTGTGCATTCATCCCAAATTATTATTTTGGAACTTTGAAGTACTTTCGCTATTGCTGCTGTTTTGCTTATATTACATGTAGGTTCCTCTACCGTATGCAAATTCAATGGCAGTTTGAGCACAGAGTGAGCGAACATTCAGCAATAATAAACGCAAGTAAAAACATTCTTCATTGCTCGGGTGAATTGTGTAAATGCGCCCCAATGCATCGGTTGAATATACATTCACGTATCCCGGTACGGACTGTCCTCGTTTTCGCCGTTGGAATTTTTTGGATGATGCATTCCATGTGAAGTATTTTGGAATTTCTGAGTAAAGCAATGTTTTTGCAAATGAATCTTTTATGCATGTCTCAAAAAAAGCTTGTCAACGTTGTGGCTGGTGGATGTTCAGCCCTCTGCGCTGCATTTTCTGCCGTGAAATTCTCTAAATGGACAGCTAAATGAACTACAGTGGGATAACGTTCATGTATGGTAAATGAAAAAATTCTACAAATAGCTTCATTGCTACTAACATATCTTCCCATCTGATATTGTGTAACGTTACAAAACGCTCCACTGCCGATTTCAGTTTCAATCGCGAAAATACGTCATACTATTAATTTCAATTCCGATCTCAAGCAAAAACGCCTTACTGAGATTATACGATCGGTCGCTGGAAAACGCACTTCGCTTTGACAGTTGAGTGTGTGTTTCGCATGCGCGACTCTAATTCGGTCTAGCCGATGGAAAACTCTTTCTTTTCGTGCATAAAAGGTTGGAGAGTAAACACCTTGCTAGAGTTTAACGAATAAACGAACTTCGTAATCCATTAACATCGTGAAATTTTGAAGTTTTATTGTTTCTTATAAGACGTCTATTCAAAAGGCGTCTTTGTACCGGGGCTACTGCTCACTAAATCATCTTTGTACCGGGGCTGTTGGCCACTTAAACATCTTTGTACCGAGCTATCGACTGCTGGATTACCTTTTTGCTGGGACTAATGCCCATTCGAACATCCTACTACCGGACCCAAGGTTTAACTGGATCATCTTAATACTGGAAGCAATCATTGTTGGAATACCTTTATTCCGAAGCTAATTATTACTGGAACATCTTAATTCTGGACTTTATTCTGGTTGGAATCTCTTGAAACTAGACTTCCTGCATAGTACCTGTATTTTGGAGGATCATACCACCGGATCCTTACTTTTAAGATAAGTGCCTCTTCGAATCGCGGATCTCAGATTCATTGTACCTGATTTTGTGTTTGTAAATAGTAATTTTTAATTGTAAAGTTGAAATAAATAGATAGGGAGTAAGAGGTTGCATCATTACCACCAGATTAACGAATAGGGATACATTCAGGAGTTAATTTAATTTCAATTGTGACACCTCATCGTTACTATTTGGAGCTGTAATACCAAAAACAGCCATGTCGCTGCCTTTCGTGACGTACTTGCAAACATATTTAATAGATTTTACCAAATTACAGTACTCAACATTGCAATGTACCTTGAATGTTTTTGACAGCAGCGGCGAATATGGAACAACCCAGGTATTGTTGACTACAACATCCTTATTCTTAACTTTCAACGCTATTGTTCTACCTCCATCTTCAACAGAGCGAAACGATACAGGGGGTAACCATCATTACCTGTTATTGTCTCTGCCAATAAAGCACGTGGATAACGCTTGGAGCATTTGTTGTTGATCATAGATGGTGATTCACGATTGTGTTCACCACACGGTCCATGTATCATGTTTTTTATCACTATTTCATGCATTTCTGGATCTACATCTGGATCAGGAATTTCTGCACTGATGATTGAGTCGATTCCATTGGGTCTGATTTTTTCAGCCATCCACAGGAGAATGTGAGCATGAGGCAACCCCCTTTTTTGCCACTCTACCGAATACATCCAACATCGTACATCTCCAAAAACATGATATCTTACAATGAAATCCATTAGCGCTTTGAGTTTTTGCTTGAATACTCGTGCTGTGATGTCATGACGATCACTGGATGACTGACCAGGCAATAGCAAATCAGTGACTTCGAACCATTTTGGGTTGCACGTGAAAGTAATAAAGAAATCTGGTCGACCATGATGAAGCACTTAAGTCATAGCATCTTGCGCATATTCGTGCATGTGTCTGGGGCTTCCCACAGATGTTGCTGGTAAAATAGTAAGTCGACCGACATTATTTCCATTTCCATCTGTGTTCATGGCATCGCGCAAATGAATATTATCTTCTGAACGCAACTTTGTCTGATTCAAACGTATATATGTTAGACGATCCGTTTCAATTTTGACATACATATCAACGGCGAACTGATGGAACCATCGGCGGCATTTCAAAATATGGTTGTCCTCGTTCTGTCGAATCATGAAACGATATGCATAAAAATTCATCGAGCTGACCTTGTTTGTTTCCTGACCTGTAAGAGAATAATCAACATTAATAAGGAATTGAAACATAGAATTTTTAAAACAACATTACTCTGACGAAGTGGTGGTAAAAACTATGAAAATATAGTAAAAAATAATACAGGGTGCACAAATCTAAGGACCTTATTCTCTGAGAATGTCTTATTGAAATGCATTCTTACTATATTCTTTTACAATATGACTTATCAATACTCACCAGTCGCTGGGTTAATCCTCTTGATAAAAATTAGGTTTTCCATCTTCTCCCCGGCAGAATATTAGTGGATATTGTAAAGCATCATACATACGATATGTTTCACTGATACGTCTGAGGTTGCCACCATCACGTCGTTGAATTACAATGTCGCGAGACTCCATATTTTCTCCAACTACCACAATAGCAACTTCATTTAACGTTAGTGCATTGAAACGTCTCTCATGTTCTCCTGCTGGCCTTTTATCTGCTCTAATTCCTAATTTATGTTCGTCAGATCATTTCTAAGGCTGTTTTGAACAATTGTACCAATTGATTATGTTCATACAAAAGTTGTTGCAATTGCACGATGATTTCTCGTCTTGCTGCACGATTGATGGCACAACGTTGATTTACTTCATTCTCAGAATTTTCAAGGAAATAAATCTGGAGAAATTTCTAATCACCATCAACTGGTAGTAACAATGCTCCTGCACGATGGTGAATTTGTCCTTGAATCTGTTGAAAAAAATTAGAAAAGTTTCGTTAATGAGTCTTAACAGAATTTTCATGTTAGCCGGTAATGTTATAATCAATGTGTAATATATTTGTTTGATATAGAAAATGAAATACCTTAAAAGTTGGGTTGAAACCTCGTTCCTCAATTATGTTTGAACCAAAAGATATCATTTGGAACACACTATTGTAATGCTGAATATTCTGCAGAAAATGTTTTGATAGAGCTCTTCTTCTCCGTGAAACCAATTCCTAGTTTTGATAGAGGTTCTTGTCCTGAAAGTAACGAATTCACAGGTTCTGGTGGCGCCTTGCGTTACGCGTCGCCGACCAATATTTGGACGCCTCATTGATGGCATTTTTATAATTGATAACGAGTAACACAAACACAAAACACAACGATTAATATCAAACACAATGCTATTAAAAACTTTCAGGAAACACGTTTTACTGTAAATAACAAATACCACAGGTGGTTTGTTTATGTAAATGCAGTAACCTGACATAACAACCTAAAGGCGAATTTTGGCGCTGTAACCACAGCTTACTACAGATTGTGGTTACATGTAGTTACTTGGGTTACCACATTTTCGCGGAGCTAACTATGTAACTATGACTATTGATGACGTCACGCATACCATACCGAGTAACCTTCCTCTTGAGCAGGGTTACTCGTGTAGTATGTAGTTCTATCACTTTCGAAAGAGTGAAATGGAATGAGTTTATGACCATAGATTCGAGAATGAAAATAATTGGGGGTCATATTCTATGGAAGTTTCAAATATTTTTAATGTTCATATATCGGTATCGGGAAAGAAGTCACTTCTCCTGTCGTTTTGTACCGGTGCAAACATTTTTTTAAGATTGCATTTGAGCTTGTTTTAGTCGTTGTTTTTAGATTTTAAAAAGAGAGTTTAATTAATAATTTACTTTTGTGAAACCAATTATGGTTCAGAAGTTGCATCTATTGATGAAACATTAAATTATATGGTAGATAGTAATTGATCCTATGTATTCAAAATTCACATTGAATGTAGGTTTTTTTTAGCACTTCTATAGGTGAATGCTCATTTCAAGTAACATAATTTCGTTTTCAGTCCCTGAAGAAGTTCCAAAAGTAGGAACGAAAGCTAGGAAATATCAATAAAGAATACACTTGTAGTCCTTATTAATTTATTTGACTTTTTTCCCGATAACGATAAATTACTTTCCAACGAAGTCGAGAATTCTACCCAATTTTTATAATGTTCATTTTTGAAACATTGGCAGTTTTTTTTATTATTGTTTTTGCACGCTTGTTTGATAAAAATGGAAACAATTTCCATTCTTCTAAATAAAAGACTTCTTCTGATACAAGATAGTATCGAAGTTCTCTTTGGAGTTGACAGACAGAATTAAGAAAGAAAAGTGAGGTTCTCTTTGGAGTTGATAGACAGAAGTAACTACGTGACTATGACGTCACGGGTAACTACTAACTATGGTTACCTGTGGTTACAGCGCCAAAATTCGCCTTAAGTGTCGAACGCCAAAATGTCAAAGTACTCTATGATTGCTCGCTTTGTCAAATACTTCATACTTACGTTTAATAGAGTTCTATGGTTGGAGGAAAAAGGAAGGCTTCGTTCTTTTTTCCGTGCATTTTTTTCGGAATTATTCCGTTATACAAACCTAGACCTGAGAATAATGAACACAACAAAAAAAAAAATTATCCAATTTGATGCAGTCGTTTGTACGTAGTGCTTGTTCAAAATATCGATAGACCATAGATCCTTTTTTATTTATATAGATAGAAATCTTAAACAAGCATTGAAGAATGGATTAATTCTAACTAAAATACATCGAGTACTGAAATTCAAGCAATCTGCATGGTTGAAGTCATATATCGATCTAAATACCGACCTGAGGAAGAAAGCTACGAATGAATTTGAGAAGAATTTATTCAAGTTGATGAATAATGCTGTCTTTGGTGAGTTAAATTAATCATTTATTTTGTTCGTATGAACTAGCCATCTACGCTTCATATATCTAAACATTCTCTTTGTTACAGGGAAGACTATGGAGAACATCCGAAAAAGGGTCAACGTCCATCTTTTGACGAAATGGAAAGGTCGTTATGGTGCGGAATCATATATTTCTAAACCGGAGTTCAAAAATTCTACCATTTTCAATGAGTTTCGCGTCGTTATGCTCCAACTAACTACCAAGTTTCAATCCAATCGATTAAGTAGTTTCTGAATTATGAGGAAATTAACCGCAAAATTTCAAATATCTATAACTCCGAAACTATCTGGCCGATCCGGCCCATTAACGAACTAAACCTTCGTATTTTGAAATGCAACCCTTCCTGAAATTTTCAAGTTGATAGAATCCTCCGTACGCCTGTTATCGTGGTGACAGCCGGACAGAATCGATTTTGACACCTGATTCGTATTCAGTCCAACCTAGTCGTTTAAGACCATTTTCTGCTAAATCACCGAAAATTGCAGACATTTGGACAAAACGATAGCATGATGTTCCTGTAGAAATGTCTGATTTTCGAATTTCATGCTGAAAAAGACTGCATAAACAATTTTCGAAATTTTGACAAAATGATACAGCTAGCGACATCTATTGTCACTACATCCAACTATGAACATGACCATAATTTTTGAAATTTATGCTGAAAATGGCTTTAAAAGACTAGAAAACAATTTTCGAAATTTTGGCCAAAACGATACAGCTAGCGACATCTATTGTCACTACCTTGGAAATAAAATGTCTAATGTTCGAATTTCATGCTGAAAATGGCATCGAACGACTGCAAAAACAATTTAAAATTTTTGACAAAATGATACAGCTTGTGACATCTATTGTCACTACATCGAACTATGAATATATGTCCATAATGTTTCAAATTTATGCTGGAAAATGCATTAAAGGACTGAAAAAAAATTCCGAAATTTTGGCCAAAACGATACAGCTAGCGAAATCTATTGCCGCTACGTTGAACTATAAAAATCGAATTTTATGCTGGAAATGGCATTAATGGAAAAACAATTTTCGTTACTTTAGCCAAAATAATATAATGACATTTCGAATATTTTCCAGCCATTAAATGCCATTTTCAGAATGAAATTCGAAAATTAGACATTTGATTGCAGATGTTTGATGCCATTTTTCAGCATGAAATTCGGAACATAGACATTTCATAACTCGATGTATTGTTGTGGCCAAAATCTCCAAAATTGTTTTTCCAGTCATTTTATTCTTTTCAGCATAAATTTCAGAAAATATGGACATTTTTCATGGTTCGAAGTAGTGACAATAGATGTCGCTAGCTGTATCGTTTTGGCCATAATTTCGAAAATTGTTTTTCCAGTCAGTTGAAGCCATTTTCAGCATAAATTTAAAAAATAATGGAAATTTTCATAGTTCGATGTAGTGGCAATAGATGTCGCTAGCTGTATCGTTTTGGTCATAATTTCGAAAATTGTTTTTCCAGTCAGTTGAAGCCATTTTCAGCATAAATTTAAAAAATAATGGACATTTTCATAGTTCGAAGTAGTGGCAATAGATGTCGCTAGCTGTATGATTTCGTCCAAAATTGGTTTTCTAGTCGTTTTATGCCCTTCTCAGCATACAATTCGAACAAACAGTTAGACATTTGTTAGTGACAACAGAAGTCGCTAGCTGTATCGTTATGGCCAAAATTTCGAAAATAGTGTTTCAAGTCATAATGCCATTTACAGCATAAATTTAAAAAACTTAGAAATGCACTGCCGTGAAGGCAGCAGCTTTTGCGCGCATGTTCAATTGAGATGACCGCTTTGGTAACGGATTTGAACAAGGGCGCAAAAGCTGCTGCCTCCACGGCAGTGCTTTTATGGGATTTTTCGATGAAGTACTGGATTTCAATTATATCTAATCTGTATTTTGAAAATATTGGGAAAATAGAATTTTGAATGGGGAAATCTAATTTTTTTTTTGTCAAATATTTAATATTCTGTGATCTTATCATATTATCATATAATAGAAGATTAGACATTTGTTAGTGACAACAGATGTCGCTAGCTGTATCGTTATTGCAAAAATTTCGAAAATTTTATGTCAAGTCATTTGATGCCATATTCAGTATAAATTTAAAAAACCTAGAAAAGCACTGCCGTGAAGGCAGAAGCTTTCGCGCGCATGTTCAATGTAGATGACCGCTTTGGCGAAGAATTTGAACAAGCGCGCAAAAGCTGCTGCCTTTACGGCAGTGCTTCTCTAGGTTTTTTTGATGAAGTACTGGATTTCAATTCGATCTAATCTTTATTTTTGGAAATATTGATCGAATTGAATTCCAGTACTTTATCGAAAAATGTCAGTTCGAAGGTTCATACAGAATTAAATGAGGATAATATGATAGGAAGATCACAGAATATTGAATATTTGAAAAACAAAATTTGAATTTTTTTTGAAATTGTTGTAATACGATAATCACGAAATTCCTCACAAGGTTGTCTTTCAGCATCTTCAAACTAGCGGAGTTTTATCATGATTGAATTTCTAGAGTTATACCGAAAAAAACAACGATATCGAGAAGAAAACCACGAAATCCTACATATTTTTTACCAATATCTCAAAAACTGATAACCGTATCGAATTGAAATTTGGTACACTGCTGTAAAATATGAAGTTCAAGTTATAACTGAAATTGTTCTCGAATTTGAACAATAGTTTCAGAAAAAAAAATTCGAAATAAATTTTGAAAAAAATTTTTTTTTTGGATTTACAGACAGTGTGATCTCCATATAATTTCTCGAAAAGTTGCGCGTCGATACACTCCAAGTAACTGCCAAATTTCGATCCAATCGTATAAGTAGTTCCCGAATTATCACGGAAATAAAGTCAAAATTTCAAAAGGCTCTAACTCTCATTTGGCCGATTTTGCCCATTAACGAACTTAACCGTCGTATTTCGAAATGCCACCTACGACCGTAATCGTGCATACGGACGGTCGGACAAAATCTATTTTGACGGCGGATTGTTCATCAGTGAGTCAAACCTATTCGTTTGAGACATTTTCGGCTCAATCATCGAAAATTACAGGCATTTGGAAAAAACGATAGCACGCGGTTATCCTAGAACATGAGAGAATAACTTCAGTTAAATAATATTTATATGTGGATCATGATTTCCAAGAAACTACTACACTGACATTATGTTGGCAGTATAGGAGGTGTTAAATTAATGAATGCACTGAATACTTCAACGAAGGGGGTTTTTCCTGGATTTGGTTATTTCTGCAAATGCAAATTCGAACATAATTATTATGGGTTTGATTCATCATTTTCCCAAATTACCTTCAGAAAGTATTCAAAATCAGGTTTCAAAATTGGGGTCATGCATGCAGGAAGTGACAACGGTGTTTAGTAGAATAGCTTTTTCTGCTATAGAATAATGAAATATTTATTCCTATTCTGTGGTACACACGTGTTCTTTTTCAATATAACCAAACAATTTCTGTTTGCGATTTGTCAGTAATATGACAGTCTGAGATCTTATTTTTCTATTTCCAGGTCGTTGTCTATTCTATAATACTAAACGCGTTACAGGCAACACCGCCGAAACCACCGTAGGAGATCAAGAAAAACTTTTGCCGAAAAAGGGTTATTTTCATGAGAATTTTTCGGATATTTCGGGGGATACTTAGCATGATATCTGAACGTGATTAGAAAGAGGAAATTTCGAATTTTCCCGTCCTGTTGATCTTTCATCGCGGAAAAATCGAGATACTTTTGAAAAATTCCCGAAAAATACCGAAAATATCGATATTTCCTTAAGGTGCAAAACTGAAATTAAATTAACTCCTGAATGTATCCCTAATCGTTAATCTGGTGGTAATGATGCAACCTCTTACTCCCTATCTATTTATTTCAGCTTTACAATTAAAATTGCTATTTACAAACACAAATTTAGGTACAATGAATCTGAGATCCGGGATTCGAAGAAGCACTTATCTTAAAAGTAAGGATCCGGTGGTATGATCCTTCAAAATACAGGTATTATGCAGGTAGTCCAGTTCCAAGAGATTCCATCCAGTGCAGAAGTCCAGAATTAAGATATTTCAGCAATAATTAGCCCCGGTATAAAGGTATTCCAGTCATAATCAGCTCCAGTATTAAGATAATCCAGTAATGATTGCTTCCAGTACTAAGATGATTCAGTCAAACTCTGGGTCCGGTAGTAGAATATTCAAATGGGCATTAGTCCCAGTAAAAAGATAATTCAGTGGGCAACAGCCCCGGTATAAAGATGTTTCAGTGGGCGATAGCCCCGGTACAAAGATGATTCAGTGGGCAACAGCCCCGGTACAAAAATGAAGCAGTAGGCGGTAGCCCCGGTACAAAGACGCCTTTTGAATAGACGTCTTATAAGAAACAATAAAACTTCAAAATTCCACGATGTTAATGGATTACAAAGTTCGTTAATTCGCTAAACTCTAGCAAGGTGTTGAATCTTCAAATTCTTACGGACAAAAAAAAAGAACTTTCCATCGCTAGACCGAATTGGAAGGGTCGCGCATGCGAAACACACACTCAGCTGTCAAAGCGATCAGCGTTCTTTAGCGACCGATCATATAATTTCAGTAAGGCGTTTTTACTTGCGATTGGAATTGAAATTATTAGTATGACGTATTTTCGCGATGGAAACTGAAATCGACAGTGGAGCGTTTTGTAACGTTACAAAACCACAGGAAAGAATTTGGCCGCTGGGTTCAAGCTAGGTGGAGTTTTTTGGTACGAACAGAAAGACGAAATTGTGGCGTAACGGGCCCCTTTTTTCGATTCTCACTTTCGTATTCTTGCAGGAATGATGGAAAAAATTGACATTTCTACGAATTTTCGGTAAAAGTTGACGATTTCATATTTTTCTGTGAACTCGGCCGAGATCGGCCGTCTTCGCCGCCTTCGAGCTCGGTTTGGAGGTAGAATCCACTACTATAGCGATGAGTGGCAACATCGAACTGCGATTTTGTGCCGTTTTTGGCGAAAACTTGAACAAAGGCGACTCTGGAGTTCGGAGACGATCGGGTACTTCCGTCAATATTCTCAATCCGAAGCGGCGTTATGTCAATTTGTCAATTCTCATTAACATCAAATCGGATTTGTCGTCAAAATAGCATCCTTTGTGGAAGCTACATTGAAATTGACGAAAATAAAGTTGATAACGAATGGAAATGCATTGAGAAGTATCAATCAATGGTCAATACTGCCTAATTCCAACTCTAACAATGATTATTTCGAGAAAAAGTCGAGTTATCGGTATAATTTTATGCTTACGAAAGAAAATAGTTAGTATCACCTACAATTGAACATAACTCAACTTATCACAAGTTTTTTCAGCCTGAATATCATGAGGAAATATTTATTTTCAGATGGTCAGATATTTTAAATGAACTGGACATTTGAAAGTTTCTGTATCATTAAAGTCACAAAGTGAAGAATGTTTAGAATGGATTCAAAACTACGATAAGAATCAGAATGCTAATCCAGAATTCGTCGAAAAATCATCACATTGCCATAAATATTTGAAATGGTGGAGATTAACTCGACATCAAAGGTAAACGTTATTATGTTATTTTTCTTTAGCGGATGCATCAAGTATGATATTTTGCAGCTTTGAGATATGTGTGGTCGTGTTGTTGAAGTGCAATGCCATCCAAGCATATACAAAGGAGGAAAGCCTTCAAAAGACTGTAGAATGTTACATGAATTTTATGGTCGAATGTCAATATGGATCATTTCTAATGTTGATGAATTGGAAACTTGACCATGGCAAATTTATGTATCACAGTCCTAGGCTTAATCAAGCATACTTTGTAGAAAGATGGATTATCATCATTATGAAAAAAAAGGGAACTCAATAGATTTCGAGAAGTGGAAATGGCAGAAATACTATGCAATCCATAGATGGTTTAAATAATATACAAGTGGTGTGGGACAACACTATGAGACTGTACCCCCGATACATTTATTCATAATTGTGAATGAAACAGGAATATTCAATAGTCCATTTCTTCGAACATCATCTCTTGGATCTCATTTTTATAACTATGCAAACTATGAAAGAATCATCAGAACAAGAATCATTTTTCAGCTCAATGTTTTTTGTCTCTTAAAGTTGATAAATTCGGTCAAGCAATAAGACTCTTGAATTATTGAAAAAATGAAAATGATCGAACGAAGAACTGATGCAATGTAAGTATTTATTTTATGTTCGTTCAGTAGGATTTGAATGATTTGTATTGCTTTAAGACACGAAAAAATATCGAGGCCTCCACAGGTAAATATTCGCCTGAAGACATTTCAAACCGAAGTGAAGAAAGCTGCCATTTCCAACTGCCACTTCTCCAAAGATACCCGAACCAGAGCTCTCAATGGAATGCACCTGGTAACATAAACAAGTCGCCTGTAGGCTTGTAATAAGCACTACATTACTTCGGTTCCCTTTCAACTAGCCGAGTACTATCCTGATTGCTGTAGGTCAATCATCGGATATATTCGCAATTATTTACACAGAACGGATTGAGAATATCATTTCGAAATAATAACTAAACGGCCAATAAAAAATTCCCTGTGAGACAAAATATTAAATATTCCATTCTTCCCAACGACTGGCTATCTGCCTTTCAAACTTTCACCGCACAATTACAGACCTATAAGTATATTATCAGCAGCTTCGGAAGTCCTGGAGAGGATCGTGTCTGATCATATAACTCAGTTTGTTTTGTCTAATGATGTTATTCCAACAGAACAGCATGGATTTTTATCAGGCCGTTCTACGGTGACCAACCCATTTCATGCGTAAAGGAGTGGACTAAGGCGTGAGACCGAGGGGTGGCTGTGGATGTGATTTATCTTGATTTCTCAAGGGCCTCTGATAAGGTCCCCCACCGGCGGCTGTTTGCTAATCTTCGCCATCTTGGAATCAGGGGAAGTGTTCTGTCTTCGATTGAGGCGATAGACCCATGACGACAGGTGTCCTCCAGGGTTCAGTTCTATCTTATTTTTATTATAGGTTCGTTTTGGTTCCGAAATTCAGAACTGTCCTAGAACAGTTTTAGAACTGAGCAGAATCGATGCGCCGTGAAAGCCCGATTCTGAACTATCCTAGAATAGTTCTAAAAGCGATGAAACCAAAACACGAATTAAGTTCGGGTTCTCATCGGGATCGTAGAGGAAAGAACTTCCATTTGAGTTGGCAGAAAAAAAAGAATGTTAATCATGTCTTATATATTGTATGTGGTTTAATTGAAAATACGCGAAAGTCCTTGTCAAACCATGTTATATAAAAATATTTTTGGGAATACTTGCTTCCACATAATTTTTTTTTTTGAATTTTCTTCATTACTTCCATTATATTCCGAAATGAACCAACAAATTATTGGTTTATATAATATTGAATCTAATGACGAACGTATTTCACATATGTGCTTTTCAGAGAAAAATTAATTCGGAACATTATTATTCAATAGAGGAAGATGAATCTTGTATTCATAGATTTATTTAAGAAGTTTACATCCCAGGTGTGAACAATGGAAAAAAAATCAATTAGATTATCCTTGTAGGTCGTAGCGAAGGAATTATCCTCAATAACAAAAGTTTAAATTTAACAATTAACCGTTTTCTCAACAAATAAAACAATCGAAAACCAAATCAACACGATGTCGAAAGAGTCAGGTTAACCATTTAAATCTTTGACAGTTACTCTACACTGATGCGAACTACCCAATTCTGAAATAGTTCGGACTGTCACGTCCGAACTCTTTTCACAGTTCTAGAACAGTTCGGAATCGATTTTGAAAATCACCAAAACAGGGTTACTCGAATCCTGAACCGGTTCTGAAATGAACCAAAACACAAAATCGCAATCGCGCATGCGGAACCGTTCCAGAACAGTTCTGAACTCGGAACCAAAACAAACCTTATATAACTCCGATCTCCCTAAACTACCCAACTCAGCTTGCTCAATTTTCGCGGATGACACTAAAATTTACAATTGGTGGCCCTCCACCCGTGCCGTATTATTTTCGAGTTGCCATCTTTTCAATTACGACGGGAAATGGGAGACTTTATATTTTCCTTCGGATCGCTCCGTGGTGACTTCGGAGATCGTTTTCGTGGCTTGTATACTGTGAAAGACAACAATCTGAGAGGACATCAGTTCAAATTGTCGAAGAAAAACTTTCGAACATCTGAACGACATAGTTTTCTGACAAACAGAATCTTCGAGAGATGGAACTGTTTGCCGAGTATCGTGGTCGATGTTTGAACCGTCAATGGCTTCAAGAATGTGTTGGATATTTTCGATGCAAGATCTACTAATTTGTTAACTTTTTTCTGTTTCTGTTTTATTTTTTGAGTTTATAGGAATTTCCTCAACTCTACTTGTATGTAAATAATAATAATAAAATATAAGACTTCGTCTATCTGATAAAACAGTATCTTCTCAATAGCATGATGAAATAAGTGAATAAGAATCGTTTTCCCCAATTATTTCAGGAATTTGAGCAAATAAACCAAATCAACATTTCGGATTCAAAAACTATAGGTTTGTTTTGGTTCCGAGTTCAGAACTGAACTGGAACGGTTGCGCATGCGCGATTGCGATTTTGTGTTTTGGTTCATTTCAGAACCGGTTCAGGTTTTGAGTAATCCTTTTTTTGGTTATTTTCAGTATCGATTCCGAACTGTTCTAGAACTGCGAGAGGAGTTCGGACGTTAAGAGTCCGAACTGCTTCAGAATTTGGTAGTTCGCACAAGTGTAGAGTGGCTGTCAACGATTTAAATGGTTAACCTGACGTCGTGTTGATTTGGTTTTTGATTTGATCGTTGATTTGTTGAGGAAATGATTAACTGTTAAATTACTCTACAATCCGGATGAGAACCCGAACTTAATTCGTGTTTTGGTTTCATCGCATTCAGAACTGTTAGGATAGTTCAGAATCGGGCTTCAACAGCAGCTTTGTTTTGGTTCCGTCTTCAGAACCAATTCAGGACTGTTCGAGTATGCGCGATTGCGTTTTTTCAGTCGCACTCGAACAGTCCCGAACAGTCCTGAACTCGGGACCAAAACAAACCCAGCGCATCGATTCTGCGCAGTTCTAGAACTATCCTAAGACAGTTCTGAATTTCGCAACCAAAACAAATCTTATGTCATACTTTTAGCATAATTAAGCGTTTACCTTGAAGTCACTATTCGGCAACAGTCAAAATGTCAGTTGATAGTATATTAATCTTCAGAAAGATTTGAAAAAATATTGTTGAATTTATCGGTTGAAGCTTATTTAGGGAGGATTGCATTATTTTTTAGATTTTTATAGGTTTTCCCTCCTAATATCTGAAACAGAAGTATTTAAAATTAAATCATTTTTTCATTTTTCATGATAAACGCCCTTGCAAATTGCAGAATTAAACTATTTGTCAAGAGCAGTTTCTTGCAGAAAAGATTGCCTAATGGGCAATACAGGAACAATACAAACGAAAAAGAAAACGAACTGTGACCTTTCGGAGTACAAATCTGACTCTTTCATCAGACAAAAGCAGAAAATTTCAAGAATTTTGGGACATTCTTCGGGGTTACGGCATAATTAAGTCCTTTGGTAAGCACTTATTTCTCGTGCTCATTCAAATTTCTGGAAGATAAATTGGTAACCGTTTTATCAATGAAGCTATTATTATTGTGGGAATTCTTGGATTGATTTCGTCGTTTTTGATCAACAAGTGTATTGAATTTTCTCAAATTGTTTTTTGTTCAAATTCATTCCTATATGAAATATTCACACCATAAAAATTATGGGAATAGTCATATATGGAGAAATTATGAATTATCTCATCTCATAATCGTAATATATCCTGTTGGAGTCTCACCTTAATTTTTATTTCTTTATCGTTTGTATTGTTTCTGTATTGTTCATTAGGCAATCTTTGCTGCAAGAAACTGCCCTTGATAAATAGTTTAATATTGCAATCCTCAAGGGCAATTTTCACGAGAAAACAATTTTCATTCAATTTTTAATAGTTCTGATTCAGAAATTGGGGGTGAAAACCCATAAAAACCTAAAAAATAATTGTTGAATTTCTTGTTTTTTTCCGGAATACCTCAAGAAATTCTGATCGGATGATAATGAAACTTGATAACTAAACATTTCAACATATTGTTTTTCCAATATTTTGTAGGTGGTGGTCTAATAATCATTTTGTCCTCACGAAATTCCGCATGAATCTTCAAGCTGCCATTTTAATTGAAGTACCAGATATAAATTCGATACGATTTGTCGTTTCGGAAATATTGGAATTATTAAATTTATAATGCGCAATCATCAGGTGGATTTTACCAATTCGCAAATTCGGCCTTCGTAATCAAACCCCAAACCTACAATGCAAGTATCAAGTCTCTAAGTAGATTCTTCCAGAAGATATTTTATTTACTATCGGCGGTTAGGGCGGTCGTAAACACAATAACTTCCTGAATATACCTAGAAAAGCACTGACATCGAGTAAGCAGCTTTTACGCGCTTGTTCACATCGTGAAATGGCGACTTGGAAATTTCAGTTAAATTTAAATGAAATTTGAAAATGAAGAAAAAATTCTAATTTTTCCATAGATAATCCTTCTTATTTACACTGTCCATCTTCAAACCAAGATTAATTTCGATCAGACAATTGTTTTTCGAGTTATTGAGATATCAAAATTTCAAATGGTTGTAACACAAAAACCATTCGGCAGATTTGGCCCATTAACGAACTTAACCGAGATATTCAGGATCAAAACCTAACCTGAAAATTTCAAAACTCTAGGTCCTTCCTTTCGAAAGTAAGTAACTCCAGTAGAAAGGTACTAATAAGATACTTACTTGAGATCTTAACTGAAGGGCAGTGTTTCACACAATCTAATTCTTCACGTGAGGAGGTTGAAAGGGGTTAAAAGTGCAAATACGGAAAACCTCTTTGAGCTAACTAATTCTTCAAAAAAAATTTTTTCTTGAAAATTTCTGTACGCCTATAAAAGATACAAAGACATTGCCAAAAATGTACCACATGACCCACTTTTCCTACTCAAAAAATTCAGAGGGTTGATGGGGACGGCACAGGGTGCAACAAAAATCCTTCAAAGTTGCATAAAAATTCAGTAAAACTGAAACAAAAATTGACCTGTTTCAGGATTTTGTTGGCAAATATTTTTCTTCTGAGGAAATGAATTTGTTTCATAATTTTGACGCGCACTGTATTTTTCAGTAGGTCGGGTTGAATATCAGGAATAAAAACCTAGCAAAGAACTGACGTGAAGTCAGCAGCTTTTGCACGCATATTTACTTTTGGTGATATCCTTTGAACATGCGTGCAAAAACTGCTGACTTCTCGTCAGTGCTTTTATAGGTCTTTTTTGAGTAATTTTGGAAAAAACTTGCATACCGAGGAAAAAACCACGAAATCCGACATATTTTTACGCGCTAGTTCTAGGGAACAGGGAACTGTGTACATCATCATGGAAAAAATACAGGGTGTTACATTTGAAAAAATCGAGAAAAAAAATTGAAATTCTTCATATTTGGACATTGATAACGGAACACCCTGTATAAGAGAGGTTGGTCATTTAGGAACGATGACATGCCAAATTCTTAAGTTAAAAGAAATGCTGATCAATTTCATGTTTTTATCGCTTCTGGAAATTGGTAGAGGGCTTTTACCGCACTACTGCAGTTTGCAGTTTTTTCTGATTAAGATCCGTACCGTTGGAAAAATATCCCTAATATTTTGCGTCATGGTAGAGGAATTGAAGAGCATTCAAAATATGCGAAAATATAAGGGGTGTTCCATTCAATCACTCATTCGTTGAATAATTTTATTTGGGAACACTCTGTATATTAGAAAATAATTTCCTGAGATGCAGAATTGAAAGTACAAAGGGAATGCTTTCCAACTAAATCTCTAAAACGTCTGGTTTGGCAGCTATGGAAGCCTAACGCACTATTGCAGGACCCTGTATAGATGATCGCTTCGGCAACGGAACAAGAGCTTATAAGCTCCTGACTCAACGTCAGTGCTTTTCTAGGTTTTTATACGCGCTTGTTCTGGGAACAGCGCGTTTTCATTTCGCCACGATGTCTGTAATTTTCGAATTTTGAGCCGAAATTGGTCTCAAACGACTAGATTGGACTCACTGATGAAGAATCCGTGGTCAAAATTGATTCTGTCCGTCCGGCCGTGAGCGCTGAAACTTTCGAATGGAAGGACTTTGAGTCTTGAAATTTTCAGGTTAGTTTAAGATTCTGAATTTCTCGGTTAGTTCGTTAATGGGCCAAATCTGTCGAATGGTTTTTGTGCTACAGCCATTTGAAATTAACTCGAATAACTCGAAAAATATTTATCTGATCGAAATGAAACTTGGTTGGAATATGAACAGTGCAAATAAGAAGAATTTTTCATGGAAAAATTAAATTAAACTTAAAAATTTTTAGAAAATTTTTATGTATCATTGAAATTTCCAAAACACCATTTCGCAATGTGAACAAGCGCGTAAAAGCTGCTGACTTCACGTCAGTGCTTTTCTAGAATTTTTTAATTAGTGACAGCACGATCTCAACAAAATGTTGCCAAAAATTGCTAGTCCCTAAACTCCAAGCAACTGCCAAGTTTCATTTCAATCACTTGAGTAGTTCTCGAAATAGCATGGAAATAACCAAAAAACATCAAACGCTTTTGCCCATTAACGAACCTAACCTTCGGATTTTAAAGTGCAACCAACCCTGAAATTTACAAGTCGGTAGGATTCGACGGACGGCCTGCCGGACAGAATCGAATTTGACAGCGAGTCAACCTAGACGTTTGAGACAATTTTCGTCTCAAAATTCGAAAATAACAGACACTTGGACAAAACGATAGCACGCTGTTCCCCAGAAAATACGCACAAAAATGCAATAACTAATATTAACAAGAATTTCGCAGGTAATAAATGTGATTCAAAAAATTATGGCATATTTCACTTTTGCCCCCTTCATTATTTTACTGTATGTATTTAGTATAATCCATGGCGAAAAACAAAGTTGGTGTAAAAATTTTCCAAACAGTGAGATTCAATTGGTGTATTTTAGGCACCCAAAAATGATAAAAATTCAATCAATCAATAATCACGCATAATTGATTTTTGTTTGGAGAGCACTTATGCTAATTATCTTGATCCATTAGTTTGAGAAATTTTCAAGAATAACACAAAGCCTTTACTGTAAATGTATTAATCAAATTGTAAAATATATGCCCTTTAGAGCTACCATTAAAATCACAATAAATGTACATAATATGCATGATGTTTAAGATCATCTTTGTGAACTGATGTATATTTACATAAGTGACACTGGTGCCTCACATGAACAGATTTTATATGATTGTTCAGAAATCTTGCAGTAGCAGAGGCATATTCACATTCACCACACTAATATTATTTGATTTTCAAACGAACAGAATCTATATGCCTTTTGAGATCAACATTCTGCTCTGCAATATATTCACAAAGATGACACTTGAATTTTTTTATATTCAAGTGAACAGATTCTACTGGAATGTATCTTTTGTGACGTAGCATATTCACACTGATATTTTTTTGATTTTCAAATGAACAGAATTTATATGCTTGTTGAGATTCCCTTTTTCAGTTGAAGCAAATTCACAGTCAACACACTGATATTTCTTGATTTTCAAATGAACAGAATCTATATGCTGGTTGAGAACACCTTTTTCAGATGAAGCAAATTCACATTCTTCACACTGATATCTCTTGATTTTCATATGAACATAATCTATATGCCTTTTGAGATGCCCCTTTTGAGTCGAAGCATATTCACATTCATCACACTGATATTTCTTGATTTTCAAATGAACAGAATCTATATGACTTTTGAGACTCACTTTTTGAGTGAAAGCAAATTCACATTCACCACACTGATATTTCTTGATTTTCAAATGAACAGATTCTATATGTTGTTTCAGATTCGTCTTCATAGCTGCAGTATATTCACATTCATCACACTGATATTTTTTGATTTTCAAATGAACAGATTCTTTATGATGTTTCAAAGTCGCCTTAAACGATGTAGCGTACTCACATTCACCACACTGATATTTCTTGATTTTCAAATGAACAGAATCTATATGCCTCTTAAGATCCGCCTTTACAGCTGTGGCGTATTCACAAAGATGACACTGATATTTCTTGATTCTCAAGTGAACAGATTCTATATGTTGTTTCAAAGTCACCTTAAACGATGTAGCGTACTCACATTCACCACACTGATATTTCCTGATTTTCAAATGAACAGAATCTATATGCCCCTTGAGATGACTATTCTGCCTTGCAGCATATTCACAAAGATGACACTTGAATTTTTTGATTTTCAAATGAACAAAATCTATATGCCTCTTAAGATCCGCCTTTACAGCTGTGGCGTATTCACAAAGATGACACTGATATTTCTTGATTCTCAAGTGAACAGATTCTATATGTTGTTTCAAAGTCACCTTAAACGATGTAGCGTACTCACATTCACCACACTGATATTTCCTGATTTTCAAATGAACAGAATCTATATGCCCCTTGAGATGACTATTCTGCCTTGCAGCATATTCACAAAGATGACACTTGAATTTTTTGATTTTCAAATGAACAAAATCTATATGCTCCTTGAGATTCTCCTTTTGAGTTGAAGCAAATTCGCATTCATCACACTGATATTTCTTGATTTTCAAATGAACAGAATCTATATGCCTGTTCAGATCAAATTTTTGCTTTGTAGCATATTCACAGTGATGACACTTGAATTTTTTCATATTCAAGTGATTAAATTGTATATGATCTTCAAGACTTCCCATTTCTGATGAAGAATGTTGACTTTCACCACACTGATATTTTGTGATACTCAAGTGAGTAGATTGTGATTTCAAGAATGTTTCTCTGTCGTGGATCCCATTTTCATCGACGAATTGTTCTTCAATATCCACATCTTCAAGCTTCACAGCTGAAATGTCCATTTCTTGTAGCATCCTCTCATTTTCTGAACTCTGCAAGTGATTAAATTGTATATGATCTTCAAGACTACTCATTTCTGATGAAGAATGTTGACTTTCACCACACTGATATTTTGTGATACTCAAGTGAGTAGATTGTGATTTCAAGAATGTTTCTCTGTCGTGGATCCCATTTTCATCTACGAACTGCTCTTTGATATCCACATCTTGAAGCTTCACAGCTGAGTTGTCCATTTCTTCTTGTATCGTCTCATTTTCTGAACTCTGCAAACTATGGTAGAATCATCAGAACAAGAATTATTTTTGAGCTCAATGTTTTTTTTTTGTTCTTTAGTATTGATAAATTCAGTCAAGCAATATAACTCATAAATTGTTGCAGAAATGGAAAAGATCAGTGATTTTAGAGAGAATAACTAAAGTATAGACATGCGCGCAAAATTTGCAGAAAAATAATTTCTTATAGACGCCAATGTTACAATATGGAATGTTCACATCATGTACAATTCCTACTCTGATCAATAGAGTCGTTGAAGTTAACCATCATGAAGCATTAGCACCTAAACAGTCCGACGAATAATTATACGATTTCACTGCAATTTTTGTCAAATTCTAGTTGGTCCAACAAAATAACTTCCGAGAGATACGGGGAAATTCGATATTTGTAATGAAGGATTGAAGTTTAATAGCGAAGGTCGAATTAGTGAATGGGTAGAATCCATCCAATGATTCCGTAATAATAATAATTATAATAATAATATTTATTTACCATCAAATTTTACATGGTTCAATAATAGCAATCAAATTAAAAATTGAAAAGTAAAAATTCTTCTAAACAATAAAAAGCACCTTTCACCAATATATCACTAATTGCTCTCCTGAAGTTCTTTTCGGGTATATTCCTTGTTTGAACAGGAAGCCAGTTGAAAAGCTTTACGCCCCAATAGGTCGAAATATTTTGGGTGTTCTTCTCCGTGTGGAGTGGATCGTCTCTGTATCTTGTGTTGATCCTGTGGTAAGTTCCATTTCTTGGCATACTATTTTCTCTGTGGTTTACATATTTCAAACATTCTCTTATGAACAGACATGGCAAAGTTAGTATTTTATGGTCTACGAAATATGTTCTACACGAAGTTCTACTTGCCAATCCATACATGATACGTATTGCTTTCTTTTGCAGAATGAAAACTCTTGATGCATCTGAAGCATTTCCCCACAGAAGTATATCATACAGAAGTATGCTTTGAAAATTTGCAAAATATGCAGTCCGCAACATATCTTCAGTTCCACATTTCTCCAGTCTCCTCAAAAGATACAGACTCTTTGACAATTTACCACAAACATAGTCTACATGGGCGGCCCAATCCAATTTATTGTCCATTATAATTCCCAAGAATTTCACACAAGCACGATTCTCCCTTCCTCCAAACTCCAACTTGACAGTTTTATCTGAATTCAATTTGAGTAGATTCGACAAAAACCATTTCTCAACGTCCCCCACAACCAATTCGACCCTCTCAATGAATTTTTTTGCACTGGTCGTGATGATCAGGTCATTGATGTAAATAAGGAAGAGAATGGGCCCTAGTACAGATCCCTGAGGTACGCCATGTTCAACTTCCTTCTCTGCTGAAAAAATACCATTCCACTCCACTATCTGTTTTCTTCTACTCAAATACGACTCTAGCTATGCGAGCACATTTCCCCTGAAACCAAAGGCGTGTAATTTTTTCAGTAAAAGTTCCCGAGGTCAAAGTTGAGCATCTCCACAAATTCTCCCCTATCCATTGCCTCTATAATCGCAGTTAACGCCTACCTGAGTGCAGATATACTAATTTAAAATTTTATTATCGCAATATTTCCAAGGCAACGAATTGGATCGAATTAAAATCTGGCACTTAATTGAAAAATGATAGTTTGGATATACAGGCAGAATTTCACAAAAAAAAAGATGGACAAATATTGTGTTCACGGAAGAAACGACTCAGAAACTCGATATTTTTAGAGTAGGTTTGGGCTTAATTACGAAGGTCGAATTCGTGAATGGGTAAAATCCGTCCAATGATTCCGTAGATATACCTATTCAAAATCCTATTTTCCCAATATATAGGCAAGCAGTGCCCCATCTACTCCGGGCATAGCAACTGAAAAACCTACCCGGAATGTAGAGAAGAAGAGAGCTCGGCGAAGGAAGTTGTGTGTGGTGTACCCCAGGGTACTGTTTTGGGCCCTTTATTGTTCAACATATATATATATATATATATATATATATATATATATATTTTTTTTTTTTTTTTTTCTTACCATATAGGGTTTTGGCTACTAAAGGATCCGGGTCAATAATGACCAAAGTTCCTCTAGGTCGTTGTCAGGAACATTCTGACTATCCTAGCCGTCCAAAGCAGAACCTCCTTCTGCGCTGTACTGATGAGGTTCAGATCAAGGTCTAATGATCTCGTGTTATCCGTCAAATGGCTCTCCACAAGTCCGTTTGTTGTTATTATTAGAGGTAGTATTGAGACAGACTTCAGTTTATATATCTCCTTCAACTCAAAGGCCAGATCGTGATATTTGTTCAGCTTCTCGGAATATGCCTTGGTTATGTTGTCATCTGCTGGGACAGTCACATCTATTATGGTGACTTTTTCCTCTTCTTTGTCAAACAAGACGATATCAGGCCTGTTGTGTGGTATCCTCCTATCTGTCTCAACCACATTATCCCAGTACAGTTTGAATTTGCTGTTCTGAAGTACGGTTGCTGGCATGTATTCGTGCGTTTTTTTTGTGGTGGTTATGAGGCCAGTTTTGATGGCAATGGCTTGATGGAAGATTTTTGCCATCGCATTATGGCGGTTCGTGTATTCCTTGGGAGCCAATATGGGGCAGGATGAGGTGACATGCTGGATTGACTCAAGAGCTTGGCCACACTTACGACATCTATCGGTAGGTATATTTTTTCCAGCTATGTGTTTTAAGTACGCTCTTGTTGGCACGACTTGGTCCTGTATAGCCGCAATACGGCCCTCTGTTTCCGGGAACAGGTAACCTGATGTGAGGTAAGTAAGCGAATGTTGTTTATTAACTCTTTTTTCTTTCAGCATTGACGCATATCTTCCGTGGAGGGTCTTGCTGTGCCATTCCTCTGATAGTAATTCATGCGTCATCAACTGGGGAGGTTCCGTTGCATTTCCTAGATTGAGCGCCGTAATATTATTGTCTTCCCTGCATATCGCTCTGAAGAACGGTAAGTTACTTGATTGAAAATATTTTCTTAGTTCTGCCACTTCCTTATGATGTGTTATCTCGACATTCTGTAGACCTCTTCCTCCGCAATGCCTGGGTATGTATAATCTGTTGACGGATGCATGGGGATGATGGATGCCGTATTTGCTCATTAGGACCCTCACTTTTGTATCAATGGCTTTCAGATCGGTGTTAGACCATTTTATAACTCCAAAGGAGTAGGTAAGGCTAGGAATCGCCCAGATGTTCATCGCCGTGAACATGGCTTTGGAGTTCAGTCTGCTCTTGAGAATTTTCTTCACTCTGTCGAGGAATTTTTGCTGGAATGAGGCTTTCGCATCAGATGTTCTTATTTCAAGAGCCTGCTGGACACCAAGGTATTTGTAGGTTTGTTGCGGTGCTAACCTTTGGATCGTTATTCCATCTTGTACGAACATTTCGCCTCCGCTTACTAATTTTCCTCTTTTCACGTGAATCACGGCGCATTTGTCTAGTCCCATTTCCATTTTAATTGTTCGCGTGAATGAGGCCACTATAATCAGTAATCGCATAAGCTGTTCTTCATTTGTGCCATAGAGTTTCAGGTCATCCACATATAATTGGTGAGTTATTCGTATATTCTGCACTCTATCTATGACATATCCATAGTTTCCCTCATTCAGCAGTTTGCTCAGAAAGTTCAGCGCCAGACAGAACCAGAGTGCACTGAGTTTATCACCCTGAAAGATTCCGCACATGATTTTTATCACAGGTGTCCTGAAGGTATTCTGTCTACTGCCGAACATCAGTTCAGTTCTCCACGTTCTCATTAGATGATCGAGCAGGTTAACCACTTTTTCAGATACGCCATACAGTTTGAGGATCTTGAGCAACCATGAGTGCGGCACCGAGTCGAACGCCTTCCTATAATCTATCCAAGCAATAGATAGATTCCTTAATTTTTTTCTTGCCTGTTTCGTTACTAGACAGTCGATGGTCAGGAGTTCTTTGCATCCTCGGGCGTCGCTCCTGCAGCCGTTCTGTTCGGGCGAAAGTATTTTATGTTTACCAACATGTTTCCCGATGTGTTTCGTTAATACTCCGGTTAGATATTTGTAGATGGTTGGCAAGCATGTAATCGGACGGAACTTCTTCGGGTCACTTATGTTGTTTTCCTTAGGTATCATGTGCGTTATTCCCATCGTTAGAGTCTCCGGTACAGTTGTTGGATCATCAAGAGCCATCTGAAACAGTCGTGCTAGTTGTTGATGCGTTGATTCGAAGTTTTTCCACCAATAATTGTGTATCCTATCTGAACCTGGCGCCGACCAGTTGCTCGACCCCTTAATGACCCTCCTGACATCCTCTACCGATATTTCAACCTCGTCCGCACCATATTCATTCATCCTCCCCTCAGCAGCCCTTATCCAATACGCCTCATCATCGTGCTGCTCCTCTCGTTCCCATATTTCCCTCCATGTACCATACATTTCCTTTTCCGTCGGATAATTCCCTTCTAAATTTTCAACAGCGTCGAGAGATCGAAAAAATTCTTTCTGGTTTTTGAAGTATAGCTGGGTATTTTTGTACCTTTTTACCCTATCATTATACCGTTGGATGCGATTACCTAGCGCTTTGATTTTCTGTTTCAGCCTGTCATATAGCACTACTAGTGATTGTATGAAGATCTCATTTGAGCAGTTCGAGCTGATGTTGAATTCTCTGGTGATCTGTTTTATGCCTTTCATGATTCTCTTAGTTCGTGTTCCAGTGTTAAGGTAAGTATGTAGTATACCTATTTTTTTTTCTTATGGCTTTTATTTTTTTTTCCAGCCTTGACTTCCACGGTGGTATTGATTCGGCCTGGTTGGTGGTATGTGATTCACCAATTTTCAATTCGAGTTCCTCGCAAATCGTTATTGCCCCAGCATATACATAATCTACCATCTTCTGTAGTGTTGTTGTTGTATTCACTTGATTTCCAATTAGCAGGTTCATTCTCTGTACATGTTCTAAAAGTTTCTTCGAGCCTTTCATTCTCGGGATCCTCGGTCTAGTCTTGGGTGAAAGGCCTGAGTATTTAAGGATGTTTTTTAGGAGGTTACGTTCAAGTTTGGTTGTTTTCATGTTGATTTGGTTTTCATTTCTCTCCTCATTTTGATTTTCTGTCTCATCCTCCACTTCATGTTCTGTAGAATCTCTTGGTATAAAACTTTTTTTTATTGTGTCCAGTTCGGTGTTCGAAAATTTGTTGTTGTCTAGGAGCCATTTCACTCTATTTGCTAAGAGGTTGGGGTAGGATTGTCTGTGTGGGTTGATGTCATTCCACGTTCGTGTTAGTATTTCTCGATAGTTCCCTCTGTCTCTTTCTTGCAGATCTTTCGCAATGAAATGGACGCGTAAAATCAGGATATTATCTTCCTCTGTCCATCGCGTCCGCCTATCTCTTCTTGTTGGAGCAACCGTGGGATGAGTTGTTCCCTCATCCATAACGGAGGTTCCGTCCTCATTCGAGGTGACGAGTGCCTGGCTTACGGTGCCATCTCGGGGGGCTGCGCCGCTCGCCCCACAGCTTACCCCATCAGGCTCTTCCTCCAGACGGTTCCGAAGAGGACCAGCCCGCTGTCCCCTACCGCCCTGATTCTGTCCTCTAGTTATAGGAGCACTATGTTCTGCAGAGACCCAGGCTGCTAACCTGAGTTTCTGGATGACTCGGGTATGCGGGGTCGTCACGCCCCGATAGCTAATGCTACCCTGCATATATATATATATATATATATATATATATATATATATATATATATATATATATATATATATATATATATATATATATATATATATATATATATATATATATATATATATATATATATATATATATATATATATATATATATATATATATATATATATATATATATATATATATATATATATATATATATATATATATATATATACTTAAGTTCACAGTCGTACTATCAATATGTGAATTGGTTAAGGGAATTCGACTGATATCTAGGATCTTTCAGTATTTCTCTTTATTCCATACCAAGCTTTCGGAACTTTTTTTGTTCCTTCTTCAGGGTTACTACAATTTTGACAATTAAATTCACACACATATAAAATATCACAAAACTTCAAAACAGTTACTTACAGAATCTGAGGAATAAAGAGAAATACTGAAAGATCCTAGATATCAGTCGAATTCCCTTAACCAATTCATATATATATATATATATATATATATATATATATATATATATATATATATATATATATAAATGACCTTTATAATTTGACAACGTACGGTACCATTAGCAGTTTCGCAGACGACACGGCGTTAGTTTATCATGATGTTGATTGGAAATCTTTGCGGAAAAACAAAGAAAGAAGTCTCTCGAAGATCTTTGCCTGGTTAAGACAAAAGTTGCCATCTGTTAACTATAGCAAAACCTTTTTCTTGGCCTTCACTTCTTACCATTCAAACTTTATTATTATTATTATTGAAAATACAATTAGAGTTGAGGTGAACACCTATAAACTCAAATAAGCTCACTTAAAGAAAACAAAATTCATGTACACTTCCCTATAGTGAAGACAAACAGATGAGCGAATACAAAAAAAAAGTTAAATTATTCTAAGAAACAGGTAACACAAATCTTAATTGACTTCGCAAAGCTGTCAGTTGATAAGAACGACGAAATTGTTGAAATTGGTGGAGTTGGACATGTAAAGTATCTGGGAGTGATTATTATTGACAATCGTTTAAAATGGGATCATCATAATCAGTACGTAACGAAAAAGCTCCGTATACTCTTGTATAAATTTAGGCAACTCTCCAAAGTTCTTGAAGTCGAACAGATGAAAGTTTTATACCACTCTCTAGTAGAGACTCATATCAACTATGGGATTGTAGCTTGGGGGGAACAAATAAAAGACACCAAGGTAAATAAAAGTTTGAAACAAAGAACTTACGCATACCTAGGACCAAAGTTATATAATTTACTTCCTGCAGTAGTGAAAGATGTTGAAATTAAGGGTTCCTTCAGGAGATTACTTAATCAGTGGATCCTATCTAAACCAAGGTCGTGGATTAGCGAATTGGTTTGATAAATTTGCTTTGGTGACGAGTGGCAAATGTGTGATTTAGTGCTGTCCAGTCTTTTCGTTTCTCTCTTTTGTGATGGTTTTCGAATTGTTTAGTGGGACCACAAATTGGATACATCACAAAAGTAAATTGAATTCTTACAGTTCCTAACCCTCAACAAACTGTTGATATGAAATAGGTTACGAGCAGTTTTGACAGTTGGGAGAGACTGGAGGACCAACAATAACCTAAAATGCATTGTTTACTATGGAAAAAAGCGATTTCTCTCGTGATTTCGTATTCATATGGAAATTTTGGATTGATATATTCACTTTTTTTAAAAAGGATAGTATACATTTGGTGTACTTGATATGAAATTAGTCCCTGATTTCATAAACAGGCAAATAAACAGACCTTTGGTTAGTTCAGTCAACAGTCTTTTTGTGTGTTGTAGTATATTATATAGGCACCTTTTTACTTTCATATGGAGATAAAATATTGTGAAAATATTATGTGATATCATCGTGCTAATAAGTTTTTTTATTCCTAGACACTGCCAGATATTCCTGGGTGTCGTAGATATAAACAGTGTTATTGACACAGTCGATGGTTTTGCTTTCTAAAATACGACTCAAAAGTGATCAAATTAGGCTAAAATGCCGATCAGTGATGATCTAGATCTTTTTTTTTGTGAAAACAAACAGGAATGTTTATCAAAAACTGACGATTATACGAAAATTCCTTACCTGGTATCAATCGGCATACCCAAACAAAACATTGTCAGTAGTAATACTGCGCCTTGAGTTAGAATCAGCTAAAAATTTTACACCATCAATACTTGAATGGAAATATCTTTTATAAATCCTGTCTTGTTCAAGTAATAAATTCGATGTCATTGCATACCTGATTGTCAATTGTATGAATCAATCCAATCTAATTCAAGTTTTAATGATTGTGGAGACTAATCTCCATCCTATGTTCTTTGCCGAGGTAACTGACAAGTTGCAAAGTAACATTTATTCTGTGAATTTTCGATGAAGAGCTCAGTTTTTTAATGAATTTATTCAGAAAATATGATTTCCCTTTCAGAACTGATGAAATTTTCTTATTCCTCTCTTTTATAATGGATAAATTCAGTTCCTGTCCACATCCGGTTAGTACCTACCATTCAAATGAAAATACTTCAACACTTCATTGGTAGTTTTCATCGATTTGATGTTGATTATTCTAGCTTGAATACCTGAATTTACTTCAAAAACCTTAGGTTTTAAATTGTATTTCCTGCCTTACTAAACCAAGCAACATGCAACAACAGCATCAACCAGCAAGAATTGTATTTAATCGAAAAATTCTATAAGTTTAGTAAAGCTGTTACTGTTACAAGATATCGAGTACTTTGCATATAGTTATAGATAATGCAATAATGAAGATTTCAGTCCAAAATGTCCAAATTCATATAAAATCACAAGCCAAATCGCTATTTCCCATAGCAAAGAATGTATTTTAGGTTATTGTTGGTCCTCCAGTCTCTCCCAACTGTCAAAACTGCTCGTCACCTATAGAATGAAAGTTCTCCTCTGTTGCTAAACCTTTATCTGAGTTGATCTTGTTGTGTAATTGCTGTTCATTTCTGGTCTTGTTGTGTGTTGCGTTGCTTGTACTGCTTTTATTGGTTCTTTTTGTATAAGTTAAAGTTGATTTAAGTGTTGATGGTCTAGGTCTGTAGACCTGTAGCTATTCATTCACTTTTTATATATTATATTTTATGGTTTCATCATAATGTTAGGATTATTGTGAATAAATTATTATCATTTTTATATAAAATAACATAATCATAAGGACGAATATCCGTCGATAAATCAACAAAACCAATTCCTCTCTATTATTATTATATTCGAAAATACAGATTAGATCGAATTGAAATCCAGTATTTCATCGAAAAAAACTTAGAGAAGCACTGACGTGAAGTCAGCAGCATCTGCGCGCATGCTCAAAAGATATAACCAAAAAAAATTTGAGACCATAAGAAATGTGAAAAATGCGAACGACTCAAAATTGTGACTTGTGGAGAAATGATACTTGCCTACCTTGTCAAAGGAAAGTCCTTGAAATGTCCTTGGCTGATATATTTTCGCCGTCGAACTGGTGATAGACGAAACATTCAATCTCGCACACCGAAAAAAACGTATTGTTCTTGAAATAACAGTAGACTAAAAAATGTTTATAGAATAGAAAGATTGGGTTTTATACACAACTAAAGAGCGAGTAGAATACTGTAAATCTATGTGTCTGTAAGTACGGACCAGCGATGAATTTATGTTCCGTCTCTGGGGGCCGAGACTTGAATCGCCATATGTTTGCGTCGATTTTCCAAGTAAAATATCAACAGCAAGTAGACATGACCTGCGCATGGAACCGAATGTTACTCGACAATCGAATGTTTTATCTCCTATAACGGACTTGAAAAATTGTTTTCAATTCAACCTCCTTATAGGTTAGGTTGTTACAATTTCGTTTTTACGAGCTTGTTCTGGGGAACAGCGGGTTATCGTTTCGTCACAATGTCTATAATTTTCGAATTCTGAGCTGAAATCGGTCTCGAACGACTAGACGACTGATGGTGGTCAAATTTGATTCTGTCCGGCCGGCCGTCCGTCCGAGTGTGCTCTAACTTCTTCGAAAAGAATAACCTAGAGTCTTGAAATTTTGATCCTGAATATCTCGGTTGAGTTCGTTGATGGGCCAAATCTGCCGAATGGTTTTTTTGTTACAGCCATTTGAAATTTTGATTTTTCAATAACTCGAAAAATATTTATCTGATCGAAATGAAACATGGTTGGAAGAAGAACAATGTCAATAAGAAGAATTATCCATGAAAAAATTTGAGAATTCGTTGCCATGCCAAGTGGTCATCCTTTCACGTATTGACCAAGCCAATCACAACTTTACTTCCTGTGGGAAAGATTTGGCCATCGTCCTCACGAAATTCTGCATGATCCTACAAGCTTTCATTTTTCGATCAAGTACTGGATTTCCATTCAATCCAATCTATATTTTTGAAAATATTGGGAAATCTGTAAATATTTTTCAGTTTCATTCGCTTTCATTCTTTGAGTAGTTCATTCATGATTGACCAGATCATTCTGTATCCCCCCCGTACCTTCAAATCTGTCTTTCACGTCTTCGATGCACATACGGAACGATCGGAATTCAACAAAAAGCAAGTTGGATTACTTCTACGCACAAGCTAGTTGTTTTCAAAGTTTTCACGAAATTTTCATCAAGTTTTACAAGAAAAATGTTTTCTGCAAAGCGAAACATCAAAGTTAAGTACAAGTTGAGCTCCAGACATACTCCACAATTCAAATCACTTCAAGCAGGAATCACTCAAGAGAGACCGGGCCAGTGCAACATAAAAGGTAGGATTTGAAGGTCTTTTTGCGCGCATTTTCTAGGGGAACAGCGTGCTATCGTTTTGTCCAAATGTCTGTAATTTTCGATGATTGAGCCGAAAATGGTTTCAAACGACTAGGTTGGACTCGGTCATGACGAATCCGTGTCAAAATTGATTCTTCCGGCGGTCCGAATGCACGATTACGGTCGTACGGAGAATCCTATCAGCTTGAAACTTTCAGGGTAGGTTGCATTTCGAAATACGACGGTTAAATTCGTTAATGGGCAAAATCGGCCCAACAATTTCGGAGTTAGTGCCTTTTGAAGTTTTGACGTTATATTGGCGATAATTCACAAAATACTGGGACGATTGGATCGGAACTTGGCAGTTGGTAGCGGTACAGCAACGCGCAACTTTTCGCGATATTTTGTAGGGACCATATTATCAGTAAATTGTAAAAAAAATTTCCGGGATTTTTTTTTTCGCGAACTGTTCATCACATTTGGAAAAAATTCAGCGCGAACTTTGAGCTCCATATTCCACAGCAGTGTACCAAATTTCAATTCGATACGGTTACTAGTTCTGGAGATATTGGAAAAAAATTTATGGAATTTCGTGATTTTCTTCCCGATATTGTTGTTTTTTTCGGTATAACTCCAAAAATACTGATTCAATCACGACCTAGTTTGAAGCTGCTGAAACACAACTTCGTACAGAATTTCGTGATGATCGTATCATTAGAACAATTTGAAAAAAAATTAGAATTTTTTTCTTTCAAATACATATTTAATATTCTGTGATCTTCCTATCATATTATCCGTATTAAATTCTGTATGAACCTTCGAACCGATATTTTCGATAAAGTACTGGCTTTCAATTCGATCTGATCTGTATTTCTGGAAATATTGGGAAAATAAAAATTTGAATTGGTAAAATCTGCCAAATGAATCCGTAAATATACCCATTCAAAATTTTATTTTTCCAATATTTCCAAAAATACAGATTAGATCGAAATGAAATCCAGTCATTTATCCAAAAAAAATTCAGAAAAGCATTGCCGTGAAGGCAGCAGCTTTTGCGCGCATGCATCATTTTTTAGGTTTTCTTCGGTGTTTTCACTCCCACTCTCTGAAACAGAACTATCGAAAATTAAATAAAACTTGTTTTTTTGATGAAAAACGGCCTTGCGGTTTGCAGTATCAAACTACTTGTCAAGAGCAGTTTCTTACAAAAAAAATTACATACTTTTTCTTAATAAATATCGGATCGAATTGAAATTTGAAACAACGCTTTTGAATATTGACTTAAACGTCTGTTCCTAATTTTATTGTAATCTGGTTGATATTTTCCGAACAAAACTACTTTTTTCAAGAAACAAAATTTTCAACGGTTTTTCCACGAATAAATCCTCACAAAATTTTGCACGAAGTTGTGAGTTGATATTTCCACTAACTTCAGAAGTTTCGAACTAATCGCATCTCTTGAGACAGTGAAAGTGAACTAACCTCAAAATTTCAAATTGGCATAACACCGGAACATTTTGGCCAAGTTCGCCCATTAACGATCTCAACCGAGACATTTGGACTCCAGACCTAATCTGAAAATTTCAAGCCGCTACGTCATTTCCTTTGAAGATAGGAGCACATAATTAAATTTGACCATGGATTCAGAAGAATCCTCTCTGTAGAAACAGAGAGTCCAATATTGTAGTTCAAATAGAATTCGGCCCAAAATTGGAGCACAGACATAGTGACGAAATGATACCTAGTTTCCCGTAACAAGCGCGTAAAAATAATATTTTCTTAGAATAAATATTTTTTTTATTAATCATACCTATTTTAATTCAACATTCAATGTTCAGACAGGACACTGTCTCTGTTTGATCAGCTGCTATTCTACATGGAGCAGATTTTGATGATTTTTCATAAGTTCGGGCCAATGTAGCTTCGACATGGTGCCATTTCAGAATAAAATATGAAGTTTCAAATATTTGATACATTTTGGTTGAACAGTCAAGAGTATTCATGAAATCATTCTTTGTTTTATAATATTTCTTATATATAAATTTGAAGCTGATTCTACATAAGATATTGAAATACTCAGGGAAAGCACCGACGTGAAGTATAATTATGCAAATGGTCATTTTACAACTAATTACTAAATTTCAATTCTTCAGGATCAGTACTATTTTGGTTTTTGAGTAAATAGCAACGAAATTGCAAATGGGTTTAACTTGAAACCCATTTGGCAGATTATGCTCATTTACTTACTAAGCTGTCACATTCAAGCAACCTTCCTTGAAAAGTTCTGGCCTCTGGTGCTTTCCGTTAGTGAGTTACCGTGCCAACAGCCAACCGAATAGTTAAATTCAACATTCGATACTTCATCGGTGAGTCTTATCTAGTAATTCAGGACAAAATTCAAAAATTATAGATATTTGAGCGAAAGCCGAAGCACGCCGTTCCCAAGAACGTGGGTACGAAAAGTAAAAATATTAAGAATTACTCGAACGGCTCTATTCGCTTCGATAAATTCACACATTTATCACTGTATAAACATAACCAATTACAAATTGATTAAGAGGATTTGTTTGTTATTAGCGCAGACATAAAATAAACTCATTTCACACTTCTGGTGGTCTGGGAAGATTTTTTGAAGAGAACACATGAAAAATTTTATGGGGAACCTTCATACAGCAGTGGGCACATATGGTTTATAGAGAAAGTGAAGAAGGTAATTCCAGAACCAATGAGCAGATTTCGTCTATCTACAATCTCTATCAGTCAACTTATACCTTGAATTTTCCGAATATTTCAACACCGTGAGTTCTTCATTATAGAAGTTATTAGGTATTTTCGCGGATACGATAAAGAACCGATTCCGAATTTCTTTCAGCACGAACGTTCACGGAACCGAAGTAGAATTCTTAGAATAATAGTGATTACGGCACAAGACACTACTTCCAACTATCCTATACTTTTGGGTATTTCAAAAATTTGCAGTAATTTTTCGAAATATTTTTCGCTTGATCAGAAAAAGCATGATTACTTTTACGATCGAGATTCAATACATAAATTCTAGGCGACTCAGTTTCGCTCTGGAAAAGCTATCATGGAAAGTCTTTTCCTGAGTAAATTAAAACTATAACT
Organism: Myrrha octodecimguttata; assembly: GCA_958510865.1. Classification (NCBI taxonomy): domain Eukaryota; kingdom Metazoa; phylum Arthropoda; class Insecta; order Coleoptera; family Coccinellidae; genus Myrrha; species Myrrha octodecimguttata. Next base: position 459,650 of record OY294064.1, on the reverse strand, counting down.
AAATTGAAATACAATACACTGTCTGAACACAAATTAGTTAGAACAGTTTCCAAGGATGGACAAGCTCCACAAAGCTGTTATCAATATCATTTATATTTTCATGTAAAATTGCGTTTTCACAAAAAATACGAAATTCCATCCAAATCGTTCCAGCCGATTTCAAGATGAGCAAAATATTACCTATACATTTATTAACATATTGTAGACATATATTTTCCCTCAGACAAATAATTATTGCATATATAAGTACAGGAATTGCTTGTTTGAATGGTTAGATAAGCCAATATTCAATTTCATGTACAAAGAAAGAGTGGAAAGACTCACCAATCAAAAGAACTGAGGTTTTCTTCTTTTACATCAGTACAGTGGTCCATATCCATCGTTCAATTGAGATATCCTTCAAACACGGTTCTTCAAAGATTAAACTTCAATAATAAGTTGATGATCACACCTACAAAAATATCCTTTAAAAAAATGCATTATGAACCTGTTGAGAGTACCAAAGCCTTCAAGTAAATTAACACTACAAAATTTATTTGGGGCTACTGGTTTATATTGAATCTAAAATAAATGCTCAATATAGAGAATTCTTTGCAAGATAGAGCAACTTCTGAATACCGTCAACAGTTTTCAGATATCATCAGACTAAATCCAATGCACAGACTACATACTCTCTAGACGGTTCACGCAGGTGACACGACCTGACACTCAATTTTTAGTTCGGCCACCATCCTGGTGAGGTCTCTGTTGTCTACAAATTTGGTATTATTTGTATTCTATGTTTAGAAGTATACATTTCTGTGACGAAAGCACATGAGGTTGTCCATTAAACTAAACTTTTTCTGTTTGTTTGTGTTGGTCTGTTTCTGAAAAATTGTTAATTTTCCCGATGGTTCGTTCGAGATGTTGTGTTCCTCAATGTAAAAGCACGTCTGAAATAAGGGTAAATGTCTAAGAAATCGCATAACGCTCTAAATTTCATGAAAAAATCAGTATTTACTAATTTTGGTAAGAAAATCACAAATCCGAAGTCAAAAAAGGTCGCTCGCTTCTAGTTTTTCCAAAAAAAAATTCACAAACTTTTTCGAGGTCACTGAACTTTTCTCGCTGAATTCCGCTATCCAGTCTAGAAACACAACGAAAAAAGATATATATATATATATAGGGCAAAAATTACAAGCACAATAACCAATTATGTTCATCTAAATAAAGATAAACAATATCCTCTCAACAAATATTACAAGGATACCTACCATTTCTTGAAGAATAACCAGAACCTCATAATAACCCAAAGTAATAAGGGAGGAGCGACAGTAATTATGGAAAAGGATCAATATCACACAAAAATGATGGAGATACTAGATAACGAAGAATACTCCAAAGAGATGAAAAAAGACCCCACAAAACCATACAAACCAAAGCCAACAAATATTTCAGTAACTTGGCTGAAAAAACATAATAACCAAAGAAGAAGAAAAAAGGATACAAAAAGTATGATGCCACATGTCCAAGAATTTACGGAAAGTCAAAAATACATAAGGAAAACACACCATTAAGACCTATAATATCAGGGATAGACTCACCCACCATGAATATTGGTCAATACTTAGCCTCGATACTAACGACAGCATATGAGAAAAATAATGAGTATATATATATATATATATATACCCCTTTATCAGTTGAAGCGATGAATTCGATCGAGCGATGAAAATACGATTGACGTGACGTCATCAAATCTATTGAAGATTTACTAATCATTCGGTGAAAATAAAGACAAAATTTAACACTAACAGCACTCTATGGTTCAGCAAGATGAGACGTCAAAATCACCTGCTGGGGGGACCAACAAAAGGCGATTACGGAAACATTATCGGCAGCGTGACCAATTTTGGTAGAAATCTACTTTTTTGGTAGATTTTCGTTATAATTTCATCATTGTTAGTAGACAGAAATTGAGCAGTAGATTTTGGTAGTATTTCGAACTATCTTAGTAGAATTCTACTTTCAACTGTTGAAGCAGTAGAACGCTTCTGTGTGAAAAGATAGCACAACTCGTATATATGGCTCTGACTGACATTGGGGTATTTCTCTAATCCCGTCACACTCAATAAGTATATCGTATTTCCCATCATGTGCGCTAAATTTTTCCGCATTTTCATAGTTTCCATCCAAAACGGAAGAGCCTTTCATTCAGGTGAATGTATAAAAATATCTGCGAAATCATTGGGTGGATTTTACCCATTCACGAATTCGGCCATCGTAATTAAGGTCCAAACCTTCTCTACAAATATCGAGTTTCTAAGTTGTTTCTTTGAGAAGTTATTGTGTTTACGGTTGGCCGTTATCTGCGGGAAGAAACGACTTAAAAACTCGATAATTGTAGTGAAGATTTAGGGCTTAATTACGAAGGTCGAATTCATGAATGGTTAAAATCCGCCCAACGATTCCGCAGATATACCCATTCAAAATTTTATTTCCTCAATATTCTCAAATATACAGATTAGATCGAATTGAAATCCAGTAATTTATCGAAAAAAAAACTAGAAAAGCACTGCCGTGAATTAGGGCAGCAGCTTTTGCGCGAATGTTCAAATTCGTTGCCAAAGCGGTCATCCATACTTTTCGATATCATCACAAACATGCAACAAATTATGGACGTTATAAACTAAAAAAGTTTCTCCGTACAAATCACTTGAACGTTTTAAGAATGTGTTTAGAATGTTTTTGCATATAGGAATCCATTTATTAGGTTCGGCTGTAGAAAAACAAAACACACAGAAATGTAGTCGCAAGAAATTCAAATACATATCTTTAGGAATGATATCGTGTAATAATACCACACCGGTGTACAAACAAAATTGGCGAAACTCAGTTGCTTTCCATCGATTGAAAGTTTTCAGTGGACGTGGTTTTCGTGCAAATTCTGAAGGTATATGCAAGGCAACAACAGAAATGCGTGTATCAATTAGTTCGAGTATTCCAGCAAATAATTTATGTGGTTTTTTTCCGAAGAATATCACATTCAATAGTCTTTTGGTGACTCCCAAATCGATAAGATGCATTGGATCGAGAGGAAATTGACTCACTAAATTATAACCGATTTTCAAGAGTTCTGATTTTCCTCTGATGTCGTTATCATTCGAATATGAAGTTCTTTCACTGAAATCAACATCAACGTCTTCGGGGATATTATCAACCAGACCTACGGAGGAAAGAAAATCTTGATCATGTCTTTTTCTGTGGACGCTTGTGTCATAAACCATTCTATTATGTTTCCATTTCGCAATTGAAAAGCAACGTTCACATCCGACCTTACTAGTATGACCAGATACATTCTTGAGAAATGACCTTGCTGGTGCATCACAAATAAAGCAGTGTATCTGAAAGGAATATTGAACATTTTCATGAAAAATACCAGCGGTCTGCAAATGAATAACTTCCTCCATGAATTTCTGCAGGATGATTTCAATGGGATTTGGCTTTCCACGTCCACACAAAAAGGCAATAGGAAATAGTTTCGATAATGCAAAGTCTCTACATAAACCTAGAATAGGCCAAAATTCAATATCACTGCTTTTGAATAACGGCAATCCATCAATATTTACTTGTAACCGTATTGAATTTTCGTGAAGACTTTGTTCCTTGAAATGCTCGGAGGATAATAATTTCTGTAAATTGCATTCGATCCCAAAATAAACCATTTCACCATTATTGAGATTAATTGTTTCTGTAGTACGAGGAGTAGACAACAATGTTCGCGAATCCACACAAATATTTGCTTCGGAAGAAATGGAGGTTTTAATTAATAGCAAAAGATCATTAGGAGCAATATGGCTTATATTATGGTCAAGTGCCCAATCTCTGATTTTACTAGAAAACGATAATACGACGTGGCCACCGAAGGAGTGGTCAACTTGTTCTAGTTCACTTGATGATACTGAATCAGAAATGACATCATTCCCAGAATCACATATGACATCAACACCTTCAAAGTAATTCGTTGTATCATTTTCAGAGCAAACTCCTGAAGGGATAGTTTGTTCAGGTTGTTGTACTAAGGAGGGAAAATGGGAGGAATTTTGATTAGAGGAACTTGAGACTTGCTGACTGTTCAATATCCTATCCCTAATTTGCTTCACTTTTCGCTGATACTGTCTCTTGCCCACACTTTTTGTATTTGATTTTGGCATTATCTTGAATTTGAAATTAATTGTATTAAGCACCATTTGACATGAATTCCCATAACTTAAATTAAAGATATTAAAGGAAATTTGTGATTGCTTACAGCAATCAATGTTGAATTCATGGAAACATCTTCAATCTCCGGAATTATTTGAACGTTTCAGATCAATTGTTTCGTCAGATCATAAGTTCATGAGGCGAGTATTTAAACAAATATTTAAAAAACAAATCTTGACCTCAATTACTAAACTGTGTGAACAGAAAAAGTTAGTACGAAAAATATTAGACTAATTAAAATAAATAATCCTGTACTAATGAACTATCAGAAAGTGGACATATTTTCAATGAAAATTATGGAACAGTACATATTGAATGCAAATGTCATAAGCTTACACTAAATTGAAAACTTGATTGTTCAATATGGATACAAAAAAATCAAATTCTTAAACGACCAACCAGACCTGAACAGGTACCTATCTGCTACTTAAAATTCATGATCAACATTTGGACACTCCCCAATAATTCAATATTATATTATAGTGTTATGGAAAACTTGTCATGGTTTCATGCTAAAAATTTGCACGTGGGGGATTTCGACAATTTGTCTTATTTCAAACGGCGCACCGAGTACATTATTGCATCGTTAGATAGTTTTTTTGGTGAAATTTACAATAATATGCAATACCTTGGGTGAAAACTCAACATTTTCTGAATTTTAATTCTAAAGAAAAAAACAGTGACGCCAATTTATCATATTTTAACAGGCTTTGCTGTTTGAACAAAAAATTTCCTTTGTGTTCATCAACTTGGACAAATCTAATTCATCGAAACTGCAAGATTTCAACTTAAAACCTATATTTTTTATCTCTCAGTCGATTCTACGTAAAAAAGAGAGTGGTTACTTTGGGAAACCTTATACTCTGAATAAAAACTTCCGAAATTATCAAGAAATATAGGAAAATAGCAATTTCGAACAGAGCTAGTATTATGTGACTTCCAGAAACCACAGAAAGAAACTCAAGTCCGATGTTCCGATAAATAATTTTGATATTTCACGAATTATAATGAATTATTGTTAGTTGGGATTGTTGAGAAAAAAATTTCATTTTAGGTATTAGGACCTAATTTGAAAATGTCGAGTTTAGATGAATATGATCCGTCCAAGTTGATGATTCTCTCGTGAATACACTTTACATTTTCGGTCCATATAGCAAACATTGTTGTAATACTGCATATAAGCAATATGGAAAATAAAGAAGAATACTGCCCGTCGACACCATTTGTTTCATAAGATTTCGAAGAACTCGGAAACCGATAAGTTTGCACGCAAGGTATGAAATTAATGTTACTGAACAACCTATCTTAGGATGGAATAATATACAGGTGATCCATTTGAAATAAGGTTGTTTTCGCTATATCCGAGATATTTTAGGGAGAAAGTTCTTTGTAGAAATCACTTTTTCGCCCCTTTATATTCATATGCACAGTTATAAGTACTGAAGGTCACCTTTAACATTATAGTTTTACTCTTAATGTTTTCACTTGATGAGCTCATTATGGTATGACACGAAACGAATTTTTTATTTCGAAATGAAAGAAATCTGGAGATAGTAATTGTAGCTCTGACACATCAAATAATATAATTAGGTAGAAACTAGTTATTGATAAGAAAATCATGAACCGTATGGTCGAAATTCGATGTCAAGCTATAGGAAACTATGTGTGCGTTTTTATTTTCATCGAACTAATTAACCGTTGTATCACCCTGTCTTTCTTTTTTTGTTCTCCGCCAAAGAAGAGATAAAGAGGTTAATCGACTAGTCATTTCTATGAAAATAAAAACGATCTTTTCGAGAATTAATCATTGCCGTATAATAAAAACTTTTTAAATACATCGCGATATATTGGTGAATTAAAATTTCCAGAAGAATGTATTAATTAGTGAAGTTTGCAAAATATTGAATTCAAAGACAAAGAAGATACTTACTGGTATTATCCTGTGGGTGTAGATGAATAAACAGCCACTTGCAGCTTTCTCACAAACGTTACTTTATGATGATTCTTCTAGAAACTCTCGAATAGTTATGAGAGGTAAGGTTTGGATGCTTCGGTCCAAAGAACCAACTCGCAAATTCTCACATCTGTTTCGAACATAGAACTCTATATTACTACCTGGAAAGGACCCGACCCTTCTTCAACTAAGCTTAAAGCGTAACAAGGGGCAACGAAACAAAGATAGCGCTAATTACGGTAACCTCTCTCTGTCATACCCATTGAAGTAAATGGTGTTTAACGGCTCAAATTTGGTTTAACTTGAAAATTCAGGTAGTTTGGGTGTTACATTGTTTAGAAAATGCAATATTTTTGAAAATGAATATCTATTTTTCTCTAATATGCCATTACTTTCTCTGCCTTCACCGCGTGTGGTTCAAAATGAGGAGAATTATGTTGGTGTGAGCTGTGCATTGACGATTGACGATAGTTTCATCATTATTACAATAAATTTAAATAATAGGAACATAGGAAAATACTTCTCGAAAAGCACTGACTTGAAGTCAGGAGAATTTAAGCGCTGGTTAAAATTCATTGCCAATGCGAAATATGACATACTTTTTTCCAATATTGTTGGAAATGTGTGTCGAATCGAGCTGAAATTTCGAACATTGCTGTTCAGATTCGACTTCAAGGGCTGCGCCAAGTTTCATTGAAATCTCATTGATAGTTTCCGAAAAAACTATTTTTTTAACGATCCTTCATGCAATCAGTTAGCAAGTTTCAATCTGATCGCATCAGTACTTCTTGAGATATAGAGGAAATAAAATAATATATTTGAAATGGATATAACTTCGAAATTGTAGGGTAAATTATGCCCATTAGCGAACTTATTTTGATTTTTTTTAAGTCGCTATAGCTTTTCTCGGTAGTAAGTTATCGTCGCCACTGGCGGCTGAATATAATTCAATTTAACATTGAAATCTTCATCAGTGAGTCCAACCTGGTCGCTTGGAACCATTTTCGGCAAAAAAACGCTAATTTACGGAGGATGATAACGCGCTGTTCCCCAGAAAAACCGCTGACTAAGTTGAAATTTCACTTGAACATGTGCGATCTTCTGCAATCCTGCCTTCCTCACGAATTAGTCAGAAAAAAATTCAGGTTCTCCTAATTTGAAATGAAAAATTAAAAAGATTTAGAATAAATGCGACAGAGTTCCCTTTACTGCAATGAGGAAGAAAGAGATAGATACCCGTCCACTTCGCGGGTTGCATAAGCAACGAATTGGCTTCACTTGTCGCTCAAAACGGGTCCCTTCCAGGTATATAATATAGAGTTCATTGGTTTCGAATAACCCAAACAACCCCAAGACCCAACACGTCAACCCTGATGATTAGGAACAACGTTGCCATATTGGGAAAGTATGATAATTCAAAAACATTAATTTTTCAACATATCTGATTAAAACTTTGGATACTGATAAGACAGAGTGGTTTCCATGGACTAAGATAAACAATCACAGACATGCCTCGTTCAACTTAGTTGATAGGTAACAATTTGTAGTATCAGTTTCCAAAGTTTCGATCCAATATTTTGTAAAATAACGATTTTTTCGGGGATGGAACTGATTCCTGTAACATCCGATATAAATGCAACAAATATGAAGTAATTTACTGATTTGTTTTTATGTCCAGAGTTCAGCGTTCCCTCAGTTGTCCATAAAACCCCATTTCAAATGGGGTAATAATTCATAGGGATAGATCGGACAAATCCCTTTGCTTCTTTATAAAATCTTCGATGATTTACATATAAACCCATGTATTCATGAATTTTAATAAATATCTCATATTCTTATAGCTATCAATATTGGTCTTAGTCACCTGATATTAGCATATCCAAATTGTGCACTTAGCGAGAAAATGAATTCAATTCAAATTTCTGACATTCAAAGTAAAGAAAAAATCGAAGAGCTGACAACACTGGAAAAGTAATATGATGCACTAGTCCTTCCCAGAAGTAGTCGTTCCGGTCATAAAAATAAAGACGATCTAGAAAAATACCAACAAACCGTCCAACTATACCATTGTATAAAAAACGTGCGAAAGATCTCCTTTCGGGACCGAATGATGGTATATAACACGAATCTGAGTGCCTACTACAATCATTGTATAAAGAGGGATAGTAAGCCAGTCCCTTTGTTAAACTGATTTGAGGCGATTTCGAGAGCCATCTGGTTGTCACGTTGTGGTACTGCAATAAAAATGGTCTGTGAAGTGGCGACCTCCGCAAAAAATGCAGTTATTTTTAGGAACTACTTTATTTCTCTCGGTTATAGAAGAACGGAATGAAGTTTTCTATATTCGTCTACCTAGAGAACTGTAATCAACCTGAAAAGACTAAGCGCAAGATTTAAAAATATAAAAGAAGACAGAGACACTGGCGTGTATGGTCCACGTTATTATTTCTTGATAAAAAACGCTGAAGCTTTTTATTCAGAATCCTTATACAATGACTGTAGCGAATAGTCAATTCGAACGTCCCTTTCAGAGTATTTCGTTGATTGCATAAAGAGTTAAAGATTTTTTTTCACTCAGGTTATTGTGTATTTCTGAGGAAACATCGAATTTTTAGTGTGTTTTGCTTGCACATTAAAAAATTCGAGAAAAAGCTTTTTGGAACTCGGAAAATACCTCAGCCAGGTTGGTGAGCCGAGCTTATGCAGCTACTAAAAATTGGAAACATAACCTACTTCGTGGAGCTTAATCATTTATTTGATTATTGAATTCATTCATCCCAACTGTGCAAACTATGGACTTATAAAACTATATGGACATGGCTTAGAGAGAGAAGAACTGCGGAGTGCGGACACAAGGATGGAACAACTAGTTCGGCCAAAATCATAGAATACGGAAAAAATAAGACAGATCATTTTGAAACCACATATTAAACTCTATTAGTCATTGTTTGAAATATATTTTTTCAAAAGTTTTGAAAGGAATATTTGTGGTTTCGGAAAAATTTCAAAGCTTATTCAATGCAATTCCGTAATTTCCGTATTGTTTGTGTTCTCGTAAGCTTTTCGAATAAAATTTGAGTTCTTTCATTTTAAATCGGATTAACGGCTAGGTGAATAATGGCAAATCCGTATTGTGTCATTAATTTTAGGGGGAGATAATTGATAATTATCGTTTTTTTGTTAAGTAGAAGTCCAGTCTTGAAGTGGAGTAACTAATATAGCGGGTTAGAAGAACGGGAAGATTTTTCTCCACAAATGAAAATGCCAATCTTTTAATCAAGAGTAAGGCATTTCGATGAGTTCACCCATCATCATCAGACTCACACACTGCTCAGCTACAATGTTTACAATGTTAGGTAAAAATAGTATCTGAGCAGTGTGTGAGTCTGATGATGATGAGTGAACTCATCGAAATGCATTACTCTTGATTAAAAGATTGGCATTTTCATTTGTGGAGAAAAATCTTCCCGTTCTTCTAACCCGCTATATTAGTAACTCCACTTCAAGACTGGACTTCTACTTAACAAAAAAACGATAATTATCAATTATCTCCCCCTAAAATTAATGACACAATACGGATTTGCCATTATTCACCTAGCCGTTAATCCGATTTAAAATGAAAGAACTCAAATTTTATTCGAAAAGCTTACGAGAACACAAACAATACGGAAATTACGGAATTACATTGAATAAGCTTTGAAATTTTTCCGAAACCACAAATATTCCTTTCAAAACTTTTGAAAAAATATATTTCAAACAATGACTAATAGAGTTTAATATGTGGTTTCAAAATGATCTGTCTTATTTTTTCCGTATTCTATGATTTTGGCCGAACTAGTTGTTCCATCCTTGTGTCCGCACTCAGCTGAATCGAATGTACCATAATTTTTCAGTGAAATTTAGATTGCATATTTCAACTTTTAGTTCCAAATCGACCAACCATATCGTTGCTGGAAGTAGAGCAGATTTGAATTCGAAAAAGAACATCATTCATTATTCAGTCTAACTTTAATATTTTGAGACCATTTTCGCCAAAAAAATCAATAATAGAGTAATAAATATATAGCTTCAAACAACTTTAATGAATGAACTTATTTAATGATTGCTATGGATCCGCGAGCAGAAAAGAATTTCGCTCAGAATTCTTAATTATTCAGTTCATTCCAATCGTTTGAGACCATTTGATACACAAAATAAAAGAATTTATCATTTGGAGCTAAGGATATCGTCCTAAAATAAACTAGACAAATTACGTTGCTAAGAGTTCTATGCCGTCCTGAAACCAGCGACCCAAGAAAATTTGAAAGGATAAATAGGGATCAGATATTGTTATTGATTTTTAATATTCATATCCGAATAATTATCACGTCAATCATCACCTTTCAAAACTGTATTGTAATTCATACAAAGGAGAAGTCAAATTCCCCGGAGATGCTTGATTTTATCTCTAGCTCTACGTTCATATTTTACAAGTGAAATCACTCTCTATCCGCAATAGCATAGGTACCTCTGATCCATACCTTATCCTTAGCATTCGTCTCTTCATAAATGAACCTGTAGGCCATGTTCAGAGAGTTAAATATGTCTATGGTGCAAACCTATGAATACAGGGTGTACGAAAAATTTTCGAAGATTTAAAAAAAAACAGGTCAACTTCTGTTTTTAGGGGGACGACTTTTCATCATGAGTTTGTTCCGAAAAAAGCGACCCCATGAACGTTGCATCAACCTCCAACATTTTTGAATGGGGAAGAGATGTCTAGTGTTGGTTGGTTTGTAGTTGTAGATTTGCAATCGAAATTGGCGGTTCAAATTGTGTGAACTATAAAATTTAATATCTATGCCAAAGTTCAGTTGAATATCTTGTGAAGTGCAGATGCTAAATAACAAAACTTGAAATAAAATCAACTTTAAAACCCTGCATCTCGAGAACGAAACGTATGCGGTCCCATGTTAATGGAACCTTTTTCGTTAAAATTACGCAAGGTATCTCCTCTCTGCGTCTGTACCTTCATTGTTTGTTCCTGAATTGGACGCACAAACAAAGAGTTGAGACTCCTTACATAATTATAGACATATATATGGGACCTCAAAAGTTTCGTTTTCAAGATACAATGTGTTAAAGTTTGATTTTTTTTCAAGTTTTCTTCTCATAGTAAATGCAGTTCATAAGATATTTAACTGAAATTTGGCATATAGATTACATTTTAGAGTTCACCCAATAAGACATGGCAATTTCGATTGCAAATCTACAAACTGATGTTTTTTTCTGGACACTGTCCCCTGTTTTCCTACAGCACTTTTAAAACAACAAAAACACCGAATGAAGATACCTGACAAACCCTTGAATTGTAAGCAAGAGGCAATAAAACCCCATCTGGAATAGGATGTGCGTCCCTTTCGGGTGGCGAGTAACCTTAGGCCATAACCAGGGAATTTTGAGAAATTATTCGTTTGGAATGCAAAATATAATAGATACTTTATTAGAATTTATTAATTATTTCAATATTGTATGATTCATCAACCTATGCAGGTGTAACGGCGAGTGTGACTTAGTTTTCTGCACGAAAAAATCCTTCATTCATTCACACTTATGAAAACGCTACCTTTTTAGGTGAAAATGTGGATGAACGTAGCGCACAGATCCACCTAGGCGTGAAGTCCCTGGCAAGAGTATCTTTTGCGCGCATGTTCAAATTCGTTGTTCGAAATCATTGCGTGGATTTTACCCATTCACGAATCCGACCTTCGTAATATTCCTAATATTTTCAAAAATACAGATCGGAGGATCGCAGAATATTGAATATTTGAGAAAAAAATTGAAATTTTTTTCAAATTGTTCTAATGAAACGATCATCACGAAACTTTCCACAAAGTTCCTCATTAGTATTTCGAAACTATTTTTTTCCAATATTTCCAAAAATTATAATAGAATCCAACTATTATTTGGTATAATATTGTGAAATATGAGGCTCAAGGTATGACAAAAATTCGTTTGAAATAAATGGATAGTTTCTGAAGAAATCAATTTTTGGAAAACAAATTTCGAAAAAAATTTTTTTTTTAATTACTGACTGCATGAAAAATTGCTCCGAAAGACACGCAACATCGAAAATAATACTTGAGAAACCCTTGAAATGTAAACAGGGGGCAATAAAATAGCATCTAGGTAGACGATTTCGGGTTTCAAATAGCCCTGGGCTATAACAAGGGAATTTTTTTTGAGAATTATTCGTGAGAGATGCAAAATATAACAAATAATGTGTTAGGATTTAATAATCATATCAATACTATATGATATATAGACCTCTACAGGTGTAACGATGAGTATGACTCATTTTTCTGCATTAGATATGCCCCTTTATGTATTCTCAGCCTCTTTTAGGTGGAAACGATGAAAATACGGATAAATGTAGCACACAGATTCACTTAGGCATGGAGCCCCTGGCATTGATGTTCAGGAACATAATATTGTGACTTTTGGGATTTAATTGACTGCTAATTATTTCATGTGGGAAATTATAGTTTTCGTTATTTATATCATACAAAAAGCATTGTTAGGATCATTGTATTCAATTTTATTAAGATTAAGCATTCCGTCTTAAACATTGGTGTATAATACAATGTTTGTGAAGTATTTTAATTAAAGAATTAAATATTAAAATCGAATTTGGTCAAATTGTATTCCAATATTTTATCCCTTACATATCATTCGAAGTTCCCGATGCGCAAGTCAATTTCTACAACCTTTTTGTAAATACTTATTTTTCTGTAGTCATCGTATTCTTTAACGATGCTATTGTAGATTTAGATGAATACACCCATCTTCTAGTTCCGCCCATGTTCCATCCTCCAAATGACCTGCGATCGCAGAGACATCTTGATTGAAAGAATTTGCGCCATCTTTTATCGGGTAGAGTTGGCTACGTAACTCAAGCTACGACATACTACAACCCGAACTAAGAATCGACATGTCATTGATACCAGCGTTTGTGTTGCCATCTATCCGTGGTATCAGGGCCATCAAATGATATTTCTGTAAGGTTGGCTTACTATCCCTCTTTATACAATGCTACAATGTATTGGTATTTTCCATATTTTTCATGCGAAGGTTTGAATTGCTTATAGCGCACTCGAAAAAAGATTTAGGTATGAGTGACGACATCGATATTTTTATGGCAGAATAATCAGGAGGTGATTTTTCTTCGTTACCTTCAGTCAAATACATCATATCTTAAGTATAAAAATTCTAAAAAAGTACTGATGTGAGGTAAGGACCTCTCAAAGGCTTTTTCAAATTCGTTACTAAAGCGGTCACCTATTTAAATATTGACCCTGCCAAACGCAGCTTTACTTCCAGATGGAAATAATTCCTTCCTAATGAACCTTCAAGCCATCATTTTGCAATCAGTCTTTTCGAAAATATTGAACAAATGAAATTCTGAATGGGATATCTACGGAATCATTGGACGAAACCCATCGTCGATTCATCGGCCTAACCACCGATCGTAAACATAATAACTTCCGAAAGAAATAACTTGGGAACTCGATATTTGTAGAGCAGATTTCCAATGATTCCGCAGATATATCCATTCAAAATTTTACTTTCCCAGTTTTTTCAAAAATACAAATGAGTTCATACTTATTAAAATCCAGTATTTCATTGATAAGTGATATTGTAAGGTTTTATGCAGAATTTCTCGTGGATCATGTGACTAAAAATCGAATATTTATAAATTACTCGACATTTTTTTCAAATGGTTTCAATGAAACGATAATAACCAACTTTCGCACATGATTGTACATTAGCATTACCCAACTATTTACCTAATTCCATCATGATCGGATCAGTATTTCTTGAGTTCTCTCACGATGGCTATAGTAACGAGAGCTAAGTATCAAAAAATTCATACTACACTACAAATGCGTCATTTCATGAAGTAGAATGAACGTTAAAAACAAGTAATTGAAACGTAAATAAGAGGAGAACACAGGAGAGACTGTAATAATAAAAAGGAATCTACAGCGTTGTCATCTCATGCTGTTTCTTTGGGCCATAGCTTCGATTTTGATAATGTAGAAATATTAGACCGAGAGACGAATTGGTTCAGACGGAATTTCAAAGAGATGATACATATAAAGAAAAACTCTAACTCAGTCAATTTCCGTTCTGATATTGGTTCCTTGAATGTTGCATATTCGAATTTAATAAGCGAGTGTTGAAGATAATGAGTTGCCGTGTTATAAGTTACGCCAATGAACACGAGAATAGTATGTGTGATTATATATGTTTTTGCTTGACCTCAGTTATTGACATCGGTTATTCGGGATTTCTTGTTGAGGGAGAACTGTTTGTGCCGTTCAAGACAATACATCGATGTATGGACTACCCTGTTCGAAAAACATTTTTTATTTTCCAACACGGACTTTCTCCATGTGAAAGTTCATTTAAGGTTTTATTGTTCTGACGTTGAGTCTATCAGATAAGTGTAGTGTATCTTTCTGGGATGTTGAAATAAGTACCTATTTAATTGTTTTTATTTGAGATCTGTTTTACTGAGCTTTTGAATTTATGTGTTGTATTGAGGATTCTTTCTTAATATTTTGTTCTTGCTGACCTGTATGTTGTCTGTATAGCTCAAATTGTTATTTATATTCATTTTATTGTTAACTTTTATTTTTGTATCATTTTAGCCTGAAGAAGGCCCAATAAAGGGCCGAAACGTTGCTGAAAGAATAGTTTCCTTTCAAAAGTTGTTCCTTGACCGAAATTTGATTTCACATATGTAAATAAGAGGTTTCCGATAGCATTATTTTTTCAAAATAGTGTCATATTAAACGCTTATGTAATGTTTCTGAGTAACAGTTCGATATACGTGAAAAAAATCACGGTGTGTATACGTTGCATTATGGTTGCTACAGTAACAAGTTGAATCATATTCGTTTACTGAAGGTAGAATCTACGTTTGGTTGAATTTAGGTTTCGAAAACAACGTTGGCGGAATCAACGAGTAACGTTGAATCAACGGAAGCAACTACAAATAAACGTATATTCAACGTGTATGTGTTTATTGGGTACTATCCTTATTTTACAAAGGACCAAAAACGTATAGATATCTACGTCAAAGTGGAATGATCCTACTAGGTATATCTACATCGTGGATCACAAATTTCCGTTTGGAACCCGGATTCAATCGAAAAATTTTCTTGAATCTTACCTTAAAAACAAATTCAATATCAAGGTTGGAAAAAAATGTATCTTGATGTTTGAAGGAATGTCTATTAAAAGGTTTATCGAGTACAAAAGAAAAACTGACATCATTTGAGGTTTTGAAGATCTGGGTGAATTTGGAAGAAAAGCTTCTAAGGCAAGTCAGTTTTAGAGATTAGAGGAATCTTTAGCAAGTGGAAAGTTCCTATTGCCTATTATGTATCGGATGATGGAGTTTCATATTCCTCTTTATTGCAAATCATATCTAGGCTTTGGAAAAACTTGGTGAAGCAGGACTAGAAACGATAGGCATAGTTTGATGATGAAAAATTCCGTGACCATCTCATCATTGAAAAAATAGAACAATTTATATTCCAGAAAATATATCAGATCCCCCCGAAATATTGCACGAATCTGCGGACCGCTTTACGGAACTAGTATTCTAACTTCCGAGTTGGATTCGAAATTTTTTCTGTAAGGTGTGCTAATATGTGGTATTCATTTATTATTTCAAATTGAATAGGATATGAAGAAGATTAATAGAAAGGGAATAAAAGAGAAGAGATGGAAGAAGAGAATACTGCATACGAGAAAGGCGAAAACGGAGGCGATAGAGAAGACCATCAATTACCTTCAAGAGTTGAAGTGAGCAAACGAGGTAGGTAGAATCACCTCGTAAAATAAAAGTCGTGAGTATTAAGCCCCGTACAGACACGCGAGTTATTTTCATCATAGAATCACCCCTTGAATTTCTTCGGTGTTATTCAGATACACCCTGTATATTCAAAAAAAGTGAATTTAACTATCTCTCAATACAAAAACTTGCATAATTTGATTCTATTATAGAAAGTATTGGAAAATTTTGCGAAAAAGAAGTTAAGCAAACCGTAGACTGTTAGTCTAGAAAAAAATGAGTGAATTCCCAACACTTTATGAAACAGGATAAATGAAATCAAAAGCAACAACTTAAACTTCCTACCTTGAGGTGGGTGAACTCGATGGAATGGATCTTGCAGTTCTCGCACTCCAGAAACAGATTGATTGAGCTCAACAATTGATCCAGAGGTGGTAGATCCAATTTTTAATGAAAAACTGGAAGTTATCAAATCGACCCCACTTATTCTCTTGAATGGCAAAGAGCACGCCGCTGAACACTTAACGTGAAATTCTCACAACGGAGTCTTTTAATTATTTCTTTGAACATGAACACTGATGTTATGTTGGACACAATTTCATTTTTGATAAAATCCGAGTTGAAAACTATGAAATTTTTCAATCTCTTGAAAATAATTGAATGCGTAAAAATAATTATGGATGCAGATTTGAATAACCGATCTTTCTTATAGCACGTAAAGATTAATACTGAATAGAACACAATATGTGCGAGCGAGAGGCAAAAATATCCAAGGTGTTCGAATTTGCAGAAATAAACAAAACGGGGTATCTTACCTTTGATGCATGAACACGATTGAACCGAAATTAAAATTCAAATAGCGTTCACTTGGCGTGAATAGATAGCATGAATTTATCTGTGAGAATAGCAACCGCATTTCATACTATAGTTGGTTTAGATTGATTATTACGACAGCGTTTTCCTTATTTTCAGCACAGTTATTAATTATTATTTTTTTGAAATGTTGAATCTCCACGAATTTTGTGAATATCTAGCTATAATGTGTGTGGGAGATGCAAAGTTATATATATTAAATATATTTCTATAGCGAAGATGCTTTGTCGAAAGAACAATGAAAATGAGTCTCAACATGGACTAATTGTTATTGAATATACAGAGTGTAACAGCCAAATGGAATAAATTCGATAACGAATAAATGAGGGCGTGTTGGGAAAAACGCTTGGACACGTCGATTTGTAATTTTAAATGCGCATATTTTTCAAGAAAATAATATTATATAGGGTGTTCCATGTGACCGTGGCCAATACCAACTTTCTTATTTCAAACGCAACTCCCTGTATATTATTTATTTTTTGGATTCTTCAGAGAATTCTAGACATAATTCATGCATAATGTCCTATACCTATCTTCAACTATTTCGGAAATATTAAGCGTTTTCAGATTTAGTGCAAAAATCAACGTTTTACATAAAAATTATTTTATTTCACAAATTTGGTACATTACACTTAAAACCTAATAAGTAATACTGATTATTTCTTAATAATTAAAAAATAAAACAAAAAAAACATTAATGTCAATGTAGGAAATGTTCAAAATGCTCGCCGCGAACGTCTTGGCAACATGCTAATCTTGTGTAGAATTGTCTTCTAATGTTACTCAACATTTCAGGCGTGACTGATAATCTGAAAACACTTAATATTTCCGAAAAAGTTGAAGATAGGTCTAGGACATTGTACATGAATTATGTCTAGAATTTTCTGAAGAATCCAAAAAATAAATAATATGCAGGGGGTTACATTTGAAATAACAAAGTTGGTATTGGCCACGGTCGCATGGAACACCCTATATAATTTTATTTTCATGAAAACTATGCGCATTCAAAATTACAAATCGACGTGTCCGAGCGTTTTTCCTAACACCCCCTCATTTATTCGTTATCGAATTTATTCCATTTGGCTGTTACACTCTGTATAATTTCGGATATTCTATTATGAAAACAAAGCATGGATGTATTTATTAGTAAACTTACTAACGATTTCGTTGATAGTTAGTGCAGCTTTTTTCTAATTTCAAGCAAAGATACAGATATTTCCAAAATAATTTGAAGATGCCGAAATCTTCATGAAATTGGTGCAAACATAAGTTGTTGATATGAAGATATTAAGTGTTGCGCGCTGTTTTTAGAAAGAAACAATTTCAGTTGAAAAATTCAGCCCATATTTTGCAGTCACATGCTTTTTGAATAATGAAATATTATACTTATCATGTTAATTTCGAATATTATTTTAGTTTCGTTATAGGCCTTGTTATTTTTGTCATTCCATGAAATATGATGCTGATTTCAAAGTCATCAAATATGACTATTTCCTAGGGTTGTTTTGTTTTAATCAAAAACGTAAATCTCCGGGAAACATACAACTAATACAGAAATTCCAAAATACTGAGCGTACTTTGATAATTCAAGCAAAATTTATATCGTAGTAAAAAAAAGTTGTAATATAAGAATAAATAACATATAATAAAATAATTGAAAAAAACAATGATTAGACGGTTCAAGTTTTAAAATTATAATTGTTGTCATCAATAAAAGAGACAATTGCAAAGTGTTATTTTTGATAATGCATAATTCGATACAAATTTTCGATTCTGTTCGAATTGAGCTCGCAACGGTGATGTTGAATTGAAGAAACGCAGCAGTAAAATTATGAATATCAAATTATGTCAGGAGAAAACTTCAGAACTTACCTTGGATTCCTTGCCAATTGGGGTGATGACTTTTTGGTTCACTAAAGGTACGTCCTAATAGAAAAATCTTTGTTAATTTTTTTGAAAATTTCAACTACTGGTAAAAGATAGTTAGATTTCATAGAGTTATGACAGATGAGAAAACAAGAATTTAGCAAAAATCACGCGAAGTTTCAGACTTTTGGCGTCTAGCGTCAAGCCGATTTCTCGTACACAAGAGACACCTCGTAACTGACAAATATCTACCTGTTCCTCTATCTATATAAGAGCCAGGTAAAAACTCCAGGTAAGGGAGAAGGGTAAATACTACGGCTCTTGGGGGTTACCGTCCCCAAGAGCTGTTAAAAAGTCATTACTAAGCTGAGTTTGAGAATTGGGATGAATGGTTATTGTGTTAGTAATGGGGGTGAGAACATTGTTTGGTAAACTTCTTGGAAGTTAGACCATCAAAACTTTCTCTTGACTCAAATGTTTGATATTTTAGAATTTGAAGTGGAAAATGATTTCAACGATTGGGTTGAATTCACTGACGGATAATTCTTCTTCGAATTCATGTATAAAGTCAATTTGACAACGTACCACTCTAAAAAGATCGGCACCATGAAAAATGGGAAAGCGGGGGCTTAGTGACACTTTGTTTTGAAGGGCATCCGACGGCCTTTTCGAAAATACCATACCATTGACCTTTTAGCGCGCATATATTGGGGGAACATCGTGCTATCATTTGTCCAAATGTCTGTAATTTTCCAATTTCAAGCTGAAAATAGTCTCAAACGACTAGGTTGGACTCACTGATGGAGAATCCGTGGTCAAAATTGATTCTGTCCGTCCGGCTGTCCACGCTGTAACTCTTGAAAGAAAAGACCTAGAGTCTTTAGCGCGCTATCCTAGGAGAACAGCGTGCTATCGTTTTGTACAAATGTCTGTAATTTTCAAATTTTGTGCCGAAAATGGTGTCGAACGACTAGGTTGGACTCACTGATTACGAATCCGGAGTCAAAATCGATTCTGTCCGGCCAGCCTTCAACACGATTACGGGCGTACGGAGGATTATATCGCCTGGAAAATTTCAGGGTTGGTTACATTTCAAAATGCGAAGGTTGAGTTCGTTAATGGGCAAAATCGGTAGAACGAGTTCGGAGTTTTAGCCATTTGAAGTTTTGATGCAATTTTCCTAATATTTCGAAAAGTACTGACGCGATCGAATTGAAACTTGGCGGTTGGTTGGAGCTTAAGGACATACAACTCTTCGCAGAATATTGTTGAGATAGTGCTGTCAATTAAATTTTGAAAATATTCTTTCTGTTTCCTGGGGATTCCGAGGGATTCGAATATATTTCCCGAAATCGAAAGCAGATACTGATTAGTGAGATAATAATTTATTTGGTTTCGGTCCAGAAACAACTGCTTTAAATTGTGTATTATTTTTGTTATCTGGAGAACCGAGTTTTGTCCCATATTTTCTGTAGGAAATACAACACCATTGAAAACGGCATTTTTTCTGTCTAAAATTTCGTTTTCACAAAAAATACAACTACATGTTATAGTTCCAAATTGTTTCCTAAAGAACTATTTTGTTCAGTTCGAAAACTCGGAATTCTGAATACATCAGTTTTTAACAGGCATTATAATACATCAAAAGTCATTTCCACTCAGAGTTTGCCACTTATTGGGCAGAAATTAAACGTACTTTCTCAAATCCGTTCCAGAGTGAAAGCCTTTTATAACTCTTAAGACTAATTAAATACATATCATCCTACAGTATCTGGATAAGGGTTGTTTTTTCCACATTCCGGTGAAAATTCTGTTTTCTTGCCTGATTTCCCAATATTAGGTTTTTGAATTTCGAATGCAAGGTTCGAAAAAAAAATATTTTTGAAAAAAGTTCTGATTAATTTTATTTTTCTTTCGACGACAGTTCTCTACAAATACAAGGTAATATCCGAATATTAAAAAGTTAAAAATATATCATATGAGAAAATCGAATTGCGGTCGTAGCAAAACTCTTAGAACCACGTTGTTTACCAGAATCGATGGGAGAGAATATGATTTTTTAAGTTTTTTTTGGGTTTTCATTCCCAATATCTGAAACAGAACTATTAAAAATTAAATAAAAATTGATTTTTTCATGAAAAACGCCCTTGCGGATTGCAGGATCAAACTATTTGTTTAGGGCAGTTTCTTGGAACACAAATTGTTTAATGAAAAATACAGGAACAATACAAACGATAAAGAATGCGAACTGTGACTTTCAGAGTACAAATCTGACTCTTTCATCAAACAAAGCATAAAATTTCAAGAATTTTTCTTTCGATTGTTCGTTTCGATTTAAGGCATTTGTCAAATTGACATTTTCAGGAAAACACAGCAACACAGATTTATTTGGTTTGAAAGTTTTCTAAATCTTCCCATTTTTTGAGTAAATTCGGACAAATAGGGTGTATTTCTACCGAACAATCAGCAAATAGTTGGAAGAAAATTAGAAGGAGATGACACAAATATCAACGATTCTAAATTTAATATCGATGGTATTATGGAGATGTTAGAATTTTGTTTGGATTGAACATATTTTCAATTAAAAGATTTTTTTTTAAGGTTTAAATTTAGGAATGACAATGTGTTCTCCGCTCTCGTCGCCATGAGTAGTATATTTATGGGAAACTTTGAAGAAAAATTCGAAGAAACATCTTCCCTGAAACCGAGGGCTTGGGGGCGATATGTTGATGACGATTTTATAATCTGGCAACATGAAAGGAAAGAGTTAGACAAATTTCTCGAATACATAAATTGTCAAGAACACACAATAAAATTCACAATGGAATCAGAAAAAAATAATAAACTTTTATTTTTGGATATAACAGTTGAAAAATATCAGAATAATTTTCAAGCAAGTGTCTTTCGAAAAGATACACATACAAATAGATATATAAAGTTATATTCCAATCATCAACTCTGTGTAGAAAGAGGTATTATCAAAACCCCTCATGACAGAGCTAATGTAATCTCATCAACCAATGAGATTCGTCATCGTGAATTGAATTACATCAAATTGTTTCTTGAAGTAAATTGATATCCGAGAGAATTTATAACTAGAACATTTTCAAATTTAGACAAAAAAATCTTCTTCTAATTATCAACCAAATCAACAGAACAACCATCATGATCAACCCAATTTATTGAATGTGATTCCTCAGGAACATGTACATTCAGAAAAGATCTCAAGAGTTGGTGCTAAATTCAATATAAGAACGGTTTCCAAATCGAAAAATGATTTGTGATCCATATTGACTAAAACCAAACCAATTACACAAAAACAAAAATCAAAAAATTGTGTTCATAGTATTTCCTGTATTTGTGGAAAGATATATACAAGAGAAACTTCAAGACCATTAGATTTCAGAAAACGAGAGCACAAAAACAACCTAAGGAACAGAGACATACAAAAATCCCAAATAGCGAACCATGTATGTTCGACCATTGGGAATCACATGATAGATTGGGACAATACAAAAACGCTGCAAATTTTACACAAGGGTTTATTATTTTCTCAGTTAAATAACCCAATACCATTGATATCTCAAATAAATCGTTTATATTATTCATAACTCGTTGGTTTCTCACAAAACGAAAAACAATTTCATGAAGAAATTCATGTGAAATATTTTAATTCAATAGTAACTACAAAATTATCCACGGCGAAACCAAAAATATACCTACATAACTCCTAGAGTCGTTGAAATCAATAGGCACAACACCCGCAAAATCCTATTGAATGAACAAACAGATGTGAATAGCTCTCCACTACTGAGTATTTTTCTGTAACCTTGAAATTCTGTGGCAAACCCCAATTTATACCTAGTCTCACTTTTACGCTTTTGTATAATTATTTAGGCACGTTCCGGACCATATTTAAACCTTGTTGTACCATCAGTCAGTAAAATGTAGATACCCGAAGAAGCTATATTGAAGCGAAAGAATTCCCGTGATAAATATTTTGTGGAAACTAAATACTATATCATTTTTTAATTGAAATGAGTTTCCCGTGTTTTTTTGTGATTCCGTGGTATTACTATGAGATGGAGTTTTTATGTCCGACTGATCATCAGAATGATCAGTCCTGTCACCGATATAATCAATTACCTTATCCATGTTGTCTGTCTCGTCTAAATATATTCCCGAAATATGGTAGATAAACCAATTCACTGAGGTATCAACATATAATGACAATTTTGCTGGAAAGAATTGAAAGAATCACTTTGTAATTAAGCCTAGAAGATGTTAGTCATAAGAATCTTTAATATTTTTTATTCCAAATCACATTTCCTATGAAATATTGGATTAAAAATTAGAAATATTATCTTGGTGTTGAGTTTTCTTAAAAACCTACTTCCCAAAGGTCAAGTCACTATGTTGTTTCCTTCGTTAAAGTTAAGTTAAATTTCCGAATAATATTTTTACTAATATTTTGCCAGTACGATCTTCACGATATTACTTATTAAATTGCGTGTCGGTATTACACAAATAAAAATGAAATTCAAATCAGAAAGCGTTTGCCCCTTTTGACATATAAAAGAAATAACCTCAAAATTTAAAATGGCCACAAAATTTTTCGCCGATATCTCTGCAAATAAATACGGTTCAAACTGAAATTTGAAACATTGTTTCAAAATGTTGACTAAGACCTGTACCAAATTTTATTGAACTTCAATGAATAGCTTCCAAAAAAAATGTTTGGAAAAAATTCAATTTTTTTCCAATACAATTCTCACGTAATCATGCATTAAATTGAGCGTCGATATTTCACAACTAGTTATGATGTTTCAATTTGATCGCGTTAGTATTTTTTGAGAAACTTTCGGGAAAATTAACTTAAACTCTCAAATTAACAACACGTAAAACAAAATTCAAGATTTTCGGCTAATATTAAATGTGTGGATGTTATTCCTACTAGGATTCAACTTTGTTCTGAAAAATATCAATGAAATGAAAAAAAAGCTCACCCTTCCTGTGCAACTTATCTGAAAAATTTTTTCCACAGTGCATATATCAGATAAGAGTTCACTTGATTCACAAAATATCCAATACACAAACTGAAGACCTAAAGTTATTTTCAATAACTTTTCTGTGAAAATCAAATATATCGTGAACCTTTCAAGGTTGAATTCGACTGAATAATTCTAAAAGAGAAATTTCGTTCCGTATAGTTGTCAGATACACTAAACTAAGAGGGTGTCAAATCCCAACGTCTGTTTAATGTAAAAACGTTCAATTCAAACAAGTATTTTGCGAACCACCAGATGTTGAAACATGTGGAATATTCTGTCTACGATACATCCATTCTGAACAGGTCAATAATTATCCTACCCTTAGTATTAGATTCTCGACAATTGATGAGATTTCCGGTTTGTTAATTTAGTTGTTTGCATATATCCTCCAATTTGTTTTACCATATACATGCTCATTATCTTTCATATTCACCCCTATTTCAAAGTCTCAGTACGAAAAATATTGGATTTCGATTGAAAAACCAGTAACGGATATCCACATGTTGACGATAATTGTACTACGCAATCCAAAATTGATGAAAACCTCCGATCGACCGAATATTTTGGAAATATTCATCATTTCAAATAACGCTTCTTAATTTGCGTTCAGCATGTGAAAG
Source organism: Myrrha octodecimguttata (assembly GCA_958510865.1). NCBI lineage: Eukaryota > Metazoa > Arthropoda > Insecta > Coleoptera > Coccinellidae > Myrrha > Myrrha octodecimguttata. Next base: position 435,200 of record OY294064.1, on the reverse strand, counting down.
GGTTATTCAGTTATAAAAGAGTATTTATTGAGATTTCAATGTTTCAAATGAATTTTTTCATGGAATTAGTTTTTGGGTTGTAAAAAACCAATGATTTATGAATAATATATAAGTTTTATTTAAGATATAATTCAGCTCCATGAAGACATTTATGGTTATATCCCGTAATTCGCAGGGTGATATCTATAAAGAATAATTGTTATCCGAGTTTTTGTAGTTATGTTTCAGATATTAGGAAAGAAACCCCAAAAATATTCAATTTGAACTACTAACGATTATGAAATTGTCAGAACATCGATGAGGCCTTTGCAGATTGTGTTTATATAATAATAAACGAATCCATGAAAAAATTCTCAATATATGTTAAAAATTTGATAACAATCTTTTCATCTACTTTCAGATTTATGATTCTGGATGAAAAGTTAACCGATTATTTCGCTGAATTCCAATCTTAGAACCGAATGCGATGATTCATTCTCGGGATTATTGGAAATTTGCAGCATTTTTCTTTATAACTCAGGGACTACTGGTCGGATATCATCCGGGTGAGAATTTTTAGGTTGAGTTATGCAACAGTAATTAACGTTGAGAGTTTCACAAAAATTCGGTGGTAAGTGTCCGAGAAATATATTTTTTTTTCCTCCAACCCCCAATTTTATGCCCTTAGGGTACACCGATCCTGCTGAAAAGCTTGGAGGATCAATCCCGAGCGACACATGATTTTTCTACCAAGTTTCACGGACTTCGGTTCAGAACTTTCCGAGAAAAGCCCCGGACAACGGACGGCGGACGGACGGATTTCTTTTTATTAGTTCATTCGAATCTACATACTTCAAAATCTAAACTGTGAAACTTTCAGAGGGGGTATTTTTTTTTTTTGGTCTATCACTAAGGTTTATTATTTGATTTTATCAAATAATAAACCAAAATGTAAGTTTTCAAACTGTGTACATCATCATGGAAAAAATGCAGGGTGTTAGATTTAAAAAAATCAAGAAAAAACAATTTGACTTTCTTCATATTTGGACATTGATAACGGACACCCTTTATAAGAGATCATTTGAACGATGACTAGGCAAATTCTCAAGTTAAAAGAAACTCTGATCAAATTCATGTTTCTATCGGTTCTGGAAACCGGTAGAGGGCTTTTACCAAACTACTGTTTCGTCGAAATTTTGCAGTTTTTTCTGAATAAGATCCGTACGGCTGGAAAAATATCCCTAATATTTTGCATCATTGTAGAGGTATTGAAGAGCATTGAAAATATTCAAAAATATAAGGGGTGTTCCATTTGAAAAATCATTCATTTGTTGAATAATTTTATTTGGTAACGTCCTGTATATCAGAAAACAATTTCCTGAGATGCAGAATTGAAAGTACAAAGGGAATGCTTTCCAACTAAACCTCTCAAACGTCTGGTTTGGCAGCTATGGAAGCCTAACGCACTATTGCAGGACCAGGTATACAAAATTGTGTTCAATTCGGAGATTATTTCGGATATTCTATTTTAGAAAGCTCGAATGAATTTTTTGTGAGAGCATTTCATTTAAGAATGTGGTTCTATTGTAAAGACAGATTTTTCCTTATTTCCAGCATAGTTAAAAGATATTGAAAAAGAAAATTAAAATGTCGAAAACTTTATACAGGGTGTATCTGAATAACACCGAAAAAATGTTAGGGGTGATTCTGTGATGAAAATTAAGGTAGGTATTTGATATGAATGTTGTGGAAAACCTCTCCCCGCAAAAGTTGCCCCCTTCGAAGATTATCAAAAAAAATTGTTTCTCTTCATCATTTTCCCTACTTATTGCTAGAGACACTATACTTGGTAAATACTATTTGTCAATAAAACTACACATTTTGGAATTTTTTAATTTTTTTAAACCCTGGAGTATGCTTAGAAGGGGTTGAATGGTCATTCACGAACTCTTTCATCCTCACAATTTTTTTTCGGAAACTGAAGCATTTACGGGAAAAATATAACTCTTGTTGAAGAACATTTTATTGAACAACAGTCAACCAAATTATGATTCCACTGGGCTATGGGTAAATTCTGTGATGAAAATTAGGGTGGGTATTTGGTATCAAATTTTTTGAAAAACCTCCCCCGGGAAAAAGTTTCACCCCTCTGAAGATTATCGAAGAAAAATTGTTCCTCTATTATATTTCCCCTGTATAGCTAAAGACACGAAACTTGATGAATATTATTTGTCAATAAAACTACACATTTCGAAATTTTTCAACCTTGATGTATGCTTATAAGAGGTCAACCCCTAATAAATTCATTCTTACAACTTTTTTTCATAAAAATTTTCTTTTAAAAAAAATATGGCTTAAAAGCCCAATTCATTCACTAACTTTTTTGTCTCTACAAGTGTTTTCGAAAACTCGAATATTAACGAGAAAAACATAACCCATTTTAAATAGCATTTTATTGAACAACAGCCAACCAAATTATGATTCTACAAGGCTAACCCTGGGTTTCACAAAGATTCCTTAATCCGCCAATCAACTGATTGCCTTGTCAAATTAAATTCGCTGATTAACGAATTTGGGTTTCACAAAACTTTATCACTCGGTCAAAACTTCTGATTAGTTAATCAAGGAAAACAATCTGACAACTCTGCATTTACCGACCTCTGATCAACGGAACCATAGAAATAGTTCAGAGTAAGGTTATTTTATTGTTGTTATATCCGACTGCGTCTCTTCGTTTATTTTTTTGGGAAAGTGGCAACTAACAAAATGGATAATAAGAAGTTCTCAAGAGGAAAGAATTACACCACGGGGGTGAAGCGACGGTAGGAAAAGTAGAAACAAGGGCATACGTTTCCACTTATTTTTATCTGTCAGAAACGTATGTCGTGGATATATCGAAATGAAAGAATGACATGACATTATGTCAAATTATATGCCAATTTCATTTTTGGCGTGTTTTGTGGCAGTTTGTTATTGATATTCAAAATTGAAATTAAAAAAATACCCGTGTAATATGAAGTTAATATCTTTTCAGGTGTAATATGTGTAACCATATTTATTTTCAGGATTCAGATAATGTTGAATTCGGAGGAATCATTTATGTATGAGCTCAAGCACTAATTTTTAACCATGATAAGATAAAAAAAAAATGGTAATTACTTTGACTATCATTACCTATGCAGTACAAATAATCCATCATTTAGGCATGTGTATTCACAATTTTTCAATTTTAGATTCTAGTGAAAACAGTATGAAAGTCCATCTTAATACAAAGGCTATGGCATAATGTCAGTTAATTTATTGGGTCATTGTATATACGCATAGACCTAATTTGATATGTTATTAGGTGTATGTATATTCGGCAATTCCAGCCTAAAAATCTTTTCAGTTGAACCATCAGAAACATAACATATATTTCCCATATTCTAAGAATAATAATTACTGGCCGGGTGCGGAAGTTTTACCTGGGATTATATCACTTATTATTCTCACAGTTCATAAATAAATATTCGTGTGAATATTCTACTAGCATAGTGGAGTACTACTTAATGAACTTCATTCAGGGAACTATCTTATTGGGAGTCTTATCTTTGAAAGATTAATTCAGAGTATTCATAGTTAATCTTTATTTCAATATTCATCGTCTAATTGTTGATTGATGATCTAGAAAAGTGGTATTGCCAGGAAGGACTTGGACTGAAGATTTCTACATGATTTTGGCAGTTTCTTTGGACTTTTGGATGCCGCTCCCCTCTCTTGATGAATCAGTGTTATTGAGAATTAGTGAAGTGAATATATTAATCTTTGTGACAACATTAGGATTGTTGTGAATCAGTGCTAACCTTCTCAGAAATATTTCTTCAACCCTTATTATGGATTTATTTGGTTTCTCTAGGAGCTAATTGTATTTGTTTGGTCCAGAAAATCGCAACCTGTGTTATAAGTATTCATATTTAGTTAGGTAAAAGACAAATATCGGATACTTGTTTATCCTACAATTCAGTTTTTCACACACATGTAATTGCAAAAATTATTGTATTCAATAAACTATTATTTATAAAGCTTTCTTCTAATTGAAGACAAAAATTCCTTTCCATTCAATTTAAATTTAGAACACAGAATAATCAGAAATATTAACTAAACCACAGAGCACCAATGTAATTTTAGAGAAAAATGACATATACTGCAACTGGCGGACACCCCCTAGAACCATAATGGAATATTCCCACTTATTTTATGACAGGAGAAATGTCACAATTGTTGCGCATAGTTTACAAGGCAGGTTGCACTTCTTATATTTTGATGTTCTGTGAATTACACTGCCGGGGACAGACGTGTACTTCTGTCAATAGTTGAATCGTAAGTTATATGTATTGTTAAATTGCTGAAAAGGATTGAATTGATTTTTTGAACTGTCCCATAACCTACCTACACAATCCTTGTTTCCCTGTATTTCCAGAAAAAAAGACATTATCGAATGTAAACAAACTAATAAAGTTAGTTGGGAGGCCAAAAAAGAAGTTTGGTTGGATGTGGCTAATAGTTTCAATTCTTTATAATCAGTCCCAAGAACTGCCAATCAATTAAAAATATTTTATGACAATATTAAAAGAAAAATCAATAAAGATGTGGCCTTGAAAAATGTACGTATTAACTTGTAATAGTTGATCATATTGTGAATATATTAATTTGTAAAAGGACAGGCATAAAGATATTCTCAACAATGAGGAATTCGGGGAAGGAGATGAATTGGATAAACTCAAAGAGCTGAAACAAAGAGCCAGACAGGAAAAATTGAGCCATTATTCATTCATACATGAATGGATATGAAATTCTTGCAGTTCTTTTACTGCTTGTATCTACCAATGTGTGACTACATGCTGATAAATATCATTATTGCCTACATTACAGGGAGAAATACTTAAAACAGGAGGAGGAAACTTCAGTTCATCCCTGACTGAGGATGATCATAGACTGATAGCGCTCCTTGGGGAGAATATAAGGCCATTGGATAATCCTTTCGATGATGCCAATTTATATTTTGGTGAGTTCATCCAAACGCATAGACTATCTGCATTTTCAGAAACTCAGGAATTTTGGTAAGGTTGAATTGAAATTTTGACAAACCGAAGACGTTAATACGTTGACTGCCAACTAGGAGATATCTCGTAGATTGCGTTCTTACCTAGGATACCGACTACGAGTGTTTACCTGCCTTAATCATATCAGATTTATTTGAAATACCGAAGATGATACTCATTTCAAATACAAAATATTTTATGTTTCAGGATTCCAGACAATTGACTGAACCTGTGTTCTGTATTTCACATAAAAAATTACTTTTCAGCACAACCTATTCCTATAATCCTAGCAGCGGATGATCCTATGTCCCTTGAAGACGCAGTTCCTTCACATACTGAAAATACTCCTACCCTATCATAACCCATCATGAAGAAAATCCCTGTACATCCAATGCCACTGTCCAAAAAAAACCCAAAAAAAGACTCTCAAATAGTGACAAAAAACAACCAAAAAAAATCAGATATTTCACCTCTCCTAAAGATAGGTACTACATGCAAAAATTAGCAAACGCCAAAATAGAAAATAAGATTTTACGACTGAGATTAAAAAAGAAATGAAATCGCACATTTAATTCTTCCAATAAACTTTTTTTTTCTGGAAATTTTTTGCTTCTTTTTTTGTACTCCCTACCATTATATTTTTGAACTATTTTTGGTAAGATCCAATGGGGGGTTGAAATCCAACAGAAATAAAGCTTCTACGAGAAAGGTTGAATAAAGAAATCAGTCCCTTCCTATTATGCAGTTGTACTACTTTGCTATTAATTTTCCTGACAGTCTATTTTAAGTAATCTGTAAACTAGGTGAAAGTCGAAATGAGGAAATTTCCTTAGTTCTATGATGAAAATTTAGTTTGAATATACAAGTGCACAATGTGAGATGTAGGTGATCATATAATTTCCCTAGTCGTTAGAGTTTTTAAAGCCAGCTATTGCATGTAGTTGAAATGTTGTAGATACCTTTTCTTATTTCAATGTGAATCTTTCTGTATTTCTATATTTTTTTGAATGAAGATTAGAGATAGATCGCCTACGGGTCAGTAATATGAATATTGGATGAATTTCCATTGAATAGTTTTGATATGAGAGTATATTTCGAAAATTAATGTAATATGTTTGAAAAAAAATTCTCAATTTAGGGAAATGAGAGAAAATTGCTGATATCATACTATTCGAAATTTACACTTCTTGTGAAATTTTTTCAACCTACAGAATATTAATTCGTATCGTGAATAATATTACTGAGAAACTGCACATTGCGCTCTAAAATTTACAAACAAGTTTGCAACAGTTATCAAAATTCATTGTAATTTCAACTGTATATTTTGATTCATTTGAACAATTTAAATAAACAAGAACATATTGAAGAATTACTCAGATACAGTAAAATGAAAGATAGAAGTGATCCTTTTCTAGATTATACTGACAAGGAATTTAAGAACCGTTTCAGATTCAACAAGAATACAGTTATGGAGTTGTTATATAAAATTTGACCAGAAATTGAACCACGTAATAAAAGGAACAGATCAATTGATGGGAAATTGCAATTATTAGTTGCTCTGCGATTTTATGCAGCTGGTGATTTCCAAATGATGATAGGAGATCACATCAATATCAGAAGTATGTTCCAGGTATCATCAAATGCATCCATATCAAAATAAACTTCACAGGGACAATTAATGTCTTCACGAAACGAAAGAGCTGCTAAAAATGTCCAATATCAAAGCACTTCTCACTGCTATGTTCTGATGACCAGGATCGATGTTATTTTCCATGACATCGATGTTGAATTCCTCTAAACCATCCATATTGTCGAACTGAGCCAAATGGAGCACACTGCAAGCTACAATAATGGTCAGTGAGGTTTCCGTTTTATTCCTCAGACCGTAGTGCAAGCAAGGAAATCGCCTCTTCAATACTCCAAAACACCTCTCAATGGTATTCCTTGCTTTAATTTGTGCTTGGTTATACTTCCTCTCGGCTTCAGTCCTTGGATTTAGAACTGGGGTAAGGAGAAAATGCTTACAAGCATAGCCGCTATCACCTAGCAGGTAGCTGTTACCATAACATCCTCGTTCCAATTCGAAAATTAATGGGGAATCGTTAAAAATGGTGGAGTCATGAACAGAACCTGGCCATCGAGCTATTATGTGCCTTATTTTTAAATTTGAATCACCTGCACATTTATGGAGAAGTAGCCCTTTCGATTTCTATAGATTTCAGGATTTACACCTCCAGGTGAAGATATGCGTATATGGGTGCAATCAATAGCGCCTAGAACTCTGGAAAGTCCACTCATAATATAAAACCCTGCAGCCACATCCAGTCTATCCTCTGTAGTTTTTGGCATAGTAATGTACTCCGGTTTCATCAGAGCGATTTGAATTGATACTCTCTTCACTACCCTGCATACTGTTGCTTTTGTTATATTTATGTGATCTCCTATCGTCATTTGAAAACCACCGGTTGCATAAAATCGTAGAGCAACTAATAATTGAGACCTCGCATCAATTGTTTTTTTCCTTTTAGTACGTGGTTCAATTTCTGGTACAATTTTATGTAACAACTCCATAACTGTATTTTTGTTAAATCTGAATCGGTTCTTGAATTCCTGGTAATTATAATCTAGGAAAGGATCGCTCCTATCTCTTATTCTTCTGTATCTCCGTAATACAATATTTGCATTATTTTCTTCTGATGAAGATGATGAACTTATGTCTGAAAACATTTTAAATCAGTATTCCACACTGATACACGAGAAAGTCAACTAGTGATTAACTATCTTGATTGCCCAAATTGGTCCGATCAAGCTAATTCAACGATCAAGTGAAGTTTCTATGTTAATCATGACTTGAAAATGTTTTGTGAAACCCAAATAGTACTTAATCGGCAATCGACGGTCGTTAATCAACAGTTTCTTGATGGAGCCGTCAAATCCTTGACCGCCAATTAACTTAGATTATAGAGCATACAATTTGGTTTTCAACCGCCTATTGAGCGCTTGATTCCCTGATTAACCGCGATCAACGCTTTGTGAAACCGGCTGTATGAGTTTTACAACTGAAACAATAGCGAACGATTAACAAAAACCTGTCGAATATCGACAATACAATTATAATAAATGTTGAAAATTTCTGCCTTCAGCCTCAATCAAGCATTAACTCTTCTTCTCATTGAAATGCGTATGCGATGAAATATGCCTTGCTGAATTTCTTATCGTTTCACACCCTGCTACAATGCGGTTCCACAGATCATCGATATTTTTATCTCGTAAATGCTTAAATATTCGAAAAAACTTGTAGAGATAAAAAAAGTTAGTGAATGAATTGGGCTTTTAAGCCATGTTTTTTCAAAAGGAAAATTTTTATCAAAAAAAAAGTTGTGGGAAAAAATATCTTAGGGGTTGACTACTTCAATCAGGGCTGAAAAACTTCCAAAATGTGTAGTTTCATTGACAAATATTATGCACCAAGTTTCGTGTCTTAGTATACAAGGAAAGCATAAAAGAAAGAGGGGAGGATTTTCAAAAAATGTTGTACAATGTAACTACCTTTTTTTATCACAGAATCACCCCTCAAATTTGTTCGGTGTTATTCAGAAACCCCCTTTATAATTTAGAAAATGTTTTTTTGTCTTGTATGAATTGAAAAGCAATATTCATGGGTTTCATAAGTGACGAGCATAATATTGTTGGGAAATTTTGCTGGAAATGCGAAAAAGAAGTTTAGAAAACCGTGAACTGTAACTTTAGAAAAAATGATGAGCTCAACAGTTGATCCAGAAGAGGTAGATCCTCTTTTGAATGAAAAGCTGGAAGTTAGCAGTTCGACCCCACTTATTCTCTTGAATGGCAAAGAGAACGCCACTGAACACTGAACGTGAATTTCTCACAACGGAGTCTTTTGATTAGTTCTCTGAAAATGAACACTGATGTTATGTTGGACACAATTTCACTTTTGGTAAGATCCGAGTTGAAAACTATGAAATTTTTCAATCTCTTGAAAATAATTTAATGCGTAATAGCAGTTATGGATGCAGATTTGAATAACCGATCTTTCTTATAGCTCGTAAAGATTAATGCTGAATAGAACACAACATGTGCGAGCGAGAGGCAAAAAATATCACAGCTGTTCGAAATTGCAGAAATAAACAAAACGGGAGTATTTCACCTCTGATGCATGGACACGATTAAAAACCGAAATTAAAATTGACAAAATTCAAAAAGCGTCCACTAGGCGTGAACAATATGAATGGTGTTTTTTCAGTCAAACCCCTAAATAATATTGGCTATTTTTTCACTGATATCACCGAAATATAGAAGAGTAATGAACTTTTTGGTTTTTCCAGTTTTCATGGAAGATACCATGAACATCCAACTGATTTCATCAAAAAAAACCTAGAAAAGCACTGACGTGAAGTCAGCAGCTTTTACGCGCTTGTTCACATTGCGAAATGGCGACTCGGAAATTTCAATGAAATTTAAATGAAATATGAAAATTTCATAAAAAAATGTTTTTTTCAAATTTTTCCAATAATAATTCTTCTTATTGATACTGTCCATCTTCCAACCAAGTTTCATTTCGATCAGATAAATATTTTTCGAGTTATTGAAAAATCAAAATTTCAAATGGCTGCAGCACAAAAACCATTCGGCAGATTTGGCCCATTAACGAACTTAACCGAGATATTTAGGATCAAAACCTAATCTGAAAATTTCAAAACTCTAGGTCTCTCCTTTCGGAAGTTACAGCACACACTGCCGGACGGACAATATTTCATTTGACCACAGACTCTTCTTCAGGGAGTTCAGCTCAATCGTTTAAGACCATTTTCGACTCAAAATTCGAAAATTACAGACATCGAGACGAAATTATAACGCGCTGTTCCCTAGAACAAGCGCGCAATAAGAGCAAGTCCACAGTCGCAACCCATTGCATTTAGAATGACCACTCATTTCCATCAATAGATAATCTGAAAATACTACATGTACAATCAAAAGTAATAAAACTTATCTATCTGGAGTCCATTGAGATTTTTAAATTAGTGCAGAGTAAGATTCTTGGAATAATGAACGACCAAACGGATTTGTGTAATTCCCAAATTTTCTATGCTTTCAAATGATACCTACACCCTAATAATTCTCCAAAAAATATATTTTTTCTAACATCTGCAGACAAAATTCTCCAACTGTCACTTTTATTATCACGTCTTTTTACCTGAATCTGCATAAATACTCTCTCATGTTCTCAGAAGTCAGATTTCTGAAGATGAACGAAAGTTCGAAACTAGTCCTAAATGCACTGCAAATTTTACACCAGGGTTTATTATTTTCTTAGTTGAGTAACCCAATATACCATTGATATCTTCAACAACTTAGAACCGAATGCGATGATTCATTTTCGATATTATTGGAAATTTGCAGCGTTTTTCTTTATATTTCAAAAACCACTGGTCGGAAATCATCCGGGTAAAATTGTTTAGGTTTAGTTATGCAACAGTAATCAACGTTCAGAGTTTCATGAAAATTCGCTGGTAAGTTTTCGAGAAATAATTTTTTTTCCCCCCCAACCCCCATTTAGACCCCTCAGGGTACATTGATCCTGCTGAAAAGCTTGGAGGATCAACCCCGAGTGACACACGATTTTTCTACCAAGTTTCAAGGATTTTCGTTCAGTACTTCAAGAGAAAAGCCTCGGATAACGGACGGCGGACGGACGGATTTTTTTTTATTCGTTCATTCAAATCTACATACTCCAAAACTAGTAGGATTGTTCATGTCCATTTCTAATAATCAGTAGTAGAATCTTGGCAATATTGGACTTATTTTTGGTATTTCCGAGAAAAGATTTGAAGTGAGGTTTTATTGATGTTTTGTTCCAGCATTGACTCATGTTAATGTTTTTGTATATATGTGATTTTTAAATATTTTAAATGGATTAAGGTAATAACCTAGAGGAGATTGTATAATATTGTATTGCCACCTGCTATGTTTATTTTTAGTCATGATTAAGGGCAACCTCGTTGTTTTATATGTGAATATTGAACAATAAATGTCCGAAACGTCGACGAAATTCAATTGCGTTTGATTCATCTTCCCCAAAAATGAGTCCAATATTGCCAAGATTCTACTACTGAATACCCCAAAACGTAAACTGTGAAATTTTCAGGGGGGTTAAATTTTTTTTATTGTTGGTCACTTAAGTTTATTATTTGATTTTATCAAATAATAAACCAAAATGTAAACCCCTCATATCGTAAAACGTCTCATAATTGTTGGTAGTAAAACATAGTACTAAAAAATTTGTTTTGATTATGATCAAGTGCCAAAAAGTAACAGCTGAAACAGTTCAATGTAATTTGTTTATTGAATTTAACTATTTTGGTGCAACTATTGTTTGATGAATAATTAAGAAAAATGCAAAAGTGATTCATTGAATACTTGAGCTCAATTAAATTCATATTATATCATCTATTTTTTTTTAATATAATTTATTTGTTGTCACTGAAAAATGGTATTTGGTTTGAACAAAATGACTACTGTGATTAATTTTAGACTATTATGAATCGCGTACAGGCTCACGCCTCTGTGATCAATGTTTATACCTGTAGCTCCACATAATAAACTATATTATTATTATTATGGATGTATTATGTTTTTAGATTAGTACATAAATGCAGAACGAGACAGTTGTGCTCCTTTAAATTATTCTTTTTATTATTGAAACATAGGTTCTCCCATAACACAATAAACCTTATTAGTATTACGAATAAAATAAGAAAAAACAAGAAAAGCACCGCCGGGAAGGCAGCAGCTTTTCTAGGTTTTTTTTCGATAAAGTACTGGATTTCGATTCGATCTGATCTGTATTTATGAAAATAGTGAGATAACAAAATTTTGAATGGGTATATCTACGGAATCATTGGGCGGATTTTACCTATTCACGAATTCGACCTTCGTAATTAAGCTCCAAATCTTCTCTACAAATATCGAGTTTTTGAGTCTTCCGGAACCCTTACGGCGGACCACAAACACAATAACTTCCGAAAGAAACAACTTAGAAACTCGATATTCGTAGAGAAGGTTTGGACGTTAATTACGAAGGCCGACTTCGTGATGAGTAAAATCCACCCAATGATTCCGTAAATATACCCATTCCAAATTTTGTTTTCTCAATATTTCCAAAAATACAGATTAGATCAAATTGAAATCAAGTACTTCATCGAAAAATAACAGTTCGAAGGTTGATACAGAATTCAATGAGGATAATATGATGGAAAGATCACAGAATATTGAATATTGAAGTTGTTTGAATGACACGATCATCACGAAATTTTGCACAATATTGTGCCTCAACATCTTCGAACTAGCTGCGAAAGTTCATCACGATTGAATCAGTATTTCTCGAGTTATACCGAAAAAAACAACGATATCGAGAAGAAAACAACGAAATTCTACATATTTTTCCCAATATCTCCAAAACTAATAGTCGTATCGAATTGGAATTTGATTCACTGCTGTGATATATGAAGTTCAAGGTATAACTGAAACTCTTTTTGAAAATGAACAATAGTTTCAGAAATTTTTTTTTTTTCAAATCGAGTAACCATACGATTTCCACGAAGTGCCGCTAAAAGTTGCGCGTCGTTATGCTACAACTAACTGCCAAGTTTCAATCCAATCGATTCATTAGTTTCTGGAGTATGAGGAAATCAACCTCACAATTTCAAATAGCTGTAACTCCGAAACTATCTGGCCGATTCGGCCCATTAACGAACTTAACCTTCGTATTCTGGAATGCAACCCTTCCTGAAATTTTCAAGTTTATAGAATCCTCCGTACGCCTCTTACCGTGGTGACGGCCGGCTGGCCGGACAGAATCAACTTTGACACCGGATTCGTCATCAGTTAGTCCAACCTAGTCGTTTAAGACCATTTTCAGCTCACAATCGAAAATTACAGACATTTTGACAAAACGATAGCACGCTGTTCCCCTAGAACATGCGCGTAAAAATGTCTGATTTTCGAATTTCATGCTGAAAAAGGCTGCAAAAACAATTTTCGAAATTTTGCCAAAATGATACAGCTATCGACATCTTTTGTCACTACATCGAACTATGAACATGTTCATAATCTTTGAAATTTATGCTGAAAATGGCAATACAGTTTTCGAAATTTTGGCCAAAACGATACAGCTAGCGACATCTATTGTCACTACCTTGTACAATAAGATGTCTGATTTCCGAATTTCATGCTGAAAATGGCATCAAACGACTGCAAAAACAATTTTCGAAATTTTAGACTAAACTATACAGCTAGTGACATCTATTGTCACTACTTCGAACTATGAACATGTCTATAATTTCAGAAATTTATGCTGAAAATAGTTTTGACAAAACGATACAGCTAGCGACATCTATTGCCACTACGTCGAACTATAAAAATCGAATTTATGCTGGAAATGGCATAAATGGAAAAACAATTTTCGTAATTTCAGCCAGAATGATGACATTTCGAATTTTTCCAGCCATTTAAAGCCATTTTCAGAATGAAATTCGAAATTTAGACATTTGATTGCAGTCATTTCATTTCATTTTCAGCATAAATTTCTAAAATTGTTTTTCCAGTCAGTTAAAGCCATTTTCAGCATAAATTAAAAAAATAATGGCCATTTTCATAGTACGATGTAGTGACAATAGATGTCGCTAGCTATATCGTTCTGGCCTTAATTTCGAAAATGGTTTTTTCAGTCATTTCATGCCATTTCCAGCATACATTTCAGAAATTATGGACATTTTCATAGTCCGCAGTAGTGACAATAGATGTCGTCGCTGGCTGTATCGTTTTGGCCGTAATTCCGAAAATTGTTTTTCAGTCAGTTAAAGCTATTTTCAGCATAAATTTGAAAAGTAATGGAGATTCTCATAATTCGCTGTAGTGACAATAGATGTCGCTAGCTATATCGTTTTGGCCAAAATCTCGAAAATTGTTTTTCCGGTCCTTTAATGCCATTTCCAGCATACATTTCAGAAATTATGGACATTTCCATAATTCCAAGTAGTGACAATAGATGTCGCTAGACAGTCGAAATTTTCCGGGTAGGTTTAAAGTTTGAATTGGAAGGTTAAGTTCGGAATGAGCAAAATCCGTCCAACGGTTCAGAAGTTGAACGCGTTTGAAATTTCATCATCCCAATATTCACAAAAATAAAGACACGATTTAGTCAAAATTCAGTTCGAGGATAGAGGGTAACCGTGATCGAATTTTTCATTAGCTACAGATTTTTCTAAATTCATATAGTGTGCTCCGTTTGTAATAATTCAGTCAACTATTCAATTGATCTACCCAAAAAGGCAAATCTACCTGCTAGGTAGATCTGGGTGCTTCCTACGTAGGTATTGTTTAAGTAGATCTACAGTCAAGATTGATCTATCGCTAAGTAGATCTGGGCAGTTACTAGTTTAGAATTAAATTTTCAATTATTACAAAAAAATTAATCTAACATTTGGACTTATTGATGTTGACTTCCACATAGCAATTTGTATTGATTGTTTTTCAAGTGAATGGTAACGAAATTTAATGTTGATACTATCCAGTACACCAAACATTCGAAACCAACGACAGTTCATAACATACATAAAGTTAAATATTTCAGGATGAATAATCTTCCACAGGAAAATAATCCAATAGATTTTAATTTAAAGATTTGATATTCTCTTACCCATAAGTTGGAGACTTCTTCGGACTGCTTATACCTTCTTCCTTGTAAGTAGTATTAGTTTCCTGAATATATTGAATTTCAGAGAATTCGATGGCATTAGGATCATCAACAGGTTCGACCTCTACATTATCCAATTCGAATATATTTTCCATATTTTTACAGAGAATGGGGTGCATATATTTATTATTAAACTATATTCACAGATTATGAAGCAAGTTGGTAATCTACAACATAGAGAATAGCACAGAACATCAAAATAAAAGAAGTGTAACCTGCCTTGTAAACCACAGAACATCAAATATAAGAAGTGCTACCTCCTTTGTAAACTGTGGGCAACATTTGTGACATTTCTCCTGCCAAAAAAAATAGTTGGGAATATTCCATTATGGTTCTAGGGGGTGTCCGCTTGCTGAATTATGTCATTTTACTTTAGAATTTTGATGGTGTTCTGTGGTCAAATATTGATTTTTCCAGGATGCAAATATTTGTACCGTGGATTTTTCAAAATGTTTTCTATTCCGTGTTTTAAACTTATTAATAATAATTCGAAAGAAAATATTCTTCAGAAATGAAACAAAGCATTATGAACAATAATTTCTTGATTTATATCATTTTTACAATTGCATATAATTATAATATATTTTCCAATAAACAATGATATTTTCAGAGATATTCTCTCATACTCATCAAAATGTGCAAAATTAGTAACTGAAATATATTCTAGCCATCAAAAATTATCCAATTCCTAGTTGAAAAGAAACAACTTAAACACAAAATAGACAATAATCTGAATGTGTCAAATATAAACTGATTACATTTTTCATTTCATTTCAAATATTCCGTTGTACAATAAATAAGAAAATATTTGTCTCACACCTTATCAAATATGACTATAATGTAGGTGACAGTTTTCTAAAACAAATAAGTATAATTTGCTTCAAGAGAAACCAAAAATTATGACATATTTCAATGAAACTAACACAATTTCTGACCAACCACCTGTCCTACACTGTTGGAATTTGGTTTGAGTTATTTCAAGTTCTTTGGGGTGTAACTACAAAATTCCTGAACAATTATCTTAATAAAATTTTAAATAAACTTCGATGTTTATGACTTAATGATAAAAAGACATTTGTGGGGTGAACACCCAACAGCCTTTCAGTTATTATTAGGATCAGAATTGTCACTACACTGAAACACAATAACAGTTTTGTCTAGGGAGGGGAAAAATCATCCAGTCACAATAGGCAGTCAAAATCAGGTGGAATCTATCGATGTAGGTGATTGCCCTCAATATCACTCTTTTCTGAAAAATTGAAAAAGTATCAATATCACATGAGAGAAGATGAATCTTGAAATATATTTTGAATATAAATAATGATTATCAATCTTATCAGGATAGATCTTAATAGGTCGGTTACTATGTCTTTTTGTCAGTAAAAACATATGACTATAGAAGAATCGTCAGATGTTGATTCATTTCAATTTGAATTTTCAGGCTGGAATATGCCTGACATAGTCTTTATCATTAGGTGAATGAATCAAATGAAAATCGTTAGATGGTGATGGTTCATTTGGAAATTCATTTTTGGCTGAAACTGTCTGCCATAGTCATGCTCATTGTGCAGATCAATCAGCTCAGATGATTGTGGCACAGCCTTCCCAGCAAACAATGAATCTCTGGCCGGCATCCGGCCCAATGAAGGCCAAGTCGGCAACATGCTGGCATCGGCAAAACAATATCGGTAAAATGCCGGCCCGATGTACGGCATCCGCCAATCGAGCACGCACAATCCAGCCACTAATGGCCTGATAATATAAGAACGGTACCGGGCAATGAAATCATCGGCAGTTTTCCGGCCCGACGTTGGCCAAGTCGGCAATACGAACATGCCGGCCCGATGTTGGCAGTGCAGCATCTCCAATCAAGCCGAAATATGGATACAGATAACAGAGAGAGTTATCTGTGAATATGGATTTGTTTATTGCTTTGAATTCATCGCATAAAATATCATCGAAATGAAAGTTTACATTTTGATTTTCTGCTGTGGTCAAAATTCTGTTGTCCCCAAACAAAGTCCGAAGACTAATTTTTGAATCTGCCGGGCTTTTTCCTCACCATGACCGTCACGTCAACTGTCAACTTGAAGCCGCGATCGTGTTTGTCTCATAGACCTAAAATAATTAGTTATATAGGTCTATGGTTTGTCTGAATGGCGAAGTTTTGAATTTGATTGTTATGATAAGTTTACCAGCAATTTAAAGTGCTTGTTGTTAAGTTGTCAGATAATAATCTTGAGAAGAAAAATATGTCTGATTCAGCTGAAGTGAGGTAAGTGTTAATAATATCAATATCTTATTCCTCGTTTGCATGACAAAAGTTTGAGGTTATAAATTATCTCACTCTACTTCAAATATCTCAGAACTCTTTTTCCGAGTTGCAATCATGTTCAAAAATTATTCGAGAAGTCACAAGCATAAAATAATAAGCAAAAATATGTTTCCCTCACTGGAAGTGATGAGGCAATGTCAAGTCAATGCACAAGTTCCATTCCTGATAATACCTCTAGACCAGAATTGCCTTAGTATGTAAATGAGCCTATTCCATCAACTTCTGTTACCGAAACGGAACCTACAATTCATGAGTATTTATCTGAGGTTTCGGATAGTGATACAGATTCTTCAGTTAGTGATACAAATTCTTCAGCTCTAGTGTCTGTGACAATGTGATAAGTTCAAGTGATTTTTTGGTCAAATGGTCTCTTGAAATCAATATTACTTATAAGGCACTCTCTGAACTATTATCTTGGTTCGCCAGCAAGCCAGATGTCACAAATTTACCAAAAGATGCTCGTTCACTTTTAAACACCACCCACCAAATTAAACTATGACATTGTTGGATCGAAACAATATTATTATTTTGGCTTGACATACAATGGCAAAAAAATATAATGTGGACAATTATTAGACAACTAACTCCAGTATACAAATATTGAATTTTAATTTTCAATTAATGTTCACATTCTAGTTAACATATTTTCATGATGTTTGAGTTT
Organism: Myrrha octodecimguttata; assembly: GCA_958510865.1. Lineage (NCBI taxonomy): Eukaryota > Metazoa > Arthropoda > Insecta > Coleoptera > Coccinellidae > Myrrha > Myrrha octodecimguttata. The sequence continues at coordinate 417,366 of OY294064.1, read as the reverse complement.
TTGAATTTACTTGTCTATCTAACTTGTATTTTATTCATAAGTCATGCCTTGAACATAATATGTTTGTTTTTTTTCAGTTTGTCTTCGACAAAATCCCCTGAGGAGAAATGCAGCTGGGGCAGAAATTGCCTCGGTAGTAAAAATCTGGCTTCAAACAGCTCCAGATAGACAAGGCGATAGAAACAAAAGGAGATTTACGAACATATGAAAAGATGACTGTTCCTCTGAAAGACTGTGATAATTTCTTACTGTGATGTGCTTTTTCCAAAGATTTTATTCTGTTGCTTAAACAAACAGCATTGTGATATTTTTTTCTAGAAAATTCTGTTTTGTTTTTTATATTGCGTTTTTCATCTATTCATGGAATTCATGTTCCCGATAGTAATGTTCATTGTATCAGCATAAATTTTCAGAATATCTATTTTTCTGTTTTTTTTTTACTCTTAACTGTTACATGTTCCCCTCACAATGTCTCATAAAAAAATTTCTTTATCCCAAAATAGGTATATGTCAAAAATGTAAATATCTTTTTTGATAACAAAAACCTTGAATTATTTTTGGAACAAGTGTGTGAACCTATTGGTAAGGTGTATGTTTAACTTTTTAGGTAGAATTATTCCTAACAAAACATGTTAATTTTGACATTTTTGAGTTTGTGGCTGTATTGATATTGATTAACTTTCTGTTGACACTGAAGTCTCATGACAATAAGATGTAACAATAAAGTATTATTTCAAGTTTAAATCATATTCATCATGAACGATATGCAATATTGATCATCATCTAAAGATATACTTTCTATTAAGCTTCAGTCTGAACAAAAAATTGATCAATAGAAAATCGTAAGAAGCTCTTAGTTCCCAAAATGAACGTGGTTTTTCGAGGAATGAATTAATATTGTCAAGAGTGCACCAAAACGATTGTACTTAATCTTCAGTGGGCCAATACCAACCCTCAAGAGTTGGTAACATACCGGGTTTCTAACGGACCAGCAATGATTGCCACTGTTTTGCCTTCAAAGGCCCATCATACAAAAGGTGCTGTAATATCGGCCAACAGGCATTGGTCCTACTGATGGCCGGTGTGTCCTTATGGAAGTGGACCGGTAATGGTCACAGGCATCTTGCCGTTACGGCCTAGTCTGGCCAGCATATTATGGGCCGGCATAATGCCGACCAAAATTGTTTGCTGGGTTCTTGTTCAGATGACCGGTTGAGTCATTTGATTGAAATCAGAGACTGAAAAATAATCACTACATAAGCGAATATTAGTAATATTTTTGCTGGGACTTATTTCAATTATTCAATCAAATATCTTTTCAAGTTATGCAGGTGACAGGGTCTTTAGGGAAGCGAGAAAATCTTTTGTTATTACCAACAAGGAAATTGCTGATATATGCATTTTTGCAAGAAAACAGATGAAACTAGAGCCATTTTTTTGATTCAATATAACGGTAAAGTCAAGATTTATAGAATTGAACTTCGTAAAAACATAAACTAATCAGATCTCACCTAGCGCCCTAAACCTTAACATCTTGTAATCCCTGAAGAGAACCTCATTAAAACACCTGTAAAAATAGGGTAAAAATACTTTGCTGACTGAAATAGAATTATACCGTCAATTTCAGACTTCTAGTAAGAATATGAGACTCATAATGCAAACCAAAGACCTATCGAGGATCACCTTCTTGCCACCATATTCAAAATTAAAATCCACCCCAATTTGGGGGTAGTTTATTCTTGTAATTTTTCAAAGTAATTTGCTGACCGGAAGTTTCCAGTCGGGATATTTTATCGAAACGCTACATTATGATTGAATGTAGCATACTTTTTGTGCCACCATAACAAAATTCAGATCCGCCCCCGTTTGAGGGTAGTTTATTCTTGTGATTTTTCAGGAATTCTTGCTGATCGGAAATTTCCCGTGGTGATATTTTATTGAAACGATGTATTATGACTAACCGTAGCATACTCTTTGTGCCACCATGAAAAATATTCAAATCCACCCCCTATTAAGGGTAGTTTATTCTTGTGATTTTTCGGAAATCCTTGCTGATCGATTTTTTCTAGTAGAGATATTTCATTGAAACAAAGTAAAATAATTGAAAATCGGATACCCTCTGTGCCACCATACAAACATTTCAGGTCCGACTCGTTTAAGGGTAGTTTATCCTCGTAATTTCTCGGAATACTTTGCTGACTGAAAATATTCAGTGGAGATATTTTATTGAAACAACGTATTTTGACCAAACGTAGCATACGCTTGGTGCCACCGTGAAAAATTCAGATCCGCCTCTATTTAAGGGTAGTTTATTCTTGTGATTTTTCGGGAATCCTTGCTGATCGGAAATTTCCCGTGGACATATTTGATTGAAACGATGTATTATGACTAACCGTAGCATATTCTTGGTGCCACCATAAAAAATATTCAGATCCACCCCCTGTTAAGGGTAGTTTATTCTTCGGATTTTTCGGAAATCCTACTAAAATACTACTTCATTGCCCAATTTTTGGTGTAATCGGCCTTCAAAGGTGAATAGGCTAAAAATCATTGAAACACGAGTAAAGTAGTTTTTCTACTTTCTTATGGCAAATTTACCTTGAAAATGTAACTTAAGAGTAATTTTAATTGGAATTCCTGTAATATAATTGTAGCTCGTGTTATTTTTACATTAAGATGGATTGGGCGTGCAGGGTCGATCGAATGGCCTGCACGTTCGCCAGACCTGAGCACTGTCAATTTTTTATTTTGGGGATTTTACAAAGAGCTGTTGTGAGTAACAACAAAGCAGAATTAAGACAAAAACTTTTAGAAGCGGGCAAAAATGAAACAAAAAATGGTGACGATTATATATTCAAAACGGAGAAAGAGATTTTGTAGATGTATTGTAGTAAATGGTGATTTTTCAGTAATTTGGGCTTTAATTTTTCATCCACAATAAAAGTTATTTCACAAGTACCAATTTTGAAATATGCTCACATTTTCAATCAGTGGTGAGACCAAAATATTCGTGACACGAGCTACAGTTACTTCACAGAAATTTCAATTAAAATTACTTAAGAAACTGATTTTTGAAGGCCTATCCGTCTTCAAAGGCAGATTAAAGCAAAAAGGCCCATAGAGTACTATTTATTTTATAAATTGAAAATGAATCTGTACTTGTTCTGGCAGTAAAAAGGATCTTGTTGATTATGACAGTATTTCTTTCCGAACACGATATATTGTATGAATAGGTTTCAAATTCAAATGTGTGTATCTTTCACCTTTTTTTCGACTTGTCAACAGAAAAATATGTGGAATCTCCCTAGAAAAGGCAAACAACCTGGAGTTGTGCTACAATTTTGTTCAACTATCTATTTATTTAGGTCTATATATCTAACCCAATCATGACAAGATCCCTATAATAAAAATAATTTGTATTTATTATACACATTCCAATAATAAAGACGCAATATTAAAGGATAACTTGTTGAGGATCGACTAATCCAGCTATAAAATTTCTTTAAATTCTACACCAAAATTGAATCTTCCACCAAAAAATACTTAGGTGTGACCAAAAACCGTTATTTCAAAGGTCACCCATAACTCACCACAGTTACCAGAATATTGCTCAAAGTTGACATTAAACACCCTGTATCTCGCTTATGCTTCGAAAACGGGGTTTATTTCACAAGGCAAAAATGACTTTCTCAATGTCATATATTCAGCTATGGACCAGTTTATGGTGAAACACTCTGTATTTCCTCTGTGGATTTCATTAAATTTCAATTAGGGTGATTGTTACGATTAAGTTAATAGTCGTCTTAGGCATTTTAAGCGTCAAATTACCGAAAATAGAATTGTGATAAAAAAATGTATTGAACCAAGCTATTCAGATCTATTTAGTATTATGGGTTTGTGAGTCGTTTACAAAGTACTGAGCGTTTTCATCTGATCCATGGAATTTGTCTTTGAATGTGAGCACTGTCATCGTCTATCCAAAAGATGGATTTCGACTAAATGGTGTCTTCATTTTTGTAAATATATCGAGATGACGAAATTTCAAAAGCGTTCATCTACTAAACCGTTAGGCGGATGTTGTATATTCTGAACTTGACCTTTGTATCTAAGCATTAAACCTACGAAAATTTCGAGTTATTCCTTTGCAAAGTTATCGTGTTTATACAGTCAGCCGGAGACGACTCACAAAGTCATAATACCAAATAGAGAATCACATAAAAATCATATATCAAGCCCATATTATATCGTTAAAATTATTTTCTTCAATAAATAAATACGTTCATCTATTCAAAAACATGGATCTATCGTCCTGCAGATCTACCACTTAGGTAGATCTATCATTAAATGAGATCTACGCCTAGGTATATCCATCACTAAGAAAGATTTGGGCGCACTAGTTTTGTTTCTGATATATTTTCAGTCTAGTTAATATTCAAGTAAAGATCATTGAAGCATTGACATGGCATCTGCAGGGATAATGAATGATTTTATATGTATGAATCGAAGAAGCTGTTCGGATGAGAATCTGCTAATTCAAAAATGAAATGTATATTGCTTTTAATATATTATCAGTCTAGTAAATATTACATGAGGTCAGAAAAGCACTGACATTGCATCTGCAGAATTAAAAAGTATTTTGTACGGATGAATCAAAGGTGTTCCGTTCAGGATCCACTTACACAAGGAAGGATATTCTCCATTATTTCGTTTATAATAAATATATTTTTTCTTAAGTTAATATTCGAATCAAGATTATGATAGCACTGTCATGACTTTTACAAAAAATGTAGGAGTAATTCTAAAATTGGCAACTTATAACACTTATCGATTGAAGTTTATTTTGTGAGGATTTTGCATTATTTTTCAGGGGTATTCTGGATTGTCACTCCCAATATCTGAAACAGAACTATTGAAAATTACACAAAAATTGTTATTTATAGAAAATGCCCTCGCGGATTGCAGGATTGAACTATTTGTCAAGGGCAGTTTCTTGGAAAACAAGTTGCCTAATGAACAATATTGGAACAATGTGAACGATCAACAAAGTGAACTGTAATGTTTCAGAGTCTGAATCATAACATCACTATGTAGGTTCGCTGATGAGATTGGGTTTGTTTTGGTTCCGAATTCAGAACTGTTCGGGACGGTTCGAGTTAGCGCAATTGCGTTTTTGAGTCTGAAAAATCGCAATCGCGCATACTCGAACCGTCCCGAACAGTCCTGAATTGGTTTTGAAGTCGGAACCAAAACAAAGCTATTACTTGTTCAGTGAGGACTAGGCTCTCTGAATTTTAATTCTCTATAGATTATCTAATGGTAGCTTTATGGGCCAACCTTCCAAACCCAGATACCCAGATGTAGAGGACATGTTCTCATATCTCCGGTGATGCTAACGCAAGCAAGAATTTGTACCTTGTCGAGTATTTTAGTCGCACTTGTCTGCCCCGCCTTTGCAAACCAGAAACTGCCCCATCTGTTATTATTGGTCTCACAATCGTATGACGTACATCCATCATAGTATTTTTGGGTTACAGCCCCAATTTTTACCGGATAGTCTTCTGCACGCCATTGAAGCCCTTATCACTTTACTAGCAGTAATTTAACATGCTCATTTCACAGAAGCTTAATGTCTAGGGTAATTCCCAGATATTTGACTTCGAACTTCTATTCTAAGATATCTCCATTCACCGAAAATTATTTCATAGCTGGAAGGTTTCTTTTCCGAGTAAAGGGAATTACTGTGGTCTTGGCTGGGTTAACGTTAAGCCCCACTGACAAGCACCAATGCTCAATAATTCTGAGGCCCCTCTGTAACAACTCACAGAGGACACCCTCGAATTTGCCTCTTACTATTAGGACTATGTCATCGGCATAGCCTATACATTCGAAGCCAAGCTCCGTTAGCAAGTGTATTACTCATCCACTACCAGGCTCCATAAGAGGGGAGATATTACTCTTCCTTGAGGTGTTCCAGGAGTGGTTTGGACAGAGATGGTCTGAGCCTCTGTCTCCCCAGCGGAGCCGGGTTCCTGGGATGTGGAGGGCATATCCACATCTCTCGGACCTTCCGCAGGTCTACCTTTCTTTCTTAGCCCTGAGACTGGGATGCGCCCGAACCTGTAGTTGAGGTGGCATCCCTCTCTCCTCAGGACTTCCTCGGATTGGGGATCAATCCCAATGGCGAGGATCGTACCATTTCCATCTTTTTTGGAGTGCAACACTCTCCACGCATCTATATTGAGGTTGGAGTTGTTCTGAAACTTGACAAGTCGGAGGATCTTCTCCGGTTCCATGTCGAGGCTTCTCGGGAAAAAGACCGTTATGTTGGTAGGTCTTGGGATGTTGTCTCCGCTCAGCGCTACCAACTCAGGTCCTTCCCAAGATTTCAGCTGCGGTACCGACTTCATGAGCCAGTCCGCCGACTTTTGAGACCCACAATCCACCAGCATCATTCCACAACGGAAATGAACGCCAGAGAAGTGAATTCCCTTTCCTGTGCTTTGGCACATTTCCTCCACCAGGACGTCATCCAGAGTGGAGAGTTGCTCGGCTTTCAGGCTAACCCTAGGGTATTCCCTGGGGATTATTCCTACCCTGATTGCCATCTGCTCTACTTTGACGTCTGCCGCATTACCAGTGGCTTGCCCGGTTTTCGCTACAGCCGTCTTTTGTTTTTTCGGCGGAGGCGGGAGAAATGGCTCTGGATCCCCCTTGCCGTGCTCTTTCCCCGTTGGAGTATCCTTCGGGTGTAGGCGCTTAAGAGCCTGCTTCCTAGCCTCCTCAGGTTCATACCCCTGGTGGAGGAATCGCCGGTACTTCCGCACCCCTGCTCCACTAAGTCCTTTCTTCAATGGGTCATATCTGCCGCCTGGTTGTGCTGATTTGGGTAAGTGAAACGGCAAACGATTTTTCGGTCGTCTGACCTCCCCCCTTACGGGGTGCCCGGATGAGGAGGCGGAGGTTGTCTCCGCCCCTTTTCCAGTGGTGTTTTCAATTGTATTTTCGTCCATAATTGGTCCCACGAGTAGCTAGAGAATGTCGGTCCACCTCTGCAGAGCCCCGCATGCAGAAGTAAGGGGTTTATACAATGGAGTTCCCCCAGGTGCTCCAAGGTCGAAACCAGTAGAGACTAGTCTTCTATCTAGCCACGCATCCCTCAGCCTGGTTTCCCGCTTTGGATTTAGAATTTTTGATGAGGTTGTTTCCTCTCGATCCAGGCGGTTAAGCCAAGATCCCCCCCACCTCACTGGCACGCGAGACATGACCACAGACAGCCAGGAAGCGTTGGTATAACAGAATGGTTCCACGGCATGCTCGGTTACCATCTGGCATCGTTAATCCTGGTGCAATCCCTTGGCCACGAGACTACAGCTGGGGCAGGAGAAGTTGGTCCGCGACAGGGTATTTTAAAGGCTACCAGTTGAGTTTTTAAGCACAACGAGCCTTCGTTATTTCCCTGCTAGCCTCCTTCTCATATACAATCACAGTTAGAGGCCGTCCTCCTATCCGCCACCCGGAGACGCGCCCGGTTGGTTCTTCACCCCTCGACAGATGATCTACATTTGTCATTCAACATTGTTGAATGTTCCCGGGAAAATAACCTATAACACTATTTGAATTGAAACCTGAAAGTTTCCTTCAACCTATTTTTTCGCTCGGGCTCCAGGTGCAATAGGTTTAGTCAGGTTGTAGCTCCTCCACAGGACGGCTTACTGATGTTTTCACCTTTAGGTAGCTTTAAACAGTGGAAGAAGGGTTCTGTTTATCTTGTAGCGACCAACTAGTATATGTTTTTTCTCAGACGTCACTGACACTGTACATTATAGCAGTAAAGCACCGAAAAAAATATGTTCAAATTTATTACAATGTTCACAAGTCAACATACACAGACACTGAAAGGCAGTGTCCACACAGAAGTAAAGTGTCAAGAGAATTCAATGTATGAACCGTTAAACGGTCAGGGATGAATAATCTGTGTATTAAGGAATCAAAATATCAAGATGTGTAGCGAAAAATAAAAGATACGGGAAATATACTGCAAATCAATGTTTATGACGGAGTTAAATTGTACAGAAGGTTATAAACCCAAAACTAATTGTCAGAAATCAACGCAATAGGTCTCTTGCAAGATTTTTTTTATCATTGGAATCGAATATTCTATCCGTAAGACCACTAAAAAACTCTAACCGCCATCAAAAATTCCAATTTATAACGAGAGAATGCTCTTTTAAATTCGGCTCCGCATGTCGATTGTTCAAACGGACGAATCTTCGCGGTTTCCGTGACGTATGGGGTTATATTCACTCTCTCCCTATTTTCGTGTTCTTTTCTCTCTAGCAAGCCAATAGACAACGTCGGGCTGTATTGATCGGTGAATCGTACAATAACGAGTGACGTAAGGGTGATCTGACGCGTTTCTCCTGCTTTGACCTTGAGTCCCGATTTTGCCATTTTTAATACCGAATTATGCAAAATTCGCGAGTTTTTGAAGTGTGTGATAGCATACATTATGATTTTGCATCGATATAGAATGAGAAAAACATAAAAATATGATAATTCGTGTTACATGCAAGAGACCTATTACAATCAATGCACTAACACCAATAACATACAGAACGAACAGAAACAATCGGATCAAAGGGTAATGTGAACGGAAATATATATAAACGACTTTTAACAGTGTACGAGTAGGTAATACAAACAATTCATTCGTTGTTTGATTCTTTTTTGAGATGGATCGTGAACGTCAAATTGATTTAGTGAGTACTAAATCATTTACAAGTTCATATTGGTTTTTTCGTCTCCTTTTTTGTTTTCAGGTGTGATTCCATGATATCAACCTGCATCGAATAGGAAAGAAGAAATTTTGTCGATGAAGAAAAAGAAGCCCTTCAATAACAAACAACAATTTCATCACACTCATATGGGGAGACAGAGTTTTTCCTAAGGTTTTTATCTGTACTTTTGTATCATACGTACAAATGTATGGTACCCCGTTTACATTTCCTCTACTAATACTGTTATGACACATATTGTTTGATATAAAAAAAACGTACTGCTTATCTCAAAAGAATATATATAATTACATAAATTTAACCCTTATTAAATGAATGAATCATTTCCTTCATCCCATAAGGTCTGTATATCAGAATGCATTTTATTGCAACTCAGCAATGAATCATTTGTTATTCGTTCAGTATTAAGATAAGGATATCTTCTAAATTGTATTGCACCTGTTTATCCATCAGGAAGAAGTTAGTTAGAGCTTAGACGCATTAGTCGTATATCGTTTTATTCAAAATAAATTGTTTTTTAAAAACAAGGTTTTCAATCTGAAATTCATATTTGGCGACGAGGATGGGATTGTGCCAGCTGTGAGAATTCTGCGTTTGTTTCTGAGAAAGTGATTCATCTAGAGAAGCCCAGCAGCCGTCAGTATCAACTGTTCAGCACAACCGAAAAATCAAGATAGAAAACCACCCAGAAGCCTGATCACCCGAGTAGCGCCTCGTGACGACTTCACTACAGAATTTAACATTGGTGAGCATATTCGACTCCTTTCTTCCCCAGTTTACCTAATCTGGCCCAAAATTAGACAACCTTTTTTCCAAGTTTTGTGCGTAAAACTTGTATCATAGTTTTTCCTAGGTTTCTATTGAAAGACCGACATAAGAGTTTTTTCTAGGTTTCTTATTTGAAAAACCGATTAGCTAATTTAATTTTATAATATTATTGAATAATTATTCAATATTACTTCAATCAAACACTTTTCATATCGTAAAAATAAAAATAGAAAAATGACTCAGGAGAGAATAGATTCGTCATTACCCGAAAAATTCGGTACTCTTTTACCTAGATTCTCAGGCATTGAGAATGAATTGCAATCGTTCGTGCGTATTGCAGAACGATTTTTATTTATGTTTGCAAATGAACAACAAATAATTAAAGATTATTGTATATTGGTTATTGTTAAATCAAAACTAATTGATAGTATAGCTTTAGCAGAGGTATCTACTTCTGATATACCAAATAATTGGGAAATTCTTAAGCGGTTTTTATATACTAAATTTGGAGATCAAATAAACTTAGATGTTTTGATACATCAATTACAATTTTTATCGAAAAAATCGAATGAAGACATGTTATCCTTCATCGATAGAATTATAGCTTTAAAAATTCGTATTAATTATAGGATAGACGCTGATCTTATGCCTGATCCTGAAAAATGATTTATAAGTCAAATATCTTAAAAATATGTAAAACAGTCCTTGTATCCAATTCCCCTATTGAGCTTCGTACATATCTGATTACTAATAATGCATTTAACTTTGATGATATCGTTAATGCTGTAAAAGATTATATTTGTAATTTAGCCCAATATGAAATATTAGATAAAAGTCGTAAAAATTCATCATTTAAAAATATACCCAAAAATAACTATCCTTATCATCGATATAATTCAAATAAATTCAATCATTATACTAATAATAATTATCGAGGTAACAATTTCAATAATCATGATAATCAACCGCGATTCCCTTCACAACCGATTCAATTCACACGACGTCAAGTAAATACACGTTATCCCACGAATCGTGAAGTATTTAATGCACCAAGTACATCGAGAAACCAGAATCAGAATGTTTTCAAGCCAAATCCAAATCAACGAATTACTAGTGCCCCAGAAAGAATGTCTATTCAAACACGTAATTATCCCCAAAAAAGATTTAATTATAACACCCAATATCAAAAAAATCCGCATAGAAAATTTTATAATAATAATAGAAACTCGGATTTCCTAGTCGAGGAATTAATTCATAGTGAATCGAGTCCCCCTGATTACATAAATGCTGATAAAAAACGTGATAGCAAATGTATTTCTGAAAATTTTCAAAACCTAGCCTCAGAAAACTCATTCGCTAGATAATACAAATCAATTACCATATATTGAATTTGAAAATCCTAAATGTAAACTATTAATTGATAGCGGATGTTCAGTTTGCCTTATCGATCCAAAATTTGCATATAATAATTTTCCTAAAAATATTTATCACGAAAGCACCACATTAACTGCGTGTATGAGACAACAAACTTCGAATGAAAAAGTCTCTTTACCATTATTTTCTGAATTTCAAATAAATTATTTTCATTCCTCTATTTTATATAAATTCCATAAAAATTATGACAGACTCATTGGAGCAGACTTCTTAAATAAATATGGATTAAATTTATATTTTAAAAACCAAGTCTTAACGAATGATTTTTGCGAAATACCATTCAAATATCAACAAGTTTGTCAAAATCCTATTAGTATTCCTATTGACCTTAGTCATTTAGAACCAGAAATGAGTAGCCAACTATCGAAAACTTTACAAATGAATGAAAAGGTTCTTCAATTACCGGGTCAACCACTTGATTCTTCAACCTAAGTTAAACATACTATTCGAACTAGCGATGAAGTCCCTGTTCATGCTAAAATTTATAGATTCCCCGAAATTCATAGACAAGAAGTTAAAAATCAAATTGAAGAAATAATAAATAAAAAAATTATCAGACCTAGTATTTCACCTTGGTCTTTTCCTGTTGTTATTGTACCGAAAAAACAGGATTTGATCGGAAAAGTTAAATGGCGTATGGCCATCGATTATCGGAAATTAAATGATTAGATGATAAATACCCTCTACCTCAAATTGAGAGCATATTCGATAAACTTGGCAATAAAAAATATTTTACTACTCTTGACTTAGCGTCTGGATACCATCAAATTGAATTAGATAAGAAATCCATAGAGAAAACTGCTTTTGGTTTATTATTTGATAAAATCAAATAATAAACCTTAGTGATCGACCAACCAAAAAAAAATTTGAACCCCCCCTGAAAATTTCACAGTTTACGTTTTGGATTATGTAGATTTGAATACACGAATACAAAAATATCCGTCTGTCCGCCGTCCGGGGCTTTTCTCTGGAAGTACTGAACGGAAATCCTCGACACTTGGTGGAAGAATCGTGTATCACTCGGGGTTGATCCTCCAAGCTTTTCAGCAGGATCGGTGTACCCTAAGGGCTCTACATGGGGGGTTGGGAAAAAAAACATTATTTCTCGAAAACTTATCACCCAATTTTCATGAAATTTCAAATGTTGATTACTGTTGCATAACTGAACGTAAAAAATTTTACCAGGATGATTTCCGACAAGTGGTTCTTGAGTTATGAAGAAAAACGCTGCAAATTTACAATAATGTCGAAAATGAATCATAGCATTCGGTTTAAGTTATCAATGCAATATTGGGTTATTTAACTAAGAAAATAATAAACCTTTGTGTAAAATTTGTAGTGTTTTACTGCAGAAAATGGACATTATGAATTCCTTCGAATGCCTTTTGGACTTAAAAATGCGCCTGCTACGTTTCAACGATTAATGAACGATGTTTTGAAAAATTATATTGGTAAAATATGTTACATTTATATGGATGATATTATTATATTCTCAGAAACCATGGAGCAACACTTAGCTGATATTCATACTATATAAGAAGCTTTACAAAAAGAAAATTTGAAAATACATTTGGACAAATGTAATTTCTTTAAAACTGAAATTGAATTCTTAGGACATATTATTACTTCGGAAGGTATAAAACCTAATCCAAATGAATTGAAAGCAGTAACTCAGTTTCCGATTCCCGATACACAAGAGAAAATAGAATCTTTTCTTGGTCTCGTAGGATATTACAGAAAATTTATTCCTAACTTTGCCAAATTAACGAAACCCTTAACAAGTTGTCTTAAAAAGGACAGTAAATTAAATGTTAATGATCCCAAATACATCGAAGCTTTCGAAATTTGTGAGCGTACTTTATTGAGCCACCCTATATTGAAATATCCAGACTTTGATAAGCCATTCATATTAACAACTGATGCGTCAGGTTACGCAATCGGTTCAGTTTTATCTCAAGGTATTCCAAACAATGATCTCCTATTGCTTATGCTAGTAGAACCTGTAACTTTTTTCATGGAATTTCAAAATATTGAAGCAAATTTTATTTCAAGGATTGGTAAAAAATTGAAAATAATTTTAATGATGATCATGTTATCCATTTCATATCATTTCAGTAAATGTTCAAAACGATGACCTCGGACTTCGAAACATTTATCAATTCCATCAATAAATGATTCATTACGCCGCATCAGAAGTTTCTGTATCGATATTCTTTCAAGAGTAGCTTTTGAAATTTCAATCCGATTTGAAAAGATTAGAATAGAAGCTACCACTTTTTTATGAAGAGTAAGAATCTGCACTAAAGAATATATCTTTCCTTTCCAAAAAACGCTGCAAATTTTACACAACGGTTTATTATTTTCTCAGTTAAATAACCCAATACCATTGATATCTTAAATGAAACTTATATATATTATTCACAGCTCACTGGTTTTTCACACCAGAATTTGCAGCGTTTTTCTTTATAACTCAGGGACCACTGGTCAGAAATCATCCAGGTGAAAATTTTCAGGTTTTATTTCTTTTTGGTCGATCACTAAGGTTTATTATTCGATTTTATCAAATAATAAACCAAAATCAAATTGACCTTGAAACAACCTTGATTCAAAATTATAAAAAAGGGTTAATTTTCTGTCTCCCTTGATACTTAACAATTTTGATATGAAACATTTTTTTCCAAAGTACATAGTTTCTGAGATAATTCATTGTTTCAAGTTGAATGCCGCGCCCAGTATACAGGGTATCACATCTAAAATGAAACAAGTCTTTTGCGAAAGGCAAGTTATACTATCGTTTATTGAAATAATCTGTTTCTGAGATATTCATGAAAATTTCCCCTTACAACAACAATTTTGATCAGTTTGACATTTCCGGGCTACAAATTATTTTTCCCCCACAATGTTGAAACCTGTTACTTTGCCAACCCACATGCCTGAGGATAAGTACTACTCATTGGAAAAGACCTTTTGAACAAAATTTTGCAAGATAATCAGCAGTTTCTTTCGGAATGATGTCCAAAACTGAGAGTTTACTGCACTATGTGATCAAGGCAGGTTTTGTAATACCAGCCCTTAGTTTAATTGAATACTTTGAATTGAGACTATTCATTCAAGCAGATCAAAATGATAACTGCTTTATCCTGAAAAAACTCACCAATCAGTAGAAGTAACTGTTTCTTCTTTCACATCAATGTACTCGTTAATATACATATTTCCAATTTGGATTTACTCCAAACAAAGCTCTTGTAGATTAACTCTAACTATAAGTGGACCATTTGGGATTATTTTCTGTATGCAATCCACCTACAAAAATATTTATTTTAAATGGATGCACTATGAACACATTGATCTCATGAAAGAGTAGTAATAAATTAATAGTTTCCACCATAAAAATGTATTACGATGAATATTTACTATTTGGCAGCATAATAGTTATTCATATTCAAGATCATTTATTTTCAGTAGAACAGATGAAAAATAAAGATATTTTTTGTCATGAATTATGTTCTCACATGATTCATTTTTACTGCAGAAATTGTAACTCTATTGATTACTGTTCACATTCAATAAAAACCAAGATAAAGATCTGTTGGTTTCATTAGAATCTGCTAATCGGCTAATCCATGAAATGACCCGGGAAGTACATTGAAAATTTAATACACATTGTATTAAAAAACCCGAATATATTTGAATTCCAACAAACAAATGAAGGAGAAGTATTGAAAATAATGTCACTGTTGAAAAATAAGAGCAGCTGTGGTGTAGATGGAGTGCCAATGAACATTATTAAAAGATGCAAAGAACAACTGGTCTATCCTTTAACATACGTGATTAATAATTCACTAAAGCTAGGTATTTTCCCTGAACAACTAAAAAGGGCTCTAGTAAAACCATTATTCAAAAAGGGTAACCACGATGCACCGGAAAACTATAGACCCATCAGTCTGCTCCCAAGTTTCTCTAAAGTTTTCGAACTAGTCGTATTGAAACAACTGATGGCTTTTCTTGTTGATCAGAACATTCTGTCCCCCTTACAGCATGGATTTATTAAGGGAAAATCAACGCAGACTGCAATTTTCGAGTTTATAAAGAGAACACTGTGGGCCCTGGAGGATTCTGAATTTACCATCGCAGTTTTCCTGGATCTTTCTAGGGCGTTTGACACTCTAAACCATGAGCATATTCTTCAAAAAATGAGTTCTTATGGCATAAGGGGAACCTCACTCGAATGGTTTAGATCATATCTTTCCTGCCGAACCCAACAAGTTGTAATCACACATGGAGAATCAAAAGCCACATCAAAACCACATCCTGTTGAATAAGGAGTGCCTCAAGGAAGCATTCTAGGACAAATCATCTTCATGAATGACATGTTTGCTGAAACATCTTCAATAATCGAGTGTTCATTAATAAACTATGCCGATGACACAAATGTGTTGCTGAAAGCAAAAACATTAGCCGATCTAAGGCGCCTCATAGATTCTACCATCGCAAAAATAAATGATTGGTTCCTAAAAAATCAGTTGTGTCTAAATCCTCAGAAAACAAGGTCCATCTTATTTCACAGCAGCCATGCAAACTTTGAAATGCCTGAATACATTAGAACAATGGATCTCGAATTACCATTGGAGAGAAGTAGTAACTTCTTGGGTCTGGTAATAGACAGCTGTCTAAATTGGAATGACCTTATCTCCAAGTTACGCAAAGAACTTAGTTCTATCTGTTACTCCCTGGGGGACTTGAGTAGATATCTTGATAAAACGTCCTTGAAAACAATATACCAGGCTACTTTTGAATCAAAGATGAGATATGGGATTGTCTTTTATGGAGCCTCATCTGGAATGGAGGAAATCCTAAAAATACAAAAAAGAGCTGTCCGTATCATTTACAAACTGGGATTCCGAGAATCCTGCAGAGGAAAATTTCAGCAAAATAAATTGCTCACAGCAGTCGCTATCTACATTCAAGAATGTCTCCTATTCGTTTTTAAAAATAAAAAATATTTTGAACATAAAACCACCAGTAAATATAACACAAGAACAACAGAACTGAAATACCCTAGACATAGACTGACCCTAACCGAGCGCAATTCTGAGTACTGCTGCATAAAGTTTTTCAACAAACTGCCACCCAAAATGAGAGAAGAAACTACCCTGATCGGTTTTAAGAGACAGATCTTTCAACTGCTTCTGAGGCTAGAGCCATATTCGGTGAATGAATTTTTGCTGTAAATTTTGACCCTATTTCACTTCGAGTATGTGTATGTACATTTTCTCTATTTGAAATAAAGACATATTATTATTATTATTGTAGATCAACAACTTCTGTTCATGATCAGCTATGCATAGAATGCATATACCTGTACTTAAATTTTTTGTTGGGTGTGTCTTTAGTATTTTTCTATTTCTTAAGTTTTCAGGATATTCATAGAACAGCAAACTTTTGTAGACATAAATTCATTAAGTGCTCTCATTATATTATGTTCCCTCAAAACATCACGATATGATTCTCTCATTCCAAGTAGGTGCATGATCTTCATGGATCAACTTAGAAATCAAGAATGTTATGTTATGGGTATCTGTGCTACCTCCCTAGATACCATAGCTGTGCATATTTGCAGCAGAATCTATAGAATTGTTCCCAGACAGGAGAATTTTTTTTCAATTTAATATTAGATGTTTCTAATGATGAAGTCTTCACATGAGATGTTGATAAATGAATTGGGTATTACGAATAATTCTTGAAAGTATTATAGATGATAGCTGACCTCAAAAATCATCGGAGAATTATTTATTATTCTATAATGACTTCAATTAAGAAGGGAAGATGGTTGCGTCTTCATTTAACTCATTAATCGGTGTATGTCCCACTCTCTCTTCTTTTGTTCTCCACCAAAGAAGAGAAAGATTGTGGTTAATCCATTAATCATTTCAATGAAAATAAAAACGCACCCAACAAACATGCAGAACAAAGGTTAACACTGAAAACTGTATCTACCATTCATTTATGGATTCCACATTCAAATTGTGCATAAGACTGATAAGCATTGAAAAGCTATCCAAATGCATAGACCTCCTTATATTAGGTATATGTCTAAATGAGCCCTCATTCGCTTAACATTTGGTCAATATCCAAAAGCTAGTAGCACAGACTGTGCTAGCAGTCTAAAAAGTGTGTTATTTAATGATGATACCACAGACAAGCAAGAGAAATCACTCTACAGTTTGCTGGCTTCACTAACTGCAGACCTTGAATCGCTTATTCCCAGCTGGAATGTGATTGGACACCCCAAAATGCTTGTAGTATATGGCTACGCTTGATTCATAGTCACGAACACGTTCACATAGATTTCCTAAGTATATGGGGCAAGTGGTTTGTCTGGTTGGTCTGTGATTATACTTTGGTTGGATAAAGTAGGAACTAAGCATGCATCTCTTTCGTGGACCTCATAAAACATTATCAGGTCTATGTTCTCTTTATGTTGCATTAGTCCTGTCATAAATATCGCGATCCATCGGCTTGGTCCGATATTGCCTAAGGCCGTGACAAATCACTTTCTGTGGACCCATGTGAACCCTTCAAAAACTGAATGAATAGGAAGCTTCCACTATAACAAGATGAACCTACCTACATTGGTAAGGATATAAGTATTGTGTAAGAGCTCATAACTCTCTAATTTAAATGAAAAAAAACATAACTCACTGGTTTGGGTAAAGAGATTTCGAATCTGAAATCGAAACTCCTTGTTTTGACAAGAAAAATTCCCAAAATTATCACTTCATCACTTGTCATTCCACAAGTCTAGCAGAATTTCGCTATTCCACTCCTAGAACTGTTTTATAGATAGATATTTGTCCTAAGCTAAGAGCAATAATGTGATTTTTGAATCTATTTTTACTGTTAAAATGGTCAGAATTGGTAGAAATATATTTAGTTCTGCTCACAGTGCTCACTTCTCCTTAAACAATAATTCTATGTTCTAAGCACAGAATACACAGATACGTTTAGTTTGACATTAAGCTCTCAGTTCTATGATTTTTCATAGGCGTAACATTCGTTTGGGCTAAGAACATGTTCTTTATTCAAAGATTTCATGTTTTCAAACGACATCTAGCGAAAATATTTGAAATAAGAGCCCGTATAAAGGCGCCCTCGTCATAAATTCATATGAAAAGCATTAGAAAATCCAGGGATGGCTTGAGGATATGATCTGTACGGATAGTGCGTAAAGGATACATTCGTGCAAGTAGTTAGTTAACCACAACTCTTGAAATATAGTACTGAAAATATTTTCATCAACATTTTCAAGTATTCGTTTTTTACTTCATTGTGATTTTATCGATTTTCTTTTAGAATTTCCTGACTTCAGTCTTTCCGAAATAATTAATTTACCGATGATAAATGTGTCAAAAATAAGAACAGAAAAATGATGCCTTATTTTCTCAATGGCTTATTCTTTCCACATCAAACAGAAATAATACTAGTTTTCTCTTCACAGCTCGAAACTGCAAAATTTCTAATAGATATTCTAGATTTCCTCAATCATCCCCATTAGAAATATCATGCGTCCAATACCTGTAAGGTGTTTCGGAAGTTTTTTGGAAATTCGGTAAACTTATGTTACCTAAGTTAAGTCATTTCAGAAAGATCTGATCTCCATTCAAGTCAGACGGACAATTCTCTGATTCCCGGGCATCTGACAAACGCCACGTTGAGCGCACATGAGAGAAAGCCCTTCCACCCTTCTTTGTTATTATTACAGCATTTGCTCTGAATTGCTTTTGGGTCCAATATTTCTTGAAATTATTAATTCAGAATAGTTCACATGATGAATTTTTCTTTGAAGTCTTTTACGTATAAATGAAACTTTGTCACTTGATATTTATTTGAATGAATACAACATCGTGGCATCGATATTTTTCGATCATTTTGAATATGTGAAAAAATCTTGAAAATTTCATTGTTTTTATTGTAATTTAGTGTTAACCTTGAAATTAATATTCGACAACAACGTCAGTTTGTTGCGATATGTATTTTCGTAGATAATGAAAAAAAATTCTTCATATTCCTCGGTATTGTTTTTCATTTCCAAAATACACTCAAAAAAACTGATCTTATCATAATGAAACAGCAAATGCGTAAAATTATGCGAAATTTCGTGAGGATCTTGTCGTCAAATCAAGCTTTCAGGTACTTGTTCAATATGAACAGCGTGTTATAATTTCGTCACGAAGTCTGTAATTTTCGAATTTTTAGCCGAAATTGGTCTCAAACGACTAGGTTGGACTCACTGATGAAGAATCTGTGGTTAAAATTGATTATAACCTTCCGGCCGGCCGTGTGCACTGTAACTCTCGAAAGAAAAGACCTAGAGTCTTGAAATTTTTAGGTTAGGTTGAGATCCTGAATATCTCGGTTAAGTTCGTGAATGGGCCAAATCTGCCGAATGGTTTTTGTACTACAGCCATTTGAAATTTTGATTTTTCGATAACTCGAAAAATATTTATATGATCGAAATGAAACTTGGTTGGAAGATGAACAGTGTCAATAAGAAGAATTGTCCATGGAAAAATTCGAAAAAAAAATTGTTTTTTTTTCGAAAATTTTTATATTTCATTAAAATTTCACCATTTCGCAATGTGAACAAGCGCGTAAAAGCTGCTGACTTCACGTCAGTGCTTCTCTAGATTGTGGTTCAATATCCCGAAAATATACCCATATCAGAACAAACTGACACTGTTGTCGAATATTAATTCCGAGGTTTAAACCAAATTTCAAAGAAATTTTTGAAATTTTCAAGATTTTTTACTTACTGATGGGAAGAATATCGTCAATATTCTTTTCATCTATTCCACACAAAATTCTTAATCATGTACCTTCAAGCTGTCATTTTTGCGCGCATGTTCTGGGGAACAGCGTGCTATAGTTTTGTCCAAATGTCTGTAATTTTCGATGATTGAGCCGAAAATGGTCTCAAACGACTAGGTTGGACTCACTGATTACGAATCCGATGTCATCATCGATTCTGTCCGGCCGGCCGTTCGTAGACACGATTACGGTCGTACGGAGGATCCTATCGACCTGAAACTTTCAGGGTAGGTTGCATTCCAAAATGCGACGGTTAGGTTCGTTAATGGGCGAAATCGGCCAAACGGTTTCGGAGTTAGATCCCTTGGAAGTTTGAGTTTATTTTGGCGAACTGCTGAAACGATTGGATCGCAACTTGGCAGTTAGTTGGAGTACAGCAACGCGCAACTCCTCGCGAAATTTTGTTGAGATCATACTATCCGTAAATTTGAAAAAAAAAATTTTCAAAATTTTTTTCGAAAAAAATTTTTTTTTCGCGAATTGTTCATCACATTTGAAAAAAATCAGCGCGAACTCTGAACTCCATATTCCATCCACAGCAGTGTGTAAAATTTCAATCCGATACGGTTATTAGTTTAGGAGATATTAGGAAAAAATATATGAAATTTCGTAGTTTACTTCCCGATATCGTTGTTTTTTTGTACCGGAAGCTATTGCGTTGGCGTATAGCGGCCGACTGCATCTCCATCTGCATCTCACTAGCTGCGAAGTTTTATCAGGACTGAATCAGTATTTCTCGAGTTATACCGAAAAATGCAACGATATCGAGAAAAAAACCTTGAACTTTGACATATTTTTTCCCGATATCTCCGAAACATATTATCGTATCGAACTGAAATTTTGTACACTGCTGTGAAATACGAAGCTCAAAGTCCGAATGGAATTTTTTTCTGGATATGATGAACGGTTTTCGGAAAAAAATTGTTGGGAATTTTTTTTTTTTTAATTTACTGATAGTATGATACTGTCAAAATTTGGCTCAAAGTTGCGCGTCGCCTAATTGCCAAGTTTGAATTCAATCGCTCGGGTAGTTTCTGAAATAAAAAAAAAACTCAAAATTTCAAGTGGCTATTACTTCGAAACTATTCGACCGATTTGGCCCATTATCGAACTCAACCGCGGCATTCCAATGCGCAACCCACCCTGAAAGTTTCAAGTTCGTTCGACAGTTATCGCGTCCACGGCCGGCAGGCCGGACAGAATCGATTTTGACACCGGATTCGTCATCAGTGAGTCCAATCTAGACGTTTGAGACCATTTTCGGCTCAATCATCGAAGATTAAAGACCTTTGGACAAAACTATATCACGCTGTTCCCCTATAGAACATCCGCGCAAAAACAATGATATCGAGAAGAAAACCTCGAAATTCGACATATTTTTTTCCGATATCTCCAAAACCTATGATCGTATCGAACTGAAATTTGGAACACTGCTGTGAAATATGAAGCTCAAAGTCTGAGTGGAATTTTGTTTGGATATGATGAATGGTTCCCAGAAAAAAAATTTTTTGGAAAAAAATTTTGAAAAAATTTTTTTTTTAAATTTTATGACAATATGTTCCTGACAAAATATGGCTCAAAGTGGCACGTCATTATACTCCACCTAATTGCCAAGTTTGAATCCAATGGCTCGAGTAGTTTCTGAAATAAAAAAAAATAACTTCAAAATGTCAAGTGGCTTTAACTCCGAAACTATTCGACCGATTTGGCCCATTAACGAACTTAACTGCGGCATTCCAATGCGATAGCACGCTGTTCCCCTATAGAACATGCACGCAAAAAATTTCAAATTTTTTCTTTCCAATACGTAGTCAGCATTCTGTGATCTTCATGTCATATTATACTCATTTAATTCTGTATGGACCTTCGAACTGTTATTTTTCGATAAGGTACTGGATTTCAATTCTATCTAGTCTGTATTTTTGGAAATATTGAGAAAATAAAATTTTGAATGGGTATATCTGCGGAATCATTGGGCGGATTTTACCCATTCACTAATTCAGCCTTCGTAATTAAGGTTCAAACCTTCTCTACAAATATCGAGTTAGTTATTGTGTTTACGGTCCGGCCGATACTCATTCAAAATTTTATTTTCCCAATATTTCCAAAAAAACAGATTAGATCGAATTGAAATCCAGTACTTTATCGGAAATTAACAGTTCGAAGGTTCATACAGAATTTAATGAGGATAATTTATCGAAAAAAAATCTAGAAAAGCACTGCCGTGAAGGCAGCAGCTTTTGAGCGCAGGTTCAAACTCGGTGTCGTGGCGGCGGTCATCTACATTGAAAATGCGCGCAAAAGCTGCTGCCTTCACTGCAATGCAGAGATTAGTTTATCTATGCTAGTAGTAGTAGTTTTATGTAGAACCGTAGAAATGCGGTGGAGAACGAATATTTATTAAGCAGAGCTAGAATATTTAAAGAAATTATTATAATTTTGTGCCAGATTTCTTGGTGGATCAAAATGAACTGAACTGAATTTCTGGAAAAAGGGCACCTCAATAACTAATTCAAGGACTATTATTTTTGTGAAGAAGTGCAGAATGCAGGCAATATTATGTGGTAAATCTAGAATCAGTCCAAATTATATGACTTGTTCTCTTTGTTTACAAACGAGTGAATCAATAAATGGAAAAGACAGCTTTTCTGCTCTAGTTTTTTTGCATCGTATTTCGAAAAAAGAGGAAGCAGACATATAATTGATTTCATTTTCATATCACATCAACTCAAGATACACATACAAAATGAAATGTCTGTCACAGCTGGTTCAACCTACTTACCTATATAGAAATGAAAAATATTAATGTATTTATATGAATAACTTCCGCTATTATCAACTATAACAGTATATCTAGTTTTAGTCCGTTTTTCAACCAGATCACTCTCCTTCAATATGATTTTGTGTGTTATGTGGAGTAGGTAGCTGCATAAAGTGCTCGGTAGTTTCTCTGGAGGAACAGCATTTTTCATCAGAATTCTCTTACTTTCATTCACACCTAAAACATCTGGATATAAAGTTGTTTCGAAATGAATACATTGTAATTTACCTTTATGAAAATAAACATCTTCATGCAGAGAAATGCAGTGAACATACTTTCATGCATTTCGTGACCTGTTTCATCAATTTCACAATCCAGGCATTTCTTCTATCATTGAGTTCCCTGCCAAATGCTGTTTCCAAATTAACTTTACTTTAATTTGGCTTCGGAAAAAATGAAAACTAGAGGCACTAGATGATCCTTTCTTCTATGACCATGAAAAACATTGAGTTG
Source organism: Myrrha octodecimguttata (assembly GCA_958510865.1). NCBI lineage: Eukaryota > Metazoa > Arthropoda > Insecta > Coleoptera > Coccinellidae > Myrrha > Myrrha octodecimguttata. The sequence continues at coordinate 394,227 of OY294064.1, read as the reverse complement.
AGGCACACAACGAAAGTCATTTCGGAGGATGCCATTTCGAATTAATATAATCGAAAATTTTAATCGGAAAGAAAGGGATCGATTGATGAATATCATAAACACTTTCGGTATACCAAAATTTCAACTAGGAGAACAACATAAAAGCTCGAAAATGAATTCGAAAAGTAAGCAAAATACGTTAGAATAACACGCACGTTGAAAAACTACTAGCTTGGAAGTGTTCGAATTTCTATCACCAGAGGGCGTATCGCTTAGCAGTAGTTGGGAATTGCCTACCCGAAACCCAAGATTCTCAGAATCTCTTAAGCTACCTTTTGCGCGAGGGAGATTCGGGTATTTGGGTAATCGGAGATTCTTCCCTATTGGCCTACGACGGTCACGTGATCGTCGTCGGCCAATAGGAAAGAATCTCCGATTCCCCAAATACCCGAATCTCCCTCGCACAAAAGGCCCCTTAATCTGCCGGCCCTGCGATTCCATAGCATGCGATTTACGACCGTATTGACGTCGAGTATCTTTCGACGATGACGCCATCTAGTTCGAGTATCTTTTTCGGGAAACGATATTAGCAAGGAGGTTGTCCTACTATGTTGTCTTTATACAATGGTAAGGCCCTTTGTGAACACTATATATATTCTTTTGAGAATGACCAGTACAATATTTTTATATCATACGATATGTGTTATCACCGTTTAAGCAGAGGAAATGAAAACCATACATTTGTAGGTACGATTGGCGAATGAAGATAAGCGCTACTCCCTCTGGTGGCTATCAGAGTAACCCGAGGTACAGACATTTTCATTGACAAGTTAAAGGAAAAGTTGAGAAAATGAGAAAGTTTATGCATTCTTCTTGGCGTTTGTGTGATTTTACAAGTGCTTCTACTGAGGAAAAGCTATCTCAAATGTTCCTTCCCATAGATTTCCACAGCGCGGTGAAAAATTCTTAGTTTGGGTGAAAGAAACTTCCTTTAACAAGTCGGGCTTGAAAGTGTTGAAGAATCGATAAAAACCTTGACAACTTGTAACTCAAAATTGGTAAACTAACCAACAAGATTCATGAGAGTCTGTTGCTTGCATTTTACCGATGATGATCATTTTTATAGAGGTAAGCACGAATTGCACATGAAATATTAGATCACATTTATGAAGACAATTTTTTTCCAGGCCCCTAATTCAAGAAGAAAAAGTTACTTAAGAGGAATGCTATGCCTTCCAGAAATCTGCCTGTTGAACTGATCATTAAGGAACCACGTAAATGTTTTAGTGATAGAACTGACCGATTGTAACAAAAGAGTCTCAACAAGGAAATATCTGGTGATGAATACTCTTCGCTCAAAGTGCTCCTGCCGATGAAATCACAGTTGTACAAGGCTTATTTATTACAGCTTTTTCAAGACCAATCATATGAGCGTTGGAAGAATTTATTTGTCAATCCATAATGAATAAGGCTTACTGTACGAAGTAGCATTAGTTTTAAGTGAATGTATTAATTTTACTCACAATATTGTACTATCCCTCCCTTTTATGCCCCGTCTACCTACTCGCAAACCCACCCATGGCCAATACGCTGTGATCGTCTAGTAAAATGAATAGGACTCTACGTTGAATTCGCAACCCAAAATACTTTGATACTCAGAGAATGAGAGAGAAAATTGATGGGAAGTTCAGGTTAGAATGAATAAAACAATAATTTGGCTATTCGGTGCGGTTCTCTTGCAGGAGGAAAAAGAATGCCTTAGAAAACTCCCAACCGATATTTATTACAATGTAACAACAGGAACAATTAGCAGTAAATGCAGAAGTCAATTAAGCTCAGGCAATCCGTGATAGCAAATCTCTAATGAATGAAGCAAAGAACCACGAAAGTTGTCCAACAGATAAGTTCCCCTCACAAGCCTCATTCATAGGAATACCTCCGCCATTTAGGCGCCAATAAATGACAAGGTAGATGTATAACAGGTTCATGAGAAGACACTCAGCTGTCAGTACTTCTAGGTTCTTACGTATGATACATAGAGTCAAATATACCTTTGTATAAATAACCTCGATGAATAGGATATCTTAAACAGATACATAGTGGAAACAGTTACATTTCGGAATACCACCATCAGTAGAATAACAATATACAGATTGACGGAGCTCAAAGGGGTTCTAGAGCTAAGGATCATCGGTCACCATTCCACATTCGGTTCATCACAATATGAATACTCTACTTGTTAGTTAGGGGTGAGTTCTATTTTTTTGTGGAGCCGAGCCATACGGCTAACTTAAATGGTCTCTCGCCCTCACCCCGTTAGAATTTAGCTACAAGAGTCTTGACCCCGCCCTACGGCGCTGACCCAAGACAGGAAAGTAGTTGGTGTCAAGCCAAAGCCTACACATTGTAGTAATTGATTATTTGAATATTTAGCAAAGAAACACGATGAAAAGGGGATGATTAACAGCTAAGTCGTAAATAATATTAGGGTAAATAAATGGTAGTCGATAGGTGATAACGGAGCAACTCAAAGATTGCCCGCTCCTAGAGACTAACCAGACCTTGGATCGACACCGGGATGTTCAGTATTCTAGACAAAAAGCACTGACCATTCACACATAATGAAAACCGATGAATCCCTAACGATCGTAGAAACACCTTGAACAGGATGATCCATATCAATTTAGATTATAACTTCGAAATGTGCTGGTGCCACTACATAATATTTGAGATTCAATAATGGCAATCAGAATGAACAAGCGTCTAGTAATTGTAATAATGTAACAAAGACTTACGTGGTTAAAAACGAATATTGAACAAGTACACTATGCCAAGATGGCTGTGTTTAATTCCATCCTTTGTTCGTCGTAATTTCGAAGAGGGACTCTATCGACTTACTTCTTCCGTTGTGAATTTTATAGAGACCTCCACAGAATACAAATATATAAGAAGTGAAACCTGCCTTCAAAGCGACGGAAACAAAATACGCCCTCACCGGGGATGGCACGAACTAACAAGTTGCACGGTATTATATAAATTCAGAGAATTCTATACCGTGAATCTGGCTGGCGATGCGTTGGCGGGAATATATTCCATTTGAAATAATTGTGTAATATACATTTTTGAATCAAAGTACAGATTTTGAGAAAGAAATTTATTTACGAATCAATAGATACACCAATTTCACAATATTATTCAAGTACAATGATCAATAGGTATTTCTGACAGTATATAAAAATACAATATTAAGGGAAATAAATACACAATATTTTTTATAAAAAAATTGGTCGGTCAAGGAATTCAGAAGAGAACCTTTCCGGAGAGGTATATTACAAAAATGTTTCACAACCAAATAAAAAATAATGTGAACATCTGCATAAAACTGAAGGTAACATGACTGTCAATGTTACATCGTGACAAGAAAGACATGATTATCAGTGTAGAGATTTGAACTTTGTTGTTCCACTCAAAAAACCAATACATATACCTATTAATAAAGAGTTCATACCTCTATTAAAAAATTGAAACTTGGGTTCATCAAAGTTTTGAATTCGTCATGTGCAACAAGTTCTAGGTAAAAACAATCATGCAAATGATCTGCCTGATGAGTTGATTGCAACTATATAAATATCGATATGAAATGTTAGTAGCTCATCTTGCAAAAATATATTGCGTATGTATGGGTCTTCTAACAAAGGTTTCCTCATATTCTGATCGCCTTCAACCAATATATTCATTTCTAAATAGATTTCAGTATGAATATCAATATTACTCTTTGAAATATGACTCGTAACGTTCTATCATTGTAAAAAGATATGGTCTTTATATAATGTTTCTAAACAGAATAACTTTCTCCATGATGCATCATCTGAAAACGTTTGAGACGAATGGTTTCACTTCAAGTTAGTTAAGGGTGGTGGACTCTGAAATAGAAATTTTAATCCTGGAGTGAATCGAAATTGGCAATATTCAACGAATATATTACCTCCCAGACGAATGTAATCTCTCTCTAATCATTTCATTTTATCCCATCACAACAAAGAAAAATATATTCTCATAACATGACATTTGTCAACGGGTGAAAAGCCTATTTTTGCTTGAAGTTAAAATGACAGAAGCACTCGGACGTTGATTCAGCCCATCATTCTAATGGATATCTTCCGTTTCTTTTTTTGGATGGCGAGACCTCTTTGTCTGATGCCAAGATTCTGAACAAAGCTTCACCCCCCTGGAGACCTCTTAGCGTCTCCCGTTCTCTCTAGGTTAGTTTCTCAAAACATTGAAAAATAAACGTTCCCTTCTATGATTGGGTAATGAAAGAACCGTGAATCGAATGAATGAATGAATCACGGTTTAGCACATAGGCGTAGTATTCAAATATAGGGAAATATTATGATTTAAAACCGGGTACAGTACAATATATTGTGTAAATTTAGTCCTTCCCTATAAAATTGGTAGAGTTATGAGTATTTGTTCTAAAGCTAGCCACCGTGGTGCTGCAATCCTAAATTCGAACGTCAATAGAAGAGCACAGATCCTCAGGAAAAATTATATATTATTATATAAGTGTAGTGAAATTGTTGTTTTTTATTGAAGGGCTTCTATTTCATCAACGAAACAAAATTTATTATTTCCTTTCGATGCAGGATGACTCTCGAAATCACACCTGAAAAAAATAAAAGAAGACAAAAAACAATTTGAAGTAGTAAATGTTTTATTATTTATTTAATCAATTTTAAGTACCCGATCCATCTCAAAGGAGAATTAGACACCGAATGAATTGCCTCGAAACCATCGTCGAATTTATATATTGGACACCTATCAACTGAATGTTCTATTGTTTCATCTTCTTCTCCGCATTCGCACCGTAGATTTCCGACCGAATTCTACTTGAAGAGAAAACTATTACAACGACCATGACCGGTTTTAAGTCGATTCAAATGCACCAAATTTTCCTAAGAAGATTATAACCATGAACTTTTCCTGAATGATCGCTAATCAAATCTTTGTTGAAAACATTACACGAATTTCATTCCGAACGCCAAAATTTCTTTGTCAATTTTCTTGGAATAAAGAAAATCGTTAATCCGGAATGTAAGACATGATTGGGAATTAATTCGGAAATGGATTATATTTTATTTTGTTTATTCATTTGAATAAATAAAGTGTTCAGATAAATATCATTCCTTTCCGAATTCATTGCCAATTATGTCTTACATTCTGGATTCTAAAATTGCTTCCGAAAGAACGACCAAGTTATATTTGTATAGGGTCTTTCAATAGGGACGGGTCGATGTTGGCAGCCTGTGGCGGCCATGTTGTTTTAACGTCGTCTTTCTAACCTATATTTTTTTATACAGTTAGTAATGCCAAATCACCATGGCAATCACCTAACCGCCAAGTTTGAATCCAATCGCTCAGGTAGTTTCTGAAATAAAAAATAAATAACTTCAAAAGCCTATACTCCGAAACTATTTGATCGATTTGGCCCATTAACGAACTTAACCGCGGCATTCCAATGCGCGACCTACCCTGAAAGTTTCAAGTTGCTAGCTCACTTCGTTCGACAGTTATCGTGTCTACGGCCGGCCAACCGGCCGGCCGGCCGGCCGGGCGGACAGAATCGATTTTGACACCGGATTCGTCATCAGTGAGTCCAACCTAGTCGATTGAGACCATTTTCGGCTCAATCATCCAAAATTACAGACATTTGATTTATTTCATGTCAAAATCGACCCGTCCTTATTGAAAGACCCTATAGTATGTTTTCGGTTTATTATGAAGTTCGAATTCGTGAACGGATAACAATCCTCGAATTATATATGCATAGAATTAGAATATATCTGGTGTCGACACTTTCCTACTATAACCCACTAAAATTTTGGGTCCAAAACGCGGTCCTAGAATTGTCAAATCTTGGGCTACTGTGCTCTGTAAACGATTATGGCGCTTACGTCGCTTTGGCAAGTGCATACATTACGAATTACGCTGAATAAAAATCAATTGAGCTATAATTTGATGAAACTATTTCCCAAAAAATGAATCAGATATTTGAAATTATGGATTTTCACTAATACAAAAGAGGAGTTTAACAAATGTGGAACATCTACTCATTAATAATATGAAATATATGTAAGGGAATAAGGAGCAAAATGAGGTTTATTATGAGATCCACTTTCATGGACGGATACAAGAAGTTATTTCGAAGCCAAAACAACGGTGAAAACGAAACAGGAGATTGATATTACAAATGGATTCTATTGGATAGTTTAGATATCCTTTGAATTTTGTATCTACCTATTATTAATACATGTTCAATTCAAAAGTTATGAATTATGTTACATACCTTCTTATGCAATATTTGGAGGAAATGTTCATGTTTATTATTATTGAAAATGATATATGAATTTTCACTTTGCTATTCATGTTCATACGAATTCATCAGAAGAATTTCAAACCAGACAAATTAATTGTAGTCTTTATCGTTTCAAATGATTTCTTGTGGTATTTTTTGAAAACACAACTCTGGAATAGTTCGTTTCCATGAACTGAATATTGAGATAATAAATACCTCTTGTGATGAGCAGGTATTCAAAAATATCAAGTTTCAGACTTGTGTATTCAGAGACGAAGGATATTACTGCCATTCTGACTGAATGAAATGAATATTCATGATTAAAATTCGTCTAAATAAATTTTTATCGGAAATTCTTGAAAATAATGTATGGTCCAACTCAGAAAATCAGAAGGAATTTCTGATTTGACTAGTTTTGATATGGCAGGTCGGTAACTTCCTTAATATTTCAGATTTTATATGGCAGATTTTCCTATGCCGGCACCTATCGGCGAAAACTGAAGTAGGCCAACAAAGCCGTATTTTGACAACGTTTGGACCTCATTTCGGACCCAAAATATGTCAATAAAGAGTGTCCGCACCTTATGTATTCTATGCATCTATGTCGAATGATTCCGTAAATCACCTGAACAGACCCCACGTCGGTGCTTTTTTAATTTTTTTTCAACCACGGTCAGCTCGGGCGCAATAATTTTGAAATTGACTGTATATGATCCTTAATTTACCATATTACTCCTTTAGTTTAGTCGAATTTTTAACCAACTAGTTATACAAATGAATATCCTCATTATTTTCCACCTTATAGTGATAGTGTTATCTTAATAATTATTGAAATTGGGTCATAATTTTCAAACTTCTATCTTCATGACTGGAATATTTAAAATTAGTCCATAAATGTAAATTAGTTCGTCGAATATAAATGATACGCCGTAGTGGCTAGTCAACAATTTCAATAGTGAAATTATAACTAAAGTCATGTCCGAGATGGAAGTAATCCATGTTTTTCTATTTTCAATGGCAGTTTCACAAAGTTTTTATTTGGTAAATTCTCTGGTGTGTCGATCTTGCACAAGCGAAGACGGCATTGACTCGTCCTGTCGTTTGGGCACAGACAACAACACCATTACTTGCGATGAGAATAAAGGTGAAACTGTTTGTTACGAAGATTATCGGCGTGACAGCCGAAGAGTGAATTTTCCATATTACAGTAGAGGTTGCGCAGAAATGAACTACTGCCATCCTGGTGAAAGACAAAACCGTGGAGGGAAAAAAAGGTATTGTACGACATGCAAAGGAGATGAATGTAACAATCGTCCAATTGGCAAGGGTAAGTGATTTTTATTCACTCCGTTCAGCCCGAAAATGCAGGGACAAAACTTGTTAATTTGATCTCAAAAAAAAAAAAAAATCCCAACATATTTAAAAATTCGACTATCGAAAACACTGAGGATGAATTATTTTGGATCCTTTCGGAACCTAAAGAGCAACTGACAGAGCTATCGTAAAGTTTGACATTGTAAGCCCAGTTATCAGACTGACCCAAGACTGCTTCATATCGCCGTCGTTTTTTGTCCACGCCGTCTTCGAATAATATAGGACCTATAAAAGGTATAAGGCGCCGTTTGGGACCAAAGTGTATATAAGTGTTTTCGAGCCAATATATTCATTAGTTGTAGCAATATATTTATTTTGTATGCCGATATATTTATTTTTTACGAAGCACAATATATTTATGAGTTATACAATTTAAGAGTTCTATTACCTTTACCTACCTCCATGCTTCTATGTTCCAAAAAAATAGCATTACAAGCCCACGATACAAATAACATAACCATATAGTTGTAGCAGATTATAAAGAGATCAGGTACCTACGTTCTTATTTTCATCGAATTGATAAATCGATTAAACCCTATCTCTCTCTTCTTCGGTGGAGAGAATAAGAGAAGAGAGAGGGAGATACACCGATTAATCAGATCGATGAAAATGAAATCGTACCCATTCAAAAGTCAAATACTTACAATAACAAGTTCAAGTTTACTATTTGGTTTATGCTACTGCAAGAAGTGTTAAATAAGGATTTTGAATGAATGATGCATCAATTGGCCATAACACTGTGTAAATATTTCACTTCGTGAAGTACCGTTGACAAAATCGTAATTTCACATTTCTTGTGTAGAAAATTACCAACCAAATGAACTAAATTGTACTCTAGCATTAAAACACAAACCAACTGCTATTAGGATTCCTTAATATATATATATAATAACATCTACTTATCTATAAGACAGATTACGAAGAAATATATCTTTGGTTATGTTATTATAAATGGGCATTGATTGATCATTGAATGTTACTCATCTCTTCATACACAACATGCTACCAAGAAGTTAGTTTTCTGCTTTCGATATCGACAATCTATAAGCCATCTATCAGCCAGTGTAGGTACTACGCATTAAGGAGATAATTGCGTGATAAGTTGTACAGTACCCTACGTAATCTATAAGGCCAGGAGGATGCCAGAAAATGCGATATTGAAGTTCTACAATGGAGGGTTATCATAGACAACAGAGAGCTATGCGATCGTCCATACATGCTTTTGTTTACTTCATCATTTCGCCGGGAAACGAGATAAAACGTTCGCATTATCCAGTTTTTCGCTCTGATCGGTTGTTTCATTAGTGTTTTAGGTGAAAATTAGTATTTAAATCTTTCGTAAGGTTTGTGAAGTGTTGTTAGTGAACAAGTTTCAGATGAAAAACCCTTGTATATATGAAAAGAATGTTCATTTATTCTTCTTTTTTTTTCTTAAATATTCCAATTTGTTTGGAGGGTGATTGGGGATTGTTATTTTTGTGGGTTTTTTGTTATTGTTGTTCGCGCATCTGAAGAATAAAGGTGCGACGTTGTGTGTGACACATGGACGAACCAACCAGTATCGCCGCAGATGTGTAAGAGAAAGAATTATCATTTTCCGCCGCATAAGAAAACTTCGTCAAGAAAACCGCTTAAGTTAATTTTCGCCGCTGGTGTTCTTTTTGGAAGAAAAGTGTGGAGCAGAACGGACTTATACTACGCTGGCCAGTGCGACAATCTCCATAGTTTGTTGAGGTGAGTCGTCCTTTATTCACGTATTCACATAATTTCGCCCATATCTCCAATTGCCCTATAATCTCACTTCATACTATTCAGTTCATTGTCTCTTCTCGAGAATCGAGTGGTCCTTCCTAAATTATTACTAAAAAATTATACATTGGTCCGAATTCGAGCCGAATAAACCAGAAATTAATTCATGTATTTTTTGAACACATAGAATTCAATTCGAATTTTTTCGATAAAATTATTTCAATATCTTGCATATTGTAGGGAGACATAACATAGGTCATTATCGAAGCATCGAAACTTGTTCCTTTCGTTTCACTTATTCCAAACAAGATTCGCGCAACTCCAATTATTGTCCCTGCGTCTTTGCTGCCTGACAACACGATATTTCAGTTTGTTCGTTTTCATACTTCGGTTTGTTTACAAAAGAAGTGTCACTAGTTGAATCTTGTGTTGGATATCATTTATTTGTTGTTTCGATTTTTCAAATCGAATTATAATGAGTACAGCTATGAAAAGGGTAGAAGCTCTTCGCTGTCTTTAACTTAATCGTATGACAAGTCTTCATCAGCTAGCTAAATTGTGTGATCAAGATGTTTCAAAGAGGCCGATATTTCAAGCTAAAATTTTGGATATTTCTGAAATAAAAGAAGCATACATCATTTATCAAACTCAGATTATCGAGTCACAAGCGCAAATTCCTGAAAGGCTGGACGAAGAAGTTCAAGCTTATCAAGCGTTCGAAGATCTATACTACGAGATTCAAGAAATAGCTGCTAAACTGTTTGAGGGTAAAGACGAACCTCAATTGACTACTCCTCAATTTTCCGCAGATTCAGATCGTTTTATTTCTTCTTTAATGCCTAAGTTACGCTTAGTAGAGTTCGATGGAGATATCACTAAATTTTCCACATTTATAGATATGTATAACAGTTCTGTTCATAACAACCCTGCTTTTCCCACGCACGCTAAATTCAATTTACTCCTTTCCTATTTGAAAGGAACGCCGCTAAATGTTATGGAACATTTACCTATTACTGACGCAAATTATCAAGTTGCTTATGATATATATATTCTTTTGAGAACGAGCATTACAATTCTAAGATATATCACAGTGTTAGCAGAGGAAATGTAAACGGGGTACCATACATATTTGCGTATGATACAAGAGCACAGATAAAAACCTCAGGAAAAATTCTGTCTCCCCGCATAAGTGTAGTAATTTGTTTATAGAAGATGGATGGCATCTTTTTCATTTGAAAATAATTTTTTCGTCATCTTGAATTCATTTCGACAAAATATCTTGACATAATATCTGAAACAGAAAGAGGGACAGAAAACCAGAAGGAAGCAGTAAATAATATTACCTACATTTGCTCATGACCGAGAGGGTCTTTCGACCAGGTTCAGTCCTCCAAGCGATGATTTTCAGATCCTCAGATAAACGAAGAACGCTACAGGCCCCTTTATTGGGGAATCATCTCCCATAGATCCATAATTGTTCATTTCGAACTAGAAATCTAATAAAATATCGGGAATAAAGTGAAAAACTTGTGACATGTATTATGCCAGGATGACAGTTAAGTTGCTTATGATACTCTTCATAAACGATATGATAATCCCCGCTTAACTGCTCAAACCTATTGGCGAAACATAGTCAGTTTCCCACCTATAAAATATGATGATCCAGAATTGTTACGTTCGCTCCTGGACGTTTTTTCTGAAAATTTAGAAGCTCTTAAACGACTCAATTATAACACTCAATTTTGGTGTTTTCCGCTAGCCAATATTCTTCTTGATAAATTACCTGATGTTTTATTATCGCGCTTCGAACTCGCTAATCAAAAAGCTAACGTAATGCCAACTTATGAAAAAATTTATGATTTTCTAGAGACTCAATGTCATTCCCTGTATTCCCATCATTCAAGAAATAAATTTACTGGCTCCAAAACAAGTTTTCTAGCTAAGAACTCTCAATCAATAAGAACTAAAACATTTCTTGGAGCCCAGTCTCCTCGAGCTGATATTCGTACACAAGACGCGTGTGTTTATTGTAAAGGATCTCATTCAATTTATATATGCACCGCTTTCAAAAAAAAGCCCGCTCGTGAACGTTACGAAATTGCTAAAAATCGACAACTTTGTCTCAATTGTCTCAGTAATGAACATGACACAAGTAATTGTCAAAGTTCGAATTTTTGTCGTCATTGCCCTGGAAATAAGCGTCATCATACGTTAATACATTTTGTCCGCCAAAACGCTAACAATAATAATCATACGCATAACCTGCAACCTTCTTATTCACATGCTCAAGATCAGTCATCTTCTGCGGCCCCTCAATGTTCAAAATTTAATTCTTCTAATACTTTGCCAACGCCTGAACAAGGTTCGACACAAACTTTCACTCAATGTGGATTCACTTCAGCTCAATCTCAAGTTGTGTTATTATCCACAATTTTGGTGAATATACAGGATGTCCGCGGTAATTTTCAATCTGTTAAGGCAGTTTTAGATTGCGGTTCTCAAACTACATTTTGTAGTCAGAAACTTGCGCAACGCTTAGGATTCCCTAAACGACCTACCCAAACTTTTATACAGGGTGTAGGTGGAAAAAATTTATCATCCAACCTAGGATCCGTTTTCATAAAAATTTGTAATATTTATCAACCTGATATTTTCGTTACTACTCAAGCCACTATTCTTCAAAAGGTGTGTCCTGAATTACCAACAGAAGAGATTGATATTGAAAATTGGCATTTCATCAAAAACATTCAAGTGGCAGATCCCGGTTTTTTTCAACCCTCACCGGTACATTTACTCATTGGTATGGACTTGTTTCCGCAAATTGTAAAGGGTGAAAAAATTATCAGTTCCGATTCAGGGCATCCTGTCGCTTTAAATACAGTTTTCGGTTACATAATTATGGGTCCTATGAGCAATCACACCAAAACATTAAATTCTGTAAATTCGTTTTTCTGTCATACTGAAAACCAGTTGCTCTCAAATCTAATTTCCAAATTCTGGGATGTGGATTCAGTACCGCAAAAAAATCTGATGAGTCCGGAAGACGAAATTTGTGAAAATTATTTCATGAAAACAGTATTTCGAAATGAAGACGGAGTATATACGGTCTTATTGCCATTTCGCAACAATATTTTATTATTTTATCATTAGAAAAACGACTGTTTAAAAATCCTGAAATGTATTCAGAATATTCTAAATTCATGCAAGAATATTTAGATTTGGGTCACATCCACATGGAACTTGTCGTTGATGATGAACAGGATTTCGATAGTTATTATATTCCCCATTTTGCAGTGGTGAAAGATGACGCTGTAACCACCAAATCGCGTGTAGTTTTTAACGCTAGTGTACCAGATCCTGCAACGCATTTATCGCTCAATGACATTTTATTGTCAGGTCCTAAATTACAAAAGGACATTGTTCAAATTTTGCTCAACTTCCGTCTCCATCCTGTAGCTCTTATTTGCGATATACAAAAAATGTATCGGGGTATTATGGTTACTCTTGAACATCAGACATATCAAAAAATATTGTGGCGCTTCAATCCATCTGATAAAATATCGGTTTATAAATTACTCACAGTTACGTACGGCATTAATTGCTCACCCTATCTTGCTTTACGCACTCTGAAGCATTTAGCCGAAATAGAAAGAGAAAATTTTCCTCTTGCCGCACAGGTTATTCTTCAGGACACTTATAGTGATGACGTCACCACGTCATGTGTGTCAGTCGACGCAGCTATCGAGTTGCAAAAACAACTTACAGATCTTATGGAAAAAGCAGGTTTTCATCTCCATAAATGGAGCAGCAATAAAGCAGAAGTTTTGTCGCATTTAGATCCTTCTCTGGTTAATCCTCACATATTTGCTCTTGATTCAGATGATGTCGCCAAAGTTTTAGGTCTCTGCTGGCACCCTTCTAGTGACGAACTCAGATTTAAAATTATTAGTATTCAAGATAACTGTACCAAACGAAACCTTTTATCTCTTTTGGCTCGCTGTTATGATCCCCATGGTTATCTCACGCCTATCACCTTCACGCTTAAATTTTTGATCCAACAAATTTGGATATTGGAACTGGAATGGGACCAAACTCCTACTCCTGAAATTATACGGCAGTGGGACCTTTACCGAATGGAATTTCAATGTTTGCAAAATTTCAAATTGTCTAGGCATATCGATTTAACCAATGCTGATTCTATAGATTTATGCGGATTTTGTGACGGTAGTCAAAAGGGCTACGCATGCGTTATTTATTTAAGAGTATTGAAGGGTAGTGAATACCATATCTCTTTTCTAATTGCTAAAAGCCGTATAGCTCCTCTTAAGAAAGTTTTGACCATTCCTAGGATTGAACTCCTCGCCGCTTCTTTATTAGCTGATGTTTTGAAATATACTTCGACATGTTTAGAAACAAGAATCCAAATAAATAATATATACGCATTTTCTGATGCTCAAATTGTCTTGCACTGGATTAAATCACATCCAAGTAAATAGAAACCATTTATAGCCAACAGAATTGCTTTCATTCAGGATAAAATTAACGCATCGCAGTGGTACTACGTACCTTCATTTTTGAATTCAGCAGATGTCGCGAGTAGGGGTTGTTCACCTAATGAACTTCTCAATCATGCGTTGTGGTGGGCCGGACCTGCATTTCTAATGCAGTCATGCGAGAAATGGCCAACTATGCCTTCTAGTAGTTCAGATAAATCAGGAATTTTAGAAAATGAAAAGAGAAAACAAGTTACCTTAATCGCGACTGATTCGTCAAATAATTTCTTAGATAACCTTCTTGAAAATAAATCCGATTTCTATCAAACGGAATATATCTTGGCCTCCATTTTACGCTTCTTAAGAAATTGTAAGCTACCTAAGGACGATAGAAAAAAACCTAATATTGATTCTTCAGATCTTTGGAATGCTTTGAAATGTTTGGCTTAACATGAACAACAAAAATATTTTACAGAAATAATTTCTCAAATCAATGCCAATAAAAAATTACCGAAACCTATACGAAAGTTAAATGTTTTCCTTGATCCAGATGGACTTCTGAGAGTAGGAGGTAGAATTCAACAAGCATCTATTTCATACAATAAGAAGCATCCCATTCTCATGTCATGTGATAGCTCACTCGCTGTACGGTATGTTAAGTATTTGCACAAAAAATACCTACATGTAGGAGTTCAGACCCTTCAGTATTTAGTTACTGATGTCTTTTGGATAATATAGCAGGCAAGAAACTAATTAAAAACGTGGTTTCTCGATGTGTTCGTTGTTTCCAAGTAAAACCACGCCATTAGGAGCCCCTGATGGGTTCATTACCTTCTTATCGTGTTAGTCCACAGAAACCTTTTGTTTTCAGTGGAGTAGATTTCAGTGGCGCTATATCCTTAACTCTTAGTAAGCATAGAGGAGTCAGATCGCAAAAGGGTTATATCTGCCTATTTGTTTGCTTAGCTACGAAAGCTATACACTTGGAGCTAGTCTCTGATCTCACAGCCGAGGTTTTTTTGGCTGCCCTTCGTAGATTTATAGCTAGACGAGGTTACGTTAAAGAGCTTTTTTCTGATAACGGTACTAATTTCGTCAAATCTAATAAACTTTTATTGACCCTCGCAAAAAAAGCCTCTTGCCAAGAAGCTATCACTTGGAATTTTATTCCTCCATCTGCACCACATTTCGGTGGTATATGGGAGTCGGGTATAAAATCCGTCAAACATCATTTAGTTCGGACTATTGGAGCGCAAATACTCAGTTATGAGGAATTGAACACAGTGCTATGCCAAATTGAGGCTATCCTGAACTCGCGACCGTTAACTCCGCTTTCAGCTGATCCCAATGATATTCAAGCACTTACTCCCGGTCATTTTTTGACTCAAGGCCCTCTAGTTTCGCTGCCTGATGAAGACTATTCAAACAAGCCATTAAATAGGCTAACTCGTTGAAATCTTGTTCAACGTTTGCAGCGCGATTTTTGGCGTAGATGGTCACAAGAATATCTTCATACGCTTCAAGTCAGACAAAAATGATTGAGAACAGGGTTAGCACCCTCCATAGGCACTCTCGTTTTGATTCAAGACGATACTTGCCCTCCACTTGAATGGCGCCTAGGTCGCATTGTTGAACTGTATGAAGGTCCCGATGGACAAGCCCGTGTTGCGAAAATTCATACTTGTCATGGCGATTTCAAACGCCCTTTAGTGAAATTACATCCACTTCCACTAGAAAATGATTCTCATTTTGGTGGGCCGGAATGACAAGTTTCAGACGAAAAACCCATGATTCTCATTTCGGTGGGCCGGAATGAACAAGTTTCAGATGAAAAACCCTTGTATATATGAAAAGAATGTTCATTTATTCTTCTTTTTTTTTTCTTAAATATTCCAATTTGTTTTGAGGGTGATTGGGGATTGTTATTTTTGTGGGTTTTTTGTTATTGTTGTTCGCGCATCTGAAGAATAAAGGTGCGACGTTGTGTGTGACACATGGACGAACCAACCAGTATCGCCGCAGATGTGTAAGAGAAAGAATTATCATTTTCCGCCGCATAAGAAAACTTCGTCAAGAAAACCGCTCAAGTTAATTTTTGCCGCTGGTGTTCTTTTTGGAAGAAAAGTGTGGAGCAGAACGGACTTATACTACGCTGGCCAGCGCGACAATCTCCATAGTTTGTTGAGGTGAGTCGTGCCTTTATTCACGTATTCACATAATTTCGCCCATATCTCCAATTGCCCTATAATCTCACTTCATACAATTCAGTTCATTGTCTCTTCTCGAGAATCGAGTGGTTCTTCCTAAATTATTACTAAAAAATTATACAGTTAGAGTGCGTTTCGTTCTGGAATACCACTTGAAGAATCGATATTTAGGGAAATCAACAGGTTATATATTTCAAGAATTGAAAATCTTCTATACGAGTTTCGTCATGGCTCAAACTTGTGCAGTACCCGATTATTCGACCTATTATAAATCCTTGAAAAGTTTAAGTTTTTCAATTTCCCAGAGATCCTGTAAAAAAATGTGACAATGACCGAATGCAATATTTACATAAAGAAAGACAGTTTCGAAATTCACGACGATACTGAAGTAAACAATGGTAGTAGGTATGCATAAAACATTTTGTAGATGCTCATACTGTAGAAGGACTGTTATTCTGTACCTTCTGTAACTTCAGATGGTTGATTAATTAGTAAACCGAGAAAAATTCCCAAATTAACTGATGATGCATTTTTTTTTCAATTTTTCCAAGTCAACCTAGTAACATGTCTTCCACCATTGTTTAGTTAAACAATGCTTCTACAAATACCTCCAAAAGAACTGATTCTGAACACCGAAGACAATAATTAGTTATTCACCATGACAAAATTCATATCTGATGACACAATCAGGCTCAGATTAAATCAATTTCACACTTTTATGCCAATTTCAAAGACACGGTTTTTCCAACTTCTCCTTCAAAGTTCAAGAAAATGATTTATTATAGTTTATGAAATAAATTTTTCCAGGAAAAGGTATCAAAAATATCGTCGGGGTTCAATAATTTCACCAATTTGAGAAGGAAAGATTTTGAAGAAGTCAATATACCCATTTCCAAATTCGATTTATAGATGTTCGAAATTCGGAAACTCAATATAATGAATAGGGTCAATTTAACTCCAGTTTCGTCTGCTGCTACCAGCAGTTCCCTCAAAAGTTGTATAAGTAATCACTAAAAAAAACTAATACGGATGACATTGACACCTCTCTAATGATTAAAGAAAACTACAATTATTTGTGCAACAAATGAAATAAGCAGTTTCCCCGAACGCCATTTATTCTACAGACTTTTTGTGGCCATCTTCAATAAACTTCCATTTTCCAGGTGCATAACAGTGAAAGTATGCATTATCGGTTCCAGGGCTTATATCTTTTCTATTTTTCTCTTTCGATAGCCGTTATGTTTTATTGATATTAAACTCTTCAGAATCTCGAATAATACTTATCTGATGGTAATCTTTTGGAACTCAGTAATACAGCTCCTCCTCGTGGTGAGTTCTGGATTATTTACGATTATGGATTATTAAACTAATCAGAGATAAACGAAATGCTGTGTATTTTTTTTCACGAAAGGTTCTTAGTGATATCACGTTAAATGCATTTCGAAAATCACACCGTCAACTGTAAAGTGACTATGACATCGGTGCTCAATCTCCTTTTTTCCCTGCTTCGTGACACTCCTTTGTAACAACGGCAACATCTAACCTTCCGGCCTGTTAATTCACGTAGGCCTCGGTTGTACTAATGGCTACGCCATGTTGACATATGATCGGAATGTGCTGAACGCTGCCGGCGCGCCCTCTTGTGACAAGTTTGAATAAGTCAAATTAATAAATAAATTGGATACCACGAATTTGTATATTTGCAACACCCAACTCATAAATATATTGGGTTCCGTAGAAAATAAATATGTCGGAACGAAAAATAAATATATCGGCAGACATAATTAATATATTGCTGCAACTAATAAATATATTGGCTGAAAAATATATATATTTGAAATCTCACTTTTGTGCCAAACGGCACCTCAAAAAAGACGTCACATTATTAACTGAAAAAGCAGGTCACTGTTTTCGACGTCTAATTGACGTCTTTTTGAAGGCGTCAGATGCAGAAATGAAAATGATTAAAATTAAGGATTTTGAACGTGAGTTTGTAACACAAAAATCTAAAGTCCCACATTACCTAACCAAACAAACTGATAACTAACGGTAACAAAAACGTGTAGCAATACGTCTTCTTTTGGAACGATCGTTAAAACCAAAACGTAATATTTAGCGTTACCGTAATAACATAACGTTTGCCCTATTCGAAAGTTGCAATATCTCTCTATTGGGAACTTCTGCGAAGATGCCAGCGCCCTAACGGTTAAATTTGGAACCTGTCCAAGCTAGTAGTTTTAGGGCCAATTGCACCGTTTTCGTCTTAAGCTACAGTTAGTTAAGTGACGATAAACTTATTAAACTCTGCTTTAAATATTCGGCTTGCACCGAGGTTGAATGTAACTAGATTAAAATTAATCTACAAATCTGGTTACTTTCTCATGTACTTGTGACTAGCTTCATGTTGTTTATTTTAACCCTAATTGAAGAAATATTTAAATTCAAAAGATGAAACTCATTATTATGGGTTACTACTACCATATTTCCATAAGTCATAAAAAATCAAGATGCATCTATTGAAAATCCCAACGAAAAAATATATATGACAGACATTATAGCTTCCATAAAAATATTGCATGTAATGTTCCTGACTTGTTTATTATCATTAAGACTAGGGAGCTCATAGCACAGACCTGTGCTCTTAGTTCTGCATCAGGCTTTAAACATTATTCAAATTTATGGTCATATACTCAAGTAAACTTATATTTTGTAATATCTTAAGATTTAAGCTTCTGCATGGAATTACAATCGTGGCGTTTGTAAGATGAATAAATAAATAGTATTGATTTATCCGAAACAACTTTCCGATAAGGAACGGCTCACCTAAGAGTAGACTTTCTATTAATTATTTTGTTTGTGATAAGTATATTATGAATTGAGTTAATTTTTGGTCGAAGATAATGAAAACTCTGATGTGGATCCGCAGAATAAAAAGTATTCTATATAAATATTGGAGTATTATGGATGGATTGACAAAGGTGTACGTTTGAAGATTGTCTAACACGAGAATGCAATTTCTTTCACATTAATTCGTTTGTAGTTATATTTTGAGTCCAGTTAATATATAACAGAGGATAATGATAGCACAGAGACAGCACCTGCACAATAATGAAGTAGTATATGATAGCTTTCCACGTAATACATCACTGAATGAAATAGTACTGAAGAATCTTCATAAAACTATGTTTTTTCATTCCAAATATGTCTTCGATTTCATTCTGCTATTTGCTCTTGGAAATAAATGAGCATATCATTGTAACTTTTTCATTTCAAATAGTTGAAGGCTTATAGAAATACCATTAAGTTTACGAACTCAATGGAAATACTGGTGTTAATTCTTCATGCTTTAAAACATACGAATCAATGCCTACTGATGCCAGTTTCTCCCTATATCAGTTTTCATAAATATCATCTGAAATTCAACAACTTTTAATCAAAATTTGATTTTCAACTCGTCGGAGTTCTCCATCAATGTCCAATGTAAACAAAAAAAACGTAAACAAACTGGAGGTTACTTCCAGAAAAGGAAAATGTCAAACTTGTACGAAATCGCTCGAAAGTGGGGTTAGATTCCGAAGCTTACCATTAATCCTTCTTTTAAGCCCCCAAATTCCAGGGTTTAAACTTAATAGTCAGTTAAGGCCATTGAACGTGGATTACGTGACGGTGCAAGATAATTTTTTACCTAAACCTTGCTCATGGTCTTAATCTATGGTTTTGTAATACGGTGCAATTGGCCCTTATGTAAACAAACCGTAGGAATATGGTGGAGAACGAATATTTATTGAACAGAGTTAGAATATTTAACGAAATTATCATAATTTCGTGTAAGATTTTTAGAGAAGGTAATCTTCTTTTGGAAAATCGTGTTTCAAATCATTTCTGGAGGATAATTTCGATGTTATTTTAGTGTCTGTTGCTTGGTGAATCATAATTAACCAATATCAAAGTTTACTTGAATTTCTGGAAAGACAGGCACCTCAATAAGTAATTCAAGGACTCTTATCAATGTGAAGAAGTGCTGAATGCAAGCCATATTGTGGAGTTGTCTCCTTATTTTAGATTTAAACACTGGGGTTTTGTAATGATTTTTATGTTGTTAACTGTTGATGAACAATATTTACACGTTAGGAAAATTGAGGTTATATACAGAGTAAATATGACATGTGTCGACCGTTGAAAGACGCGAGAACAGAGAGTGGTGATAGAGCATCCCCCTTGGAATGTCAACTTGGGTCATAGAATATTGGATTCTTATGTCACTCTCTCTTCCTTCTTATGTGGTCTCAGTTAAATCTTACATTTTGAATGAAGCAGTAACATTCCGCCCACCTTGAAACCTGGTGGTTTCAAAGAATCAGAATGACATATTAAAAAGACAATGTGAAAATGAATTAAAATTAATAATATACAAATGAGACAAATAGCTATGCTACAATTACACCAAGAAAAATTGTTCATTTACACAAGAATCAGTCATCGACTGGAAGCACACACATTTTTTGAATGGATCGAAGCACTTCACCATTCTGAGTCTTCACTGACACTACTCGAGTGAGTCCGTCGGAGCCAGGGAACAGCTTCAGTATTCTGCCCATCTTCCATTTCAATGGAGGGAGATGATCTTCCTTTAGAAGTACTAGGGCTCCTGGTTTCAGTTCTTCTTGACACCTGGTCTTCCATTTGGAGCGTTGTTGAAGGGTAGATATGTACTCGATCGACCATCTAGACCAGAACCGCTGTATCGTTTGCGTAGCCTGTTGATACAGTGTCAAACGATTCGTTCTGGTTTCCTCTAGATTGGGCTCTGGAATTGCTGTGAGGGGTGCACCAATAAGGAAGTGTCCTGGTGTGAGGGCTTCGAAATCTTGAGGATCGGGTGATATAGGGGTCAAAGGTCTTGAATTAAGGCAAGCTTCAATTTGTACAATGATAGTGTGAAATAATTCTAATGTTGGAGTGAAATGGACATTAATGACTCTATGTAAATGAAATTTAGCTGCCTTCACAGCTAATTCCCAGATACCACCTTGATGAGGGGATCTACTGGGAATGAAGCTCCACGCTATAGATTCTGTAGCCAATGCGCTACCTATTTTTTCATTGTCCTTAGATAGAACAATTAGAAAATCCTTTAATGAAGAGTTGGCGCCAATGAAGTTTGTACCGTTATCTGAAAATAGTTTGACAGGTTTGCCTCGTCTGCTAATGAATCGCTTCAAACAATTGAGAAATGCATCCGAGCTCATATCGCTAACTAGTTCTAAATGCGTGGCTTTAGTGGTGAAGCAAACAAAGATGCACAAATACACCTTGATAATTTTAGTGTTCCTCAATTTGTTTGCCTTGATGTTAAACGGCCCTGCAAAATCCGTCCCACAGTATAGAAATGGTCGAGAAGCAGTGATGCGCTCTTTCGGTAAATTGCCCATCAGCTGTTGCATGGTGAGGGGCTTTGCACGAAAACAGACTATACATTTTTTCAAAACCGACTTGATGGTACCCTTGCCTGCGATTGGCCAGTATTTTTGTCGCATTACAGACAACAGCGCTAATGGACCTGCATGGAGGTTTTGATAGTGCATTGTTCGAATTAGCATTTCTGTGAATTTATGCCTTTGAGGTAATATTATGGGAAACTTTTGAGAAAACTGCAATTCTTTGGAGTTTCTTAACCTACCACCAACCCTGAGAACCTTGTCATCATCCAAGAAGGGATTCAAGCATAAGATTTTGCTATGCCGTGATAGTCCCTTGTTTCGTGATAATGTGTCGATCTCGTCACTGAAGGATTCAGCTTGAGCCAACCTTGTAAGATGAAGAATTGATTTGTTAAGTTCTTCTACTGTTAGAAAACCTGTTGATTTGAATTTGTTCCTGCAATTAGCGATAAATCTGAATACGTAGGCCATGACTCTTTGCAATTTTATCGTTGAGGAATACTTATGGAAAATATTTGATTGTTCCTTGATGGGTGTTACTAAGTTAACCACCTTGCCCTTCTGTTCAGGAATTTCATCCATTGATGAGAGGCGTTGATCTGGCCAGAATTCTTGATCTTGAGTCAACCACGGTGCAGCATTCCACCAAAGTGTTGAATTTGCCAACCTTTCTGGCTCGAGTCCTCTGGAGATTATGTCTGCTGGATTTTCCTTGCCTGCTACATATCTCCATTGAGTGTAGGACGAGAGGGTTTGAATTTCTGCGACTCTGTTTGCTACAAAGATCTTCCAGCGGTAGGGTTCTCCTGCGATCCATGCAAGTACAATTTGTGAATCACACCAATACGTTATGTCTCTTATGTTGATGTCCAGTGCTTTTATGACAGATTTCACCAACCTCGATAGCAAAACTGCTCCGCATAATTCCAGTTTAGGCAGTGAAATGGTTTTAAGGGGTGACACCTTCGATTTTGCACAAATCAATTTCACTAAATGCTTACCGTTGGAATTTGTAGACCTTGCATATACGCATGCACCATAAGCTCGTTCCGATGCATCGCAAAAGCCATGTATTTGTATTTGCACTGCACTAGGGCTTACTACCTGCCTTGGTACCCGAATGCTGTTGAGAGCGGCGAAATTTCCCTGAAATTGAAGCCACTCTGTATGCACGTCAATGGGAACTGATTCATCCCATGACAAGTCCAATTTCCACAGGGTCTGCATCATCAATTTGGCCTTGATAAGACAAGGACCTACCAATCCTAATGGATCGAAGGTTTTGGAAATTGCTGAAAGAATCTTCCTCTTTGTTACTCTTTTTTCGGTTGGAATAGGGTCAGTCGTGAAATGAAGGATATCTTGTTTCGAATTCCAAATAAGTCCTAAAGTTTTCTTTACACCATCATCACAAATTGAATGCTCATTAGATGGATGGTCTCCAGAACACAACACCTCCTGCTTGTTGGAGGACCATTTGCGTAGGTTGAAGTGACTCTTCTCTAATGTGTCCTGTAACTGTCTTCTCAACTGCACCGCATCTTCAATGGTGTTGGCTCCAGTCAACAAGTCGTCAACATAGAAATCTTCAAGGATGATCTTGGCAACGTTTGAATTCATCCTCATTGCGTCTAATCCCACTTGACGAAGACAACGGGTTGCTAGATATGGAGCTATTGAGGTTCCATATGTAACCGTTAGCAATCTGTATTTCCTTATTGGCTCGTCTGGGTTAGGTCTCCACAGAATTCGTTGCAAGTCTTGATGATTCTTCTGGATGATGACTTGACGGTACATTTTTTCTATGTCAGCAGTTATTACTATGGTATGTTTCCTAAAACGTACGAGAATCGAAAACAGATCCTGTTGAAGAGTGGGGCCAACCTTCAACCTAACATTCAGGGAAACTCCTGTGCTTGATGCACATGATCCGTCGAATACTACTCTCAATTTTGTGGTTGTGCTGTCCTCCTTCCAAACTCCATGGTGGGGCAAATAGTTTACTATCCTTCCTACTGGATCTGGTTGCTGAACGACAGCCATGTGCCCGAGATCTTCATATTCATTCATGAACTTGACATAATTATTTTTGAAGTTATCATCCCTTGCGAATCTCCTTTCCAATTGTTTGAACCTTCGAAGAGCAATCTTGTAGGTCTCTCCTAGGTCTTCAAGATGGCCCTTCAGCAATAATGGAACGTTGAATCGTCCAGTGGCATCTTGGCGGAATTTTTGTTGGAATTCCTTCTCACATTCCTCATCTTCCTTGCTTAGAAAGGTTTTCTTGCATCCTTCCTCTAATTCCCAAAATTGTTGCAACTGGAAGTTCAAGTCCCTTACCAAATTGCATCTTTTGCTGGGTTGTCCTGCTGTTCTATGATCATTATTCCCTGATATGATCCACCCCAATTTAGTTTTCTGTATGATCGGTTCGTTGGGCTCTCCTTTAATCTGTCCAATGCACATAAGATCATAGAACAAAGACGCTCCCAACAAAAGATCAATTTTTCCTGGTTGGTAGAATTGATGATCTGCTAACCTTATATTTGAAGGTACATTGAAGAATATCTTGGTTGTGGGCATATCCTCTGCAATCTTATTCAAGATCAAGAATGTGGTGGTAACTTGATAAGAATTGAACCTAGATTTCACTTTCGTTCTTGTGAGTTCCTTGATGTTGATACACCCTTGGTTAATTCCCACGACAGGAATGTTGACCTTCTCTCTAACCAGGTTCAAACGATCTGCCAACTCGTTTGTGATCAAGTTGGACTGTGATCCTGAATCCAGTAAGGCCCGAGCTTGGACACAGTTTCCCTTCCTGTCGACTAAATCTACAATTGCTGTTGCTAGAATCACTTCATTGGAATGTGACGACGACATTATTGAAACCAGACTAGTTCTATCTTCTTCAGATGTTGATTCACCATTATGATTGCCTTTCAAGGCCCTATTGCCTTCTTCAGATTGTTCATTGATATGTAATAGGCTGTGATTGGGTTTGAGACAATTGAAGCATAACCTCAATCGTTTCACTTCAGTTCTCCTAGAATTGACAGATAATTCTAAAAATTTCCTACAATAAAACAATAAATGATCCTCATTGCATAAATGACAAATTTGTTTGGAAATTTTATTTTTTGCTATCAATGTTCTGAATCCTTGCTTGGTATTATGTGGTTTACTCAACTTATCATTTTTTAATTTAGTCTCATTTGTTGCAGTACCACTCAATGCTTCTAAGAGGGCGCACCTATCATTAAGAAATTTAAGAAATTCCGCCATGGTTGGCAGTCTTGATGAGACGTTAACCGATTCCCATGCCTTTCTCGTTTGGAAGTCTAACTTTCCGCACAACAAGTGAATAAGCAATAAATCCCACTTATCCACTGGCTGTTGAAAACTATTTAATACTCTAAGTATGCGTTTGACATCATCTAACAATTTCCGCAACAAATGAGACGATTCTTTTGGAATTGATGCAAGCTCGAACAATGACCGAACGTGACTGTTTATGATCAATTTATCATTTTGGTACCTTTCCTTAAGTAATTGCCATGCTATGGTGTAATTTTCATTTGAAACCTTTAATGGAATCACTGCTTCTGCGTCCTTTTTCAAGCAAGACTTCAGATAGTAAAATTTTTGAACATTGCTCAAGTTCTCATTGTTGTCAATGAGTGAAGAAAATGTATCGTTAAATTCTAGCCACTGATTAACATCTCCTGAAAAAGTAGGAAGATCAATACGAGGCAGATTAATGGAATTATTTTGGGAATTTTCATACATAACTTGTGTTACTGGCGTTTGTGTTCGCCCTGAGGATTCTAATAAATCAGACGCTGTAGATGTTAAATAATAATATAACTCTTCAAATTCTTCCAACTCTTCAATATATTTTTCCTTATTAGTTGAATCTAAAGAAATGCATTGAATGTGGAGATTACCATATTCATCCAAAGTATCTACAATCTTATCAACTCGCCTTTGCAGTTGATTTATCTGACTATTGTTTTGAATTACTTTATCCAAAAATGTCTGAAATCTCGATAATTGAGAGACCAAAACATCTTTAGCTAAAAGAACGTCCTTTAATTGACTCATGATTATTTGTGAAATTTATAAGTTGAATTGAAGCTTGCTTAGATAAGACTTACCTGACCTGACCACTGATGTGATATTGCCGCTCTGCTCCTGGAAAGCCTGTAGATTTTCCACTCTGCTAGTGATTGTTCCTCTCAAGAACCACGTGTGTGTTTGATGAAAGGCCTCTTGTTTTGTTTGAGTCTTCTGTGGACCCACGTGTGTTGGTATAATCTTCTGATTGTTTTGTTCGAATCTTCTGTAGATCCGGCTCGAAGGACCAAATGTGGAGTTGTCTCTTTATTTTAGATTTAAACACTGGGGTTTTGTAATGATTTTTATGTTAACTGTTGATGAACAATATTTACACGTTAGGAAAATTGAGGTTATATACAGAGTAAATAAATGTGTCGACCGTTGAAAGACGCGAGAACAGAGAGTGGTGATAGAGCATCCCCCTTGGAATGTCAACTTGGGTCATAGAATATTGGATTCTTATGTCACTCTCTCTTCCTTCTTATGTGGTCTCAGTTAAATCTTACATTTTGAATGAAGCAGTAACACATATTATGTGGTAAATCTAGAATCAGTCTAAGGGCCGGTATTATAAAACTTAACTTTAACTTTAACTGACAGTTTTGACAGATATGACCTAACCTTGCTATCAAAACTGTCAGTTAAAGTTAAAGTTAAGTTTTATAATACCGGTCCTTGATGATATGACCCGTTCTCTTTGTTTACAAACGAGTGAATCAATAAAATGATAAGACAGCTTTTCTGCTTTAGTTCTTTTGCATCGTTTTTCGAAAGAAAATAAAGGAAACAGATAGACATATAATTGATTTTATTTCCATATCACAGCAGCTGAAGATACACATACAAAATGGATGTCATAGCTGGTTCAACCTACCAATATTGAAATGAAAAATATCGATGTATTTATATGAATAACTTTAGCTATTATCAACTTTAAAAGTGTATTTAGTTCTTGTCAGGTTTTATAACCAGATCACTCTCTTTGAATATGATTTTGTGTAGAGTGAAGTAGGTAGCTGCAGAAGTGCTCCGTAGTTTCTCTGCAGGATCAGTATTTTTCATCAAAATTCCTTTATTTTCATTTACATCTAAAATATCTGGACATGAAGTTGTTTCGAAATGAATACATTGTGATTTACCTTTATGAAAATAAACATCTTCAGAGAAATGCAGTGAACATACTTTCTTGTATTTCGTGAACTCTTTTCCAATCTTCAATTTCAAAATCTAGACCTTCTATCATCAAGTTCCCAGCCAAATACTGTTTCCAAATTAACTTCACTCTCATTTGGCTTCAGAAAGAATGAAAACTTGAGGCAGTAGATGACCAATCTTTCTTCTTTGACCATGAATAACATTGAGTTGAGGCACACAACAATAGTCATTTCAGGAGGATGCCATTTCGAATTGATACAATCGAAAATTTCAATTAGAAAGGAAGGAATCGGTTGATGAATATTACAAACACATTCGGTATACCGAAATTTCAACTCTGAGAACAACACAAAAGCTCGAAAATAAACTCTCAAAGTAAGCAAAATACGTTAGAATAACGGGCACGTCGAAAAACTACTAGCTTGGAAATGTTCGAATTTATATCGTCAGAGCAGAAGTTGCGAATTGATAGCTAACGCTATTAACGTCACGTAATTCTGAAACTGAATCTGCGCATGCTTAGATGTCAAAAATACAGTTTGCTGTAATAGAGAGATATTGCAACTTATGAATAGCGCAAGCGTTGTGTTATTACGGTGCGCTATACATAACGTTTTGGTGGTTAACGTGGATTTAACGGTCGTTCCAGAAGTAGATGTATTGCACACGTTTTTGTTACCGTTACG
This sequence comes from Myrrha octodecimguttata, assembly GCA_958510865.1. NCBI lineage: Eukaryota > Metazoa > Arthropoda > Insecta > Coleoptera > Coccinellidae > Myrrha > Myrrha octodecimguttata. Next base: position 366,669 of record OY294064.1, on the reverse strand, counting down.
TTAGATATCAGTTTGTTTGGTTAGGTTATGTGAGACGTCATAGTTTTGTGTTACAAAATTACGTTTAAACTCCTAAAGCTTGATAATTTGCATTTCTGCATTAGTTTTTTGATTCTGGATAAAATGAAAATGGAATCGGAAGCGGTAATTTCACGTGGTGCTAATGCAGAAGAAGTGGAACTAGTTATATTACACAATATAATTGGCATGGTTCAAACTATTCTTAATTTCCAACCCCTCATGTTGCTTCGAAAAGTATACCTTAATTCGTGAAAAAGTAGCAAATACCTATTTATGAAGAAAAATTTGCTTAGGTAACACTAATAAATCTTAATGTCTAATATCAGTTGTATGTAAGGTATTGTAAAATAGATTTGAAAAATCTGAGGAAGTTGTGTAATTAATGCCGAAAAACATATTAACAAACAGCTTTTCTATGACAGTGATCGGAGCCGGAAGAGCCCGAAGCTTAACGATTCCTTCCGATATAGAATAGCGCAACGTAAATTGCGGCTCCCAATTTTCCGTAAATAACGTTAGACGCTAACGCTATTAACGTCGCGTTATTCTGAAACTGAATCTGCGTATGCTTAGATGTCAAAAATAACGTTTGCGCTAATAACGTCACACAAATTTGACACTGCAATATCTCTCTAATAACTAATAACGTCACATAAATTTGATACTGATAAAGCCTAATCGAGATCAAACTACAAAATTGAATTATCGATAAAATGCCAAGCATTAAAAGTGAAACAAGAACGATAAAGTGAAAAAGTGATTAAGAAACAAAATATCGGCCAGGCAATGGATGAAGGTCTCCCTCATGGGTCGAATCTGTTCTTTATTTCTTTCTTTAATTTGTATAGTATACAGGGTCTTTCTGAATTGATGCGAAAGATTTCAATGGGCGATTCTTCAACAAAAATTAAGGGGGATCTTTCATATAACTTTTGTTCTACACCCTTTTCCTTCAAGTTACAGCCCTTCAAAATTAGGTGAAAAAATTCTTTTTATTTGATATATCCACTTTGGATTGATAAGTTAATGAAATTTAGCAGATATCTGCTATTAAAATGGCAGTTTTTGAAAGTTTTGTTGAAATATAATCACAAAGGGCTGAAAAAAATAACCCCTATAGTATTTTTCAGCAGAACTTTTTAATGCGCCTATATATTCTCCTATTTAAAAAATTGTTTCAAAAAGACAGAAACAGTTTGCAACTTTCTTATACCTTAACTTTTTATCATAAAGTTGTTTGACCACAAAAAAATTAAATACTGCTCAGACTCTCTTCCCATAAATTCACTTTATTTTAGTCGAGGGGCGCGATGGTTTTTGCAATTGAAATGTTGTCCACGTTATTATTACTTTTTTGTCATTTGTTAATTGTTATTACGCTCTTGTTCTGGGGAACAGCGCGTTATCATTTCGTCACGTAATGTCTGTAAGTTTAGAATTTTGAGCTGAAATTGGTCTCAAACGACTAGGTTGGACTCACTGATGAAGAATCCGTGGTCGAAATCGATTCTGTCCGTCCGACCGTGTGCGCTGTAACTCTCGAAAGAGAAGACCTAGAGTTTTGAAATTTTCAGGTTAGGTTAAAATATTGAATATCTCGGTTAAGTTCGTTAATGAGCCAAATCAGCCGAATGGTTTTTGTGCTACAGCCGGCCGGCCGGCCGTAGACACGATAACTGTCGACAGAAGCAAGCTAGCAGCTTGAAACTTTCAGGATAGGTTGCGCATTATAATGCCGCGGTCAAGTTCGTTAATGGGAAAAATCGGTCTAATAGTTTCGGAGTTTTGAAGTTATTTATTTGTTTTTTCGGAAACTACCTGAGCGATTGGATTCAAACTTGGCAGTTAGGTAGAGTACAACGACACGCTTTGAGCCAAATTTCGTCAGGATCATATTGTCAGTGGTTTTCTAAAAAAAATTTTTCGAAATTTTTTTCCAAAAAAATTTTTTTTTCGGAAACCATTCATCATATCCAAAAAAACTCATACTCACACTTTGACCTTCTAATTTCACAGCAGTGTACTAAATTTCAGTTCGATACGATCATAAGTTTTGGAGATATCGGGAAAAAATATGTCAAATTTCGAGGTTTTCTTCTCGATATCGTTGATTTTTTCGGTATAACTCGAGAAATACTGATTCAGTCCTGATTGAACTTCACAGCTAGTTTTAAGATGCTGAGAGATCCCTTTATGCAAAATTTCTTGATAATCGTGTTATTAGAACAATTTGAAAAAAAAATTTCTATGATTTTCCCATCATATCATCCTCATTAAATTCTGTATGAAACTTCGAACTGATATTTTTCGTTGAAGTAATGGATTTCAATTCGATCTGATCTGTATTTTTGGAAATATTGGAAAAATAAAATTTTGATTTTGTATCAACGGAATCATTGGGTGGATTTCACATATTCACGAATTCGGCCTTCGTAATCAAAGTCCAAACCTTCTCTACAAATATCGAGTTTCTAAGTTGTTCCATTCGGAAGTAATTGTGTTTACGCAGTCGGCCGTTAGGCCAACCGTAAACACAATAACTTCCGGAAGAAACGACTTATAAACTCGATATTTGTAGAGTAGGTTTGGGGCTTAATTACGAAGGTCGAATTCGTCAATGAGTAAAATCCGCCCAATGATTCCGTAAATATACCCATTCAAAATTTTATTTTTCCAATATGTCCAAAAATACAGATATGATCGAATTGAAATCTAGTAATTTATCAGAAAAAAAATTTCAAAAAGCACTGCCGTGAAGGCATCAGCTTTTGCGTGCATTTTCAAATTCGTTGCTGAAGCGGTCATCTACATTGAACATGCGCGCAAAAGTTGCTGCCTTCACGGCAGTGCTTTTTGAGAGTTTTTCAAGTAACTTTTGTTTAGTTGTGAAAAATGTTTGAAGTTATAATTAAACTGTCTAGGAATTTGAAAAAATCAGGACAATAAAACTATTTGTCATATGACTTTATTTGACAGCAGCTAACTTGATTTTTTTTTATAAATGATTAACTCTGTGAATTTATGGGAAAAGATTCTGAGCAGTATTTTATTTTTTTGTGATCAAACTAAAACTTAATGATGGAAAGTCGGGACATGAAAAAATTGCAGATTGTTTCTGCCTTGACAAATCAATTTCTCAAATAGGAAAAAATAGGGTTGTTTTTTTCAGCCCCTTTGATTACATTTCAGGGTAACAAAAACATTCAAAACCTGCCATTTTATAAGCATCAGTTATCTGCAAAATTTCATTCTTCTTAATTCTTCCAAAGTGGATACACTGAATGAGAAAATTTTTTTACTTGATTTCAAAGGGCTGTAACTTGAAGGAAAAGGGTGTTGCACAAAAAGTTATATGAAAGACCTCCCTAATGTAAGGATGCTTTCGTTGGGTAGTTTATTTTCTATTCAATTTTGGGACATCATATTTCGCGCATGTACGTCAATTTTCAGATATTCCAACGGGATATAGCTACATGTCTTCGGACAGTGATAGGTTTTCCGCTTGTTTTCCGACTCTCAAATTGTGGGCGATTTAGAATTATTATTGCTATCTCAACTTGAGTAAATCCTAAATGGACATCAGAATAGCTGGTAGCAAGGAGAACGCCATTCTACGATCAAGGTAGGTGAAGTTGGGCAACATATTCGGACAATATTGTTTTTTCTAAATAAATAGAGAATAAATTATTCAAGTTCCTAATACTTCTCTATTTATTTATTGTTTTTTCTTTTCGTATAGTCCATTTCAAAATCTCTTACATTCAACCTCAGTCGGTGACAGCTTCAAGCTATTTTTTTGCGCGCTTGTTCTAGGGGAACAGCGGGCTATCGTTTCGACCAATAGTCTGTAATTTTCGAATTTTGTCCCGGAAATGGTCTCTAACGACTAGATTGTACTCATTGATGACGAATCTGGAGTCAAAATCGATTCTGTGCTGGCTGCCCGGCCGGCCTGCCGTACGCATAATGGAGGTTTTTACTGAATTTAGTTATTACTGCAAATGCAAATTTGAACATAATCAGAATGGGTTTGATTCATCATTTTCCCAAATTACCTTAAGAAAGTATTCAAAATCAGATTTCAAAATTGGGATTTGGGATTTGCCAGGCATGCACGAAGTGACAACGGTGTTTAGTAGAATAGCTTTTTCTGCTATAGAATAATGAAATATTTATTCCTATTCTGTGGTACACACTTGTTCTTTGTCAATAAAACCAAACAATTTCCGTTTGCGATTTGTCAGTAATATGACAGTATGACAGTCTGTGCTCTTCTTTTTCTATTCCTTGGTCGTTGTTTTCTACTCTAACCAGATCTAAGTATAGCTATCTCTGTTTTCCTAAGCAAAGTAACACAGTTGACGTCCTTTTCTTTCCGAGAAAGCTGAATTCGACTTTGCCATATAAATGTGATGTTCTAAACATTTCCCATGAAAATTACTGCATTTTGTTTGAAGGAAACTTTCAAGGTCGGTTGCATTTCAAAATGTGACGGCTAAGTTCGTTAACGAGCAAAATCAGTTGAAGCCATTTGAAGTTTGAGGATATTTCCTGATATGCCAGGAAGTACAGAAGCGACTGGACTGAAACTTGGCATTTAATTGGAGCATAATGGCGAGCAACCTCTTGCAAAATTTCGTTGTGAGCGTGCTGTCAGATGATTTCAAAAAAAATATTTTTCAAAATTACACAACAGTATGATATATTTATATTCGTCGATGAATCAACAAATATCCCACCTTTATCAGAGCTTATCATTTGCAATGAACCAACGCATCTTTTCTGGAAAACTATTATCCAAGAATTTCGTATACTGCAGTTTTTATGAATATATCTGATCATCAGTACCACAATTCTTATTACAGACTGAAAGAGTTCCGGATACTTGCTACTTGTTGGATGGCGTCTTGTGAAAAAGTTTTCAATAGAGCTTTTTCAGCTTTTTGCTACCTTAAGATCCCCAGCCTTCGAGAGCGGGTTATCATAAAGTAAATATAGGCCGAACTTCCGGAAAAATTCGAACGGCACAACTCGGTTTGTGGATAGCACAATCTATTTCCGACGTTAACACCCACTTTTTCAAGAAGTTTTAGCTGTCATATTTCATACATTTTGTGGAATATCTCTAGAACCGCATTACAGAAAAATCTCTACAGCACAAACCTAGGTGAATTCAGAAAAAAAAGATTTTTCGAAAATTGAAAAGTGCTGGGCCAACTTCACACTCATCTGGGCGGTCCATTTTGTACATTTTGTGGAATATCTTGAGAACTGTCTGGAATAAAAAAAATTCCAACGGTACAAAGCAGTACGAACCTAGCACAATTCAGTACATGAAAAAAAAATTCGAAAACCGAAAAATATTGGACAAAATTTTTTTCGAGATATTATTTTTTCGGAAAATTTGCAGGATTTTCGGGAAAATTTTAACGGCACAAGTAAGCTCGCATAAGTGACGATTTTTAAATATATTTTCATCACAAAAAAACGAATGTGCTGGGCAAAATTTTTTTTCAATTTCGCGATTTGTCGGAAAATCCGGCAGGATATCGGGAAAATATTTACGGCACAAGTCAGCACAAATGTACCACAAACTTTTTCACTCATTTTTGAGAATAAAAAACAAAAGTGCTGGTCATAATTTTTTCTTAGTTTTTGATTTTTCGAAAAATGAGAGGGACTTTCGGAAAAATTCGAACAGCAAAACTCAGTATATGTATAGCACAATTTATAACAGCAATCAAAATCCACTTTCTCGAAATGTGCTGGGCTGGCCTACTTTATAATTTTTGTGCAATATCTGGGGAGCCGTTCGAAATAAAAAAAAATTCAACAGCACAAACCTAGCACAATTCAGGACAAAAAAATTTTCTCGAAAATCGAAATGTGCTCAGCCAACTTCACACACATCAGACAAAGCTCCTTCAGTAGGCAGGCTTCATTTTATTGGATGATAAGCTTAGATCATTATAATTAACTTGAGCAGTCAAATTTCCCAAGAAAAATTCCAGAATAAGTATGTTTTACATGTTTTTCAGACACTCTACTCAAGTGTAAAGGATGCAGTGATGAAAACGAAACAGACGATTCACAGAGCTGTTTGAATGGTGATGGTCTAGAGGATGTGGTTTGTGAACGGGAAGATGTTTGTGTATCACTACACATCGTTGGCGAGGATGGGCAGCACCTTACGATGCGTGGGTGCGGTCAGTTAGGTGCATGCAAAAATTATGAAAAATTATCTGGCGATACTGTAGAAAATTGTTATGAATGTTATTATGAATCTTGTAATACTCTCAAATTATGATATAGTCATATTTGTTTCTGGTTTCGTATTTAAACGAAACGTTATAATAAAGTATTCAATTCAACCGAGTCTACTTGATAAAGCCTATTAATTCAATCAGAAGAAATACTGATTTTTCAGGTGATACCTTTACAGAATATCTTTTGATATTGATATCTTACAATACTCTCTTATTGTCTTCAACGTACCTACTACGTCTTGAATGAAAAAGTTAATTATTTTATGAACAGGCATATAATGATTGAAGTAAGAACAAAAAACGGTAGTAAAATTTCTTGTACCAGATGATTCGTTTTGAAATAAGTACATTTTTTTCGACCCCATTATTATTAATTATTATGTAAAATAATGCAATGAAGGCAGGGCAAGAATCGATGTGGTCACGGACGATTCATGTTTCGTTATTTTCTGGAAGATGTGTTAGTCACTGATTCCTTTTATTGCCCAGTTGGGATCCATTTCTGAGTCAACTTCATAGAAAAACTAGTGAGGCCGCGAGAATCTCGTTTTTGAGACTCTCGTCTCGTCTCAAGAACGAGACGAGAGAGACGAGACGAAAGTCGAGACGAGACCGCGAGTTATTCATACGAGACGAGTCTTTTGTAAGTCTCGTCTCGAGTCTCGTAGGGTGTCATATCGTTTTAATGGATCGTAAATATATCCATCTATTTCATCCCAACCAGCTAAATGATGAGAAATTGATTTTTATTTTCAACAAAGTTTAATCGATGAAATTCCAGATATTACTTGAATTAAAAATACTTTGAGGTCGATAGAACCGATAAGATAAAATATATATATTGCTATAGATTCAGAAATTGCATTAAAAAACCACCAAAGTTCAATTGTAGATAAGTATGCTTTGATTAAATACATAAAAGAAAATAAACCAAACTTTAATAACAGTAAAATTAATAGTACGGTTAAAACAATAAGAACGAAAATATCAAATAATAATTTAGTTTTCACACGCGCGGACAAAGGAAACACAGTAATTGCAATCCAAAGAAATGAATATATCAACAAAACTACCACATTTTTAGACCCGAACAAATACAAAATTATTAAAAATGATCCTACTACCAAATATCAAAAACAGATAAAAACAGTCATAAAAAACTCAACAGCCCTTTTTGAAAATACGCCAATCTATAAATTAACTATCATGAATCCACAACCCCCAATTATGTATTCTCTCATAAAGTTACATAAAGAAAACCGACCTATTGGACCAGTAGTTTCATTTGTTACAGCACCTTCATATACATTGTCGAAAGAACTAATTAAAATCATTCAAATAGAAACAAATTTCCAAGCTGAGTTAGCCGTGAAAAATTCATACCACCTCATAGATAACATAAAAAATATACATATCCCAAACAATGCCAAACTCATTTCTTTCGACGTGCAAAATTTGTTTCCTAGTGTACCTGTTAAACAAACCATAAAACATGTAGATATGTTATTGTCAAAAAAGAGGACAAACCCAGTTATAAAACAAGAGATTATGGAAATCTTGAAAGTTTGTCTGGGCCAAAACTATTTTTTGTTTGATGACATATTGTATGAGGACGATGAAAGTTTAACCATGGGAAATCCAATTAGCCCGATTTTAGCAGAAATATTTATGGACTTCCTAGAAACTAAAATCCGAGAAAGCCCCTTCTATAAATGGTTCATTTATTGGTATCGTTACGTAGATGACATTTTAGCCCTATTTATCGGTACCAAGAGACAACTCGCGATGTTTTTAGAATTCATAAATTCATTATCCCCCACAATAAAATTCACGTATGAGGAGGAACAAAATAATAGTATTAATTTTCTTGACTTAAAAATCACGAAAATTAATAATAAACATGATTTTTCAATTTTTCGAAAACCAACATACACAGACCTCACAATTCATTCCTCCTCTAACCACCCATATGCTCAAAAACTGGCAGCTTATAATAGCATGATTTTTAGATTGATCAACATACCCATGACACAAGAGAACTTTGATATAGAACTAAATACAATAAAGCAGATTGCATTTAACAATGGTTTCAATCCATCCGTCATTAACACAATACTTAATCGAATGCAACTGAAAAAATCTATTTCACTTGTATATCCAACAATTTCACAAAATAATAAATATATTTCCCTCTCATACATCGGACATAAATCTGAAAAAATAGCAAGATATCTAAAGAAAAATAATAATTACCATATTTCATTCAAAACTAGAAACTCATTAGGAAATTTAATAAAAAACAATAAAGATAAAGTGGCTAAAGATAAAAAGTCTGGAGTCTATAAGTTGAACTGCGGTACTTGCCCATATGTATACGTTGGTCAAACGGGAAGATCATTTGGGACTAGGATAGGAGAACACCAGAAAGCATACGTAAACGAAGCTCATAATTCAACATATGCAAAACATTTGTTGGAGACTGGTCATGATTTCGACAGCAATTTCGAAATTTTGCACGTAGAAAATAAGACCCTAAAATTGAACTTCCTGGAAGCAATGGAGATAAATAGGTACAATAAAAAACAGATTCTCCTCAACAACCAAACGGACCTGAATAAATCTCCCTTACTCAACCTTTTTTGAAACCCAGGAATTCCCATAATTTCTTGTATTTCGCACCATATTTTTTTCAACTATTTAAAGAACTGTATCCCAAAAATGTAGTCAGTTACCATACTCACCTGATGAAGTCATGTTATCATGACGAAACAATTGTTGTGAAAATAAATATATAAAGCGGAAATAAGTTATTTTACTTTTTAATCATCGAATTGAAAAGCATTCAAAATATGCGAAAATATAAGGGGTGTTCCATTCAAAAAACCACTAATTCGTTGAATAATTTTATTCGGGAACACTCTGTATATTAGAAAATAATTTCCTGAGATGCAGAATTGAAAGTACAAAGGGAATGCTTTCCAACTAAATCTCTAAAACGTCTGGTTTGGCAGCTATGGAAGCCTAACGCACTATTGCAGGACCCTGTATAGATGATCGCTTCGGCAACGGAACAAGAGCGTATAAGCTCCTGACTCAACATCAGTGCTTTTATAGGTTTTTGTACGCGCTTGTTCTGGGGAACAGCGCGTTTTCATTTCGTCACGATGTCTGTAATTTTCGAGTTTTGAGCCGAAATTGGTCTCTAACGACTAGATTGGACTCACTGATGAAGAATCCGTGGTCAAAATTGATTCTGTCCGTCTGGCCGTAAGCGCTGAAACTTTCGAATGGAAGGACCTTGAATCTTGAAATTTTCAGGTTAGTTCAAGATTCTGAATATCTCGGGTAGTTCGTTAATGGGCTAAATCTGTCGAATGGTTTTTGTGCTACAGCCATTTGAAATTAACTCGAATAACTCGAAAAATATTTATCTGATCGAAATGAAACTTGGTTGGAATATGAACAGTGCAAATAAGAAGAATTTTTCCTGGAAAAATTAAATTAAATTAAAAAATTTTTTGAAAATTTTTATAATTCATTGAAATTTCCAAGTCACCATTTCGCAATGTGAACAAGCGCGTAAAAGCTGCTGACTTCACGTCAGTGCTTTTCTAGATTTTTTTATTTAGTGACAGCACGATCTCAACAAAATTTTGCCAAAAATTGCTAGTCCCTATAGTCCAAGCAACTGCCAAGTTTCAATTCAATCGCTTGAGCAGTTCTCAAAATAGCATGGAAATAACCAAAAACCATCAAACGCTTTCGCCCATTAACGAACCTAACCTTCGGATTTTGAAGTGCAACCAACCCTGAAATTTACAAGTCGGTAGGATTCGACGGACGGCCTGCCGGACAGAATCGAATTTGACAGCGAGTCAACTTAGACGTTTGAGAAAATTTTCGTCACAAAATTCGAAAATAACAGACACTTGGACAAAACGATAGCACGCTGTTCCCCAGAAAATACGCACAAAAATGCAATAACTAATATTAACAAGAATTTCGCAGGTAATAAATGTGATTCAAAAAATTATGGCATATTTCACTTTTGCCCCCTTCATTATTTTACTGTATGTATTTAGTATAATCCATGGTGAAAAACAAAGTTGGTGTAAAAATTTTCCAAACAGTGAGATTCAATTGGTGTATTTTAGGCACCCAAAAATGATAAAAATTCTATAATATCCGATTTGGATATGGAGCAATCAATATTCACGCATAATTGATTTTTGTTTGGAGAGCACTTTTGCTAATTATCTTGATCCATTAGTTTGGGAAATTTTCAAGAATAACACAAAGCCTTTACTGTAAATGTATTAATCAAATTGTAAAATATATGCCCTTCAGAGCTACCATTAAAATCACAATAAATGTACATAATATGCATGATGTTTAAGATCATCTTTGTGAACTGATGTATATTCACATATGTGACACTGGTGCCTCACATGAACAGATTTTATATGATTGTTCAGAAATCTTGCAGTAGCAGAGGCATATTCACATTCACCACACTGATATTTCTTGATTTTCAAATGAACAGAATCTATATGTCTTTTGAGAACAACATTCTGCTCTGCAGTATATTCACAAAGATGACAATTGAATTTTTTTATATTCAAGTGAACAGAGTCTACTGGAATGAATCACTGATATTTTTTGATTCTCAAGTGAACAGCTTCTATATGTTTTTTCAAAGTAGCCTTAAACGTTGTAGCGTACTCACATTCACCACACTGATATTTTTTGATTTTCAAATGAACAGAATCTATATGCTCCTTGAGATTCCCCTTTTGAGTTGAAGCAAATTCACATTGATCACACTGATATTTTTTGATTCTCAAGTGAACAGATTCTATATGTTGTTTCAGATTCGTCTTCAGAGCTGCAGCATACTCACATTCATCACAATGATATTTTTTGATTTTCAAATGAACAGCATTTATATGCTTGTTGAGATCCCCTTTTTCAGTTGAAGCATATTCACATTCACCACACTGATATTTTTTGATTTTCAAATGAACAGCATTTATATGCTTGTTGAGATCCCTTTTTTCAGTTGAAGCATATTCACATTCACCACACTGATATTTTTTGATTTTCAAATGAACAGCATTTATATGCTTGTTGAGATCCCTTTTTTCAGTTGAAGCATATTCACATTCACCACACTGATATTTTTTGATTTTCAAATGAACAGCATTTATATGCTTGTTGAGATTCCCTTTTTGAGTTGAAGCAAATTCACATTCATCACACTGATATTTTTTGATTTTCAAATGAACAGAATATATATGCCTTTTGAGATTACTCTTTTGATCTGCGGCATAGTCACAAAGATGACACAGAAATCTTCTGATTGATTCGATAGGTTCTACATGATCCTCGAGAAGGGTCTTACTCTTTGAAGCATATTCACACTTATCACACATTTTCAAGAATGTTTCTCTGTCGTGGATCCCATTTTCATCTACGAATTGTTCTTCAATATCCACCACATCTTCAAGCTTCACAGCTGAGTTGTCCATTTCTTCTTGTATCGTCTCATTTTCTGAACTCTGCAAACTATGGTAGAACAAGAATTATTTTTGAGCTCAATGTTTTCTTTTGTCCTTTAGTATTGATAAATTCAGTCAAGCAATATAACTCATAAATTGTTGCAGAAATGGAAAAGATCAATGATTTTAGAGAGAATAACTAAAGTATAGACATGCGCGCAAAATTTGCAGAAAAATCATTCTTATAAAACGCCAATGTTACAATTGGGAATGTTCACATCATGTACAATACCTACTCTGATCAATAGAGTCGTTGAAGTTAACCATCATGAAGCATTAGCACCTGAACGGTACGACGAATAATTATACGATTTCACTGCAATTTTTGTCAAATTCTAGTTGATCCAACAAAATTACTTCCGAGAGATACGGGGAAACTCGATATTTATAATGAAGGATTGAAGTTTAATACCGAAGGTCGAATTAGTGAATGGGTAGAATCCATCCAATGATTCCGTAATAATAATAATAATAATAATTATAATAATAATATTTATTTACCATCAAATTTTACATGGTTCAATAATAGCAATCAAATTAAAAACTGAAAAGTAAAAATTCTTCTAAACAATAAAATGCACCTTTCACCATTATATCACTAATTGCTCTCCTGAAGTTCTTTTCGGGTAAATTCCTTGTTTGAACAGGAAGCCAGTTGAAAAGCTTTACGCCCCAATAGGTCCAAATATTTTGGGTGTTCTTCTCCGTGTGGAGTGGATCGTCTCTGTATCTAGTGTTGATCCTGTGGTAAGTTCCATTTCTTGGCATACTATTTCCTCTGTGGTTTACATATTTCAAACATTCTCTTATGAACAGACATGGCAAAGTTAGTATTTTATGGTCTACGAAATATGTTCTACATGAGGTTCTACTTGCCAATCCATACATGATACGTATTGCTTTCTTTTGCAGAATGAAAACTCTTGATGCATCTGAAGCATTTCCCTACAGAAGTATATCATACAGAAGTATGCTATGAAAATTTGCAAAATATGCAGTCCGCAACATATCTTCAGTACCACATTTCTTCAATCTCCTCAAAAGATACAGACTTTTTGGCCATTTACCACAAACATAGTCAACATGCGCGGCCCAATTCAATTTATTGTCCATTATAATTCCTAAGAATTTCACACCAGCACGATTCTACCTTCCTCCAAACTCCAACTTGACAGTTTTATCTGAATTCAATTTGAGTAGATTCGACAAAAACCATTTCTCAACGTCCCCCACAACCAATTCCACCCTCTCAATTAATTTTTTTGCACTGGTCGTGATGATCAGGTCATTGATGTAAAAAAGGAAGAGAATGGACCCTAGTACAGATCCCTGAGGTACCCCATATTCAACTTCCTTCTCTGCTCAAAAAATACCATTCCACTCCACTATCTGTTTTCTTCTACTTAAATACGACTCTAGCAATGCGAGCACATTTCCCCTGAAACCATAGGCGTGTAATTTTTTCAGTAAAAGTTCCCGAGGTCAAAGTTGAGCATCTCCACAAATTCTCCCCTATCCATTACCTCTATAATCGCAGTTAACGCCTCCATGAGTGCAGATATACTAATTTAAAATTTTATTGTCGCAATATTTCCAAGGCAACGAATTGGATCGAATTAAAATCTAGCACTTAATTGAAAAATGATAGTTTGGATATACAAGCAGAATTTCACATGAAAAAAAGATGGAAAAATATTGTGTTAACGGAAGAAACGACTCAGAAACTCGATATTTTTAGAGTAGGTTTGGGCTTAATTACGAAGGTCGAATTCGTGAATGGGTAAAATCCGTCCAATGATTCCGTAGATATACCTATTCAAAATCCTATTTTCCCAATATATAGGCAAGCAGTGCCCCATCTACTCCGGGCATAGCAACTGAGAAACCTACCCGGAATGTAGAGAAGAAGAGAGCTCGTCGAAGGAAGTTGTGTGTGGTGTACCCCAGGGTACTGTTTTGGGCCCTTTATTGTTCAAAATATATATATAAATGACCTTTATAATCTGACAACGTACGGTACCATTAGCAGTTTCACAGACGACACGGCGTTAGTTTATGATGATGTTGATTGGAAATCTTTGCGGAAAAACAAAGAAAGAAGTCTCTCGAAGATCTTTGCCTGGTTTAGACAAAAGTTGCCATCTGTTAACTATAGCAAAACCTTTTTCTTGGTCTTCACTTCTTACCATTCAAACTTTGTTATTATTATTATTAAAAATACAATTAGAGTTGAGGTGAACACCTATAAACTCAAATAAGCTCACTTAAAGAAAACAAAATTCATGTACACTTCCCTATAGTGAAGACAAACAGATGAGCGAATACAAAAAAAAAGTTAAACTATTCTAAGAAACAGGTAACACAAATCTTAACTGACTTCGCAAAGCTGTCAGTTGATAAGAACGACGAAATTGTTGAAATTGGTGGAGTTGGACATGTAAAGTATCTGGTAGTGATTATTATTGACAACCGTTTAAAATGGGATCATCATAATCAGTACGTAACGAAAAAGCTCCGTACACTCTTGTATAAATTTAGGCAACTCTCCAAAAGTTCTTGAAGTCGAACAGATGAAAGTTTTATACCACTCTCTAGTAGAGACTCATATCAACTATGGGATTGTAGCTTGGGGGGAACAAATAAAAGACACCAAGGTAAATAAAAGTTTGAAACAAAGAACTTACGCATACCTAGGACCAAAGTTATATAATTTACTTCCTGCAGTAGTGAAAGATGTTGAAATTAAGGGTTCCTTCAGGAGATTACTGAATCAGTGGATCCTATCTAAACCAAGGTCGTGGATAAGCGAATTGGTTTGATATATTTGCTTTGGTGACGAGTGACAAATGTGTGATTTAGTGCTGTCCAGTCTTTTCGTTTCTCTCTTTTGTGATGTTTTTCGAATTGTTTAGTGGGACCACAAACTGGATACATCACAAAAGTAAATTGAATTCTTACAGTTCCTAACCCTCAACAAACTGTTAATATGAAATAGGTTACGAGCAGTTTTGACAGTTGGGAGAGACTGGAGGACCAACAATAACCTAAAATGCATTGTTTACTATGGAAAAAAGCGATTTCTCTCGTGATTTCGTATTCATATGGAAATTTTGGATTGATATATTCACTTTTTTTAAAAAGGATAGTATACATTTGGTGTACTTAATATGAAATTAGTCCCTGATTTCATAAACAGGCAAATAAACAGACCTTTGGTTAGTTCAGTCAACAGTCTTTTTGTGTGTTGTAGTATATTATATAGGCACCTTTTTATTTTCATATGGAGATAAAATATTGTGAAAATATTATGTGATATCATCGTGCTAATAAGTTTTTTTATTCCTAGACACTGCCAGATATTCCTGGGTGTCGTAGATAGAAACAGTGTTATTGACACAGTCGATGGTTTTTCTTTCTAAAATACGACTCAAAAGTGATCAAATTAGGCTAAAATGCCGATCAGTGATGATCTAGATCTTTTTTTTTTGTGGAAACAAACAGGAATGTTTATCAAAAACTGACGATTATACGAAAATTCCTTACCTGGTATCAATCGGCATACCCAAACAAAACATTGTCAGTAGTAATACTGCGCCTTAAGTTAGAATCAGCTAAAAATTTTACACCATCAATACTTGAATGGAAATATCTTTTATAAATCCTGTCTTGTTCAAGTAATAAATTCGATGTCATTGCATACCTGATTGTCAATTGTATGAATCAATCCAATCTAATTCAAGTTTTAATGATTGTGGAGACTAATCTCCATCCTATGTTCTTTGCCGAGGTAACTGACAAGTTGCAAAGTAACATTTATTATGTGAATTTTCGATGAAGAGCTCAGTTTTTTATTGAATTTATTCAGAAAATATGATTTCCCTTTCAGAACTGATGGAATTTTCTTATTCCTCTCTTTTATAATGGATAAATTCAGTTCCTCTCCACATCCGGTTAGTACCTACCATTCAAATGAAAATACTTCAACACTTCATTGGTAGTTTTCATCGATTTGATGTTGTTTATTCTAGCTTGAATACCTGAATTTACTTCAAGAACCTTAGGTTTTAAATTGTATTTCCTGCCTTACTAAACCAAGCAACATGCAACAACAGCATCAACCAGCAAGAATTGTATTTAATCGAAAAATTCTATAAGTTTAGTAAAGCTGTTACTGTTACAAGATATCGAGTACTTTGCATATAGTTCCTAGATAATGCAATAATGAAGATTTCAGTCCAAAATGTCCAAATTCATACAAAATCACAAGCCAAATCGCTATTTCCCATAGCAAAGAATGAATTTTAGGTTATTGTGGTCCTCCAGTCTCTCCCAACTGTCAAAACTGCTCGTGACCTATAGAATGAAGGTTCTCCTCTGTTGCTAAACCTTTATCTGAGTTGATCTTGTTGTTGTGTGATGCGTTGCTTGTACTGCTTTTATTGGTTCTTTTTGTATAAGTTAAAGTTGATCTAAGTGTTGATGGTCTAGGTCTGTAGACCTGTAGCTATTCATTCACTTTTTATATATTATATTTTATGGTTTCATCATAATGTTAGGATTATTGTGAATGAATTATTATCATTATTATATAAAATAACGTAATCATAAGGACGAATATCCGTCGATAAATCAACAAAACCAATTCCTATCTATTATTATTATATTCGAAAATACAGATTAGATCGAATTGAAATCCAGTATTTCATCGAAAAAAACTTAGAGAAGCACTGACGTGAAGTCAGCAGCTTCTGCGCGCATGCTCAAAAGATATAACCAAAAAAAAATTTGAGACCATAAGAAATGTGAAAACTGCGGACGACTCAAAATTGAGATTTGTGGAGAAATGATACCTGCCTACCTTGTCAAAGGAAAGTCCTTGAAATGTCCTTGGCTGATATATTTTCGCCGTCGAACTGGTGATAGACGAAACATTCAATCTCGCACACCGAAAAAAACGTATTGTTCTTGAAATAACAGTAGACTAAAAAATGTTTATAGAATAGAAAGATTGGGTTTTATACACAACTAAAGAGCGAGTAGAATACTGTAAATCTATGTGTCCGTAAGTACGGACCAGCAATGAATTTATGTTCCGTATCTGGGGGCCGAGTCTTGAATCGCCATATGTTTGCGTCCATTTTCCAAGTAAAATATCAACCACAAGTAGACATGACCTGCGCATGGAACCGACTGTTACTCGACAATCGAATGTTTTATCTCCTATAACGGACTTGAAAAATTGTTTTCAATTCAACCTCCTTATAGGTTAGGTTGTTACAATTTCGTTTTTACGAGCTTGTTCTGGGGAACAGCGGGTTATCGTTTCGTCACTATGTCTATAATTTTCGAATTCTGAGCTGAAATCGGTCTCGAACGAGTAGACGACTGATGGTGGTCAAATTTGATTCTGTCAGGCCGGCCGTCCGTCCGAGTGTGCTCTAACTTCTTCGAAAAGAATAACCTAGAGTCTTGAAATTTTGATCCTGAATATCTCGGTTGAGTTCGTTGATGGGCCAAATCTGCCGAATGGTTTTTTTGTTACAGCCATTTGAAATTTTGATTTTTCAATAACTCGAAAAATACTTATCTGATCGAAATGAAACATGGTTGGAAGAAGAACAATGTCAATAAGAAGAATTATCCATGAAAAAATTTGAGAATTCGTTGCCATGCCAAGTGGTCATCCTTTCACGTATTGACCAAGCCAATCACAACTTTACTTCCTGTGGGAAAGATTTGGCCATCTTATTTTCATATCGTCCTCACGAAATTCTGCATGATCCTACAAGCTTTCATTTTTCGATCAAGTACTGGATTTCCATTCAATCCAATCTATATTTTTGAAAATATTGGGAAATCTGTAAATATTTTTCAGTTTCATTCGCTTTCATTCTTTGAGTAGTTCACTCATGATTGACCATATCATTCTGTATCCCCCCCGTACCTTCAAATCTGTCTTTTACGTCCTCGATGCACATACGGAACGATCGGAATTCAACAAAAAGCAAGTTGGATTACTTTTACGCACAAGCTAGCTGTTTTCAAAGTGTTCACGAAATTTTCATCAAGTTTTACAACAAAAATGTTTTCTGCAAAGCGAAACATCAAAGTCAAGTACCTTCGTTGAGCTCCAGACATACTCCACAATTCAAATCACTTCAAGCTGGAATCACTCAAGAGAGACCGGGCCAGTGCAACACGAAAGGTAGGATTTGAAGGACTTTTTGCGCGCATTTTCTAGGGGAACATCGTGCTATCGTTTTGTCCAAATGTCTGTAATTTTCGAAGATTGAGCCGAAAACGGTCTCAAACGACTAGGTAGGACTCAGTCATGACGAATCCGGAATTCCGGCCGTCCGAATGCACGATTACGGTCGTACGGAGGATCCTATCAACTTGAAACTTCCAGGGTAGGTTGGATTTCGAAATACGACGGTTAAATTCGTTAATGGGCAAAATCGGCCCAACAATTTCGGAGTTAGTTCCTTTTGAAGTTTTGACGTTATTTTGGCGATAATTCACAAAATACTGGGACGATTGGATCGGAACTTGGCAGTTAGTAGCGGTACAGCAACGCGCAACTTTTCGCGAAATTTTGTAGGGATCATATTATCAGTAAATTGTAAAAAAAAATTCCGGGATTTTTTTTTCGCGAACTGTTCATCACATTTGGAAAAAATTCAGCGCGAACTTTGAGCTCCATATTCCACAGCAGTGTACCAAATTTCAATTCGATTATTAGTTTTGGAGATATTGGAAAAAAATTTATGGAATTTCGTGATTTTCTTCCCGATATTGTTGTTTTTTTCGGTATAACTCCAAAAATACTGATTCAATCACGACCTAGTTTGAAGCTGCTGAAACACAACTTCGTACAGAATTCCGTGATGATCGTATCATTAGAACAATTCGAAAAAAAATTTGAATTTTTTTCTTTCAAATACATATTTAATATTCTGTGATCTTCCTATCATATTATCCGTATTAAATTCTGTATGAACCTTCGAACCGATATTTTCGATAAAGTACTGGCTTTCAATTCGATCTGATCTGTATTTTTGGAAATATTGGAAAAATAAAATTTTGAATGGGTATATCTACGGAATCATAGGGCAGATTTTACCCATTCACGAATTCGACCTTCTTTGTTAAGCCCCAAACCCACTCTACAAATATCGACTTTCTAAGTCGTTTCCTCCGGAAGTTAATAACTTCCGAAAGAAACAACTTAGAAACTCGATATTTGTTGAGAAGGTTTGGGGCTTAACAACGAAGGTTGAATTCGTGAATGGGTAAAATCTGCCCAATGAATCCGTAGATATACCCATTCAAAATTTTATTTTTCCAATATTTCCAAGAATACAGATTAGATCGAAATGAAATACAGTCATTCATCCAAAAAAAATTCAGAAAAGCACTGCCGTGAAGGCAGCAGCTTTTGCGCGCATGCATAATTTTTTAGGTTTTCTTCGGTGTTTTCACTCCCCCTCTCTGAAACAGAACTATCGAAAATTAAATAAAA
Source organism: Myrrha octodecimguttata (assembly GCA_958510865.1). Taxonomy (NCBI): domain Eukaryota; kingdom Metazoa; phylum Arthropoda; class Insecta; order Coleoptera; family Coccinellidae; genus Myrrha; species Myrrha octodecimguttata. Next base: position 347,302 of record OY294064.1, on the reverse strand, counting down.
CTTGTTTTTTTTATGAAAAACGGCCTTGCGGATTGCAGTATCAAACTATTTGTCAAGAGCAGTTTCTTACAAAAAAAAATTACCTACTTTTTCCTAATAAATATCACATTCCTAATTTTATTGTAATCTGGTTGATATTTTTCGAACAAAACTACTTTTTTCAAGAAACAAAATTTTCAACAGTTTTTCCACGAATAAATCCTCACAAAATTTTGAACGAAGTTGTGAGTTGGTATTTTCACTAACTTCAGAAGTTTCGAACTAATCGCATCTCTTGAGGCAGTGAAAGTGAACTAACCTCAAAATTTCAAATTGGCATAACACCGGAACATTTTGGCCAAGTTCGCCCATTAACGAACTCAACCGAGACATTTGGACTCCAAACCTAATCTGAAAATTTCAAGCCGCTACGTCCTTTCCTTCGAAGATAGGAGCACAGAATTAAATTTGACCATGGATTCAGAAGAATCCTCTCTGTAGAAACAGAGAGTCCAACATTGTAGTTCAAATAGAATTCGGCCCAAAATTGGAGCATTACAGACATAGTGACGAAATGATACCTAGTTTCCCGTAACAAGCGCGTAAAAATAATATGTTCTTAGAATAAATATTTTTTTATTAATCATACCTATTTAAATTCAACATTCAATGTTCAGACAGGACAATGTCTCCGTCTGATCAGCTGCTATTCTAAATAGAGCAGATTTTGATGATTTTTCATAAGTTCGGCCCAATGTAGCTTCGACATGGTGCCATTTCAGAATAAAATATGAAGTTCCAAATATTTGATACATTTTGGTTGAACAGTCAAGAGTATTCATGAAATTATTCTTTGTTTTATAATATTTCTTATATATAAATTTGAGGCTGATTCTACATAAGATATTGAAATACTCAGGGAAAGCACCGACGTGAAGTATAATTATGCAAATGGTCATTTTACAACTAATTACTAAATTTCAATTCTTCAGGATCAGTACTATTTTGGTTTTTGAGTAAATAGCAACGAAATTGCAAATGGGTTTAACTTGAAACCCATTTGGCAGATTATGCTCATTTACTTACTAAGCTGTCACATTCAAGCAACCTTCCTTGAAAAGTTCTGGCGGTGCTTTCCGTTAGTAAGTTACCATTCGATACTTCATCGGTGAGTCTTATCTAGTAATTCAGCACAAAATTCAAAAATTATATTATAGATATTTGAGCGAAAGATAGCACGCCGTTTCCAAGAACGTGGGTACGAAAAGTAAAAATATTAAGAATTACTCGAACGGCTCTATTCGCTTTGATAAATTCACACATTTATCACTGTATAAACATAACCAATTACGAATTGATTAAGAGGATTTGTTTGTTATTAGCGCAGACATAAAATAAACTCATTTCACACTTCTGGTGGTCTGGGAAGATTTTTTGAAGAGAACACATGAAAAATTTTATGGGGAACCTTCATACAGCAGTGGGCACATATGGTTTATAGAGAAAGTGAAGAAGTTAATTCCAGAACCAATGAGCAGATTTCGTCTATCTACAATCTCTATCAGTCAACTTATACCTTGAATTTTCCGAATATTTCAACACCGTGAGTTCTTCATTATAGAAGTTATTAGGTATTTTCGCGGATACGATAAAGAACCGATTCCGAATTTCTTTCAGCACGAACGTTCACGGAACCGAAGTAGAATTCTTAGAATAATCGTGATTACGGCACAAGACACTACTTCCAACTATCCTATACTTTTAGGTATTTCAAAAATTTGCAGTAATTTTTCGAAATATTTTTCGCTTGATCAGCAAAAGCATGATTACTTTTACGATCGAGATTCAATACATAAATTCTAGGCGACTCAGTTTCGCTCTGGAAAAGCTATCATGGAAAGTCTTTTCCTGAGTAAATTAAAACTATAACTAAATTGAAATACAATACACTGTCTGAACACAAATTAGTTAGAACAGTTTCCAAGGATGGACAAGCTCCACAAAGCTGTTATCAATATCATTTATATTTTCATGTAAAATTGCGTTTTCACAAAAAATACGAAATTCCATCCAAATCGTTCCAGCCGATTTCAAGATGAGCAAAATATTACCTATACATTTATTAACATATTGTAGACATATATTTTCCCTCAGACAAATAATTATTGCATATATAAGTACAGGAATTGCTTGTTTGAATGGTTAGTTAAGCCAATATTCAATTTCATGTACAAAGAAAGAGTGGAAAGACTCACCAATCAAAAGAACTGAGGTTTTCTTCTTTTACATCAGTACAGTGGTCCATATCCATCGTTCAATTGAGATATCCTTCAAACAAGGTTCTTCAAAGATCAAACTCTAATAATAAGTTGATGATACACACCTACAAAAATATCCTTTAAAAAATGCATTATGAACCTGTTGAGAGTACCAAAGCCTTCAAGTAAATTAACACTACAAAATTTATTTGGGGCTACTGGTTTATATTGAATCTAAAATAAATGCTCAATATAGAGAATTCTTTGCAAGATAGAGCAACTTCTGAATACCGTCAACAGTTTTCAGATATCATCAGACTAAATCCAATGCACAGACTACATACTCTCTAGACGGTTCACGCAGGTGACACGACCTGACACTCAATTTTTAGTTCGGCCACCATCCTGGTGAGGTCTCTGTTGTCTACAAATTTGGTATTATTTGTATTCTATGTTTAGAAGTATACATTTCTGTGACGAAAGCACATGAGGTTGTCCATTAAACTAAACTTTTTCTGTTTGTTTGTGTTGGTCTGTTTCTGAAAAATTGTTAATTTTCCCGATGGTTCGTTCGAGATGTTGTGTTCCTCAATGCAAAAGCACGTCTGAAATAAGGGTAAATGTCTAGGAAATCGCATAACACTCCAAATTTCATGAAAAAATCAGTATTTACTAATTTTGGTAAGAAAATCACTAATCCGAATTCAAAAAAGGTCGCTCGCTTCTAGTTTTTCCAAAAAAAATTCACAAACTTTTTCGAGGTCACTGAAGTTTTCTCGCTGAATTCCGCTATTACACTCTATCAGGAATCATTCCCTTGATAGATATTGATTATGAAAGCATCAATATAAAGATTTCAAGCAATTTTCGTCACAGAAATTGCCAAGAATTGTTAAAATAAATTGATATTCTCATTGTTTACAATTTCCCTTTTTGACGTAAGAGTAATACGCGGGTACGCGTACAGCACTACATCCTGCAGGGTTGCCAGTGCCAGTCAATTTCCTGAATCTATTATGCCGGGGAAATTTTGAAGGATATGGAAAGAACAAATTTGACCGAGCGGTAAACGAATCTCTATTCTGAGCATTTTCATTGTGATGAAATCACTTAGTTTTCTCATTTTGTTGAGGGAAACAATGGTCACTACATCAACAAAATGAGAAAACTAAGTCATTTCATCACAATGAAAATGCTCAGAATAGAGATCTCACACACAAATTGGACCCTGAATAAATTAAAAACAGACCTTGAAAAAGAAAAAGAGAAGGTGAGAGAGGTATTACCAACTAACATAATGGATACATTTCAGAGAATACAAAAGAAAAACTATGAAAAAGAATTTCAGGAAACAAAAGCTAGAATTATAAGGAAAATAAACAAGTTGGAGAATGGACAGTTAGATCAATTAACTACACAAGACAATTGGTTGATAAATTTGACACAGACAGATATTCCAGATAAAGTCAAAAAAATGTTATCCCTGGGACCAAAGTTCGCACTACCTATTACACCGAGTGAACTTAAGATGGCTGAACTATTAGCTGATGTTGAATATGCCATATCCAGTCTAGAAACACAACAAAAAAAGATATATATAGGGCAAAAATTACAAGCACAATAACCAATTATGTTCATCTAAATAAAGATAAACAATATCCTCTCAACAAATATTACAAGGATACCTACCATTTCTTGAAGAATAACCAGAACCTCATAATAACCCAAAGTGATAAGGGAGGAGCGACAGTAATTATGGAAAAGGATCAATATCACACAAAAATGATGGAGATACTAGATAACGAAGAATACTCCAAAGAGATGAAAAAAGACCCCACAAAACCATACAAACCAAAGCCAACAAATATTTCAGTAACTTGGCTGAAAAAACATAATAACCAAAGAAGAAGAAAAAAGGATATAAAAAGTATGATGCCACATGTCCAAGAATTTACGGAAAGTCAAAAATACATAAGGAAAACACACCATTAAGATCTATAATATCAGGGATAGACTAACCCACCATGAATATTGGTCAATACTTAGCCTCGATACTAACGACAGCATATGAGAAAAATAATGAGTATATATATATATATATATATATACATAGACCTTTATCAGTTGAAGCGATGAATTCGATCGAGCGATGAAAATACGATTGACGTGACGTCATCAAATCTATTGAAAATTTACTAATCATTCGGTGAAAATAAAGACAAAATTTAACACTAGCAGCACTCTATGGTTCAGCAAGATGAGACGTCAAAATCACCTGCCTGGGGGACCAACAAAAGGCGATTTCGGAAACTTGACCTGATCGGATTAAAAAGGGTAACCGTAGCCTACGTAATCTATTTAATTCACGTAGGCCTCGGGGTAACTTAACCGGATCACGCAAATGACAGAAAGAGCATTCAACATCTGTCATTTGAGTGACCCGGGTAAGTTACCCGTGTTAATCTGATCAAGTTTCCTACATTCAAAATATTGATGCTCGGTTTTGTGGCGATGAATCTCATTGAATATACCAATTGGAATCCTTAGGGATTGATTTTCATATTTATCATCCCTATCGAATATTTCCATCAATCTCCTGGGGATCTGTTGCAACGGATTATTTTTTGATCTAATTTTATTTTTTATTTGGCCTAAAAAGTTTTCGAATGAATAACTGGAGTAATTATTTATGCATCCATACTTTTCGATATCACCACAAACATGCAACAAATTATGGACGTTATAAACTAAAAAAGTTTCTCCGTACAAATCACTTGAACGTTTTAAGAATGTGTTTAGAATGTTTTTGCATATAGGAATCCATTTATTAGGTTCGGCTGTAGAAAAACAAAACACACAGAAATGTAGTCGCAAGAAATTCAAATACATATCTTTAGGAATGATATCGTGTAATAATACCACACTGGTGTACAAACAAAATTGGCGAAACTCAGTTGCTTTCCATCGATTGAAAGTTTTCAGTGGACGTGGTTTTCGTGCAAATTCTGAAGGTATATGCAAGGCAACAACAGAAATACGTGTATCAATTAGTTCGAGTATTCCAGCAGATAATTTATGTGGTTTTTTTCCGAAGAATATCACATTCAATAGTCTTTTGGTGACTCCCAAATCGATAAGATGCATTGGATCGAGAGGAAATTGACTCACTAAATTTAAACCGATTTTCAAGACTTCTGATTTTCCTCTGATGTCGTTATCATTCGAATATGAACTTCTTTCACTGAAATCAACATCAACGTCTTCGGGGATATTATCAACCAGACCTACGGAGGAAAGAAAATCTTGATCCTGTCTTTTTCTGTGGACGCTTGTGTCATAAACCATTCTATTATGTTTCCATTTCGCAATTGAAAAGCAACGTTCACATCCGACCTTACTAGTATGACCAGATACATTCTTGAGAAATGACCTTGCTGGTGCATCACAAATAAAGCAGTTTATCTGAAAGGAATATTGAACATTTTCATGAAAAATACCAGCGGTCTGCAAATGAATAAATTCCTCCATGAATTTCTGCAGGATGATTTCAATGGGATTTGGCTTTCCACGTCCACAGAAAAAGGCAATAGGAAATAGTTTCGATAATGCAAAGTCTCTACATAAACCTAGAATAGGCCAAAATTCAATATCACTGCTTTTGAATAACGGCAATCCATCAATATTTACCTGTAACCGTAATGAATTTTCGTGAAGACTTTGTTCCTTGAAATGCTTGGAGGATAATAATTTCTGTAAATTGCATTCGATCCCAAAATAAACCATTTCACCATTATTGAGATTAATAGTTTCTGTAGTACGAGGAGTAGACAACAATGTTCGCGAATCCACACAAATATTTGCTTCGGAAGAAATGGAGGTTTTAATTAATCGCAAAAGATCATTAGGAGCAATATGGCTTATATTATGGTCAAGTGCCCAATCTCTGATTTTACTAGAAAACGATAATACGACGTGGCCACCGAAGGAGTTGTCAACTTGTTCTAGTTCACTTGATGATACTGAATCAGAAATGACATCATTCCCAGAATCACATATGACATCAACACCTTCAAAGTAATTCGTTGTATCATTTTCAGAGCAAACTCCTGAAGGGATAGTTTGTTCAGGTTGTTGTACTAAGGAGGGAAAATGGGAGGAATTTTGATTAGAGGAACTTGAGACTTGCTGAATGTTCAATATCCTATCCCTAATTTTCTTCACTTTTCGCTGATACTGTCTCTTGCCCACACTTTTTGTATTTGATTTTGGCATTATCTTGAATTTGAAATTAATTGTATTAAGCACCATTTGACATGAATTCCCATAACTTAAATTAAAGATATTAAAGGAAATTTGTGATTGCTTACAGCAATCAATGTTGAATTCATGGAAACATTTTCAATCTCCGGAATTATTTGAACGTTTCAGATCAATTGTTTCGTCAGATCATAAGTTCATGAGGCGAGTATTTAAACAAATATTTAAAAAACAAATCTTGACCTCAATTACTAAACTGTGTGAACAGAAAAGGTTAGTACGAAAAATATTAGACTAATTAAAATAAATAATCCTGTACTAATGAACTATCAGAAAGTGGACATATTTTCAATGAAAATTATGGAACAGTACATATTGAATGCAAATGTCATAAGCTTACACTAAATTGAAAACTTGATTGTTCAATATGGATACAAAAAAATCAAATTCTTAAACGACCAACCAGACCTGAACAGGTACCTATCTGCTACTTAAAATTCATGATCAACATTTGGACACTCCCCAATAATTGAATATTATATTATAGTGGCAGATAAGTACATGGATCATTTTGAGGGTGAACACATATTTAAGAATAATCCTTATGTAGCTCTAATAGTTTATTATCACAGATATGTAGACGACACCATAATGTTGTGGAAGGGAACAGAAAAAGAACTTGATGAATTTTTGGAGTACGTTAATAGTCGGGTTCAATCTATTAAGTTTAAAAAGGAGGGCTTTGGTAACAAAGTAGACTTTTTGGACTTGGAAATTGAGATAAAAGAGGGAAAACATTTTTTTGGAATGTATAGAAAGCCAACTCAAACAGGCATTTCAATTTCAGCAGAATCACAACATAGTTACACACACAAGGTGGCTAATTTGCATAGCTTGTTGGAGAGACTATTGAATGTTCCTATGAATAATGATAAATTCAATGATGAACTAAAAATTATAAAACAAATAGCGAGGATTAATGGTTTCAGGGAAGATGTGGTGGAGAAGATTCTGAAGGGTAAGATGCAGAAGAAAATCATTCGAGAACACTTTATAACACAGAATAATCAAGAAAATAGGAAGTTCATTCCGCTATCATATGTTGGAACAATCTCATCAAAAATAAAAAAGATTTTAGAAAGAGCATCCACCATAAAAATATCTTTCAAACCAACAAATAGTATTGGGAATATATTGATGAATAATAGGGACAAAGATGATAAACTGACCAGGAACGGAGTATATAGGTTGACATGTAACACATGTGGGGCTTATTATATAGGAAGAACAGTGAGGACTTTTGAACAGAGAATAAGAGAACATTTGAGAATTTTAAGGTTAGGAAATAACTATGACAGCTCGCATTTTGGAAACCACTTATATGAGTATCAACATGAATTTAAAAAAGAGGATAATTTTGATATCTTGCATGCTAATGTTAGTGGTTGGATCATTGATGGTTTAGAAAAATTTGAAATTTTAAAACACAAAAAATTTAATGATAGTTTGATGTTGAATGCTCAGATGGATTTTGGTAATGATTGTCTGATGAAATGTTTATTGTAGAATAATATGTCAAAAAGAAAAATCTGTATTGTTTCTGTGATTCCAGTTTTTTGTTTTCTATGTTAGTTGTAGCCATCTTAAGAGAATAAGAAATTGTAGATCGTGGATGAGATTATGTTGAAATTTTGTACTGAGAATAATACCTGTACCTTTTTAGTAATTGTTGACGAATCTGGTTGAGAGTTCAGGTGAGGGAATATTAGTGTGTAATATGTAAGGTCGAAACTCTTGTATTTTGTGATTTTTAGTGGGACTGGTCTGATGATGCTCAGATGTTCTTGAGTGAAACTAGTCACCAATAAACGAACTAGGAAGTAACAGATCTTTTTATTTAATAAATAACTTCCTACTTGGACATTGTTATTTTTATTTATATTATAGTGATATGGAAAACTTGTCATGGTTTCATGCTAAAAATTTGCATGTGGGGGATTTCGACAATTTGTCTTATTTCAAACGGCGCACCGAGTACATTATTGCATCGTTAGATAGTTTTTTTGGTGAAATTTACAATAATATGCAATACCTTGGGTGAAAACTCAACATTTTCTGAATTTTAATTCTAAAGAAAAAAACAGTGACGCCAATTTATCATATTTTAACAGGCTTTGCTGTTTGAACAAAAAATTTCCATTGTGTTCATCAACTTGGACAAATCTAATTCATCGAAACTGCAAGATTTCAACTTGAAACCTATATTTTTTATCTCTCAGTCGATTCTACGTGAAAAAGAGAGGGGTTACTTGGGGAAATCTTATACTCTGAATAAAAACTTCCGAAATTATCAAGAAATATAGGAAAATAGCAATTTCGATCAGAGCGAGTATTATGTGACTTCCAGAAACCACAGAAGGAAACTCAAGTCCGATGTTCCGATAAATAATTTTGATATTTCACGAATTGTAATGAATTATTGTTAGTTGGGATTGTTGAGAAAAAAATTTCATTTTAGGTATTAGGACCTAATTTGAAAATGTCGAGTTTAGATGAATATGATCCGTCCAAGTTGATGATTCTCTCGTGAATACACTTTACATTTTCGGTCCATATAGCAAACATTGTTGTAATACTGCATATAAGCAATATGGAAAATAAAGAAGAAAACTGCCCGTCGACACCATTTGTTTCATAAGATTTCGAAGAACTCGGAAACCGATAAGTTTGTACGCAAGGTATGAAATTAATGTTACTGAACAACCTATCTTAGGATGGAATAATATACAGGTGATCCATTTGAAATAAGGTTGTTTTCGCTATATCCGAGATATTTTAGGGAGAAAGTTCTTTGAAGAAATCACTTTTTCGCCCCTTTATATTCATACGCACAGTTATAAGTACTGAAGGTCACCTTTAACATTATAGTTTTACTCTTAATGTTCTCACTTGATGAGCTCATTATGGTATGACACGAAACGAATTTTTTATTTCGAAATGAAAGAAATCTGGAGATAGTAATTGTAGCTCTGACACATCAAATAATATAATTAGGTAGAAACTAGTTATTGATAAGAAAATCATGAACCGGATGGTCGAAATTCGATGTCAAGCTATAGGAAACTATGTGTGCGTTTTTATTTTCATCCAACTAATTAACCGTTGTATCACCCTGTCTTTCTTTTTTTGTTCTCCGCCAAAGAAGAGATAAAGAGGTTAAACGATAAGTCATTTCTATGAAAATAAAAACGATCTTTTCGAGAATTAATCATTGCCGTATAATAAAAACTTTTTAAATACATCGCGATATATTGGTGAATTAAAATTTGAATGTATTAATTAGTGAAGTTTGCAAAATATTGAATTCAAAGACAAAGAAGATACTTACTGGTATTATCCTGTGGGTGTAGATGAATAAACAGCCACTTGCAGCTTTCTCACAAACGTTACTTTTTGATGATTCTTCTAGAAACTCTCGAATAGTTATGAGAGGTAAGGTTTGGATGCTTCGGTCCAAAGAACCAACTCGCAAATTCTCACATCTGTTTCGAACATAGAACTCTATATTACTACCTGGAAAGGACCCGACCCTTCTTCAACTAAGCTTAAAGCGTAACAAGGGGCAACGAAACAAAGATAGCGCTAATTACGGTAACCTCTCTCTGTCATACCCATTGAAGTAAATGGTGTTTAACGGCTCAAATTTGGTTTTACTTGGAAATTCAGGTAGTTTGGGTATTACATCGTTTAGAAAGTGCAATATTTTTGAAAATGAATATCTATTTTTCTCTAATATGCCATTACTTTCTCTGCCTTCACCGCGTGTGGTTCAAAATGAGAAGAATTATGTTGGTGTGAGCTGTGCATTGACGATTGACGATAGTTTCATCATTATTACAATAAATTTAAATAATAGGAACATAGGAAAATACTTCTCGAAAAGCACTGACTTGAAGTCAGGAAAATTTAAGCGCTGGTTAAAATTCATTGCCAATGCGAAATATGACATACTTTTTTCCGATATTTTTGGAAATGTGTGTCGAATCGAGCTGAAATTTCGAACAGTGCTGTTCAGATTCGACTTCAAGGTCTGCACCAAGTTTCATTGAAATCTCATTGATAGTTTCCGAAAAAACTATTTTTTTAACGATTCTTCATGCAATCAGTTAGAAAGTTTCAATCTGATCGCATCAGTACTTCTTGAGATATAGAGGAAATAAAATAATATATTTGAAATGGATATAACTTCGAAATTGTAGGGTAAATTTTGCCCATTAGCGAACTTATTTTGATTTTTTTTAAGTCGCTATAGTTTTTCTCGGTAGTAAGTTATCGTCGCCACTGGCGGCTGAATATAATTCAATTCAACATTGAACTCTTCATCAGTGAGTCCAACCTGGTCGCTTGGAACCATTTTCGGCAAAAAAACGCAAATTTACGGAGGATGATAACGCGCTGTTCCCCAGAAAAACCGCTGACTAAGTTGAAATTTCACTTGAACATGTGCGATCTTCTGCAATCCTGCCTTCCTCACGAATTAGTCAGAAAAAAATTCAGGTTCTCCTAATTTGAAATGAAAAATTAAAAAGATTTAGAATAAATGCGACAGAGTTCCCTTTACTGCAATGAGGAAGAAAGAGATAGATACCCGTCCACTTCGCGGGTTGCATAAGCAACGAATTGGCTTCACTTGTCGCTCAAAACGGGTCCCTTCCAGGTATATAATATAGAGTTCATTGGTTTCGAATAACCCAAACAACCCCAAGACCCAACACGTCAACCCTGATGATTAGGAACAACGTTGCCATATTGGGAAAGTATGATTATTCAAAAACATTAATTTTTCAACATATCTGATTAAAACTTTGGATACTGATAATACAGAGTGGTTTCCATGGACTAAGATAAACCATCACAGACATGCCTCGTTCAACTTAGTTGATAGGTAACAATTTGTAGTATCAGTTTCCAAAGTTTCGATCCAATATCTTGTAAAATAACGATTTTTTCGGGGATGGAACTGATTCCTGTAACATCCGATATAAATGCAACAAATATGAAGTAATTTACTGATTTGTTTTTATGTCCAGAGTTCAGCGTTCCCTCAGTTGTCCATAAAACCCCATTTCACATGGGGTAATAATTCATAGGGATAGATCGGACAAATCCCTTTGCTTCTTTATAAAATCTTCGATGATTTACATATAAACCCATGTATTCATGAATTTTAATAAATATCTCATATTCTTATAGCTATCAATATTGGTCTTAGTCACCTGATATTAGCATATCCAAATTGTGCACTTAGCGAGAAAATGAATTCAATTCAAATTTCTGACATTCAAAGTAAAGAAAAAATCGAAGAGCTGACAACACTGGAAAAGTAATATGATGCACTAGTCCTTCCCAGAAGTAGTCGTTCCGGTCATAAAAATAAAGACGATCTAGAAAAATACCAACAAACCGTCCAACTATACCATTGTATAAAAAACGTGCGAAAGATCTCCTTTCGGGACCGAATGATGGTATATAACACGAATCTGAGTGCCTACTACAATCATTGTATAAAGAGGGATAGTAAGCCAGTCCCTTTGTTAAACTGATTTGAGGCGATTTCGAGAGCCATCTGGTTGTCACGTTGTGGTACTGCAATAAAAATGGTCTGTGAAGTGGCGACCTCCGCAAAAAATGCAGTTATTTTTAGGAACTATTTTATTTCTCTCGGTTATAGAAGAGCGGAATGAAGTTTTCTATATTCGTCTACCTAGAGAACTGTAATCAACCTGAAAAGACTAAGCGCAAGATTTAAAAATATAAAAGAAGACAGAGACAGTGGCGTGTATGGTCCACGTTATTATTTCTTGATAAAAAACGCTGAAGCTTTTTATTCAGAATCCTTATACAATGACTGTAGCGAATAGTCAATTCGAACGTCCCTTTCAGAGTATTTCGTTGATTGCATAAAGAGTTAAAGATTTTTTTTCACTCAGGTTATTGTGCATTTCTGAGGAAACATCGAATTTTTTTAGTGTGTTTTGCTTGCACATTAAAAAATTCGAGAAAAAGCTTTTTGGAACTCGGAAAATACCTCAGCCAGGTTGGTGAGCCGAGCTTATGCAGCTACTAAAAATTGGAAACATAGCCTACTTCGTGGAGCTTAATCATTTATTTGATTATTGAATTCATTCATCCCAACTGTGCAAACTATGGACTTATAAAACTATATGGACATGGCTTAGAGAGAGAAGAACTGCGGAGTGCGGACACAAGGATGGAACAACTAGTTCGGCCAAAATCATAGAATACGGAAAAAATAAGACAGATCATTTTGAAACCACATATTAAACTCTATTAGTCATTGTTTGAAATATATTTTTTCAAAAGTTTTGAAAGGAATATTTGTGGTTTCGGAAAAATTTCAAAGCTTATTCAATGTAATTCCGTAATTTCCGTATTGTTTGTGTTCTCGTAAGCTTTTCGAATAAAATGTGAGTTCTTTCATTTTAAATCGGATTAACGGCTAGGTGAATAATGGCAAATCCGTATTGTGTCATTAATTTTAGGGGGAGATAATTGATAATTATCGTTTTTTTGTTAAGTAGAAGTCCAGTCTTGAAGTCGAGTTACTAATATAGCGGGTCAGAAGAACGGGAAGATTTTTCTCCACAAATGAAAATGCCAATCTTTTAATCAAGAGTAAGGCATTTCGATGAGTTCACCCATCATCATCAGACTCACACACTGCTCAGCTACAATGTTTACAATGTTAGGTAAAAATGGTATCTGAGCAGTGTGTGAGTCTGATGATGATGAGTGAACTCATCGAAATGCATTACTCTTCATTAAAAGATTGGAATTTTCATTTGTGGAGAAAAGTCTTCCCCTTCTTCTAACCCGCTATGATAACTATAATATTCATAGCTGAATCGAATGTACCATAATTTTTTAGTGAAATTTAGATTGCATATTTCAACTTTTAGTTTCAAATCGACCAACCATATCGTTGCTGGAAGTAGAGCAGATTTGAATTCGAAAAAGAACATCATTCATTATTCAGTCTAACTTTAATATTTTGAGACCATTTTCGCCAAAAAAAATCAATAATAGAGTAATAAATATATAGCTTCAAACAACTTTAATGAATGAACTTATTTATTGATTGCTATGGATCCGCGAGCAGAAAAGAATTTCGCTCAGAATTCTTAATTATTCAGTTCATTCCAATCGTTTGAGACCATTTGATACACAAAATAAAAGAATTTATCATTTGGAGCTAAGGATATCGTCCTAAAATAAACTAGACAAATTACGTTGCTAAGAGTTCTATGCCGTCCTGGAACCAGCGACCCAAGAAAATTTGAAAGGATAAATAGGGATCAGATATTGTTATTGATTTTTAATATTCATATCCGAATAATTATCACGTCAATCATCACCTTTCAAAACTGTATTGTAATTCATACAAAGGAGAAGTCAAATTCCCCGGAGATGCTTGATTTTATCGCTAGCTCTACGTTCATATTTTACAAGTGAAATCACTCTCTATCCGCAATAGCATAGGTACCTCTGATCCATACCTTATCCTTAGCATTCGTCTCTTCATAAATGAACCTGTAGGCCATGTTCAGAGAGTTTAATATGTCTATGGTGCAAACCTATGAATACAGGGTGTACGAAAAATTTTCGAAGATTTAAAAAAAAACAGGTCAACTTCTGTTTTTAGGGGGACGACTTTTCATCATGAGTTTGTTCCGAAAAAAGCGACCCCATGAACGTTGCATCAACCTCCAACATTTTTGAATGGGGAAGAGATGTCTAGTGTTGGTTGGTTTGTAGTTGTAGATTTGCAATCGAAATTGGCGGTTCAAATTGTGTGAACTATAAAATTTAATATCTATGCCAAAGTTCAGTTGAATATCTTGTGAAGTGCAGATGCTAAATAACAAAACTTGAAATAAAATCAACTTTAAAACCCTGTATCTCGAGAACGAAACGTATGCGGTCCCATGTTAACGGAACCTTTTTCGTTAAAATTACGCAAGGTATCTCCTCTCTGCGTCTGTACCTTCATTGTTTGTTCCTGAATTGGACGCACAAACAAAGAGTTGAGACTCCTTACATAATTATAGACATATATATGGGACCTCAAAAGTTTCGTTTTCAAGATACAATGTGTTAAAGTTTGATTTTTTTTCAAGTTTTCTTCTCATAGTAAATGCAGTTCATAAGATATTCAACTGAAATTTGGCATATAGATTACATTTTAGAGTTCACCCAATAAGACATGGCAATTTCGATTGCAAATCTACAAACTGATGTTTTTTCTGGACACTGTCCCCTGTTTTCCTACAGCACTTTTAAAACAACAAAAACACCGAATGAAGATACCTGACAAACCCTTGAATTGTAAGCAAGAGGCAATAAAACCCCATCTGGAATAGGATGTGCGTCACTTTCAGGTGGCGAGTAACCTTAGGCCATAACCAGGGAATTTTTAGAAATTATTCGTTTGGAATGCAAAATATAATAGATACTTTATTAGAATTTATTAATTATTTCAATATTGTATGATTCATCAACCTATGCAGGTGTAACGGCGAGTGTGACTTAGTTTTCTACACGAAAAAAATCCTTCATTCATTCACACTTATGAAAACGCTACCTTTTTAGGTGAAAATGTGGATGAACGTAGCGCACAGATCCACCTAGGCGTGAAGTCCCTGGCAAGAGTATCTTTTGCGCGCATGTTCAAATTCGTTGTTCGAAATCATTGCGTGGATTTTACCCATTCACGAATCCGACCTTCGTAATATTCCTAATATTTTCAAAAATACAGATCGGAGGATCGCAGAATATTGAATATTTGAGAAAAAAATTGAAATTTTTTTCAAATTGTTCTAATGAAACGATCATCACGAAACTTTCCACAAAGTTCCTCATTAGTATTTCGAAACTATTTTTTCCCAATATTTCCAAAAATTATAATAGAATCCAACTATTATTTGGTATAATATTGTGAAATATGAGGCTCAAGGTATGACAAAAATTCGTTTGAAATAAATGGATAGTTTCTGAAGAAATCAATTTTTGGAAAACAAATTTCGAAAAAAATTTTTTTTTTAATTACCGACTGCATGAAAAATTGCTCCGAGAGACACGCAACATCGAAAATAATACTTGAGAAACCCTTGAAATGTAAACAGGGGGCAATAAAATAGCATCTAGGTAGACGACCGACGATTTCGGGTTTCAAATAGCCCTGGGCTATAACAAGGGAATTTTTTTTGAGAATTATTCGTAAGAGATGCAAAATATAACAAATAATGTGTTAGGATTTAATAATCATATCAATACTATATGATATATAGACCTCTACAGGTGTAACGATGAGTATGACTCATTTTTCTGCATTAGATATGCCCCTTTATGTATTCTCAGCCTCTTTTAGGTGGAAACGATGAAAATACGGATAAATGTAGCACACAGATTCACTTAGGCATGGAGCCCCTGGCATTGATGTTCAGGAACATAATATTGTGACTTTTGGGATTTAATTGACTGCTAATTATTTCATGTGGGAAATTATAGTTTTCGTTATTTATATCATCCAAAAAGCATTGTTAGGATCATTGTATTCAATTTTATTAAGATTTAGCATTCCGTCTTAAACATTGGTGTATAATACAATAATTGTGAAGTATTTTAATTAAAGAATTAAATATTAAAATCGAATTTGGTCAAATTGTATTTCAATATTTTATCCCTTACATATCATTCGAAGTTCCCGATGCGCAAGTCAATTTCTACAACCTTTTTGTGAATACTTATTTTTCTGTTGTCATTGTATCCTTTAACGATGCTATTGTAGATTTAGATGAATACACCCATCTTCTAGTTCCGCCCATGTTCCATCCTCCAAATGACCTGCGATCGCAGAGACATCTTGATTGAAAGAATTTGCGCCATCTTTTATCGGGTAGAGTTGGCTACGTAACACAAGCTACGACATACTACAACCCGAACTAAGAATCGACATGTCATTGATACCAGCGTTTGTGTTGCCATCTATCCGTGGTATCAGGGCCATCAAATGATATTTCTGTAAGGTTGGCTTACTATCCCTCTTTATACAATGCTACAATGTATTGGTATTTTCCATATTTTTCATGCGAAGGTTTGAATTGCTTATAGCGCACTCGAAAAAAGATTTAGGTATGAGTGACGACATCGATATTTTTATGGCAGAATAATCAGGAGGTGATTTTTCTTCGTTACCTTCAGTCAAATACATCATATCTTAAGTATAAAAATTCTAAAAAAGTACTGACGTGAGGTTAGGACCTCTCAAAGGCTTTTTCAAATTCGTTACTAAAGCGGTCACCTATTTACATATTGACCCTGCCAAACGCAGCTTTACTTCCAGATGGAAATAATTCCTTCCTAATGAACCTTCAAGCCATCATTTTGCAATCAGTCTTTTCGAAAATATTGAACAAATGAAATTCTGAATGGGATATCTACGGAATCATTGGGCGAAACCCATCGTCGATTCATCGGCCTAACCACCGATCGTAAACATAATAACTTCCGAAAGAAATAACTTGGGAACTCGATATTTGTAGAGCAGATTTCCAATGATTCCGCAGATATATCCATTCAAAATTTTACTTTCCCAGTTTTTTCAAAAATACAAATGAGTTCATACTTATTAAAATCCAGTATTTCATTGATAAGTGATATTGTAAGGTTTTATGCAGAATTTCTCGTGGATCATGTGACTAAAAATCGAATAATTATAAATTACTCGACATTTTTTTCAAATGGTTTCAATGAAACGATAATTACCAACTTTCGCACATGATTGTACATTAGCATTACCCAACTATTTACCTAATTCCATCATGATCGGATCAGTATTTCTTGAGTTCTCTCACGATGGCTATAGTAACGAGAGCTAAGTATCAAAAAATTCATACTACACTACAAATGCGTCATTTCATGAAGTAGAATGAACGTTAAAAACAAGTAATTGAAACGTAAATAAGAGGAGAACACAGGAGAGACTGTAATAATAAAAAGGAATCTACAGCGTTGTCATCTCATGCTGTTTCTTTGGGCCATAGCTTCGATTTTGATAATGTAGAAATATTAGACCGAGAGACGAATTGGTTCAGACGGAATTTCAAAGAGATGATACATATAAAGAAAAACTCTAACTCAGTCAATTTCCGTTCTGATATTGGTTCCTTGAATGTTGCATATTCGAATTTAATAAGCGAGTGTTGAAGATAATGAGTTGCCGTGTTATAAGTTACGCCAATGAACACTAGAATAGTATGTGTGATTATATATGTTTTTGCTTGACCTCAGTTGTTGACATCGGTTATTCGGGATTTCTTGTTGAGGGAGAACTGTTTGTGCCGTTCAAGACAATACATCGATGTATGGACTACCCTGTTCGAAAAACATTTTTTATTTTCCAACACGGACTTTCTCCATGTGAAAGTTCATTTAAGGTTTTATTGTTCTGACGTTGAGTCTATCAGATAAGTGTAGTGTATCTTTCTGGGATGTCGAAATAAGTACCTATTTAATTGTTTTTATTTGAGATCTGTTTTACTGAGCTTTTGAATTTATGTGTTGTATTGACGATTCTTTCTTAATATTTTGTTCTTGCTGACCTGTATGTTGTCTGTATAGCTCAAATTGTTATTTTATATTCATTTTATTGTTAACTTTTATTTTTGTATCATTTTAGCCTGAAGAAGGCCCAATAAAGGGCCGAAACGTTGCTGAAAGAATAGTTTCCTTTCAAAAGTTGTTCCTTGACCGAAATTTGATTTCACATATGTAAATAAGAGGTTTCCGATGGCATTATTTTTTCAAAATAGTGTCATATTAAACGCTTATGTAATGTTTCTGAGTAACAGTTCGATATACGTGAAAAAAATCACGGTGTGTATACGTTGCATTATGGTTGCTACAGTAACAAGTTGAATCATATTCGTTTACTGAACGTAGAATCTACGTTTGGTTGAATTTAGGTTTCGAAAACAACGTTGACGGAATCAACGAGTAACGTTGAATCAACGGAAGCAACTACAAATAAACGTATATTCAACGTGTATGTGTTTATTGGGTACTATCCTTATTTTACAAAGGACCAAAAACGTATAGATATCTACGTCAAAGTGGAATGATCCTACTAGGTATATCTACATCGTGGATCACAAATTTCCGTTTGGAACCCGGATTCAATCGAAAAATTTTCTTGAATCTTACCTTAAAAACAAATTCAATATCAAGGTTGGAAAAAAATGTATCTTGATGTTTGAAGGAATGTCTATTAAAAGGTTTATCGAGTACAAAAGAAAAACTGACATCATTTGAGGTTTTGAAGATCTGGGTGAATTTGGAAGAAAAGCTTCTAAGGCAAGTCAGTTTTGAAGATTATAGGAATCTTTAGCAAGTGGAAAGTTCCTATTGCCTATTATGTATCGGATGATGGAGTTTCATATTCCTCTTTATTGCAAATCATATCTAGGGCTTTGGAAAAACTTGGTGAAGCAGGACTAGAAACGATAGGCATAGTTTGATGATGAAAAATTCCGTGACCATCTCATCATTGAAAAAATAGAACAATTTATATTCCAGAAAATATATCAGATCCCCCCGAAATATTGTACGAATCTGCGGACCGCTTTACGGAACTAGTATTCTAACTTCCGAGTTGGATTCGAAATTTTTTCTGTAAGGTGTGCTAATATGTGGTATTCATTTATTATTTCAAATTGAATAGGATATGAAGAAGATTAATAGAAAGGGAATAAAAGAGAAGAGATGGAAGAAGAGAATACTGCATACGAGAAAGGCAAAAACGGAGGCGATAGAGAAGACCATCAATTACCTTCAAAAGTTGAAGTGAGCAAACGAGGTAGGTAGAATCACCTCGTAAAATAAAAGTCGTGAGTATTAAGCCCCGTACAGACACGCGAGTTATTTTCATCATAGAATCACCCCTTGAATTTTTTCGGTGTTATTCAGATACACACTGTATATTCAAAAAAAATGAATTTAACTATCTCTCAATACAAAAACTCGCATAATTTGATTCTATTATAGAAAGTATTGGAAAATTTTGCGAAAAAGAAGTTAAGCAAACCGTAGACTGTTAGTCTAGAAAAAAATGAGTGAATTCCCAACACTTTATGAAACAGGATAAATGAAATCAAAACCAACAACTTAAACTTCCTACCTTGAGGTGGGTGAACTCGATGGAATGGATCTTGCAGTTCTCGCACTCCAGAAACAGATTGATTGAGCTCAACAATTGATCCAGAGGTGGTAGATCCAATTTTTAATGAAAAACTGGAAGTTATCAAATCGACCCCACTTATTCTCTTGAATGGCAAAGAGCACGCCGCTGAACACTTAACGTGAAATTCTCACAACGGAGTCTTTTAATTATTTCTTTGAACATGAACACTGATGTTATGTTGGACACAATTTCATTTTTGATAAAATCCGAGT
The DNA here is from genome assembly GCA_958510865.1 of Myrrha octodecimguttata. Taxonomy (NCBI): domain Eukaryota; kingdom Metazoa; phylum Arthropoda; class Insecta; order Coleoptera; family Coccinellidae; genus Myrrha; species Myrrha octodecimguttata. The sequence continues at coordinate 327,278 of OY294064.1, read as the reverse complement.
TTAAAACTATGAAATTTTTCAATCTCTTGAAAATAATTGAATGCGTAAAAATAATTATGGATGCAGATTTGAATAACCGATCTTTCTTATAGCACGTAAATATTAATACTGAATAGAACACAATATGTGCGAGCGAGAGGCAAAAATATCCAAGGTGTTCGAATTTGCAGAAATAAACAAAACGGGGTATCTTACCTTTGATGCATGAACACGATTGAACCGAAATTAAAATTCAAATAGCGTTCACTTGGCGTGAATAGATAGCATGAATTTATCTGTGAGAATAGCAACCGCCTTTCATACTATAGTTGGTTTAGATTGATCATTACGACAGCGTTTTCCTTATTTTCAGCACAGTTATTAATTATTATTTTTTTGAAATGTTGAATCTCCACGAATTTTGTGAATATCTAGCTATAATGTGTGTGGGAGATGCAAAGTTATATATATTAAATATATTTCTATAGCGAAGATGCTTTGTCGAAAGAACAATGAAAATGAGTCTCAACATGGACTAATTGTTATTGAATATACAGAGTGTAACAGCCAAATGGAATAAATTCGATAACGAATAAATGAGGGCGTGTTGGGAAAAACGCTTGGACACGTCGATTTGTAATTTTAAATGCGCATATTTTTCAAGAAAATAATATTATATAGGGTGTTCCATGTGACCGTGGCCAATACCAACTTTCTTATTTCAAACGCAACTCCCTGTATATTATTTACTAGCTGTCCGACCCGGCTTCGCACGGGTGGTGTAACTAATGAAAAAACCTGAGACAAAATATATTAGGAATAAAATAACACCCAACTATTTAAATTATACTTTATTGCAATGCCCTATTATGAACAACATTTTTGGTTTCCTTTCTCAAGAGAAACCAAATAGAGCATTTGGTTCACCAACTCTCTAGCACGCAATGTACAACTGTCCATGCCACAAATATAGTAATTCAAGGTTTATTCCATAAATTTCCAGCAATTGACCTTGTGATTTATTGATTGTCACTGCAAATGCAAGTCGCACTGGAAACTGAACCTGCTCAAATTTAAAAGTAAAATCAGATTGCATTAGTGGAATCCTTCAAATAAGAACATCCTCGCTCTTGAACTTCCTTAGATGGTAGTAGCTTCTATCAAATTTGTGAAAACTTTTTCAACATAAAATATTTTTCCGTTACACAATGTTGGCTGATTGAGGTTGCGTTTCATGATAATTATTGAGCCAACCTTCAGCTGCCAATTGTGTGAAGGTATTACTGGCAAATCCAACAAATTTAAGATTTCACTTGGATAATTCACAACCTTATTTGGATCGATGATGGAATCGATCGACTCAAAAGAATGCATCAATTTTATTTTGAATTTTTAAATTCAATTCATCAACATCCTTATTTTTGAGCACCGATTAAAGCTTATTTTGGGAGGATTTCGCATCATTTTTCAAGTTTTTTCTGGGTTTTCATTCCCACTATCTGAAACAGAACTACTAAAAATTAAATAAAATTGTTTTTTTCAAGAAAAACGCCCTTGCGGATTGCAGTTTTAAACTATTGGTCAAGGGCAGTTTCTTGCAAAACAGATTGCCTAATGAACAATACAAACAATAAAGAAACCAAATTGTGACGTTTAAGAGTAAAAATCTGACTCTTTCATCAGACAAAGCAGAAAATTTCAAGAAATATTTCCTTTGGATTTTTCGATTCGATTTGATATTGGGAGTAAAAACCCAGAAAAAAACTAAAAAAAATCCTTATTTTTGGGACTAAAATGGCCCATTCATCCAGCCAAGAATGGTTTTCATTCATTCATTCATTTATTTACTGTTCATCCATTTACAATAAATTCCAATAGGGAAGATCAATTACAATGAACTATAAAATTCATATCTATAAAACTGACAGCATTAAAATTATACTAATCCTATACATAAAATATACACAATGAAACAAAGATTAAATTATCACCATAAAGTTATATAACATTTCTTAATTTGCTTTTAAGACTGCGAAGCGAGATATTGAATAGACAAATATCCTGTTCCAGTATTAACTGATTGGCTTTAAGAAGCATTCTAGTAAGCGACTTATTACAACCATAATTAGTCGGGTGAAACGGAATTTTAAAGGCACAGGTGTGACGATTTCTTTTGACTGCAACATTGAAGTTAATCTCCCCTAACAACTCAGGACAGTCAACACGACCGTTAAGAATCCCATGCAAGAAAGCCACATTGAGCATCCCACGCCTGATCTCCAAAGAGTCCAAGTTCAATCGTGAAAGAATTTCCTCATAAGCAAATTCCTCCCTCACCAAACCCATTCTATAGGCAGCAATTCGAACAAACTTCCGCTGAATTCTCTCTATATATTGAATATGCACCTGATAATCTGGTGATCCTTTGTAGATGTGAACTGACAAAAGTTTGGTGGAAAGAAATGAGACCATTGTAAGTGTCAACAGGAAATTTACACATTGCAAGTGTCAAATAATGTTTTTCAAAACAATTCCACTGATATGTCATTTGGCAAGCCAGTATCATATTTTCTTTTAAGTCGATACTCTTAACATATCTCCATGTATTTTTCAAGCGAGCATTTATCTCATCAGCTGCGGTTGATCTGGGGGAACGACTGGAAACGATTGTCGAAAGTCTCCTGCCAGTAGAATCATCGCACCACCAGGTTCTAATTGTTGCGCAAATCTCTTAGGGTTCTTTTTAGTGCCTCCAACGCCTGTTTGTGGGCCATTGTGCATTCATCCATCCCAAATTATTTTTTTAGAATTTTGAAGCACGTTCGTTATTGATGATGTTTTGCTTAAATCTTGAGTAGGTTCCTCTGCAGTCTGCAAATTCAATGGCACTTTGAGCTTCTTGGTTGTTTCTTGACCTGCAATAGAATCATCAACATCAATCAGCAATCAAAACATAAAATTTTTCAAACAAAATTACTCTGAGAAAGTGGTTTATGATACTACGAAAGCATAGTAGAAAAGATTTATTATAACAGTAATCTAAGAAAGAAGAATGTTGGTGCATTGAAATGTCTCTTATGTTCTGCTGCAGGCCTTTTATCTGCCCTGACCACTAATTTATGTTCGTCACATGGCTTCATTTCTAATGCTATTTTGAACAATTTTACCATTTAATTTTGATTCAACATTGATTCACTTCACCTTCAGAATTTCCAAGGAAATAAATCTAGAGAAATTTGTATTTACCATTAACTGGTGGTTACAACACTTCCGCACGATGGTGAATTTGTCCTTGAATCTGTTGAAAAAAATTAGAAAAGCTTTGTTAATGAGTCTCAACAGAAGTTTCATACTTGTAGGTAATGATATAATCAATGTGTAATATGTTTAATGAAAAAAACATACCTTAAAAGTTGAATTGAAACCATGTTCCTCGATCAGGTTTGAACGAAATTATGTCACTTGGAACATACTATTGTAGTTCTTGTCCTGAAATTGACGTATTCAGAGGTTCAGGTGGCCTTGTCGTTGTGGATATTTGATTTTTCTGTTCTATAACAACATAATCCTGGGGGTTCGTTTGGATATCTCAGAGCATTGCAGTAAAATAATGCTCATGGTTCCGAAATGAAACATTATATTGCCAGCATACTGTGGGATCATATCTAAATGCCAAAAGTTCAAAGTTGATGTTTTCATTGGATACTATATTTTCTTGTTCCTCGCCTGAGATCGATAGTATGGATTCATCCGAAGCTGAGACAGATCTTGCTTGAGATTGAGAGCCTCTCATTCTGTTGTCCAATCGCTGATTTGAAAGTCATCTTGCGTTACGCGTCCGCCGACCAATATTTGGACGCCTCATTGATGGCAGTTTAATAAATGAAAATGAGTAACACACAACACAACGATTAATATCAAACACAATGCTATTAATCACTTTCAAGAAACACATTTTACCTTAAATAACTAATAACACAGGTGGTTTGTTTTTGTAAATGCAGATTGAAGTAACTGTAACCTAACAACCTAAGTGTCGAACGTCGAAGTGTCAAAGTACTCTATGATTGCTCGCTTTGTCGAATACTTCATACTTGCGTTTAATAGAGTTCTATGGTTGGAGGAAAAAGGAAGGCTTTGTTCTTTTTTCCTTGCATTTTTTTCGGAAATATTCCGTTATACAAACCTTGACCTGAGAATAATGAACACAACAAAAAAAATATTATTCAATTTGGTGCAGTCGTTTGAACGTTATGCTTGTTTGAAATATCGATAGACCATAGATCCTTTTTTATTTATATAGATTTTTTGGATTCTTCAGAGAATTCTAGACATAATTCATGCATAATGTCCTATACCTATCTTTAACTATTTCGGAAATATTAAGCGTTTTCAGATTTAGTGCAAAAATCAACGTTTTAAATAAAAATTATTTTATTTCACAAATTTGGTACATTACACTTAAAACCTAATAAGTAATACTGATTATTTCTTAATAATTAAAAAATAAAACAAAAAAAACATTAATGTCAATGTAGGAAATGTTCAAAATGCTCGCCGCGAACGTCTTGGCAACATGCTAATCTTGTGTAGAATTGTCTTCTAATGTTACTCAACATTTCAGGCGTGACTGATAATCTGAAAACACTTAATATTTCCGAAAAAGTTGAAGATAGGTCTAGGACATTGTACATGAATTATGTCTAGAATTTTCTGAAGAATCCAAAAAATAAATAATATGCAGGGGGTTACATTTGAAATAAGAAAGTTGGTATTGGCCACGGTCGCATGGAACACCCTATATAATTTCATTTTCTTGAAAACTATGCGCATTTAAAATTACAAATCGACGTGTCCGAGCGTTTTTCCTAACATCATCTCATTTATTCGTTATCGAATTTATTCCATTTGGCTGTTACACTCTGTATAATTTCGGATATTCTATTATGAAAACAAAGCATGGATGTATTTATTAGTAAACTTACTAACGATTTCGTTGATAGTTACTGCAGCTTTTTTCTAATTTCAAGCAAAGATACAGATATTTCCAAAATAATTTGAAGATGCCGAAATCTTCATGAAATTGGTGCAAACATAAGTTGTTGATATGAAGATATTAAGTGTTGCGCCCTGTTTTTAGAAAGAAACAATTTCAGTTGAAAAATTCAGCCCATATTTTGCAGTCACATGCTTTTTGAATAATGAAATATTATACTTATCATGTTAATTTCGAATATTATTTTAGTTTCGTTATAGGCCTTGTTATTTTTGTCATTCCATGAAATATGATGCTGATTTCAAAGTCATCAAATATGACTATTTCCTAGGGTTGTTTTGTTTTAATCAAAAACGTAAATCTCCGGGAAACATACAACTAATACAGAAATTCCAAAATACTGAGCGTACTTTGATAATTCAAGCAAAATTTATATCGTAGTAAAAAAAAGTTGTAATATAAGAATAAATAACATATAATAAAATAATTGAAAAAAACAATGATTAGACGGTTCAAGTTTTAAAATTATAATTGTTGTCATCAATAAAAGAGACAATTGCAAGAGACAATTTTTGATAATGCATAATTCGATAACAATTTTCGATTCTGTTCGAATTGAGCTCGCAACGGTGATGTTGAATTGAAGAAACGCAGCAGTAAAATTATGAATATCAAATTATGTCAGGAGAAAACTTCAGAACTTACCTTGGATTCCTTGCCAATTGGGGTGATGCCTTTTTGGTTCACTAAAGGTACGCCCTAATAGAAAAATCTTTATTAATTTTTTTGAAAATTTCAACTACTGGTAAAAGATAGTTAGATTTCATAGAGTTATGACAGATGAGAAAACAAGAATTTAGCAAAAATCACGCGAAGTTTCAGACTTTTGGCGTCTAGCGTCAAGCCGATTTCTCGTACACAAGAGACACCTCGTAACTGACAAATATCTACCTGTTCCTCTATCTATATAAGAGCCAGGTAAAAACTCCAGGTAAGGGAGAAGGGTAAATACTACGGCTCTTGGGGGTCACCGTCCCCAAGAGCTGTTAAAAAGTCATTACTAAGCTGAGTTTGAGAATTGGGATGAATGGTTATTGTGTTAGTAATGGGGGTGAGAACATTGGTAAACTTCTTGGAAGTTAGACCATCAAAACTTTCTCTTGACTCAAATGTTTGATATTTTAGAATTTGAAGTGGAAAATGATTTCAACGATTGGGTTGAATTCACTGACGGATAATTCTTCTTCGAATTCATGTATAAAGTCAATTTGACAACGTACCACTCTAAAAAGATCGGCACCATGAAAAATGGGAAAGCGGGGGCTTAGTGACACCTTGTTTTGAAGGGCATCCGACGGCCTTTTCGAAAATACCATACCATTGACCTTTTAGCGCGCATATATTGGGGGAACATCGTGCTATCATTTGTCCAAATGTCTGTAATTTTCCAATTTCAAGCTGAAAATAGTCTCAAACGACTAGGTTGGACTCACTGATGGAGAATCCGTGGTCAAAATTGATTCTGTCCGTCCGGCTGTCCACGCTGTAACTCTTGAAAGAAAAGACCTAGAGTCTTTAGCGCGCTATCCTAGGAGAACAGCGTGCTATCGTTTTGTACAAATGTCTGTAATTTTCGAATTTTGTGCCGAAAATGGTGTCGAACGACTAGGTTGGACTCACTGATTACGAATCCGGAGTCAAAATGGATTCTGTCCGGCCAGCCTTCAACACGATTACGGGCGTACGGAGGATTATATCGCCTGGAAAATTTCAGGGTTGGTTACATTTCAAAATGCGAAGGTTGAGTTCGTTAATGGGCAAAATCGGTCGAACGAGTTCGGAGTTATAGCCATTTGAAGTTTTGATGCAATTTTCCTAATATTTCGAAAAGTACTGACGCGATCGAATTGAAACTTGGCGGTTGGTTGGAGCTTATGGACATACAACTCTTCGCAGAATATTGTTGAGATAGTGCTGTCAATTAAATTTTGAAAATATTCTTTCTGTTTCCTGGGGATTCCGAGGGATTCGAATATATTTCCCGAAATCGAAAGCAGATACTGATTAGTGAGATAATAATTTATTTGGTTTCGGTCCAGAAACAACTGCTTTAAATTGTGTATTATTTTTGTTATCTGGAGAACCGAGTTTTGTCCCATATTTTCTGTAGGAAATACAACACCATTGAAAACGGCATTTTTTCTGTCTAAAATTTCGTTTTCACAAAAAATACAACTACATGTTATAGTTCCAAATTGTTTCCTAAAAAACTATTTTGTTCAGTTCGAAAACTCGGAATTCTGAATACATCAGTTTTTAACAGGCATTATAATACATCAAAAGTCATTTCCACTCAGAGTTTGCCACTTATTGGGCAGAAATTAAACGTACTTTCTCAAATCCGTTCCAGAGTGAAAGCCTTTTATAACTCTTAAGACTAATTAAATACATATCATCATACAGTATCTGGATAAGGGTTGTTTTTTCCACATTCCGGTGAAAATTCTGTTTTCTTGCCTGATTTCCCAATATTAGGTTTTTGAATTTCGAATGCAAGGTTCGAAAAAAAAATATTTTTGAAAAAAATTCTGATTAATTTTATTTTTCTTTCGACGACAGTTCTCTACAAATACAAGGTAATATCCGAATATTAAAAAGTTAAAAATATATCATATGAGAAAATCGAATTGCGGTCGTAGCAAAACTCTTAGAACCACGTTGTTTACCAGAATCGATGGGAAAGAATATGATTTTTTAAGTTTTTTTTTGGGTTTTCATTCCCAATATCTGAAACAGAACTATTAAAAATTAAATAAAAATTGATTTTTTCATGAAAAACGCCCTTGCGGATTGCAGGATCAAACTATTTGTCTAGGGCAGTTTCTTGGAACACAAATTGTTTAATGAAAAATACAGGAACAATACAAACGATAAAGAATGCGAACTGTGACTTTCAGAGTACAAATCTGACTTTTTCATCAAACAAAGCATAAAATTTCAAGAATTTTTCTTTCGATTGTTCGTTTCGATTTCAGGCATTTGTCAAATTGACATTTTCAGGAAAACACAGCAACACAGATTTATTTGGTTTGAAAGTTTTCTAAATCTTCCCATTTTTTGAGTAAATTCGGACAAATAGGGTGTATTTCTACCGAACAATCAGCAAATAGTTGGAAGAAAATTAGAAGGAGATGACACAAATATCAACGATTCTAAATTTAATATCGATGGTATTATGGAGATGTTAGAATTTTGTTTGAATTGAACATATTTTCAATTAAAAAATTTTTTTTAAGGTTTAAATTTCGGAATGACAATGGGTTCTCCGCTCTCGTCGCCATGAGTAGTATATTTATGGGAAACTTTGAAGAAAAATTCGTAGAAACATCTTCCCTGAAACCGAGGGCTTGGGGGCGATATGTTGATGACGATTTTATAATCTGGCAACATGAAAGGAAAGAGTTAGACAAATTTCTCGAATACATAAATTGTCAAGAACACACAATAAAATTCACAATGGAATCAGAAAAAAATAATAAACTTTTATTTTTGGATATAACAGTTGAAAAATATCAGAATAATTTTCAAGCAAGTGTCTTTAGAAAAGATACACATACAAATAGATATATAAAGTTATATTCCAATCATCAACTCTGTGTAGAAAGAGGTATTATCAAAACCCCTCATGACAGAGCTAATGTAATCTCATCAACCAATGAGATTCGTCATCGTGAATTGAATTACATCAAATTGTTTCTTGAAGTAAATTGATATCCGAGAGAATTTATAACTAGATCATTTTCAAATTTAGACAAAAAAATCTTCTTCTAATTATCAACCAAATCAACAGAACAACCATCATGATCAACCCAATTTATTGAATGTGATTCCTCAGGAACATGTACATTCAGAAAAGATCTCAAGAGTTGGTGCTAAATTCAATATAAGAACGGTTTCCAAATCGAAAAATGATTTGAGATCCATATTGACTAAAACCAAACCAATTACACAAAAACAAAAATCAAAAAATAGTATTTCCTGTATTTGTGGAAAGATATATACAAGAGAAACTTCAAGACCATTAGATATCAGAAAACGAGAGCACAAAAACAACCTAAGGAACAGAGACATACAAAAATCCCAAATAGCGAACCATGTATGTTCGACCATTGGGAATCACATGATAGATTGGGACAATACAAAAACGCTGCAAATTTTACACAAGGGTTTATTATTTTCCCAGTTAAATAACCCAATACCATTGATATCTCAAATAAATCGTTTATATTATTCATAACTCGTTGGTTTCTCACAAAACGAAAAACAATTTCATGAAGAAATTCATGTGAAATATTTTAATTCAATAGTAACTACAAAATTATCCACGGCGAAACCAAAAGTATACCTACATAACTCCTAGAGTCGTTGAAATCAATAGGTACAACACCCGCAAAATCCTATTGAATGAACAAACAGATGTGAATAGCTCTCCACTACTGAGTATTTTTCTGTAACCTTGAAATTCTGTGGCAAACCCCAATTTATACCTAGTCTCACTTTTACGCTTTTGTATAATTATTTAGGCACGTTCCGGACCATATTTAAACCTTGTTGTACCATCAGTCAGTAAAATGTAGATACCCGAAGAAGCTATATTGAAGCGAAAGAATTCCCGTGATAAATATTTTGTGGAAACTAAATACTATATCATTTTTTAATTGAAATGAGTTTCCCGTGTTTTTTTGTGATTCCGTGGTATTACTATGAGATGGAGTTTTTATGTCCGACTGATCATCAGAATGATCAGTCCTGTCACCGATATAATCAATTACCTTATCCATGTTGTCTGTCTCATCTAAATATATTCCCGAAATATGGTAGATAAACCAATTCACTGAGGTATCAACATATAATGACAATTTTGCTGGAAAGAATTGAAAGAATCACTTTATAATTAAGCCTAGAAGATGTTAGTCATAAGAATCTTAAATATTTTTTATTCCAAATCACATTTCCTATGAAATATTGGATTAAAAATTAGAAATATTATCTTGGTGTTGAGTTTTCTTAAAAACCTACTTCCCAAAGGTCAAGTCACTATGTTGTTTCCTTCGTTAAAGTTAAGTTAAATTTCCGAATAATATTTTTACTAATATTTTGCCAGTACGATCTTCACGATATTAATTATTAAATTGCGTGTCGGTATTACACAAATAAAAATGAAATTCAAATCAGAAAGCGTTTGCCCCTTTTGACATATAAAAGAAATAACCTCAAAATTTAAAATGGCCACAAAATTTTTCGCCGATATCTCTGCAAATAAATACGGTTCAAACTGAAATTTGAAACACTGTTTCAAAATGTTGACTAAAACCTGTACCAAATTTTATTGAACTTCAATGAATAGCTTCCAAAAAAAATGTTTGGAAAAAATTCAATTTTTTTCCAATACAATTCTCACGTAATCATGCCTTAAATTGAGCGTCGATATTTCACAACTAGTTATGATGTTTCAATTTGATCGCGTTAGTATTTTTTGAGAAACTTTCGGGAAAATTAACTTAAACTCTCAAATTAACAACACGTAAAACAAAATTCAAGATTTTCGGCTAATATTAAATGTGTGGATGTTATTCCTACTAGGATTCAACTTTGTTCTGAAAAATATCAATGAAATGAAAAAAAAAGCTCACCCTTCCTGTGCAACTTATCTGAAAAAATTTTTCCACAGTGCATATATCAGATAAGAGTTCCCTTGATTCACAAAATATCCAATAAACAAACTGAAGACCTAAAGTTATTTTCAATAACTTTTCTGTGAAAATCAAATATATCGTGAACCTTTCAAGGTTGAATTCGACTGAATAATTCTAAAAGAGAAATTTCGTTCCGTATAGTTGTCAGATACACTAAACTAAGAGGGTGTCAAATCCCAACGTCTGTTTAATGTAATAACGTTCAATTCAAACAAGTATTTTGCGGACCACCAGATGTTGAAACATGTGGAATATTCTGTCTACGATACATCCATTCTGAACAGGTCAATAATTATCCTACCCTTAGTATTAGATTCTCGACAATTGATGAGATTTCCGGTTTGTTAATTTAGTTGTTTGCATATATCCTCCAATTTGTTTTACCATATACATGCTCATTATCTTTCATATTCACCCCTATTTCAAAGTCTCAGTACGAAAAATATTGGATTTCGATTGAAAAACCAGTAACGGATATCCACATGTTGACGATAATTGTACTACGCAATCCAAAATTGATGAAAACCTCCGATCGACCGAATATTTTGGAAATATTCATCATTTCAAATAACGCTTCTTAATTTGCGTTCAGCATGTGAAAGGGTTATTCAGTTATAAAAGAGTATTTATTGAGATTTCAATGTTTCAAATGAATTTTTTCATGGAATTAGTTTTTGGGTTGTAAAAAACCAATGATTTATGAATAATATATAAGTTTTATTTAAGATATAATTCAGCTCCATGAAGACATTCATGGTTATATCCCGTAATTCGCAGGGTGATATCTATAAAGAATAATTGTTATCCGAGTTTTTGTAGTTATGTTTCAGATATTAGGAAAGAAACCCCAAAAATATTCAATTTGAACTACTAACGATTATGAAATTGTCAGAACATCGATGAGGCCTTTGCAGATTGTGTTTATATAATAATAAACGAATCCATGAAAAAATTCTCAATATATGTTAAAAATTGGATAACAATCTTTTCATCTACTTTCAGATTTATGATTCTGGATGAAAAGTTAACCGATTATTTCGCTGAATTCCAATCTTAGAACCGAATGCAATGATTCATTCTCGGGATTATTGGAAATTTGCAGCATTTTTCTTTATAACTCAGGGACTACTGGTCGGATATCATCCGGGTGAGAATTTTTAGGTTGAGTTATGCAACAGTAATTAACGTTGAGAGTTTCACAAAAATTCGGTGGTAAGTGTCCGAGAAATATATTTTTTTTTCCTCCAACCCCCAATTTTATGCCCTTAGGGTACACCGATCCTGCTGAAAAGCTTGGAGGATCAATCCCGAGCGACACATGATTTTTCTACCAAGTTTCACGGACTTCGGTTCAGAACTTTCCAAGAAAAGCCCCGGACAACGGACGGCGGACGGACGGATTTCTTTTTATCAGTTCATTCGAATCTACATACTTCAAAATGTAAACTGTGAAACTTTCAGAGGGGGTATTTTTTTTTTTTTTTGGTCTATCACTAAGGTTTATTATTTGATTTTATCAAATAATAAACCAAAATGTAAGTTTTCAAACTGTGTACATAATCATGAAAAAAATGCAGGGTGTTAGACTTAAAAAAATCAAGAAAAAACAATTTGAAATTCTTCATATTTGGACATTGATAACGGACACCCTTTATAAGAGATCATTTGAACGATGACTAGGCAAATTCTCAAGTTAAAAGAAATTCTGATCAAATTCATGTTTCTATCGGTTCTGGAAACCGGTAGAGGGCTTTTACCAAACTACTGTTTCGTCGAAATTTTGCAGTTTTTTCTGAATAAGATCCGTACGGCTGGAAAAATATCCCTAATATTTTGCATCATTGTAGAGGTATTGAAGAGCATTGAAAATATTCAAAAATATAAGGGGTGTTCCATTTGAAAAATCATTCATTTGTTGAATAATTTTATTTGGTAACGTCCTGTATATCAGAAAACAATTTCCTGAGATGCAGAATTGAAAGTACAAAGGGAATGCTTTCCAACTAAACCTCTCAAACGTCTGGTTTGGCAGCTATGGAAGCCTAACGCACTATTGCAGGACCATGTATACAAAATTGTGTTCAATTCGGAGGTTATTTCGGATATTCTATTTTAGAAAGCTCGAATGAATTTTTTGTGAGAGCATTTCATTTAAGAATGTGGTTCTATTGTAAAGACAGATTTTTCCTTATTTCCAGCATAGTTAAAAGATATTGAAAAAGAAAATTAAAATGTCGAAAACTTTATACAGGGTGTATCTGAATAACACCGAAAAAATGTTAGGGGTGATTCTGTGATGAAAATTAAGGTAGGTATTTGATATGAATGTTGTGGAAAACCTCTCCCCGCAAAAGTTGCCCCCTTCGAAGATTATCAAAAAAAATTGTTTCTCTTCATCATTTTCCCTACTTATTGCTAGAGACACTATACTTGGTAAATACTATTTGTCAATAAAACTACACATTTTGGAATTTTTTAATTTTTTTAAACCCTGAAGTATGCTTAGAAGGGGTTGAATGGTCATTCACGAACTTTTTCATCCTCACAATTTTTTTTCGGAAACTGAAGCATTTACGGGAAAAATATAACTCTTGTTGAAGAGCATTTTATTGAACAACAGTCAACCAAATTATGATTCCACTGGGCTATGGGTAAATTCTGTGATGAAAATTAGGGTGGGTATTTGGTATCAAATTTTTTGAAAAACCTCCCCCGGGAAAAGGTTTCACCCCTCTGAAGATTATCGAAGAAAAATTGTTCCTCTATTATATTTCCCCTGTATAGCTAAAGACACGAAACTTGGTGAATATTATTTGTCAATAAAACTACACATTTCGAAATTTTTCAACCTTGATGTATGCTTATAAGGGGTAAACCCCTAATAAATTCATTCTTACAACTTTTTTTCATAAAAATTTTCTTTAAAAAAAAATATGGCTTAAAAGCCCAATTCATTCACTAACTTTTTTGTCTCTACAAGTGTTTTCGAAAACTCGAATATTAACGAGAAAAACATAACCCATTTCAAATAGCATTTTATTGAACAACAGCCAACCAAATTATGATTCTACAAGGCTAACCCTGGGTTTCACAAAGATTCCTTAATCCGCCAATCAACTGATTGCTTTGTCAAATTAAATTCGCTGATTAACGAATTTGGGTTTCACAAAACTTTATCACTCGGTCAAAACTTCTGATTAGTTAATCAAGGAAAACAATCTGACAACTCTGCATTTACCGACCTCTGATCAACGGAACCATAGGAATAGTTCAGAGTAAGGTTATTTTATTGTTGTTATATCCGACTGCGTCTCTTCGTTTATTTTGTTGGGAAAGTGGCAACTAACAAAATGGATAATAAGAAGTTCTCAAGAGGAAAGAATTACACGGGGGTGAAGCGGCGGTAGGAAAAGTAGAAACAAGGACATACGTTTCCACTTATTTTTATCGGTCAGAAACGTATGTCGTGGATATATCGAAATGAAAGAATGACATGACATTATGTCAAATTATATGCCAATTTCATTTTTGGCGTGTTTTGTGGCAGTTTGTTATTGATATTCAAAATTGAAATTAAAAAAATACCCGTGTTATATGAAGTTAACATCTTTTCAGATGTAATATGTGTAACCATATTTATTTTCAGGATTCAGATAATGTTGAATTCGGAGGAATCATTTATGTATGAGCTCAAGCACTAATTTTTAACCTTGATAAGATAAAAAAAATGGTAATTACTTTGACTATCATTACCTATGCAGTACAAATAATCCATCATTTAGGCATGTGTATTCACAATTTTTCAATCTTAGATTCTAGTGAAAACAGTATGAAAGTCCATCTTAATACAAAGGCTATGGCATAATGTCAGTTAATTTATTGGGACATTGAATATACGCATAGACCTAATTTGATATGTTATTAGGTGTATGTATATTCGGCAATTCCAGCCTAAAAATCTTTTCAGTTGAACCATCAGAAACATAACATATATTTCCCATATTCTAAGAATAATAATTACTGGCCGGGTGCGAAAGTTTTACCTGGGATTATATCACTTATTATTCTCACAGTTCATAAATAAATATTCGTGTGAATATTCTACTAGAATAGTGGAGTACTACTTAATGAACTTCATTCAAGGAACTATCTTATTGGGAGTCTTATCTTTGAAAGATTAATTCAGAGTATTCATAGTTAATCTTTATTTCAATATTCATCGTCTAATTGTTGATTGATTTTCTAGAAAAGTGGTATTGCCAGGAAGGACTTGGACTGAATATTTCTACATGATTTTGGCAGTTTCTTTGGACTTTTGGATGCCGCTCCCCTCTCTTCATGAATCAGTGTTATTGAGAATTAGTGAAGTGAATATATTAATCTTTGTGACAACATTAGTATTGTTGTGAATCAGTGCTAACCTTCTCAGAAATATTTCTTCAACCCTTATTATGGATTTATTTGGTTTCTCTAGGAGCTAATTGTATTTGTTTGGTCCAGAAAATCGCAACCTGTGTTATAAGTATTCATATTTAGTTAGGAAAAAGACAAATATCGGATACTTGTTTATCCTACAATTCAGTTTTTCACACACATGTGATTGCAAAAATTATTGTATTCAATAAACTATTATTTATGAAGCTTTCTTCTAATTGAAGGCAAAAATTCCTTTCCATTCAATTTAAATTTAGAACACAGAATAATCAGAAATATTAACTGAACCACAGAGCACCAATGTAATTTTAGAGAAAAATGACATATACTTCAACTGGCGGACACCCCCTAGAACCATAATGGAATATTCCCACTTATTTTATGACAGGAGAAATGTCACAAGTCACAATTGTTGCGCATAGTTTACAAGGCAGGTTGCACTTCTTATATTTTGATGTTCTGTGAATTACACTGCCGGGGACAGAAGTGTACTTCTGTCAATAGTTGAATCGTAAGTTATATGTATTGTTAAATTGCTGAAAAGGATTGAATTGATTTTTTGAACTGTCCCATAACCTACCTACACAATCCTTGTTTCCCTGTATTTCCAGAAAAAAGGACATTATCGAATGTAAACAAACTAATAAAGTTAGTTGGGAGGCCAAAAAAGAAGTTTGGTTGGATGTGGCTAATAGTTTCAATTCTTTATAATCAGTCCCAAGAACTGCCAATCAATTAAAAATATTTTATAACAATATTAAAAGAAAAATCAAGAAAGATGTGGCCCTGGAAAATGTACGTATTAACTTGTAATAGTTGATCATATTGTGAATATATTAATTTGTAAAAGGACAGGTATAAAGATATTCTCAACAATGAAGAATTTGGGGAAGGAGATGAATTGGATGAACTCAAAGAGCTGAAACAAAGAGCCAGACAGGAAAAAGTGAGCCATTATTCATTAATACATGAATGGATATGAAATTCTTGCAGTTCTTTTACTGCTTGTATCTACCAATGTGTGACTACATGCTGATAAATATCATTATTGCCTACATTACAGGGAGAAATACTTAAAACAGGAGGAGGAAACTTCAGTTCCTCCCTGACTGAGGATGATCATAGACTGATAGCGCTCCTTGGGGAGAATATAAGGCCATTGGATAATCCTTTCGATGATGCCAATTTATATTTTGGTGAGTTCATCCAAACGCATAGACTATCTGCATTTTCAGAAACTCAGGAATTTTGGTAAGGTTGAATTGAAATTTTGACAAACCGAAGACGTTAATGCGTTGACTGCCAACTAGGAGATATCTCGTAGATTGCGTTCTTACCTAGGATACCGACTACGAGTGTTTACCTGCCTTAATCATATCAGATTTATTTGAAATTCCGAAGATGATACTCATTTCAAATACAAAATATTTTATGTTTCAGGATTCCAGACAATTGACTGAACCTGTGTTCTGCATTTCACTAATAAAAATTACTTTTCAGCACAACCTATACCTATAATCCTAGCAGCGGATGATCCTATGTCCCTTGAAGACGCAGTTCCTTCACATACTGAAAATACCAACTCCTACCCTATCATAACCCATCATGAAGAAAATCCCTGTACATCCAGTGCCACTGTCCAAAAAACCCCAAAAAAAGACTCTCAAATAGTGACAAAAAACAACCAAAAAAAATCAGATATTTCACCTCACCTAAAGATAGGTACTACATGCAAAAATTAGCAAATGCCAAAATAGAAAATAAGATTTTACGACTGAGATTAAAAAAGAAATGAAATCGAACATTTAATTCTTCCAATAAACTTTTGTTTTCTGGAAATTTTTTGCTTCTTTTTTTGTACTCCCTACCATTATATTTTTGAACTATTTTTGGTAAGATCCAATGGGGGGTTGAAATCCAACAGAAATAAAGCTTCTACGAGAAAGGTTGAATAAAGAAATCAGTCCCTTCCTATTATGCAGTTGTACTACTTTGCTATTAATTTTCCTGACAGTCTATTTTAAGTAATCTGTAAACTAGGTGAAAGTCGAAATGAGGAAATTTCCTTAGTTCTATGATGAAATTTCAATTTGAATATACAAGTGCACAATGTGAGATGTTAGTGATCATATAATTTCCCTAGTCGTTAGAGTTTTTAAAGCCAGCTATTGCATGTAGTTGAAATGTTGTAGATACCTTTTCTTATTTCAATGTGAATCTTTCTGTATTTCTATATTTTTTTGAATGAAGATTAGAGATAGATCGCCTACGGGTCAGTAATATGAATATTGGATAAATTTCCATTGAATAGTTTTGATATGAGAGTATATTTTGAAAATTAATGTTATATGTTTGAAAAAAAATTCTCAATTTAGGGAAATGAGAGAAAATTGCTGATATCATACTATTCGAAATTTACACTTCTTTTGAAATTTTTTCAACCTACAGAATATTAATTCGTATCGTGAATAATATTACTGAGAAACTGCACATTGCGCTCTAAAATTTACAAACAAGTTTGCAACAGTTATCAAAATTCATTTTAATTTCAACTGTATATTTTGATTCATTTGAACAATTTAAATAAACAAGAACATATTGAAGAATTACTCAGATACAGTAAAATGAAAGAAAGAAGTGATCCTTTTCTAGATTATAATGACAAGGAATTTAAGAACCGTTTCAGATTCAACAAGAATACAGTTATGGAGCTGTTACATAAAATTTGACCAGAAATTGAACCACGTAATAAATGGAACAGATCAATTGATGGGAAATTGCAATTATTAGTTGCTCTGCGATTTTATGCAGCTGGTGATTTCCAAATGATGATAGGAGATCACATCAATATCAGAAGTATGTTCCAGGTATCATCAAATGC
Organism: Myrrha octodecimguttata; assembly: GCA_958510865.1. NCBI lineage: Eukaryota > Metazoa > Arthropoda > Insecta > Coleoptera > Coccinellidae > Myrrha > Myrrha octodecimguttata. The sequence continues at coordinate 309,232 of OY294064.1, read as the reverse complement.
ATCCATATCAAAATAAACTTCACAGGGACAATTAATGTCTTCACGAAACGAAAGAGCTGCTAAAAATGTCCAATATCAAAGCACTTCTCACTGCTATGTTCTGATGACCAGGATCGATGTTATTTTCCATGACATCGATGTTGAATTCCTCTAAACCATCCATATTGTCGAACTGAGCCAAATGGAGCACACTGCAAGCTACAATAATGGTCAGTGAGGTTTCCATTTTATTCCTCAGACCGTAGTGCAAGCAAGGAAATCGCCTCTTCAATACTCCAAAACACCTCTCAATGGTATTCCTTCCTTTAATTTGTGCTTGGTTATACTTCCTCTCGGCTTCGGTCCTTGGATTTAGAACTGGGGTAAGGAGAAAATGCTTACAAGCATAGCCGCTATCACCTAGCAGGTACCTGTTACCATAACATCCTCGTTCCAATTCGAAAATTAATGGGGAATCGTTAAAAATGGTGGAGTCTTGAACAGAACCTGGCCATCGAGCTATTATGTGCCTTATTTTTAAATTTGAATCACCTGCACATTTATGGAGAAGTAGCCCTTTCGATTTCTATAGATTTCAGGATTTACACCTCCAGGTGAAGATATGCGTATATGGGTGCAATCAATAGCGCCTAGAACTCTGGGAAGTCCACTCATAATATAAAACCCTGCAGCCACATCCAGTCTATCCTCTGTAGTTTTTGGCATAGTAATGTACTCCGGTTTTATCAGAGCGATTTGAATTGATACTCTCTTCACTGCCCTGCATACTGTTGCTTTTGTTATATTTATGTGATCTCCTATCGTCATTTGAAAACCACCGGTTGCATAAAATCGTAGAGCAACTAATAATTGAGACCTCGCATCAATTGTTTTTTTCCTTTTAGTACGTGGTTCAATTTCTGGTACAATTTTATGTAACAACTCCATAACTGTATTTTTGTTAAATCTGAATCGGTTCTTAAATTCCTGGTCATTATAATCTAGGAAAGGATCGCTCCTATCTCTTATTCTTCTGTATCTCCGTAATACAATATTTGCATTATTTTCGTCTGATGAAGATGATGAACTTATGTCTGAAAACATTTTAAATCAGTATTCCACACTGATACACGAGAAAGTCAACTAGTGATTAACTATCTTGATTGCCCAAATTGGTCCGATCAAGCTAATTCAACGATCAAGTGAAGTTTCTATGTTAATCATGACTCGAAAATGTTTTGTGAAACCCAAATAGTGCTTAATCGGCAATCGACGGTTGTTAATCAACAGTTTCTTGATGGAGCCGTCAAATCCTTGACCGCCAATTAACTTAGATTATAGAGCATACAATTTGGTTTTCAACCGCCTATTGAGCGCTTGATTCCCTGATTAACCGTGATCAACGCTTTGTGAAACCGGCTGTATGAGTTTTACAACTGAAACAATAGCGAACGATTAACAAAAACCTGTCGAATATCGACAATACAATTATAATAAATGTTGAAAATTTCTGCCTTCAGCTTCAATCAAGCATTAACTCTTCTTCTCATTGAAATGCGTATGCGATCAAATATGCCTTGCTGAATTTCTTATCGTTTCACACCCTGCTACAATGCGGTTCCACAGATCATCGATATTTTTATCTCGTAAATGCTTAAATATTCGAAAAAACTTGTAGAGATAAAAAAGTTAGTGAATGAATTGGGCTTTTAAGCCATGTTTTTTCAAAAGGAAAATTTTTATCAAAAAAAAAGTTGTGGGAAAAAATATCTTAGGGGTTGACTACTTCAATCAGGGTTGAAAAACTTCCAAAATGTGTAGTTTCATTGACAAATAATATGCACCAAGTTTCGTGTCTTAGTATACAAGGAAAGCATAAAAGAAAGAGGGAAGGTTTTTCAAAAAATGTTGTACAATGTAACTACCTTTTTTTATCACAGAATCACCCCTCAAATTTGTTCGGTGTTATTCAGAAACCCCCTTTATAATTTAGAAAATGTTTTTTTGTCTTGTATGAATTGAAAAGCAATATTCATGGGTTTCATAAGTGGCGAGCATAATATTGTTGGGAAATTTTGCTGGAAATGCGAAAAAGAAGTTTAAAAAACCGTGAACTGTAACTTTAGAAAAAATGATTGATTGAGCTCAACAGTTGATCCAGAAGAGGTAGATCCTCTTTTGAATGAAAAGCTGGAAGTTAGCAGTTCGACCCCACTTATCCTCTTGAATGGCAAAGAGCACGCCACTGAACACTGAACGTGAATTTCTCACAACGGAGTCTTTTGATTAGTTCTTTGAAAATGAACACTGATGTTATGTTGGACACAATATCACTTTTGGTAAGATCCGAGTTGAAAACTATGAAATTTTTCAATCTCTTGAAAATAATTTAATGCGTAAAAATAATTATGGGTGCAGATTTGAATAACCGATCTTTCTTATAGCACGTAAAGATTAATGCTGAATAGAACACAACATGTGCGAGCGAGAGGCAAAAAATATCACAGCTGTTCGAAATTGCAGAAATAAACAAAACGGGAGTATTTCACCTCTGATACATGGACACGATTAAAAACCGAAATTAAAATTGACAAAATTCAAAAAGCGTCCACTAGGCGTGAACAATATGAATGGTGTTTTTTCAGTCAAACCCCTAAATAATATTGGCTATTTTTTCACTGATATCACCGAAATATAGAAGAGTAATGAACTTTTTGGTTTTTCCAGTTTTCATGAAAGATACCATGAACATCCAATTGATTTCATCAAAAAAAACCTAGAAAAGCACTGACGTGAAGTCAGCAGCTTTTACGCGCTTGTTCACATTGCGAAATGGTGACTTGGAAATTTCATTGAAATTTAAATGAAATATGAAAATTTAAAAAAAAAAAATTTTTTCAAATTTTTCCAACAATAATTCTTCTTATTGATACTGTCCATCTTCCAACCAAGTTTCATTTCGATCAGATGAATATTTTTCGAGTTATTGAAAAATCAAAATTTCAAATAGCTGCAGCACAAAAACCATTCGGCAGATTTGGCCCATTAACGAACTTAACCGAGATATTTAGGATCAAAACCTAACCTGAAAATTTCAAGACTCTAGGTCTCTCCTTTCGGAAGTTACAGCACACACTGCCGGACGGACAAAATTTCATTTGACCACAGACTCTTCTTCAGGGAGTTCAGCTCAATCGTTTAAGACCATTTTCGACTCGAAATTCGAAAATTACAGACATCGAGACGAAATGATAACGCGCTGTTCCCTAGAACAAGCGCGGAATAAAAGCAAGTCCACCGTCGCAACCCATTGCATTTAGAATGACCACTCATTTCCATCAATAGATAATCTGAAAATACTACATGTACAATCAAAAGTAATAAAACTTATCTATCTGGAGTCTGGAGATTTTTAAATTAGTGCAGAGTAAGATTCTTGGAATAATGAACGACCAAACGGATTTGTGTAATTCCCAAATTTTCTATGCTTTCAAATGATACCTACACCCTAATAATTCTCCAAAAAATATATTTTTTCTAACATCTGCAGACAAAATTCTCCAACTGTCACTTTTATTATCACGTCTTTTTACCTGAATCTGCATAAATACTCTCTCATGTTCTCAGAAGTCAGATTTCTGAAGATGAACGAAAGTTCGAAACTAGTCCTAAATGCACTGCAAATTTTACACAAGGGTTTATTATTTTCTTAGTTAAGTAACCCAATATACCATTGATATCTTAAACAACTTAGAACCGAATGCGATGATTCATTTTCGATATTATTGGAAATTTGCAGCGTTTTTCTTTATATTTCAAAAACCACTGGTCGGAAATCATCCGGGTAAAATTGTTTAGGTTTAGTTATGCAACAGTAATCAACGTTCAGAGTTTTATGAAAATTAGGTGGTAAGTTTTCGAGAAATAATTTTTTTCCCCCCCAACCCCCATTTAGACCCCTCAGGGTACATTGATCCGGCTGAAAAGCTTGGAGGATCAACCCCGAGTGACACACGATTTTTCTACCAAGTTTTAAGGATTTTCGTTCAGTACTTCAAGAGAAAAGCCTCGGACAACGGACGGCGGACGGACGGATTTTTTTTTATTCGTTCATTCAAATCTACATACTCCAAAACTAGTAGGATTGTTCATGTCCATTTCTAATAATCAGAAGTAGAATCTTGGCAATATTGGACTTATTTTTGGTATTTCCGAGAAAACATTTGAAGTGAGGTTTTATTGATGTTTTGTTTCAGCATTGACTCATGTTAATGATTTTGTATATATATGTGATTTTTTAAATATTTTAAATGGATTAAGGTTATTACCTAGAGGAGATTGTATAATATTGTATTGCCACCTGCTATGTTTATTTTTAATCATGATTAAGGGCAACCCCGTTGTTTTATATGTGAATATTGAACAATAAATGTCCGAAACGTCGACGAAATTCAATTGGGTTTGATTCATCTTCCCCAAAAATAAGTCCAATATTGCCAAGATTCTACTACTGAATACTCCAAAACGTAAACTGTGAAATTTTCAGGGGGGTTAAATTTTTTTTATTGTTGGTCACTTAAGTTTATTATTTGATTTTATCAAATAATAAACCAAAATGTAAACCCCTCATATCGTAAAACGTCTCATAATTGTTGGTAGTAAAACATAGTACTAAAAAATTTGTTTTGATTATGATCAAGTGCCAAAAAGTAACAGCTGAAACAGTTCAATATAATTTGTTTATTGAATTTAACTATTTTGGTGCAGCTATTGTTTGATGAATAATTAAGAAAAATGCAAAAGTGATTCATTGAATACTTGAGCTCAATTAAATTCATATTATATCATCTATTTTTTTTTTAATATAATTTATTTGTTGTCACTGAAAAATGGTATTTGGTTTGGACAAAATGACTACTGTGATTAATTTTAGACTATTATGAATCGCGTACAGGCTCACGCCTCTGTGAGCAATGTTTATACCTGTAGCTCCACATAATAAACCATATTATTATTATAATGGATGTATTATGTTTTTAGATTAGTACATAAATGCAGAACGAGACAGTTGTGCTCCTTTAAATTATTCTTTTTATTATTGAAACATAGGTTCTCCCATAACACAATAAACCTTATTAGTATTAAAAATAAAATAAGAAAAAACAAGAAAAGCACCGCCGGGAAGGCAGCAGCTTTTCTAGGTTTTTTTTCGATAAAGTACTGGATTTCGATTCGATCTGATCTGTATTTATGAAAATAGTGAGATAACAAAATTTTGAATGGGTATATCTACGGAATCATTGGGCGGATTTTACCTATTCACGAATTCGACCTTCGTAATTAAGCCCCAAATCTTGTCTACAAATATCGAGTTTTTGTGTCTTCCGGAACCCTTACGGCGGACCACAAACACAATAACTTCCGAAAGAAACAACTTAGAAACTCGATATTCGTAGAGAAGGTTTGGACGTTAATTACGAAGGCCGACTTCGTGATGAGTAAAATCCACCCAATGATTCCGTAAATATACCCATTCCAAATTTTGTTTTCTCAATATTTCCAAAAATACAGATTAGATCAAATTGAAATCCAGTACTTCATCGAAAAATAACAGTTCGAAGGTTGATACAGAATTCAATGAGGATAATATGATGGAAAGATCACAGAATATTGAATATTGAAGTTGTTTGAATGACACGATCATCACGAAATTTTGCACAATGTTGTGCCTCAACATCTTCGAACTAGCTGCGAAATTTCATCACGATTGAATCAGTATTTCTCGAGTTATACCGAAAAAAACAACCATATCGAGAAGAAAACAACGAAATTCTACATATTTTTCCCAATATCTCCAAAACTAATAGCCGTATCGAATTGGAATTTGATTCACTGCTGTGATATATGAAGTTCAAGGTATAACTGAAACTCTTTTTGAATGTGAACAATAGTTTCAGAAAAATTTTTTTTTTCAAATCGAGTAACCATACGATTTCCACGAAGTGCCGCTAAAAGTTGCGCGTCGTTATGCTACAACTAACTGCCAAGTTTCAATCCAATCGATTCATTAGTTTCTGGAATATGAGGAAATCAACCTCACAATTTCAAATAGCTGTAACTCCGAAACTATCTGGCCGATTCGGCCCATTAACGAACTTAACCTTCGTATTCTGGAATGCAACCCTTCCTGAAATTTTCAAGTTGATAGAATCCTCCGTACGCCTCTTATCGTGGTGACGGCCGGCTGGCCGGACAGAATCAACTTTGACACCGGATTCGTCATCAGTTAGTCCAACCTAGTCGTTTAAGACCATTTTCGGCTCACAATCGAAAATTACAGACATTTTGACAAAACGATAGCACGCTGTTCCCCTAGAACATGCGCGTAAAAATGTCTGATTTTCGAATTTCATGCTGAAAAAGGCTGCAAAAACAATTTTCGAAATTTTGCCAAAATGATACAGCTATCGACATCTATTGTCACTACATCGAACTATGAACATGTTCATAATCTTTGAAATTTATGCTGAAAATGGCAATACAGTTTTCGAAATTTTGGCCAAAACGATACAGCTAGCGACATCTATTGCCACTACGTCAAACTATAAAAATCGAATTTATGCTGGAAATGGCATAAATGGAAAAACAATTTTCGTAATTTCAGCCAGAATGATGACATTTCGAATTTTTCCAGCCATTTAAAGCCATTTTCAGAATGAAATTCGAAAATTAGACATTTGATTGCAGTCATTTCATTTCATTTTCAGCATAAATTTCGAAAATTGAATTTCCAGTCATTTAAAGCCATTTTCATTATAAATTTAAAAAATGAGGGACATATTTATAGTTCGATGTAGTGACAAAAGATGTCGCTAGGTGGCCAAAATTTCGAAAATTGTTTTTCCAGGTCATTTAATGCCATTTTCAGCATAAATTTCAAAAATTACGGACCTTTCCATAGTTCGACGTAGTGACAATAGATGTCGCTGGCTATGTCATTTCGTCCAAAATTGGTTTTCCAGTCGTTTGATGCCATTCTCAGCATGAAATTCGAAAATTAGGCATTTGTTAGTGACAATTGAAGTCGCTAGATATATCGTTATGGCCAAAATTTCGAAAACTGTGTTTCAATTCATTTAATGCCATTTTCAGCATAAATTTAAAAAAACTTAGAAAAGCACTGCCCTGAAGGCAGCAGCTTTCGCCTTTACGGCAGTGCTTTTCTAGGGTTTTTCGATAAAGTACTGGATTTCAATTCGATCTAATCTGTATTTTTGGAAAAATTGGGTGAAATCCGCCCAATGATTCCGTAGATATAATCATTCCAAATCTTATTTCCAAAAATACAGATCAGATCGAATTGAAATACAGTACTTTATCGAAAAATGTCACTTCGAAGGTTCATACAGAATTTAATGAGGATAATATGATAGGAAGATCACAGAATATTGAATATTTTAAAAAAAAAATTAATTTTTTTTTTGAATTGTTTTAATGATACGATAATCGCGAAATTTCGCACAAGGTTGTCTTTCAGCATCTTCAAACTAGCGGAGTTTTATCATGATTGAATTGGTATTTCTTGAGTTATACTGAAAAAAAAACAACGATATCGAGAAGAAAACCACCAAATCCTACATATTTTCCCTAATATCTCGAAAAATGATAGCCGTACCGAATTGAAATTTGGTACACTGCTGTAAAATATGGAGTTCAAGATATAACTGAAATTGTTCTCGAATATGAACGATAGTTTCAGGAAAAAAAAATTTTTTCGAAATAAATTTTGAAAAAAAAAATTAATTTACAGACAGTGTGATCTCAACATAATTTCTAGAAAAGTTGCGCGTCGGTACATTTCAACTTGCTGCCAAATTTCGATCCAATCGTTTGAGTAGTTTCCGAATTATCACGGAAATAAAGTCAAAATTTCAAAAGGCTCTAGCTCTCAAACCATTTGTCCGATTTTGTCCGTCCGGTCGGACAGAATCGATTTTGACGAGGGATTCGTCATCAGTGAGTCCAACCTATTCGTTTGAGACCATTTTCGGCTCAATCATCGAAAATTACAGACATTTGGACAAAACGATAGCACGCGGTTCTCCGAGAATATGAGCGCAAAAAGGAATAACTTCATTTAAATAATTATTTATATGTGAATTTTGATTTCCAAGAAACTCCTACACTAAAAGTTATGTTGGCAGTATAGGAGGTGTTAAATTAATGAATGCACTGAATACTTCAACAATGGGGGTTTCTCCTGAATTTGGGTTATTACTGCGAATGCAAATTTGAACATAATTATTATGGGTTTGATTTATCATTTTTCCCAAATTACCTTCAGAAAGTATTGAAAATCAGATTTCAAATTTGGGGTATGGGATTTGCTAGGCATGCACGAAGTGACAACGGTGTTTAGTAGAATAGCTTTTTCTGCTATAGAATAATGAATGATTGATTCCTATTCTGTGGTACACACGTATTCTTTGTCAATATAACCAAACAATTTCCGTTTGCGATTTGTCAGTAATATGACAGTCTGTGCTCTTATTTTTCTATTCCTTGGTTGTTGTTTTCTACTCACCAAATCGAAGTATAGCTATCTCTGTTTTCCTTAACAAAGTAACACATTTGACGTCCTTTTCTTTCCGAGAAAACTGAATTCGACGTTGCCATATCGTGCACTCAAGACAAATCCCTTTAAATGCAAATCCCCATTTTTATTTTTCAGTTTAAGGTGGTCAAACATTTTTTTAAAAATATAATATTGGAAATATATATTTGAAATGTGATGTTCTTAAGTTTTTCCATGAAAATTACTGCATTTTCGTTTAAAGGAAAAACCCTCATTTTGTCCAGAATACATACTCCATTGTCAACTACACTGAGCATACTTATTCGCAAACGGCCTCTGGAAATTCTAAATGTATTTTTGATGACACCGATAATTCCTGCAACGTGAATTTTCATATCTGTCTTGTTGCTTTGATTTCCAGGGGATGTTATTGACTTTTTCCCTTGGTAAACGCAGGAATGACTTATTTAGCCACAATAATCCTCTTTCAGCCGAAACCACGTCACTGGGTTTTATAAACCCAATTCTACCACCCCATTGTCTGAAGTTCCACCACCCCAACCTTTACTTACATAACAGATTGATCCCTGTGGGGGTTATACCAATCAACATTTCTCAATATTAAGGTGTTTATAATTTCAAAACAGCCAAAAATAACTGTTGTTTCATCCAGAAATGCTTCCTCAAAATTCTGGGGAAAACGCTGGGTCTTTAAAATGTAAATTCAGATTCAATAGACGACTTCGGCCCAAGTTGCCCACCCACAATTTTCTTCACAAAATTTCTATCACTTGGGAACGGGAATTTCAGGACAAATTCATGATAAGGTTCGCGTTATCTATAAATATCCGTAAAAGATGCCTCGGCTCCTCAAACAAGATAATTCCTTCCAAATATATAGGTTTTTGTTAAGATCATCTCTGATTGGCTGAAATTTAAGTTGGGATTCCTGATCTCATGTAAATAGTGTCAAATTTATGTAGGATATGTTCCGCAAATCAACTTGGTTAATTCTTTTGACGGTTTTCCATTCCGTAATTATGAAATATTCAGAGGGTTCTTGGAGAAAAGGTTAATTGAGGGATTTGATTGATGAAAAAACGTTCTTCCGGCCACCCGAACAACAGTCAATGTTCTATGGTATTATTAGTAGGTATGTTCTATGGATCATAAGGTAAATAAAGATATGTTCTATGCTATGGATATGATACCATAAAACATTAATTGCCGTTCTGGTGCATAGACTTAATATGTCTGTTGTGTCCCGTATCCTGGACCCAGCATTTTATGATATATTGTCTTTTCTTGATTTTCCAACGTCGCAGTCTGAATTCTTTGGTTTCCAGCAATATGCCCGAAATTCAATATTTTTTGGTTTAGATCAATTGACACCGGCTTTAAGAGCATTTTATCTCAAGCCAACAATAAAGTAATATTTTGCATGGCAGAAAACACGCAGATGAAATTCAAGCTCTTTTCATTCCAGGAATCGGAGCTTTGTGGGTGGTACTCAAAGAATCCAGACATCACATGTGACAGTTTATAGAATTTATCTTATTAGGCCATTTAGGGAAACTTCCTTCACACATTTTGTGCTCTCTCTTTTGCACCAGCCAATCCGAGGTGTTTTTTCGGATCTCAGAAGGGCGTCGCTTAATTCAAAAAACCAATCAAAATTTATATTCTCCCTATACGATGTGAAGAACGGAATTTTCTTAATTTGGGTTTCGTTAGTTTTTAGATACTCTTCACTTGACCGTTGTATAGGAAACAACATTCGCTCTCGAATTTATAAACAAGACTTATACGTTAATTCTTGTGTTGTAAAAATCGTAACTTCTCATTTGAAAGTCGCTTCGACCTTGCTATCGAATAAGATATAGAAGGAAGATTCTATTGTGCAAATCACTTGTATACCATTTCGGTCTTGTTATCTAATACAGATACAAGAAAATACATTTTTGTTACGTGTTAAAAGTGCGTTTTTAATACACCATAACAACACCAGTTTCAGCTCATCAGTGCAACGATATTGAACAACTGGTCAATGAGTTCTTCAATTATCTGCTTATTTTAGAAGCATCAACATTTCTGATAAAGATCAGAAAATATTCGTCGGTCATGTCTTCACTTTGATAAAGACTGAATTAATCCAGTGCGATTAATTCATCCACACGGAGTCTCTACTATTGAAACTCCAAAACACCTGAATAAACCAATTCAGGTCGAAACAATGTCTATGTTTTGGTGACAAAAAGATTGCATTTTCATCAATCAAATTCCGTAATTAACATTTTTCCAAGAACCAACCGAACATTTCATATTTACAGAACGGCAACCATAAAAACCAAGTTGATTTGCGTAACATATCCTTTATAAACTTGACACTATTAACATGAAATCAGGAATCCTAACTTATATTTCAGCTTAACAAAAAACCTATATTTGGAAGGAATTATCTTGTTTAATGAGCCGAGGCATCTTTTACGGATATTTATTAATAACGCGAACCTTAGCATGTCGAATTTGTCCTGAAATTCCCGTTCCCCAGTGATAGTAAATTTGTGAAGAAAATTGTGGGTTGGCAACTTGGGCCGAAGTTGTCTATTGTACTAATGTGTGTAAAAGTTGATTGAAAGGAGGCATTGTTTGCTCTCAACAGTAAACACCTCGAATAAAACAGGGTGACTTTTGCAGGTCAGAGTTCGTTTTTTTCAAAAAATTTTTGGGTGCAAATGGTTGAAAAAATTGAGAGAATGCGCAATGTTGCCACTTCTTTATATTCAAGAATTTTCGGGAAAATAAAAACTGAAATGCGGTGAAAAATGGAAAAATAAGTAACATTGCGCATTCTCATTAAGGAATTAGGTTCATCTAAAAAAAAAGACTGCAGAACCACACCCAGTTTCCTCCCAATTTCAACACATTTTTCTCTCGGCTACTGGCAACGTTAAATTAGGCAGACAGCGAGCGGGTGTCTGACCTTGAGATATTAACGAGGTGTAATGAAACTTCCATGTAGCTGCGTTGCCGAGCCGTAATTTACCAACACGTGATGGTGTTTGCTCTTAATACCTTAATATTGTAACCCGCTCTCTAGAATCTTCTCGTAATCGCTAGAAATTCCACGAGTGATGAAAGACGGGCGCGGAGCAGCACAGGGATTAATTCAGCAGAGTTATTCACAGCGGAAAGTGATCAGTGAAAATAAATAGTGTGGAAAGAAATTGTGCACAGACTTTGATAGAATAAGCTGTTTAGTTGTTAGAACAGAAGTGTGTAAATAAGTGTAAATAAATAGTTTAATTATTCTGAACGTTTTGATAAACTAAGAAAACGTTACAATATCTTAGTATTGGAGTCGAAGTTCGACTGTATTATCTTGGTACTGAAGTTACATTGTGGACAACCAAAGTGCCGTATACCACCTTCCATTACCCAACACCTTGGAAAGCAAAATTCCAGTAGAACCAGTAAGATAAGTGCTTATTCGAATTCCGGATCTCATATTTACTTACAACTTTTGTGTCTTGTAAATAGAACTTGATATTTTAATTGTTAAGTTGAAATAAATAGATAGGGAGTAAGGTTGCATCTTTGCCAACGACTTGGGATACACTCAAGAGCAAGGGGGTCTTGACCTTCCTTTTGGTTTATTATTTGATGAATCGACCAAACAAAAAAAACACTGCAAATTTCACACAAGGGTTTATTATTTTCTTAGTTAAGTAACCCAATATACCGTTGATATCTTAAACAACTTAGAACCGAATGCGATGATTCATTTTCGATATTATTGGAAGTTTGCAGCGTTTTCCTTTATATTTCAAAAACCACTGGTCGGAAATCATCCGGGTAAAATTTTTTAGAATAAGTTATGCAACAGTAATCAACGTTCAGAGTTTCATGAAAATTCGGTGTTAAGTTTTTGAGAAATAATTTTGAAAAGCTTGGAGGATCAACCCCGAGTGACACACGATTTTTCTGCCAAGTTTCAAGGATTTTCGTTCAGTGCTTCCAGAGAAAAGCCCCGGACAACCGACGGACGGATTTTTGGTTTATTATTTGATAAAATCAAATAATAAACCTTAGTGATCGACCAACGAAAAAAAATTTTTAACCTCCCCTGAAAATTTCACAGTTTACGTTTTGGAGTATGTAGATTTGAATAAACGAATAAAAAAAAATCCGTTCGTCCGCCGTACGGGGCTTTTCTCTGAAAGTACTGAACCGAAATCCGCGAAACTTGGTAGAAAAACCGTGTGTCACTCGGCATTGATCCTCCAAGCTTTTCAGCAGGATCGGTGTACATTAAGGGCTCAAAATTGGGGGTTGGAAGGAAAAAAAATTATTTTCCAGAAACTTACTACCGAATTTCCATGAAACTTTTAACATTTATTATTGTTGCATAACTCAACCAAAGAATTCTTACCCGAATGATTTCCGACCAGTGGTTCCTGAGGTATAAAGAAAAACGCAGCAAATTTTGGGGGGAAAACCAATGGGATATGAATAGTATACAGCGTGCCAAAGAAGTAACGTAACTCGTCAATAACTTTTGAATGAAGAATTATTAAGGAAAATCCTCGCACCTGTTGATTTTGAATTACGAAAGCAATTTATCCTGTGTTTCTTTGAATTCTATATTTCTCATCCCACCCCACCCAACTACTTTATTTTTTCAAATTGGAATATATGGGTTGTGATACATCAAATGGAAGGTAATTTGATTAACTACTCAGCGGTACGACTAAAAATAGAATTTGTTGTGCCGTTTTTCAATAAAAAATTTGGAATTAATTTACAATTTGTGACTGGAGAGTACTGCAATTAGACCATTATTCTTTTAATAATTATTAGTAAGGGAAATCCACGAATCCAAGATTTGTAATTCCGAAAGCAGGTATCCCTATGCTCTTTTGAATTCTAAATCTTCCACCCTTAACGCTCCGCACCCCCATACTGTTTTTTTTTCAAATAGTAATAAATAGATTGTGATATATCAAATGGAAGTACTTTCCATTGCATATTGAGTGGCGTGACTGAAAAAGAATTTGCTAAGCAATTTTTTCATTAGAAAATTAACAATTTGTGATTGGTGTCAGATTTTTATTCTTAAAATAATAAATATTGAAAGATATCCTCCTCCCGCCGATTTCAATTTTCGAAGTTTGAAAAATGCATGCAGTTTCAGAGTAGGGAGTTCATACCCTCAAACCTCAACTGTTTTTTTTCGGAAAGAGATTGCATGTGATATATCGCATAAAAGGTCATTCGATGATCAATTCAGTTATGTGAACGAAAATGAAAGTTAATTATTAATTCAATTTAAATTACAAATCCATGGGTTCGAGAATTTCCCTTAGTAATGAGGTAAGTATTTCTGAGGCAAAAATTCATGTTGAGAATTATACTGAAGTTAGGTTTTAGATAAACTTGTAGAGGGCATTCCAAAGAAAACAAATTATTAACATCATGTGGTCTATACGTATATAGGGTACTCGTTTTCATAAAGGTACTTCCAACAATATTTAAACTATAACAGCACTAGGCGCACAGATACACATACTTGTACCCATGTCACTCTTTAACCTTAATAGAAAAGTCGCGCTTGTACATGAGCCTAAGGCTATTTAATGCTCTACCCCAAGTGTTTAGGAGCACATCCATTTTAAAAGTTTTCAAAATTACTTTGCATAATGCAATTGTTGACTGTGAACCATATCCTTAGAGTGAATTTTTTGATTTTTGTAAAAGTGAATTGTTTTGAGTTATGTATTCTGTTTTTATGAAACCAACCTTATTGTATTTTAATAAGATTTTGATTGAATAAGTATATTAATATTATCATTATTAATCAATAAAAGAATAATGGTCTGATTACAGTACCGTCCTAACTGAAATTTCTACATTATTTCCTGATTTTTCAATGAAAAACGGCACAAGCAATTCTACTTCAAGCCACATCGCTGTACAGGTAATCAAATTACCTTTCATTTGATATATCACAATCCATATATTTCCAGTTAAAAAATAAAGTAATGAACTGAGAAATATCAAATTCAAAAAAGCACAGGATAAATTGGTTTTGAAATCAAAATCGATGAGTGCGAGGATATTCCTTAATAGTTCTTCGTAGACTCATTATTGACGAGTAATGTTACATTTTTGACACGCTGTATAAGTTTTATTTAAGACTAGCTGACCGACCCGGCTTCGCACGGGTGGTGTAACTAATGAAAAAACCTGAGACAAAATATATTAGGAATAAAATAACACCCAACTATTCAAATTATACTTTATTGCAATGTCCTATTATGAACAACATTTTTGGTTTCCTTTCTCAAGAGAAACCAAATAGAGCATTTGGTTCACCAACTCTCTAGCACGCAATGTACAACTGTCCATGCCACAAATATAGTAATTCAAGGTTTATTCCATAAATTTCCAGCAATTGACCTTGTGATTTATTGATTGTCACTGCAAATGCAAGTCGCACTGGAAACTGAACCTGCTTAAATTTAAAAGGAAAATCAGATTGCATTAGTGGAATCCTTCAAATAAGAACATCCTCCCTCTTGAACTTCCTTAGATGGTAGTAGCTTCTATCAAATTTGTGAAAACTTTTTCAACATAAAATATTTTTCCGTTACACAATGTTGGCTGATTGAGGTTGCGTTTCATGATAATTATTGAGCCAACCTTCAGCTGCCAATTGTGTGAAGGTATTACTGGCAAATCCAACAAATTTAAGATTTCACTTGGATAATTCACAACCTTATTTGGATCGATGATGGAATCGATCGACTCAAAAGAATGCATCAATTTTATTTTGAATTTTTAAATTCAATTCATCAACATCCTTATTTTTGAGTACCGATTAAAGCTTATTTTGGGAGGATTTCGCATCATTTTTCAAGTTTTTTCTAGGTTTTCATTCCCACTATCTGAAACAGAACTACTAAAAATTAAATAAAATTGTTTTTTTCAAGAAAAACGCCCTTGCGGATTGCAGTTTTAAACTATTGGTCAAGGGCAGTTTCTTGCAAAACAGATTGCCTAATGAACAATACAAACAATAAAGAAACCAAATTGTGACGTTTAAGAGTAAAAATCAGACTCTTTCATCAGACAAAGCAGAAAATTTCAAGAAATATTTCCTTTGGATTTTTCGATTCGATTTGATATTGGGAGTGAAAACCCAGAAAAAACCTAAAAAAAATCCTTATTTTTGGCACTAAAATGGCCCATTCATCCAGCCAAGAATGGTTTTCATTCATTCATTCATTTATTTACTGTTCATCCATTTACAATAAATTCCAATAGGGAAGATCAATTACAATGAACTATAAAATTCATATCTATAAAACTGACAGCATTAAAATTATACTAATCCTATACATAAAATATACACAATGAAACAAAGATTAAATTATCACCATAAAGTTATATAACATTTCTTAATTTGCTTTTAAGACTGCGAAGCGAGATATTGAATAGACAAATATCCTGTTCCAGTATTAACTGATTGGCTTTAAGAAGCATTCTAGTAAGCGACTTATTACAACCATAATTAGTCGGGTGAAACGGAATTTTAAAGGCACAGGTGTGACGATTTCTTTTGACTGCAACATTGAAGTTAATCTCCCCTAACAACTCAGGACAGTCAACACGACCGTTAAGGATCCCATGCAAGAAAGCCACATTGAGCATCCCACGCCTGATCTCCAAAGAGTCCAAGTTCAATCGTGAAAGAATTTCCTCATAAGCAAATTCCTCCCTCACCAAACCCATTCTATAGGCAGCAATTCGAACAAGCTTCCGCTGAATTCTCTCTATATATTGAATATGCACCTGATAATCTGGTGATCCTTTGTAGATGTGAACTGACAAAAGTTTGGTGGAAAGAAATGAGACCATTGTAAGTGTCAACAGGAAATTTACACATTGCAAGTGTCAAATAATGTTTTTCAAAACAATTCCACTGATATGTCATTTGGCAAAGCCAGTATCATATTTTCTTTTAAGTCGATACTCTTAACATATCTCCATGTATTTTTCAAGCGAGCATTTATCTCATCAGCTGCGGTTGATCTGGGGGAACGACTGGCAACGATTGTCGAAAGTCTCCTGCCAGTAGAATCATCGCACCACCAGGTTCTAATTGTTGCGCAAATCTCTTAGGGTTCTTTATAGTGCCTCCAACGCCTGTTTGTGGGCCATTGTGCATTCATCCATCCCAAATTATTTTTTTAGAATTTTGAAGCACGTTCGTTATTGATGATGTTTTGCTTAAATCTTGAGTAGGTTCCTCTGCAGTCTGCAAATTCAATGGCACTTTGAGCTTCTTGGTTGTTTCTTGACCTGCAATAGAATCATCAACATCAATCAGCAATCAAAACATAAAATTTTTTAAACAAAATTACTCTGAGAAAGTGGTTTATGATACTACGAAAGCATAGTAGAAAAGATTTATTATAACAGTAATCTAAGAAAGAAGAATGTTGGTGCATTGAAATGTCTCTTATGTTCTGCTGCAGGCCTTTTATCTGCCCTGACCACTAATTTATGTTCGTCACATGGCTTCATTTCTAATGCTATTTTGAACAATTTTACCATTTAATTTTGATTCAACATTGATTCACTTCACCTTCAGAATTTCCAAGGAAATAAATCTAGAGAAATTTGTATTTACCATTAACTGGTGGTTACAACACTTCCGCACGATGGTGAATTTGTCCTTGAATCTGTTGAAAAAAATTAGAAAAGCTTTGTTAATGAGTCTCAACAGAAGTTTCATACTTGTAGGTAATGATATAATCAATGTGTAATATGTTTAATGAAAAAAACATACCTTAAAAGTTGGATTGAAACCATGTTCCTCGATCAGGTTTGAACGAAATTATGTCACTTGGAACATACTATTGTAATGCTGAATATTCTGCAGAAAACGTTTCGATAGAAGTTCTTGTCCTGAAATTGACGTATTCAGAGGTTCAGGTGGCCTTGTCGTTGTGGATATTTGATTTTTCTGTTCTATAACAACATAATCCTGGGGGTTCGTTTGGATATCTCAGAGCATTGCAGTAAAATAATGCTCATGGTTCCGAAATGAAACATTATATTGCCAGCATACTGTGGGATCATATCTAAATGCCAAACGTTCAAAGTTGATGTTTTCATTGGATACTATATTTTCTTGTTCCTCGCCTGAGATCGATAGTATGGATTCATCCGAAGCTGAGACAGATCTTGCTTGAGATTGAGAGCCTCTCATTCTGTTGTCCAATCGCTGATTTGAAAGTCATCTTGCGTTACGCGTCCGCCGACCAATATTTGGACGCCTCATTGATGGCATTTTAATAAATGATAATGAGTAACACACAACACAACGATTAATATCAAACACAATGCTATTAATCACTTTCAAGAAACACGTTTTACTTTAAATAACTAATAACACAGGTGGTTTGTTTTTGTAAATGCAGATTGAAGTAACTGTAACCTAACAACCTAAGTGTCGAACGTCGAAGTGTCAAAGTACTCTATGATTGCTCGCTTTGTCGAATACTTCATACTTGCGTTTAATAGAGTTCTATGGTTGGAGGAAAAAGGAAGGCTTCGTTTTTTTTCCTTGCATTTTTTTCGGAAATATTCCGTTATACAAACCTTGACCTGAGAATAATGAACACAACAAAAAAATATTATTCAATTTGGTGCAGTCGTTTGAACGTTATGCTTGTTTGAAATATCGATAGACCATAGATCCTTTTTTATTTATATAGATTATGGCTGAAGCTGAATTGTTATTTGTTATTGAAAGAGAGTGGAAATTGGCAACCTCGCGTTGAATTATTTTGTCATTGTCGATATTTCAGGAGCGCCAACCTGCCTTGGTTTTAGTTACAAAAACATGATAGACCTAAATCATGGCCAACCATGATACTTTATAAGAGTGAATGGAGTATATGTTCTTCTTAAGCGTGAGTTCCAACCTTAAAAAGATGCGTGTCAAAGTTTCGGAACCTAGGGTAAAGTCTGGATCCAGATATGGCCTAACGGTCAGACCGCAAACACAATAACTTCTGAAAGAAACAACTTAGAAAATCGATATTTGTAGAGAAGGTTTGGACCTTAATAAGGAAGGCCAAATTCGTGAATGGGTAAAATCCACTCAATGATTCCGCAGATATACCCATTCAAAATTTTATTTTCCCAATATTTACAAAAATACAGATTTGATAGAATTGAAATCCAGTACTTTATCGAAAATAACAGTTTCAAGGTTCCTGCAGAATTTAATGAGGATAATATGATAGGAAGATCACAGAGTATCAAATATGTATTTGAAAGAAAATTTTGAAATTTTTTCAAAAATTGTTCTAATGACACGATCATCACGAAATTCTGTACAAAGTTGTGTTTCAGGATCTTCAAACTAGGTGCGAAGTTTCATCGCAACTGAATCAGTATTTCTTGAATTATACCGAAAAAAAAACAACAATATCGGGAGGAAAACCTAGAAATTTCATATATTTTTTCCCAATATCTCCAAAACTAATTACCGTATCGAATTGAAATTTTGTACACAGCTTAGAGTTCCCGCTGAGTTTTTTTCAAACGTGACGAACAGTTCGAGAAAAAAAAACTGAAAAAAATTATTTCAAAATTTACTGATAGTATGATCCCAACAAAATTTCGCGAGTAGTTGCGCGTTGCTATACTCCAACTAACTGCCAAGTTTCGATCCAATCGCTTCAGTAGTATTTGAATTATCGCCAAAATAACGTCCAAACTCTAACTCCGAAACGGTTTGGCCGATTATGCCCATTAACGAACAGAATCGATTTCGTCACCGGATTCGCCATCAGTGTGTCCAACCTAGTCGTTTGAGACCATTTTCGGTTCAATAATCGAGAATTACAGACATTTTGACAAAACGATAGCACGCTGTTCCCCTTGAACATGCGCGCAAAACGCACTGACTGGAGACCAGAGGCACTAACAAGCTTCTTAAATTTCGTTGCCAGGGTGAAATTTGACAATTATTTTCCTCATCTTTCCATAAATAAGTTTCGGATCGAAAAAGATCTAAGGGCGCTGTTGTTAAATATTGACTTGTGGCAAATTTCATGAAAATCTGATGGATAGTTTTTAGAAAAAAATTATTCAATAAAAATTTCAATCTGATCGCATTTTAGTCAATTGACGAATTCCTCAATTTGACTATAGATGAGACTGATTTTATGTGATCCTCTAATGGAGCTGTTTTCGGCAACCCAGTGTTAATCTAACGAGGGTCAGAATAAAATGGACCAGTGCAAGAATCAAAATCACAGCGCGAGAATTTTGTTCCATTGTATGAGAGGAATTCATTTCCAACAATGAATTACTCAAATAATTTCCTCTGTGAAAATGAGTAGTCAGGTTCTTCTCGCCATAACTGGTTTGAAAATAGAATAAATTCTACGAAAGTTAGAGATTGAAAAACAAAATTTATCTTCTCTTGAATTGATTGACCACCAAAAATTCATTTTATTATTTGAATTTTTTTTACACTTTACATTTTGATTTACTAGTTATCTACTTCATTTTCATATGGACTAACGCATGTTTGGAGAGCTACTGCCTACTGGCAAGCTCTTCCTTCGATCGTGTACCGTGGATTGCAGCCCCCACTATACATTTTCAATCTGCCATTGCAAGAGAACGGTCGTTTATTCGATATGTTACCGCGCTGATTTTGATTCTTGCACTGGTCCATTTTATTCTGACCCTCGTTAGATTAACACTGGGTTTCGCAGCTTACCGACTGTCTGTTCCAAACCTGTATAAGTGTGTTTATATTATTTATGTCAAGATTTTAAATTTCCTTTCAATGGCGTGTGAAAACAATATATTATTTGTAGTAATCACCAATAAATCTCTCTTTCCAATTCAAAACCATTTTCGGATAGATATACGAAAATTACAGACAATTTGGGGAAAACCATATCACACTTGTTCGGCTGAACAAACTCTCAAAAATTCGCGGTACCATTCTCGACTCAGAGCCTATAAGGACAACATTTTCAACGACAATATATGGCATATCATCTTCTTCGTCCTCTGGCAGTTGCTTTACAAGTTTTCGATTTTCTCTTTCCTAAGCAAAGTGAGCAGCAACAAATATTTCACTTAAAGTTGTCGACTTTCTTGCTTACCGAAAAGGAAACCAAAAGTTAATGGAAGGTTTGTCTATCCACAAGTAGAAAGCGATGCTGTATTTTGAAGGAAAACGCTGCAAATTTTACACAATGTGTACTGTACCCGGTTTTTAAATCATAATATTTCCCTATATTTAAATACTACGCCTATGTATTAAACCGTGCTTCATTCATTCATTTATTTACGGTTCATTCATTACCCCGATCATAGAAGAGAACGTTGATTTTTGTTTTGTTTTTTCAATGGCCGAAAAAACGAACCCAAAATGTAGATAAACGGAACGCGAGCAATTATTCAGCCCTTGGAAATTCACAATTGAATCAAGTAGGTGTAGACAGCCCTCTTTGAAATTACGAGGAACAAAGGATTTTTTAGAAGGCAGCCATCTTGGCATAGTGTACTTGTTCAATATTTGGTTTTAACCAAGTAAGTCTTTGTTACATTATTACAATTACTAAAAGCTTGTTCATTCTGATTGCCATTATTAAATCTCAACTATTATGTAGTGGCACCAGTACATTTCGGAGTTGTAATCTAAAGTGATATCGGTCATCCTGTTCAAGGTGTTTCTACGATCGTTAAGGATTTCATCAGTTTTCATTATGAGTGAATGGGTCAGTTCTTGTTGCGCAGAGGGGTGAGGTAGGGACTCAAATTCCGTATAGTTAGGTCCTGATAAAAAGAACTCACACTAACTAGCAAAAATGTTTATAATGCAGTGAAGGTGAGGGCGGAGACAATTAGCCGTATGGCTTGACTCCAGAAAAAATAGAACTCACCTTAACTAACAAGTAGAGTTTGTGATGAACCGAATGTGGAATGGTGACCGATGATCCTCAGCTCTAGAACCCGTTTGAGCCCCGTCAACTTGCATATTGTTATTCCACTGATGGTGGTATTCTGAAATGTAACTGTTTCCAGTATCTCTTTAATAAATCCTATTCATTGAGGTTATTTATACAAAGGTATATTTGAATCTATGTATCATACATAAGAACCTAGAATTACTGACAGCTGAGTGTCTTCTTGTCAGCCTATTATATATCTACCTTTGCCATTTATTGGCGTCTGAATGACTGAGGTATTCCTATGAATGAGCTTTGTGAAGGAAGCTTATCTGTTGGACAACCTTCATGGTACTTTACTTCATTCATTAGAGATTTGATATCATCGATTGCCTGAGCTCAATTAACACGTTGAGCGCCACGTGCACACCGGTGGACATTTTGAATTTTCAAAGCAGGACCAAGTGATCACTGGTGGTCATTGTTGATTTTCATAGATCGGACAGCATGACCACCCGTGGTCACATTATGTATTTTATTGGGGGACCGCGTGCTCATCGGAGGCTACGTTTTCTATTCAGTTTAACATTAGGAATGAAAGGTTTGGTCCCAGGGTGTGACCATTTTTCACTTGGACTTTGTAGTTTGGTCCAGCAATGTGTACTAATTACTGGATAATAATTGGAAAGGAAAACTCCATATTTCGTGATTGGATCATATTTATTTGATTTTTCTGTAGCATTGAAACTTTATGAAATTAATATAAAAATGTCTTGACATAAAGTATATAAAAAAATGTATATTATGGCGAAAATATTACAAATGAAAACAAGAATGAATTTAAGCAAACGAAACTTCTCTGAAAATTAAAGTACACTTGAAATTATCAAACTTAAGAGAAATGGTTCATTTATGATTATTAAAACATGATATACACATTGGTTGTTCACATTGCTCGCAAATTGTGTTGATCTTTTTAGCATTTTTTCTAGCATAAGCGGAATTGTGCGGCCTTGACATACTTTTGTAACACATACTACATCTCTTTCTGGTCACCCTCTTTTGTCCCTCCACTTCTTTTAATTTGTGTATTTGCCTTTGGGAAACTGTAGAAGTTGTTGTTCGAGCAGGTAATGGCATATCCAATTGATTAGTAGGTTCTACCAGAGACGAAACAATAAATTCCTTGAATCGAGTTATGTTCATCTTTTTGTTATTTACCTTGTTGAATAAATATAAGGCGTTCACAACTGTCGTAGCTGTTATTAGATGAAAAAGTAAACGTTTATACCATTTTACGGTACGGCGACAATATGGAGCGTATGCAGCCATTTGATCAGATAAATCTATAAATGTTTTTCCTTTGTTGTAATCTAAGACCATATCTGGCTTGGTACATTCTCTACCTTTTTTGGAAAAAGTTGTAAGTGCATCATCATGTTTGGTACTTAGCATTAGCACATCTCGTTTATCTTTCCACTTCAGTACCACTGTTTTATTTTCATTCTGTCGTGCTACTACTTCCCCTTTTTTCAATTTTGCTTTTGTCACTTCTGGAGGATTACCCTTTCGATTTACCCTTAAAGTTCCAACGAGATGTGTCTTGTTCTCAATCATTTTATCGGCTAATGAGACACTTGTATACCAGTTGTCCGTAAAAAGTGTTCTTCCTGAATTCAAGAGTCCATCCATCAACTCAGTTACAACTTTTTCCGAGACTGCTATGTTTTCTGTCCTCTCCTTGCCAGTGTAAACTTTAAATGCCCAGGTATAACCTCCTGTTACACAAAAAAAAAGTTTAAAAACTTTTATGCCATATCTATGGCGTTTGTTTGGTATATATTGCCGAAAATGTACTCTTCCATTGAATGGAACGTTACTTTCATCAATACAAACAATATTTTCTGGTACATATGCTTCTTGAAATTTGGACTGGAGCATATTCAGGGCATCGGATATTTTATAGAGACGATCATTCAGATCTCTTGGTTTTTCATTATCACAGGCATGAAACATGCTCAATATATTTTCAAATCTATTGCGGCTCATTATAGTAGGAATTTTATTTTGATATATAAGGCTCCTTGACCAATAATCCCTTAGTTGTGGTACTTGAAACAAGCCCATCCAAATAATGATTCCCAAAAATTTACGCATTTCCGATTGATCGGTATCAACCCATTTTGAGATTCTTGTTTTACATATCTGGCTTCCGGAGTTGGCGGCGGTAATGATCTTTTGTGAAGCAAACCTGTTAGTTTCGGTAACGAACAGATTTATAATATCGTCATCTATAAAATACTTGAAAAACTCCACCGGATCTTTTCCAACCAAAGCAGCAGCTATGTCTGGATTTACTCCTGCAATTGTGGGCATTTCATTGAAGGTAAGACGGTCTCCATTAACAGGCTCCCATTTTCGACTATTTATTAGGTTTGCTAGCGGGACAATGTCTTCGAGTTCTTCTTCCGAGCTATTTTCACATTCTTCAGTATCAGATTCTGAATCAGAACTGCTCTCCCCTGGCTGAAATTCTCGATCATCGGTCGAGTCATCCGAAAACCCAGTTATTTGATCCTCATCACTAAGATTATCGAGATTAGCGGCAATTTCGTGAAGTTCTTGATATGTTAAAGCCTTTTTTCTATTCATTTTGAATCAATCCCTGAAAAAAAAACCGATATTGAAATTAAAAACGAGATGCCCACTGGTGGACATTTGGTGCCGAAATGTGTTTTAACATTCTGGGACTAAGTGACCACCGGTGGATCATAAAAATAAAAGAAAAAAGAAGTACAAAAACTAGATTCTATTTATCACTTATGAACACCAAAAGTACTTACTCGATGTGAAATGTTTGTTTCACTGACTTAACGATGTTGGTCCCAGCAAGTCACAACAAGAACTGCTGAACGTCAGCAAGCGGTCTACTGCGCAGAATCGAGAATGACCACCGGTGAGCACGTGGCGCTCAACGTGTTAACTCCCACGTTTACTGCTAATTGTTCCTGATGTTACATTTTAATAACTATCGGTTTGGAGTTTTCCTCAGGCATTCTTTGTCCTCCTGCAAGAGAACCGCACCGAATAGCGAAATTGTTGTTTTATTTGTTCTAACCTGAACTTCCCATCAATCTTCTCTCTCATTCTCTGAGTATAAAAGTATTTTGGGTTGCAAACACAACGTAGAGTCCTATTCATTTTACTAGACGATCACAGTGTATTGGCCACGGGTGGATTTTAATTGTGGGTAGATGGGGTCAAAAAGGTTGGGATAGTACAAATGGTTTATTATTTCGTCAGTTAAATAACCCAATGTCATTGATATCTTGAATAAAACTTACACAGCGTGCTAATAAAGTAACGTAACTCGTCAATAATGCTTGTAGGGATAATAATTAAAGAAAATCCTCGCACCCCTCGATTTTTAATCTCGAAAGCAATTTATCCCGTGTTTTCTAGAGTTTGATATTTCTCACCCCACTACTTTATTTTTTCAGATGGGAATACATGGATTGTTATACATCAAATGAAAAATAATTTGATTATCTATTCAGCGATGTGGCTTTAAGAATTGGTTGTGCCGTATTTTTATTGAGAAATTAGGCAATAATTGACGTTTCGTACATTTTGATATTTGTCTTCGTAGTACTGTGCTCAATTTTGGATAATAATTCACAGAGTTCTAATTGATTTATTTGCCAGATAATAATGATGATGATGAATCCTTATTAGATCTAAAATGACACTCAGGTGTTGATCAAGTTCAATAAATACAAAACAAACCATAGATGAAAAGAAAAAAGATAGATAACACCCCTAATTAAACACAAAACTCAAACTAGAGTCTTTCAAAATCCTTTCCGCAAAGGAATTCATCAATAGAAAAAGAAAAAAGATAGATAACACCCCTAATTAAACACAAAACTTAAACTAGAGTCTTTCAAAATCCTTTCCGCAAAGGAATTCATCAATAGTATAATAACGTCTGTCCATCAAAAACTTTTTCAGTATTAAAGCATGTTCTCTTTTGAAATTTTGAGGTAATATGTTCCAAATTTTAGGTATGAAATAGTTGACAGTTTTTTGGACATAATTATATGATTAGTTTTATCTGCGCATAGATAATCTTGACCTCGAGTGTTATATTTGTTATAATTCGGTTTTGCAGTGGAATTTCACGTTGAGAAGGAGAATTTCGTTTTAATTAACTACACCTGCGGACAGCTTTTTATTCGTTGACCGATTTATTACAGACTGACTAACTACAGTACAGTACAGAGAACAAGGGATCGATAATACAGTTTTTGCATCGTCCCACTGAGAGAAAAAACATCAGTTTAGTAACTCATAGATACATAGATGGCGTTACATAACCAATTTTTGGGGATCAATCCAACACCCCCACTATCAACAATAATTGGTTAAACCTAATTTCTGACAAAAATAGGAATTTTTCACATTAGGAAGGCTCTTAGTTAAAATATCAGCAGTCATTTCATTAGTTGGAATATACTTTATACTTAACAATTTTTGCTCAACACAATCACGAATGAAATGATGCCTTACGTGAATATGCTTTGACCTTTCATGATGGACAGGGTTCTGTGATAATTTCTGAGCACTTTGATTATCATTGAAAATTACTATTGGGTTTTGATAATCAATCAACTCGGCTAGCAAATTTTTTAAATAAATAGCCTCTTTGGCAGCTTCTCCGAGAGCCATATATTCTGATTCTGTGCTTGATAGAGCCACAGTTCTTTGTTTACAACTTTTCCAACTTATAGCTGCACCAGCTAACAAAAAAACATAGCCTGTATAAGACCTTCTGTCATCAGTACTATTTGCCCAATCTGCATCACAGAACACTTCCAAATCACAACCATTTTTCATAAATTTCAATTTATAGTCTTTAGTACCCTGCAAATATCTAAACAATCTTTTAACATATTGCCAATGTTGCTCTGTATATCTATTATTATACTGACTCAAATAACTTATTGAATATAAAATGTCAGGTCTTGTCAAAACAGCAAGATACATGAGGCTTCCTATTGCCCTTTGATATGGAATATTTACATTACAAGTATCATCAGATTTCAATTTACTTAAATCTATATTACAATCCAATAGTGTACTGATAGGTTTACATTCTGACATATTGAAACGTTTCAAAATTTTTTCAATGTAATCCTTTTGATCCAAGTAAATACACTCATTTTTATGATCTCTTGTTATTCTTACTCCTAAACAATTTTTCGCATCTCCTAAATCTTTTATTTCAAATTTAGAACTTAATCTTTCTTTTAATATTCTAGTTTCATGATCATTATTTGAAAAAATAAAAAAGTCATCAACATATAATGCAACAATTACTAATGACTTGTCCTCTCTTTTTGTAAATAAACAAGGTTCATGTTCAGATTTTTTATATCCGAGAGACAACATGAATTTATCTACTCTAGAATACCAAGCTCTACTGGCTTGTTTAAGGCCATAAACTGCCCTTCTCAACCTATACACTTTACTTTCTAAACCTTTCCTAACAAAACCTTCAGGTTGTTGCATATAAACGGCTTCATTTAAATATCCATTGAGGAAAGCAGTTTTGACGTCTAAATGTGTAATCTTTAAGTCAAGTTTTACAGCTAAACCTATTAGAAGTCTTAACGTCGAATGTCTCACTACTGGTGAAAAAGTTTCGGTATAGTCCACATCTTTCTTCTGGGTATAACCCTTCGCCACTAGTCGCGCACGGTAATTGGCTTTGTTATCACTGTCACTTTTGATCTTATAGACCCACTTGCCACTTCACAACAGTACCTTCCTTGAGTAAATCTACCAATTCCCATGTTTTGTTCTTTTCGAAGGAATTAATCTCACTCAACATTGCATCCATCCACAAATGAGAATCTCCTCTGGAAACAGCTTCAGAAAAGGTTTGTGGTACATCTTCTTCAATGTTGATATTATTACTTTCGATGTTTGAACTAAAATATGTAACGAAGTCGTCGAAAGATTTGGGCTTTCTGGGACGCTGGGATCTTCTCAAATCCCCCACTGGTTCTAAATTCACCTCTTCATCAGGAACATATTCATCATCTATTTCCACTTGATCTGAGATATCTGATTCGGAATTTACCATGGTGTCTTCGGTGACATCCCCCACTGAAACCAAGTCTTCATCGGTATTTTGTTCTTCTAGAAATATCTCATCATTCTCACATTTTTCATTGATGACGACATCTCTGCTTGTAATAATCTTATTTTCAGTTGGATCGTATAGTCTGAAACCCTTGATGTTTTCACTAAATCCAACTAATAACATTTTCTTTGCCTTTTTATCCCACTTACGTCTCTTTTCTTCAGGTATGTGAACCATTACTTCACTACCAAAAATGCGTATATGGCTTACGTCTGGTTTGCGATGATACCACATTTCAAATGGAGTTTTATTATTTAGGACTTTTGAAATGGTTCGATTTCTAAGGTACACTGCTGTATTTACAGCTTCTGCCCAAAACTGTTTGTCAAGTTTTGCATCGAATAAAAGGCATCGTCCTTTCTCTATGATAGTGCGATTCATTCTCTCACACATACCATTCTGTTGGGGACAATACGGATTAGTTTTCTGGTGCACTATTCCATTCTGAGATAAAATTTTTTCGAAATTTAAACTGCAAAATTCACCACCTCCATCAGATCTAAAGGTTTTTATTTTAGACCCTGTTTGGTTTTCCACTAAAGCTTTAAATTTCTTGAATTGTTCAATTGTCTCACTTTTGCATCTCAAAAAATAAACAAACACCATTCGTCTAAAATCATCCTCAAATAAAAGGAAATATCTTGACCCTCCTAGTGAGTATTTTTCCATAGGCCCACAGAGATCGGCATGTATTATTTCCAATTTTTCTGTTGCTCTATGTCCTTGTTTCGGGAATGCATTTTTACTCTGCTTTCCTTCACAACATGTTTGACATATTGGGTTACCTACTTTTCCTTTAACCTTTAAACCTTCTACTGCTCCTTCGCTCATTAATTTCAGGGAATTATAACCAGGATGACCTAGTCTTCTGTGCCAGACATTATCTGTAGCAGCAACACCCATTAATGCACTTTCAGGTTTCTCAAAGTTTAATCTGTAAACATTGTGTATCAATTCAGCTCTTGCTACTAACATACCTTGGTCGTTTAATATATCACATCCATTTTCATAGAAAGATAATTTGTTTCCATTTTTAATCAATTGGCTCACCGACAGGAGGTTTGTTGTAAGTCCTTGAACATAGTGTACATCTTTCACTTTTATATTAAACTTTTCAGACCCTACATTAGTTTTCATATTAACTTCACCTAAACAAATCACTGGAATCTTTTCTTGATTTGCCACTGTGATTACTTTCACATTGGTAGAATAGTCAACGTTTTCTAGCCAATCTTTTCGAGCTGTCAGATGCAAACTAGCTCCTGAATCGATGTAGAAATCATCTGTGCTGAAATTTCCACTGAGAAAGGTTGCACTCAAAGCTTTCTCTGGTTTGTCTGTATGATTTCCTTTATTTTTCGAATTAGTTTCGTCATTCTTATTCGGACATTTTGACATAAAGTGACCTTTTTGCATAGACATATTAAACTCTCTGGACACGGCGTACGAATCCATTTGTGAAGAGTCGAATGGGGATAATGAACCAAGTGAGAGGTCCGAGAGAGAGATGGAACTGGAGCGGGCAGACCATAGACAAGATACACGATAAAATAACATGCGACTAGTGACAGGGACATGAAGGAAATCGGCCAATCAGAGAAAACAAGGAATGGCGGTAATTTTGAACTTCACAACGTGAATGATGACTGTTCTATATGGTGTGTCTTTGGTTCTGTGCAGTATTTTATCTCGAACTGATATTCCTCATTGATTTTGATCATCAGAGTGTAGCTTTCGAGTAATTATGGAAAAACAGATGATCAGCCGGCCATAACTCCGAAATCTTAAGGGAGCATGATATATGTATAATGATTAACGAAACTTCGGACCAGTATTATAAAAATTATTTTGACCCCAAGAAGCAGTTGAGTCCCATTTTTCAACCACAATCAAAATAGTTCTTCGGGGATTTAGTTCATTAACGAACATAAAACCAAGACCTCAGACCTGCCAGGCGGACGGACAGAATCCAGTTTGATCACAAATTTTTCATCAGTAAGAAAATTTTTTGCTCAAAAAATACTGACATTGTAACGGAAGGACATCGCGCCCTTCTTTCCAACAAAAAGCACGCAAAAAATGAACAAATTCACAGTTATTCATGCAAGGTAAACTCACTTATGGAATTTCAAAAAACGAAAACAACACGAAAATTATATCTTACATACAGTCTTCATACTATAAATCAAAATCTGCTTTGAAATACTTTGGAAAAAAACAAATGTGACTTTCAAAACTTTCGAAAAAAATTTATTTCAAACAGATTCATTATTATAGTCTATGGCTTCAAACTTATCTGTCTTATTTTTGCCGTATTCTATGATGGTTTGGCCCGCCCTAGTTCCCTCTTTGTCGGCCCGCTTCCTCTCTCTTTAAGCCATGTCCATATAGTTTTATAGGTCTATGCCCTTTTGTTTACATCGAAAACAAACAATCTGTGACAATGGCGTCTTCTGCTTGTTCTTACTGCTGCCCTCTGTGGTGTTCTTCTTGAAGTTACCACGACTCAGTAAAGCTCCCGCCGTTCTGTCACGATTGGCGTCATCTATTGCCATGTCCATCAACTTCGCTTTTATGGAGTCGGTAGCTATACAGATCCCTGCGTGCTCGATAGCCATTATTAATGGAGAATACTTTTCAGGTAATCCTGCCAATAATAACGATCCAACCCATTCTTCGTCAATACTAAATCCTGTTCTTCTAAGCTTTTGAGACACTTCAATTACTTGATTCACGTATGATTCCATGGATTCACTGTTTTCCAATCTTAGATTGATTAGAGTACGTAGAAGTCCGATTTTTCTCGAAAATCCGGAGTCTTCATATAAACTTCTCAGTTTTTCCCAAACTTCTTTTGCGTTGACGACTTCCTTCACGTGAATGTAAATGGACGGATCCAAAGTCAGCACTAGCTTTGCCTTGGCTTTCGCCACTAAGGTTAAATCCGTTTCAGTTCCATCGATACACTTTGTGAGGCCTTCCAGCACAAGGAAATTCTCGACGGCAAACGACCAGTCACAGTAACGAACAAATTGTTTCTCGTTTCACAACACCTTCGTTTTTCAACGCGAATCACGAACTGGGGAACTGGGGACTGGGCCCATAACCTGTTATAATTCGGTTTTGCAGTGGAATTTCACGTTGAGAAGGAGAATTTCGTTTTAATTAACTACACTATTAGTTGACCGATTTATTACAGACTGACTAACTACAGTACAGTACAGAGAACAAGGGATCGATAATACAGTTTTTGTATCGACCCACTGAGAGAAAAAACATCAGTTTAGTAACTCATAGATATATAGATGGCGTTACATAACCAATTTTTGGGGATCAATCCAACAAATGCAACTTGAACTTTCAAGCTAATACCATTGTATAAATAAATTGTCTTTATACAATGCTAATACCCTACAGACATTTGTGAAATCGCATATTTCTATTGTTATAAATTAACCTGGCTGTAGGACTTAATACTGTCGATGGCCAATAAGCCAAATTTGTCAATAAATTGCTTTTATTATTATCTTTTGAAATTTCAAATAAGGTAACTTTATGCCCGCACTCATAGTGCAACCTCGAACCTCATGTACTTTTCTCCATAAGGATTACCTCACGATGGAGGAAGGCTTGGCAACTGTTAATTTCATGAACCTACTGGGTGGGTGCGTTTTTATTTTCATAGAAATATCTTATCGTAAATGTATCAATGCATATCAATAAAATTGATTCAATTGCAAGCCAATCTTTGTCGTTATTTTGGAAGATTCCTCCTACGCAGATCATAAATTTTCTTTACCCTCAACAATATTGTCACTGGCTCTATTATAATCATCACTGAACTTGTCTATTATAAAATGTTTTCTTTTTCTACTAAATACTTTTTTTTACCATCGTTAATATCGTCTGATCTAGGATGAGTTTTTCCAACAATTATGTTTGAATCAAATTCTTTTCTCTCCCCTTCTTCCATGCTTTTTGTATATCTGTTAAAGTTTCAAGATTGCTTTTATTACCTTCTGTCGAGAACTCTCTTCACCATAATTGGATCAATGATTTCAGATCGATAATTCGACTCTAATGAAGGAAATCATCCTGCAATCTTCTGTTGAATATTATTTGTGAAGGGGAAAAGCCAATGTCAAGAATAGGAGTATTTCTATATTTCACAAATACATATAAATGTTTCCATTTTCAAAATTACATGCTCTAACAAATATTTACTGCCTTCGGTGCCAAACCATTACATCCAGGATAGTTGGGACAAAATGTTGTAAATGAAATATGTGAAGTGAAATAATGTGAGGTATGCCGGTATTGTACGAGTTGATAGGATTATTTTCGGATATTATTCGATCAGAAATACCAAATGATGAAAAAATAGAGTTCCAAACTTTGATAACTTCTGTATAAATTTTATTTCGAAATGATCTTCTTTTAATCAACGCAGATTAATAATCCAATACAGCAAGAAATCTGTAAAATACAAAATTTGGAAAAATACTGCTGTGTAGGCAGCAGCTTTTGCGCGCATGTCCAATGGAGATGACCGCTTCGGCAATGAATTTGAACATTCCAACAAAAGCTGCGGCCTTCACGGCAGTGCTTTTCCTGATTTTTTTCGATAATTTACTGGACTTCAATTCGATTTAATCTGTATTTTTGGAGATATTGAAAAAATAAAAATGTGAATTGGTATATCTACGGAACCATTGGGCGGATTTTACCCATTCACGAATTCGACCTTCGTAATCAAGGTTCAAACTTTCTCTACAAATATCGGGTTTCTAAGTTGTTTCTGTCGTAAGTTATTGTGTTGACGCAGTCGGCCGTAAGCCGACCGTAGGTTTGCGGCTTACTTACGAAGGTCGGATTCGTGAATGGGTAAAATTCTCCAAATGATTCCATAGATATACCCATTCGAAATTATATTTTCCAAAAATACAGATCAGATCGAATTGAAATCCAGTACTTCATCGAAAAATTACAGTTCGAAGGTTCGTACAGAATTTAATGAGGATGATATGATAAGAAATTTTTTTCAAATTGTTCTGATGACACGATCATCACGAAATTTTGCATAAAGTTGTCCTTCAGCATCTTCAAACTAGTTGCGAAGTTTTATCAGGATTGAATCAGTATTTCTCGAGTTATCCCGAAAAAAACAACGATATCGAGAAGAAAACCTCAAAATTTGACATATTTTTTCCCAATATCTCCGGAACTTATGATCGTATCGAACTGAAATTTGGTACACTGCTGTGAAATATAAAGCTCAAAGTTGAGTGAGTTCTTTCTCACATGATGAACGATTTCCAAAAAAAAAATTTTTTTGTATTCGAGTGAACAGATTCTACACGCGTTTCAAGTTTCCCTTCAACGTTTTAGCATATTCACATTCATCACCCTGATATTTCTTGATTTTCAAATGAATAGATTCTACATGTTTTTCAAGATTCTTCACTATTGCTGAAGCATACTCACATTTATCGCATTGATATTTTTTGTTATTCAAGTGAACAGATTCGACATGATTTTTGAGATTTCTCTTTTCTGCTGAAGCATATCCACATTCACCACACTGATAGTTCTTGATGTTCAAGTGAACAGAGCTTATATGCGTCTTGAGATTAATCTTTTGAGTTGAAGCATAGTCACAAATACCACACTTATAGCGTCTCATATTAAAATGAATAGATTCCACATGTATTTTGAGTTTTTTTTTTTGTTGTCGTAGCATATTCACATTTCTCACACTGATATTTTTTCATTTTGGAGTGATTATAATTTATATGTCTTTGGAGATTCCTCTTTCGATTTGAAATATAGTTACAAAGATGGCACTGATGTCTAATAATCGAGTGAACAGATTCTACATGTGTTTTGAGTTTCCTCTTCACAGATGTAGCGTATTCACATTCATCACACTGATATTTTTTGACTTTCAAATGAATAGATTCTATATGCTCCTGGAGATTGCACTTTCGATTCGAAGCATATTCACAAATACTACACTTGAACCGTCTCATATTCAAATGAACAGATTCCAAATGGATTTTCAACTCCTGCTTTGTAAATGCTGCGAATTCACATTCATGGCACTCAAGTTTTACAATATTCGAGTGAACAGATTCTACATGCCTTTTAAAATTCGTCACTATTGCTGTAGCATACTCACATTCATCACATTGATATTTTTTGATTTTAGAATGAACAGATTCTATATGCAACTTGAGATGGCACTTTTGATTAGAAGCATATTCACAAATACCACACTTGTACCGTCTCATATTCAAATGAACAGATTCCATATGGATTTTCAACTTCTGCTTTGTGAATGCTGCGAATTCACATTCATGGCACGTAAGTTTTACGATATTTGAGTGAACAGATTCTACATGCCTCTTAAGATTCCCTTTCAATGCTGTAGCATATTCACATTCATCACACTGATATTTCTGGATTTTTGAGTGAACAGATTCTTTATGCTGGTTGAGGCAGTTTTCTCGTGGTGCACCATATTCGCCAAAGTGGCACGGCTCCTTATCATGTTCGGAATGGACTTCAGTCAGATGATCCAGCACTTCAACTGCAGAAGTAGACCTTTTTCCACATAAGCGGCACGTTAACCTACTATTCGGATCAGAATTACAGGTTTGGATATTGATGTCAATTTTGTCTTTTTCGGGGATTCTTTACATTTTGCTTTGAACATCCTCCTTATTCAAGAATGTTTCCCTGTCGTGGATTGCATATTCATCGACGAATTGTTCTTCAATATCCACATCTTCAAGCTTCACAGCTGATATGTCCATTTCTTCGAGAATCATCTCTTGGGTCTCAGTTTCTGAACTCTGCAAACTATGGTAGAATCATCAGAACAAGAATTATTTTTCAGCTCAATGTTTTGTGTACCTCGTACAAATTCAGTCGAGCAATACTGACTCATGAATAATTACAGAAATGAAAAAGATCGAAAGAAGAACTCATGCAGAGTGAGAAATTATTTCCTCTTCGTTCAATAAGATTTAAATGATTTTCATTGCTTTGACGCACGAACAATCATCAACGCGACATATTCAACCTGTGAGAAGACAGCGGCCGTTTTCTGCTTCCTCTTCCCCGAAGATACCCGACAAGGGAACTCAGTGGCGTGCGCCCAATAACATAAACAAGTCGCCTTTAGGCTTGTAATACGCACAGAACAACTTTTTTTTTTTTACTAGAAGAGATAAGTTGTTGTGGAAGCAGCAAAAACTTAAAATAATTATCGAAAATAATGGCAATTATTCATCTAGAAGGGAATGAGTATATCATTTTTGAGTTGAAAACTCAACAATCGATAAAAAATGTCCTTCAAGGGACATCGTTGCCAAAGCAGTCACCTATTCACGTAATGAACCCAAAAAATGCAGCCTCACTTCCCGATTTGACGATCATCTTTTCATATGTTCCTCACGAAATACTACATGAACTTCAAGCTGTCATTTTCTGATCCTTTTGAAAATATTGAAAAATTAATATTTTGAATGGAAACCTCCATCTAGGCAATCATTTGGCGAATTTTACCCATTGACGAATTCGACCTTCGTTATTAAATAGAAAACCTTATCTACAAATATCGAGTCTCAAGGTCGCTTTTTTCGAAAGTTATCGTGTTTACGACCGGCCTATCCGCCGCTAGAGGATGAAATGATTTCCGGAATAATCCACCAAATGATTCCGCAGATGTACACACTCAACATTTTATTTTAGCAATATTTCCAATAATACAGATGGTTTCAGATCAAAATCAAGTACTGCAATGAAAAATGATAGCATGAAAGATTATGCGAAATTTCGTGAGGAGTGCCAAATAAACGATTTGTATTTTTGGAAATATTGGGAAAAGGAAATTTGAATTGTTATATCTGCGGAATCATTGGGTGGATTTCAGCAATTCTTGAATTCGTCTTTCGTAATTTAACTCCAAACCTACTCTTCAATTACCAAGTACACAGAGTGAACATTTTGTACACTATCAGCGGTTAGGGAAAATAATTACAAATTTTTCAATTGTTTCATGACGTTGCCTTAATGTGAAAAACTTACATCGTTCGAAATAGTCGTTTTTCTTAGGTATAAAGTACTGCTCGAATTTTCCAATTAGCGTTGGATTTTATCCTTTTCTACATTGGTGAATGAATGTGAACATTTTGTAAATTTCTACGCTCTCATGGCCAATGAAATAGATAAAGCTTCTGGGTTTTCTTTGGCTTCAGTTGCAACTAAGTAATTAATGAATTTCTGTGTCACTTAACTTAATAGTAATTCAATAATTCAAATTTACTAATATCTGTCAGACTGCGCATGTTTTATTTTCATTTTATACGTAGGTTCATTATCATTGAAAGCAATGAAGCACAGGTCACAAGTAAAGACAGACTGTTTGTTTATCTAGTGCGCTGCATATGAATCCCAACAACATATGTATATATAGTATGGTCTTTTATATTACTAAACATTTCTTGCATATGAATTTTAAGCTGGTGCAACATAGTATATTCAAATATTCAGCAAAAGCACCGACGTGAGGCATAAGGAGCGTCATCATTTTGCAACTAATTACAAAGTTTCTGTTCTTAAATGTAACATTCAAACAACCTTCCTTGAAAATGATTCTAGTTGACAAGGTGAAGTACAGGTTTTCAGAACTAAACCATTTCTCAAAGAAATTTTGATTTAATTCAAACAGTTTCCAGCCTAATGAACAATATCGGGGCAATGCGAATGATCAACGAAGTGAATTGTAACGTTTTAGAGTCTATATCTGACTTCAGCATCAGACTTTTGTCAAATTGCGGACTTGAAGGAAACCATTTGGAATAATATTTTACGGCAGTAGCAGAGAAACCAAACATTCGTCAATATGTCGGCGAGTGAAGACGCTACCGATGCGCTCTGTAATTATTGCCGAAAATATGTAGTGACATCTATTAAATGTGAAAAATCATCCATCATGTGCTCAACGCCAGAAAGGCATAAAAATTTTAAGTGAATCCACACTAATTTGCTGCGAAAACGAGAACATTGGAAAGTTTTCGAAAGATGGAACCAATGATGCAGTTGTGTTAACTGATTCGAAGGTTCTCATCAACAGTGAGTCCTCAAATTTAGATCTATTATTCAATATAATACAAAAATTAGAAGAATCAAATAAATTGTTAACGGAAAACAAGAATCTATTACAAGAGAAAATATCCAGGCTTGAAAACGATATTTCAGTCAAGGACATCGAAATCGGGCATCTTAAGGAACAGATAACAAATTCAAACATCGCAAAAAAAAACCACAACAAACCATCAAGCAAGTGGAAATCACACATTGAGAAATAAAAAAATACGTAGAAATGACAAATGCGAGGCAGGAAAATGAGCATGATATAAACATTGGATAGTCGAAAGCTGTAACAAAGAATTCCTATGGAACCATAAAAATGATACAAGCAAAGAAAATGACTCAAGTAATAAACTTAAATAATCGATCTTCGTCATCAGTCAGCGAGGTGAACAAAACAGGAATAGATAAAACACAAATTAAGGATTTGGAAATGGAAAAACAAATCACCAAAAATGAAGAGTGGCAAGTAAAACGCAATAGAAGATCTCGAATACTGAGGTTGGGAACTAATAAAATGGACAACAATGAGAATAGTAGTGAAAATAAATTCACAGGACAAGAAAAGAAAGCATGGTTTTTCATAAATCGTGTAAAGAGCCATGTAACTGAGAATATTGTGGAAGAGTACATAAGGAATAAAGCTAGTTTCAAAGATGAATTAATTGAAGTGAAAGAACTGGAATTTGAAAGAAAAAAAGGTGATTTGAAAAGTTTTTTAGTGAGGTGGCATTCGTAAAAAAGGATGAACTATACAATCCCGAGTTCTGGCCCGAAAATGTTGGAATTAAACGCTTCAATTTCCAAGTTTATGAAAAAAATAAGCCAGCAGGAAATTTTTTGTAGGTAGCACACCAAAAAAAAGACAATTTGATTTTGAGTATGTCGATAAACCTTGCAGTCGAACAACATCTACCTGCAGCATAATACATCACAATCTGCAATCGATAGGAAAATGTGCTGACATGATACAACAATTTTTAAACAATCAAACAGAATGGAACTGAAAGAATCTCTGGGAAATTTAAAGCTTGTTTCTAGTATATGCCGAGGTCATGGCAAACATGGAGGAGCTGCTGTTTACATCCATCCCACTATGAGTGGTATAAGACGAAAACAAATAGAAGAACTATCAATAATTGGACAGTTTGGAGAAATACAAGAACGACAAATATAAGTGAACAGATTTTCTGGGGTGATGCAATGGAAAAGGCAAATGAGTACAACACTTTTCTTATAGAAAAGATACCTAGATTGCTTGGTGATTTGGTGGATGCGCCATCCTCTCACAATATTAGTTCAAACAGTAAAATATTCCAATTAGAACAAACAACGCCAGAAGAAATAGAAGAAATTATAAATAAACTTAAAAATAAATTCACGGTAAACCCGCAAGATTTCCCGTCGCGAAGCTATAAGTAAGATATCCACATCATTGTAACCAGTGTGAGTTCCTGAACAAAAAATATGAAGGCCAACATAGGCGGTCTCTCTTTGTTTGGAAGATATGGGCCCCCAAAGTTCCAAATTGTTGCATTTTCAGATCCTTTTTTCCGCCATAAAAATGATCTCTCACTTCTCAAATCTATATAAATAAAAAAGGATCTATGGTCTATCGATATTTTGAACAAGCGCTACGTTCAAACGACTGCACCAAATTGGATAATTTTTTTTTTGTTGTGTTCATCATTCTCAGGTCAAGGTTTGTATAACGGAATATTCCCGAAAAAAATGCACGGAAAAAAGAACGAAGCCTTCCATTTTCCTCCAACCATAGAACATTAAACGTAAGTATGAAGTATTCGATAAAGCGAGCAATCATACATAGATTACTTTGACACTTCGACGTTCGACATCGACACTTAGGTTGTTAGGTTAGGGTTACTTCAATCTGCATTTATATAAATAAACAAACCACCTGTGTTATTTGTTATTTTCAGTAGAACGTATTTCTTGAAAGTGTTTAATAGCATTATGCTTGATATCAATCGTTGTGTTGTGTGTTTGTGTTACTCATTATCATTTATAAAAATGCCATCAATGAGACATCCAAATATTGGTCGGCGGACGCGTAACGCAAGACGACTTTCAAATCAGCGATTGGACAACAGAATGTGAGGCTCTCAAGCAAGATCTGTCTCAGCTTCCGATGAATCCATACTATCGATCTCAGGCGAGGTACAAGAAAATATAATATATGATATGATCCCACAGTCGATTATGCTGGCAATATAATTGCCACAACTGACAACGCCACCAGAACCTGTGAATTCGTTACTTTCAAGCCAAGAACCTCTATCAAAACATTTTTTGCAGAATATTCAGCATTACAATAGTGTGTTCCAAATGACATCTTTTGGTTCAAACATAATTGAGGAACAAGGTTCCAACCCAACTTTTAAGGTATTTCATTTTCTATATCAAACAAATATATTACACATTGATTATAACTTTACCTGCAAACATGAAAATTCTGTTAACACTCATTAACAAAACTTTTCTAATTTTTTTCACCAGATTCTAGAACGAATTCACCATCGTGCAGGAGCATTGTTACCACCAGTTAATGGTGAAAAGTTCCTCCAGATTTATTTCATTAGAAATTCTGAGGATGAAATGAATCAACGTTGTGCCATCAATCGTGCAGCAAGACAAGAAATCATCGTGCAATTGCAATAACTTTTGCATGAACATAATCAATTGGTACAATTGTTCAAAACAGCCTTAGAAATAATGCCATCAAACATAAATTAGTGATCAGAGCAGATAAAAGGCCAACAGGAGAACATGGGAGACGTTTCAATGCACCAACGTTAAATGGAGTTGCTATTGTGGTAGTTAGAGAAAATATGGAGTCTCGCGACATTGTTTTTCAACGACGTGTTGGTGGCAACCTCAGACGTATCAGTGATCACTAATATTCTGCTGGGGTGAACCCAGCGACTGGTGAGGATTGATAAATTATATTATGGAAGAATACAGTAAGAATGCATTTCAATAAGATATCTTCAGAGAATAAGTTCCTTAGATTTGTGCACCATTTATTATTTTCTACTACGTTTTCGTAGCTTTTACCACCAGTTCGTCAGAGTAATATTGTTTCAAAAATTCTATGTTTCAATTCCTTATTAATGTTGATTATTCTCTTACAGGTCAGGAAACAAACAAGAAGGTCAGCTCGATGAATTTTTATGCATATCGTTGTTCCATCAATTCGCCGTTGATTTGTAGTCAAAATTGAAATGGAATGTCTATATATACGTTTGAATCAGAGAAAGTCATATATACGTTTGAATCAGAGAAAGTTGGGTTCAGAGGATTATATTCATTTGCGCGATGCCATGAACGCCGATGGAAAGAAATGGAAATAATGTCGGTCGACTTACTATTTTACCAGCAACATCTGTGGGAAGCCCCAGACACATGCACGAATATGCGCAAGATGCTATGACTTAAGTGCTTCATTATGGTCGACCAAATTTGTTTATTACTTTCACTTGCAACCCAAAATGGTTCGGAGGGGTTGACTTATGCTCACATTCTCCTGTGGATGGCTGAAAAAAGCAGACCCAATGTATTCGACTCAATCATCAGTGCAGAAATTCCTGATCCAGATGTAGATCCAGAATTGCAAGAAATAGTGATAAAAAACATGATACATGGACCGTGTGGTGAACACAATCGTGAATCACCATGTATGATCGACAACAAATGCTCCAAGCGTTATCCATGTGCTTTATTGGAAGAGACAATAACAGGTAATGATGGTTACCCCCTGTACCGTCGTCTTTCTGTTGAAGATGGCGGTAGAACAACAGCATTGAAAGTTAAGAATAAGGATGTTGTAGTCAACAACACCTGGGTTGTTCCATATTCGCCGCTGCTGTAAAAAACATTCAAGGCACATTGCTATGTTGAGTACTGTAATTCGGAAAAATCTATTAAATATGTTTGCAAGTACGTCACGAAAGGCAGCGACATGGCTGTTTTTGGTATTACAGCTCCAAAGAGTAAAGATGAGGTGTCACAATATCAGATGGGAAGATATGTTAGTAGTAATGAATCTATTTGGAGAATTTCTTCATTTGCCATACATGAACGTTATCCCACTGTAGTTCATTTAGCCGTCCATTTAGAGAATAGACAACGAGTTTATTTCACCAGCCACAACGTTGACAAGCTTTTTTGAGACATGCATAAGAGATTCATTTGCAAAAACATTGCTTTACTCAGAAATGCCAAAATACTTCACATGGAATGCATCATCCAAAAAATTCCAACGGCAAAAACGAGGACAGTCCGTACTGGGATACGTGAATGTATATTCAACTAATGCATTGGGGCGCATTTACACCATTCACCCGAGCAATGAAGAATGTTTTTACTTGCGTTTATTATTGCTGAATGTTTGTGGACCAACTTCCTTCGAATATTTGCGAACCATCGATGGTGGATAAGCGCAACATATCGAGAAGCCTGTCAACGTTTACATTTATTAGAGAATGATACTTTAGGATCATACACTCTCTGATTCTGATATTTCTTCTACTTCATATCAAATACTGTCACTTTTTGCCATCATAATTTCAACATGCTATCTATCGAACCCCCATCATTTGTGGGACAAATACACAGACCATATGGCTGAAAACATTTTGCATCGAGTACGATCAACAACAGCAATTCCAGAACTAGAAATTAGTGCTGAGATACATAATGAGGTATTGATATCTTTAGAGGAATTGTATACATAATTTGCAGCTGAAAGTTGGCTCTGAAATTATCATGTTACGCAACCTTAATCAGCCAAAATTGTGTAACGGAACTAGACTTTCTGTTGAAAGAGTTTTTACAAACTTGATAGAAGGTACTATTATCATAGGAAAGTTCAAAGGTGAGGATGTCCTTTAAATTGAAGTAGCACTCACCTTCACATATGTTTCATTTTTTTTGCAGATTCTTTAGGATTTTGAAAACATAATTATCACTCACACGTAAATATCTCAGAAATTCATATTTACCACGCACAAGTGCCTGGCACTTTTGTGGTAATTTTTGTGTTTTTTAAATTCACGGATTATTTGTGATTATCTGTCATTATGATATTTTTGTTGTCCTTTGATTATCTTAATAAACATCATTATTATTATCATTATTATTATTATTCCGAGGATCCCACTAATGCCATCTAATTTTCCTAATGAATTTAACCGTGTCCAGTTTCCAGTGCGACTTCCATTTGCAATGACAATAAATAAATCACAAAGTTAATCGTTACAAGTTTGTTGAATAAACCTTGAATTGACCATTTTTTCGCATGGGCAGTTGTATATCCCTGCTCGAGAGTTGGTAATCCATCTGCTCTATTTGTTTTCTGGCAAGAAGGAAAAACCAAAAATATTGTACATAATAGGGCATTGCAATAAAGTATAATTTAGACATTTGGGTGTTTTTTTACTGCATAATTTATTTTATCTTAGTGTTTTTCTTTAGTTACACCTCCCGTGCGAAGCCGGGCCGGGCAGCTAGTCTAATTCATAAATCATCTTTGAACCTTCAACCAACGAATAGAGACACTTTCCTTCAAGAATATTCATTATTTAAAGGAAGAAAAGTGAAAATATCAGACAACAACTTAACCTTCTTTTCATCGCTGGCCAACGTATTATGAGCGAAGGGTAGTTGCTGGCGGGAAATATGGAATGATGGACAGTTGAAGGATACGATTGTAAGGAAAATGCTTCTTTCACTGAAGAAGAGGTGGTTATTCTAACATCAAAAAAAAATCATTGAGAATATTTGTTTGAGGTTTCACTCTCAATATTTTCGTTTGAACTTTCTTTCTATCCCCTTCAAAATAGGGAGGTTTTTATCTACTTCGTTTTTTGTTGTGTCTTCGAGATGGTCCCAGTTTAGAATGAGATTCAGGGTATTCCAATGAAATGGGTTATATAATAACCTCGATTCCATTGGAAATCTGGGAAGGGCGCGACCTATCACATATGAAAAAAATGTACGTTGAAATATAAATCAGGGTGTATTCTCATTCTATTACTATGTGTTTCAACCTTGTAGATTTCATTAGAAACGAATTATCCTATTGGAAGATTTAGAGTTTCGCAGTAAACAGTAAGAACTAAGAACATATTTCATTTTTCTCGCCAGCAATAACCTGTCATTCACGAATACGCACGATGGCACGATTCAGACGATTCAGATGAAATTTGCGCCACTGCCAAACTTCACTTTTAGTCTGAGTCGAAATCAGAAGGAATACAGGTTAAGTGGTTGTCCAGTAATTTCATTATTTTTTCATTAAATATTGATTATTCTTGGAAAAAAGTGTTGCTTATTGTTGGTTGAAGGTTCAAAGTTGGATTGTGAACTATACAGGTGAAGTGAAAGATCGTTTTTATGGTGGAAAAAGGGACCTGAAAACGACTAATTTTGGAACTTTGGGGCCCATATCTTCCAAATTCAGGGAGACCGCCTATGGTTGATTTCACATTTTTTATTCAGAAAATCACACTGCATACAATGATGTAAATATATTTTTAATATCTCGGCGACAGGAAATCTTGCGGGTTTACCAAATTCACAAGTGGAGAGGATGGTGTACCCTCCAGTGTGATAAAAAATTGTGTGAATGAAATCAAACATATTCTCTCTTATATAGTGAATAACTCTTTTAAGTATGGAATCTTTCCAAAACAGTTGAAATTGTCACTTATCAGGCCTACTTATAAAAAAGGGGAAGTAACATCTATGGAAAATTATAGACCAATTAGTTGGTTGTCTTCCTTCTCTAAAATTTTGAACAAGCCATGTGTAAGAGACTGTTGAAATTCATTGAAGAATGTAACATCATAAGAAGCTCTCAACATGCCTATCTTAAAGGAAAATCTACACAGTCGGCTGTATACCAATTCACTGAAGAAATTATTAGGTTACTTGAGGGACGTGAACTAGCTCTAGGGTTGTTTTTGGATCAGTCGAGTGCTTATGATTGTCTAGTTAGGGAACTCCTATTAGCAAAATTAGATTGTTTGGGTATAAAGAAGACAGCAGGAAATTTGTTTTTGTTCATATCTAACGGACCGGCAATAAAGAGTTAGTGTAGTAAAGGATGGAAAGGAAATTAAATCTGAAATATTGGGGTCAAAATTTGGCGTGCCACAGGGCAGCATTTTGGGGCCAATCCTCTTTTTGATTTTTATTAACGATTTGTACTCTGAGATTTCGGATTTCATTACTGGTTTTGCGGATGATGTAAACATTATTATA
Organism: Myrrha octodecimguttata; assembly: GCA_958510865.1. NCBI lineage: Eukaryota > Metazoa > Arthropoda > Insecta > Coleoptera > Coccinellidae > Myrrha > Myrrha octodecimguttata. The sequence goes on along the minus strand of OY294064.1, from coordinate 265,038 downwards.
AAAGCTAGTGATCTGCAACATCTAGAAATAAATGCACATGATTGTTTCAGTAAAAATAAACTATGGTTCACAAATAACAAACTCATTTTAAATAAAGAAAAAACAGCTGCATTATTATTCAGGACTAGTAGATCGGGCATTGAAAAAGGGTTCAACGAGTTAGAAGGAAATAACATGAAACTAGAGAATTCTACCAAATTTTTGGGGATATACGTAGATGAAGTTTCGAAGTGGACTTCCCACATAGAATATCTGTCAACGAAATTGAGTAGAGTAGGGTGCGGAATAAGATCTCTCCGTGACTATTTGAGTGAACCTTGCATGAAGGTGGTTTATTTTGCAAATTTTGAATCACTTTTAAGATATGGTATTTTATTCTGGGGAGCGAGTACAAGAGTGAATGGCATATTTGTTGTACAAAAAAGAATTGTAAGAGTGATGTTTAGTTTCAAATTTTTAGAGACATGTAGGGGAATATTCAGGAAACAGAGGATTTTAACAGTGTATGGCATTTACTTATTTGAATGGTTAATATTTTTTTTCAAGAATAAGGATGCAATGTTACAGCACACGACAGCTCATAATTACTAGACAAGAACTCTGGAGTTACATCATTCAAAGCATAGATTGAGCTTAACTGAGAAACATCCCTCTTATAATATAAGGATTTATAATCATTTACCTTATAGTCTCAAGGATATTAATAATTTCAGATCTTTCAAAGGCAAGATAAAGGAGCTGTTAATTTATTTAGAACCGTACTCATTGTCAGAGTATTTTAATATGCCATCGTAAATGTATATTCTTTTGACGTTATTTCACCCTATGTTGTACATATTTTGAAATAAAGATATTTATCTATCTATCATAGGTTCATAACACAGAAAAGGACGTGAAGACTAAACTTTAGTCAAGGAGACTAGCAGAGAAAAATTCAATTCAAATAAAATACTGACAATATATGCAGTTTATATACAGGAATGTGTCACATTCCTGTATAAAAATAGGAATTTCACTATGCCCAAACCGCAAACTCCTCTTAACACGTTGACTGCCACGGCAATTTTCCGAATTCTGGTCTGAAAAGCCAAAATGAGTTAATCATATTATATTATTCAAAACTCTAATTATAGTACAAAGTTATCACCAAAATTTATAGAAAATGTATTTTTTCGAAAAAAAAGGTCTCATGAATCATCTCGTAGTTGTTGGCTTACGTAACAGAAATCTCTACGCGGAGCCCAACTACGAGTTAATTCATTCACAGAATTCGCACAAAATTTATCGATAAATGACTTCTAAAATAAAACTGATAAAGTTCAGAGGAGAATTCGTCATCGCGTTGGTTGGTGAAGAGAATGAAGAGATTCACCCAGCTCGGAAAAAAATTATCCGTCCGACGCAGCCATGTCGTATATGCACCCAAGAAAAAAACGCCGCGAAACCAGTTGTTTTTGTGCAATCTGTGAAGAAAAACCAACCCTTTGTGTGGAAGACTGTTTTAGAAAGTTTAACGAACAATGAATATATTCTCTTCTTGTTTTGAATTTTTTTTTTTAGAATTATATTATCTGTTCCTTTATCGATAAATTTTCCGTTCATGTAAGCCAGCATTGATATCTTCATCTCTTCCCAGAAGCCATCTATCCATATTAACGCTGATATACTACGTGTTTGATCGTAGCTGCTCGATTATGGCAAGTAAACACAGTACGAGATGACTCGTAGTCGGCGTTCTGACAGAGATCGCAATCTACGAGTTATCTCGTAGTTGGCAGTCAACGTGTTAATAGGTGAACAATGGATTATTTATTTCCTGGAAATAGATTGAGTTTTACAAGAAAAGTAGCACTTAACAATTGCATAAAATTCTACAATCACATACCAAGATCTATCAAGCTTACTTCAAGTTTCAAATTATGCAAGAAAAAGGTTTTTGTCCTTCTTTTACCACTAGGACCTGTCATAGAATTCATGAATCATTGAGATCAAATTTGGACCATTATTTCTTTCCGATATCACTGCAATATTCACGAAATAAAGCAGATTAATTTATAGGGTTGTCTCCAGCACCACTGACCAGACTTTGTCATCTATGAACCCTATCAGTCCAATTACACATTGAATTTTTCGAATATTGCAACCCTTCAAGTTCTCCATTATAGAGGTATTTATGAATTGATTGCAGAGATCAGGTCTATTCTGTGTAACTTTTGTTACAGTTTCTTTGTGCCATTTCAGTAACAGCAATTCCAAAAAAAACAACCCAACGGAAAATGGTTGAGATACCCACACCAGAAAATTTCTTGCCCACTTGAAAAGCGCTTGGAAATGCCAAAAAAATATAATTCTACTGTCAAAAGACTCACCAATCAGAAGCAATTAGTTTTTCCTCCTTTACATCAATACACTGGTCGTTGTCCATCATTTGATCGAGATCTCCAAAGAAGGTTTTTCAAGATTAAACTCTTAAAGTTAAACCTAGAAAAATGTCCGTTTGAAAAAAATCAATAAGAACCTGTTGACAGTATCAAAGCCTACTAGTTAATTCATGGTTCACACTACAATCTGCATTTGTGGCCACGGGTTAAAATCTAAAATAAATGCTAAATATACAGAATGCTATGCAAAATAGAACAAGTTCTGCAGTCTCTTATCAGTTGTCGCATATCAGATCAAGTACAGAGGATCAATTAAGGCATCACATATTCTATCCCAGTATAAGCATAGTCTTAGTCTCAAGAATAATGAGATAATAAACTTTTGCATTTCAATCGGGCATTCAAGCATCATAAATTTATGTTTTTATTTTTTTTGATATAATAAAACAAAAATTAACCTACTTATTTCAAGTGAACAACGGATGAACCTGATTCAATTGGAAAGCGCGTACCTACCTACTAATCAGTAAAAGCTAATGATTCTTCCAAAGCTACATCAGAGGAGCTCAACTAATAGCGCTGAATTTTACAATTGCACTCTATCCCGAACTGATATTTGTCGTAAATACAATACAATGAAATTGGTGTTCCATAACATGAAATTTCAAAGCAATGTTCAACATAAAATTGGGAGAAATCAATTCACTTATTTTACCATTTATTTCCTTAATGCTTATAATTCACCATACTTGTCACTTGAAAGTTTGACATTGATATTATGACCACAGACTGCAAAACATAAAGCGATTTTAAACGGTAGACCAAAGGCTCCCCTTATAGTTACGGTTATCCACATTGACAGATTATCTCTTGCCTAAATGTTAGTTTGGATAATCGTAACTTGAACCGGAGATTGAAATACAAAATGACATTTATTTTATCATTTATTTCCTTAGGGCCGGTATTATAAAACTTAACGGGAAGTTAACTTTAACTTTAACTGAAAATTAAGCAGTAATTTCCAGTTAAAGTTAGATTTGCAGGGTTATCTTTATCAGGTGGTTTGGGTATCAATTATAGTTAAAATTAAAGTTAAATCGTTATTTTCCACAGATTCTCTGTCTCTTCGGCTGACATAAGGGGAATATAACCTCGATTTGTTTGTTGTTATGATATTTTCGGAAACATCACTTCATTTTTAAAGGACTTTTAATTCACGATGACGAAGATGACATGAATATTGTTGAACATCCTCGTTGAGAAATATTCACTTCATTTTTGAAGAACTTTTAACTGACTATGACGATGATGCCATGAAAATTGTTGAATATCCTTGTTGAGAAAGGATATTAAGAAATCGGCTGAACCATTTGAACTTATGGGAAGAAACGGAATTCAAAAACCGATTTCGCTTATCTGGACACTCTGCACGCCTGTAATGGAATACATATTCTTAGAAATCGTGCTGTGACGCTAGTGATGCAAATGTGTTGATTACACTCAGAGTTTATGCAGCTTGTTCTTTCTTGATAGTAGTTGGAGATTTTAGGGGTTTTCACAAATCAACTATACTGGCTGTATTATCAGAAATGTCTCATGGAAAATTGCATACTTATTATCTATTTACATCAAAATGCATGCTATGAACCTCACTCAAGTAATAATCCAATCTCGAGAGTTCCTCATGGCATATTATTGTAATGAAAATATCAGTTACTCTTTCTGTTCAACTATTATAAGATGTAAATGAAAAAAAAATTATTGGCATTTATTCTTTCCGATGTCTAATATAACAGATAAAAGTTATAAATGCGTAATGAAGCATAATAATTTATACACATTACTTAACTTTCAAGATAAAAGGAAATCATCACAATTGCAATGGATACTTTTCTTGTAGTAATGGTCAAGCTGGTATCTGTACAAATTTTAGATATCAGGGCTCGATAACTCTGAGCCACACAAAACATTACCATATTTTTTAATTGAATGACAATTTTTGCAAATTTAGTGTAGAGATTATTACCACTCCCAGTGTCAGTTGAAAGTGCTTGCCCGTTGGTGAAGAGTGAAGTATTTGTAAAAAATTCTGTACCTAATTGGATGTGGACAAATTTTATTGTAATTATTATATAATTCCTGAATTGAATGTATCTCATTACTGTCAAAGTTTTTCCTTTTAAGCTTTTATTTCCAATATATTCATTAGTGGAAGTAGTATTTTTAGTTAGGTGACCAAATAAATACCCAAACACCCCTTCCATATTGTAAAAAGTATAAGAATTCAAAATTGATCATTGCAACTCTCCCTCAAATCTGTAATTCTATTTTTATGGAAACCACAATCCATTAAGCTCCCTGATACATAGTGCGAATATTTGTCAATAAAGGATTTGTTTATTCCTATCATATTTTGAAAGGGATTATTTTTCCAAAATCCAGCTTTTCCAACCCAGAAATTGGTGGTTAGATTTATTACAGAATCTCAAACTATTTCATTCTCCTTTTCATAGAAATCATCACAGTATTTCTTGTCTATGATAGAAATGAGACTTTTATAATTCCGACATTTTTGAGCATAACTTTAACTGTCGGTTAAAGTTAAAGTTAACTTCCCGTTAAGTTTTTATTATAAAACTTAATTGGAAGTTATCTTTAACTTTAACTGAAATTTTGACAGTTGTATTGGGACATATCTGTCAAAACTGCCAGTTAAAGTTAAGTTTTATAATACCGGCCCTTAGGGCCAATTGCACCGTATTACAAAACCATAGATTAGATCCATAAGCAAGGTTTTGGTACAAAATTATCTTGCACCGTCACGTAATCCTCGTTAAAAGGCCTTAACAGACTGTTATATTTAAGCCTACGAATTTGGGGGTTTAAAAGAAGGATTAATGGTAAGCTTCGGAATCTAACCCTACTTTCGAGCGATTTCGTACAAGTTTGACATTTTTCTGGACGTAACCTCCAGTTTGTTTACGTTTTTTTTTGTTTACATTGGACATTGATGGAGAACTCCTACGAGTTGATAATCAAATTTTGATTAAAAGTGGTTGATTTTCAGATGATATTTATGAAAAATGATATAGGGAGAAACTGGCATCAGTAGGCATTGATTCGTATGTTTTAAAGCATGAAGAATTAACACCAGTATTTCCATTGAGTTCGTAAACTTAATGGTATTTCTATAAGCCTTCAACTATTTGAAATGAAAAAGTTACAATTATATGCTCATTTATTTCCAAGAGCGAATAGCAGAATGAAATCGAAGACATATTTGGAATGAGAAAACATAGTTTCATGAAGATTCTTCAGTACTATTTCATTCAGTGATATATTACGTGGAAAGCTATCATGTACTACTTCATTATTGTGCAGGTGCTGTCTCTGTGCTATCATTATCCTCTATTATATATTAACTGGACTCAAAATATAACTACAAACGAATTAATGTGAAAGAAATTGCATCCTCGTGTTAGACAATCTTCAAACGTACACCTTTGTCAATCCATCCATGATACTTCAATATTTATATAGAATACTTTTTAGTCTGCGGATCCACATCAGAGTTTTCATTATCTTCGACCAAAAATTAACCCAATTCATAATATACTTATAATAATTTACTAGAAAGTCTACTCTTAGGTGAGCCGTTCCTTATCGGAAAGTTGTTTCGGATAAATCAATACTATTCATTTATTCATCTTACAAACGCCAGGATTGTAATTCCATGCAGAAACTTAAATCTTGAGATATTACAAAATATGAGTTTACTTGAGTATATGACTATAAATTTGAATAAGGTTTAAAGCCTGATGCAGAGGTAAGAGAACAGGTCTGTGGTAAGAGATCCCTATAATCTTAATGATAATAAACAAGTCAGGAACATTACATGCAATATTTTTATGGAAGCTATAAAGTCTGTCATATATATTTTTTCGTTGGGTTTTTCAATAGATGCATCTTGATTTTTCATAACTTATGGAAATATTGTAGTAGTAACCCATAATAATGGGTTTCATCTTTTGAATTAAAATATTTCTCCAATTAGGGTTAAAATAAACAACATGGAGCTAGTCACAAGTACCAATTCATGAGAAAGTAACCAGATTTGTAGATTAATTTTAATCTAGTTACATTCAGCCTCGGTGCAAGCCGAATATTTAAAGCAGAGTTTAATAAGTTTATCGTTGCTTAACTAACTGTAGCTTAAGACGAAAACGGTGCAATTGGCCCTTCGTGCAGGTATTATTAAACTATTTCGACAGATTACTGAAAGTTAACTCGTAAAAAATGTTCAACTCGTTCAAAAATGAGAGTTAACTGTTCTCTGTGGTCCAAATAAGTTTTATAATACCGGCCTAACGGCCGACTGCGTAAACACAATAACTTCCGAAAGAAACAACTTAGAAACTCGATATTTGTAGAGAAGGTTTGGACCTTAATTACGAAGGCCGAATTCGTGAATGGGTAAAATCCACCCAATGATTCCGTAGATATACCCAATCAAAATTTTATTTTTCCAATATTTCCAAAATAACAGATCAGATCGAATTGAAATCCAGTACATCAAAAAATAACAGTTCGAAGTTTCTTGATAAGAAAATCATAGAAATTTTTTTTTTTTCAAATTGTTCTAATGACACGGTTATCACGAAATATGAAGAAGTTGTCTTTCAGCATCTCAAAACTAGCTGTGAAGTTTTATCAGGACTGCATCAGTATTTCTCGAGTTATACCGAAAAAAACAACGATATCGAGAAGAAACCCTCGAAATTTGACATAATTTTTCCCGATATCTCCAAAACTTATAATCGTATCGAACTGAAATTTGGTACACTGCTGTGAAATATAAAGCTCAAAGTGTGAGTGGAATTTTTTTTTTTGATATGATGAATGGTTCCCAGAAAAAAAAATGTTTTGGAATAAAAGTTTGAAAAAATTTTTTTTTTGAATTTACTGACAACATGATCATGACGAAATTTGGCTCAAAGTTGCGCGTCGTTATACTCCACCTAACTGCCAAGTTTGAATCCAATCGCTCAAGTTGTTTCTGAAATAAAAAATAAATAACTTCAAAACTTCAAGTGCCTATAACTCCGAAACTATTCGACCGATTTGGCCCATTAACGAACTCAACCGCGGCATTCTGATGCGCAACCTATCCTGAAAGTTTAAAGTTGCTAGCTTGCTTCTGTCGACAGTTAGCGTGTCTACGGCCGGCCGGCTGGCCGGACAGAATCGATTTTGACACCGGATTCGTCATCAGTGAGTCCAACCTAGTCGATTGAGACCATTTTCGGCTCAATCATCCAAAATTACAGACATTTGGACAAAACGATAGCACGCTGTTCCCCTAGAACATGCGCGCAAAAACCGCGCCATTCTCATTTGAACTATATATATATTCTTTTGAGAACGAGTATCACAGTGTTAGCAGAGGAAATTTAAACGGGGTACCATACATTTCTTCGTATGATACAAGAGCACAGATGAAAACCTCAGCAAAAACTCTGTCTCCCCGTATAAGTGTTGTAATTTGTTTGAAGAACATGGATGGCATCTTTTTCATTAGAAAATAATTTTTTCGTCATCTCGAAATTATTTTGACCAAATATCTGGAACAGAAAGAGGGACAGAAAACCAGCAGGAAGCAGTGATTAACATTACCTACTTTTGCTCTCTGACCAGGAGAGTCTTTCGATCAGGTCCGGTCCTCTAAGTGATGATATTTCAGATCTTCAGATAAACGACGAACGCTACAGGCCCCTTGTATTGGGGAATCATCTCCCATTTGCACTGTCTACTTAGAAAGCTATTAAGCAGATCGAGTTGTACCTATAGATATTAACATCACCACTATCAGTGTGGCAAATCTTTTGTGCTTGCTGATTCCACAGGTTGAAGAATATTTTAGGAAGGAACAGAGGTTGTGCTCTTTTGTGAGGTTCCTTCGATGACTTGAAACGAGGCTCTCTTAAGCTATTCGTATTTAATTGGAACAAAATCCTTGTCTCCTCGCCAAATTGGTCAGTCAGAGCCTGGAAAGCAAATATAAGGTCACCGCGATCACGACGGCCGACGAACGAGTACCCTTAGGTTACAATTCAAAACCTGTAGATTTCAACAATGAATGCCATAGGAGGGAATTTCTTGAAAAAAAATTTCAATTCTTTTTTCAAATATTCAATATTCTGTGATCATCTTATTGCCATTAAATTCTGTATGAATCTTCGAACTATCATTTTTCGATAAAGTACTGGATTTCAATTCAATCTAATCTGTATTTTTGGAAATATTAGGAAAATAGAATTTTAATAGGTATATCTGCGGAATCATTGGATGAATTTTACCCATTCGCGAATCTGGCCTTCGTGATTAAGGTTCAAACCTACTCTACAAATATCGAGTTTCTAAGTCGTTTCTTTGTGAAGTTGTAACTTCCCGAAGGTTCGAGGTTTTTATTTTTCCAGTATTTTCAAAAAAAGAGATTAGATGGAATTGAAATCTTGTAATTTATCGAAAAAACCTAGAAAAGCACTGACGTGTAGTAAGCAGCTTTTGCGTGCATGTTCAAAGGATAAAACCAAAAATGAACATGCGCGCAAAAGCTGCTGACTTCACTTCAGTGCTTTTCTGGTTACTTTATGGTAACACAAAAATATTCTACAAGTTATCATAATTTCATTAAAATGTCTGCGTGAAAACCTTTGGCCAGCTAAGTATTATGAGGAATTACCCAGATAAACTACCCTGAATTTTGGATATTCCCAAAATGAACCTGATATTCTGCAGCTTCAAAGGAACCAATTTGAGTATATGGGAACTTGTAAGAAGAAGCAAAGCCAAGGAATATTCAGTTCTTCTCAAAACGAAGTAATCGTCTCCATAAAAAATTATTTTTACGTAACAACAATGTCAAATGTTTTCAATTTTTATTTCATTTAAACAACACTAGAATAACAAACAATAAAACATTACACTGAAGAATGTTGGCAAAAGATTTCAGCATTTCATGAGTGGCTAACAAGTTTCCTCACAAAATTTCCTGGTATGAAAAACTAAATTTTGCATTCTTCTCATTTTCAGTTTAATTAACTTCGATTACTCCAAGCAAGGCTTCAAGTCAGTGCCAGACGTAGAAATAATATCTTGAAAATATCCAACATCATTTAAATAACTTGTTTTTCGAAATTCAGCAGAAATGAAACAACACTGAATATGTTGGATATTAAAGGCCTTAAATGAAAAGGACATTTCTTTGAAAGGATTCTGTAGGATTTCATTAAACTTATAGCTCTTTCAACATGTATCCTTGCTTTGGCTATTTTTCTTCTTAACAACTCTTCATTCCCTGTCAATTTTCTCGATTTCATTATTAGTGGTGGTGTATATAATTTTATTTTCATCTCATCACATAAATCTTGTATAAGAAAACTTCGATCTGCCATAACAACATCTCCTTCTTTCAAAAAATTTCTAATGTCACTGTTTTCAAAAATCTCCTTGTTAGAAATTGATCCATCAAACCCTTCACTGACGTAGATGATTGCTCCAGAAGGACATACCCCTAACAGGAATTTCACAGTACTCAAGTGTTCATGGCTTGAGAATCTATTACTTTGTTGACGGAAATTTGTTGGTATTTTCATTTCTATTTCTGTACAATCAATTGATATAGTTATAGTCATCTTTAAAATTTTCAAAACAGTATGGATTTTCCTTTTTCTCTCTGGCAGCCTGAAACATTTCCTCTCTCATGCTTGCCATCTGACAATACATAAACTGAATCCAAGTATTTGATATTACAGAAATATTGCTTTTACTTAAACCAGTTAACATGGAAATATCACCCAAAGTAAAACCACGCCTTAGTCTGACCAGTGTTAAACACAATCTATCATAATTAGACAAGTGGCATTCATTTATGTTATATCGGTTTTTTTCATTTTCATATTTTTGGTAATAATTCAGTTTATTCATCACAGAAGGGTCCAAAAAATTATAAAGTGCATCAAAATGTAGTGGACGTAGTCCTGTTATAAATTTGAAATCTTTATCACTTCTTCTGAGGTTAACATATGAAAATATTGTATCATCTCTCCTATCCGTCTGAGTGGCTACATTATTACAATCAGTTTCAACATCTGGGGTTATACTAGCCAAGTCTTGGTTGAAATCGGTTCCAGTATTTTCTTCAGAATCGTCAAGGGAGATGCTAGCCAAGTTCTGGTCGAAATTATTTTCATTAGAGTACACCTGTACTTGTGAAAAGGGGTGTGGATACGAGTCATACGAAAATTTCCCAGAGAAGTGTTTGCTGCATATGTAAGTATTTCTATTTATGCTCTCTGGGGTTAATTTTTCATTTCCGCACAGTTCTATCCATTTGAGGCACTTTATCAAGTTTTTTCTTTTGGGAAAAGGACGAAACTTGACTTTTTTATTTTTTCGCGAATCACTTTTACAGTGTTTGTAAGAACACCTGGTCATGATCGGACTTTCAAACTTCTATCTTTATTTATAGGAAATAGGATGCACCTTAGCACGCGGCTAGAGACCGATTTTGACGGTGATTTTTTGAATACGAAGTTTTTACAAGAAATTCACTGGTACTATTTTCTATTCAAGAAGATTTCTTGTTCAGATATTTGAAATTTGCAACTTTTGAATTTGACATTCTGTTTATGAGGTTATTTCATAGAAATCAAAGAATTTAATGAATTGTTATAATAGACAACATTATTCTTTTGTAGATCATTAACTTGGAAAATTGGTCAACGATTTGTTATGTCGAAAAGCATCTCAGAAAAAATTGGTCACTGGTAAGATACTGAAGTGTCAATGTTATTTTCAAAAAAAGTATCTTGGAAAAGTTGCGAAGAAAATCAGTCACCTATCAGATACTCAAGTATCGACAGATGGAAAATTTTCAACAAAACCACTAGAACTAGAAGGTTCCTGGGATAAAAACGTGCAATTGACTATTAGACATGGCGGAATGCATCTCTACAGGAAAAAGTTATGAAATCTCTCACTTCTCAGGAACCTTAAGCGGCAAAGGTGACGAATAAAGCGTCTTTATACTTTGTATAGATTCACAGTAGGGACCGTAGACCTATCTACGGTAGGGACGAATGATTGCACGTTTTCCGTTTACGTACTTCAAAATCGAAATCACTATTCTTCATCAGCACCTTACAACATGACCTCAGGCAACCCAACATTCAGTGAGTTGTTGCGGGAAAGCTGGAATGTTCATTTTTCTTCAGAAATAAGAAATAAATAATATAGAAAAGGTCTTTTTATATTTTAAAGTATTCAAAATCTCTAATTTCAATGAAAATAATATAAATACCCATAAATTCTTCATAATTTCCGTCTTCAGAATCATAGGAATTCTGTGACCATAACCTCATAAGTCATAGACTTGAGAAATGAAAATCTGAAATTGAATGTCAAAAATAAATATTATATATTTACATGAGAAATTGCAAATTTTAATTATTCATATCTCCTGAACAAGAAATAATCCAGAGTCGAGACTAGAACCAATGAATTTCTTGTGAAAAACTGCGTCTTGAAAAAAGCACAGTCCATATTGGTCACTGGTAACTTGCGAAGTAGATTCATCCAAATCATTCTTTTCTTTGCCAAAGTTCTCAAACAAGTTGGGTAAGATATTTTTGCACTTTGTTTTGATTATATAGCAGGGTTTCTTTTTGTTGTTTATTTTATTGCAAGATATATCAAATAATATTAATGATTTCGTTGTGATGTTTTCGTACAAAATTAGGTTGCAGAGGTCCTTCGTACTCTCAATAAGCCCACTGACAGTAGAAAATAGTCGCTGTCTATTAACTTTATTTCGGAATGTTTGGAGTCTTTCGTTTTAGCGCGACCCTCCAGATTTGTGCATTCTGATGATTTCAACAATTGCTCAGTAAACGAGGGAATGTTTCCAGAAACTATTAATCGATGGTGAATGCCATTTTTGGAATGAGGAGATGGAAAAAATACCTTAAAAAAACTGATAGAAGCGGAAACTATAGAGAAGGGAAAAACTTTGACGGAAAAGCAGGTAAACGGACAACGAAACGATAAACACACAGAAATTAAGGGTGAAAAATTGTTGAGATCAAGGATTGCAACGTGGAATATTAGGAGTATTCGGAATAAGGAGGATGAGCTGGTGAGGGAATTTGAGGAGGCGAAATTGGAACTATTGGCGATAACTGAAACAAAAAAGAAGGGTAAAGGGGAAATGGGGATGGAAGATGAGCATCTGCTGATTTCCAGTGGAGTTCCTGAAGACATGAGAGCCAAGGCAGGCGTGGGATGTATAATAAGGAGAAATATTTGCTGGCAAGTGAAAAGATAGAAAGCTTGGTCAGAACGAATGTTATCCATAGAAATGGGAAATATGAAGGAAGAGATAAAGACATTCATAATAGTGTATGGACCCAATGAAGACGACAGTACACCAAATAAAGATAAATTCTAGGAAGAACTAACCGAAGTTACTGAAACAGCAAGGGGAAGAATTATTATAATGGGCGATTTCAACAGCCGAGTGGGAAGAAAAGATGAATTTTATGAATCAGTGATGGGACCATACGGAGAAGAAACTAGGAATTACAGTGGTGAGAGAATGCTTGATTTTGTCTACTCAATGATTTTGTTATTACTAATACAATGTTTGAACATAAAAACATACATAAGTATACAAGAGAAGTCAAAAGTCGCAGAGAAAAATCAATTATAGACTACATTTTGATACAGAAGGAGAGAAGATCTATGATACAAGACACTAAATTGAGAAGGGGTCCAGAAATCGGAAGCGATCACTATATGCTGGTTTCTAAGCTGAGGGAAGAAAAGATGAAAAAAGAAGTAAATTCTAAAAGAGAAGGAACATATGAATGTTTGAAGTCTTACAAACTCACTAATAAGGAAAATGCAGATTCATATAGGTATGAAACAGAACAGAGATTTGAAAGACAAAATGCGTTACGGACATACAGAACGATGGAGAGCTTATGGGGGAGTTTCAAGCGCATAGTTATTGAAACTACACTTAATATATGTGGAAGTTATAAGAAGACGAATAAGAGAAAACAAAAATCATGGTGGACAAGTGAGGTGAAATATCAGGTGAAGATTAAAAAGGATAAATGGAAACAATACTTACATCATAAAACAGTAGAGAAATATAACCAATACAAAGAACAAAGAAAAGTAGTGAAGGAATGGATACATAGGGAGAAGAAGAAGAAATGGGAAGAATTTGGGGAAAAAATGGAAAAAGATCATAAAAAACTATTTTATAGAGTTCTTAAAAATACGAGAAAGACAACAAGGAATGATAATGTGATTATAAAGAATAAAAATGGAAACCTGCTGAAGGAAGATACTGAATAATGGAAAGGTGGAGGGAATATTTTGAGGACCTACTTAATGAAGAGGGACGTGAGAGGGACATAGGACAGAAAATTGGGGAACAACAAGAATTAAATGGGGAAGAGGAAGGCATATCAATGGAAGAACTGAGGAAAGTGATAAATACTCTGGAGAACGGCAGAGCAGCAGGATATGACAGAATTACAGCAGAAATGTTGAAAAACCTAGGAGAAGATGGAAATAGAATGTTACTGGAAATTGTTCATAGGGCATGGAAGGAAGAAATAGTGCCAGTGGATTGGCAAACATCCTTAATCGTAAGAATTCGGAATGGAAATGAATGAAGAATGCCTGGATCTCTGAGAGTAAAATTCTTCTCAAGAAGTCTGATACCGGAAAAACGATTCAAGTAAAATCAACAGAAACTCTGAATAATCTGAACTCAAAAAACTAGAAAGTCAAAACGGCATTCACAAGAAAGAAAAAAATGTCAATACAGTATATTGTAATATGAGATCTATTAAAACTCAATATAATCTAGCTAACCTCACTCATTATATCTCGAAATTCAAAAATCCACATTCGGTTTTATTTTCAGAAACATGGATTAAAAACAATGAAAAACATCTATACAGCATACAGGGGTACCATGGAATATATGACTGCAGAGAATCCCGTGGTGGCGGAGTGGTGATCTTTATAAGAAGTGATCTAGAATACACAGTATCTGAAACACCATCAATTGATAAGATAAATTTAGTATGATGTCACCGCCAATAGTAGGAATGCTAAACTATACAAGGATATCATAAATTCAAACTTTTATGAAATGAAGAACAAAAGGATCTCTAGAGAGAGTCATTACGGTGGCACTATCATTGACCATGTCATTGCACCTAAGGACTTCAATTGTAAGGTTACCACGAGAACCACATCAGTTTCTGACCACAAACTGTTACATATTTCATTCAAATTAGAAACTCATATAAAGTTAGTTAAATCTAAGAAAATCATATATAGAACTGATTATAATAAATTGAAAAACATGGTAACACAACAATAGAGCACTAGCAGGTGACGTCACAAGATGACCGCTGGGGGGACAAACAAAGAGTTTGTTATTGTAAACTGACATTTGTTTTGCTGCTGCAGATTATTGTCCATTTTATGAGTTTGGGTTGTTTTCCTGTTAAATTTAAGTTGTCGGCAAACTTTGGAGACTTGAGATTAACATAATCCAGGAAAATAGATGATTTCATATCTTCAAGTAGTGAACAACAATTTGTAGTTGAGAGTTCTATATTTGAATAATAACATGAGATGAATATTTATTTATTTTCACAATGGTTGTAATACAATAAAAGGTACTCTAGTCAATATTTTCATTCAATAAAGTATGTTTGAGGCTTAACTGATTGTTTGAGACTTTGCCGATATTAATCTTTTGGCATCAACTTGCAGTATGTCGAAATATCCTACTATGATTGATCTGTGTTTTCACAAACTTTTGAGGTCTAAGATCCTCCTACAGAATACTGGAATTATATTAGGCTTTATAGATTCAACGTGAGCCTCCTGACGGAAGACATATTCTCATCAAAAAAATAATGCCACAAAAATGTTCACAGTTGTGTGTTTTACTTCTGTTACCATCTATCTTCTGTTTATGATTTCAGAATGCCATGCTAATGGTAACTATATAAACTTATAATTGTTATTGTATCTTGAATATCATTCCAATGCCAACTTCGTTAAAAGTTTGTCCTGAATGATATTTATCCATAAATATGTTAAGTAACTTTGTTAGTTCATTACCTGTTGAAGATAATGCAGAAAATAAAAGAATTTTTCACTTAAGAATCGGGGAAGTCATCCCCATGAAGAGATAAAAGCAAGCGTACTTCCTCTTTCCACCTTGGCAGATTCTACCTGCTTCTTTTTAGTTTTCAACGACAAAAATCTAAAAAAATGGGTGTGATTATCACTATTGGATCGATGACTACAGCTCACAGCTGAAAAAAATTCCATAGTTCAATTTAATCTGAAAAAGGAGACATAACAATGTACAAACAGGAGTGAGTATATTTAAACTGGAAAAATCTTTATTTAAATCACCCTTGCAAACTATTCTCTTACCTGAAGGTATTCAAAAAGGTTCAATGATCAAAATTAACTGAAAAAACAGGCTCAAAATGTTTTTCCACTCAGATAATACACCAAACGTTAACATTAGCTCTTATGGGAAATCTCTTTGTTTGTCCCCCCAGCAGCTGATTTTGACGTCTCATCTTGCTGAACCATAGAGTGCTGCTAGTGCTCTATTGCAGGAGCATCCCCCGAAGAACTTGGATGAACTTATTGGGCTTGTGAGTAGAGCAAAGAAATTGTGTATCATTAAGAAAATACTGGAGATAAAACATAACAACTGGTGGTATACCGACGCTATTCTCAGACAGATTATAAAAAGAGAGCGGTTCTATAAAAAAATGAAGAAGTTTCCATTCAATTTAAACAATAAAGAAAAGTACAAAACCCAAGAAAAAAAGTAAACTTTTTAATACGCACTCAGAAGAAAAAGTACTTGAATCAAAAATTGACTGGCATCGGTAATGATACTAAGAAGTTGTGGACCACCATAAACAATCTACTGCCTACAAAACATAAAACCAAAAATGAACTTACTTCTTTATTGTACGACGGTAAACTACTTACCAAAACAAAACAGAAAGAGAATGCACTGAATAAATATTACGCTACTATAGCTAAAAACATACATAAGAAGGTGAAAAAAAACAGAATAAAATTCCCAGAATTAAAAAGTGATAAAACATTGTATATCAAGAAATGTGACGAGAAAGAACTGATGCATACCATATCGTCCTTAAAGAAGAATACCTCCGCTGGACCAGATAATATAACAAGTAAAGATATAATAACTCTCTTTCCAATCATAAAAAGTCATATGTTGTTGCTTATGAATAGATGTCTTAGGAATGGAACATTTCCTAAGCTATGTAAGATCTCTAGGGTTACACCGGTGTACAAGAAGGGGGATAGACAACAGCTAGATAATTATAGGCCGATATTGAATATTTCTGTATTCGCGAAAATGAAAAATAGATTGGTTAATTTTCTTAACACTTCTGAATCACAGTGTGGGTTTCAAGACAAGAGCTCAAGAGAGGAAGCAGCTATTGATGTTTTGGAGTGTATATTGGAAAGAATTGAAAAAAAGGAAAACGTCGTGGGTATATTTGTCGACCTGAGGAAGGCCTTTGAATAGATAAGTGTTGATATATTATTGAAAAAAATGAAAAAATAGGGTATTACAGGAGCATCACTCAAGCTTTTCAGATCTTTCCTCATCAGCAGATATCTGTATGTGGTATTGAATGGTACCAAAAGCAAACGCCAAAGAGTAAAATCTGGGGTACCGCAGGGCACTGTACTTGGACCATTGCTGTATCTGATTTATGTTGAAAATAAAGCTGAGATCGGTCTTTTAGGAAGATGCTTTATGTTCGCAGATGACACAATCCTTATCTATAGTAACAAAGATCTCAAAAATCTCCAGAGAGCAATTTATTTGGACTTACTAATGTTTGGTGAATGACTGAGTTCAAACAAACTAATAATGAATGAAGACAAAACAGTCTTTATGCACTTCAAAACAAAAGAAAATCTACAGTAGCCCACTAAAATTGGTCGTTAATGGAAAGAATATCAAACAGGCAGTAAGCAATAAATATCTTGGACTGAATATAACTGGAAACTTATCCTGGGACCTTCACCTGGACTCAATAATTGATAAGCTAACTCTACTGGTAGGAGCTTTGAGGCATTTGAAATATTACATGAACAAAAAATCAGCAAGCCTAATATATTATGCATACTTTCAGTCAGTACTGTCCTAATTGTCGGTGATATGGTCTGGGACTTCTAAATTTAACTTGAATTGACTTCAAAGATTACAGAATGAGGTGATAAAATGTCTCTATAATCTTCCATATAATTATCCATCTGAAGAAATATATAACACATACCCATACTTGAGGTTTGACAAATTAGTAAAACTACAACAATGCAAATTGATTTATAAACTCGAAAATGAACAACCCAAGGGTTCATGACATCACCAAATATATCCTACGCAGCAAGGATTTTTTTAATCTTAAAAAAGCAAGAACAGAGGCAAATGATATCAGAAAACATTCGAATAAATGTAATTACAATAATTTTAAAAAACTTATAACATCTCGACTATGTTAACAACCACTGTGTTGATTTAGAGTTGTATAACCTAAATAAATAAATGAAAAAACATATTTTTACAGGAGTTGTCCTTACCGTCAACCTGTAGTTGGAGTTGACTTTTGGAAAATCCTGATGGAAAACCACTCGATCGGAAAAATGGACTTCGAGTCCGAGCTAATCGATGTAAAAGAAGAAGAACTCATTTCTACTGATTGGTGAGTTTTTTTTTAACATAGCCATGGTATTGAGAAATGAAACAGATTCCAATTTCCGCTAATTTTATTTGTTTTCACATCAGCTGTTCCGTCATACTATGACTTCTTCAGGTGAGTATATGTAACAACTACTTGTACAAATGCAAGGGATGTTCTTAAATGGCGAGCAAAAAAGATATTTTCAATAATGATTTAAAGAGAGAAATTATAAAGAAGCCCGATTCAATCTGAGATATCACGTGGATATCTTATGATAACTAGCCTTTTCAGATTGGTTTATAAGCCTCGTGGATAACTTGGGGAATCATAAAAATTTAAATACAACTAGTTTTCCAATAAACAAACAGAAATAGGCACTTATCTGTGAAATGTAACTGCAGGTTTTTTAAATTTGGCGTTCGATGCATTAGAACACCCATATAACGAACAAGAAACCATTTTTAAATGTTTTTGTATGTCTTTTCACTATGAAACGTACAGAAATGATCAGTTAATGAGGCAAAAATAACAAAATTCAACGTATATCGTTTAAATTTTAAATAGTTTGAAGTCGGTCACATTAGTATGGGTAAATCCACAAAATGTCCTCGAAATTGTATGACAATTTTGGTACAAGGGAAATATAGGATATGTGCTCCCTCCCCTTCTCTTACCTCTATAAAAACGACGGAATTCCCCACAAATAGGTCTCTTTCATGATTTTTTTATCATTGGAATCAAATATTTTTTACATAAGACTACTGAAAAACTTCAACCGCCGTCTAAAATTTCAATTTTCAACGAGAAACGATCTTTTAAATTGGGTCCACATATTGGCTGTTCAAACGCTCGAAACTTCGCGGCTTGTGTGACGTACCGGGATATATCCACTTTCTATCTCTATCTCTTCTCGTGTACTTTTCTCTCTAGCAAACCATTTGGGAACTTCTGCGAAGATGCCAGCGCCCTACGGGTTAAATTTGGAACCTGTCCAAGCTAGTTTTATGTAAACAAACCGTAGAAATGTGGTGGTGGACGGATATTTATTGAGCATAGCTGAAATATTCAAAGAAATTATTATAACTTTGTGTCCGCTTTCGTGCCTAGGAACTTTTCGTTCAGATCACGATATAAAATCGTGCTTTAGATCGTTCCTGGAGGATAATTTCGATGTTATTTTAGTGTCTGTTGCTTGATGGATCAAAATGAACCAATATCTCAGCTTAGTTGAATTTCTGGAAAATTGGCGCCTCAATAAGTTATTCAAGGACTCTTATTATTGTGAAGAAGTGCTGAATGCAGGCCATATTTTGTGGTGAATCTAGATATGACTTATGTTTTTTTTGTTTACAAACGAGTGAACCAATAAAAGGAAAAGAAAGCTTTTCTGCTTTGATTCTTTTGCATCGTATTTCGAAAGAAATTGAAGCAAATAGACATATAAACGATTTTATTTTCATATCACATCAGCTCAAGATACAAGCAGAATTATGTCACAGCTGGTTCATCCAAAACTACCTTTAAACAAATGAAAAAAAATATGGTATTTGTATGAATAAGTTTAGCTATGATCAACTATAACAGCATATCTATTTTTTGTCAGTTTTTCAATCATATCACTGTCTTCGAATATGATTTTGTGTAGTATGTGAAGTAAGTAGCTGCAAACGTGCTCGGTAGTTTCACTCAAAAAAGAGCATTATTTACACCTAAAAATATATGGATATGAAGTTGTTTTGAAATGAATAATCCATTGTAATTTACCTATATGAAAATAATCATCTTGAGAGTAATTCAGTGAACATACTTTCATGTATGTTCCAATCCTCCATTTCAAAATCCAGGCCTTTCTCCTATCAACGAGTTCCCTGCCAAATGCTGTTTCCAAATTATTTTTACTTTCATCTGGCTTTGGAAAATATGATAACTTAGGGCAGAAGAGGATCCTTTCTTCTTTGGCAGACAACAGTAGTCATTTCGTGAGGATACTAGCTTGGGAGTGCTTCTCAGTAGTTGCGAATTCGCAACTACTGCTAAGCGATACGCCCTCTGGCGATAGAAATTCGAACACTTCCAAGCTAGTAGTTTTTCGACGTGCTTGTTATTAACGTAATGGGCTTACTTTTGGAGTTCATTTTCGAGCTTTTGCGTTATTCTCCGAGTTGAAATTTTGGTATACCGAAAGTGTTTGAAATATTCATCAATCGATTCCTTTCTTTCCGATAAAAATTTTCGATTGTATTAATTCGAAATGCCATCCTCCCGAGATGACTATTGTTGTGTGCCTCAACTCGATGCTATTCATGGTCAAAGAAGAAAGGATCATCTAGTGCCTCTAGTTTCCATTTTTTCCAAAGCCAAATGAAAGTAAAGTTAATTTGGAAACAGCATTTGGCAGGGAACTCAATGATAGAAGAAAGACCTAGATTTAGAAATTGAAGATTGGAAAACAGGTCACGAAATACATCACTGCATTTCTCTGAAGATGTTTATTTTCATAAAGGTAAATTACCTACAATGTATTCATTTCGAAACAACTTCATGTCATGATGTTTTTAGGTGTAAATAAAAATAAAACAATTTTGAAGAAAAATGCTGCAGAGAAACTACCAAGCACTTCTGTCGCTACCTAATTCACATACTAGACAAAATCATATTCTAAATGAGTGATCTGGTTGAAAACCCGACCAAAACTAGATATACTGTTATAGTTGATAATAGCTGAAGTTATTCATATAAATACATAAATATTTTTCATTTCTATGTAGGTATATAGGTTGAACCAGCTATGAAATTTTTCATTTTGTATATGTATCTTGAGCTGCTGTAATATGAAAATGAAATCTGTTTCCTTTTCTTTAGAAATACGATGCAAAAGAACTAAAGCAGAAAATCTGTTTTCATTTTATTGATTCACTCGTTTGTAAACAAATAACAAATCATATCATTCGGACTGATTCTAGATTTACCACATAATATTGCCTGCATTCAGCACTTCTTCACATTAATAAGAGTCCTTAAATTACTTATTGAGGTGCCTATGTTTCCAGAAATTCCAGTATACTTGAATATTGGTTCATTTTGATCCACCAAGCAACATACACTAAAATAACACCGAAATTATCCTCAAGGAACGATTTAAAGTACGATTTTATATCGTGATCCAAACGAAAAGTTCCTTCTCAAGAAATCTTACACAAAATTATAATAATTTCTTAAAATATTCAAGCTCTGCTTAATAAATATTCGTTCTCCACCACATTTCTACGGTTTGTTTACATAAAACTACTAGCTTGGACAGGTTCTAAATTTATCCGTTAGGGCGCTGGAATCTTCGCAGAAGTTCCCAATAGACAGCGTCGGCTATATCGATCGGTGAATTTTGCAATAACAAGTGACGTAGGGGGCAATCTGACGCGTTTCATCCGCGTCCAGATTTTATCATTTTCAATACCGAATTATACCGAAGTCGCGAATATTTGAAGTGTGTGATATCATATATTATGATTTGGTATCGATATAAAATGAGAAAATCATAAAAATATGATAATTCGTGTTATATGCAGGAGACCTATAGGTCACGAGCAGTTTTAACATGTGGGAGAGACTGGAGGACCAACAATAACCTAAAATGCATTGTTTACTATGGGAACAAGCGATTTCTCTCGTGATTTCGTATTAATTTGGAAATATTGGATTGATATATTCACTTTTTTTTGAAAAGGATAGTATAAATTTGGTGTACTTAATATGAAATTAGTCCCCGTTTTCATAAACAGGCAAATAAACAGACCTTTGGTTAGTTCAGTCAACAGTCTTCAGTAAACCCGCAAGATTTCTCGTCGTCGAGATATTAAAAAGATATTTACATCATTGTACGCAGTGTGTTTTTCTGAATAAAAAATGTGAAATCGAACATAGGCGGTCTCCCTTAATTTGGAAGATATGGGACCCCAAAGTTCCAAAATGAGTCGTTTTCAGGTCCCTTTTTCCACCATAAAAACGATCCCTCACTTCATCTGTATAGTTCACAAACCACCTTTGAACCTTCAACCAACAATAAGCAACACTTTTTTTTCAAGAATAATCAATATTTAATGAAAAAACAAAGAAATAACTGGACAACCACTTAACCTCTATTCCTTCTGATTTCGACTCAGACTGAAAGTGAAGTTTGGCTATGGCGCAAATTTCATCGGTCGGAATCGTGCCATCGTGAGTATTCGTGAATGAGATTATTGCTGGAGAGAAAAATGAAATATGTTGTTAGTTCTTACTGTTGTTGACTGCGATACTCTAAATCTTTCAATATGAGAATTCGTTTCTAATGAAATCTACGAGTTGAAACACATAGTAATGGATTGAGAATACACCAGGATATATATTTCAACGTTCATATTTTTCATATGTGATAGGTCGCGCCCTTCCCAGATTTCCAATGAAATCGAGGTTATTATATAACCCATTTTATTGGAATACCCTGAATCTCATTCTAAACTGAGACCATCTCGAAGACACAACAAAAAACGAAGTAGATAACAATCTCCCTATTTTGAAGGGGATAGAAAGAAAGTTCAAACGAAAATATTGAGAGTGAAACCTCAAACAAATATTCTCAATGATTTTGTTTTGATGTTAGAATAACCACCTCTTCTTCAGTGACAGAAGCATTTTCCGTATAATCATAATATCCTTCAACTGTCCATCATTTCATATTTCCCGCCAGCAACTACCCTTCGCTCATAATACGTTGGCCAGTGATGAAAAGACGCTGTTGCCAAGCTCCGCTTTAACATTGAGAAGTATTTCGTAGAAATATAGGTTAAGTAGTTGTCTAATATTTTCACTTTTCTTCCTTTAAATAATGAATATTCTTGAAAGAAAGTGTCGCTATTCGTTGGTTGAAGGTTAAAAGATGATTTATGAACTAGATTTGAGAAGTGAGAGATTATTTTTATGGCGGAATAAAGGATCTGAAAATGCAACAATTTGGAACTTTGGGGGCCCATATCTTCCAAACAAAGAGAGACCGCCTATGTTGGCCTTCATATTTTTTGTTCAGGAACTCACAGTGCTTACTATGATGTGAATATTTTACTTATAGCTTCGCGACGGGAAATCTTGCGGGTTTACCGATATATGTAGAGAAGATTTGGACCTTGATTACGAAGACCAAATACATGAATGGGTAAAATCCACCCAATGATTCCGTAGATATACCCATTCAAAATTTCATTTTTCCAATATTTCTAAAAATACAGATGAGATTGAATTCTAATCCAGTACTCTATTGAAAAATGACGGTTCGAAGGTTTATACAGAATTTAATGAGGATAATATGATGAGAAGATCAGAGAATATCGAATATTGAAAAAAAAATTTGAAATTCGAGAATCGAGAAGAAAACCACGAAATTCTACATATTTTTTCCCAATATCTCCAAAACTAATAACCGTATCGAACTGAAATTTGGTACACTGCTGTGAATTATGAAGTTCAAGGTATAACTGAAATTATTTTCGAATATGAACAATAGTTTCAGAAAAAAAAATTTTTCGAAAAAAATGTTTGAAAAAAATTGAGTGACCTTACGATTTCAACGAAATTATGCTTCAACTGACTGCCGAGTTTCGATCCAATCTCTTCAGTAGTTTCTGAAATAAAAAATAAA
The DNA here is from genome assembly GCA_958510865.1 of Myrrha octodecimguttata. Taxonomy (NCBI): domain Eukaryota; kingdom Metazoa; phylum Arthropoda; class Insecta; order Coleoptera; family Coccinellidae; genus Myrrha; species Myrrha octodecimguttata. The sequence continues at coordinate 241,135 of OY294064.1, read as the reverse complement.
TAACTTCAGAACTTCAAATAGCTATAACTCCGAAACTATTTGACCGATTTCGCCCATTAACGAGGTCAACCGCTGCAGTGCAATGCGCGAGTACTCTAAAAGTTTCAAATCGCTAGCTCAAAAAAAATTTCGAAAAAAAATTTTTTTCAAATTTACTGACAATGTGATCCTGACAAAATTTGGCTCAAAGTTGCGCATCATTATACTCCACCCAACTGCCAAGTTTGAATCCAATCGCTCAGGTAGTTTCCGAAATAAAATATAAATAACTTCAAAACTTCAAATGCCTATAACTCTGAAACTATTCGACCGATTTGGCCCATTAACGAACTTAATCGCGGCATTCTGATGCGCAACCTATTCTGAAAGTTTCAAGTTGCTAGCTCCCTTCTGTCGACAGTTAGCGTGTCCACGGCCGGCCGGACAGAATCGATTTTGACACCGGATTCGTCATCAGTGAGTTCAACCTAGTCGTTTAAGACCATTTTCGGCTCAATCATCGAAAATTACAGACATTTGGACAAAACGATAGCACGCTGTTCCCTAGAATGTGCGCGCAAAAACCAACGATAACCTAAAATTCATTGGTTGCTATGGCGAAAAGCGATATATTCACTTTTTCTTTGTTAAGAAAGGTATAAATTTTGTGTACTTTTAACGGTCCAACTGACCCTAGAGAACATGAAAATCTACTTCTAATTTTCTCAGGGGAGGGCTTGATTGTCCCAGCAACAAAACTCCTTGTCATTTTTTAGAAATATTTTAACAATCATGTGGAATGTTACTTTAATGTTTTGGGATTAATACACCTTGTATTAATTAACATTTATTGTAAAATACAATTCACTATGCTTACATGTACATCGTTCAATATAAGTAGATATGTTACTCTCTGTAACTGTGTGGAACGTGTGGGTACGCTGTGTGCATCTAGGCTTCACTTTTCTAGTAACAGCGCGATTATACAACCAGAGATACACCAGCATGTACATACACTACAGTTACTACAATCTTGATCGATCAAGTTTAATCCCAATACCTCGGAACGAATTTCAACAAGCGCTTTTCTAGAATTGTTTTTATTAGGTTGTTATTAGGGTGTGTTATGTGTAGGCTTTGTTTTTAATTACTTCCGCCACGTCAGGAACAGCACTGGTAATTGTTTACCCAACAGCCAATGGTTGGACCGGAAACATTCTTTTCCGGCCAAGATCTTGAACCCCTGATCTTACGATCATGGTACCGACTCCTTACCGGTGGAGTACGCTATGTGTAGCCGTTAGAATATAAAGAATGAATTCCGGGAGTTTGCACAATTTGGCTCATAACTTCATAGTATGTGACTAGAAAAGAATAACTTGAAGTTCTATATTAATTCGATGTGTAATTTGAAAGTATTGGATTATATAAAACTTTTTTCACCAATTTTCTAGTCCGGCCTTCTTATTTGAGCTCCATAGCTGCTTTGTAAATACTTCAAAAGCTTCCAAGAATGCCGATGTTCGAAAGCCTGATGATCTATCGGTATACACCTGATGAACAGTTACGAAGAAATCTAGAATTTAATTATTGTCATGCAAGATATTTGATTAAGTCCGCCGTTCGAAGTCTATAGATTTTGATGTTATGAATAGGATCACAAAGCAATGAGAATCATTCAAATATTGTTCATTTTCCGCAATGGGGGTTTTTCCTTTCAACGAAAATGAAGTAATTTTCATGAAAAGCCTTTAGAACATCACATTTCAAACATATAATTTCAATATTATATTTTAAAAAAAGTGTTTGATCACCTAAAACTGAAAAATAAAAATGGTGATTTGCATTTTATGGGATTTGTCTTGAGTGCACTATATGACAACGTCGAATTCAGCTTTCTCGGAAAGAAAAGGACGTCAAATGTGTTACTTCGTTTGGGAAAACAGAGATAGCTATACCTCGATCTGTTTAGAGTAGAAGACAATGACCTAGAAATAGAAAAAGAAGAGCACAGACTGTCATACTATCATATTTAGGAGGAATGAGAACTTAGCCTCCTTGAAGCCCTCACAGATATTAGAATTCATCAGAGCTCTAGAGCTGGAGGGCGAGCTGTAGGTTGCGAAAACAGCTCTGACAAGGGGGCACAATAGACCTTAAGGTCGCAGTGGAACGTAACCCCTTACCAACTATAACTATACTATCATATTACTGACAAATCGCAAACGGAAATTGTTTGGTTATATTGACAAAGAACACGTGTGTACCACAGAACGTGCATGCCTTGCAAATCCCAAACCCCAATTTTGAAATCCGATTTTGAATACTTTCTGAAGGTAATTTGGGAAAATGATGAATCAAACGCATAATAATTATGTTCAAATTTGCATTTACACTAATAACCCAAATTCAGGAAAAACCCCTATTCTAAACAGGATCTAGTGGTGTCCTCCACAGAAAAAATCAGAAAAGAAATCCTGCCTCCAATTGAATACTCAGCTGCCTATTTACGACTCCTCAGAAAGGATGAGCTTGATAGAGGAGGTTCTAAATACTGCGTTCAAAGATTTCCGTGAGGAAAACTCCAGATATGACAGCAAAGTTCCTGCCGCTGTACTTCGAGTACTCCCCTCAGATTTTTAACCAAGAATTCACTGGAAGCCGTGTTCAAGTGCTTTCTGCAGGCAGAAAAGCACATAATGATGCAGAATGAGGTTTTTTCCTGAATTTGGGTTATTAGTGTAAATGCAAATTTGAACATAATTACTATGCGTTTGATTCATCATTTTCCCAAATTACCTTCAGAAAGTATTCAAAATCAGATTTCAAAATTGGGGTTTGGGAATTGCCAGGCATGCACGAAGTGACAACGATGTTTAGTAGAATAGCTTTTTCTGCTACAGAATAATGAAATATTTATTCCTATTCTGTGGTACACACGTGTTCTTTGTCAATATAACCAAACAATTTCTGTTTGCGATTTGTCAGTAATATGACAGTATTACAGTCTGTGCTCTTCTTTTTCTATTCCTTGGTCGTTGTCTTCTACTCTAACCAGATCGAAGTATAGTTATCTCTGTTTCCTAAGCAAAGTAACACATTTGACGTCCTTTTCTTTCGGAGAAAGCTGAATTCGATGTTGCCATATCGTGCACTCAAGACAAATCCCTTTGAATGCAAATCCTCATTTTTATTTTTCAGTTTTAGGTAATCAAACATTTTTTTAAAAATATAATATTGAAATTATATGTTCGGAATGTGATGTTCTAAAAGTTTTTCATGAAAATAACTGCATTTTCGTTTAATGGAAAAACCCCCATTATTTCTACTTCGCCTTCGGAAACATAAGCGTGTAAGTCGTTGCACTAATAAATATGTTATTAGTCACTGATTTCATAAACGGGTTGAATATTGCAATAAACAGACCTGGGGGTCAATTCTTGAATCTCGATCAAGAATTAAAGAGTATGACAATTTTCATATTATGTTTACGTCGATTTCCTAAGTTAAATATAAACAATAAGTAAACATAACCTGCGCATGTATTCAACAATACTTTCCAAATTTCGATTCGATCCGATATTTACTTTCAGAGATATAAAGAAAAAATATGTCAAATTTCGTTGTGCTTTGGAGTTTTGACATTATTTCTTCAATATCAAAAAAGGACAGATGTGATCAGATTGAAGTTTCGTAATCAGTTAGAAAATACCAACACGCAACCAATAGACGACTTCGGCCCAAGTTGCCAACCCACAATTTTCTACACAAATTTACTATCACTGGGGAACTGGAATTTCTGGACAAATTCGACATGATAAGGTTCGCGTTATTCATAAATATCCGTAAAAGTTGCCTCGGCTCCTCAAACAAGATAACTCCTTCCAAATATAGGGTTTTGTTAAGATCATCTCTGATTGGCTGAAATTTAAGTTGGGATTCCTGATTTCATGTTAATAGTGTCAAATTTATATAGGATATGTTCCGCAAATCAACTTGGTTATTTCGCTTGTCGGTTTTTCATTCCGTAATTATGAAATACTAGCTGTCCGACCCGGCTTCGCACGGGTGGTGTAACTAATGAAAAAACCTGAGACAAAATATATTAGGAATAAAATAACACCCAACTATTTAAATTATACTTTATTTCAATGCCCTATTATGAACAACATTTTTGGTTTCCTTTCTCAAGAGAAACCAAATAGAGCATTTGGTTCACCAACTCTCTAGCACGCAATGTACAACTGTCCATGCCACAAATATAGTAATTCAAGGTTTATTCCATAAATTTCCAGCAAATGACCTTGTGATTTATTGATTGTCACTGCAAATGCAAGTCGCACTGGAAACTGAACCTGCTTAAATTTAAAAGAAAAATCAGATTGCATTAGTGGAATCCTTCAAATAAGAACATCCTCGCTCTTGAACTTCCTTAGATGGTAGTAGCTTCTATCAAATTTGTGAAAACTTTTTCAACATAAAATATTTTTCCGTTACACAATGTTGGCTGATTGAGGTTGCGTTTCATGATAATTATTGAGCCAACCTTCAGCTGCCAATTGTGTGAAGGTATTACTGGCAAATCCAACAAATTTAAGATTTCACTTGGATAATTCACAACCTTATTTGGATCGATGATGGAATCGATCGACTCAAAAGAATGCATCAATTTTATTTTGAATTTTTAAATTCAATTCATCAACATCCTTATTTTTGAGTACCGATTAAAGCTTATTTTGGGAGGATTTCGCATCATTTTTCAAGTTTTTTCTGGGTTTTCATTCCCACTATCTGAAACAGAACTACTAAAAATTAAATAAAATTGTTTTTTTCAAGAAAAACGCCCTTGCGGATTGCAGTTTTAAACTATTGGTCAAGGGCAGTTTCTTGCAAAACAGATTGCCTAATGAACAATACAAACAATAAAGAAACCAAATTGTGACGTTTAAGAGTAAAAATCTGACTCTTTCATCAGACAAAGCAGAAAATTTCAAGAAATATTTCCTTTGGATTTTTCGATTCGATTTGATATTGGGAGTGAAAACCCAAAAAAACCTAAAAAAAATCCTTATTTTTGGCACTAAAATGGCCCATTCATCCAGCCAAGAATGGTTTTCATTCATTCATTCATTTATTTACTGTTCATCCATTTACAATAAATTCCAATAGGGAAGATCAATTACAATGAACTATAAAATTCATATCTATAAAACTGACAGCATTAAAATTATACTAATCCTATACATAAAATATACACAATGAAACAAAGATTAAATTATCACCATAAAGTTATATAACATTTCTTAATTTGCTTTTAAGACTGCGAAGCGAGATATTGAATAGACAAATATCCTGTTCCAGTATTAACTGATTGGCTTTAAGAAGCATTCTAGTAAGCGACTAATTACAACCATAATTAGTCGGGTGAAACGGAATTTTAAAGGCACAGGTGTGACGATTTCTTTTGACTGCAACATTGAAGTTAATCTCCCCTAACAACTCAGGACAGTCAACACGACCGTTAAGAATCCCATGCAAGAAAGCCACATTGAGCATCCCACGCCTGATCTCCAAAGAGTCCAAGTTCAATCGTGAAAGAATTTCCTCATAAGCAAATTCCTCCCTCACCAAACCCATTCTATAGGCAGCAATTCGAACAAACTTCCGCTGAATTCTCTCTATATATTGAATGTGCACCTGATAATCTGGTGATCCTTTGTAGATGTGAACTGACAAAAGTTTGGTGGAAAGAAATGAGACCATTGTAAGTGTCAACAGGAAATTTACACATTGCAAGTGTCAAATAATGTTTTTCAAAACAATTCCACTGATATGTCATTTGGCAAGCCAGTATCATATTTTCTTTTAAGTCGATACTCTTAACATATCTCCATGTATTTTTCAAGCGAGCATTTATCTCATCAGCTGCGGTTGATCTGGGGGAACGACTGGCAACGATTGTCGAAAGTCTCCTGCCAGTAGAATCATCGCACCACCAGGTTCTAATTGTTGCGCAAATCTCTTAGGGTTCTTTTTAGTGCCTCCAACGCCTGTTTGTGAGCCATTGTGCATTCATCCATCCCAAATTATTTTTTTAGAATTTTGAAGCACGTTCGTTATTGATGATGTTTTGCTTAAATCTTGAGTAGGTTCCTCTGCAGTCTGCAAATTCAATGGCACTTTGAGCTTCTTGGTTGTTTCTTGACCTGCAATAGAATCATCAACATCAATCAGCAATCAAAACATAAAATTTTTCAAACAAAATTACTCTGAGAAAGTGGTTTATGATACTACGAAAGCATAGTAGAAAAGATTTATTATAACAGTAATCTAAGAAAGAAGAATGTTGGTGCATTGAAATGTCTCTTATGTTCTGCTGCAGGCCTTTTATCTGCCCTGACCACTAATTTATGTTCGTCACATGGCCTCATTTCTAATGCTATTTTGAACAATTTTACCATTTAATTTTGATTCAACATTGATTCACTTCACCTTCAGTATTTCCAAGGAATTAAATCTAGAGAAATTTGTATGTACCATTAACTATGTGGTTACAACACTTCTGCACGATGGTGAATTTGTCCTTGAATCTGTTGAAAAAAATTAGAAAAGCTTTGTTAATGAGTCTCAACAGAAGTTTCATACTTGTAGGTAATGATATAATCAATGTGTAATATGTTTAATGAAAAAAACATACCTTAAAAGTTGGATTGAAACCATGTTCCTCGATCAGGTTTGAACGAAATTATGTCACTTGGAACATACTATTGTAATGCTGAATATTCTGCAGAAAACGTTTCGATAGAAGTTCTTGTCCTGAAATTGACGTATTCAGAGGTTCAGGTGGCCTTGTCGTTGTGGATATTTGATTTTTCTGTTCTATAACAACATAATCCTGGGGGTTCGTTTGGATATCTCAGAGCATTGCAGTAAAATAATGCTCATGGTTCCGAAATGAAACATTATATTGCCAGCATACTGTGGGATCATATCTAAATGCCAAACGTTCAAAGTTGATGTTTTCATTGGATACTATATTTTCTTGTTCCTCGCCTGAGATCGATAGTATGGATTCATCCGAAGCTGAGACAGATCTTGCTTGAGATTGAGAGCCTCTCATTCTGTTGTCCAATCGCTGATTTGAAAGTCATCTTGCGTTACGCGTCCGCCGACCAATATTTGGACGCCTCATTGATGGCATTTTAATAAATGATAATGAGTAACACACAACACAACGATTAATATCAAACACAATGCTATTAATCACTTTCAAGAAACACGTTTACTTTAAATAACTAATAACACAGGTGGTTTGTTTTTGTAAATGCAGATTGAAGTAACTGTAACCTAACAACCTAAGTGTCGAACGTCGAAGTGTCAAAGTACTCTATGATTGCTCGCTTTGTCGAATACTTCATACTTGCGTTTAATAGAGTTCTATGGTTGGAGGAAAAAGGAAGGCTTTGTTCTTTTTTCCTTGCATTTTTTTCGGAAATATTCCGTTATACAAACCTTGACCTGAGAATAATGAACACAACAAAAAAAATATTATTCAATTTGGTGCAGTCGTTTGAACGTTATGCTTGTTTGAAATATCGATAGACCATAGATCCTTTTTTATTTATATAGATTCGGTTGGTTCCTGAAAAAAGGTTAATTACGGAATTTGATCGATGAAAAAACGTTCTTTCTGTCACCAGAACGACAGTCAATGTTCTATGGTAACATAACCATAGCGTAGAACAATCTTTATTTACTTTATGATCCATAGAACATAGAAGAGACAACAATCAACAATGGAAATATTACTATGTATGGTCTATGGATCATAAAGTTAATAAAGATTGTTCTATGCTAAGGATATGTTACCATAAAACATTGATTGTCGTTCTGGTGCATTGACTTAATATGTCTATGTTCTGGTGACAGAAAGGTTGCTTTTTCATCAATCGAACTCCGTAATTAACCTTTTTTTTCAGGAACCAACCGAATATTTCATATTTACGGAATGGAAAACCGGCAACCGAAATAACCAAGTTGATTTGCGGAACATATCCTTTATAAAATTGACACTAATAACATGAACTCAGGAATCTCAACTTAAATTTCAGCCTAACAAAAATCTATATTTGGAAGGAATTATCTTGTTTGAGGAGCCGAGGAAGTTTTTACGGATATTTATAAATAACGCGAACCTTGTCCCACACAGCACATGTACGTTCAATGGACATACAATGGATGTCCATCATGGACGTTTGAAACGTCCATTGGACGTCCAGAATTGGTACATTGTACATCCAATGAACGTCCGTTGGACGTCCAGGACACTACTATGGACGTACAATTAATGTCCAGAAAACGTCCAATGGATGTACAATGTTGGTACGTTGGACGTCCATTGTACGTACAATAGACATACAATGGATGATCAATGGACGTTGTTTATGGATATTGAAAACATCCATTGGACGTCCAGAGTTGGTACATTATACATCCAATGAATGTCCATTAGACGTCCAGGACACAACTATGGATGTACAATTAATGTCCAGAAAACGTCCAATGGATGTCCATTGTATGTCATATGTACATACAATGGATGATCAATGGACGTGTTTTATGGATATCAAAAACATCCATTAGACGTCCAGATTTGGCGTATTATGAATTCATTGGATGTACAGGACGTCATTTGTGAGGTGCAATACAGATCCAAAAAACGTTGAATAAGTGCATATTGCGCGTATTTTGGCCATTCATAGTGTGTCCATATATTCAGTACAACATGTCTCCAGAACATGTCCAATATAATTCATTCATCTCATTACACAAGGTATCCTTCATATACAGGGTCTTTCACGAGGAACCTCACCCATATTTATACGGGAAACTACTGAACGTATTTTCATGAAATTCAGCACTTATAAGTATTTCACGATGCTGATGAAATCTAAAATATTTTCAAGGCATGAGCACCTCCGGTTTTTCCGGAAATGACGTCAACTTCCGTTTTTCAAATCAGAACACCATTTTTTTATTGCAGAAATAGATTCCTTAGAAAATTTCAATTTATTTTGATGTAACATTTTTCAGTTTTGGTTGGAAAATTATCTCTGAGCGGGAAAATTCGAAAAAAAAATCGAAAATAGAGCTCCGCTGAAACAAGAATAACTTCGAGGTTTTTGGATGGAAAATTTTCATTTTTGGGTATTTTCAAGATGTAAGATTGATGTATCCACTTTAAAAATCGAAATCGTGATTCATGATACAGGGGGTGAAAAAATCGCTTTCAAAGTTAGGGATGACAAAATCGTGAAAAATCAATTTTTTCGAATTAGAACCCCATTTTTTTATGGCAGATATTGAATCTACGTTAAAAAATAATGTGAGTGTATGCATCACACCCTTGCCCTAAAGTGGATATTTTCTGAGTTATTCACAAAAAACTGTTTTTCGTCTTGAATTTTCAGCTATTTCTTTTCCCTTCACGCCAAAAAGATGACATTTTCAGGAACTGTTACTTAAACCATGTTTTAGATTGTACTACCCTAATATGCAAGAGAAAAAAGTTACAGGTTGTTCCTAAATAGATGGCGAATTTGGATTCGAATTTGTATCGGAAACCTCTTTATTTCAACTAATCGGCCATCGGTTTTCTCTCCAGTGATAAATAAATAATTCCTTATGAACCATATGCAAAAACTTACCATGTTTTACATTATTTTTTTTAATGATAGATATCATTAATTACATCTGCCAAATTCCTCTTTATTCAGTAGCATTTTGTGTTTACTATTAATTTGGTGATAATTCGTATTAAGTTATAAAATCGATCACTATGCCTAATTTTACCAATGAAGATTATTTAAATCTCATTCTACTTCATGGAGAATGTAATAAAGTTGTAGATAGAACGATTCGACTGTTCATTGAGAGGTTTCCTGACCGACCCAGACCAACGAGAGATACCATTAACAGAACCATGACAAACTTGAGAAATGTCGGATCTTTCGTTAAGAAAACTACACACAGAGAAAAAAGTGTAGTAGAAGATGAGAACAACGAAATTACAGTTCTTGCATATTTTCGTGTGAATCCTCAAAATTCTCTCAAAGATGCCGAGATTGATCTGGGATTATCTCAATCGAGTGTTTGGAGAATATTAAAAAAACATAAAATGCACCCATATAAATTCAATAGGGTACAGCATTTGAAGGAAACTGATTTCGTCAGGAGAACAGAGTTTTGCGAAGCTATGATGATTCGATTTCAAGAGAATGAAAACTTTTTGGACTGTATAATTTGGACAGATGAATCTAAATTCACAAAGAATGGTTCTTTCAATAGGCATAACAGTCATTATTGGGATGAAGAGAACAACCACCACTTCAGACAATGGAACTTTCAAGAGACCTGGAGTTTCAATGTTTTTTGCGCCATCAAAAATAATGCAATTCTCGATGTTCACATTTATGATGGGACTTTAACTGGTAAGATAGAACACTACACATGTTCGCATTATTTAAAGAATGTTCTCCCGTAGGAGATAGATATTCTGACATATTGACTCAAATAATTGAGCCGCTAGTACAGAACCATAATGACTTATGGTATCAACAAGATGGCGCGCCTCCACACAATTCACTCAATGTGTCAAATATCCTCTACAGGCTATTTGAAGATCGATGGTTGGCGAACAATGGTCCACATCTTTGGCCACCACGTTCTCTCGATTTAACTCCTTTAGACTATTATGTTTGGGGTAGGATAAAAAATATTGTCTACTCAACTCCCCTGACTGATAAAGAGGACTGCATAGAACGAGTCAGAAATGCGTTCAGGTTTGTTTAGATTTTTAGATTCATAGTTTTGAAACTCAATTTGGTTTTTAAACACTTTTGCAGATCTCTTCCTCCCGATGAAATAAGAAGAGCAACGCACGAAGCATTCCTGAGACGTATAAATAAATGTCTAGAAATTAACGGCCAAAACTTTGAGCATCTTCTCTAGTTATAACTGCGAGAGTTTGCCATGGTTCTCCTAATAGTAACTTGAAGTCGGTTTCAAGAAGGGGTGAAAAATCTACAGCATGGTTCAAATAACAGTTCCTGAAAATGTCATCTTTTTGGCGTGAAGGGAAAAGAAATAGCTGAAAATTCAAGACGAAAAACAGTTTTTTGTGAATAACTCAGAAAATATCCATTTTAGGGCAAGGGTGTGATGCATACACTCACATTATTTTTTAACGTAGATTCAATATCTGCCATAAAAAAATGGGGTTCTAATTTGAAAAAATTGATTTTTCACGATTTTGTCATCCCTAACTTTGAAAGCGATTTTTTCACCCCCTGTATCATGAATCACGATTTCGATTTTTAAAGTGGATACATCAATCTTACATCTTGAAAAATACCAAAAATGAAAATTTTCCATCCAGAAACCTCGAAGTTATTCTTGTTTCAGCGGAGCTCTATTTTCGATTTTTTTTTCGAATTTTCCCGCTCAGAGAGAATTTTCCAACCAAAACTGAAAAATGTTACATCAAAATAAATTGAAATTTTCTAAGGAATCAATTTCTGCAATAAAAAAATGGTGTTCTAATTTGAAAAACGGAAGTTGACGTCATTTCCGGAAAAACCGGAGGTGCTCATGCCTTGAAAATATTTAAGATTTCATCAGCATCGTGAAATACTTATAAGTGCTGAATTTCATGAAAATACGTTCAGTAGTTTCCCGTATAAATATGGGTGAGGTTCCTCGTGAAAGACCCTGTATTTGGCCCTAAACTACCAGTTTAAATACATCCGCAACGAAATTAATCCTTGAGATAACAGCAACATTGATGTAGATTCCTTGAAAATGTATATTTCAACAAAACTGTAAAATAAATGCTCTGAAAAAAATATATAACAAAAATAACAACTCCGAAATAAAGGTATTTTTTCGGTCAAAATGAATAAATTGATGAAAATATTTCGAGAAGATTATTTTCATTCATTTGCTCTCCTTCTAGCCATCATTTACTTCCTTCATTATCTTTTTTCTTGAAGTTTTTTCGATTTACTTGATCTGCAGTACCAACGAGTTTCAGAATTCTCCAGGGTTCCTTTTTACTATCATGGGATGCATGACGGTACGGTAGCTTATGTCGGGATAAACATCGTTTCCCCTACCTGTTTCTGACATCCCAATTGACTGAAAAATTAGTTACAAATATAAATGCTTCAAACAGAGTAAAAGGAATCTCAAATTACCAGGCTCTGTTAGATACTCTTCGAAAAAGGCTCAATCTTAAGGGTTCTTCAACGGAAAAAAGTAACTCAATTATTTCCAGTGTTTTGGTATGTTGGGTCTGCCACAGTTATATTGTCCAATTTCATACTATTTTACCTCACTACATTACCAATGAAAGACTATTGATTCATAAGATTCTTCATAGCTTCATCTGAAAAATAATAAATCAAGACTGAGGAAAAAATTGATGGACAGACAGCTAAGATAAAAATTGGCTAACTAATGACTTTATTTAGAGATGAATAACACCAGTTCGTTTCACTCTGAAGAACTTGACATTGTAACTTCACCTTACAGGATAAGATATTTTTTAAGCATCAAAGAGCTCTGAGGAAAATATTCAATGGCATATCAGCTTAAGAAGAAATCAATTAAAAAATAATTCTCACCGACTATTCCATCCTGAATTAGTAGGCCTCAATAGGGTAATATACTATTTGTCTCAGAAAAGACATGATACCTTGCAAGGGATTTCATCCTAATTCCATTGTTGATGGGGAGGAGAACGTGATTTGCTACTGGCTTCTTCAGCCCTACTTTCACCCAATTCTTTCATCATTTTCCAGACTGAGAGCCAACATCATTCAAATAACTGCTGTATTCAGACACTTTGGTCTTATTTAATGCTTCCAAGTGACATGTGAATATTGAAATTCTGATATATGGTTGGTAAATAGCCTGTTTTTGGGTGGTTCTTCAAAATGCCTGCAACGTACATATGAAAATTTAAAATCTCATAATATAAATATATATATATATATATATATATTTCATACAATAATTATAAACATCAATAATATATTATATCAACAGAATGAAAAATTATTGGAATTGTGTATTAAATAAACCATTTCAATCATTTTGATTGTCCTCTTATGATATTCCTTCGAAAACTTTCTAGAACTAAAATTCATCAGTAATTAAAATAAACTTATCTCACCTGCATTTCATTATGAACGTAAGGAATAGATCGAGATCCACCCCACGGCATCCTAGAAAATCTTTGAATTTTAATCAAAAGTGATTTCTTATTCTTGGTAGTAATTAAAACACTACTAACCTCACATTCCTCATTCACAGAGTATAGATGAGAGCACAGAACATCAAAATATGATAGTCGTGATTCACAGCACAAACTTGTTTCATAAAGAGGCTGAAGAAGGATAGCTTATAATGAAACCATTGTTTAAGGTCATTGTAAAGGACTTAAACAATGAGAAAACCATTGTTGAGGATATCCTTAAAAAAAGATTGAACAAACAAGGATTAAACCATTCGTGAACATTTGTCGAAGATATTTGGAATGGTTTTAGGGTAATAGTGTTTATCAATGTAGAAATTACAAGCATGTAAACTGTGGAGTAGTCAGGGTTTTCAATTTCGGTGATGCGTAGTTCAAGCCCCTCGAAACTACCTCTAACTGTATAGAACCCCCAATTTAAATTACATTTTTCGAAGGACCTTTAAAAAAATACTCTCATTCACGAGAAATATGTTACTCATATCATTCATAAGAACAAAATAATGTAACTGAATTGGACGTACAATGGATGTTATTTGTTGGATGTACAATGGATGTCCAGAAATGTACATATACTGGACCAATAATATACTCTTCATCATTTTTTAATCTTTTGTTTGAAGATACTTACAAGTTTCATTTCTGTTTGAATTAAAATACGATTCGTGAGATTTGAACTGAGATATTTATACATATTTATGGACATTGAATGTATGTACATTGGACGTACAAGAATTTCAATGTGATCTGATAGATATTTTTGAAAAAATAGGGAAAAAAAGGCTAATCTCGTTATTTGAAATTTCCTTAATATCTCAAGGGATAAAGATGCCATCAGATTTAAACCTCGTATTGGTTGGAAAATGCCCACGTGAACAAGATGCAAAATTCCGTGTGTATCAAGTCGTTGAAAAATTTGGAAGAATTATTCAAAAATTTTCCACATTTTTGTTAAAAAATTTTTTTTTCGGGTACCATTGATAACCTTTGTTGGATGTTGGACGTTTTCGTCTTGTGGGAAAACCACATGAAACTAGTGTTCCCAAGTCTTGGAGGACGCTGCAAACTGCAATATCGCAGATGCAGCGACCTGATACGACAATAGGATGAACGTCATGCAAATCGATCAAAGTATTCTGCGTTCGAAGGTCAGGATTTGCAAGGTGCTCCTGGAAGATGGCGCCGCTGTACGTAGTTATACTGCAGTAATCCATCTGGAAGGTGACAAGTATCGAGATTCCTTCTGCGGTTTCATCCGAGATAAGTGGACCTGACGACCAGTAATAACTGTGAAAAAGCTGTAGTCATTCTCTTAGGATTCGCTTCTTCGGTGCAGATGTTTTGGTCCATTGGATGATTACTTCCGATCAAGGTTGAATATTTGTTGATTTATCGACAGATATTCGTCATTGTGGTCATGTTAGTTTATTATTACTGGAGCTCTTTCTTCTTCATGAACCTATTCATCTCAATTTCGTTGTTATTCGAAAAGTTGAGGATATTTCTGCAATATCTCATCTCAAGAAGTACTCCAGCTATCAGATTGACATTTCGTGACTAGTTTTGAAAAACAGCCGCGCAACATCACGATAAATGTCTCGAGGATTATAAGGGAGAAAAAATTCGGAAATATTCGAAATTTTTAAAAAAATGACTACAGTTCATTTTGGAAGGGTTTTGCATGATTTTGTAGGTTTTTTTTTTGTTTTCACTCCCAATATCTGAAACAGGAGCTTTTACGCGTTTGTTCAAATTCTAACTATCAGATCAACACGAAATTTTTTTTAAATTTTTCTATGGGGAATTCTACTGTACTTCTACCACCCAAGTTTCATTTCGATCAGATGAATATTTTTCGAGTTATTCAAAATTAAAATTTCAAATGGCTGTAGCACAAAAACCATTCGGTAGATTTGGCCCATTAACGAACTCAACCACGGTATTCCGATGCGCGAACTTTCCTACAAGTTTCGAGTCACACAGGTTGCAAATGTCCTCTTTATTTTCAGGCCAATATTGGTCGTAGAGGACTTGATGATTGTTCGTGCCTCGAAGCAATGAAAATCATTTAAATCTTACTGAACGAAGAGGAAATGATTTCTCACTCTGCATGAGTTCTTCTTTCGATCTTTTTCATTTCTGTAATAATTCACGAGTCAGTATTGCTTGACTGAATTTATCAACATTTAGCGACAAAAAACATTGAGCTGAATAATAATTCTTGTTCTGATGATTCTACCATAGTTTGCAGAGTTCAGAAACTGAGATCCAAGAGATGATTCTCGAAGAAATTGACATATCAGCTGTGAAGCTTGAAGATGTGGATATTGAAGAACAATTCGTCGATGAATATGCGATCCACGACAGAGAAACATTTTTGAATAAGGAGGATGTTCAAAGCAAAATAAAAAGAATCCCCGAAAAAGACAAAATTGACATCAATATCCAAACCTGTAATTCTGATCCGAATAGTAGGTTAACGTGCCGCTTATGTGGAAAAAGGTCTACTTCTGCAGTTGAAGTGCTGGATCATCTGACTGAAGTCCATTCCGAACATGATAAGGAGCCGTGCCACTTTGGCGAATATGGTGCACCACGAGAAAACTGCCTCAACCAGCATGTAGAATCTGTTCAATCAAATATCGTAAAATTTGAGTGCCATGAATGTGAATTCGCAGCATTTACAAACCAGAATTTGAAAATCCATATGGAATATGCTCATTTGAATATGAGACGGTATAAGTGTGGTATTTGTGAATATGCTTCGAATCAGAAGAGCAATCTCAAGGTGCATATAGACTCTGTTCACTTGAAACTCAAAAAATATCAATGTGATAAATGTGCGTATGCTTCAGCAATAGGGTCGAATTTTAAAAAGCATGTAAAATCTATTCACTCCAAAACCAAGAAATATCAGTGTGAGAAATGTGAATATGTTTCATCAGTGAAGGGGAAACTTGAAAGGCATGTAGAGTCTGTTCACTCTAATATTAGGCACCAGTGTCATCTTTGTGACTATACTTCAACTCTGGAGATTAATCTCAAGGTGCATATAGACTCTGTTCACTTGAAAATCAAGAAATATCAGAGTAAAGAATATGAATATGCTACATCAGTGAAGGGGAAACTTAAAACGCATGTAGAATATGTTCACTCGAATATTAGACATCAGTGCCACTCCGAAAAAGACAAAATTGACATCAATATCCAAACCTGTAATTCTGATCCGAACAGTAGGTTTACCCGCTTATGTGGAAAAAGGTCTACTTCTGAAGTTGAAGTGCTGGATCATCTGAGTGAAGTCCATTCCGAACTTGATAAGGAGCTGTGCCACTTTGGCGAATATGGTGCACCACGAGAAAACTGCCTCAACCAGCATAAAGAATCTGTTCAATCAAATATCGTAAAACTTGAGTGCCATGAATGTGAATTCGCAGCATTTACAGAGCAGAAGTTGAAAATCCATATGGAATCTGTTCATTTGAATATGAGAAGGTTCAAGTGTAGTATTTGTAAATATGCTTCGAATCAAAAGAGCCATCTCAAATTGCATATAGAATCTGTTCACTTAAATATTAAACGGCATCAGTGTCACTTATGTGAGTATGCTTCAGCTTCCAAGCAATGTCTAAGAGTGCATATAGAATCTGTTCACTTGAAAATCAAGAAATATCGGTGTGATGAATGTGAATATGCTGCATCAGCGAAGGGGGAACTTAAAATACATGTAGAATCTGTTCACTTGAATATTAGACATCATTGCCATCTTTGTGAATATGCTTCGAATCAAAAGAGCCATCTCAAATTGCATATAGAATCTGTTCACTTCAATATTAAACGGCATCAGTGTCACTTATGTGAGTATGCTTCAGTTTCCAAGCAATGTCTAAGAGTGCATATAGAATCTGTTCACTTGAATATCAAGAAATATCAGTGTGTTGAATGTGAATATGCTACATCAGCGAAGGGGAAACTTAAAATACATGTAGAATCTGTTCACACGAATATTAGACATCAGTGCCATCTTTGTAACTATACTTCAACTCAAAAGAGGAATCTCCAAAGACATATAAATGATAATCACCTCAAAATGAAAAAATAGTGAATATGCTACAGCATTGAATAGGAATCTTAAGAAGCAGGTAGAAGGTGTTCACAGGAATAGTAGATATCCCTTCTTTATAAATATACTTACAGTCAAAAGAAGCATTTCAAAAATCCTAAATTATAATCACTTGAAAATCAAGGAATTCCAGTGTGGTGAATGTGAATATGCTACAATAACAAGAAGGAATCTTGAATTCCATGTAGAATCTGTTCACTTAAATATATGATATCGGTTTCATCTTTGTGAATATGCCTCAACTAGAAAGACTGTTCTCAAGAGGCATATAGAATGTGTTCACTTGAGTATAAAAATATCAGTGTCATCTTTGTGAATATGCTACAGCAGTGAAGGCATGTCTCAAGACACATTTAGAATGTGTTCACTTCACTACTGCTAACGCGAGATCTCTGAAAAATCATATAAAATCTGCTCATAAAAAGCATCAGTGTCACATATATAAATATACAGCAGTTCAGAAAGATGATCTTAAACATCATATATATAATGTCTATTTCTTGTGATTTTAATGGTAGTTTGAAAAGGAATATATTTTTGAGTTGAATTAATGTGCTGTTCGTTGTTCTTAAACATTTCTCAAACTAATGGATAAAGATAATTGGCATAGTATTCTCTGAACATAGAAGTCTGGTAATTATTCACTTAAGTAAGCGTGATAGTGATTACTCCATATCCAAAATGTGCATTATAGAATTTTTCTCATTTTTGGATGCCAAAAATACACCAATTGAATCTCACTGTATGGGAAATTTCAACACCAACTGAGTATATTTCACAATGTAATTGTCTTAATACATACAACAAAATGATATAGCAAACAAGCGTAAAATATGCCAAACATTTTTGAGCCCCAGCTATTATTTGCGAACTTATTTCAAATATTAAATATTGCATTGTTCCTTCCTTGCAGGCACAGTACGAATATATAAAGAGCTCCCCTATATCCGGCAAATAAATTAAATAGAACTCTGTGAGTTATTATCCAAAATTAAGCGCACTAAGACAAATAGCAAAATATAGAATTTATGGGAGAAACTGACAATGTGCAAAAAATAGAGTGAAGACTGGAATTGCTAAAAAAGTGTAGTAATACGAAATATAAGTAACACCAACATCTTACCTTTACAGCAGATCATAACAAATTTATAAAGCTGGTGGAACAATTGTTCTTGTTATGGTTTAGATATAATGTTGACTTTGAGTGCTGGTATAATATTGTGTATTCATTAGCTGTTATAAATTAGCATTAGATATCTATTGATTAGTAAAGTATAGAATTAGGTGCTTTAATGGTAATCGTAGTTCGTTGATTCCAACAGATTATACAGGCAGCATAAACTATGGAATGAATATTTACACTTATACAGGGTATCTGGTGTCTAGGGGTACAGCACTTAGTTGTATGTAGAGGTCATCTATGCGAGTTCGGAGATAGTATTCAAAATCGTCCTCAGACATTTGATTCAAATACATAGGGTGTTTTTGGAAAATTGTAGAAATTTCAAACAGCTCAAACTTCAGAAATATTGACCCAATCTCAATGATATTCGCCATAATTATCAACACTTCATTTAATTTTTTCAAAAATGTGGATTATCAAAGGAGTAGCAAAAATGCTACCAGATTTGTTAATCAAAATACCAACCCCGTCCACCCCTGTTCAATGCTCAGATGAAAATAATTGTTCCATTTTTCAACTGTATGATCTTCATGAAATTTGGCATCAACCTTAATGCTGTAATTTTACAATCCAGTATTGAATTTTAACTTGATCAAATGTGTATTTCTCTGAAGAATGTTGATTTAATTTTTGAATGGCTATCCATGGAATCATTGTGCGAATTTTATCAATTCGCCAATTGCTTATACATTCATGAGCTACAAATCAGCCATCCAAATAAACGTAACTGATACTTAATTAGGCGTGATTGTTAGTTGCTCGAGATTCAAAATTAATATTATAGAATTCTTATCATATTTTGGTGCCTGAAATACATTAACTGAATTTCACTGTTTGGGAAGTTTTTACACCAACTCAGTATTCTTCACAATGGCTTGGCCTTAGGAGCAAACGGTTCCTCGAATACAACGGGGTGACGTTTGGAGCCTAGAGTTCGTTTTTTCGACAGAAAAATTTTGAGTAAATTGAAATCAAATTAACTCCTGAATGTATCCCTAGTCGTTAATCTGGTGGTAATGATGCAACCTCTTACTCCCTATCTATTTATTTCAACTTTACAATTAAAATTGCTATAAACAAAGACAAATTTAGGTACAGTGAATCTGAGATCCGGGATTCGAAGAAACACTTATCTTAATAGTAAGGATCCGGTGGTATGATCCTTCAAAAACAGGTATCATGCAGGTAGTCCAGTTTTCAGAGATTCCATCCAGAGCAAAGTCCAGAATTGAGATATTCCAGTAATAATTAGCTTCGGTATGAAGGTATTCCAGCCATGATCAGCTCCAGTACTGAGATAATCCAGTAATAATTGCTTCTAGTACCAAGATGATCCAGTTAAACTTTGGGTCCGGTAGTAGGATATTCAAATGGGCGTTAGCCCCGGTAAGAAGATAAACCAGTAGTCGGAAGCTCGGTGAAAAGATGGTTCAGTGGGCGATAGCCCCGGTACAAAGATGATGCAGAAGGCGGTAGCCCCGGTACAAAGATGCTTCAGTGGGCGATAGCCCCGGTATAAAGACTGCAAATTTCAAAACTATAAGATAGTGCTTGTAACACGTGATCTCATTCCCAGCGACTCTAGACGTTATTGAAATAATTTACAAATTAATAAATATGAGATGAAATATCTAGAACTCAGGAATAAGAGCACGTTATTCGATAATAAGAATGAGACAAGAAATCAAATGCACAACATCATACAAAGGAAAATGTTAACCTGTGTAACCTGCATGGAATGAAATAAGTCAGAAATCACAATTCGGCATTCACAAAAGCAAAAAATATTGGTCGGGATATACGTAGTACTTACGGCCTTTTGAATAGACGTCTTATAAGAAACAATAAAATTCAAAATTCCACGATGTTAATGGATTACGAGATAAGTTAATTCGCTAAACTCTAGCAAGGTGTTGAATCTTCAACTTCCTACGCACCAAAAGAAAGAATTTTCCATCAGCTGGACCGAGTTTGAAGGGTCGCGCATGCGAAACACACACTCAACCGTCAAAGTGAAGAGAGTTCTTTAGCGACCGATCATATAATTTCAGTAAGGCGTTTTTCTTGCGATTGGAATTGAAATTATTAGTATGACGTATTTCGCGATGGAAACTGAAATCGACAGTGGAGCGTTTTGTAACGTTACAAAATATGGTAGAAAAAATAGTAAGAATGCGCAATGTTACCCATTTTTATAAACACGAATTTTCGGGAAAAGAAAAACTGATATGGAGTGGAAAATGAAAAAATAAATATCATTGCGCATTCGCACAAAAGAATTAAATACATCCAAAAAAAATATTCAGTGAAGCCTGCAGAACGACTCCCCGTTTTTCCTAAATTTCACGCATTTCTTATATTTCTCGCGACTACTGGTAACGTTCAAGCATGCATACCATGTGCAAGTACCTGACCTTGAGATACTATAGGGGGATTTTAAAGCTTGAATGTGGATGTGTTCTCGAAATCCATCAAGCCGTAATTTATTAGTCGGCAGTACTGTTTGCCCTTGATACAAACAGCAAAATAGTAGAGGGCACAATTGTAAAATATGCCATAATTTTCTGAACCCAGCTTAACAGCCGGGTAGCTGAGGTAATCCTCAGTTATTCTTGTTTATGTTATTTGTACATTTTTTCGTTATGATATTTAATCCATCTTCTGATACAGACACAATAAAAATACACAAAGCTGCATTACTCATATATCCGAAAAATTAAACAAATAGAACTCTGTTAATTATCATTCAAAATGAAGCACTGCTTAATAAAGACAAATAACAAAATATAGAATTAATGGAAAAAACTAACAATATGGTGAACAGTGGAAGGGCCATAGGTAGCACTCTGATCTTGGCAGGCGCTGTCTGGCAGCGCGTCCCGGCAGTCTCTAACTTATGGCGTTGCATTGCGGGGCTGCCCTGTGTTTTCAAATAGTTTCTGCCACTGGCAGCATTCAAACAAAAGTCAGCGTCAATTGTTGGGCGTTTTGGCTGTATTTTCGAGTATTGAAACTGAATTATAATAATAATAATAATAATAATAATAATAATGATTTATTATACCCAACAGGAAAATTCCCAATTACAGGGTAACATTAAATGAACATACCGATAACGTAAAATAAATAAATAGAAATACTTAAAAATAATAAAATAGTCCTGAAACAAATTGGAACTCAAACACTACAAAAATACGCTGTAACCGAGTTTATTAGCACTATCACATGACCGATATACAGGTGCCCGTTGGAGTATGTTGGTGCGAGGAGTGGGCAGGCCGAACGCCAGCGGATGCCTGGTCACCATTCTTGGCACGAGGATGTTAATCCTAGAGAGCAGGAAAGAGCAGTCAATCCTTCCGCTGAGGAGTCTCTGCGTGAACCTTGCGCACTGCAGACTCTGGCGTGCCTGGAAGGTTGTTATTCTCATCTCCCTCATAATACCGGAGAGGTCAGCACCACGCTCGGGATACCTTCCCGTCCTCCTGAACATGACATACTTTAAAAATTTTCTCTGAATTCGCTCGACCGGTGCAAGATGGGAATCATATATTGGAAACCAAATCAAATTAGCATATTCTAATTTGCTAACCACAAGCGAGAAGTAAACACTTTTAAGAGCAGACAAATCATCGAATTCCCCGAAGCTTCTGAACACGAATCCCAGCGACCTGCAAGAGGAGGCACAAATCTCCTCAACATGTGGAGCGAAACTTAATTGACTGTCAAATAGGACTCCTAGGTCACGAATGCGGTCCACAGATGAAATCAAATGGTCACCTACATGGTAATCATAGGTGAGTGGCTGAGACTTTCTCGTGTACGTTACCTTGAAGCACTTCTTTCACTATGTCTGAAAACGAAAATAAAAGGAAACGGGAACTCCTGATGGATGTCAAATCAGAAATATTCCTGAAGATTACCTCGGAAGCAGGGTGAATCTCATGACAAGCACAATGGACAAATAAAATGGATTAGTGCAGGAATGAATTAAGTACAAGGAAATTAAAGTAGAAGAAAATACACACCTGTTTTATGAAGTTCGTTACTAACATGCTTCCGTAAATTTTCTAGAAAAATGTCATCCTTGTATGCTTTTAGTTTTGAGGAATGATAATTTTATTCATCTTGGCATTACATTTATATTAAAGCCCCCTAACAAGATTCATAGAATATATCATGGGTCGACACTTTCCCACTAAAATTTTGGGTCCAAAACGCGGTCCTAGAATTGTCAAATATTCAGGTCGATTCTGTTTGCAAATAGCAATATTGCTATGAAAAAGATATGGCTATCATAACAAGATTGGAATTATTGGTATTCTGATCAACGATTTTGAGCAATATGATCTGTCACTTTAACAAGAATCTTGCTATCAACATTGCTATCTTAGCAACCTCAAAATAGTACTTGCTATGCTTCATAACAAGAAAGTTAAGAAAAGGAATCTCTCAGAGATCCATTTGTTTCAGTATTATTTCTTCCAAGAATTCGAAAATATTGAAGATAGGGAAGACTGTGCTAATAGAAATGTGTTGAAGGATCTCTGGAATATTTAATTTTAAGGATTCTTAGAATAAAACACCGGCATAGTAAGCAACAGCTTACCTGATTATTCTAATGATCTCAACAACAGCCATCCCTTTGAATTCCAAACGGAAAAGTTCATCGAATTTCGAATTATTATCGCCTGCATAAAGTTGCATTTGATTTCTGGAAACCAAAATTCTATCAGTATCCAGGAAATAGGTCAATTTGACTTCAATTGGTTTTTCTGTTTCATAACATTTTCGAATAAGTCGATGTTTACATGAATAAAAAAAAGTATACGCTAATGGAAATGTGTTCAAGGTTCTCCAGAATATTATTTAATTTCAAGGAAAATTCTTAGACTAAGGTAGAGGCATAGGCAACAGCTGAGATGATTATTCTAATCATCTCAACAACAGCAATCCCTTTGAAGTGCCAACGAAAAAGTTTATCGAATTTCGAATTACTAACGCCTGAATAAAATTGCTGCATTCGATTCTGGTATCCAGGAAATTGGTTATTGATCAATTTGACTCGCTTCGTTACCTAACATTTTTTATGTCGATGTTTACATGAAAGCCGTAGATAGAGGTTATGTATGCGAAACCACGAAGATAACTCACGAATTAGGGTTATTTTCTTCTTCCTTGTAGTTCTAAAGTCACAAAATACAGTGTTGTCAGCTCTAAAATCATCAATTATGCAAGTCTATGATAGCAATATTGTTATGACAAAATTCATAACAAACATTGCTATAACACTCGAAACAGAATACGTAACATCATGGCCATATTGCTATAAATTAGAAAGATAGCAATATGACTAGAATAGCAAGGTTCATAGCAATACGCAAACAGAATCGACCTGATTGTACAACTTGGGTCTGTAAACGATGATGGCGCTAAGGTCGCTTTGTCAAGTCCATCCAATTAAAATCGCTGAATAATAATCAGGCTGATTCTGTTTACGTATTGCTGTGAACCTTGCTATTCTGGTCATATTGCTATCTTTCTAATTTATAGCAATATGGCCAATATGTTACGTGTTTTGTACCGAGTGTTATAGCAATGTTTCTTATGAATTTTGTCATAGCAATATTGCTATCATGGAATTCCATAATCGGTGATTTTAGAGCTGACATCACTGTATTGTGAGAGTTTATAGCTACAAGGAAGAAGGAAATAACCCTGCTTCGTGAGTTTTTTTTATGATTTCGCATACATAACCTCTATCTACGGCTTTCATTCCTCATGTAAACATCGACATAAGAATGTTAGGAAACAAAAAGAGTCAAATTGACCTATAACCAATTTCCTGGATACCAAAAGAGTATTGGTTGTGGTTACCAGAAATCAAATGCGGCAATTTTATTCAGGCGTTAATAATTTGAAATTCGATATACTTTTTCGTTGGCACTTCATAGGGATTGCTGTTGTTGAGATGATAAGAATAATCATCTCAGCTGTTGTCTACTATGACTGTATTTTAGTCAAAGAATTTTCCTTGAAATGAAATATTCTACAGAACCTTGAACAGATTTACATTAGCATATACTTTTTTTTATTCATCTAAACATCGACTTATTCAAAAATTTTACGAAATTCGATGAACTTTTCTGTTGGAAATTCAAAGGGATGGCTGCTGTTGAGATCATTGAAATATTCATCTCAGCTGTTGCTTACTATGCCGGTATTTTAGTCTGAGAAGTTTCCTTGAAATTAAAATGATGGATGGGCGACCTCGGATAATCAAAAAATGCTCTCATTTGACTAATTTTGATATGACATGTCTATGCATACATATAAGATCTACGAGAAACAATGGAAAGTGCTAACTTGCAAGAGAAGGCAATCCGAAGATTTTCCACTTTTGCAGAATTGCATTTTCATGATTCTTACTATCAATTATTCAGGCCATCGTATAACTTCATTGTCAAGTTATTCTTTGGCGATCTGAATATGATGTGTGAAAATCAACAAAGTTGGTCTTCGATTGCTTCCTGAAGTTGACAAATTCCTTATAATCATTTCTCATAGGAAATCTCAGTAAGAACGCTACCTATTTTTAAGAATTATAGAATTTAATAATTAATTCTAATTGAATTATAAGGAATTCCTGTTCAGAACAATCAGGTTCGAATGAAATTTGGCACAAGCCTTGTAGTCAAAATTCAACAATAGAGTTTCAATCCTCAGTTCGACCCAATATTTATTTTCAGACATGTTGGAATAATATGTCAAATTTCGTGGCCGTTTAAAATTTGGAGAATATTTCTTTGATGTCTATGAAAGAACTGATGCTATCAGAATCAAACTACATCTTTAGTTGAAAATTACCAACATGTCTCTTAATGCAGAATTTCGTGAGGATGATACAGGTTGAATTTTTTTTTGAATTGTTTTTTGAGAATTTTCCGAACTTTTGTTGAAAAATTTTTTTTTCCTAAACCATTCATTACTCTGCTATAAAGTTTGGCATAGATCACCATTTAACGACCGTATATAGATAGGAATTGGCTCATGGAGAAAAGAGAACTCCAGTAGCAACCAACTATCATAACCACAAGGACGAATATCTGTCGATTAATCAACAAAATTCCATCTTGATCAGAGATAATCATCCAATCATCCATAAAAACCCATACACCGTAGAAGCGGCGCCTAAGGAGAATGTTACAGTTGTTCTTACTGATCGTCAGACCATCTTGCCTTAGATTAACCGCATAGGATTTGGTTTATTGGAAGATCAAGGTGAAATATTTGTTGATTAATCGACTGATATTCGTCCTTGTGGTTATGATAGTTTATAACTATTGGAGCTCTCTTCTCTTCATGAACCAATTTATATCTTTGTCAGATGTTGAACGCAGATGCAGCGACCTGATACGACAAAAGGATGAACATTATGCACGTCGATCAAAGTATTCTGCAAGTAGGATTCTCAAGTTGCTCCTGGCAGATGGCGCGCGTACGTTGTTATACTGCAGTATTCTATCTGACTGGTTATGAGTATCTAGATTCCTATCCGATTTATCCAAGGTAAGATGGTCTGACGATCAGTAAGAACTGTGAAACAGCTGTAACCATTCTCCTTGGACGCCGCTTCTTCGGTGTAGGGGTTTTAATTAGGGCTGAGAATTTTTCGCTTTTTTGTATCCGAATATTAATTCGAAAATTTATTCGAATAATTCATTCAAACCCATGAATTATTCAATGAATAGTTTTCATTCATGAATATTCAATGAATACTCCTTATTCATGACTATTCAATGAATAGTTTCATTCATGAATATTCAATGAATAGTTTTTATTCATGAATATTCAATGAATAGTTGAATATTCATGAATAGTTGACTATTCATGAATAGTTGACTATTCATTGAATAGTTGATTATTCAGGGAATGGTTTTCATTCATGAATAGGATAATATTCAACGAAAAGTTGAATAGATAAGTATTCAGTGAATGGTTGGATATTCATGCATCAATGAGTATCGTTACTATTCATAAATATCAATTTATTCGGGACTGCTGATAAGTAGTAAGTAGAGTAATCCATCATTCGTAAAATTACGAATAAAAGTGTGAAAGATCAACTGACTATTCAAGAATGAAACATGTTCATGTGATTTATTCCAAATAAATTCTTTGGTATTAATTTTATATAATGTTTACATTTTTTTACTGCACTTTCGAACAATCATTGATTCTCAGACATCTGAACTCAACACATGATACAGGATATAGGTTCAAGTGCAAAAAATAATAACAAAATAATTAAGGTTATCAAATTCGAACAAAATACGTTTTTGGATTATTTTGTACCCCTTTTGAACAAATTGATAGAATGAATAGTTTGAATTCAAATTGTATAATTGTATTAATTTCATTGTAATTTTCATTAATTTTAACATACACAAATTATTTCCCGAAACAATTCCACACATAATTCAAGAAATTGCCTTCATAAAATATATAAAGATATTCGAAATTAAACTTGATCATAAAAGATTCGTCATCCAGTATTTCAATATTATTTAAATCTACCAATTCAAAAATTACAAACTCCAAAATCCAGATAGTAATAACAATTTTCAAATTCCTACATAGAGTTAATCTGGAAATAATGAATGACCAAACTGAACTGTGTAATATCCAAGTATTCCAAATATTTAACGCTTTCAAGTGATACTTGAACTGAACTGCAAAAATATCCAAAAATGTATTCTTTTCTCTACTATATCTACTTTATAACCTTCATATACCATGTATTATGTGTTGAGTCTTCAGCGTTCAGATGTCTGAAGTTCAACGAAAGATCGAAACTGCAGTAACGAAATATACATTACACAATAAGAAATATCAAAGAATTCGTTCGTAGTACATGAACTTGTTCCTGAATAATCAGTTGAATGATTTTTCAAACCTAAAATCGTAGTTTTACGAAGGATGGATTACTCTACTAACTACTAATCAGCAGTTCTGAATAAATTCATATTTATGAATAGTACCAATATTCATGGATACATGCATATCCAACTATTCACTGGATATTTATCTATTCAACTATTCAGTAAATATTACACCATTCATGAAACTACTCAGTGAATAGTCAACTATTCACTGAATAGTCAACTATTAATTGAGTATTCATGAATAAAAACTATTCATTGTGTATTCATGAATAAAAAGTATTCATTGAGTATTCATGATTAAAAAGTATTCATTGAGTGTTCATGAATAAGAACTATTCATGAATAAAAACTATTCATTGATTGTATTTTGATTATTCAGTGAATATTCACGAATACATGAATAATGCAAAACCAAATATTCAAATCATTCATTCATGATTCCCAGCCCTAGTTTTTATGGTTGATTGGATGATTAGCTCTGATCAAGGTGGAATTTTTGTTGATTGATCGACAGATATTCGTCCTTGCGGTTATGTTAGTTTAACAACAGTGTTTTGAATTTTATTTAATTCGGATATATATTTTCGGATCCGCATACTTTTGCAGAATTTCTCCATGATAAGTAAATTTTTCAACCAAGTTTTCATTTCAATCCAATCGATATTGTTGGAGATATTGGGAATTGGTTGAGCAGGTGTTAATAATTCGTGAATTCAACCTTTATTTATTTATTTACAAAATGAATGCACACAGGTGAATAACCAGATAGTGTACTCAATTTTTTGTAATTAAACTTCAAACTTGCTCTACAATTATCAAGTTAGTAGATTCTTTCGGTAGTTATTGTGTCTACGATCGGCGATTGGGCCAGCCGGAAACGACTTAGGGACTCGATATTTATAGGGAAGTTTTAGAGCTCAACTATGAAGGCCGAATTCGTGAATATGTAAAATCCACCAATTCAAATTTATATTTGTCCAATATTTCCAAGAATACTGATCTGATCGAAAAATTAAAGCTTTAAGGATCATGCGGAATTTTTTGACAATATGAAGAGATGGCCAAATCTTCCCAGCAGTAAGTAGAGTTGCGTTTAGTTTGGTCATTGCGCGAATAGGTGATCGCTTTGGCAACGAATTTCAACAAGCGCTTTTCTAGAATTTTTTTTTTTAGGTTGTTATTAGGGTGTGTTATGTGTAGGCTTTGTTTTTAATTACTTCCGCCACGTCAGGAACAGCACTGGTAATTGTTTACCCAACAGCAATTGGTTGGAACGGAAACATTCTTTTCCGGCGAAGGTCTTGAATCCCTGATTTTACGATCATGGTACCGACTTTTTACTGGTGGAGTACGCTATGTGTAGCCGTTAGAATATAAAGAATGAATTCCGGGAGTTTGCACAATTTGGCTCATAACTTCATAGTATGTGACTAGAAAAGAATAACTTGAAGTTCTATATTAATTCGATGTGTAATTTGAAAGTATTGGATTATATAAAACTTTTTTCACCAATTTTCTAGTCCGGCCTTCTTATTTGAGCTCCATAGCTGCTTTGTAAATACTTCAAAAGCTTCCAAGAATGCCGATGTTCGAAAGCCTGATGATCTATCGGTATACACCTGATGAACAGTTACGAAGAAATCTAGAATTTAATTATTGTCATGCAAGATATTTGATTAAGTCCGCCGTTCGAAGTCTATAGATTTTGATGTTATGAATAGGATCACAAAGCAATGAGAATCATTCAAATATTGTTCATTTTCCGCAATGGGGGTTTTTCCTTTCAACGAAAATGAAGTAATTTTCATGAAAAGCCTTTAGAACATCACATTTCAAACATATAATTTCAATATTATATTTTTAAAAAAGTGTTTGATCACCTAAAACTGAAAAATAAAAATGGTGATTTGCATTTTATGGGATTTGTCTTGAGTGCACTATATGACAACGTCGAATTCAGCTTTCTCGGAAAGAAAAGGACGTCAAATGTGTTACTTCGTTTAGGAAAACAGAGATAGCTATACTTCGATCTGGTTAGAGTAGAAGACAACGACCTAGAAATAGAAAAAGAAGAGCACAGACTGTCATACTATCATATTTAGGAGGAATGAGAACTTAGCCTCCTTGAAGCCCTCACAGATATTAGAATTCATCAGAGCTCTAGAGCTGGAGGGCGAGCTGTAGGTTGCGAAAACAGCTCCGACAAGGGGGCACAATAGACCTTAAGGTCGCAGTGGAACGTAACCCCTTACCAACTATAACTATACTATCATATTACTGACAAATCGCAAACGGAAATTGTTTGGTTATATTGACAAAGAACACGTGTGTACCACAGAACGTGCATGCCTGGCAAATCCCAAACCCCAATTTTGAAATCCGATTTTGAATACTTTCTGAAGGTAATTTGGGAAAATGATGAATCAAACGCATAATAATTATGTTCAAATTTGCATTTACACTAATAACCCAAATTCAGGAAAAACCCCTATTCTAAACAGGATCTAGTGGTGTCCTCCACAGAAAAAATCAGAAAAGAAATCCTGCCTCCAATTGAATACTCAGCTGCCTATTTACGACTCCTCAGAAAGGATGAGCTTGATAGAGGAAGTTCTAAATACTGCGTTCAAAGATTTCCGTGAGGAAAACTCCAGATATGACAGCAAAGTTCCTGCGGCTGTACTTCGAGTACTTCCCTCAGATTTTTAACCAAGAATTCACTGGAAGCCGTGTTCAAGTGCTTTCTGCAGGCAGAAAAGCACATAATGATGCAGAATGAGGTTTTTTCCTGAATTTGGGTTATTAGTGTAAATGCAAATTTGAACATAATTACTATGCGTTTGATTCATCATTTTCCCAAATTACCTTCAGGAAGTATTCAAAATCAGATTTCAAAATTGGGGTTTGGGAATTGCCAGGCATGCACGAAGTGACAACGATGTTTAGTAGAATGGCTTTTTCTGCTACAGAATAATGAAATATTTATTCCTATTCTGTGGTACACACGTGTTCTTTGTCAATATAACCAAACAATTTCTGTTTGCGATTTGTCAGTAATATGACAGTATTACAGTCTGTGCTCTTCTTTTTCTATTCCTTGGTCGTTGTCTTCTACTCTAACCAGATCG
This sequence comes from Myrrha octodecimguttata, assembly GCA_958510865.1. Lineage (NCBI taxonomy): Eukaryota > Metazoa > Arthropoda > Insecta > Coleoptera > Coccinellidae > Myrrha > Myrrha octodecimguttata. The sequence goes on along the minus strand of OY294064.1, from coordinate 210,462 downwards.
AAGTATAGTTATCTCTGTTTCCTAAGCAAAGTAACACATTTGACGTCCTTTTCTTTCGGAGAAAGCTGAATTCGATGTTGCCATATCGTGCACTCAAGACAAATCCCTTTGAATGCAAATTCTCATTTTTATTTTTCAGTTTTAGGTAGTCAAACATTTTTTTAAAAATATAATATTGAAATTATATGTTCGGAATGTGATGTTCTAAAAGTTTTTCATGAAAATAACTGCATTTTCGTTTAATGGAAAAACCCCCATTATTTCTACTTCGCCTTCGGAAACATAAGCGTGTAAGTCGTTGCACTAATAAATATATTATTAGTCACTGATTTCATAAACGGGTTGAATATTGCAATAAACAGACCTGGGGGTCAATTCTTGATCTCGATCAAGAATTAAAGAGTATGACAATTTTCATATTATGTTTACGTCGATTTCCTAAGTTAAATATAAACAATAAGTAAACATAACCTGCGCATGTATTCAACAATACTTTCCAAATTTCGATTCGATCCGATATTTACTTTCAGAGATATAAAGAAAAAATATGTCAAATTTCGTTGTGCTTTGGAGTTTTGACATTATTTCTTCAATATCAAAAAGGACAGATGTGATCAGATTGAAGTTTCGTAATCAGTTAGAAAATACCAACACGCAACCAATAGACGACTTCGGCCCAAGTTGCCAACCCACAATTTTCTACACAAATTTACTATCACTGGGGAACTGGAATTTCTGGACAAATTCGACATGATAAGGTTCGCGTTATTCATAAATATCCGTAAAAGTTGCCTCGGCTCCCCAAACAAGATAACTCCTTCCAAATATAGGGTTTTGTTAAGATCATCTCTGATTGGCTGAAATTTAAGTTGGGATTCCTGATTTCATGTTAATAGTGTCAAATTTATATAGGATATGTTCCGCAATTCAACTTGGTTATTTCGCTTGTCGGTTTTTCATTCCGTAATTATGAAATACTAGCTGTCCGACCCGGCTTCGCACGGGTGGTGTAACTAATGAAAAAACCTGAGACAAAATATATTAGGAATAAAATAACACCCAACTATTTAAATTATACTTTATTGCAATGCCCTATTATGAACAACATTTTTGGTTTCCTTTCTCAAGAGAAACCAAATAGAGCATTTGGTTCACCAACTCTCTAGCACGCAATGTACAACTGTCCATGCCACAAATATAGTAATTCAAGGTTTATTCCATAAATTTCCAGCAATTGACCTTGTGATTTATTGATTGTCACTGCAAATGCAAGTCGCACTGGAAACTGAACCTGCTTAAATTTAAAAGGAAAATCAGATTGCATTAGTGGAATCCTTCAAATAAGAACATCCTCGCTCTTGAACTTCCTTAGATGGTAGTAGCTTCTATCAAATTTGTGAAAACTTTTTCAACATAAAATATTTTTCCGTTACACAATGTTGGCTGATTGAGGTTGCGTTTCATGATAATTATTGAGCCAACCTTCAGCTGCCAATTGTGTGAAGGTATTACTGGCAAATCCAACAAATTTAAGATTTCACTTGGATAATTCACAACCTTATTTGGATCGATGATGGAATCGATCGACTCAAAAGAATGCATCAATTTTATTTTGAATTTTTAAATTCAATTCATCAACATCCTTATTTTTGAGTACCGATTAAAGCTTATTTTGGGAGGATTTCGCATCATTTTTCAAGTTTTTTCTGGGTTTTCATTCCCACTATCTGAAACAGAACTACTAAAAATTAAATAAAATTGTTTTTTTCAAGAAAAACGCCCTTGCGGATTGCAGTTTTAAACTATTGGTCAAGGGCAGTTTCTTGCAAAACAGATTGCCTAATGAACAATACAAACAATAAAGAAACCAAATTGTGACGTTTAAGAGTAAAAATCTGACTCTTTCATCAGACAAAGCAGAAAACTTCAAGAAATATTTCCTTTGGATTTTTCGATTCGATTTGATATTGGGAGTGAAAACCCAGAAAAAACCTAAAAAAAATCCTTATTTTTGGCACTAAAATGGCCCATTCATCCAGCCAAGAATGGTTTTCATTCATTCATTCATTTATTTACTGTTCATCCATTTACAATAAATTCCAATAGGGAAGATCAATTACAATGAACTATAAAATTCATATCTATAAAACTGACAGCATTAAAATTATACTAATCCTATACATAAAATATACACTATGAAACAAAGATTAAAGTATCACCATAAAGTTATATAACATTTCTTAATTTGCTTTTAAGACTGCGAAGCGAGATATTGAATAGACAAATATCCTGTTCCAGTATTAACTGATTGGCTTTAAGAAGCATTCTAGTAAGCGACTTATTACAACCATAATTAGTCGGGTGAAACGGAATTTTAAAGGCACAGGTGTGACGATTTCTTTTGACTGCAACATTGAAGTTAATCTCCCCTAACAACTCAGGACAGTCAACACGACCGTTAAGAATCCCATGCAAGAAAGCCACATTGAGCATCCCACGCCTGATCTCCAAAGAGTCCAAGTTCAATCGTGAAAGAATTTCCTCATAAGCAAATTCCTCCCTCACCAAACCCATTCTATAGGCAGCAATTCGAACAAACTTCCGCTGAATTCTCTCTATATATTGAATATGCACCTGATAATCTGGTGATCCTTTGTAGATGTGAACTGACAAAAGTTTGGTGGAAAGAAATGAGACCATTGTAAGTGTCAACAGGAAATTTACACATTGCAAGTGTCAAATAATGTTTTTCAAAACAATTCCACTGATATGTCATTTGGCAAGCCAGTATCATATTTTCTTTTAAGTCGATACTCTTAACATATCTTATATATCATATATTATGTCATCCTGACATAATACATGTCACAAGTTTTTCACTTTATTCCCGATATTTTATTGGATTTCTAGTTCGAAATGAACAATTATGGATCTATGGGAGATGATTCCCCAATTAAGGGGCCTGTAGCGTTCTTCGTTTATCTGAGGATCTGAAAATCATCGCTTGGAGGACTGAACCTGGTCGAAAGACCCTCTCGGTCATGAGCAAATGTAGGTGATATTATTTACTGCTTCCTTCTGGTTTTCTGTCCCTCTTTCTGTTTCAGATATTATGTCAAGATATTTTGTCGAAATGAATTCAAGATGACGAAAAAATTATTTTCCGATGAAAAAGATGCCATCCATCTTCTATAAACAAATAACTACACTTATACGGGGAGACAGAATTTTTCCTGAGGTTTTTATCTGTTCTCTTGTATCATACGCAAATATGTATGGTACCCCGTTTACATTTCCTCTGCTAACACTGTGATATATCTTAGAATGTAATGCTCATTCTCAAAAGAATATATATATATATATATATATATATATATATATATATATATATATATATGCAGGGGGGTGAAAACCTTCGGGGAGTGACGTCCCCGCATACCCGAGTCAACCAGTATGCTGGGTTAGCAACCCGCATATTGTGAAAATAAATCGCTTTCGATGAAGAAATGGAAGCCTCGGAAACCGCCTCCGGAGTGGAGACTGCTCCTGGAGGAAGACCGGCACAGTCTCTAGCGGAGGAAGGTGAAGCGAGTGGCGCCTCTCCGCGAACCGGAACCACAAGGCCTAGCAACTCTACAGGAAATACACTGGGACACAGCTTGGACCCGACTGGCAACGATTCTGAATCGAAACTGGCGGGCCCCGCTCAGGCCCGGAGAAAGGGTAGGCAGCGTTGGACCAGGGAGATGAATCTGAGTCTAGTCAACGCATATTACCAAGTTACGGAAGGAGAAACAAAGACCCAAAAATACGCAGCCAAGTTAACAGAAAAATGGTCTGAATTACATCCAGACAAACTATTCACAGGCAAACACCTTGTCGCACAGGTGAGAAATATCAAAATCAGGAAACTTCTTTCCCCAGACGAGCTAAATTACATCAGAGTCGAAGCACTAACTCAGTCTCCAACCCACAGACTAAGACATCTAAGGAGAAGTATACAAGGAGCAACTATCACACCGCGTCGAGAGCTTAGCATGGTAGAGCAGGAAATACATAGGGAGCCAGAACAGAACGAAACCTCCCTGGAAGTACTAGAGATATATGAAGAACAGAACACGAAATGGAACGGCCTACCGATAGATAAAAGGCCAAGTATACAAAGAATCCAACTCAACCCGGAAGCCAAAAACACCATCAGAACGATCGACACTGCCTTGAGACGTACCATAGAAGACACAACGGAGTTTGAGGACCTTTGCCATAAGGTCTACTGTGCAGCAACTGTAGCAAACCTCATCCTGCAAACGAAGAAAAAAGAAGGAGAACAGAAACAACAACCCCGGAAACCCCCATGGGAGGAACGAATAGAAAAAAAAATCACAACACTCAGAAAGGAGATAGGCATTATACACATATACGTTAACAACGAGATAGTAGGCAAGAGAGTAAAGAAAAAACTGAAAGAATACACGCAGAGAATCAAACTGAAGGAGCGAGACGCACAATATAAAACAAAACTACGAACACACATGGAGAATCTCAAACAGAAAATAGCGGCTTTGGGAAATCGTCTAAGGAGATATCATAAAAGGACCCAGAGATACCAACAGAACAACTTGTTCGTGAACAACCGGAAAATTTTCTTTAGGAAAATAGAACAGCAGAATGAAAGCAAAGACAAAAAACCTCCAACCCCTGAAACAATGAGAGAACACTGGTCGTCCATATGGTCTGAAAAGAAAGTGCACAACAAGAAGGCACCATGGATTGAAACGGAAAAAGGGGCCTATGAAAATCTACCAGAGATGCCCAGAGTGATGGTGAACGAAGAGGATGTAAGGGAGACAACAAAGAGGATGAAAAACTGGGTCTCCCCTGGAATAGATGGTATCCACAATTATTGGTGGAAATCCCTGACATCCACTCATAAAGTCATGGCCCGACTAATGTGTAAAGCCTTGAGGGATCCCCAGATCATCCCCGAATATTTCACCCAGGGAAAAACTTATATGGTGCTGAAGAAAGGAAATCCAGGACAACCGGAAAACTATAGACCAATCACCTGTCTACCGTCAGTCTATAAAATAATAACATCAACGCTGGCCCACAAGATCAATGCCCACATAAAAAGAAACAACATAATGGCTTGGGAGCAAAACGGTTGTAAAGGTAAGAGTCGAGGCAGCAAAGAACTCCTGGTAATAGATAACGCGATCACCAGACAGGCTAAGAAGAGAAATAAAAATATAGCCTTAGCCTGGATCGACTATCGAAAAGCATACGACTCTGTTCCGCACTCTTGGCTGATCGAAGTCCTTGAAATTTATAAGATTGATCAAAGGGTGATTGATATGCTCAAACTCCTGATGAACACATGGCGAACAACCTTGACAGTGAGTAATGGACCAAACTCCTACGAAACACAAATAATTAAGATCAGGAGAGGCATCTTTCAAGGGGATGGCCTGAGCGCACCATGGTTCTGTCTGGCTCTGAATATCTTGAGCGGTATGCTAAATAGATCTGCATACGGATACGCCATTGATGCCCGAACAACACTCACGCACCTCTTCTACATGGACGATTTGAAACTTTATGCGAAGGGGCGAGCACAACTGGAGGGGGGGTTGGAACTGGTCAGGAAGTTCAGTGAGGACATAGGCATGACACTGGGGCTGGAAAAATGTGCGGCGATCACAGTGAAGAGAGGAAGAGTGACGGAGGAGGAGAACATGAGGCTGAAAGACGGAAATGAAATACACAGTCTAAACACAGAAGAAAAATATAAGTATTTAGGAATACAACAGGCGTTTGAAATCAACCAACAAGAAAACAAAGAACTCGCAAAAATAGAACTATTTCGAAGGGTTAAATTAATACTTAAATCTCAACTGTCTGCGAAAAACAAAATAATGGCGATAAACATCTGGGCCATACCATCGTTCACATATACAGCGGGAGTACTCTCCTGGTCGGAAACGGACCTGCAACTAATAGACAGGAAAATAAGAACCACATTGACTCAGTTTGGCTTGCTGCACCCTAATTCAGCTATAGAAAGACTATACTTACCAAGAAAAGAGGGTGGTCGAGGCCTCAGCTCCATCAAAGATACCTGTGAAAAAGAAAAAAATAACATCAAAAATTACTTTAACAACACTAACTTACCGGTCCACAGATGGGTAACAAATCAGGAAAGAACAGCAGGAACAGCGAACGAAGAGGGACAGCTAAGAGAGGACCCAGCGGAAAAACTCAGACAAAGCTGGCAGACCAAACAACTGCATGGCAGATTCTATGCGAGCTTACATCAGGAAGAAGTAGACAGGCCAGCATCTAATACTTACCTCACCCAAGGATACCTCTTTCCGCAAACGGAGGGAACAATACTAGCAATTCAGGACCAGGTGATACCCACCCGAAACTACAGTAAGCACATAATGAGACAAAACATAGAAAACACCAAATGTCGACTGTGCAATAGGGCTGAAGAGACAACACAACACCTAACATCCGGATGCTCAGTTATAGCAAACACGAAGTACCTGTCTCGACATAACAACATGGGCAAGGTGGTTCACCAAGTTCTATGCCTGAACAAGAAGCTTCTTAAGCACTTCACGCCACACCATCTCTACGTTCCAGAAACAGTCATGGAAAATGAACAAACAAAGGTATACTGGGACCTGACGATATTGACCGACACGGGCACAGAGCACAATAGGCCAGATATGGTAATCTGGGACAAGACAAACAAGACGGCAGTACTAGTCGACTTCGCAGTCCCACAAGACCAAAATATGTCCAAGACTTACGCGGAGAAAATTAGAAAATACGAACCCTTATCCAGGCAAATGAGAGATATGTGGAGGCTGAAAAAGGTTGACATAATCCCACTCATTATAAGTGTCAACGGATTAGTGCTGAAGAAAACCGTCCAACATTTGAAGGAGTTGGACGTGAGCCCGAACACAATTACATGGATGCAGAAGGCGGTGCTGCTGGGGACTGTCAACATCATCCGACAGGTTATCTTCCCTCACTAAGGACTAGATCCCCTCTTGGTAGAATTACCCGAGGAGATCTGCATCAGATACCACGAAATGTGTGAAATTAAAAAAAAAAAAAAAAAAAAAAAAAAAAAAAAAAAAAAAAAATATATATATATATTCTTTTGAGAATGAGCATTACATTCTAAGATATATCACAGTGTTAGCAGAGGAAATGTAAACGGGGTACCATACATATTTGCGTATGATACAAGAGAACAGATAAAAACCTCAGGAAAAATTCTGTCTCCCCGTATAAGTGTAGTTATTTGTTTATAGAAGATGGATGGCATCTATTATATATATATATATATATATAAATGGAAATATATATAACTCCGGTCTAATGTATCAATGATCTTTCTAAAGGTTTGAACGGATGAATATTTGGGCCAAACTAATCCAATACTACATTTATTCTCTGTCTACGTTTCGGCTCTGGGTGGAGCCTTCTTCAGGACTCTACAATACAAAAAACACAAACAATTACATTTGTATTCTTCAATTACAAACCAAGACTTACTGAATACTTGAGTACATAAAAAGTTGCAGCTCTCCAAAAACAAGGGAATCTCACAGCTCATATAGGTCATAAACAACTTTCAAAAACACAAATTCAATCATTAAAATTCATTTAAAACTAATCTACCAATTACAATATTTTCATTCCTTCCAACATCTAAAATTCCACATCTGCTAAAAATTCGACAACAACAAACACAAACAATGACAATGACATTAAAACCGTTCTTCTTCTTCTTCCTGTAATTGTCAACCTCATCTGAAATTTTTATATTCTAGCCTACATCACGATTACGTTTCCTGCTGTACGAAAATTCAAATAAAAATGAATAAATATTACTTATTTTATCAATATCTTTTCTATAATTCATAGCATTGTTACAATTCTTTATATGATACATTTCCAGAAAAACGCGTTTGTTAAGATTTCTTTCATATTCTAAGACTTTCGCGGAACTGTAATCCATGCAATGGTTGGTAGATCTACAGTGCTCGGCAAGAGCACACACCTTATTAGGATTCTTTATGTCACTCCTATGTTGTATGATCCTTTTTTTCAACTGTTGTTGTGTTTGACCAATATAGGCACCCCCACATGACATACATGGTATACTATACACAACACCACTCCTTCTTCCAACATCCAACCTGTCCTTTAAGGAACTGAACAACCTTCCAACCTTGAAGCCATTTTTTATAGCTATTTTTGTTTTTTCTGTCCTCAATAGATTTATCAATGGATAGGTGAGTCCCTGAATGAAAGGAAGAGAAGAATTTAGATGTTGGAAGGAATGAAAATATTGTAATTGGTAGATTAGTTTTAAATGAATTTTAATGATTGAATTTGTGTTTTTGAAAGTTGTTTATGACCTATATGAGCTGTGAGATTCCCTTGTTTTTGGAGAGCTGCAACTTTTTATGTACTCAAGTATTCAGTAAGTCTTGGTTTGTAATTGAAGAATACAAATGTAATTGTTTGTGTTTTTTGTATTGTAGAGTCCTGAAGAAGGCTCCACCCAGAGCCGAAACGTAGACAGAGAATAAATGTAGTATTGGATTAGTTTGGCCCAAATATTCATCCGTTCAACCCTTTAGAAAGATCATTGATACATTAGACCGGAGTTATATATATTTCCATTCATAAAAGCATGGGGTATTATGCAGATATTCAACAGCAGTATGGGAGACAGGCTACTGTAGATTTGAAGGCATGGGCAAATCAGAACATCAAGTTGTCGGCGCTTCGAAACAGGAGGATATTTCTTTTGGAGTGTAAGAGACAAGGTTTGGTTCCTAAACACATATCTGATAGTTTTAAAACACTATATGGTTCTATCACTGACTCAAGATCGTCACTGAGTGTTGAAGCAATGAGGTTGAAGATGGCACTTAAAATTGTTACATTTGAGATCAAGATCACAGTGAAGAAAATTGTATTCATAGAAAGAGAAATGTCAAAAATTTGGCGAAGGTTGGAGGCTTCTCTTCCTGTAGTTATTTTGGCTAGATTTAAGAGATCACAAATAAGCAAATATAAGAACAATTTTTCGTTGATAAAACAGAGTAATTTAAGAAAGATTCAGTATTTAAGTGATGAACAGTTGAATAAAACAAAAACATGTAGTGGTTGGTTAAGAAATATTAGTTCAGTTAGGTTGCCGGAACGTGTTGAGAAGTTTTTGGCTTTAGGTCCTAAGTTTGCCATTGATATACCACACAATGAGATTTCAATTCAGAAACTTTTGTCGGATGTAGAATATTTAATTAACTCTGATAGTTCAAGAAACAATGACAAAAAGAACATCACAAGGGCACTTGCGACTAACATCATTACAAATCATATTAAAAGTGGGCATGGAACTGTCAGTACTTTTCAAAAAGAATTCTACTACTGCAGAAAATATTTGAAGGATCATCCAGAGATTTTGGTTATGCAATCTGACAAAGGAAACGTGACGGTGGTTATGGATAGAGATTGACTTTTCAAAATAAAGCTAACAACATTGTTAAAGAATTAGTTAACAAAGGATATATATCATCTAGTCAAGGCAAGGCACTTTATAATTACAATGCAGTTCCAGCAAGGTTTTATGGACTTCCTAAGATACACAAGCCTGCTGTTTCTCTTCGGCCCATTGTTTCATGTATTAACACTCCAACGTCCAGGTTGTCTGGTTTCATCGCTGATATTCTAGCTAAAGCCGTCGATGACAGTAACAGGTTTCATATAAAGGATTCGTTTGAATTCTCGAGCATGTTCAATGATTTTCAGTTACAGCAAGGTGATGTTCTGTTAAGCCTTGATGTTGTTTCGCTGTACAGCAATATTCCTGTTGAGTTGGCAGTGGAGGCAATTGAGGATATGTGGGAGTCTATTGCTCAGCAGACTGACATTCCTAAGACGGAATTTCTGTCCATCATAAGAATTCTTTTCAAGTCCAGTTATTTTTTGTTCGACAACAAAATATATGCCCAAACATTTGGTTCACCTATGGGTTCGAATTTTAGCCCCATAATAGCTAGAGTAGTTATGGACTACAGCTTGAAGAAGATTTTGAGAAGTATTCCTTTCGACATTCCATTCATCAAAAAATATGTCGATGATATCGTTTGCTCGGTGCCTGAAAACCAAATAGAATTCGTTTTAGAGAAGTTCAACCAGTACAATCAACATATTCAGTTTACCATTGAAAAGGAATCAGAAAGATCTATTCCATTTTTAGACACAAAATTAATTAGAACAGAAAATAATACGTTGAAGATAGATTGGTTCACTAAAGCAATTAGCTCAGGGAGGTACATAAATTACTATTCGAACCATCCAACCAAGCAGAAAATTAATTTGATTCTTGGAATGAAGAGACGGGTGGAGAGCATTTCACATGCTTCACTTAGACATGGTAATAGGCTGAAACTTATGAATTTATTTTTGAGCAATGGATATCCCCGATCACTGTTGCTTAGACTCCTTAATAGTGTTTCTGAGCCAACACAGAGTCAAAATCAGGTGAATGGTGATATAGCTAATAGGACTGAAATGGTTTATTCTTCTCTTCCTTTCATTCAGGGACTCACCTATCCATTGATAAATCTATTGAGGACAGAAAAAACAAAAATAGCTATAAAAAATGACTTCAAGGTTGGAAGGTTGTTCAGTTCCTTAAAGGACAGGTTGGATGTTGGAAGAAGGAGTGGTGTTGTGTATAGTATACCATGTATGTCATGTGGGGGTGCCTATATTGGTCAAACACAACAACAGTTGAAAAAAAGGATCATACAACATAGGAGTGACATAAAGAATCCTAATAAGGTGTGTGCTCTTGCCGAGCACTGTAGATCTACCAACCATTGCATGGATTACAGTTCCGCGAAAGTCTTAGAATATGAAAGAAATCTTAACAAACGCGTTTTTCTGGAAATGTATCATATAAAGAATTGTAACAATGCTATGAATTATAGAAAAGATATTGATAAAATAAGTAATATTTATTCATTTTTATTTGAATTTTCGTACAGCAGGAAACGTAATCGTGATGTAGGCTAGAATATAAAAATTTCAGATGAGGTTGACAATTACAGGAAGAAGAAGAAGAACGGTTTTAATGTCATTGTCATTGTTTGTGTTTGTTGTTGTCGAATTTTTAGCAGATGTGGAATTTTAGATGTTGGAAGGAATGAAAATATTGTAATTGGTAGATTAGTTTTAAATGAATTTTAATGATTGAATTTGTGTTTTTGAAAGTTGTTTATGACCTATATGAGCTGTGAGATTCCCTTGTTTTTGGAGAGCTGCAACTTTTTATGTACTCAAGTATTCAGTAAGTCTTGGTTTGTAATTGAAGAATACAAATGTAATTGTTTGTGTTTTTTGTATTGTAGAGTCCTGAAGAAGGCTCCACCCAGAGCCGAAACGTAGACAGAGAATAAATGTAGTATTGGATTAGTTTGGCCCAAATATTCATCCGTTCAACCCTTTAGAAAGATCATTTATATATATATATACATATCTCCATGTATTTTTCAAGCGAGCATTTATCTCATCAGCTGCGGTTGATCTGGGGGAACGACTGGCAACGATTGTCGAAAGTCTCCTGCCAGTAGAATCATCGCACCACCAGGTTCTAATTGTTGCGCAAATCTCTTAGGGTTCTTTTTAGTGCCTCCAACGCCTGTTTGTGGGCCATTGTGCATTCATCCATCCCAAATTATTTTTTTAGAATTTTGAAGCACGTTCGTTATTGATGATGTTTTGCTTAAATCTTGAGTAGGTTCTTCTGCAGTCTGCAAATTCAATGGCACTTTGAGCTTCTTGGTTGTTTCTTGACCTGCAATAGAATCATCAACATCAATCAGCAATCAAAACATAAAATTTTTTAAACAAAATTAAAAAAACCTCCTCTTGACAATAAGAAAAACAACAGAAAAAAATTATCCGATATGGTGCAGTCGTTTGAACGTGATGCTTGGCTGAAACATCAATAGACCATAGATCCTGTTTTATTTATATAGATTTGTCATCAATACACATACATGATACATCAACTACAGTAAATTAACAATAAAAACATGCAAAAGAAACACCCAAACAATCAATCGTCAACGAAACGACATTGACTGAAATCTTATTCTATTTTTCAGTTCAGAAGCTGATCTTATAGAAGTAAAGTTTGAACAAGTCGACATGATCTTCGGTGAAAAGGATTCAGCTGAAGAGAAAAACCTTTCAGATATCAAACATGAATATGTGAAGCTGGAAGAGCAAGACAATGAAGATGGAATTAACAACACAGAAATATTTTCAAATGAATTCAAGTATGGTCAAAAGAATTATCTTCCTTATCAAGCAAATACAGCAAGTGAAAACAATCTCAATGAAGATACAACATCTGACTCAAATATAAAAATATTCCAAAGTAATTATTATGAGCATGCTCCAACTACAAACGGCAGTCTGAAAATCCACAGAGAATCTGTTCACTCCAAGATCAGAAATCAACAGTGTCATCTTTGTGAATATGCTGCAGCTGCAAAGGGGGATCTCAATAGGCATATACAATCTGTTCATTTGAAAATCAAGAAATATCAGTGTCATCTTTGTGAATACGCCGCAGTTAAAAAGGGGGATCTTAAGAGGCATATAGATTCTGTCCACTTGAATGTCAAAAAATATCAGTGCGATAAATGTGATTATGATGCAGCAAGAAAGGAACTTTAAAGATGCACATAGAATCTGTTCATTTGAATATAAAAAAAAATATAAAAAAACAACAGTGCCATCTTTGTGAATATGCTGGAGTTAGAAAGAAGCATCTCAAGAGGCATATAGAATCTGCCCACTTGAATGTCAAATATCAGTGCGACAAATGTGAATATAATGCAACAAGAAAGGAGACTCTAAAGATGCACATAGAATTTGCTCATTTGAATATAAAAAAAAATATAAAAAAACAACAGTGTCATCTTTGTGAATATGCTGCAGCTGCAAAGGGGGTTCTCAATAGGCATATAAAATCTGTCCACTTGAAAATCAGGAATCATCAGTGTAGTGAATGTGAATATGCTGCAGCTTCAAAATGTGATCTCAATTGTCATATACAATCTGTTCATTTGAAGATCAAAAGACAGAAGTGTCATCTTTGTGAATACGCCGCAGCTAAAAAGGGGGATCTTAAGAGGCATATAGATTCTGCCCACTTGAATGTCAAATATCAGTGCGACAAATGTGATTATGATGCAGCAAGAAAGGAGACTTTAAAGATGCACATAGAATCTGCTCATTTGAATATAAAAATACATCAGTGTCATCTTTGTGAATATGCTGGAACTGTAAAGAAGAATCTCAAGAGGCATATAGAATCTGTCCACTTGAAATTAAAGAAACATCAGTTGTAACGTTATAAAATTACTACCTAAATTTTTTTTACGATTATTTATTTTCACCATGTACAATTTTCGATTAAAATAACTGTCATTTCAATACATGTAATTCCATCCATAATTGGGATATAAAAGAGATCAAACAATCTGTAATATGCATGTAGAGATCTGTTGATGCTGGTACTTGGAATTTGATGGCTTGCGCACACAATATGCTGAAACAAAAAAAAAATTATTGTCACAGCGACATTCATTCCGATTAAGGAATTCAAACGATTCAGGTATCTTTCTTTGGAAGAACTTTATACTCTCTAAGAGGATTAGAAATTTTGGAAAAGTTACTTCAATTTGAGAGATTTAGTTTTGAATATTGATACCCTTTCTATAAGGTGAGTTTACATTGAATGAAGTTCTCAATTTTAAGTATTCGTGAATGAACTTGCAGGGATTTCTGGTTACTGCAAAGAGCAGTTTCGGCTTGCGATATCAATATCGAATTTGTTCTTTTTATTGAGAATTCACCTGTAGATGATACTTATCTGTTTCAACACGAAACATCCAGCCATATACCGACGTCCAGTTAAGAATCACTTCCAGCTGCCATCACCAACAGTTCATCGTACATATAAGTGAGTAACAAAGTTTCGATCCAGGATCAAATGAAGACATTTTCAAGCAATTATTTTCCTGTTACTCCTTGTGTGATTTTCTTAAACCAGCTTTCATTTCTGTTCGTGAGTTTATTGGTTTATCACGAAAGCAGAACATTTTATTCATAGTAAACTAATTGGCGCCTCAAATTTATTCAGAAGTAATCAAGAATCATATTTTTTTATTTGTCATTAAAATGAAACCCATGCCCATAAATGCTCTCCGGCCAACAGGGGCGCTATTTTCGAGTTATCCGAATCACTTTCGCATGCGAAAGTGAGACCTAGATTTGGCCAAATGCGACAGTTTGGCAACGTGTTGTTTTTCCTTAGTATTTGTATTTGTAGGCAATCCTAATTACATGCACAACACAGAGGAAAAAACCATTGAATTAACTTATAATTTCACAATATCTCCAGAAATTGAAATTAGGTTCAACTGAAATTTGGTACAGTGAAATTAAAATATAGAATTTGAGGCCTGTGGCAAATTCTTCTGGGAATCTGATGGAAAAAGTTTTCGAAAAAAAATTCGTTTGTAGAAAAATTTTGAAAGACATTTTTTTAAATTTTAATGAGACGATCATAACGAAATTTTGCAAAATATTGTGCATCAGTATTTTACAACTAGCAGTAAAGCATTATCATGATTCGATCAGTGTTTTTCGAGTTATTTCGGAAATAACCATACCGAGGGCTAAACACTGCAAAATTTGACACATTTTTTTCAATATCTCCAAAAATTTTATTGGGATCGCATTCAAATTTGGTACACTGTTGAGTAAAAGGTGGTTCAAGGTCCGAGTAAAATTTATTCGAAATGTTATGAATAGTTCCCAGACAAAAAATTATCTCAAGAAAAATTTTGAAATTTTTTTTTCAACTTCTGATAACACGATTGTCATGAAAGTTGGCACAAAGTTGTTCGTCAAGATTTTCAATTGTTAATCAAGTTTCATCATGTTTTGATAAGTTTTCTTTGAGTTCCCATTATATCAACCATAGTGAGGGCGAAACAACGTTGACATATTTTTTCCCAATTTCTCCAAAAACTGAACTTCAGTACACTATTGTAAAATGTGAGGTTGAAGATGTGTGCAATTTTTTTTTAGTATCTTATACAAAGTCTTCAAAAAAAAATTTTTTTGGCCATTGCATATTCCAACTAGAGAGCGAGTTTCACCATAATGGAATAAGTACTTTTTCCAGTTATTACAGATATAACAACAAAATTTAATATGTTTTCTCCCAATATCTCCGAAATTTCAATTAGGATTGAACTGAAATTTGGTGCACTGTTGAAAAATTGAGGATTTTAGGTCTGTGCAAAAATTCCGTCGGAATTTGATGAATAAGTTTTGAAAAAACACTGCAAATTTTACACACAGGTTTATTATTTTCTTAGTTAGACTAACCCAATATACCATTGATAACTCAAACAACTTAGAACGGAATGCTAAGATTCATTTTCGGCATTTTTGGAAATTTGCAGCGTTTTTCTTTATAACTCAGGAACCACTCGTCGGAAATCATCCGGGTAAAATTTTTTAGGTTTAGTTAAGCAACAGTAATTAACATTTAAAATTTCATAAAAATTGGGTGATAAGTTTTGAGAAATAATTTTTTTTTCCCCCCAACCCCCATTTAGAGCCCTTTGGGTACACCGATCCTGCTGAAAAGCTTGGAGGATCTCCCCCGAGTGACATACGATTTTTCCACCAAGTTTCAAGGATTTCCGTTCAGTACTTCCAGAAAAAAAGCCCCGGACAACGGACGGCGGACGGACGAAATTTTTTTTATTCGTTTATTCAAATCTACATACTCCGAAACGTAAACTGTGAAATTTTCAGGGGGGGGGGTTTAAATTTTGTTTTGGTTGGTCGATCACTAAGGTTTATTATTTGATTTTATCAAATAATAAACCAAAAAGATTTTCCGATAAAAATTTCCGATGCAGTAATCCCAACAAAATTTAGCAAGTAGTTCCTGAGATGTTGAGGGAATAATTTCGAAAATTCAAAAAATGAATCATTTCATGAAATCATTTGACCGATTTGACCCATTAACGATATCAATAGTCGCTTCCTGATGCTACATCTACCCTGAAATCTAGCCCATTCTTATCAATGGTCGAAAATCACAGACAATTGAACAAAATAATAGCACATCATGTCCCAGAACATGTGCACATAATAGATTAAAATATTTTAAGCTCAATATCAATAACTAATCAAGGTGGCTATGGAATGAAACGGAAATGTCAATTATAAAGTAATAATAAATTCAGATAATTACGAAAATTAAAAAAATAATATTGATATAAAGGGTGTCCCATCTGAAAAAAGTTGCTTTGATTTCTGGAAAAACCTAAGTTGAAAGTGTTTTTCAAAAATGCCAAAAAGTTTCGAGAAATGAGCTAGGTACAAAGTACATGTGGCTTTTAAGAATATTACAATGAGTCATTAGCCATCAATACAATATGAGAATAGAGATTTTCAGGGTAATTCATTTCTAAAGCGTTTATCACCCGTCCGATATTGAACAATAGCAAAAGGCTTTGTTATGTATATTGTTTGGAAAAAGTAACCACAGGTACAATATGAAAGGTTGTGTAGTTATAAAACTATTAACTCCACATAAAAAAAAATAGTTGCCATAATGTAAATATGTCATTAACTCTTTCAAACAAGTTCAGCGAAGCGCAAGGATTTACGAACCAAACGATTGCACGAAAATGTGTACTTGTTTGTGTCTAATTACTTTTGTTAGGCACATTTCCGTTGCTGAATTATTTGAATGTTATCTAAGGGTTTGAGAGTAATTTAACTCTCATTATCCTGTACCTGTACCAAGTCTCTATTCTTATGTTTCCAGTAAAGATTAACATCAATAATCCTGTAACGAACAACCATGTTCTCGAAATGTGTTGACATTCTTGAGAGCATGTCATGATGGAAATTATTTTCCACTGCACCATTGGATTGAGAATTCACTACACAGGATATCCCAAAGTGGATATTCTATAAGAATGATAAGGCGTTCACGAAGAACGGATTATATTATTTTATGCTCTGGAATATTTTCAAATATAGGTTTTGATGAATTTGGTTTGTCCAGTTAGATGATTCTCATCCCTGTATATTTTCGGCCCAAATAGCAAACATTCTTATAATACTACATATTGGCAAAACTGAAAAGGATTATTTTGGAAAACCACTGCAGAAATACTGAAGAAAGTGTGAGATTATTGAATGAAATTCAAGTTTCCATTATAGTAACAACAATTTTAAGAAAAATAGATGATCGATTTCGGACTAACAGTGGCATCCTTCTAGAACGTGATTGGACATATATTATTCAAGAGAGAAATTGTTACGTCTCTGCTTTTTATGAAAATAAACCCCAATTTTGAAATACTCATTCAATTTGGGAGAAAAAGCTCCTCTTTCAGAAATGAGAGGAAATTCAACAATAATTCCATATCACAATAATAATAGGAGAGTTATAACAGGTACTGATCGAGGGAATTTTGGAAGGAATTTGCATTATACAGAGTGTTCCATAATATATACGCAGGACTTCAGTATGTGATAGCTCGTCCAAAAATATGAAAAAAAGTTTCTATTAACTTACCCTCTAAGATGAACCATTTTCGAGAGTTGAATTCGAAAAAAAAATCGTTTTTTGCGAATATCTAGGGAACCTTTTATCGTACAGATAACCGGTTTCGTGTGTATTTTCTAATCATCAGAAGCTATGTTTTGTGCGGAATTTATTTTTTGAGCCTTAATTGGTGAAGGTTTTCTCCCCAACTTCTACGCTAGTGTATAAAGTACGATTTTTGAGACGCCCATTCGATACGCCAATGTTTTCTATACATAAAAGGTACTACGCTCTAAAGTGGACCGTTTTTGAGAAAAATCAAATTATATGTTGAAAAACATGGTGAACTTTTCGAAATAATTTTTTTTTATTAATTGAATCGAATTTATCTGAACGCTAGAATATGTAACAAACTAAGTGGGCGTTTTTCAACATAAAAGTTGATTTTTCTCGAAAAACCGTCGAATTTAGAGCGTATGACCCAGAGTACCTTTTATGTGTAGAAAACAGTGGCGTTTCAAATGGGCATCCCAAAAACAGTACTTTTTTCATTAGCGTAGAAGTTGGAGAGAAAATCCCACTGACCCTTCAAAACCTTTACCAATTAAGACTTGAAAAAAAAATCCGCACTAAACATAGTTTTTTATGATTAGAAAGTACTTCCGGAAGCTGTTTTTTTTTATTTCAACACCCTGTATCATTGTATATATCCCTCTCTGTATAATGCCTGTATCTCGAAAAAGGTGCATTTCAGAGGCTAAGTTAATGGAAAGTATTTTTCATATTTCTGGACGAGCTATTTCATCCTGAAGTCCTGCGTATATATTATGAAACACCCTGTATTTCGGGTGTTTCCTAGGTTTTAACTCCCAATATCTGAAAAACAACTATTAAAAATTAAATCAAGTTGTTATATTTAAAAAAGAAATTGAGATTCCCCCTGTATTCTGTTCTATAGAAATGGACCATATTCGGCTGAATATACTGAAAAAAAGTAGCATTGAAAACTTTTCATATCAAGTGAATCTGTGAATCAATTAATCGAAAATAACAGACAATTGAACAAATTTATAGCACATCAAGTCCCAGAACATGTGCACATAAAAGATTAAAATATTTTCTCAGCTCAATATCAATAATTAATTAAAGTTGCTATGAAATGAAACGGAAATGTCAATTATAAAGCACCGTTGAATTCAGATAATTGTAGCTTTGATTTCTGGAAAAACCCAATTTTTTCAAAAATGCCAAAAAGTATCGACAAATGAGCAAGGTACAAAGTACATGTGGTGAGGTTTTTTAAAATATTACAATGAGTCATTAGCCATTAATATAATATGAGAATAGAGATAATAGCAAACGGGTTTGTCATCTATATTGTTTAGAAAAAGTATCCACAGGTACAATATGAAAGGGGTGTGTAGTTATAATGCTATTAACTCCACATAAAATACAGTTGCCGTAATGTAAAGATGTCATTAACTCAAGTTCAGCAAAGCGCAACGAAAATGAGTACTTGTTTGTGTCTAATTACTTTTGTTGGGCACATTTCCGTTGCTGAATTATTTGAATGTTATCTAAGGGTTTAAGAGGAATTTAACTCTCATTATCCCATACCTGTACCAAGTCTCTATTCTTATGTTTCCAGTAAAGTTTAACATCGATAATCCTGTAACGAACAACCATGTTCTCGAAATGTGTTGACATTCTTGAGAGCATGTCATGATGGAAATTATTTTCCACTGCACCATTGGATTGAGAATTCACTACACAGGATAGCCCAAAGTGGATATTCTATAAGAATGATTAGGCGTTCACGGAGAACGGATTATATTATTTTGTGCTCTGAAATATTTTCAAAGGGAGGTTTTGATGAATTTGGTTTGTCCAGTGAGATGATTCTCATCCCTGTATATTTTCGGCCCAAATAGCAAACATTCTTATAATACTATAATACATATTGGCAAAACTGAAATGGATTTTTTTTAATAACCACTGCAGAAATATTGAAGAGAGTGTGAGATTATTGAAGAAATTCAAATTACCATCGTAGTAACAACATTTTTAAGGAAAATGATCGATTTCGGACTACCAGTGGCGTACTTCTAGAACGTGATTGGACATATATATTATTCAAGAGGGAAATAGATACGCATCTGCTTTTCATGAAAATAAACCCCCAATTTTGAAATACTGATTCAATTTGGTAGAAAAGAGCTCCTCTTTCAGAAATGAGAGGAAATTCAATAATGTTGCCACATCACAATAATTATAGGAAAGTTATAATAGGTACCGATCGAAGGATATTTTGGGAGGAATTTGCATTATACAGAGTGTTCCATAATATATGTCCAAAAATATGAAAAAAAGTTTCTATCAACTTAATCTCTAAAATGCACCATTTTCGAAATACGTTGAATTCGAAAAAAAACTCTTTTTTGCGAATATCTCAAGAACCGTTCATCGTGCAGAAAACCGGTTTCACGAGTATTTTCTAATCATCAGAAGCTATGTTTTAAGCGGAATTCATTTTTTGAGTCTTAATTGGTGAACTTCCACGCTAATGCAAAAAGTACGATTTTTGAGACGCCCATTTGAACCGCCACTGTTTTCTACACAGAAAAGGAACTACGTTCTAAAGTGGACAGTTTTCGAGAAAAATCAACTTTTATGTTGAAAAACATGGTCAATTTTTTGAAATATTTTTTTTTTCTTAACAATTGAATCAAATTTATCTAAACTCTAGAACAGGTAACAAAAAGTGGGTGTTTTTCGACATGAAAGTTGATTTTTCTTGAAAACCGTCGACATTAGAGCCTATGGTGAAGGTACCTTATTTCTATAGAAAACAGTGGCGGTTCAAATAGACGTCCAAAAAACCGTACTTTTTTCATTAGCGTAGAAGTTGAGGAGAAAAAATCCACTACTCCTTCAAAACCTTTACCAATTAAGACATGAAAAAAAATTTCGCACTAAACATAGCTTATTAAGTGATTAGAAAATACTTACGAAAGCTGTTTCTGTACGATAAAAGGTTCCGCAGATATTCGCAAAAAAAAATTTTTTTTCAATTTCAACCCCTGCATCTCGAAAATGGTGCATTTTAGAGGGTAAGTTAATGGAAATTTTTTCCATTTTTTTGGACAAGCTATCACATCCTGAAGACCTGCTTATATATTATGAAACACCCTGTATTTCGGGTGTTTCCTAGGTTTTAACTTTCAATATCTGAAAATGCACTATTAAAAATTGAATGAAGTTGTTATATATATTAAAAAAAAATTGGGAGTCCCCTTGTATCCTGTTCTATAAAAACCTATCATAATCGGCTGAATTTACTGAAAAAAGTAGAATTGAAAACTTTTCATATCAAGTGAATCTGTGAATAAATTAATTGAAAAGAAGGGATAAAAAGTCAAACAATACATTTTTTTCGCACAAATCGAATGAGAAATTAGAAATCGAATTTAGGAAGAGTGAAGACTCAACTAGGTTTCCTAAAAATAAATTTATAACGCCCGTTATTTTGTGAATGAAGCATTTCCGTAATATATTACATATATAAAAACAAGTTATTTTTCGATTGTCTAAGGTATCAATTCAGTGGATTTTTTCACATAGAAGGTCGTAGATTCACAGTTTCAAATAATTCGAGAAAATCTTGTGGACTTTCTAATTTTGAACACGGACTGACAAATGCGTTTCAATTTTGTCCTAATGCCTTAATCTGCCAGTATCCTATTACGAAATGAAACGCATTGAAACATCAACACAAAATCCAAAAAAAGAGAATTGAAAAGAAGAGCATTTTAATTTTTTTTCTGGGTGTTCACTCCCAATATCTTAAACAGAAGTATTGAATATTAAATAAAAATTGTTTTTTTCATGAAAAAAAAATTTTATTTCATTTTTAATAGTTCTGTTTCAGATATTGGGAGTGAAAACCCAGAAAAAAACTAAAAAAATGATGCGAATTCCTTCCAAAATAAGCCTTAATTGATACTTAAGAGTATTTTCCATCTCATCACTGAGGCTCCTACGTATCAGCCGTGGACTAGTTTCAAAAATGCATTTTTATTAATTAATAAAAAAAAACGTGATACTAACAATGAACATATCTGTTAGGATAATGATAGCTATCCTATAGTACTGTTCAAATTTGGTTCAAGTCGGTTCTCTGAAAAGTTAATCAAAGAAAAATATAAATAAAAATGAAAGAAAATTAAAAATAGCATATTCAATTTGAAAAAAAAAATAGAAAAAATTATTTAACTATCTACTTCAGCAGCTGAAAGTCTTTGGGTCTTACAAAAAGTATTTTCAGAACATTTAAGGATTTTTGATCAATTTGGAACCATATTCTCTGAGTGAATTTCTAAAACAGATATTAAAAATTATTGAATGTTTGACGTCACATTCGTAGATTACAATATGAAATACACGATTTATTATTATTATTATTATTATTTGTATACCGAGAGGTAATGCCAGCATCTTCATGGACATGCGCAGTACCTACGTTGTTTGCACCAATCCGAAGAAGACAAGTTACTGCGCATGTCCGTAACAGTCCTGTGCATAAATACCTGGCACGTTGCGATTTCGAATTAGTACCTAGCGACAATTTGACTGTGCAGCAACGAGTTTTATTGAGTATTTTACCGTGTTCCATATTTTAATCCCCGAAATCAAAATGTGCGATTGCGAATTATTGTTCGTAACCAGAGTGCAGTGGGAAAGTAATTGTACCCTTTTGAAGATCTGGGGGCAGACGAATAAAGAGACTGCTCTTGATATAGAATACTCTCTATTCAAAGCCCAGGAATCTTTTGAAGAGGAACAATTTCGAGTGGCACCGGAAGATGTGGAAGTCGGACAGTTATATTGTGCGAAATATGACGGTGATTATTACCGGGTCGCGATTGAAAGTATCGACAGATTGTGCGAGGGTTTGGTGAATGTCAAATTAATCGACTACGGAAATGATGAAGAATTATCAGTGAACGATTTGAGATCTTCCAAAGCATTCGACGAGATTTGTATTAACTCACCTCCCCAAGCATCAATGTTTATATTGGCTGGTGCAATTTTTTACGGCGACGAATGGGACGACGTGATTTATAAAAATTTAGAAAACGAACTTATTTATACGGCAGTGAGTTACGAAGTCGTTTCCACCTTAAACGGCCACGATTTCATCAATATTTATAAGGACGAAGGCGAATTCAGCAATAACACCATAAGAGCTAAGCAGATGAAAAAAGTACCCATCAGAGTACAGGAAAAAATTCTGATGGAAACAACCAAAACTTCACTCAAAAAATTCTCACCGAAGTACCAGGGGATTTCTTTGAAGAAGAACAGAAGGTACGAGGTGACAGTATCCTACGTCGAGGAGGAATCTGGAAAATTTTACGTCCAGTTGGTAGAAAACCATCGTGGATTGGTTAAAATGATGAAAGCAATCAACGACACGGAATTGCAGTTCTTCCAGGATTCGCCGAAGGCAGGAGTTCCTTGTTTAGCGAGGTGTCTCGAGGACGGATGCATCTACAGAGCTGTAGTCGAGAGCGAAAAGGATGGAAAGTACGAGGTAAGTCATTGATCAATTCTTCATTCTGGTGTCATTAAACTGAAACACGATATTTTTAAAGCTTCCAAATTTTCATACAGTTGAAATCGAATATATAGATTATTACAATGGTTACATTTTTTGCAGGTATTTTATGTGGATTTTGGATGCCGAGAAGTGGTACCGATTCAAAATCTCTACCACATCCAGGACAGTTTTCTTACTGTGAAGAAGGCGATCCTTGTTTCTTCAGGAGACAGAGAATTGAAGGAGACCCTGAAGAATCTTATGGAAACTCAAGAATCCTTCATAATACAGTTCAGAACCAAAACGAAGAGCAGCGATGGGGATTCCACAGATGAAGACATTGGGGAGAAGATCAAAATATCCTACATCGGCAGTAATGGCACATTTTATGTTCAAAGGGAACGACATGCTGATGTCCTCAACGAGATGATGATGCAGTTGCAAGTATACTGTGAATCCGACAGAGCAAGTCCTCCAGAAATCTTGAAAGTGAGTTCTCAATTCTAGAATTAGTAGTAGTAACAGTTTCTTCATGACTTTTAATTCACATTTTCCCCTATTACTAAATATATACATTTCATATCGTAATACAATTATTATTAACTTGTTTTCGTCTAGATCATCATCATGTTCAATCGTTCAATTATATTCCATCAGTTTAGAATGAAAGTACTTGTCGAGTCTCTTATCTTGAATTCGAATGAACTTGATGGAAGCAATCAATATAATCATTAAAAAATAGTCTTTTCAGTAATGCCTTCACATAATAACTTTCAATATTAATAACTTACGGTATAATTTATTGTCTTCAACATACCACATCTGAAATATCGATTGAAGCTCATTTTCGGAGGATTTGCATCAATTTTTGTATGTTTTGTTGGTATGTTGAACACAATAACAGTATACCGCAAGATATAATGTAAAAGTATTAGAGGAAAATTTGTATTTTTAATGATTGTAGTAGTTAGCTTTACCAACTCTGGATGGTTTGTTATTCCAAGAAGGAATTCTTTATCGACAAATCATATAGTACCCTGTTAGATATTTTATTTATAATTATGTATTTCTTTCCAGATTGGTCAATATTGCTGCGCGAATTTCTACAAAGATGGACTTTGGTATCGTGGGCTAATTGAAAATTTGAGAGGAGGAATTGCGACAGTGAAGTACATCGATTTTGGTGATAGTCATGATGTCTCCATCAAAGATCTCCGAGGAATCGATGAAGAATTTGTTAGCATCGTTCCACTAGCCATCGAATGTTCCGTTGATAAACAAACTGAAGTATTGTTGAAGCCTGACCAAGAACTTATCATCAAAGTTGACAAAGTGATCGGTAATAGAAATTCAGTAAATTTAAAGCGACTTATTGATGTTGATTACTGATTGCAATCAATGATTAATTTATTGTTATAACTTTTGTATATTTGTATATTATCGTTGTATATATTTTTTCAATCTTTTGTATATATTTCATTAACTGAGTTTGTGATTGTATGTTTATTAATTGCGATTTTATATTGTGATATTTATCATGGAAAATAGAATGATATCCAGAAAATATTCTTGTATTATTCATCCATATTCCCGCTCTATTATTTTCGAAGGATCAATTTGATAATACAATTGATTCAACGAACAACATTAAACCATTCGATTCAGATATTACAGTCATGTAAATTCAATTTAAAACTCTTGAAGTGAATTTTCTCCAAAAACAATTTGAGTAATCTTTGAAAATGTTGAAAATACTGAAAATAACTTTGAAAAATTCAAATTCAGCTTCTTTCATAAATAATATTCCAAATTACAATTTAATTTTTACTTCAGCCTCAACGAAATTTCACTAGTCCAAACCTGATTCAGTTCTAGTAACAAAAACTTGATAAAATTATTCCAAGGTTTACCGATTGACTTTATCAAAGTGAATAGAATATAAATGTCACATACTGGGCGAATTTTCGAATTCACAGACTTTATCTTTCTATTCAACCTAGAAATATACACCAGGGCAAACAAAACATTGAGCACAGAAATGATTGGTAAAAACTTTCAGAGTTCACCTCAATAGGGGTTTGTTAGGGTGCTACTCCGCTACTTGTTTTGTGTGTTTTCTGAGCTTTCAGTGTTTATTTTCATGAGAAAATATAGCTCGACTCATTCATAAATATACATCCCATAGATATAACCACGTTGATCATCTTTTTTTTTGCAGCAATTTGTTATAACGGTTCAAAAATAAAATATTGCAAGTAATCTTTCTAAATCGAAAAAATTCATATTAACCCCGCGATTTTATCTGCAAGCTGTTGAATAGGCGCCTTTGAAGTTTGTGCCTCCTCTACCAGCTTGACGATTTGAGACAACGTTGTAGCTTCTCCAGTATGAGTAGCCTCGACTATAAGAAGACCATGTTGATTGATTGAACCCCCGATAACGCTAGAACCGATTTTTTTTGGCACAGGCATACTTTCTCCCGTTATAAGGCTTTCGTCACACATAGACTGGCCCTAAAACAAAAAAAAGCTATCACCTGAATTTTCAAAAAATTTTCTTCCAGCTTACCTGAGGTACTTTACCATCCACTGGTACTTTTGAACCTGGAATAACTTTCAGGATATCTCCTCTATGTACCAGATCAACTGGTTCTTGTTTCTCACTTTCAACTTCACCTTTTGGTCCCAAAGTTACAAGTAGAGCCTCTGTGGCCTTAAGAGATAACAATCTGAAACATTTTCCATTCGAATTAAATGCTCGCTGTTGACACAAGGAAAACTCCTTACCTCGAAAGAGCTTCTGATGTTTTTCCTTTGGCAATATGCTCCAACCATCTTCCTAAATTAATAAAAACCAACAACATTGGAGGCGTGTCAAAAAACGTTTGAGGTGATGTGTTCTGCTCAGTTACCATAGCAACTACTACAACGCACACGCTGTAGGTGTAGGAGATCGAAGTTGCCATAGCTATAAGTACGTCCATGTTTGTCGTACAGTGCTGTAGAGCTTTGAAAGCCTGCACGAAGAAATGTCGACCGCCGAATATTAAGACTGGAGTGGATAGGATGAGGTTTTCTAATGAGAGACCTGAAAAATATGGAATAATCGAGTAGATAAAACGATGTAAATTTCACATGATGCCATCATACCACATATGAATTTCAAATACTTGAAGTGATTTTAGGTTCATTCCGGTTCCAACAATTACTGTTCTAGGACTGTCAGGAGTTTGCGCAGTAGAGTTGGTCACGTCTGGATTTTGTTGAACTGTTTCAGGACCTATTTGATCCGCGTTCGGGTTTCTGTGTTTACATATTTTCGTAAAATATTGTTGTAACGTGTCATTAAATTATTTCATGACAAAAATATATGTATCTATCTATCTTAAGAATTATCCTCGGACTGTCCTAGAACTATAACTGAGCACAATTTTAGTGTTATTCACCACAATGTACAATCGATGGGAAACAGTATTGACTCCCTTCAGCACCTTCTGTTCGATCATCAGGACTGTACTATTTTGTGCATTACTGAGCACTGGAAAGCTGAGGGTGAACTTATAACTAGAATACAAGACTACGATTTGATATCGTCAGTATGTCGGGAGAAGAATAGACATGGTGGTGCAGCTGTATATATCCATAAACGTATTAAAAGTGGAAGGAGGAAGAAACTTGAGGACTGCTCAATTTTAGGTCAGTTCGAGTGTGCAGCAGGTGAGTGTAAATTGGGGAACCAGAGTGTCATAGTGCTATCAATATATAGACCCAGTGGGGGCATAATAGGTGTATTCTTCGAGCAATTGGAAAAAGTCCTTTCTCTCATATCAGAGGAAAACAAGCTAGTTATAATAACCGGAGACTTCAACATTGATTTATTGGACATGTCAAGTAACATTAGGTTAGAGTTTTTAACACTGTTACAATTGTACCAGTTTCATCCCACAATAAATGAAGCAACTAGAATAACCCATAATACAAGCAGTTGCGTTGATAACATTTTTGTAAATTTTACAGTAAGCAGGGCTGTTGTCCTCAGGACTGCTATCTCAGATCATACAGGACAAAAAGTAACATTTAAATTGTCCTCAACCCCTAAGAATATGTCTACTTATCGTAGAATATATAGTGAAGAGGCTAAAATTGCATTTAAGAATGAGATGAGAGAGCAGAGTTGGGAGTCAGTCTTTGATCAGAAGGAAAATGATGTAAATGCACAATGGGAATGTTTTATGAGTATTTTCCATCTCATTTTTGAAAAACATTTTCCCTTGAAATCGGTGCGTGTTAACAATAGGACTACAAATTATTACAATACGCCTGAAGTCATGGACAGTAAGAAAAAATTAGATGTCTTATTGTTATTAAAATCACGTAACAAATGTTTCAAATCGTTATATGATGAAGAAAAAGGCAGATATGATAGGTTTTTATTGCAAGCTAGAGTTAATTACTATAACAAGGTGATACAAGAGTCAGAAAATAAAAATAGAGCTATGTGGTCCATATGTGGGGAAATAAAAGGAAAAAATAATTTAAAAAAAAGTTGTGAACTTGAAGGAGAGCCATACGAAGTTGCTGAAAAATATAATAAATTCCTTTTAGAGAAGATACCTAAATTGTTGAAAGATCTTGATGAAGTTCCTCTCTTATACAGGGAGCCATACAACAATCAATCTTTATTTCTGAAACCAACTGATTCAGAGGAAATAGTAAAAATAATTACGAAAATTAAAACTAAATTTTCCAGTGGCGTAGATGGTGTACCAATAAATGTAACAAAATTATGCATTGATGAAATTAAACATATTTTATCGTACATTATAAATAATTCCTTCAAATATGGAGTATTTCCTAGTAGACTAAAGTTTGCTTTAATTAAACCGTTATATAAGAAGGGAGAAGTGACTTCGATGGACAGTTATAGGCCAATAAGTTTGTTATCAAATTTTTCAAAAATATTTGAACATGCTTTTTGTGATAGACTACTCATGTTTTTAAATGAATGTAATTTCTTTAATAGTTCACAACATGGATACTTGGGAGGTAGGTCGACCCAGTCAGCACTATATCAATTTACTGAAGTTATAGTGAAAATACTTGAAGAAGATAAACTGGGACTAGGAATATTCTTAGACTTAACTAGTGCATATGATTGCCTTTTTAGACAGTTTCTGTCAGTGAAATTAGAAAAAATAGGTCTGAGGGGTTGTGTAAAAGACTGGATTGATTCATATCTTTCAGGTCGCCATCAAAGTATTTGTATCACTAACAACGGGAAAGATTATAAATCTGAGTTTGCAGAATCGAATTTTGGTATACCACAGGGAAGTGTACTAGGCCCTGTTTTGTTCATTATTTTCATTAATGATCTGTGTAAATTGAAGAGGGATTATTTCGATGCAATAACATGTTTTGCAGATGATACTAATGTCATTCTAGGGGATAGAGAGTTTAAATACCTGGAAGGTAGGGCGGAATTAGCTTTCAAGCAGTTAAAAGCTTGGTTCACAGCTAACAAGTTGAAGATTAATGATGAAAAAACTAAAGTAATTTTATTCAGCACCCAGCGATCTGTTAAAAGTAAAAAAGAAAATGTTCAAATCGATGGATTAAATATTAAACTTGAAGAGTCAACAAAATTTTTGGGAGTTTACATAGATCAATACTTAAAGTGGTCTTGTCATATTGATTATTTATCAGGAAAGCTCTGTAAAATAGGATATGGCTTTAGTTTATTGTCAAATTATTTAGATTATAAGACTTTGAAAATAGTATATTTCGCAAACTTTGAGTCAGTGTTAAGATATGGTATTATATGCTGGGGTTCTAGTTCAGAGGTGCAAAAATTATTTGTCATACAAAAAAGAATTTTAAGATTATTGTCAAAATTAGGAGTTCTAGATTCATGTAGAAGGCGTGTTTAAAAAAAATGGTATCTTGACAGTTTATGGTATTTATTTGTATGAATGCCTAATTTATTTCTTCAGAAACAAGGCCAGTTTTTCATTACATATATCAGACCATAAATATGAGACGAGAACTCTAGATTTCAATTACCCTAAGCATAGGTTGACACTAACCGAAAAACATCCATCATATATGTGTATTAAAGTATATAATAGGTTTCTTAATGAATTCAAGAGAATTAATAATTTTAATTCAGTTAAAAAGAAGGTGAAAGAAATGCTCATTAAATTAGAACCCCACTCTCTACTAGAGTATTTTGATGTTCAGTAGGGGTGGGAAGTATTTTTAGTTATAGTTTTTGTTGACACTATTTAGTTGTGTGTGTAGCATAAGTGTAGTTGTGCTGTACATGCTTTGTAATAAAGATTGTTATCTATCTATCTATCTATCTATACGAAAACAGTACCTGCATTCGGGTCCATTCTAGGTTTCTGGCAATAAATTCGAAATTTATAGACATTTGGACAAAACGATAGCAGGCGGTTTCCCAGAACAAGCGCGTAAAAAGATTTCATCATAGCAAAAAATGATTTATAAAAGACAAACACAATTTTTTCTCACCTTTAACAACACAGCCCATGTCTTTATGATTCATGGCACCCGTCGACATAATAAACATAAAATACATCATCACAATCATACTGGGTGCTCCAAAAATAAGAGAGACTAGAAAAGCATTCCTCCACCTACGTATCTCCTCTTTTTGGTGAAGATAAGCATCACCACGATCCTTATTTAAGAGTTCCGCCGTAAAACCTATAAGAACTCAAAGTTTTCAAACATTTTTCTTATTATACTCCATTAGTACATTACCTAAATCTTCTATGGCTTTTATTATATCTCTGGGACCTGTGATTTCTGAATCGTAAGAGAATTTACCCCTTCTTGTTGTGAGTGCCACTTTGGCGGAGTGTACACCTTGTAGCTTCACCACGTTGCTCTCTATCTTGTACACGCAACTGGAACATGTCATTCCACCTATTTCTAGATCTAATTCGGCCTCGCTTCCTCCGGACTGTACAAGAACAAGTGAGGGAAATCCTAGCTCCGATATGGAACTTGCTATATCGTTAGGTGTTATGAAGGATGGATCAAAAAGTACTTCTGCTCTGGCTGCTAGGAGAGATACCAGGATTTTATGGCAACCTGAAAAATTAAATTTATGAGTAGCAATTTCTTGAATAAAATATTTGGTTGAACCATTGTCCTTGAGGAATTTCTAAGGGCCGTATTTATAGTTGCTCCCTGAGGCTTCCTTACTGGAGGCCGCCTTGAATTTGCTTTTCTATGCAAAAAAAACTTGAATTTGTTTGCATAGAAAAGCAAATTCAAGGCGGCCTACAGTAAGGAAGCCTCAAGGAGCAACTATAAATACGGCCCTAAGACAGATATAGCTTTTCGAAGGGGTGTTCCGAAAAACCAGAATATTATCTTATGGTGAAGATCGACTGAAAAAAATGTTCTTAACATCTTGCAAAGTTTTTCGGATCACCCTATGTTTTTGAATATCTGATTTTTCTTTTAATACCTTCTAGGGAGTGTATTTCGCTCAAAAAGCTGGTAGCCTCTAATAATATGAAGTTCATAAGGTATTTTTGTACGGAGTTAGATATTATTTCAGAACTATTTCAATTTTACCCATTTATTTTCACAAAACATCACCACCTATTTGAGTCTTATCCTTCGAAACTTGTCTCAATTACCTGTAACTTTCATCACATGCTTTTCGATAGCTGCAACACATGAACCACACGTCATTCCTTTTATCTGCAGCTGACATTTTTCCCAATTGATATCATCGTCTTGAGCAGAACGACCATTTGCTATCGATTTACCATTTTGTGACGTCTTATTATCTAAAAAAGTATCTATTGGGTCAAATCAGAATGTCAACCATTGAGAAATAATATTTCTGTTGTAAGAAATCATTTACTGTGTTTGGTATGATATTTGAAATGTTTGAATGTTATTAGTTTGCATTTTGAACGAAAATTTTGAAATTTGATCAATGACAATGTCCTGTCATACGAATCAGTCAGAAACCATCTGTTTCGTACATAGAACAAGTTTTCATTGGAATCTCTGAATCCGTAACATGAATCGATTTCACGCGATGGACCAAAAGCTCCGGTTACAGTTGCGTTTATCCAAACTGACATATAGGCAAAGGATTATCTGTCAATTTGGAAAGGAATCTCTGAGGGCCGTATTTATAGTTGCTCCTTAAGGCTTCCTTACTGAAGGCCGCCTTGAATTCGCTTTTCTATGGAAACAAACTTGTATTTGTTTGCATAGAAAAGCCAATTCAAGGCGGCCTTCAGTAAGGAGGCCTCAAGGAGCAACTATAAATACGGCCCTGAATCCGTAACATGAATCGATTTCACGCGATGGACCAAAAGCTCCGGTTATAGTTGCGATTATCCAAACTGACATATAGGCTTGTCAATTTGGATAACCATTACTATAACCGGTGATTTAGGTCCATCGCTTGAAATTGATTTAAGGAGTGTTAAAGTGTTCAAAGTGTTTTAACAGAATGAAAATATGGCTTTGGCTTTCTTGTTGGAAACTGATGAAAAACTACTATACTTACTCACCTATATAACTATACTTACTCACCTATATAAGAATATAGTTATTCTTTACCATTAACAGTCTTAATGTAGGCTTCAAAACCCATATCTTCTATCATCTCCGCAAACTGTTCCGCTGTGACTTCCCCTACAAACTCAACAAAAGCCTCTTTCTTCTGCAGATCAACTGTTATACCTTTCACACCTTCCTTCGTGGATATCATACCTTAGTGGACAAACATGAATTCATCGATAAATAATATGTCTCATGTGTTTTTTAGTTTTTTCCCGATATTTCATTAATTTTCAGTGAAAATATCTATTTATGAATCTATGAGGGACGATTGCCCAATATTCGTGAACCTGAGGATATGAAAACACATCACCTTGAGGACTAGACCTCCTTGACAGTCCCTCCTGGTCAGAGAGCAAATGTGAGAAATATTATTTACTACTTCCTGCTGGTTTTCTGTCTTTATTTCTGTTGGAAATCTTATTTCAGATATTTTGTCAATCCAATTTCGAAAATGAAAAAGACCTTTTGATCGAATGAAGAAGATGCTCTGCATTATGAATATGTATGTCATTTTATTCTTTAAACAAATTCCAATTTCACTACACCTATATGATATATATTATAGTTTTTTTTGCTAAGGTTGCTATCTCTAGGCTCTTGTATAATAATACGTAAAATGTATAGTGCCCAATTTTCATATTCTCTGCTAATACTGTGTTTTCTACAAATGCTTCATTGTTTGATATTCCAATGAATTCATATACAGTGTCAATTAGAAAAGGAATCGTCTGTAATATCTCTGGTTCTTGGGGGGAAATTTTATACGGTTGGTACCAATCAATTTGTATGAGCCCTCTGAGCGTGATGAAAGCAATCCCAAGAATTTTAAATGGAAAGGGTGGTTGAGTGACCCTTAGTTTCAAGAGTTATGTGATTGCATTTTCAAAAATGCCATACACTTGACCTTTTCTGTTCATACTTCCAAAAAAAAGGGGTCGAATTTTTATGATAGCAAAAAAAATAATGAAAAATTAAAAAAATTATGAAGCGAGTAAAAAATATGAAAAAAACCCAACTTCCAGATGCTATTTATTTCCCACACTAATGCTGCATTCTTCAGTTATTTTCTTAATTTTTTCAGAATAATAAATTAAACAAGTACAAACAAAAAACGTTAAGCGTACTGCATTTTGTAAAAGGCAATTGATTAATCTTTGAAACGAAGTATCACTTTGTCATCACGCTCACAGTGTTGATATAAATTGAAGCCAACAGCACAAAATGTGGGGGACATTTTGTGCTGTCATATCTTTTGTGGCTTTTCATATCTTTTTTCATATTTCTAATTTTTCATGTGGGCCCTGATTTGAAGAATGGTACCTATTCAAAATGACACACTGTATAATCACTAAATGCAACATAATGAAATCAAAAATGTTTATATAGAACTGATGTAAATGATCTTACCTTCAATTGACTGCACACAAGAATTGCAGGTCATACCGTTGATATGTATAAAACTTTGAATTATGCTTTGTTGGCCACTCAAGAGTGGCAATGCAGCTTCAAACCCCATATCTTCTATATAATCGCATATGTCTTGTGGTGTAATTTCTCGTGCATCATAATGAACAAGTGCTGATTTGGTTGACAGGGAAACCTATGAAAGTTTTTAATTATTTCACAAGGTTTGCATTCTAACATTCAAAGATTTAAATATCTAGTCAGTATTTAAGAATACATCGCAATCGTGTTGTGGATATACATAGATAGATTTATTGTTTAAAACATTTATATAAGGTATGACAATATGAGCCAGAAAGGGAACTCCACCTACTAGCCCAGAACCTTTCTGTGGTATAGACAAATGCACCTACAAGAAACAGTTTTTGGAGAAGGAAGAAAATGAAAGAGAAGCACTCTGGAGGAATCTTTCAGGAATGGATCATTCCAACAAGTTCCATCGGGACTTTAAAGTTGCAAGGTTAAAAATTATTTGGATCTCAATAAGAACAAGTTACGCCTCCTCCTCACAGGTCATTGTCGCCTAAGAACGCATATGATGTGAATGGACTTATCAGAAACTGACGAGTGCAAATTCTGTGGGGAAGAGGAGGAAACACCTGTTCCCATGATAACAAAATGCCTCGCCATTGTAAGCCTGCGAAAGGAATGTCTTGGACATGAGAATTATGGGAGGAAAGAACTTAGCCTCCTTGAAGCCCTCAAATATATTGGAGTTTATTCGAGATCTAGAGCTGGAGGGCGAGCTGTAGGTAGCGCAGTTGAAAAACAGCTTTGGAGGGAGGGCACAATAGACCTCAAGGTCGCAGTGAAATGTAACCCATTACCAACTATAACTATAAAAACATGAAGTCAAAAAAAAAAGGAAAACAGAAAACCTCAAACACAAACAGAACATAAACGTGACCAATATGAATGCTCTTTTACCGTGTTAACAGTTCACTCCACCAACAAGCCAATCATCGTTATTGCAAGTACCCTATACTTAGTAATATCGTTGAGAATAACAATCGCCATTCGAAGCCACCCCTGTTTTTCCACCAAGGTGGAGCGTTACTCGTAATGCCGCTGCAGTCAGGCAACTTTAAGATATGAACTTCCCCAACCAGTAGATTGGTCGGAAGAGACCTATAGAAAGACCAGTTGGATCTTCAGATTTGTCCCCTGTAGACTTCCTTTTGTGGAGAGAGAAAAGCGAAAAAACGAAATCATAGAAGGTACAGTTTGAGATTATGGCACATTTGGTTTATTGATCTGGAGGTATTCACTAATTGCACAGGTATACGATTGTATGCGGATATGCTACTATTTATAGGAGATTTTAGAGCTTTACTTGTTCTGGCAAAGTCGCTTCTTAGGTACTGTTTTTTTCTTGTTTCATAGTTATGAAAGTTGTCATTTTGGGCAAGTACAGTATTTGTTTTTAGCATTTTTTTCTTTATTTTTAAATTAATTCAGTCTGTTCGTAAAACGTTATCTTTTCAATGTTCAATATATTAGTTTCCTTGTAAACCTGGATTGTCGGTGTGGGGTATTCCAGTTGATATATTGTTTTGACAGACTTATTTTGCAGTCTTTGCAACTTTTGGATTACATAGTTTGAAGCTGTGCCCCAGCAAGTGGAAGTTGGAGAAGCTCAATTGGAGTATTTATGAGATTAAACCATTCCGGACAAATGTTCCCATCCTCTGTTGTCTCTTTGAGATTGGTAATCATCTAATGCTTCAGACAAACTGGATGATATTTCATTTTTGAAGTAGAATATTACGTAAACGAATGGTCGAATCCCAACGGAGAGGACCTTTTCAACAACAGATGGCACGACCCATCTTCCCTATCAAACTCAAGGTACGTTGGGCTTGCCGCGGTGAAACGATATGATGATAGATTTCATGAAAAAAAAACAGAAAAAAACTACAAAACGATGCAAATCATTGCAAAATAAGCTTCAATCGATATAAGGAATGACCTATGCTTTCTTTTAAATGTGACACCCTGTAAAGATGACGAACAAAATTGATTACAATTCAATAAAGCGAACGACGTCATTATAGTACATTGCGAGGTATGTGGTCCAATCACTCCTTCGATTGATATTAGAAATTGTTTGTTTATCAATATACGGATTATTGTTTCGCTTATTCAATAACATATAATCAGAAGATAATTCTGTTCTTCAAGATTATGTTGCAAGAAATGAAGCAAATTTGTTTATTTATATCGCAAACTTGGAGTACATATAGCTGCAGAAAGGGTAACTTGCGAACGTTATTGGACTATGATAAATCAGTTTTGTGCGCCTTTGTTCGAAGAAATTGTTCTCCAAGATAAGTGGTTTCAGCATGACGCCGCCATTTGTCATACCGCACTCGAGGAATTGACTTTCTCGAACGATATCTTTATGAGAGAATTAATCGAATTGTTTGGACCATCTTTCAAGTAACCTGAATTGGTCATTAGTGAAAAGATTCATTGAAAAATTCGGGGATCAGTTGGAGACTCTGAACAAACTGGTCCTCCAAAACCAAGTTTAAATGTAAATATCGAAACATAAACTGACGACATCACATTACATGTCTAATGCCGAAATTTGAAGATATCGATTTAGCAAATGTGTGATTTCAACATAACATACAACCCGTGGAAAAACTCAATAATTGTAGGACACATTTCAAGGTCGTGTACTATAATTATCGTATTCGTGTCCTTGAATCAATCATGTCATCCTGACATAATACATGTCACAAGTTTTTCAATTTATTCCGGATACTTTATTAGATTTCTAGTTCGAAATAACCAATTATGGATCTATGGGAGATGATTCCCCAATAAAGGGGCCTGTAGCGTTCTTCGTAAACCTGAAGTTCTGAAATATCATCGCTCGGAGGACTGAACCTGGTCGAAAGACCCTCTCGGTCAGAGAGCAAATGTAGCTGCTATTATTTATTGCTTCCTTCTCGTTTTTCTGCCCCTCTTTCTGTTTCAGATATTATGTCAAGATATTTTGTCAAAATGAATTCAAGATGACGAAAAAATTATTTTCCAATGAAGAAGATGCCATCCATGTTCTATAAACAAATTACTACACTTATACGGGGAGACAGAATTTTTCCTGAGGTTTTTATCTGTGCTCTTGTATCATACGCAAAAATGTATGGTACCCCGTTTACATTTCCCCTGCTAACACTGTGATATACCAAAGAATGTAATGCTCGTTCTCAAAAGAATATATATATATATAATCCAAAATGATAGATGTACCACGCGGAAAATGAAAATGAAATTAGACATTTATTAAGGGACAACAACTATCCCACTAGACTAGTCAATAGAGTAATAACAATTTCTAAACGTAAAATTAATTCATCAGAAATTAAGAAAGTAAAAAATGACAAAATATATTATAGATTTCCATACATTTCGAATTTATCTATTAAATTGAATAAACTGATACAAAATTCGGTACCTATCTGTCTACTCAAAACAGTAGGGAGCATTTTCAGTAAACTCAAAGATCCAACACCTCTTTTATTGAGATCAAACTTGGTTTACTCAATAGAATGTAAAGATTGTAGTGGTATTTACGTCGGTATGACGAAACAATATTTGAGAAATAGAATATATCAACACTCCTATGATTGTCGAGAAGCTAATAAAGATAAAAATGAGAAAACAGCGCTAGCCACCCACCACTTCGAGAATGGTCACGATTTTGATTTTGGAAATGTGAGAATTTTGGACAGAGAAAACAATTATTTCAAACGGTCTATAAGTGAAATGATTCAGATAACCATAAATGACACAATAAATTTGAGAACTGATGTAGAATCCCTCAGCGTTGTTTACAGCAATATATTGACGAAAATTCGAAATGAATAATCTGTCCGAATTGTGCGTTTCATCCGTAGTTCCGCATTTGTCAACGTAGATAAAAAGTTGACATCACAACAATATAGAGCTCACATTATGTTCCATCCGTTAGATCTCCTGTTTTAATTTTGGTTTCCGAGAGGAATGATTAGTTTTTGAGTTTATGTGTTTTATATAAAATGACCTATAGATTTCATATCCATATTGTACTACCTAAGATATCCATATGAAAAGGTGAAGTTAACTTTGATTGTTGAATGAAAAATGAATGATCTGGCTGCTTCAACGATGAGCATTTAATATTTTAATATTTTGTTAGTGCCAATATTCAATTGGCAGTAAACATTCAGTTTACTGTGTGTTTTTATTACTGGAGATACTTTCATACACCATTTATTGTTCACACTGTTCATGTCAGGGTCGATATTCATTCACAAATAATAATAATAATAATAATAGGTCTTTATTTCAGAACAATTCCCGTAACAAGCCAAGAAGAGAAGTGAAATAGTGTCAAATCCAAAGCATTAAACATCAAAGCTGCCCAAATCATAGGGTTCCATATCTAATAACAAACTATAAATTTTTTTCTTAAACATTTTTACATTCTCAATTTCCTGAATTTCTCTCGGTGATTTGTTGAAAAGTTTCAAACATCTATATTCAACTTGTCTTTGAGTTGTTGAAAGATTATTCTTTGGCAAGTTGTAAGACAAAGTTCGCGTATTATAAAAAGATTTGAGGTTGACATGATCAGAGAAAAGGTATTTATGTTTGAACAAAAATATTAAGCATTCCTGAACATAAAGTCCATACATTGTTAAAATCCCCTTCTTCTTAAAGTATCCTCTACATGAGTCCCTGAATCCTAACCCGTTCATGATTCTCACTGCGGTCTTCTGTATTATGAACAGTGATGAAATATTCCCTGTTCCATAGAATATGAGACCAAATCTTAGTTTTGATTCAATGGTTGCATGGTAAACCGTTTTCAGTACTTGGGCATCAAGATATTTAGCCAGCACTCTGAAAGCATAGATGGAGGAAGC
This sequence comes from Myrrha octodecimguttata, assembly GCA_958510865.1. Classification (NCBI taxonomy): domain Eukaryota; kingdom Metazoa; phylum Arthropoda; class Insecta; order Coleoptera; family Coccinellidae; genus Myrrha; species Myrrha octodecimguttata. The sequence continues at coordinate 172,158 of OY294064.1, read as the reverse complement.
AACTTTTTTGCATAAATGTTCTACGTGTTCTTTCCAGTTCAATTCTTCATCAATATGAACTCCTAGGAATTTTGTACTACTTGAAATATTGTAAACTGAGCTGTTCAAGTTTACGTCATCTGGGATTTCCCATCTTGACCGTGGAGGATGAAAGGCCACCAAATTTGTCTTGTTTAAAAAATAAATGTTTTAGTCTTGAAAAACATCCCAACTCGGATCGAAACGTTGACGATTCATAAAGGATTCGTTTGATTTGCCCAGTCCTCTAGCCACAAACCTATCATTTTGTTGTGTACTATTTCATATGGTTAATCAGAACTGGACACCTATTTTGTGTGATTTAGCACCACTATATTTCTTATTATGAGGTCACACTTCAATTCCGACAAGTCTACCTCCACCTGTGCATTATAGGAGAAATTTAACGCACATTCTTGAACATTTTTCACGAAAGATTGCGTATGTGCCAGCAATCCATTTACCTGATATGATACTCCAGAAACAGCCACATCATACTTTCTTTAAGAATCAGTGAAGATATCGATCTGAAGACTCCACACTATTTTTCGATTTAATTTAAATATTATGTTAATTTTAGGACAACCTTAGTTTAACAGCTTTCAGTAGCTGGGCCAGTAGTGAACTATCTTATGCATAATGAATCAAAATTAATGAATGAATAAAATTTAAAAAAAACACATCAGTCTACATATTGTGCGCGAGACAATTATCTCATTTATTCGGCCCATTTTGCAAATAAATACAGGGATAACAGGCATAATTATCTACAGTATAATTCAATAAAATAGTGAGACTAAAAAGTAACCCTAATGACTTTCCTCATTTACTAGAATAGACGTTTTTGCGCGCATGCTCAGGGGAACAGTGTGCTAACGTTTTTTGTATTTGCATTGTGTCGACTATCCTACATTTAAGGAATCTTTTCAGAACTTTATGGCCTGTGCATGTTAGTATATGAAGTCAATTTCTACCTTTTAGGTTCAACTCTCCATACATATTTCCCATGAATTTTCTCACCTTGATGTTTAATATTCCTGGTTTTTGACTAACTGTTTCCTCTATATTCCTGACGCAGGAATTGCATGTCATTCCTTCGATAGCTATTTGAACCGAACCATCTTCGTCTCTTTTATCCTGTTTTTGAGTATTCGTTCCATCTCCTCTGTGTGATAGGACAGTAACAGCTTCTAGATCTGCTTTGTCATTGATCAATGGTTCAAAACCGAGGGTTTCTGAGGTCTCCCTGTAACAAAATAAACATCTTAACTATAGAATAATGTTTCTAATAAATGCCTTAATAAGGTAAGGAATTATAAGTACACATATTGAGGATGAGGTAGATGTTTAGAGAACAATCCTACATTTAAACACATAGATTTTAAATATTGATATTCCAATTTAATTAGGAAGAAAATATATGCGATAATTTGGAGTTCTCAAATTGGCAAACATTAGCAATCGAAAAAATATAAAAGATTTCATTCCAGTATACATTTTATTATGTTAATATTCTAAGAATATTCTTTATTTGTCCAGATACATTCAAACCCACAAATTTCGACTTTTCAAGTAAATTCTCTTCAAAAAAAAGAAGAATTATTAGTGTACAGATTGAGAATTAGGTAGACGTTCAGAGAACATTCGTACAAACATTAAACACACAATAATGATGTAAGTAATTATCATTATTTTATTATGTTAATAGTGAATCTATCTCTGCTTCGCTCGGCTTCACAATTGAAGTGCCAGAGGATTTGAAGATTTTTTATCTAATTGAATATCGATTGGGACTCAAAAAAATATATTTTTTGATTCAGCGAATCTATCGCAAAAAAATTCGCAACATATTATTCTTTCTCCACATAATATCTTTTTTCCAATATTTCACTATATCTAACTACTTGTGTCGATGAAAATGTTTATGATACTTTTCAACTAAAACTTCATGAAAAAGTTGGAATTTACCGTTCGACAAACATTGGAAATCGAAAACTACAATATAAAAATAACATACGAGTATAAATGTTGCTTATGTGAATAATCCAGGAACACTCAAAATTATAGGATTCTGCTGGCTTTTAGTGTACAAATAACAACGTTTTAAGTAAATTAAGGCGAAGAATTATAACTATATAGATTATGAATTAGGTAGGCGTTCAGAGAACAACATTTTAGTAAGTTACTAGCAGATATGTCCCTGCTTAAGGTGTCACAAGAAATGGAAGAATATTTTATTTATTATTTTTCTTTTATTCTTGGTAAAATCACAAGAAAGGCTAATTACTCCAATTCATATTATTACGCGTTATCATTTTTCCCATATGTCTGTAATTTCCGAAATTTTCGCCGAAAATAGTCCAAGTTATAACTGATGACGAATTTAGTATTTTTTTATTTCTGTATGGCCGTTGCCACGATAATTGTCGAACGGAAGGAGCTGCGACTTGATACTTTTAGGGTGAGTTCCGAATCGACATGCGACGGTCAACTACGCTAATGGGCAAAAAAGGCAGGACAGTTTTGGAGTAATTCTCGTTGAGAATTTTGAGGTTATTTTTTCAATATCTCCAGAAGTAACAATGATATCGGATTGAAACTTTGTGATAATTTAGAATACTAGCACGAAACGTTTCACATAATTTCGTGTGGATCGTACAGTAGGGAATTGTAAAAAAAAACATTTTGTGATATTTTTTTTTTAAACTATGAGATTTCTATGGAATTTAGCAATGACCTTGAAGTCATTGAAGTTGACAGGTAAAATATCTTGAAATTTTTTAAGTATAATTGCTAAATCATAACTCAAGAGATACAGCGTAAAGGCTGCGGACCTCACGTCAATGCTTTTCTAGATTTTTTTTTATTTCACTGTTACTGAATATTCTGTTATGCAAGAGATTTGCTCTTATTTTTAACTGAATTAATCCCAATTGAAAAATTTGAAATTCACACTCAAAACCTAATAAATAAACAATAAGTAATTCCAGCATAAATGTTACTTATGTGAATATTCTTGGAATATTCTTAAGAGCAAACACTACTACTATATGCTCGTAAATTAAGGCTTCGCTCATTCTGGCAACACAGCCACATTCGAGTTTCATTAAACCTCGTTTATATTCCAAGGTCAGGCACTTTTTCACGGTCTGCATCCGCTAACTTTTCCAATAGCCTCGAGAAATATCAGAATTCGGAGAAATTTCGACGTTAATTGGAGAAAACAGGGCGTCGTTCTGTAGGTTTAGTTGATTATTTTTTGAACTTTTTTTGGGATGTACTGATTAATTCTTATAACATAATCACAAGGACGAATATCCGTCGATAAATCAACAAATATTCCCCCTTGATCAGAGTTAATCACCCAATCAACCAAAACACCTACACCGAAGAAGCGGATCCAAGTAGAATGACTACAGCTGTTTCACAATTGTTATTGATCGTCAGGTCAACTTAACTTGGATGAACCGCAGAGAGTTCTCTCGATACTTGTTACCTTTCAGAAGGATCGCTGCAGTATACAACTTACAGCGCGCCATCTGCCAGGAGCATCTTGCGAGTCTCACCTTCGAGTGCAGAATACTTAATTCTTATGCGAGAATGCGGAATGTTGGTCAATTTTCTATTTTTCACCCTATTCCAGATTTTATTTTCCCATAAATTATTTAATATAAAGTAGAAACATTGCGCATTCCTAAATATTTTTTCAACCATTTGCACCCAAAGATTTTTTGAAAAAAACGAACTCTGGCCTCCAAAAGACACTCCGTTATGTTCGAGGTATTGTTCACTCTTAATACCATGTTCACTTTTGGTGATATCCTTTGAACATCCGCGGAAAAACTGCTGACTTCACGTCAGTGCTTTTCTAGGTTTTTTGCGCGCATGTTCTAGGGGAACAGCGTGCTACTGTTTTGTCCAAATGTCAGTAATTTTCGATGATTGAGCCGAAAATGGTCTCAAACGACTAGATTGGACTCACTGATGACGAATCCGGTGTCAAAATCGATTCTGTCCGGCCGGCCGGCCGTGGACACGATAACTGTCGAACGGACTGAGCTAGCAATTTGAAACTTTCAGAGTAGGTTGCGCATTGGAATGCCGCGGTTAAGTTCGTTAACGGGCCAAATCGGTCGAATAGTTTCGGAGTTATAGTCTTTTGGAATTTTGAAGTTATTTATTTTTTATTTCAGAAACTACTTGAGCGATTGAATTCAAACTTGGCAATAAGGTGGAGTATAACAACGCGCAACTTTGAGCCAAATTTTGTCAGGATCATACTGTCAGTAAATTTTAAAAAAAATGTTCCAAAAAATTTTTTTTTCCGAAAAATGTTCATCATATCCAAAGAAAAATTTCACTCGGACTTTGAGCTTCATATTTCACAGCAGTGTACTAAATTTCAGTTCGATAAGATTTTTAGTTTAGGAGTTATCGGAAAAAAATAAGTCAAATTTCTAGGTTTTTTTCTCGATATCGTTGCTTTTTTCGGTATAACTCGAAAAATACTGATTCAATCCTGATAAAACTTCGCAGCTAGTTTGGAGATGCTGAAAGACAACTTTATGCAAAATTTCGTGATAATCGTGTCCTTAGAACCATTTGAAAAAACAAATTTTTGTGATTTTCTAATCATATCATCCTCATTAAATTCTGTATGAACCTTCGAACTGTAATTTTTCGATGAAGTACTGGATTTCAATTCGATCTGATCTGTATAACTTCCGGAAGAAACGACTTAGAAACTCGATATTTGTAGAGTAGGTTTGGGGCTTAATTAAGAAGGACGAATTCGTGAATGGTTAAAATCCGCCTAATGATTCCGTAGATATACCCATTCAAAATTTTATTTTTCCAATATTTCCAAAAGTACAGTTCAGATCGAATTGAAATACAGTGATTTATCGAAAAAAAATCGAGGAAAGCACTGCCAAGAAGGCGACGGCTTTCGCGCACAAGTTAAAATTCGTTGCCGAAGCGGTCATCTACATTGAAAATGCGCGCAAAAGCTGCTGCCTTCACGGCAGTGCTTTTCTAGATTTTTTCGATGAACTACTGGATTTCGATTCGATCTCATCTGTATTTTTGGGAATATTGGCCGACCGTGGACACAATAACTTTCGAAATAAACAACTTAGAAACTCGATATTTCTGAAGTAGGTTTGGGGCTCAATTACGAAGGCCGAATTCGTGAATGGGTAAAATCCACCCAATGATTCCGCAGATATATCCATTAAAAATTTTATTTTCCCAATATTTCCAAAAAAAAGCGATTGGATCGAATTTAAATCTAGAATTTTATCGAAAAATTGCCATTCGAAGGTTTATACAGAATATCATGAGGATAATATGAAAAATTTGGACAAAATGCCAAATCTTCGCATTTCTCATATCAGAAAGTTTTCACTGCCTGACAGTTATACATGTTTATCGAAACCAATTTAACAACATGCGAAATACTGTTATCATTTTACCAATTGCCAGTAAATTTCTACCGTTTCAATATCCTTAACAACAAACATCTCTCTGTATATACGAAAATTTTGCATCACGACCTTCAGATTCACCCAATTCGACACCGTTCGATTTTTTACGCGCTTGTTCTGGGGAATAGCGCGTTATCCTTTCGTCACGATGTCTGTAATTTTCGAATTGTGAGCCGAAATTGGTCACAAACGACTAGGCTGGACTCACTGATGAATAATCCGTGGTCAAAATTGATTCTGTCCGTCCGGCCGTGTGCGCTGTAACTCTCGGAAGGAAAGACTTAGAGTCCTGAAATTTTCATGTTAGGTAAAGTTCCCGAATATCTCGGTTGAGTTCGTTAATGGGCCAAATCCGCCGAATGGTTTTTGTGCTACAGCCATTTGAAATTTTAATTTTTCAATAACTCGAATAATATTTATCTGATCGAAATGAAACTTGGTTGGAAGATGAACAATGTCAATGAGAAGAATTATCCATGGAGGAATTTGAAAAAAAAAATTTTTTTTTGAAATTTTTTTTATTTCATTAAAATTTCACCATTTCGCAATGTGAACAAGCGCGTAAACGCTGCTGACTTCACGTCAGTGCTTTTCTAGTTTTTACAAAACATCAACTTTCACACGCTTAAATTCGAAGGATAGGTTACGTACAGGGGGGTGAAGCGGACGGTAGGAAAAGTGGAAACAAGGACATACGTCCCCAACTAGTTTCGTTCTATCCTTTATTAGAAAAGGAGATGTCAGAAACGTATGTTGTAGATATGTTCAAATGGATGAATGACAAAAATGACAGAACATTTATGGAATGACATTCATAAATGAAAATGAAAGACTTCTTAAATTTGTTTGTTGAAAAGTAACTGATAATAAGTGATATTTTCTAGAGTGTGGCAATAATTGTGGTGATATTAATTAGTATTAATATAAAATCCATGTGAAGATAACTTCTTCTTTCGAAATTCAATGAAAAACTCCCTTTTTTAGGATTCAGCTGATGCAAAGGATAAAATATTTCAACTCTTTTCAAGTGCTTTCTTCAGAGTATAATGAAACTTTTGTTCAGAATTCAAATTATGCCGATGATATATTTTTACAGGTGCTTTAATGAGATTCCTTTCAGGGATTACAAGATAGTTCAATTCTAAAAATCCTACTGACTTTACCGTTATATTGAATCAAGAAAATGGCTCTAGTTTCATCTGCTTTCTTGCTAAAATGCATATATCAGCAATTCTCTTGTTGGTAATAACAAAAGATTTTCTCGCTTCCCTAAAGACACTGTCACCTGCATAACTTGAAAAGATATTCGTGAAATAAGTCCCAGCAAAAATATTACTAATATTCGCTTATGTAGTGATTATTTTTCAGTCTCTGATTTCAATCAAATAACTCAACTCGTCATCTGAACAAGAAGGCTGTGCCACAATCATCTGAGCTAATTCATCTACACAATAAGCATGACCATGGCAGACAATTTCAGCCAAAAATGTATTTCCAAATGAACCATCACCATCTAACGATTTTCATATGATTAATTCATCTAATGATAAAGACTATGTCAGGCATATTCCAGCCTGAAAATTCACATCGAAATGAATCAACATCTGACAATTCTTCTACGTCATATGTTTTTACTGACAAAAAGACATAGTAACCGACCTATTAAGATCTATCCTGACAAGATTGATAATCACTATTTATATTCAAAATATATTTCAATATTCATCTCTAATAATAACTGAAAGGCTGTTTGGTGTTCACCCCACAAATATCTTTTTATCCATAAGTCATAAATATCAAAGTGTAATTCAAATTTTATTAAGATAATTGTTCAGGAATTTTGTAGTTACACCCTAAAGAACTTGAAATAACTCAAACCAAATTCCAACAGTGTAAGACCTGTGGTTGGTCAGAAATTGTGTTACTTTCATTGAAATATGTCATAGTTTTTGGTTTCTCTAGAAGCAAATTATACTTATTTGTTTTAGAAAACTGTCACCTACATTATTCTCATATTTGATAAGGTGTGAGACAAATATTTTCTTATTTATTGTACAACGGAATATTTGAAATGAAATGAAAAATGTAATCAGTACATATTCGAGACATTCAGATTATTGTCTATTTTGTGTTTAAGTAGTTTCTTTTCAACTAGGTATTGGATAATTTTTGATGAGTATGAGAGAATATCTTTGTAAATATCATAGTTTTTTGGAAAATATATTATAATTATATGCAATTGTAAAAATGATATCAATAAAGAAATTATTGTTTATAATGCTTTGTTTCATTTCTGAAGAATATTTTCTTTCGAATTATTATTATTAAGTTTAAAACACGGAATAGAAAACATTTTGAAAAATCCACGGTACAAATATTTGCATCCTGGAAAATCAATATTTGACCACAGAACACCATCAAAATTCAAAAGTAAAATGACATAATTCAGCAAGCGGACACCCCCTAGAACCATATTGGAATATTCCCAACTATTTTTTTTGGCAGGAGAAATGTCACAAATGTTGCCCACAGTTTACAAGGGAGGTAGCACTTCTTATATTTGATGTTCTGTGGGTTACTTATCAAAACATGTTTACATACCACACATCTTTCTCAGATAACAGAGGTTCTCTATCACACATTCCGACAGACGAACTTGCTGTAGAATTCCCAAAACCGCTAATGGCGATATGTGAAAACCCAAAATGCAATATTTTCGCGACAAGACAACATAATACCGTCAACAGACCAACTTTTATCTTCGCTTTCGCTCAAGCTTAAACTACACGCGACTTGAACGACTACGATGATGGATACAACTGAATTCATTATTTTTTAAGTCGATTTTGATAAGATAAGACCGTACTTTAGAGACGTGTGTATTGAAGCGGAAAGCGTGTGCACTCTACTTTTCTTTTGAAGTTTTGGAATTGATTATCGTCGTTTTTGCGCGCTCGTTTTTGGGGAAAACGACGTTTCATGTTATCTTTTCTTTAAACTGCACTAAGCGCATACTTTGTAATTTTTCAATTACCTTCCTGTCATATTTCATATGATTCCCCAATATAAGGGGCCTGTAGCTTTTTTCGTTTATCTGAGGATCTGAAATATCATCACTTGGGGGACTGGACCTGATCGAAAGACCCTCCCGGTCAAAGAGCAAATCTAGGTAATATTATTTACTGCTTCCTGCTGGTTTTCTGTCTCTTTTTCTGTTTCAGATATTATGTCGAGATATTTTGCAAAATTAATTCAGGATGACGAAGAAATTTTCCAATGCAAAAGATGCCATCCATGATCTTTAAACAAATTCTTACACTTATACGTGGAGGCAGAGGTTTTTATCTGTGTATGGTTTATATTTTCTTTTTTGGAAAAAATTTCAGGTGATTTTGTCTGAATTGCTCTTCGTTGTTCTACAACCAATAATGAATTTTTGATCTAATAGTAAGGAGATTATATCAAAATTTCAAATAGTCATGAAATTTGACATAGTTTGTAAGCGCTTGTTCTAAGGAGCAGCACGTTATAATTTCGTCACGATGTCTGTAATTTTCGAATTTTGAGCCGAAACTGGTTTTAAACGATTTGGTGAACTACCTGACGAAGAATCCGTGGTCAAATTCAATTCTGTCCGTCCGTCCGTCCGCATGTGCTCTAAGTTTCGAAGGAAAAGACTTAACAACTTGATAATATTAGATTTGGAGCCCAAATATCTCGGTTAAGTTATAAATGGGTGGAATAGAATAGAATATTTATTTATTCATTTAGACACAATACAGTGTATAGGACAAGTCAAAATATACATAACATAGAGAGGAAATGAAATCACAAATCATTGAATGCATTCATCATTAAGATATTCATTAATACTATAATAACATTTACTTAGGAGTAAAGATTTTATTTTCCTACCAAAAGCAGATAACTTCAGTGATTTAATTGAATCAGGAAGATGATTATACAAAATAATACTCTTATATTTAGCTGATGTCTCATATTTCGCTGTTCTATGTTTAGGTACAATAAAAGTTCTAGTATTCCTTGTACCATAGTTGTGAGCGCTGGAAAGCTTAGGAGTGTACTCTTCATCCTTTTTAATGAATAAGAGACATTTGTATAAATATATACATGGAGCTGTTAAAATCTCATGTTTTACAAATACAGTCTTACAAGATGTTCGTGGACTGAGACGGAATATCATTCGAATGATGCGTTTCTGTGCTATAAATACCCTCGTAAGATCCCCAGAGCATCCCCAAATTAGAACATTATATGCCATGTGGCTATAAACCAAGCTGTAGTAAACATATAGGACAGCAGCGAGAGGAAGAGAATCCCTAATACGACGAATTGCATAATATGAAGAACTAAGCTTCCTGCTGACATGCGATATCTGCTCGGACCATCTCAGACACTCATCAATATAAATACCCAGAAACTTTGTAGACTCTACAGAAATCAAGCTATGTTGACCATGTTTCAGAACCAAATAATTTCCTTTCTTCAAACCAAATTTGACCACTTTTGTCTTGTCTAAATTCAGAACAAGTGCATTCAGCTTACACCAATTGGCGAAAGACACCAAAAGTGTTTGACATAATTCTGTGAGTTCATCCAGATTCTCAGCTGTTACAATAAATGAAGTGTCATCAACAAATATAATAATTTTAGTTTTTATATGGTGAGGGAGGTCATTTATAAAGAGTATGAATAGAAGAGGACCCAAAACTGATCCCTGAGGAACACCGAGATCCACAACATATTCATCAGAGAAAACCTCCCTAACCCTCACATGCAATCGCCTGTCAGACACATAATGCTTAATCCAGTCCAGGAACACTCCCCTAAATCCAAGATTGTACAATTTGCTCACTAAAAAATGAGGTGAAATGGTATCGAATGCACGTGTAAGATCGAAAAACAATCCCGCAACATTCAATCCTCTATCCAACGAAAACTGAATCGTGTGTACAAAATCCAGAACAGCAGACTCAGTTGATCGTCCCGCTCTAAAACCATATTGACTTTCTGTAATTAAGTTGAAAGTGTTCAAAAATTTCATCATCCTATCCATAACTATTCTCTCGAAAATTTTAGAGAATACACTCAACAAGGAAATAGGTCGATAGTTAGAAACATCCATAGGATCATTCTTCTTGAGAACAGGTAAAACAGTGGCATTTTTAAGTACATGCGGAAAAATACCAGAACAGACTGAATCATTTATAATATGGGCGAAATGATCTGCTATATGCTCAGAAATTAGTTTCAATATTTTGGCAGATATAAAGTCAACACCAGTACATTTCTTATTCTTTAAAGTACTAATTGCACCTCTAACTTCACTACCATCTACTGGGTGGAAAAAAAAAGTTTTATAATGTAAAGGGCCGTCTGTACACATACCAACCTTATCATTGCCATATGCTTGCTCGAGTGTTCTTTTAGCCACAGATGAAAAGTAACGAGCAAATTCATTTGCCACTAAAATGGGTTCAGAACAACAAGCACCATCTATGTTTAGAACAATCTTACTGTTTTTATTAGTGCTCCTTCCAGTCTCACGATTTACAATTTTCCAAACTGTCCTGATCTTATTTTCAGAACATTCTAAGAGGTCTTGATGATATGCCAATTTTGAGGATTCAATAAGTAACTTGTATTTTGCTTTGTATGTTCTATACATTTCTGATAATTCAACTGACTTCAAATTTACCTGGAGCCAGAATAATTCTTTCAATTCAACTCCTGCTCTTTTTATTTCATCTGTGATCCAACCTTTAGAATTAACTGACACTATATTTCTACTCTCCAATGGGCAATGTTCATCTATTAACATTTTGATTACACTAATGAAAGATTCAAAGCAATTTATTCCTGTTGAAGGCTGATACAAATCAACAAATGAGGTTTTAGAAATTGCATTAACAAGGCTACATAAATTGGCATCTGACATATTTCTACATAAAATTTTTTTAGATCTTTCAATAGGCACAGACCCAGTTTGCTCGAAATAATAATCCAGCATGAAAGCCAAATGATCCCCAAAATGAGGAGCAAAGATATTTGTTTTACAACAATCTAGATCACAATTTGAAACAATATAATCAACCTTCGTAGACGTTGTTCTACCAGATTTGTCAGTAATTATGCGAGTAGGGCAATGAGATGTAATTTTCAGATTGAAACAAATTAAAAGATCATCCAATAGTTGCTTTGATCTGACATTATCAGTTAAGTAGTCAATATTTAAGTCTCCACAAAGGTATACAAGGTCATTTTGCTTTTCACAGTGTTGCAAAAGAAAGGACATTTTTTTAAGAAATATTTCAAAGTTACCTGAAGGTGGTCTGTAAACACTTAATATTGTGAAGTAGATGTGATCAATTCTAAACCTGACCGCACAGCACTCACATTCCATTTCCTCAGACATTCTCGAGACTTGTAGGTCTTTCACTTCCAATCCATCCCTGGTAAATAGAACTTTACCTCCATGTTCACGATTGGGACGACAATAACTTGCTGCCCGAACGTATCCTGGTAGATCCACCACACTCAAACTTTCCGCACTACACCAATGTTCCGCAACACTTAAAACATCCGGATTTTTTTCATTCAACAGAACCGAAATTCTATCTAGTTTGTTCATGATAGATTGAGCATTTAACTGTAGAATCCTTAACCTAGTAAGATCATAATTTATGGCTTGGGATTTCTTTTTCTGTTGTTGTAGAAATAATGGACACTAGCTCGGTTTGGCCAATTAGATTAAATGCCTACTTTGTCATATTCATCATTAGGTATCAATACCTTGAATGACGAGTAACTCTCCGGGTAACGTGATTGTAACAATTCACACTTGACATCAGAGAAATTAGTCGAAAGGAATGCTTGAAGATCTTCAGCACTAGTACCAGGTTTCAAATTAGAAACATGTAGGGCCTTGAACTTAACAACACCTTCAATATTTGTAGTTCCAGAATAATTTCCAACCACCAGCGCTTTTCGTTTTTTCATCTTTGGTTTTCGATTAGAAACTAACTGCCAACTGTCTCCATCATTCGAATTCATATTAAGATTGCCTCGAATATCGTCCGTTGTATTATTTTCTGTATCATTGTTTTGTGTATCTGCCACTATATTATGTGAACTACTTTGTTTATTTACACGTAAATTCAGAGCGGGTACGCCAACTGATGATCCTACTGTCGGAACTGTCGGAATGGTAACCTCTAAGCGTGAAATATTTAATATACCAGCTTTCTTGCGAGCGCCTGTTGCAGTAGCGCCATATGCAGTCTCAGATTTCGAGTTCTCTGTATTTATGTTTACGTTCTTATCAGCTCGATCTTTTTTTAGTTCGGTTATGATGGAATCTTTCAACAATAATTCCCGTTCTAGAACTGTGATTTTTTCTCTTAATAACTGGGCGTTTTCAGCAAGTACTTTGTTTCTGCCCTCCATTTCAGAAATTATTTTCATTAACAGATCTTGAGTTGATGATTCCTTACTAACTTTTATATCATTAATTGTAACTTCTCGTCCATGCATAGAAAATGTTATGTTATCCTCTATTTTTTCGCAGGATGGTGAAATTGAGAATTCACTTTCACAACATTTTCCAATTCTACCAGCACATCCAGGATGGTAAACCTTGGTACACTTAATGCACGGAATACTACTTTTCACAATACTCCTTTTACATAGGGCACATTTACCGATATTCGCAGTTGCAGCATCTGCCATGACTTCTTTACTCGCTGAAGTCTACACATTCGGTTGGATAGTTACGGAGTTAGGTCTATTTGATATTTTAAGGTTAATTCCTCGATATTTCATGAAGCATTGACTCGTTGAAATTCTTCGTGGCCTGTTTTGGAATACCAATGAGCAACTTAGTGCAAAATTTGGTGTGGATCCAGTTGTGTGAAAATAAAGAAAAAATTTATTCGGGAATTTTTAAAATTTTGGATGAACATTTTTTTTTTCTCTGAAAATATTGATTAGATTTCAATGGAATTCGGCACAAAACTTAGAGTCGGTATTTAACAACAATGTCCCAAATTTCAATTCGATCCGATATTTACTTTCGGAGATATAAGGAAAAAAAGTGTCAAATTTCGTTGTTATTTGGAATTTCAACGTTATTTCCGCAATATCTCAAGAAGTACAAACGCAATCAGATTGAAACTTCGTGATCAGGTTAAGATTACCAGCACGCAACTACGTGCAAATTTTCGTGTTGATCTAATAGTTAGAATTCGAATAAGCGCGTAAAAGCTCCTGACCTTAGGTCAGTGCTTTTTTTCTTGATACCTTCGTAAATAAAAATTAACACTGCTTTTAAATATCGACTCGAAAGTCTTTGCCAAATGTCATTGGAATATGGAGAACAGTTCCCGACAAAAAAAAGGTTTCGAAGAAAAATTTGGAAAACATATTTTTTAAAATTTTAACTCTTAGGATCCTAAAAAAAATTACTATATAGTTGCGCGACTGTATTTTCCAAGCAGCTACCAATTTTCAATTAGATGTCCGAAGAACGGCCGGAAAGTATCGAAATTTACAGACATTTGGGCAAAACGTTAGCCACCGTTCCCAAAAACACGCGCGAGAAAGAAATGGCTGCCAGTTTTCATGCAGACTCCCGAAAATGCCTCACAAAATGTTTGGATGTTTGAGTGAGTGCAAAATTTCGGAAGAATCCTATGTTGAAGGCGAAACATTCGTTTCTATGCACTTTAGAGAAACCATAAATTTGGATGAATAATAGATATTCTGTGTTTCATTGCCCGATTTCCGATACATTCTGATACAGTAGTAGTTTTTATAGATTAGAAGACATTGCAAAAAACTTCACGAAAACAATAACTATTCAATAATAATACTTTCGACTCCATCGAATCATTGCCTATTCCTTATCGTATAATGTGGGTAACTACATCATTCATAATGAAGTCATTGGTTCCTATTTATATATTATTATTGAGAATTACATGTTCCGAGCAGATAAGGTACTGATGTAATGAAAAATTATTTGGGAAATTGCAATTCTAATTGAATATTTCGAATAATGAATCCCAGGAAATGAACGGAATTTTAGATATAGGAAATCTTATTACTACAAATTTTACATAATAGAGCTCTACTACTGACGTAAACTATTTGTGGTTAAATTAGTAATAGGAGGAAAAACTTAGTCTTGCCATCAGTATGTGTGCCTTACAGTGAATAGGTATACAGCGAACGACTGCATTTTTGTATACAGACATATTTTCGCGCATGTTCTAGGGAAACAGCGTGCTATCGTTTTGTCCAAATGTCTGTAATTTGTAATGATTGAGCCGAAAATGGTCTCAATCGACTAGGTTGGACTCACTAATGACGAATCCGGTGTCAAAATCGATTCTGTCCGTCCGTGCGACCGTGGACACGATAACTGTCGAACGGAATGAGCTAGCGACTTGCAACTTTCAGGGTAGCTCGCGCATTGCAATGCCGCGGTTAATTTCGTTAATGGGCAAAATCGGTAAAATAGTTTCGGAGTAATAGTTATTTGAAGTTTTGAGGTTATTTTATTTTTTATTTCAGAAACTACTAAAGCGATTAGATTCAAACTTGGAAATTAGTTGCAGCATGACGACTCGCAACTTTGAGCAAAATTTCGTCGAAATCGTATAGTCACTCAATTGAAAAAAAAAATTTCAAAAACATTTTTTTTTTGGAGCTATTGTTCATATTCGAGTACAATTCCAGTTATACGTCAAACTTCATATTTCACAGCAGTGTACCGAATTTCAATTCGATACGGCTACTAGTTTTGGAGGAATCGGGAAAAAATATGTAGAATTTAGTGGTTTTCTTCTCGTTATCGTTGTTTTTTTCGGTATAACTCGAGAAATACTGATTCTATCGTGATGAAACTTCGCAGCTAGTTCGAAGATGTTGAAGGACAACATTGTGCAAAATTTCGTGATGATCGTGTCATTAGAACAATCTGAAAACAAATTATCCAAATTTTTGTTTCGAACAAATTTTGACCTTGAACTATTCGACAGAATATACCGATTTTGAGTTCGATCCTACTTTCCTACAATATACTAATTGAATGAGGTGTGAATTCTAAAGAATTTTAAAGAGCTAACAAGTGAACTGAAGAACGTAATATTTCGACGATTCAAAGTATTTTAGAAAAATTCCCCATATCAACATAGTAAGCGATCGATATCGGTTCCTGTGCCATTTTACATATCACCTCAACTGATCCATCTTAAAATTATACATCTATCGCTAGGATTGATTGACGACCTTTACTAAAAATTTTCCCTAATAAAAAATTAGAATTTCGTGTCTTTTTCCACGGTATCGCATTTTTGCCGAAATAACTCAAAAAATACCATAGACATATTGAAACGTCTCTAAAAAATATACTTATTCGGACATAATGAAACTCAGTAACTGGTATGCGAATACTGATACCCAATTCAGGGTAAAATTTCGTGATGATGGTGTCATTAGAACAATTGAAAAAACATTCAGTGTTAATCTAGAATTTTTGGAATATTAAGTACCAGATGAATCTTTTGCCGATTGGATGTCAATTCAGCGGAGCAAATTTTTCAGAAAAAGTAATGAGTGGAAGAACAATGTTCAACTTTGTGTTGATTTCTTGGGAATCGTATCCATTGAAATAAAGAAAAATTTGAAAAAAAAATTCTTGGAAAATTTTTCCGATTCCTGAATATACGTTAAAAAATGTTTTAATTGTTGGAAATTATTGGTAGACGTAATGGTTCATACAGTAATTCACTGGGGAAAGCATTTCGGAAATAAAAAAGCGATTTGATGGTTTGAAATTAAGATATGCTAAAAATGAGCTGGATGATTTTTATCGCCGCACTATTCCAAATATTAATCTGATAATGATAAACAACAGCATTGGTCGAAAATATCGGATTAAAATATTTAACATAACATTAAACATATTCAACGTAACAAAACATACAGGGTGATTCATTAGTGACCTTACATACACCAATGGCGGATAGAGGACTTCACGGTGAGTCAAAATCCACCGAATTTTTTTTCTGTTTACTATTTACGAAAGAACAGGGTATTTTGTATGTTTCGTATAAAACCTTAATTAGCGATATTTCTGAAACTATTTTGTTGAAATTTGTTAGTAATATTCCACTATAAGAACTTGTCAATATGCTATTCTTGATAAATTCAAATCCAGGGCCGGGCTACAAAAATTGTGATCTCCTGTTTTTTGTTGGAAAAGTTCATTTTATGACCAGCCAAGTAAAAATGCTACATAAATCGCTCTTTAATTAGGATGGCAAATCTGATCTGTTCCAACAAAAAAAAATAACAAAGAAAAATTTGTAAGAAAGTTTTCATTTTCGACCAGAACATAACCTATACGAATAAATATTGTTCGACTGAATTCATTAAAATTAATTTTTTGCTCGAAAGAAAAAATTTGGACGCAACAAGTAACATTCATTATTAAATATCTTCTTTCAAGTTCTAGATTTACTGTAACAATATTTAAAAAGTGTTACTTATAAGTAACACATCGTTGCTTCCAAGATTTTTCTTTCAACCAAAAAATTAATTTAGTGAATTCAGTCGAACAACATTTATTTATTCGTGTAGGTTATGTCCGGTCGGAAATGAAAAGTTTCTTACCAATTTTTCCTTTGCCATTTTTTTGTTAAAACAGTTAAGATGTACCGTCTAAATGGAAGAGCGATTATTGCAGCATTTTTCCTTGGCTTTCCGAATCCAATAATAGTGTGACGAGTACGGCCCTGTCTATTCTAGAATGTACCTGAACACTCTAGGCGGGTATGAGTCACCCTCTTTCGAGAGGCTTCTGGAAGCTGCTGGAAATTCCACACGTAATAAAAAGGTAGACGCGAATCAGCACAGGGACCAATTCAGCAGAGTGATTCGTAGCGGAAAGAGTTCAGTGAAAATAAATTAGTGTGGATATAAATTGTGAACATAGAAATACTTATTTAGTTATTGAAATAGTAGTGTGTAAATAGTGTAAATAAATAGTTTAATCATTCTAAACGTTTTGAAAACCAAGAAAACGTTACATTGGTGTCAGGTGTGCGGTTCGACATCGCTCGAATTAAGTACATAAACTCTAGTGATTGAAATTTATGCCAGTGACTACAAGACTGCAGAGCGCAATGGAGACGCAAGCAATAATGGAATTCTTGAGTAAACTCAATGAGAAAATGGATAAACTGGAAAATAAGGCAGAAGAAAATTCCCAGAAGATCAATGAGAAAATGGAAGAAAATTCTCAGAAGATCAATGAGAAAATGGAAGAAAATTCTCAGAAGATCAATGAGAAAATGGAAGAAAATTCACGGAAAATGGAGGAAAATTCTCGGAAAATGGAGGAAAATTCTCGGAATAGCAATGAATTGGTGAGTCAATTTGCAACCAAATTGGATGAGAAAATGGAAACTATAAAGCATGAAATGAAGAAGGGAATGGATGAAGTAAATGGAAAATTTGATGAAGTTGACGAAAAATTGGACGAGGTAAATGAGAAATTTGATAAAGTTGACGAAAAATTCGAAGAAGTTTATGAAGAAGTTAACGGAAAATTTGAAGAAATATCAGGAATAATTGAACAGCATTCTAAAATAATAGAGTCCCTGAAAAGAATGTCAATTGGAAAAGATTATCCGGCTTCATCACCCTATGGCAACATGAAAATGGAAAATAACGGCGAAAGTGGATAAATGAAGATCAAGCCTCCGACATTTGATGGAAAAGTACCATGGTCAACATATCAAAAACAATTTGAAGCTGCTGCGCTGGCAAACAGTTGGAGCGATAACGAAAAAGCCACAGCATTGATAATAGCTCTACGAGGAGAGGCACTCAACATTCTGCAAACGATTCCGGAGAGCCAACAGGCCTGTTATGAAGTTCTAACATCTAAACTTCAGATGAGATATGGTGATGCTCATTTACAACAAGTTTATCATGCCCAAATCAAGAACCGGGTGCAGAAAACAGGAGAAAATCTCCAGGAGTTTGAAGCAGATGTGGCTAGGTTAGTTAGGCTGGCTTACCCAACTGCTCCAGACGGCTTCATTGAACTGCTATCAATCCAAACTTTTGTAGACGGAATCAAGGACGGTGAGACACAACAAGTTCTGAGACTTGCACGCCCTAAAACTTTAGATGATGCTCTAGCTCAGGCTTTAGAATTCGAGGCAACGAAGCTGGCGTCGTGTAGAGGACAATTTCGTGTGAGACAAGACCAAGAAATAGACAAATCTGTTGAGGAAATCATTAGAGAAGAAATCAACAGATTATTGTGTACGAAGAAAGAGGATGCTGTGTGCTGGTACTGTAATGGAAGTGGGCATATTAAAAGCAGGAAAAGAGCCACGGCAGGGAAACTGAAAAGGGTCGGTGATAAGGGGCATAAACCGACTCAAGCTAAAAACGCCTCTGAGGTGATGAGCACAGTTGCCTCGAACAAGATCAAGGAAGATGCAGATGTTTTATCAAGAAGACCATGCCCTGACAATAACAGCCATTGCTCACGTGTGGCCGATGTGAGACGGACCACAGTAATTGAAGATGACTGGCTACCCCAAGAAATACAAAGATCACAAGAAGAAGATCCAGACTTGAAAGTAATCCTGAGTTGGAAGAAGAGTGGTAGACGACCTACTTGGGAAGAAGTATCCAGACTGAGTCAAAATGTTAAGTCGTATTGGGCACAATGGGAAACGTTGAAGATCGATAAAGGTCTTCTGAAGCGTTGTTGGGAGAATGACGATGGATCTGAACAGAGGTTTCAGTTGATTGTGCCGAAGAGTCGAGTGACAGACGTTTTGACCAGATTACATAATGGAACTTCAGGTGGACATTTTGGGATTACTAAGACGCTAGAGAAAGTCAGGCAGCGGTTTCATTGGATAAACTGTAAGAAAGACGTTAAAGACTGGTGTAGAACATGTAAAGCTTGTGCTGCAGCTAATGGTCCTTACGGCAAAGGGACTCCAATGAAGCTCCAATGAAGCAATATAACGTCGGATCTCCCATGGAACGAGTAGCTATCGACATCGCGGGCCCCTTTCCCGAAACAGATCACGGAAACAAGTACATATTGGTAGCCATGGACTATTTTACCAAATGGGTGGAAGCGTACGGTATCCCCAATCAAGAGGCAGGTACGGTTGCTGATAAATTGGTCAAAGAATTCTTCTGCAGATTTGGAATACCTCTAGAGCTGCATTGTGATCAAGGCCGAAATTTCGAGTCGACATTATTCCAAGAAGTTTGTAGGAAATTGGGGATTAATAAGACAAGAACAACAGCTCTACATCCCCAATCAGATGGCATGGTAGAACGAATGAATAGGACCATGGGAAAACATCTTGCCAAAGTAGTCTCCGACCACCAGCGGGACTGGGATGAGTATTTGCATCTATTCACCATGGCATATAGATCTTCGGTTCAAGTATCCACCAAGGAAACTCCAGCCAATATAATGTTCGGCCGAGAAATTAGACTACCTTGTGACCTAGAGTTTGGTTGTAAGCCTGGAGAAGATGTAGCCGGGGAGGACTACGTCAGTAAATTGAGAAGTAAGCTAGATTACATCCATGACAAGGTGCGCAATCAAATGCAGCAAGCAAGTGATAGGATGAAAATGCGCTATGACATCAAGGCCATTGAAGGAGGGTTCACCGCAGGAGATCTGGTGTGGTTGTATAACCCTCAAAGAAAAAGAGGATTTTCTCCGAAGCTGCAGAGACAGTGGGAAGGACCGTATGAAGTCATGAAAAGAATAAATGATGTAGTTTACCGGATACGGAAGCTTCCTAGAGGAAAACCGAAGGTCGTCCATTTCAATCGATTGGCTCCGTACGCGTCAACACGGGATGACGAAGAAGAAGTACGTTTTATCGAGGTTCCGGCGAAGGAAAGTGACGATTTTCAGGAATTCATGAATAGCTATGGAGGAACACGAGTTGCACGGTTTGGCGTTACAAAGGAAGTTCATCAAGACCTATTTACAGTTCCCGAGGAATACTCTCTTGCTCATTGTGTAGCAGCGGATCTAAGGATGAGTAGAGGAATAGCAAGAGTATTCAGAAATAAATTTGGACGCCAAGAGGAACTGATGAGACAGCAGCCCAGAATCGGAAAATGCCTGAGACTGAAGTCAGAGGGTCGGTTCATTTACTACGTAGTCACCAAACAATACTCATATCAGAAGCCCACCTACCAGAATTTATGGACAGCGCTGCATGGCTTGAAAGAAGACCTTCAATGCTTTGGGATTAGGAAATTAGCTGTTCCCAAACTAGGTTGTGGACTGGATCAACTGAATTGGCGAGTTGTGCGAAGCATGCTTGAAGTAGTCTTCCAAAAGACAGGTATGCAGATCTTGGTATGCAATTTCAACCCAAAGCAAACCGAAAAGTCCAGCAAAACCGTAGACTGTTACTTCCATCAGAAGGGCTACTGTAGAAATGGTGACCATTGCAGATTTCATCACGGTCCTCCGAGGGATTCAGGGAATCTGTTCTGGGACAGAACAGGCTTAAGGAGGGGACAGTGTGACGAGTACGGCCCTGTCTATTCTAGAATGTACCTGAACACTCTAGGCGGGTATGAGTCACCCTCTTTCGAGAGGCTTCTGGAAGCTGCTGGAAATTCCACACGTAATAAAAAGGTAGACGCGAATCAGCACAGGGACCAATTCAGCAGAGTGATTCGTAGCGGAAAGAGTTCAGTGAAAATAAATTAGTGTGGATATAAATTGTGAACATACTTTAATAGAAATACTTATTTAGTTATTGAAATAGTAGTGTGTAAATAGTGTAAATAAATAGTTTAATCATTCTAAACGTTTTGAAAACTAAGAAAACGTTACAATAGATTTCCAAAAAAACTGTCAGAAAATGAAATTTTCCAACAAAAATAGGAGATCACAATTTTTCTAGTCCGGCCCTGGGTTCAAATTAACCCAGAATTACATATTGACAAGTTCTAAAAGAGGAATATTACTAGCAAATTTCAACCAAATAACTTCAAGCGTTTCAGAAATATCGCTAATCAAAGTTTTATACCAACCATACAAAGCACCCTGTATCTTCGTAACCAATGAACAAAAATTTTTTTTCGGTGGATCTTGACTCGCCTTGTATATAAGGTCACTCATGAATCACCCTGGATTTAATATTACATTAAATAATTTCTGATTTCAGAATCATCCCTTGAGTGTCAAATCATGGTAGAAAATTGGAGCAAAAAAATTAACCAATGATTCAAGAACTTTTGATTACTAATGAAAATCAGTGGTGATATATATATAATGAATTGATAGCCCTCCTTCTTATTGTAGATCAATAACTAAATTGAGTTTCTCTGAAATGGAGATTCTATTTACTATTGAAATATACAAACATAGGTAAAATCTTACCTGAAATGGAGAAACGACATTTTAAGCTATTAATTACAATTATTAAAATATGACATTGACAAACAAAAACGATTAACATAGTAACGTATAACAAGCAATGTGATTTTAAAGGAAAAAGGTAATTTTTCCTTTACATCACCCCTCCTGGGGAAGAAAATATTTGCAGAATATTTTGATGTATAAACCATTCGTTCTCTTCAAACTGTAGTACAAACTGGAGTTAATTTTGAAATATGAAAATGGTTTGACTCTAATTTCTTGTGACCTGTGTTAATTTTGTAGATAGAGTTGGAAATTTTTTCTTCTATTCTGAACGGTCCAATTTTAAGTTCATCCAATTTTTTTCTGTTCAATTTGTTCCCATTCTCCACAAATACCAGGTCACCTACATTGTAATTATAATTTTTACGACCTTCATCATAATTTTTTTTGTTGTAATTGTGACTTTTAATTGTATTATTTAGAGCAATTTTCTTGTCCTGAATCCAGTTCTTAGAATTATTTTGTTTGAGCTCTTTTGGCAAAATTGTTACGTCTGTTCCAAACATCAAATAAGAGGGTGGGTATTTTGTAACGGTATGTTCCGTATCATTGTATTTTCCCACACACTCTTTGGCTATAGTGGTCCAAGCCACTTTATTCTTATTTTCATTTATTTTGCATCTGATTTTATTTATTAGTGTTTGATTCAACCTTTCATTCAAACCATTTGAAAAAGGTGAATCTACGGCAGTGAAGATTAATTTGATCTTTTTCTCTTCCAGAAATTTCTTGAATTCTTTTGAATTGATTCCTGGATACTGATCTGAGAGAATAGTTCCTTCTTCTTCAATTTCAGAGAGGTTTTCCATTAATTTGATGAAGTCACTTGCATTTTGTGTTTTGGAGGTTAGGATATAAGCATATCTTGTAAAATGATCCACAAGTAGGTGCATATATTTTTTTGTTGAACGTGATCCTCCAAAACCACCAATGGTATCTATCGACATAATTTCAAAAGGTTTTGTGGCTGGGCCCAGATGTGACAATAATCCTATTTTCTTTTCTACTCTTGACTTATTTTTTAAACATGTAGTGCAATTTTTACATACTTTTTTTATGTTGTAAGTCAAATTTTTGGCGGTGTAAAAACGTCCGATCATATTTTGCAATTGCCTGATTCCTACATGGCATAAGTCTTTATGTATAGTTTCGATTAATTTAATACTGAAAGTTTCTGATAAAATGATTTTCTCTTTTTTTCGAACTTTCTTAAAGTAAACATTAGACTTTGTTGTCAAACTTTTGTCTGTTTTTTGAATACTTGGGTTTTTCTTCTGATCTTCTAGTATATCCTCTAATTTTATTAAATTGACTATTTTTAGTTGTTCCTCTTCGTTTTCATCTGGTTCCAGAACAGGATTTCTGCTGAGGCAATCGGCTTCTGCATTATATTTACCTGGAGAATATTTCACTTGAAAGTCATATTGTGAGAGGTAGTAAGATAGATCTCCTAATTCTTCATCAGTCCTTGCTTTTATGTTCATATTCTCCAAAGGTTTATGATCCGAAAATACCGTAAATTTTCTTCCAATCAATTTGTGTTGCCAGTATTTCACACACTCCTTTATAGCTAAGCATTCTAAATAAATGGCTTTCTTTCTCTTTTGCACCTCATTTAGCTTTTTTGAGAAATATGCTATTGGTTTTTCTTCTCCATCTCTTTGTGGTTGTTTTAATACTCCACCTACACCCAACAAACTTGCATCCGTATAGATATGTATGGGTAAGTTTTGGTCAAATATTGTCAATACTGGTTGAGTGCACAATACATCTTTTAGCTTTTCAAATGATTCTTGACATTCTCTGGTCCAAATAAATGCCTGTCCTTTTCTAAGAAGATTGTGCAGAGGATCTAACAGTAAAGCTGCATTAGATACGTATTTGTGATAAAAATTTATTTTACCCAAAAATTGCCTTACATTTTTTTGGTTTTTGGGAACTGGAAAATTTCTAATTGCTTTTAAATTATCTTTTAATGGTTTAACCGAATTGTTCTGAATAATATGGCCAAGGTATTTAATTGAATCAGCTGCAAATTTGCATTTTACAAACTTTAACCTGAAGCCTTCTTCCTTAATTGCTCGAAACAATTCCTTCAAATATTCCATATGTTCAGAGAAAGTTTTTGAAAAAACTTAGAGATCATCAATGTAACACACAGTGAAATTTGAAAGTTTATGTTTCCTTATAATATTGGACATAATTCTCTGAAATATCGCTGGTGAAGTTTTCAAACCGAATGGTAGACAAGTCCACTGAAAATGACCTTCTTGTGTGACGAAAGCAGTCTTGTATCTATCGGTGACTTGTAGCGGAATCGACCAAAACGCTGAATTTATGTCCAGAGTTGAAAAAAATTTACAGTCTCTAGTTTTTTCGACCAAATCCTCAATAAGGGGAAAAGGTTGTGCTTGGGAAACTACAATTTTGTTAAGGTCTCTGAAATCTATGCACAATCTTGATTTTCTATTTTCTTCCCTTTTGAATGCTAATGTTACTGGGGATGCAAACGGACTGTACGATTCCTCTATCAACTTTCTGTCCAATAATTTTGAAATTTGTTCTTCAATTTCTCTTCTGTCATCCATCGTGCATCTATATGGCCTCTTAGAGCAATACTTTTCAACCAATAAATCAATATGTGCCTCATATCTTGACACAGTGCCGATATCGTATTTATCTTTCGCAAAAATAGATCTGTTTTCTGCTATCAATTCATCAATCTTTGATTTCTGATCGAACTTAAATGGTTCACATTAAGATCAAAATTTCTTTCTTCGATACCTTCATTGAAGTTAACAGAGTATTTATCATCTATCATTTTTGAATAATTTTCAATTCCTTCTGAAATGAATAAACTCTTTTTATTTTCTTCTAGATAAGTATTGATTTTAGAATTGATTTTTTCTTTTGTTTGAACTGCTTGACTTATTTTCAAATTTTCATCTTGTTTCAAGTAAAAATTCTTTATACAATCCAGTCCAATCAAAAAATCATAATCAAAATTTTTTTCGTCTATTATGAACGCATTGACTTTTTTTTCTACATCGAAAATTTTTATATCCAATGATACAAGACCATTTGATTTTTTTACGCCATTAATCGTTTTTAAGTTAGTATCATTATCTTTATTTCTGTGCTCATTATTTATCTTCAAAAGTCTTGAGTTTATCAATGAAACATTTGAACCAGAGTCATATATTCCAAAAACTTCAAGATTTTTATTCAATACGAGCTTTATTTTGATTAATGGCGGTACATTAAGTTTTTTTGAATCCTCATGTTTTATTTCGCATTCTAATTCTGAATTGTTCACGAGTCTAATTTCTCTTTTCCCTTTAACTTTATTATTTTCATTATACCAACATAACGATTCAGGATGAAAGCGTTCGCCTTTTTTCAATCTTTCACAGATACTGCATTTTTGTTTCCTATCTATGTTCAGTTTTCTATCATTGTTTTGTTTAACCAACTTATTTCTATTGACAAGATGCTCCAGCTTACCAATTTCATTGAATAGATCTTTTGTTTCAAAAATATCTTCTTGATTAATCCTATCAGTAATGAATGTTGGTAACCCAGCAGCAATTATCTGAATGAGTGTACTTTGATCAATAGTTCTACTCATTTCAAGCATTAATCTTTCTTTTCTTATAGCATACTCTAATAAAGTACCTGTTTGGTATTTGAAAGATAGTGCGTATCTACCAGCGGACCAGCCTTTTTTCTCGAATGTTCGACAAAATGTTTGTTTCCATTTTGACCACTCAGATTGTTCAGTTAATTTCAATATCATTGAATTGTACCATTCTGAACATGATTTATCAAGAAATATTCTAAATATTTCTACTTTTTCTTCATCTTCATTGATGTTGAATCTTATACATTCTTTTTCGAAGAACTCCATCCACTGGTATGCATTTACATTTTTCTTACCATCAAATTTCTCAAGAACAAACCTCTCAGCAATTTTCCTCACATTTGGTTTCTTATTTTTCTTGCGATTTTCTTCTAGCTCTCCCAAGGTTTTCACCAGTGAAGTATTTTCATTACTGATTGAATCAACGTCTGAATTCTTCATATTTGCTTCTTCCAGATACTCATCTTGAAAGATTATATTACCATCATTATCAAAATAAGCTTTTTTCAAATCTTCTGTTAAGGAAATCCATACACTCCTTCTTTGATATCTTTTCTTCAATGTATTTTTCACTCTTGTAAAATTATTTGAAGTACATATTTCTTTATGAAGAGATATAGACTGATACTCTTCAGGTACCAAAAACGTTTTATTTTCCTCAGTTTGAATCGAAGTTAAAGCTAAAAAATTAGACTTTCCATCTTCTGTTGGTTTAATTTGAAAAGAGAACTTCAATCTTGACATTTTTTTTCTGTTGCTTGCAAAAATGTCGTTTTATAATGAATTGATAGCCCTCCTT
Organism: Myrrha octodecimguttata; assembly: GCA_958510865.1. Classification (NCBI taxonomy): domain Eukaryota; kingdom Metazoa; phylum Arthropoda; class Insecta; order Coleoptera; family Coccinellidae; genus Myrrha; species Myrrha octodecimguttata. Next base: position 145,690 of record OY294064.1, on the reverse strand, counting down.
TTTATTGTAGATCAATAACTAAATTGAGTTTCTCTGAAATGGAGATTCTATTTACTATTGAAATATACAAACATAGGTAAAATCTTACCTGAAATGGAGAAACGACATTTTAAGCTATTAATTACAATTATTAAAATATGACATTGACAAACAAAAACGATTAACATAGTAACGTATAACAAGCAATGTGATTTTAAAGGAAAAAGGTAATTTTTCCTTTACATATATTTCAAAAATTAGACTTTAGTATGGCTGGACTTGTTCTTCAGATTCGATCGAAATATGCTCAAGTAATGTCTCACCTCTCAAAGCTGGTTATTTTAAATCAACATCTGAAACCGCAGTGTTTCACTTACAACCCAATTGAACTTGGTTTAATATACTTCGCATAGTTTGAATATAAGGTCACACTAAATATCATAGTCTCTCTCTATCTCAAATAACTGTTACTGGCATGAAGACGAAAGATTCCGATAGCATTTGAAAACCTAGGTTGTTGGTTCATGGTCCATCAGATCCAGGTTTCGTTAATTTGGAAACCACAAGTCGGTCTTTGTTCGTATTCGGTTGATAAACTTTTCTTACAGCGTTGTTTAAGTTATTTGTTACAGATAGACTCCTTGTGGAAGCCTTTTTGTCCTTTATTCGATTTCTACAAATTACATTACCTGAGCAAGATAATAACGGCACGTAAATATCTAGCAAAACAAAAAAATTACTATGAGTTCGACTTACCTGAATCTTTTCGAAATCAGTTCAACAAAATAGTTTCACCCACTTCTCACTCAGAAATGACAAATTTAATTCAAATTACTTTTCGTACAACTCTGCAAGCACTTCGAATCGAAACAAAAGTAATTTAGGTTAGAGACACCACAGAACATCAAAATATAGAGAGACACTAACCACTAATATATCTTGTCTATGACACTAACGGCTGACATCTATGAATGGAGCATAGAACACGATACATCATAGAAAATTCCATCGATTCTTCTCGGAACTTATGGCCTTTCGATAGGTACAATACTAGGCCCCTGTTTTTCTATTTTCACGCTTTTTAGGGCCAATTGCACCGTTCAATTAGTAATTTATGAGATATTTGAATTCAAAATATGAAAGGATGAAACCCATTTCTATGGGTTACCAGTGTTACCACCACCGCACTACCATTTTTCCATAAGTTATTAAAAACCCACCGAAAAAATAAATCTCTTCAATAAAAATATTGCATGTAATGTTCCTGACTTGTTTATTATCATGTGCTGCATCCAGCCCAAAAGAGTGGAAATTCGAGCATGTCTGGTTTGAATGCCATCAGTACTAATGAAAAGTCGTTTTATATGTTCGAAATTACTGAATCGGAGATTATAAATGTTGGCAAAAAGATGAAAAATATCAATTCTACAGGCTGGGATGGTATTCCAATCAAAATAATAAAGGAAAGCATTGATCTGATCGCAAAACCTGTGGCCCAGATCATGAACAGATCTTTCATTGAGGGGATATTTCCTGAGGCCTTAAAAATTGCTATAATAAAACCTTTGCACAAAAGTGGGGACTGCAGTGACCCAAATAGGCCAAATAGTTATCGTCCGATTAGTCTTCTCACGTCGTTTGCTAAGATTTTTGAGAAAATTTAAGCTGAGAGATTGCTTTGTTTTTTTCGAAAATTTGAGATATTATCCGACTGCCAGCATGGATACATACAGGGACGAAGCACTGAGACGGCTATATTTGAGTTGTACCAATCAATACTGTCAGCGTTGGAGAGGAAGGAACTGCCACTATGCATTTTTTTAGATCTGTCTAAGGCATTTGATTGTGTGGAAATAGACATATTGTTGAAGAAACTCGAAAAATACGGAATAAGGGACAAGCAATTGAAGTTGCTTGAAAGTTACTTAAAGGAAAGACCTTAAATCAGTTGAAATGAATGTAAACAACAACAAATATTGATCAACTAAAAGGAAAAATAAAACAGGTGTACCACAAGGAAGTATACTAGGCCCTATTCTCCTCCTGGTATATATAAATGACCTCCCTCTGGTCCTTAGACTAAGGTTAATCAGAAAAGTCTTAGCTGAACTTATTACCTTTGCCGATGAGGCAAATTGTATGCTAACGTCTCCAAGCCTGACATTGACGATTGAAGAAGCGAATGCTATACTGGGAAACATTAACAGATGGTGTGAAGAAAATTGCCTCGTAATGAATATGAGAAGAACTGAAAGTGTAGTTTTCAATATCAGCAGGGATATATTCGTCTCCAGTTCAGTGAAGTTCCTCGGAATATATATAGATGAAAACCTCAAATGGAACACCCACATAGAAAATCTAATCAAGCGCCTGAATTCAGTGATATATTCAATGAATGTGTTAAAAACTAAAGTTGATTTACCAACTCTGAAAATCATTTATTTTTCAAATTTTCAGTCCTTACTATCATATGGGATAATTTTTTGGGGCAGTAGCTCAGGAATTGAAACTGTGTCTCTGAGGCAAAAAGTTATGTTGAGAATTATACTGAAGTTGGGTTTCAGAGAATCTTGTAGAGGGCATTTTAAAGAGAACAAATTTTTAACATCATATGGTCTGTATATATATATAGGGTACTCGTATTCATGAAGGTTCATCCAGAATACTTTCAACAATATTTAAACTGCAACAACACTAGGCGCACAGATACATACTTGTACCCAAGACACTCTTTATCCTTAACAGAAAAGTCGCCCTTATACATGGGCCTAAGGCTATTTAATGCTCTTTCCCAATGGTTGAGGACATCCAACTTGAAAGTTTTCAAAATTTCTTTGTATAATGCGATTGTTAACTGTGAACCATATTCTTCGAGTGAATTTTTTGATTTTTGTAAAAGTGAATTGTTTTGAATTATATATTCTGTTTTGACGAAACCAACCTTATTGTATTTCAATAAGCTTTTGATTGAATAAATATATTATTATTATTAAACCCTACTCAAATTTATAGTTATATATTCAAGTAAACTTATATTTCGTAATATCAATAAGATTTAAGCTTCTGAATGGAATTACAATCCTGGCGTTTGTAAAATGAATAAATAAATAGTATTGATTCATCAGAGACAACTTTCGGATAAGGAATGGCTTACCCAAGGATAGACTTTCTATTGAATTATTTTGTTTTTAATGAGTATATTATGGATTGAGTTAATTTTTGATCGAAGATAATGAAAACTCTGATGTGGGATTTGCAGTATAAAAGTATTCTATATAAATATTGAAGTATCATGTATGAATGGATTGACGAAGGTGTATGTTTGAAGATCGACTAACACAAGGATGCAATTTCTTTACATCAATTCGTTTGTAGTTATATTTTGAGAACAGTTAATATATAATCGAGGAAAATGATAGCACCTGCACAATAATAAAGTAATATATGATAGCTTTCCACATAATAAATCACTAAATAAAATAATACATAAATTCACAAGTGCCTTTCATTTCGTTTTGTATTTCCTATCCTCAGAATTCCCGGTGGACATTAAATAATTTTATAACTCGCTTTGATTGAATAATTATCGAGATTGAAGAATTTCGAGAAATAGTACAACGGATTGCGGTCTGGCTTATTGAGTATTAAATATCTGTTGATGTTTTGATATTTACTTATTGGAAAATGTCTATTATTCTATATGGGTCTTAAATTGATATGCATCTTACTTAACTGTTGCAGAGAGGGAGATTAAAAATTGTTAAGAATTCATCAGACAAATTTAAGAAAAAACAATATTTTATTATATTATTATCATAATGAATTATTTTGAAATCACATCTTATATACATTTCTATAGGTTATAATCTTCACGACATTGAATTGCAGAAAATTATTCTTCACCATTGCTGTTATCAGAGTCACTGAATTCCTCGCTATCACTGGAATCATCGATATCGCTATCGCTGTAAGTCTCAATAATTGCCCGTCGTCTTCTGTTAGTGTTCATTGGTATATCATCATTATCACTTTCTTGTGATTGCTTCTTGTCATTGAAAACTTCAGGCCACATATTGTTTTCTTTGAAATACTTTATATGATCAGTGGTTATAACGCGGACCATTTCACCTTTCACTTTCACACCTTCGTGTATCGGTTCGATTATTATATAATTACCACGTATCACATAATAGTTCTTCCTATATTTGTTAGGCATCGACACTAGAAATCGTTCTTTATCTACAGTCTCTACTTCATGAAGGTTGTTGCCTCTCGGTGCGACAATTCTTACGATATGCTGATTTTCAGTTGGTGGAGAATAATCATTGATCTCTCTGGCAACATGCTTCCTCTTAAGTGCTCGTGACATATCTGAAATCAAAAAACAAATGATTAAGGAGCTTTCCTACTTTACTTTCATTCTAATAAAATACTCATTCTTATCGAACATACGGGGGGATCAATAGTGCTTGATCGGTGAATAACTCTTGGAAAAATTGGGCTAGGAGAATGATTCAAATTTTGACGTAATCGACATTACTCAGGGCATAAGCTTACAATAATTTTGACTCTGCAGGCTGGTCATACTCAAAATCTCCATGATCGTACAAGTAGAAAGTTTCTCAAATGTGGTTCATAGAAGAACTACAATACCTTCGCATGCCTGTATAAAATGACTTTTTACCGAGAAGAAGTGCGATAACACAAATAATTTCTGAATTCAGAATCATCCCTTAGGTGTCAAATCATGAGAGAAAATTGGAGCAAAAAAATTAACCAATGATTTAAGAACTTTTGATTACCGATGAAAATCAGCGGTGGTTTATATTTCAATAATTAAAAGATTAGACTTTAATACGACTGGAATTGTTCTTCAGGTTCGATCGAAATATGCTCAAGTAATGTCTCACCTCTCAAAGCTGGTTATTTTGAATCAACATCTGAAACCACAGTGTTTCTCTTAAAACCCAATTGAACTTGGTTTAATATACTTTGCATAGTTTCCGTGTGTAGACTTCGGCGAGTAAAGAAGTCATGGCAGATGCTGCAACTGCGAATATCGGTAAATGTGCCCTATGTAAAAGGAGTATTGTGAAAAGTAGTATTCCGTGCATTAAGTGTACCAAGGTTTACCATCCTGGATGTGCTGGTAGAATTGGAAAATGTTGTGAAAGTGAATTCTCAATTTCACCATCCTGCGAAAAAATAGAGGATAACATAACATTTTCTATACATGGACGAGAAGTTACAATTAATGATATAAAAGTTAGTAAGGAATCATCAACTCAAGATCTGTTAATGAAAATAATTTCTGAAATGGAGGGCAGAAACAAAGTACTTGCTGAAAACGCCCAGTTATTAAGAGAAAAAATCACAGTTCTAGAACGGGAATTATTGTTGAAAGATTCCATCATAACCGAACTAAAAAAAGATCGAGCTGATAAGAACGTAAACATAAATACAGAGAACTCGAAATCTGAGACTGCATATGGCGCTACTGCAACAGGCGCTCGCAAGAAAGCTGGTATATTAAATATTTCACGCTTAGAGGTTACCATTCCGACAGTTCCGACAGTAGGATCATCAGTTGGCGTACCCGCTCTGAATTTACGTGTAAATAAACAAAGTAGTTCACATAATATAGTGGCAGATACACAAAACAATGATACAGAAAATAATACAACGGACGATATTCGAGGCAATCTTAATATGAATTCGAATGATGGAGACAGTTGGCAGTTAGTTTCTAATCGAAAACCAAAGATGAAAAAACGAAAAGCGCTGGTGGTTGGAAATTATTCTGGAACTACAAATATTGAAGGTGTTGTTAAGTTCAAGGCCCTACATGTTTCTAATTTGAAACCTGGTACTAGTGCTGAAGATCTTCAAGCATTCCTTTCGACTAATTTCTCTGATGTCAAGTGTGAATTGTTACAATCACGTTACCCGGAGAGTTACTCGTCATTCAAGGTATTGATACCTAATGATGAATATGACAAAGTAGGCATTTAATCTAATTGGCCAAACCGAGCTAGTGTCCATTATTTCTACAACAACAGAAAAAGAAATCCCAAGCCATAAATTATGATCTTACTAGGTTAAGGATTCTACAGTTAAATGCTCAATCTATCATGAACAAACTAGATAGAATTTCGGTTCTGTTGAATGAAAAAAATCCGGATGTTTTAAGTGTTGCGGAACATTGGTGTAGTGCGGAAAGTTTGAGTGTGGTGGATCTACCAGGATACGTTCGGGCAGCAAGTTATTGTCGTCCCAATCGTGAACATGGAGGTAAAGTTCTATTTACCAGGGATGGATTGGAAGTGAAAGACCTACAAGTCTCGAGAATGTCTGAGGAAATGGAATGTGAGTGCTGTGCGGTCAGGTTTAGAATTGATCACATCTACTTCACAATATTAAGTGTTTACAGACCACCTTCAGGTAACTTTGAAATATTTCTTGGAAAAATGTCCTTTCTTTTGCAACACTGTGAAAAGCAAAATGACCTTGTATACCTTTGTGGAGACTTAAATATTGACTACTTAACTGATAATGTCAGATCGAAGCAACTATTGAATGATCTTTTAATTTGTTTCAATCTGAAAATTACATCTCATTGCCCTACTCGCATAATTACTGACAGATCTGGTAGAACAACGTCTACGAAGGTTGATTATATTGTTTCAAATTGTGATTTAGATTGTTGTAAAACAAATATCTTTGCTCCTCATTTTGGGGATCATTTGGCTTTCATGCTGGATTACTATTTCGAGCAAACTGGGTCTGTGCCTATTGAAAGATCTAAAAAAATTTTATGTAGAAATATGTCGGATGCCAATTTATGTAGCCTTGTTAATGCAATCTCTAAAACCTCATTTGTTGATTTGTATCAGCCTTCAACAGGAATAAATTGCTTTGAATCTTTCATTAGTGTAATCAAAATGTTAATAGATGAACATTGCCCATTGGAGAGTAGAAATATAGTATCAGTTAATTCTAAAGGTTGGATCACAGATGAAATAAAAAGAGCAGGAGTTGAATTGAAAGAATTATTCTGGCTCCAGGTAAATTTGAAGTCAGTTGAATTATCAGAAATGTATAGAACATACAAAGCAAAATACAAGTTACTTATTGAATCCTCAAAATTGGCATATCATCAAGACCTCTTAGAATGTTCTGTAAATAAGACCAGGACAGTTTGGAAAATTGTAAATTGTGAGACTGGAAGGAGCACTAATAAAAACAGTAAGATTGTTCTAAACATAGATGGTGCTTGTTATTCTGAACCCATTTTAGTGGCAAATGAATTTGCTCGTTACTTTTCATCTGTGGCTAAAAGAACACTCGAGCAAGCATATGGCAATGATAAAGTTGGTATGTGTACAGACGGCCCTTTACATTATAAAACTTTTTTTTTCCACCCAGTAGATGGTAGTGAAGTTAGAGGTGCGATTAGTACTTTAAAGAATAAGAAATGTACTGGTGTTGACTTTATGTCTGCCAAAATATTGAAACTAATTTCTGAGCATATAGCAGATCATTTTGCCCATATTATAAATGAATCAGTCTGTTCTGGTATTTTTCCGCATGTACTTAAGAATGCCACTGTTTTACCTGTTCCAAAGAAGAATGATCCTATGGATGTTTCTAACTATCGACCTATTTCGTTGTTGAGTGTATTCTCTAAAATTTTCGAGAGAATAGTTATGGATAGGATGATGAAATTTTTGAACACTTTCAACTTAATTACAGGAAGTCAATATGGTTTTAGAGCGGGACGATCAACTGAGTCTGCTGTTCTGGATTTTGTACACACGATTCAGTTTTCGTTGGATAGAGGATTGAATGTTGCGGGATTGTTTTTCGATCTTACACGTGCATTCGATACCATTTCACCTCATTTTTTAGTGAGCAAATTGTACAATCTTGGATTTAGGGGAGTGTTCCTGGACTGGATTAAGCATTATGTGTCTGACAGACGATTGCATGTGAGGGTTAGGGAGGTTTTCTCTGATGAATATGTTGTGGATCTCGGTGTTCCTCAGGGATCAGTTTTGGGTCCTCTTCTGTTCATACTCTTTATAAATGACCTCCCTCACCATATAAAATTAAAATTATTATATTTGTTGATGACACTTCATTTATTGTAACAGCTGAGAATCTGGATGAACTCACAGAATTATGTCAAACACTTTTGGTGTCTTTCGCCAATTGGTGTAAGCTGAATGCACTTGTTCTGAATTTAGACAAGACAAAAGTGGTCAAATTTGGTTTGAAGAAAGGAAATTATTTGGTTCTGAAACATGGTCAACATAGCTTGATTTCTGTAGAGACTATAAAGTTTCTGGGTATTTATATTGATGAGTGTCTGAGATGGTCTGAGCAGATATCGCATGTCAGCAGGAAGCTTAGTTCTTCATATTATGCAATTCGGCGTATTAGGGATTCTCTTCCTCTCGCTGCTGTCCTAAATGTTTACTACAGCTTGGTTTATAGCCACATGGCATATAATGTTCTAATTTGGGGATGCTCTGGGGATCTTACGAGGGTATTTATAGCACAGAAACGCATCATTCGAATGATATTCCGTCTCAGTCCACGAACATCTTGTAAGACTGTATTTGTAAAACATGAGATTTTAACAGCTCCATGTATATATTTATACAAATGTCTCTTATTCATTAAAAAGAATGAAGAGTACACTCCTAAGCTTTCCAGCGCTCACAACTATGGTACAAGGAATACTAGAACTTTTATTGTACCTAAACATAGAACAGCGAAATATGAGACATCAGCTAAATATAAGAGTATTATTTTGTATAATCATCTTCCTGATTCAATTAAATCACTGAAGTTATCTGCTTTTGGTAAGAAAATAAAATCTTTACTCCTAAGTAAATGTTATTATAGTATTAATGAATATCTTAATGATGAATGCATTCAATGATTTGTGATTTCATTTCCTCTCTATGTTATGTATATTTTGACTTGTCCTATACACTGTATTGTGTCTAAATGGATAAATAAATATTCTATTCTATTCTATAACAAGGTCACAGTAGCTATCATAATCTCTCTCTATATCTCAAATAACTGTTACTGGCATGAAGACGAAAGATTCCGATAGCATTTAAGAACCTAGGTTGTTGAGTCATGGTCCATCAGATCCACGTTTCGTTTCGTTAATTTGGAAACCACAAGTCGCTCTTTGTTCGGATTTGGTGAAGAAACTTTTCTTACAGCGTTGTTTGAGTTATTTGTTACAGAAAGACTTCTTGTGGAAGCCTTTTTGCCTATTATTTGATAACTACAAATTACATTACCTGAGCAAGAAAATAATTGCACGTAAATATCTAGCAAAACAAATCAATTACTATGAGTTCGACTTACCTGAATCTTTTCGAAATTAGTTCAACAAAATAGTTTCACCCACTTCTCACTTGGGAATGACAAATTTAATTCAAATTACTCTTCGAACAACACTGCAAGCACTTCGAATCCAAACAAAAATAATTTAGGTTAGAGACGCTGACTGCTGACGTCTATGACTGGAGCATAGAATACGAGACACCATAGAAAATTTGTCGATTCTTATGGAAACTTATGACCTTTTGATTGGGAACTTCTGCGAAGATGCCAGCGCCCTAACGGATAAATTTGGAACCTGTCCAAGCTAGTAGTTTTATGTAAACAAACCTTAGAAATGTGGTGGAGAACGAATATTTATTAAGCAGAGCATGAATATTTAAAGAAATTATTATAGTTTTGTGTGAGATTTTTTGAGAAGGAACTTTTCTTTTGGATCACGATATAAAATCGTACTTTAAATAGTTCCTGGAGGATAATTTCGGTGTTATTTTAGTGTATGTTGCTTGGTGGATAAGAATAAACCAATATCTAAGTTTACTTGAATTTTTGGAAAAATAGGCACCTTAATAAGTAATTTAAGGACTCTTATTTGTGTGAAGAAGTGCTCAATGCAGGCTATATTATGTGGTAAATCTAGAATCAGTCCAAATGATATGACTTGTTCTTTGTTTACAAACGAGTGAATCAATAAAATGAAAACAGATTTTCTGCTCTAGTTCTTTCCCATCGTATTTCTAAAGAAAAGAGAACAGATAGACATATAATTGATTTCATTTTCATATTACAGCAGCTCAAGATACACATACAAAATGAAAAATGTCACAGCTGGTTCAACCTACCTATGTATAGAAATGAAAAGTATTGACGTATTTATATGAGTAACTTCAGCTATTATCAGCTCTAACACTATATCTAGTTTTTGTCAGATTTTCAACCAGATCACTCTCTTTGAATATGATTTTTTGTAGTATGTGAATTAGGTAGCTGCAGAAGTGCTCGGTAGTTTCTCTGCAGCATTTTCCTTTAAAATTCTCTCATTTTTATTTACACCTGAAAACATCATGACATGAAGTTGTTTCGAAATAAATACATTGTAGGTAATTTACCTTTATGAAAATAAACATCTTCAGAGAAATGCAGTGAACATACTTTCATGTATTTTGTGACCTGTTTTCCAATCTTCAATTTCTAAAGCTAGGCCTTTCTTCTATCATTGAGTTCCCTGCCAAATGCTGTTTCCAAATTAACTTTAAATTTCATTTGGCTTTGAAAAAAATGAAAACTAGAGGCACTAGATGATCCTTTCTTCTTTGACCATGAATAACATTGACTTGAGGCACACAACAATAGTCATTTCGGGAGGATGCCATTTCGAATTAATACGATCGAAATTTTTAATCGGAAAGAAAGGAATCGATTGATGAATATTACAAACACTCTCGGTATTCCAAAATTTCAACTCGAAGAACAACACAAAAGCTCGAAAATGAAGTCCAAATGTAAGCAAATTACGTTAGAATAACAGGCACGTCGAAAAAGTACCAGCTTGGAAGTGTTCGAATTTTTACCACCAGAGGGCGTATCGCTTAGCAGTAGTTGCGAATAGGTAAAATATTAGGCGTCTTTTTTTCTATTTTCACGCTTTTTAGGGCCAATTGCATCGTTTTCGTCTTTAGCTTCAGTTAGTTAAGCGACGATTAACATATTTAACATTGGTTTGAATATTCAGTTCGCACCGAGGCTAAAAAAGTAACTAGATTAACGTTAATCTACAAAGCTGGTTACTTTCTTATGAGTTGGTACTTGTGACTAGGTTCATGTTGTTTATTTTAACCATAATTAGTTTTTAATGCGAATTCAAAAGATGAAACCCATATTATATGGGTTACCACCACCTCACATATTTGTATTCTGTGGTTACCACCACCTCACTACGGTATTTCCATAATTCATGAAAAACCCACCGAAACAATATATCTGGCAGACTTTATAGCTTTAATAAAAATATTGCTTGTAATGTTTCTGTCTTGTTTATTATCATTAAGACTAGGAATCTCTTATCACAGCCCTGTGCTATCACTGCAGCATCAGGCATTAAACATTATTCAAATTTATAGTTATATATTCAAGTAAACTTATATTTTGTAATATCATAAGATTTAAGCTTCTGCATGGAATTGCAATCCTGGCGTTTGTAAAATGAATAAATAGTATTGATTCATCCCAAACAACTTTCGGATAAGGAACGGATTACCTAAGGATAGACTTTCTATTGAATCATTTTGTTTGTAATAAGTATATTATGAATTGAGTTAATTTTGGGTCGAATATAATGAAAACTCTAATGTGAGATCCGCAGAATAAAAAGTATTCTATATAAATATTGAAGAATCATGTATGGATGGATTGATGATGGTGTAAGTTTGAAGATCGACTAACAGGAGGATGCAATTTCTTTTACATTAATTCGTTTGTAGTTATATTTTGAGTCCAGTTAATATAAATATATAATATAATCGAGGAGAATGATAGCACAGAGACAGCACATGCACAATGATAAAGTAGTATATGATAGCTTTCCATGTAATGCATCACTAAATAAAATAGTACTGAAGAATCTAGGTTTTTCATTCCAAATATGTCTTCTATTTCATTCTGCTATTCGCTCTTGGAACTAAATAAGCATATCATTGTCACTTTATCATTTCAAATAGTTGGAGGCTTCTAAGAAATAACATTGAGTTTACGAAGTCAATGGAAATACTGATGTTAATTCTTCATGCTTTAAAAGATACGAATCAATGTCTACTGATGTCATTATCTCTCTATATCATTTTTCATGAATATCATCTGAAATTCAATAACTTTTAATCAAAATTTGATTATCAAATCCATTAAGGGCCAATAGAGCAATTCCAGCTGACGTCACAACATGGCCGATGGGGGGACAGCCTGTCAAACGTTGAAAGTAAAACAACACAACCTCACTTTCCCGTTTTGTTTATGTTATGAAGTACAGCATTTTCAACAATTTCAGGATGAATTCACAAGTTAAAATGATTTATATTAATAGAATTGGTGGATTACTAGGCCAAGTTAGTGTGTCGTTGTGAAATTCAACATAAATACACCGAGAGACGAAGGAATACATTCCCTTTGTTTACTTTGGCGAAGAGCGATTATTTGGAGATTTTAGTGATTTCACAAGTGAAATTTCGTGATAATGGATCTGATTAACTGATATTCAATCTCAGATTATAATCATTCAAAACGATATAAATGAAAATTGCAGTATTTATTCTTGTCTTTTAAAGCCTAGAGTATCAACATCAGAGATAGCATTCATTATAGGTATAACAATTGAAACTGAAACAGTAAAATGTTTGGCTCATTTATTCCTGAAAATAAACAGCAGAATGAAATCCAACAAATGTATGGAATGGAAAAAACATGGGTTCCAGAGAACTTCTCAGTACTATTTCAAATAACATTATATGTTGCAAATTATCAAATTACTACAATATTGGACTGCAGTTGCTATGTCAGTGCTATCATAATATTCAATCATATATTTATTATACTACATATATGTTACAAATAAAATAATTCATATGAAATTTTTTCCTTGGTTATCTCATCATGATTTAACTTATTAAACAGAACAAATTGAATAGATAGTCTTAACATAATTCATTCACCAGTGTGGAAACGTCTCCAACGAACTCTACCATAGTTTGTTACTTTGTCAGAACAGTTTTTTCAATTTATGGCGAGAATATAGTATGATTGCCTTCTCTGGGTTAGTTCACATAGTATTCTGTTTCTTCCAATACCAGATAAAATGTAGGGGAATGGGTCAAAAATGCAAATATTCAAATATAAAGTCTACAGTACAATATATCTGAAACATCGGATTCTTTCGTCTCTCGGTGTATTTATGTTGTATTTCACAACGAAACAATAACTTGTCCTAGTTATTCAACAATTCTATTAATATAAATCATTTTAACTTGTGAATTTATCCTGAAATTGTTGAAAATATTGTACTTCATAACATAAACAACTCGGGAAAGTGAGGTTGTGTTGTTTTACTTTCAACGTTTGACAGGCTGTCCCCCCATCAGCTGATTCATCTCGATGAACCATAGATAGCTGGAATTGCTCTATTGCACCGTATTACAAAACCATAGATTAGGTCCATAAGCAAGGTTTTGGTACAAAATTATCTTGCACCGTCACGTAATCCTCGTTAAAAGACCTTAACAGACTGTTATATTTAAGCCTACGAATTTGGGGGTTTAAAGGAGGGATTAATGGTAAGCTTCGGAATCTAACCCTACTTTCGAGCGATTTCGTACAAGTTTGACATTTTTCTGGACGCAACCTCCAGTTTGTTTACGTTTTTTTTGTTTACATTGGACATTGATGGAGAACTCCTACGAGTTGATAATCAAATTTTGATTAAAAGTGGTTGATTTTCAGATAATATTTATGAAAAATGATATAGGGAGAAACTGGCATCAGTAGGCATTGATTCGTATGTTTTAAAGCATGAAGAATTAACACCAGTATTTCCATTGAGTTCGTAAACTTAATGGTATTTCTATAAGCCTTCAACTATTTGAAATGAAAAAGTTACAATGATATGCTCATTTATTTCCAAGAGCGAATAGCAGAATGAAATCGAAGACATATTTGGAATGAGAAAACATAGTTTCATGAAGATTCTTCAGTACTATTTCATTCAGTGATATATTACGTGGAAATTTATCATGTAGGTACTACTTCATTATTGTGCAGGTGCTGTCTCTGTGCTATCATTATCCTCTATTATATATTAATTGGACTCAAAATATAACTACAAACGAATTAATGTGAAAGAAATTGCATCCTCGTGTTAGACAATCTTCAAACGTACACCTTTGTCAATCCATCCATGATACTTCAATATTTATATAGAATACTTTTTAGTCTGCGGGTCCACATAAGAGTTTTCATTATCTTCGACCAAAAATTAACTCAATTCATAATATACTTATAATAATTTAATAGAAAGTCTACTCTTAGGTGAGCCGTTCCTTATCGGAAAGTTGTTTCGGATAAATCAATACTATTTATTTATTCATCTTACAAACGCCACGATTGTAATTCCATGCAGAAGCTTAAATCTTAAGATATTACAAAATATAAGTTTACTTGAGTATATGACTATAAATTTGAATAATGTTTAAAGCCTGATGCAGAAGTAAGAGCACAGGTCTGTGGTAAGAGATCCCTAGTCTTAATGATAATAAACAAGTCAGGAACATTACATGCAATATTTTTATGGAAGCTATAAAGTCTGTCATATATAATTTTTCGTTGGGATTTTCAATAGATGCATCTTGATTTTTCATAACTTATGGAAATATGGTAGTAGTAACCCATAATAATGGGTTTCATATTTTGAATTAAAATATTTCTTCTATTAGGGTTAAAATAAACAACATGAAGCTAGTCACAAGTACCAATTCATGAGAAAGTAACCAGATTTATAGATTAATTTTAATCTAGTTACATTCAGCCTCGGTGCAAGCCGAATATTTAAAGCAGAGCTTAATAAGTTTATCGTCGCTTAACTAACTGTAGCTTAAGACGAAAACGGTGCAATTGGCCCTAACTCGTACGAGTTCTTCATGAATGTCCAATGTAAACAAAAAAACTGTAAACAAACTGGAAGTTACGTCCAGAAAAATGTCAAACTTGTGCGAAAGTAGGGTTAGATTTCGAAGCTTACCATTAATCCTTCTTTTAGGGCCAATTGCACCGTTTTCGTCTTAAGCTACAGTTAGTTAAGCAACGATAAACTTATTAAACTCTGCTTTAAATATTCGGCTTGCAACGAGGCTGAATGTAACTAGATTAAAATTAATCTACAAATCTGGTTACTTTCTCATGAATTGGTACTTGTGACTAGCTTCATGTTATTTATTTTAACCCTAATTGAAGAAATATTTTAATTCAAAAGATGAAACCCATTATTATGGGTTACTACTACCATATTTCCATAAGTTATGAAAAATCAAGATGCATCTATTGAAAAACCCAACGAAAAAATATATATGACAGACTTTATAGCTTCCATAAAAATATTGCATGTAATGTTCCTGACTTGTTTATTATCATATTAAGACTATAGGGATCTCTTACCACAGACCTGTGCTCTTACCTCTGCATCAGGCTTTACACCTTATTCAAATTTATAGTCATATACTCAAGTAAACTCATATTTTGTAATATCTCAAGATTTAAGTTTCTGCATGGAATTACAATCCTGGCGTTTGTAAGATGAATAAATGAATAGTATTGATTTATCCGAAACAACTTTACGATAAGGAACAGTTCACCTAAGAGTAGACTTTCTATTAAATTATTTTGTTTGTAATAAGTATATTATGAATTGAGTTAATTTTTGGTCGAAGATAATGAAAACTCTGATGTGGATCCGCAGACTAAAAAGTATTCTATATAAATATTGAAGTATCATGGATGGATTGACATAGGTGTACGTTTGAAGATTGTCTAACACGAGGATGCATTTTCTTTCACATTAATTCGTTTGTAGTTATATTTTGAGTCCAATTAATATATAATAGAGGATAATGATAGCACAGAGACAGCACCTGCACAATAATGAAGTAGTACATGATAGCTTTCCACGTAATATATCACTGAATGAAATAGTACTGAAGAATCTTCATGAAACTATGTTTTCTCATTCCAAATATGTCTTCGATTTCATTCTGCTATTCGCTCTTGGAAATAAATGAGCATATCATTGTAACTTTTTCATTTCAAATAGTTGAAGGCTTATAGAAATACCATTAAGTTTACGAACTCAATGGAAATACTGGTGTTAATTCTTCATGCTTTAAAACATACGAATCAATGCCTACATGCCAGTTTCTCCCTATATCATTTTTCATAAATATCATCTGAAAATCAACCACTTTTAATCAAAATTTGATTATCAACTCGTAGGAGTTCTCCATCAATGTCCAATGTAAACAAAAAAAAACGTAAACAAACTGGAGGTTACGTCCAGAAAAATGTCAAACTTGTACGAAATCGCTCGAAAGTAGGGTTAGATTCCGAAGCTTACCATTAATCCTTCTTTTAAACCCCCAAATTCGTAGGCTTAAATATAACAGTCTGTTAAGGCCATTTAACGAGGATTACGTGACGGTGCAAGATAATTTTGTACCAAAACCTTGCTTATGGACCTAATCTATGGTTTTGTAATACGGTGCAATTGGCCCTTAAACCCCCAAATTCCAGGGCTTAAATTTAACAGTCAGTTAAGGCCATTAAACGAGGATTTCGTGACGGTGCAAGATAATTTTTTACCTAAACCTTGGTTATGGTCTTAACCTATGGTTTTCTAATACGGTGCAAGTGGCCCTAATAACGATAAGAGCAAAGAGCTCACCATCCCTGAACATTATCCTAACATAAAAATGTTTCATACAATATAACACAAGTT
This sequence comes from Myrrha octodecimguttata, assembly GCA_958510865.1. Lineage (NCBI taxonomy): Eukaryota > Metazoa > Arthropoda > Insecta > Coleoptera > Coccinellidae > Myrrha > Myrrha octodecimguttata. Next base: position 128,820 of record OY294064.1, on the reverse strand, counting down.
TCTGCCCATCAGGACCTGTAGAAAGATTGTTTTCTTTAGCAGGTTTTATTCATTCCCCAACAAGAGGCTGTTTGTCTGATACTACATTAAAAAATCTTGTGTTTCTGAGAGGAAATTCTTTATTTATCGATAAAATAGCTGAGCTGAATTAGTTGTACTCTTTTCATATTTTACGTAACACCTAAATGTATTTTGTAATTTATATTTCAAATACAAATAGTTAAAATACTGTATTTTGTATTTCAAATGCCCGACTTGAAAGTATTTTTTATTTCAAATACCTGCGAGAAAGTATTTTGTAATTTGTATTTCAACTAAGCCAAGCATGTATTTTGCCCACCCCTGGTACCAACCAATGATCTCTCTACATGTTCCTTTTATATAAGTTCTCCTTTCCTTTTAGTGGAATAATGGTATTTTGTTTACTGGCTGAGAAGGTTTCAACCTCAATTACCCAACTTAAATTTCAGTTTTCTCAAAATAGTAGCTAGATGTGAGGTAAAATCGTCATTTGTTTACTTTCAACATATTGTGACGAGTACGGCCCTGACTGTACTAGTAATCTCCGGACGTCTATGCGGCCTTCGCCTGTAAACAAAATAACTTCCGAAAGAAACAGCTTAGAAACTCGATATTTGCAGCGTTTCACACATAATTTTGAGCGGATAACATAAAATCACAGAATACTGAATATTTGAAAAAAAATGAAATTTATTTCTAAATTGTTCTGATGACACGATCATCATGAAATTCTGCACAGAGTTGTTCATCAGGATTATTCAAACTAGCGGCCAGGTTTCATTTTGATTGAGTTATTTCGGAAAGAACGATATCGAGAGGAACACCACGAAAATTTTTATATTTTATCTCAATATCTCCAGAAATTATGGTCGTATCCAAATGAAATTTGATTTACTGCAAATCAAGATGTTCAAAGTATGGGCGGAAGTTTTTTCCGGATCTAACTAACAGTTTCTGAAAAAAACAATTTCCGAAAAAAATTTCGATAAATTTTTTTTCAAAATTCACCAACAGTGTGATCTCGACGAAATTTCGTGAAAAGTTGTATGTTGTTATGTTTCAAGTAACTGTAAAGTTTCAATTCAATCGCACACGTAGTTCTCGAAATATCAGGAAATAAATTTCAAATTACCATAACTCCGAAACCATTCGATTGATTTGTCCCATTAACGAACTTAACCGCCGCAATCTAATGCGCGACCTAATCTGAAAGTTTTGAGTCGCTAGCTCCCTTCGTTCGGTAGTTATCGTATCGTAGGACGGCTGTGCGGCCAGAATTGATTTTGACACCGGATTCGTCATCAGTGAGTCCAACCTAGTCGTTTGAGACCATTTTCGGGAAAAAATTCGAGAATTACAGACATTTGGACAAAACGATAGCGCGCTGTTCCCCAGAACATGCGCGCAAAAAGAGCTATTTGCACAATTTTCCAACTAGGGTTCAGAGAAACATGTAGAAAAAGATTTTGAGAGAATAGTTTACTGACAGCAGTCGCCAACTACATTCAGGAGTATCTGTTGTTTGTCTTCAAAAATGAAAATTTCTTTGAGAAGAAAACTATCACAGATTATAACACAAGAACAACTGAACTGAAGTATCCCAGACATAGGCTGACTCTATCCGAGGGCCTGAACGGTTTCTTAGACAGATCTTTCAACTACTACTGAGAACAGAACTGTATTATGTGAATGAATTTCTAAACTTTTAGTGTATAATTTCGACTTTATTTTACTTGGTGATGTACCTTCTCTTTTTGAATGAAGACTACTCAATTTTATTATTTTATGTACTTAAATCGTGCAACAATCATTTTTAGTCTTAAAATTGGTTTTGAAGTTGACCTCATGATTTTCAATTAAATGTCATGCTTGAAGTATAACACGTAGAAAAGGAATAATAGTCTAGAACCTTCAAGTTTTATTGGAACCCTTATGTAATTATCAGGGTGGTATGTTTTATTTTTTTTTATATTTCAGTGAACAGCTTCTATATATGCTTTCTTATTGTTCTTCCTTCCATATTTTCATTATGTCATCCTGACATAATACATGTCACAAGTTTTTCACTTTATTCCCGATATTTTATTAGATTTCTAGTTTGAAATGAACAACTATGGATCTATGGGAGATGATTCCCCAATTAAGGGGCCTGTAGCGTTCTTCGTTTATCTGAGGATCTGAAAATCATCGCTTGGAGGACTGAACCTGGTCGAAAGACCCTCTCGGTCATGAGCAAATGTAGGTGATATTATTTACTGCTTCCTTCTGGTTTTCTGTCCCTCTTTCTGTTTCAGATATTATGTCAAGATATTTTGTCGAAATGAATTCAAGATTATTTTCCAATGAAAAAGATGCCATCCATCTTCTATAAACAAATCGGTCAACGAATAAAAAGCTGTCCGCAGGTGTAGTTAATTAAAACGAAATTCTCCATCTCAACGTGAAATTCCACTGCAAAACCGAATTATAACACAATAGGGTGAATCTCCAATTACCCAAATCTCCCTCGCACAAAAGGTAGCTTTATGGTGGAAACTTCTGCGAAGATGCCAGCGCCTTAACGGTTAAATTTGAAACCTATCCAAACTAGTAGGTTTATGTAAACAAACCGTAGAAATGTGTTGGAGAACGAATATTTATTAAGCAGAGCTAATGTGGTGGGGAATGAATTATAATTATTATATATGATTATTATTAAGCAGAGGTATAATATTTTAAGAGGTATAGAGCAGTTCCAGCTATCTATGGTTCATCGAGATGAATCAGCTGATGGGGGGACAGCATGTCAAACGTTGAAAGTAAAACAACACAACCTCACTTTCCCGCTTTGTTTATGTTATGAAGTACAATATTTTCAACAATTTCAGGATAAATTCACAAGTTAAAATGATTTATATTAATAGAATTGGTGAATAACTAGGCCAAGTTATGGTAATCTTTGGGTTTCCTCCATATAAGTTGTATCATGGTACAAATACAAAAATTGTATTTCCAATAATGTTATCAATCAATGGCTGTGATGATGGTAGGTCAGGGACCGTTAAACTTGATAGCAATTGATAATATTTCACTCCAAGTGCATTGATGAGCACCCTTGCTTTACACAATTTTGTTTCAGGTGTATCGCCATGCGTTTTTTAGCTCGAAGAAATTTTCCAGTCGTTCTTTGTAGAACTTGAATGACTCTTTTTCTTCGTCGAATGATTCAAAATGGATAGTAGTATTAGAAACTGATGTTTCAGGAGATATTTCATTACTGGAATTTGCTGCAGACATTAGAAGTTGTTCCAAAGCCTGACATTGTGTTTTGAGGGCTAATAATATTGCCTGTGTTTGAGTCTGGAGATTTTCCATTTCACTCATTTTTATCTCGTCGCCACTTTTGTTATGTATTGCGGGGAATAAATGGTATTATTTTAAACGTAGAACTTTTCTACTTTTCGTTTATTAAAAACGTGCTCCTAAAATTGCTTGTACATAGAAGAATATATGACATTAGACATTTCTAAATATTCTATGATGACATTGACAATTTAGTGAAATGTTCATGGGATATTATTCTATCAAATATTATAAGTTCATCAGATATTATCACTTATCACAGATTTAACAGGTTCATATAATTAATTCTATGGGTATTTTCGAAAGTCTTTTTCGAATAATTCGCGATTGAATTAGATTTTTGATAATGTTTTATATTATCTTCTTCTATAATAAATTGTAAAGCTTGAGCTAATGATTCGGGTCTCATAGCCCTAATGATTGGACCTACAGGTTCTCTTAAACCTGCTAAAAAAGTTTTAAAAGCTTGTTTTGTGAAAAATTCTCTCTTACTCGATCGTAAGGCAGCTTCGCACTTCAGATCAATGTAGTTGCAAATGGTATTCAAAAGAGTGATAATTTTTTCATGAAACTCTTTCGGGGTTTCATTTGAATTTTGTCTCAAATTGACGAGATCCTGATTAAGACAATTTTCGTTCCTCAGATCTCCGAAATTGAATAAAAGAGCATTTTTAATTTCATTCCAATTATTGGTAGCTCCATGAATTGCTACTATTTCTTCGGCTCTGCCGTGAAGTTTATTTAGAATACCGTTTAACAGAAGGGTATTTTGAAAATTACTTAAATTATCTAAGTCAAAATAATGAAGAATTGCTTCCAAGGCTTGAATAAATCTATGCAATTTATTTGGATTTCCATCAAACTCGGGAATAATATTTAAATTTTTAATGTCAAAAACTGGAGTGTTTGGCATATTTATATTAATTGATTCTTAATGAGATTGAAAGATTATTAAAGGAATTAAGTAAATCTAGCTCTAATTCACAATCGTTTTCTACGAGAGAATCAATGGATGAAATAGAGGAGTCTGACATAAACAATATTCAAAAGTATCAATATATCTCACCAACTTAGTATTGTGATCCTAATCTGCATATTCTTCTCCACAATGGATGTTTGGACCAGGAACAGGTGCACCAATGAACAACGAAAAAATAAGTTCTATTTTCACTAAATAGAGTGGACTCTAAAGTATTTCTCGATGAAAACTCCGTCGACTGCGCAAATTACGTTTAAGAGAGCTTAAAACGTGTTTTTAAAAAACTATGTTTATTGATACAGGAATAATAAGATGTGAGATATGTGTTAACTATGAATATACTATCAGAACTAACTAACTACATTGCATATGTTCTATTTATTACATCGGTTGAACAGATAAGAAGATGCTGCGGTAGCACTTCCCACGGGTACGTTGGGATACCGCTGATACATCGTAAGGGAATTACATATGGAATTGTAACTCGCGCTAAAATAATACGATACATGATACAAATACATGGTATGCTATTGCGCATGGGAAGAGAGATAGAGAATGATTTCGCTCGCACATTTCCTAAGTAAATGCCTTCTCGTCTCGAACAATACGTCATATTCATTTCTTTCCATGTCCAATAGTATACCGGGTATTTGTATTGTGCCAATCGTGGTCTCTAGTATGACTACGTCATTTCGAGATGCGCAAAGCTGACGAAAATAAGGAAAGTTAGTAGCATACCATGTATTTGTATCATGATACGATATAAATATCGAAATATTTTTCTCAAGGGACACTGAATATATAAATATAGTTATTTTCAAAGAGTGCATTTTTATTTTGTATCGAAATGTCTATTTAGTTAATCTCCCTCTTTCCCTTCTTGTATTTTCCACAAAAGAAGAGAAACGGAGGTTAATAGATTAAATATGATGATTAGGATTATGTGAACACCATCAAACTGAAAAAAATTGATATATTCAATTATAATAGTTGTGACAGACTTATGACAAAGATAAAAAATTTCAAAAAGCATTGCCGTAATGGCAGCAGCTTTTGCGCGCATGTTCAATGTAGATGCCCGCTTCAGCAACGGTCAGCCTTACGGCCGACTGCGTAAACACAATAACTTCCGAAAAAAACAACTTAGAAACTCGATATTTGTAGAGAAGGTTTGGACCTTGATTACGAAGGCTGAATTCGTGACTGTGTAAAATCCACCCTATGATTCCGCAGATATTCAAAATTTTATTTTTCCAATATCGCCAAAAATACAGATCAGATCGAATTGAAATCCAGTACTTCATCGAAAAATTACAGTTCGAAGGTTCATACAGAATTTAATGAGTATGATATGATAAGAAAATCACAGAAATTGTTTTTTCGAATTGTTCTAATGACACGATTATCACGAAATTTTGCATAAAGTTGTCTTTCAGCATCTTCAAATTAGCTGCGAAGTTTTATCAGGACTGAATCAGTATTTCTCGAGTTATATCGAAAAAAACAACGATATCGAGAAGAAAACCTCGAAATTTGACATATTTTTTCCCGATATCTCCAAAACTTATGATCGTATCGAACTGAAATTTTGTACACTACTGTGAAATATGGAGCTCAAAGTGTGGGTGGATTTTTGGATATCATGAATGATTTCCAAAAAAAAAATTGTTTTGGAAAAAAATTTTTTTTTGAATTTACTGACAATATTTTGAATTTGGCTCAAAGTTGCGCGTCGTTATACTCCACCTAACTGCCAAGTTTGAATCCAATCGCTCAAGTAAATTCTGAAATAAAAAATAAATAACTTAAAAATTTCAAGTGCCTATAACTCCGAAACTATTCGACCGATTTGGCCCATTAACGAACTTAACCGCGGCATTCTGATGCGCGACCTACCCTGAAAGTTTCGAGTTGCTAGCTTGCTTCTGTCGACAGTTATCGTGTCTACGGCCGGCCGGACAGAATCGATTTTGACACCGGATTCGTCATCAGTGAGTCCAACCTAGTCGATTGAGACCATTTTCGGCTCAATCATCCAAAATTACAGACATTTGGACAAAACGATAGCACGCTGTTCCCCTAGAACATGCGCGCAAAAAGAATGAGACATGCCATGAGCACAGAGTTACTAGATCAGGGGATTTTCCCCGAAATTGAGGGGATTTTTTTCTTGGGGATTTCTTCTGGGGAAAAATTCGTTCACGGGGTGTTATCAGGGGATTTCAGTTCTTGGATAATTCGACTCAAATCCAGACTAGCGGCCCCCTACCCGTGAAATGAATCAAAAACAACGATATTCTGATTTTTTCGACGAATCCGACAACGATGAAAGTACCGATCATAGACAAGATTACCGATGTTTGTTTCCCAGTTGCAAAGCATAACAGATAACAGTAGACCAATAAAAGCTTCTCCCTTAGCGTCCTTCCGACCGATAGAAAATACTTTTGCTTCACAGTTTATTACCTCACACCATTATGAAGCTTGTGACGATAAACGAATTCCATTTTGCAACGGAACATCTTGATTGCAGGGTAGCAAAATTACCCAATTTGTTTATGTTTATGACCCACCATAATATACACCTCCCTGTTCTTTGTCGGCATATTCAGTTGTGGAAGTAGGTAATGTAGGTATCAACGAGAGGGATCTAAAATATCTTTCGGATCAGTGAAATGGTGAATTTTGAATTCATAATTCATCTTTACATGCGAAATAATTTATTCGTATTTGCAATGAATTTGTAATGTTTAATTCTGGAAATTTTTGTTTGAAACAGTTCATTTTTGGGGTATTTTGTAACCTACTGAAAATATTTGGACAACTTATATCCAGTAAATTCCATGAATTGAAATTATAATAAAATGAAATTTGTTGGGGATTTTTTTCTAGGAGACTCGAATTTAGGGGATTCTTTGCATTTCGACTAGAGAAATCTAACCAAAAGTTCTGGCAACCCTGCATGAGCGGAAGATATAATGCAAAACATTTGTAATAATAATATATGTATTTAATTTCAATATTTAACACTAAAACTCATATAATCATTCAAATAATACTTTGAAAAAGGTGGATCCGTCTCAAACATTATTCATCATTCAACTCGTGTTCCTCCTGATGATAATTTAATAAAGACTTCCACATCATTTGCAGTGATATTTCACCTTTCCAGTACGCTGTTTCTAAAGAGCCATTATATCTTGATTGCTTTACTTTGTATCCTAGACAAAAACCAAAACCAAACATTGCTCCTAACTTCTGGTCATACTCAGAGATGTCAGCCATGCAAAAATATCTAAAGGGACTATTTATTTGGACTGTCTGAGCCATGCTTCCCTTTCCATTCAATAAGTCTACTTGAACATTGAAATCCTTAATATTATTGAAGCACTCTACAATTTCGTGGAAACATTCGATTTCATCATCAAGTAGATTAATTCTCATATCAGATTTCAACCAAAAATTGTAGGAGCTCTCATGGAGACGCCAATAATCTGAGTTCCCTTTGATGTAAAATCTTGGAAGTATTGTTTCAAGTTGTTTTGCCAGAGAATAAAATACTGCATCACGTGTAAATCCGTTTATTAATTTATTCATCAAGGGGACTAGTTGAAGTGGAGCGCAAGAAATGGCACCTGTCAATTCTTTTTCAAAATCCTGAATCTCTGCTAGAACTGGAATTACAGTCAAATTTCCTTCCTGTGTATTACCAATGCAATCTAAGTAGATAGCTAGGGGATATGGAAGTTGCTTGACTAAACGTTCGAGCTCTAATAATTCATGGTGAAAATACTGCCTCTTCTGTGGAAGGTCTTCATATTGAAAATTGCGTTGGGCACAACAAACTTTGGCTTCAGCTAATACTAGCATTACTTTCTTGAAGATATCCTTTGCATCTACTGTGTTCAATTTCTTGAACGGTTCACCACCGATCTTCTCGAATGTTTTCCATATTTTATCAATAATACGAGGGAGAGTTATGAAAGAAACTGGTACAGTCGTATGAGATCTCTCTGTATACAAAGTGGGTAAATTCAGTTTGAGAAATTTCTGTATCTTCTCATCAGTAGGAGTTGAATTATTTGGTTCAGTAACTTTAGTGTTCATGACGATTTCATTCGAACGCTGAACACAAGAGAAAACTCTGGAATATAAAATAAAATTAGTGATATTCAGTAGAATTAGCGGTTGAATGGTTAACCGATATTGTCAATTTTTTTTCATTGAACTTTGAAAGACGATTAATTATTTTTGAGTGGCCCAAACAAATTGGTTTAGTTTGATGTAGTAGAGATAGAGGTATTTGGTACAAGAAATTGTTTGAAGCTATTTAACGAATTATGAACCAAACTATAGAAACTTACCAATCAGTCCTGCGAACAGAATGGATTTATAAATGGGGAACTGATAACGCTGAAGTTTTTATTTAATCTCTGCACAAATTACCAAGAAATTCTACACCTACAGTCGGACAAAAATTGCAAAATAGCATAGAAAAATAGAAATTAGCGAAAGCAATGTGTCGATCTCCGTAGACGGTAATTCCCAGAAATCATAGGACTGTTCACAGAACATCAAATATAAGAAGTGCTACCATAGAATACAAATATATGTATGTATATGTATACAATAGATGTCGCGATTAAACCACGTCCAACAAGATTAGTATGGGGAGTAACTAACTATCTTCTCCTTAAACAATGGTTCAATATAAGTAGATATGTTACTCTCTGTAACTGTGTGGAACTTGTGGGTACGCTGTGTGCATCTAGGCTTCACTTTTTGAGTAACAGCGCGATTATACAACCAGAGATACACCAGCATGTACATACACTACATCTCCCTCCATAAGTTAAAAATACATACAATTTATAAATTTAATCTTTCAGCCGGACGTATGGTCCTTTTAGGTCGATCCTTAATGGTCGAACTTGCTTCAGCAATTTCATTTTTTTTATTGAACAAATCAGGTTCTATTGTCTGATCTTTATCCTCGCTACATTCAATGTTCCTATCAACAATACTAGGTTTAATACTAAATTCATAGTTTTTTTCCAAGTTAACATTCGTTTTAGGTTCTACTTCTAAATTATCTTTTGGTATCTTTATAATTTCTTCACCCTCATAAAACTGTCCTACTCTTATAATTTGATCTACATGTCTTTTCCATAAAAGTTCATGATCGTCTAATGGTTTTACAATGTAAGTAACTCTACCAATTTTATTTGTAATTCTTGCTTTAGCCCATTTAGGTTTATTTGCACAATTCCTAAAATCTTTAGCGTAGACCACTTCACCTTCTTCAAATACAATATTCCTATTTCCATGATGAAATCTGATTTGATTTTGAATAGCCTTTTCTGTACTACTTTGACTTAGAAAATCTAGACGTGTCTTTACTTTCCTTGAGAACATTTTCTTAGAAGGACATTCACCAGTCACGCAATGAGGCGTATTTCTGTATGAAAATAAATATTTGTTGATTAAAGGAGTTAAATTATTATTTTTTGTTCCCGTATCCATAATCAACTTATTTAATGAATGTTTGAAAGTTTTTACACTATTTTCCGCTGCTCCGTTCGTTTCAGGATGATAAGGAGCTGAAGTCACATGTTTAATCCCGTTCAACCTACAGAATTCTTCAAATTCATGACTTACTAATTGTGGTCCATTGTCAGATATAATAGTATTGGGTAAACCATACCTAGCTATAGTTTCTCTTAATTTTTCAATTGTACTACCCATTTCATAGATTTCCGGTCATTTAGAATAGGCATCTGTAATAATTAAAAAGGTTTTTCCTTTTACTGGTCCTAGAAAGTCAATATGAATCCTATCAAAAACATATTTGCCTTCGTCGAATTTAATGATAGGAGTTTTGTTTGGATTTTTTGCAAATGTCATACAAGTGTTGCAATTCCTAACAAAAATTTCAATTTCCGAGTCTACATTTGGCCACCAAAAATATTGCCTTGCCAGAGATTTCATTCTTACCATACCATTGTGTGTACCATGTATTTCTTGCAATAGTTGTTCCCTAAATTTACTTGATACTATCACCCTATAACCCCACATTAGCAGACCGTTTTCAATACTAATTTCTTGTTTCCTCCTGCTAAATGCTTTAAATTCATCGGATATTTCCATTGGCCATCCATCCCTAACATATAGAAATACCTTACACAAAACTTGATCTTTACATATTTGCCTTTTTAATTCTTCTGCCTTAATCGGTACTTTGTCTTCAATTAGAAAGTTAAAATAATCGAATTTTGATTCTTCATTACCTTCCATTTTCAATGGCAACCGTGATAATCCGTCTGCTCCCCCATTTTCTGAACCTTTGATGTGTTGAAATGAGTAATTAAAACCGCTGAGAAAAAAAGCCCAACGTTGCAGCCGCCCTGCTTGCATTTGTGGAATTCCCTTATTTTCTCCGAAAATTGTCATTAAAGGTTTGTGATCCGAACATAAAATGAAAGAATTACCCATTAAGTACTGGTAATGCTTTTTTACTCCCCAAAATATTGAAAGTGCTTCCTTGTGTATGACTGAATAATTCATTTCCGTTTTACTAAGAGCTCTTGATGCAAAGCAAATCGGTTTCTCTGTACCATCAGGAAATACATGTAACAAAACGCTTCCTAAACCTACATTTGATGCATCACACACCAATTTTTATGAAATATTTGGGTTGAAAAATGTAAGACTTAAATCTGATGAAATAGTTCTTTTTGCTTTTTCAACAGAATTTTCACATTCAGACGTCCATATAAATTTTACGTCTTTTTGTAATAATTTATAAAGTGGATTCAATATTGTGGCTAGTTTTGGAATAAATTTACCATAGTAATTTGTCATACCAACAAAAGCTTTTACTTGTGTTTGATCTTTAGGTTTATCCATCTCAACAATTGCTCTAATTTTTTCAGGATCCTTATGTAACCCATTCTTGTCTATGTAATGTCCTAAATATTTAATTTTCTTCTCAAAAAATCTACATTTCTTAAAATTCAATTTAAATCCGGCCTTCCGCAGTCTTTCAAAAACATCTTTTAAATTTTTCAAGTGTTCCTCTCTACTTCTACCTGTCACAACTATGTCATCTATAAACATTATGGTATTTTTTGCACCTTGCAAAGCCTTTTCAACAATTTTTTGAAATATAGAACACGCAGGCTTTGTGCCATATGGTAAACGGTTAACTCTATAAATACCTTTACTAGTGCTCCACGCAACTAATAACTTTGTAATATCTTCAAGTTCTAATTGGTTATAAGCATTTGAAAAATCTAATTTACTGAAATATTCCCCTCCTTGTAAATCTACAAATAAATCCTCAATTTTAGGAAGTGGGTGTTTGACATCTTCTAAATACTTATTTGTTATAATTCGGTTTTGCAGTGGAATTTCACGTTGAGAAGGAGAATTTCGTTTTAATTAAGGACACCTGCGGACAGCTTTTTATTCGTTGACCGATTTATTACAGACTGACTAACTACAGTACAGTACAGAGAACAAGGGATCGATAATACAGTTTTTGTATCGACCCACTGAGAGAAAAAACATCAGTTTAGTAACTCACAGATACATAGATGGCGTTACATAACAAGTTTTTGGGGATCAATCCAACACCCCCACTATCAACAATAATTGGTTAAACCTAATTTCTGACAAAAATAGGAATTTTTCACATTAGGAAGGCTCTTAGTTAAAATATCAGCAGTCATTTCATTAGTTGGAATATACTTTATACTTAACAATTTTTGCTCAACACAATCACGAATGAAATGATGCCTTACGTCAATATGCTTTGACCTTTCATGATGGACAGGGTGTGTGATAATTTCTGAGCACTTTGATTATCATTGAAAATTACTATTGGGTTTTGATAATCAATCAACTCGGCTAGCAAATTTTTTAAATAAATAGCCTCTTTGGCGGCTTCTCCGAGAGCCATATATTCTGATTATGTGCTTGATAGAGCCACAGTTCTTTGTTTACAACTTTTCCAACTTATAGCTGCACCAGCTAACAAAAAAACATAGCCTGTATAAGACCTTCTGTCATCAGTACTATTTGCCCAACCTGCACCACAGAACACTTCCAAATCACAACCATTTTTCATAAATTTCAATTTATAGTCTTTAGTACCCTGCAAATATCTAAACAATCTTTTAACATATTGCCAATGTTGCTCTGTATATCTATTTTTATACTGACTCAAATAACTTATTGAATATAAAATGTCAGGTCTTGTCAAGACAGCAAGATACATGAGGCTTCCTATTGCCCTTTGATATGGAATATTTACATTACAAGTATCATCAGATTTCAATTTACTTAAATCTATATTACAATCCAATGGTGTACTGATAGGTTTACATTCTGACATATTGAAACGTTTCAAAATTTTTTCAATGTAATCCTTTTGATCCAAGTAAATACACTCATTTTTATGATCTCTTGTTATTCTTACTCCTAAACAATTTTTCGCATCTCTTATTTCAAATTTAGAACTTAATCTTTCTTTTAATATTCTAGTTTCATGATCATTATTTGAAAAAATAAAAAAGTCATCAACATATAATGCAACAATTACTAATGACTTGTCTTCTCTTTTTGTAAATAAACAAGGTTCATGTTCAGATTTTTTATATCCGAGAGACAACATGAATTTATCTACTCTAGAATACCAAGCTCTACTGGCTTGTTTAAGGCCATAAACTGCCCTTGTCAACCTATACACTTTACTTTCTAAACCTTTCCTAACAAAACCTTCAGGTTGTTGCATATAAACGGCTTCATTTAAATATCCGTGGGGGAAAGCAGTTTTGACGTCTAAATGTGTAATCTTTAAGTCAAGTTTTACAGCTAAACCTATTAGAAGTCTTAAAGTCGAATGTCTCACTACTGGTGAAAAAGTTTCGGTATAGTCCACATCTTTCTTCTGGGTATAACCCTTCGCCACTAGTCGCGCACGGTAATTGGCTTTGTTATCACTGTCACTTTTGATCTTATAGACCCACTTGCACTTCACAACAGTACCTTCCTTGGGTAAATCTACCAATTCCCATGTTTTGTTCTTTTCGAAGGAATTAATCTCACTCAACATTGCATCCATCCACAAATGAGAATCTCCTCTGGAAACAGCTTCAGAAAAGGTTTGTGGTACATCTTCTTCAATGTTGATATTATTACTTTCGATGTTTGAACTAAAATATGTAACGAAGTCGTCGAAAGATTTGGGCTTTCTGGGACGCTGGGATCTTCTCAAATCCCCCACTGGTTCTAAATTCACCTCTTCATCAGGAACATATTCATCATCTATTTCCACTAGATCTGAGATATCTGATTCGGAATTTACCATGGTGTCTTCGGTGACATCCCCCACTGAAACCAAGTCTTCATCGGTATTTTGTTCTTCTAGAAATATCTCATCATTCTCACATTTTTCATTGATGACGACATCTCTGCTTGTAATAATCTTATTTTCAGTTGGATCGTATAGTCTAAAACCCTTGATGTTTTCACTAAATCCAACTAATAACATTTTCTTTGCCTTTTTATCCCACTTACGTCTCTTTTCTTCAGGTATGTGAACCATTACTTCACTACCAAAAATGCGTATATGGCTTACGTCTGGTTTGCGATGATACCACATTTCAAATGGAGTTTTATTATTTAGGACTTTTGAAATGGTTCGATTTCTAAGGTACACTGCTGTATTTACAGCTTCTGCCCAAAACTGTTTGTCAAGTTTTGCATCGAATAAAAGGCATCGTCCTTTCTCTATGATAGTGCGATTCATTCTTTCACACATACCATTCTGTTGGGGACAATACGGATTAGTTTTCTGGTGCACTATTCCATTCTGAGATAAAATTTTTTCGAAATTTAAACTGCAAAATTCACCACCTCCATCAGATCTAAAGGTTTTTATTTTAGACCCTGTTTGGTTTTCCACTAAAGCTTTAAATTTCTTGGATTGTTCAATTGTCTCACTTTTGCATCTCAAAAAATAAACAAACACCATTCGTGTAAAATCATCTTCAAATAAAAGGAAATATCTTGACCCTCCTAGTGAGTATTTTTCCATAGGCCCACAGAGATCGGCATGTATTATTTCCAATTTTTCTGTTGCTCTATGTCCTTGTTTCGGGAATGCATTTTTACTCTGCTTTCCTTCACAACATGTTTGACATATTGGGTTACCTACTTTTCCTTTAACCTTTAAACCTTCTACTGCTCCTTCACTCATTAATTTCAGGGAATTATAACCAGGATGACCTAGTCTTCTGTGCCAGACATTATCTGTAGCAGCAACACCCATTAATGCACTTTCAGGTTTCTCAAAGTTTAATCTGTAAACATTGTTTATCAATTCAGCTCTTGCAACTAACATACCTTGGTCGTTTAATATATCACATCCATTTTCATAGAAAGATAATTTGTTTCCATTTTTAATCAATTGGCTCACCGACAGGAGATTTGTTGTAAGTCCTTGAACATAGTGTACATCTTTCACTTTTATATTAAACTTTTCAGACCCTACATTAGTTTTCATATTAATTTCACCTGAACAAATCACTGGAATCTTTTCTTGATTTGCCACTGTGATTTCTTTCACATTGGTAGAATAGTCAACGTTTTCTAGCCAATCTTTTTGAGCTGTCAGATGCAAACTAGCTCCTGAATCGATGTAGAAATCATCTGTGCTGAAATTTCCACTGAGAAAGGATGCACTCAAAGCTTTCTCTGGTTTTTCTGTATGATTTCCTTTATTTTTCGAATTAGTTTCGTCATTCTTATTCGGACATTTTGACATAAAGTGACCCTTTTGTTCAAAGATTAAAGAGCTTTTGTTTACATCGAAAACAAACAATCTGTGACAATGGCGTCTTCCCGTCTTCTGCTTGTTCTTACTGCTGCCCTCTGTGGTGTTCTTCTTGAAGTTACCACGACTCAGTAAAGCTCCCGCCGTTCTGTCACGATTGGCGTCATCTATTGCCATGTCCATCAACTTCGCTTTTATGGAGTCGGTAGCTATACAGATCCCTGCGTGCTCGATAGCCATTATTAATGGAGAGTACTTTTCAGGTAATCCTGCCAATAATAACGATCCAACCCATTCTTCGTCAATACTAAATCCTGTTCTTCTAAGCTTTTGAGACACTTCAATTACTTGATTCACGTATGATTCCATGGATTCACTGTTTTCCAATCTTAGATTGATTAGAGTACGTAGAAGTCCGATTTTTCTCGAAAATCCGGAGTCTTCATATAAACTTCTCAGTTTTTCCCAAACTTCTTTTGCGTTGACGGCTTCCTTCACGTGAATGTAAATGGACGGATCCAAAGTCAGCACTAGCTTTGCCTTGGCTTTCGCCACTAAGGTTAAATCCGTTTCAGTTCCATCGATACACTTTGTGAGGCCTTCCAGCACAAGGAAATTCTCAATTCTCGACGGCAAACGACCAGTCACTATAATTTTCCCTTCCAAGCAGTTTGGGGACACTACTCAAGTAATTGGCGGCCATTTTGCAGTCTTGCGGTAGAACGAACAAATTGTTTCTCGTTTCACAACACCTTCGTTTTTCAACGCGAATCACGAACTGGGGACTGGGCCCATAACCTGTTATAATTCGGTTTTGCAGTGGAATTTCACGTTGAGAAGGAGAATTTCGTTTTAATTAACTACACCTGCGGACAGCTTTTTATTCGTTAACCGATTTATTACAGACTGACTAACTACAGCAAAGATTAAAGAGAGGAAGATAGGAAGCGCCGTGCTATAGCTAGTGCTAAATAGCGACTAACTTTTGGATCGAGTCGTAAACAGTCGACAAAACAGATGGCGCTGAAACTATGTAGACAAAAAGATATCTTCACGGTGTGAATGTCAAATCGCCATTCTCACTAAATTTGGCGCGAATTTTGAATCTGCACAGGGCATTCAATATTCACGTTCAGTTTTTCATTCCCAATTCATTCAATCAAGTAGAGATAATCATTAACGTATTGATCTCAAAAATGAGAGGATCTTAGAGTAAAATTAATATTCCAAATAAAAATGCTTTGTCAAATTAGTGAAGTTTTTAATTTAAGTAAGCACCAATATATAATATATATGAAAATATAATTTTGAATTCATAGAAAAATACAATCATACATGTGAAAAATATTATCAATAACTTCAACTCACTCATTGCATATGTTTTTCAGTTTTTGATTTTTTGAGATTACTTTCTTAACTTTACTTCTGTTTTCAAAACGAACACCCCAAAGACAACGAGTAGTCATAAAGACCTTGAGGAAATGGTCAGAGGCTTCTGGCGTACACAGATCAAATGCAATTTCATTTTTTCCTCTGACTATTTCCATAAGATCTGCAACTATATGATTACTGCGTAGAAGGTCTTTGAAGTGTTCATTATGAATAACCTCAAGTTTTTCAACGTACTCATAGAACCCCTGAGATGCATAGATCAATCCCTTATGTTCTGGATGTAATTCCCCTTGTTTAAAATATGTGAATAATTGATGCTGACCTGTTAATTTTTTTTCATTGTCTACAAGTAAATTTTCGCAAATTTCACAAGGATGTAATTTGAGGAATTTTTTTGCCATATATCCACTTACATACTATATGGTATTTTCATCTTTCAGGTCAACATCAATATTATCGATATTTTTCCAACTCAACGATGCTTCTGTTTCACAATTCGATTGAGCTTGGGAGAGCTCACTCAATTGTGTTAATTTTTTCAATGAGAAAGAAAAATCTTCTTCACAATTGGTATGGGCAGATAACTTCGAAATTGTAGTCAAATAATTATGCCGCAGACCATTCTCAAATTGCAGTGAACTTGGGTTCTGGCAGCATCCATGTTGTTGCCGTACAGTAGAAAATAAATTTTCAACAGGATCTTGGTTGAGATGCCTGGTTAATAATTTGGCAACACCATAATTCGAACGCAAGTCCTCTGCAAGTTGCAGAACACTATTGATGGTTATAATGAAACCGTTAATGCAGGGAGGGATAGATCGTTTGGATAGTAGAAACCTCGAATTTTTGAAATTGTCCCTGATTTCTGAGATAAATTGCTCATGAGGTGATCCATCACTCATGGCATATCTCATCTTCAACAAATCACGATCGAGTTTGCTGCTATTCAAACAATTTATCCATTTCACCCACAAACTCAGCTGTAGCTAGAGAATCAACTGGCAACTCTCCTAACTGCTGTAGTACGAGCATTGCTATGCTTAACGATTCGCTAAGTACTTGTGTGGCATACTTTACTCTCATTGCATTAAAGGATGTCACGTTGAAATGCTCTTCGGTAAGTTTAGGTAATAAACGTACACACAGAGGGTTTGGAGACTTGCCAGTTGATTCAATATATTTCCAGCTAATAGTTTGATTTTTATAAGTGAGGTCATATTTTGATAAATTGTTTCTCAAACTTTTCAATAAGTGGGGAGCATCATACAGAAAAAAAATTTTTTCATTATTTCTGGAAAAATAACTTTGGTTAACTGAAATTTGGAGTTGCTTGGCCACATTCTGATTCACAGGACTTTGATCACATACTACTGCTTTGACTATGAGTCCTGCTTTGAATGCAGAATCAAGTGAATCAGAAAAAATGGATGATAAATATTCATTAGTGGCGGTGCGTCCCAAAAACCAGTATCCCAAAGTGAATTTCCAATTGTAAACGATGCCCCTCACCATACAGACAAGTGCAGACGTAGCCTTCTCATTCCTCCTTATTTTGCCAGTATCAACAATTCCAATTATTTTATCTTTTGATCTATCATAATGAATCTCTTCATTGAGTGAAATTTCATCGAAAATTAAGATGCAAATTTTTTGTTTGTTTTCTTGACAGTTTTTAAAATGAATTTTTAATGATTCCTCTATAGCTGGACTTACACCAGGAGAAATTTTAAGCTTTGCCTGCCAATTCCTCAAGGTTCTAATAGTTGGCAAGTTGAGTGATTTGGATAATGTTTTATATCCCTTTGGTGAAGCATAACACCATAATAAGCACAATTCCTTCAAGTTATCATCATACCTCCTATTGAATTTATTCGCAAAGTTTGTCTTTAACTCATTGGAAAAAATAACGTGAGCATCCTTGGAAAGATACCTTTTTGATTCAATTATCAATCTAGAGATATTAGCTCTATTTGTTGCCTCGATGGGTCTTCCTTTACAGAAACAGTGGGGAACCTTATTTCTAAACAATTTACACCTCAGAGAATTAATTGTACCCCTCATTCTTTTAAGCCTTTTGTTGGTTGAGGGGCTCAGATTACTACCACGACGTTTGCTTGGTGCAACTTTGATGGGGGTGGCTGTTCTACTATTGGCTTCCATCAAATCCTCTGGTTCAGGGGAAACAACTGAAAAAATCGAGAAAATATCTTTAAGCATATATCCCCAAAATTTCATAACTTCCAAACAGCTTCAAGTAAATGAACTTACAAATGGTATTTGCATGTCATTATCTTCTTTCGAAGAATTCCTTTTGTAGTTGGAAGCAGGAATTATATCTACAAAAATAATAAATTCAATATCACCAAGTTTTCATCTCCACATTTATTGATAACTTATGTGTATACAATTAATAACAGGATTAACTCACCAACATTAGATTGAGATATACTGTGAGGTGCCACATCAGCAGTATCAGCACTATTTTCATCAATGATCATCTCGGCCACTGATTCCGGACAGATCTCCTTAGTAGGTCCATTCATATGCGGAATACTTCCACGTTCCAGGATAATCCGTGGATATGTAAATTTGAATTGGTTTTTCGTAAAATGCTCACTACACATAGTATAGCGTTTTAATGAAGTCAGGTCAATGTCTTTGCGCCCAGAGAATTCGATCCACTTTTTGGCACTGAATAAAAATCAAAATTAGATGATTTTGTTATATTGAATTAACTACTCATACTTACATGTTCATGTCCTTCGGTAATGTGAAAAACGCGAGGTCCGGTTTGTCCATTTTATTGTTCGAGCAGGTTAATACTACACAATATGAACCACGACTCATCTTGATAAGAACAGTGAAGTTGAAGTTTAATAAATACAGCACCAAAGATTTATATTTGCTTTGAAAGGCACAGCACGTTCTCAGTTGAGGTAGGACAGCAAAAGAAAGTAGCAAAAGAAGAAAGTTGATGTTAGTAAACATAACCAAAGATAACTTCACAAGAGCTCTTTCTATTTTACTTGTTTATAAATAGCCTACGAAATAATATTTTAACCAATATAGTTTACATACGAGACTGAAGGTGTCGCTGGCGTCATATTAGTCGCTTCGTTTCATATCTTCCTCTCTTTAATCTTTGCTCGTTATATCAAATGGCTATTGCCAGTATCACAGACCAACAAGACAAATCACTTCATCGTTTGCGGGAATCGCGTCTCTACGACCTTGAGAAATATAACACACATAACCACACTTTCTTCTTCCTCGAAACAGTTGTCAAATTGAATACTTGATTTTGGAATATCTGAAATCGAAATGTAAAACGGATTTGTCGGCATTCAGGAATCACAAAATCAAAATCAGACTAAGATTTTTCGATGTAACCATTTGAAAAGCAAATTTCCAATACCAAAGCGAGTGTTTTGTCACATCTGAAACTTCTGTAGAAGAACTCGGTTGGAGTAAATGAAAATTTTGGAAAAATGTTATGGAAAACCCGTTTACCTTAATCAGAGAATCTTTGTAGTTTCACATCAAATGAGATTCATTTCAATATAAAATCAAACTATGAATAGACCAACTTTGTTCGATTCCAATCCTAGTGTTTGTGCAATCATATACAATTTTATTAGACATCCCATCGTTTTAATTGAATAATGGAGGTTGTAATGCTTTTTCTTCAGTTGCGATTCCTTTATATTATATAAAATGAACATTATGAATGAGTCCACCTAAGTTCGATTCCAATTCTTGTCGTATAATTAAAACATATAATGGGGGCTGTCATCATAAAATAGAACCTCAAAGATGACTAAACAATTGATTTGGTTGTAAAAAACTGTTTGGATTATATTCTAAAATGGAACAGTTACGAAATTATTCATCAATAAATAGGATGAAAAATTCATTTCAGATTGTTTACATGTTTATAACCTCTTCAAGCGAGTCCGAAAGCGGTGCGAGTGACGTAATCCTATTCCTGCAATCTGATTGGCACCCCAAAGCACCCCAAACGCCTACTAAAATTCTGATTAGCTCGATTCAGGGTCATATCTGCGTTGACATAGATTTCCTAAGTAAATGAGGCGAGTGGTTTATCTGGTTGATCTGTGCCAGTATTGCCTACCCGGAAACCAAGATTATCAGAATCTCTAATCTGCCGGCCCTGTGATACTATGGCATGCGATTTTCGACCTTATTGACGTCGAGTATCTTTCGAAGGTGACGCCATCTAGTTCGAGTATCTTTTTCGGGTAACGATATTAGCAGGGAGGTTGTCCTACTATGTTGTCTTTATACAATGCTACCACTGCATATTCATAGGAACTTCATATGAATTTATGTCGAGGGCGCCTCTGTACCGGCTCTCATTTGAGAGTTGTCCCTAGTTTTCGCAAGATGACTCAGCTTAAAAACATCTGAAATCGTTTCTCCATAAGATTGTCCTACTATGTTATCTCTGCAGTGACTCTATACAAGTTAAAGTCACTGTAGTTGTCTCTATACAATGATTATTGATTGTACTGTATCCACAACAAGCACCGAAAAGCATAATATCATCGTATAAAGAGAACTTCATACAATGATTAAATTTAGAAACAACTTCCTTTCGTAGAAAATTTCCATAAATTAAATTCATCTTTGCTTTTCTGCTTTCCTGAACAAGAGGGCACCACAACCGAAGTCAATATTTCCTGTAAGCTTTGTTTAAAGAATGCTGTAATTATGAGAGATGACAATTTGTTTCTGGATTTGTTCTTCTGAAGTTTTCCTTCACCCTATTCATATATCGATCTTCAGTCGATATTTAATAATTAACTCAAATTGTCATTTGAATATTATCTGTGTTGACATTTAGCTAAAGAAGAATGTCGATTGTAGACAATTTGACACCTGTCACTTAACTTCAAACTTGCTATGCTCATCTGTGATATATATTTGTATTCTGTGTTTGTGATGCTCATATACAACAAATCCTAAAGTAATAATACAAATAATTGATTAAATTATTTGAATTTGACAGATTACGTGTAGATTACCGAATTTCCTCGTAATCTGTGAATATAATATAATGATAAATATATCCACCCCATTTTCTGTTTAAATATGGAAAATATATTCGAATTGGATCATGTAAAGGTCGAATCTGCTGATGTTGCTAATGCCATCGAATTCTCTGAAATTAAATATATTCAGGAAACTATTACTACTTACAAGGAGGAAGGAATAAGCAGTCCGAAAACGTCCCCAACTTATGGGTAAGAGAATATCCATTCTTCAATTTAAAATCTATTGGACCATTTCCTGTGGAAGAATATTTACCATTAAATATTCAACTATATGTATGATACGAACTGTTGTTTGTTTCGAATGTTTGGTGTACCGGATGGTATCAGCATTAGGTTTTGTTACCATTCTGTTGATTATCATTGCATACAAATTGCTACGTGGAAGCGAACACCAATAAGACCAAATGTTAGATTCATCTCTTTGTAATAATTGAATTAAGTACATCTGAGACCATTCACTCGATTCAGCCAATATGAGTAGATATAAATAAGGTATGAATCAATTGTTCACTGGAAGGTGGAAGCATGGTTATGCTCAATTTATGCATCACAGTCTCGGGATGAAACCATAGGAAAGCATTAAAACTATGTATATTACTGGGAGCAATAATGCATCATAGACATAACAATAAGATATATGTTGGGATCTTCAAATTGTTGTTGAAATTATGTCCGAATTGATTCAAGTGGTTAACATATGTGGAGTTTGAGGTATCTGCTGTATAGCTATTCTGATGTTCTTGTATTCTTTTCTTCACAAATCTCCCAGTTGCCAATTTAAAACATTGGGCAATCATTACAGGTCAACTTGGAGACTCCTGATTCATTGTCTTTGTTTAATTAGTATTATTATTGATTAAAAATCATAAGCTATCGTTCGTTTTGAAGGATACTTTGAAATTGAAGTCTTCTTCGAAATAGTCATCGATAGTTTCTCAGAAATTCTATCCACGCAAGTTAATGAGATATATTTTGGTATAGTCTCAACTTTTGACGCAGGGTACGTGGGATTCAGTGCATGTTTATTCTGTTTGTTATATTTACGTTTTGTCTACTAAAAGTCGGTTGTCGGTTGTTATTTAGTGCAATCTGTTATATTTTTTTTTCCTTTAGTAGAGTTATCCTGACTCAAAGGTACATTAATCTATGAATCATACAGTTACATGCTGCCTTTTTTTGGCTTATGGGGTGGTTCGAGGTTTTATGTGGATAGAATTATCAGTATGTGTGAGTTTATGGAAAAGGCTGAAATTATGTATGTTATTTAATTTTGAAATTGACAAGTTGAGAGAATTTATTCTTCGTTTTTCTCTTCTTCAATGGTAAAATTCATGATGGGGTGAATTTCATCAACAAATCTTGTGGAGATGCAAAGTTGTCGGTATATTTAAAAGTTTATTATTTTTATTAAAATGAATTTTCATCAAGTGAGGTTCGAATCAACCATATACTAGTACACTTTTTCTTGCGCTTGTTCTATGGAGCAAGAGCTTTACAATTTTTGTAGGGAGGCAGCTTTTGTACGCATGTTTAACTGGTTGCCTAACGGCCGATAGTAAACACAATCTATCTATCTATCTATAGATATCTTTCAAAAGAAACCAATTAGGAACTCGATATTTGTAGAGTAGGTGTGGACTTCATTATGAAGACCGAATTCGTGAATGGGCACAATCAACCCAATGATTTTGGAGGTATGTTCATTCCATGTTATTATTTTCCCAATATTTATAAAAATACAGATTGGATCGAATTGAAATCTAGTACTTGATTGAAAAATGATAGCTTGAAGATTCATGCAGAATTCCATGAGGACTTTGTGAAAAGAAGATCGCCAGATATTTCTATCAGGAAGTAAAGGCTCGTTTGGCGAGGTCAATACGTGAATAGATTATAACAATAAAAATTTACAATTGTTATATTTATACCTTGAACTCACCCAACCTATTTGCATGGAGAGGAAACTGAAAGACTGGGTTACTAACCAATCCAATATATTAATCTTTCACAAATATCTACATATTTTTACAAACAATTTCTGAGCTCAGATTATAGAAATACAAGGAAAGTAACACTTATCTAACGGTCGACTAGAGCATGTGTATTGGTGGTCGAAGATCTCAGGTCGTAGGCCTTTTTAATCCAATTTTGGTTTGTACTCTTGAACTGCTTGGTATCACAGGTGGAATTGCAGGTAGTTACGCAAGTTGGCATGTCCTTAGCAGGTACTGGTTATAAATCAGGTGAACAGGTACTCGGTATCCAAAAGATGAGAACCCAGATAGTAAGGTTCCAAAAAGTTAGATTCCAGGAAGTCAGTTTCCAGGAAGTGAAATTCCAGGAAAAGTCAGGTTCCGGGAAGTTAAATTCCAGGGAAAGTGCTAGAAAATTCGAACAAAATTACCACATGTTCATTCGTGTTGGCTTTACCCTCCAGTCTATCTTCCAAAATTTTAAGAGAAGGAACAATGACAAAATTCAACTAAGAAAAATATATAGACTGGAAAATAATCCACTTGAAGATCAATAAGATATGAACAGATAAACTATATGAGTCGCAAAATCTCCTGGCCACAATCTCCCAAAATGGCGTTCCTACATGTGACGAAATATCGGAAAAAGCAAATAAAATTGATCTATTAGGTCATTCAGAACAGTTAAATTAAAAGTACTTACCCCTAATACTTAATATTAGAGCACACAGGTAACAACTTCTCAAAATCAATGAGAATACCAAACTCAATTAATCGATATTGATCGTTAATATAAAATCGATCTTTGCACCTTGAAAACTCTGCCAGAAAAGAAAGAAGGAAACCGAACGAAGGAACTCTCAGGCGCACCTTCGTCAGACGCGATTGCGCAACAGTATCGAGAACACAGAGTTCGATATGTGTCAAGTAAAAATTGACCTACTGAAGTGTTTAACTACTACTTCGTTTATATTATTGTTAAAATGTACTTTTAAACCGTTACACACACCCATTACCCCTAAAAAAAAATATTTAATTTTTTTTTCTGAAAGATCGTTAGAGAATCT
This sequence comes from Myrrha octodecimguttata, assembly GCA_958510865.1. NCBI lineage: Eukaryota > Metazoa > Arthropoda > Insecta > Coleoptera > Coccinellidae > Myrrha > Myrrha octodecimguttata. Next base: position 104,134 of record OY294064.1, on the reverse strand, counting down.
GGCAAAGTATTCAACTTGCAATAAAAAACTGACCAGGAAAAGATGTGAAATAAATTTTGAAAAACTGATTCTAGAGCTTAATTCGTCACTTCGGAGAGATTGACACCAAGACATTCTGCTGAAAAAAAAAACATGTTTAATGAGAACAAAAAAACGTGCAATATGAAAACAACTTTCTTCAACAACAGTAGTAACAGTTAGACACTAGAGATACTAGAAAGTGACACCTCATGAGCCAGAATACCAATTATAAGATATCGTGAGCAGGTTCAACAGTTGTTCGTTGACCATATCAAATAGTGCGATAATGCGTAATAATCAAGTCCAGCAAAATCCTCGTATATTTGATGCTCAAATCTACCCAAATGATAGATCAACCACACTATACTCCAACCAAAAAAAATAGGTTTTTTTAAAAACAAAAGGTGAAGGACTCTTGGTCACTGAAGGCCAATTCCCGAAGGAAAAGGGATAAGAGAACTACAATTCATTGCAGAACTGTCATCCGACCAATTGTCAAAATCATGCCCAGGCGTACACCATATCGTCAATGCAAAAACTAATGATCAAATCATAAAGGGACGATAAAATTTTCCGTTCCAAAAATAAAAGAGAACGACGCATAGGAATTCCGAGGAAAGAAAATTTCAATCGAGACTGAAACATTCCTTCGCTCTTCACTACTCCCGCATAACTAAAACAAAATATGTTATCATTAGTCCGGAACAAAAACTAACAATAACGGGCATGGAGGTTTATGAATTCGAAAGTCTCAAAACCACAAAAAAACTTCCATCATCCTCAGCCGGTTTCAGCGGACAGAAGACGATGTCAAATCCGGTGAAAATAAAAGATAAACGTCCAAATCGAGAAGTTAAGTTAAAGCAGGTAATAGATAAGTGTCAAGTTCGATAAGTTATGTCAAAATAGGTAATTTAGTCGTGTCGTAATAGGTGACTAAGCATGAAAAGTAGAACCGATATAACGCACAAAGATAAGTTTCAGGTTCGATAATAGTTCGAAATAGGTAATAGATAATTAGGCAAAATTGACATGGACCAATCGATCTCAAATAGATAGTCAAAAGATATGCATGAAAGGTAAGATACAACCGATGTATCGAAACAATCCATCAGATAGATAGAGAAAATATGGTTCACGACAATTTTCCATTCATAAGTATAAACGTAACACGGAACACGTAAGGATCAACCACCAATTCAAAAATATGCAGAAAAATGTTACAAGATCTTAGTCAATTTCGAATGATAGAATGGTTGTTAAATCTATTTGTGTATGTGTCTCAACTCTGCGCATGAGATCACTTCCCAACCCAAACCTCTCCTATTGAAGTGAATTTCAGAAAACCAACTAAGTATCTAATCTAAACTACAGAATAGTTGTTCATTCTGATCGTGTGCTTGTTTCTAAGAAAAACCGTGAAATAGCGATTGCACCTCCGAGATTTTCTGACACTACCGAGTATTATGGAATATAAACAAAAATAGGGCGCCAGTAGATTTTCTAAAAATCTACAAAATAAAGGGATCAAAATATATCATGATGTCTGTAGATTTTCACAATTCACTATGTCTCAAGGACACAAATACAAAGAAAAAAGGATCTCGGGACCCACAAATTACATAAATACTCCAAAGCACATTCGTGACTACGCCAAATTTAATCTGACGATTCTGCATAATCACAATAAGCTCCAGACAGATTAACTGGCAATTCATAAAGTAAACGTCATCTCGAATGACAAGATAAAGGTAAGATAGCGTCATCTAAAATGACAAGATAAAGGTAAGGTAAGATAGCGTCATCTCAAATGACAAGATAAAGGTAAGGAAACGTCATCTCAAATGACAAGATAAGGATAATATCACTCCTGTGATGAAACACAGCTATACTGCAAAGATAGTCACTAAGAGTGAGTAGGGAAGGTACATGAATTGCCATAAAAAAAAATATATTTTGATCCAATATACAGACATCAAGATAAAAAAAAATATAATTGAAACACGAGATAGTTATAGATAAGAGGTAAGTCAATATCAGATAAGATTTTAAGTAGAATTTAGTTACTGTCATTATCGGATTCATTCTGACTAAAGAAATTCACTGTCATCATCATAGATAAAAAGTTCCACATAACCGAGTACAATAATCCACATTTGGTGAATGCGATAACTTTCACACACACAGTTTCCATAAATATCAACATTAAAAAGTTAGACAAAAAACAACAAGTTACCATCACACAAACACACTAAAATTATTCACGAATAAACCGACGATAACAATTGCTTTGACTCATCAGATAGCCGACGGTCATCTTCCCAAGCGTATGATGGTTCCGAAAAGTAAGCCCACCATCAACCAGGCATCTGACTCAAAAAGATCCGAAGCTGACTCAAAGAGATCGGCATCCGTACAACCACGAGAAATTTTCAAAGTATCGATCAACTCAAGGAAAGGCATCAAAGGTTCCTTGCCAGAAAATTTTTTGAAACTCCATTTATAAACAGGAACTTTCTTAGAAGAAAAAGCAGATATATTTACATCTGCACCTTTAACTGGGGTCGAAGTAATTGGCCTAATAGATGGTGAAGTTTGTTTGTCAAGCTCGGATTCTAAGTCTATTATTTCCAACATAATTTCCTTTTTCCTATCTCGCTCTTCATCTGACTCTGGTGCAATTCTACGCAACCTATGCGAGCAATGAGATAACCTATCAGTGATTCTTTTAATTTCATTGTCAGAAGGTGTAACAGACAATTTAGAAATAACATTTTTTAAATCAGTAATCGACAAGTTCAATTCATCAAAAGATGCCTTGATCGGATAATCATCCTTAATTTCTACAAAACTGCGATCCCCTTTTTCCTGTGCTAACAAACCCCTCAAAAGTCTACGTTTTAACTCTACTGTAGGTGGAATTTCCTTACCAATTCTAATAGTAAGTTCATAAGCAAGTTCATGAGTTTTCAAGTTATTTGGATTCATTGCGGCTACTATGGTTGAAGAAAATAAAATTCAATCAAATGAAAATCAGAAAAATCAATAAGATATCACCCAAAGTATCATCGGTTCAGAGCTCAAAAATCCATTCTCCCCTCCAAGCAAAAGTGAAAGAGTTCAAAGCAAGAAAAAACACAAATCGTGGCCCCACCTTGGGCGCCAATTTGTATAACAATAAAAATTTACAATTGTTATATTTATACCTTGAACTCACCCAACCTATTTGCATGGAGAGGAAACTGAAAGACTGGGTTACTAACCAATCCAATATATTAATCTTTCACAAATATCTACATATTTTTACAAACAATTTCTGAGCTCAGATTATAGAAATACAAGGAAAGTAACACTTATCTAACGGTCGACTAGAGCATGTGTATTGGTGGTCGAAGATCTCAGGTCGTAGGCCTTTTTAATCCAATTTTGGTTTGTACTCTTGAACTGCTTGGTATCACAGGTGGAATTGCAGGTAGTTACGCAAGTTGGCATGTCCTTAGCAGGTACTGGTTATAAATCAGGTGAACAGGTACTCGGTATCCAAAAGATGAGAACCCAGATAGTAAGGTTCCAAAAAGTTAGATTCCAGGAAGTCAGTTTCCAGGAAGTGAAATTCCAGGAAAAGTCAGGTTCCGGGAAGTTAAATTCCAGGGAAAGTGCTAGAAAATTCGAACAAAATTACCACATGTTCATTCGTGTTGGCTTTACCCTCCAGTCTATCTTCCAAAATTTTAAGAGAAGGAACAATGACAAAATTCAACTAAGAAAAATATATAGACTGGAAAATAATCCACTTGAAGATCAATAAGATATGAACAGATAAACTATATGAGTCGCAAAATCTCCTGGCCACAATCTCCCAAAATGGCGTTCCTACATGTGACGAAATATCGGAAAAAGCAAATAAAATTGATCTATTAGGTCATTCAGAACAGTTAAATTAAAAGTACTTACCCCTAATACTTAATATTAGAGCACACAGGTAACAACTTCTCAAAATCAATGAGAATACCAAACTCAATTAATCGATATTGATCGTTAATATAAAATCGATCTTTGCACCTTGAAAACTCTGCCAGAAAAGAAAGAAGGAAACCGAACGAAGGAACTCTCAGGCGCACCTTCGTCAGACGCGATTGCGCAACAGTATCGAGAACACAGAGTTCGATATGTGTCAAGTAAAAATTGACCTACTGAAGTGTTTAACTACTACTTCGTTTATATTATTGTTAAAATGTACTTTTAAACCGTTACAAGATGACCGCTTTGGCAACGATTTTGAATGACACGATCAACACGAAATTTTGCGCAAACTTATGCATCAGAATTTTTACGCGCTTGAATGTTCTGGGGAACAGCGCGTTATCATTTTGTCACGATGTCTAATTTTCGAATTTTGAGCCGAAATTGGTCTCAAACGACTAGATTGGACTCACTGATGAGGAATCCTTGGTCCAAATTGATTATGTCCGTCCGGTCTGCCGTGTGCGCTGTAACTCTCGAAAGAAAAGACCTATAGTCTTGAAATTTTCAGGTTAGGTTAAGATCCTGAATATCTCAGTTCAGTTCGTTAATGGGCCAAATCTGCCGAATGGTTTCTGCGCTACAGCCCTTCGAAATTTTGATTTTTCAATAACTCGAAAAATATTTATCTGATCAAAATAAAACTTGGTTGGTAGATGTACAGTAGTAATATGAAGAATTCTCCGTAGAGAACTTTGAAAAAAAATTGTTTTTCTTAAAAATTTTCATATTTCATTTAAAAACAGATTTTCATGTGAACTTCATTGCTAAAATGTATGAACCACTTAGTATCATTCACTACATCCTTACAATGCAAAATCAACATGTTGTCAAAAAATCGTCATGTGCAGGAAGTGGTGGGGGGCATTTTTCTGAAAACTAACAAAAAATTTTTCCGTTCATCTTCATCTACGTTAAGTGTTCTTCATTCAGACAAATTTCAGTACTTCCAGAGAAAAGCCCCGGGCTACGGACGGCGGACGGACGGATTTTTACGCGCTTGTTCTGGGGAACAGCGCGTTATCATTTGGTCACGATGTCTCCAACGACTAGGTTGGACTCACTGATGAAGAATCCGTGGTCAAAATTGATTCTGTCCGTCCGACCGTGTGCGCTGTAACTTTCGAAAGAAAGAACCTAGAGTCTTGAAATTTTCAGGTTAGGTTAAGATCCTGAATATCTCGGTTAATTTCGTAAATGGGCCAAATCTGCTGAATGGTTTTTGTGCTACAGCCATTTGAAATTTTGATTTTTCGATAACTCAAAAATATTTATCTGGTCGAAATGAAACTTGGTTGGAATATCAACAGTGTCAATAAGACCAATTATCCATGGAAGAATTCGAAAAAAAAAATTTTCTTGAAAATTTTTATATTTCATCATTTCGCAATGTGAACAAGCGCGTAAAAGCTGCTGACTTCACGTCAGTGTTTTTTTTTTATTCGTTTATTCAAATCTACATACTCCAAAACGTAAACTGTGAAATTTTCAGTGGGGGGTTAAATTTTTTTTTTGTCGATCACTGAGGTTTATTATTTGATTTCATCAAATAATAAACCAAAATAGGAAAATCTGTTGTTCAATCTTCTTCGCTGTGGCTGAACGTGAAGATGCGAGTAAGGCGCACTCTCGCGTGTAAACGGGCCATATGCATCGAAGCTTTCATAAGGTTCAGTTTAAGGATCATTCAAGTGAAATTTACGTTGTTCGCCCATTTTCAGATGTCATTCTTTAAATAATTGATTTCTTATATGTGTTTGAATATGTTTACACATATTTTATTGACGGACCGAATCAATTTTGACCACGGATTCTTCACCGGTGAGTCCAACCTAGTCGTTTGAGACCAATTTCGGCTCAAAATTCGAAAATTACAGACATCGTGAAGAAATGATAACGCGCTGTTCTCTAGAACCTGTCCAAGCTAGTAGTTTTATGTAAACTAACCCTAGAAATGTGGTGGAGAACGAATATTCATTAAGCAGAGCTAGAATATTTAATGAAATAATTATAATTTTGTGTATGATTTCTTGAGAAGGAACGTTTCGTTTGGATCACGATATGAAATCGTGCTTTAAATCGTTCCTGGAGGATAATTTCGATGTTATTTTAGTGTCTGTTGCTTGGTGGATCAAACTGAACCAATATCTAAGTTTACTTGAATTTCTGGAAAAATAGGCACCTCAATAAGTTATTTAAGGACTTTATTTATGTGAAGAAGTGCTGAATGCAGGCTATATTATGTGGTAAATTTAGAATCAGTCTAAATGATATGACTTGTTCTCTTTGTTTAAAAACGAGTGAATCAATAAATGTAAAAGACAGCTTTTCTGCTTTGGTTCTTTTGCATCGTATGTCGAAAAAAGAGGAAGCAGACATTTAATTGATTTTATTTTCATATCACAGCAGCTCAAGATACACATATGAAATGAAATGTCACAGCTGGTTCAACCCATCTACCTTTATAGAAATGGAAAAAATGTATGTATTTATATGAATAACTTCAGCTATTATCAACTATAACACTATATCTAGTTTTTGTCAGATTTTCAACCAGATCACTCTCTTTGAATATGATTTTGTGTGTTATGTGAAGTAGGTAGCTGCATATTATAGTGCTTGGTAGTTTCTCTGCAGGAACAGCATTTTTCATCAAAATTCTTATATTCTCATTTACACCTAAAAACATCTGAAAATGAAGACAGAGAAATGCAGTGAACATAATTTCATGCAAATATTTCGTGAACTGTTTTCCAATCTTCAATTTCTAAATCTAAGCCTTTCTTCTATCATTGAGTTCCCTGCTGTTTCCAAATTAACTTGACTTTCATTTGGCTTTGGAAAAAAATCACAACTTGAGCCAGTAGATGATCCTTTCTTCTTTGATCATGAATCGATTCGAATTAATACAATCGAAAATTTTAATCGGAAAGAAAGAAATAGATTGATGAATATCACAAAGACTTTTGGACTACCAAAATTTCTACTCAGAGAACAACACAAAAGCTCGAAAATGAACTACAAAAGTAAGCAAAATACGTTAAAATAATGGGCACGTCGAAAAACTACTAGCTTGGATGTGTTCGAATTTCTATCGCCAGAGGGCGTATCGCTTAGCAGTAGTTGCGAATTGTTATTCTGCCAGGATCGCCTTGTGGTGGTATATTTTGGGGTATTCAATATTGAGAACATATTAATATTAATTCGATGGTCATTTTCTGATTGTTCCTAAATCGTCGACTTATGAACGGGAAACCTTGCAATCAGAATTACAGAATGGCTAACACTATTGATTATTCATCGAAAAAAACTAACCTTTGGTACGATAAACAATTGGACTTGCAATCTTTCAATTCTAACTGGAACAATTTCCTCATCTAACATGTACTAATGATAGACTTTCAAAATGAATTTTCATTTTGAGAAGTTTATGTCTGTGAAATTAGCACACAGCAGAATGCGATGTATCTCTAAGAGTATCTTTGAGGTATAAATGAAAATTTTGGTGTATCAAATAGTTACTAACGTATGCAAAATATGTTTTCCATTTTCGAAAAAGTAGGTTCCATTGGATAATGCTGTTAGTTTCCATTTCTTTGTCTTGATTTGTAGCTTTGAAATATAACCTATGTTGGTCCTGAAGGATTATCATGTTGGTTGAGAGGCCAGCATTTTGTTCATCTTACATAAGGCTCCTCAGTGTGCATACACCTTCATTGAAGGCTCTTATCTTGAATGAGGTATTGCAAGCTAAGGATAACCTCTGCAATTTATTTAGGATCCTTTCTTTCTTTGAAACTATTTTTGTCGAGAATATTTCCAGTTGGCATTTATTTCATAAGTTGTGTAGCAACTAGCTCGATCAATCTGGATTTTTATACCCGGAGTTGGTGGCTTTTCACTTCGAATCTCGAATGTGGCAGTGAAAACTGGAGTTAGCGACTATATTCTGTAATCTGTGGTAATTACGATAAGCACGTCTCTATTTGTTGACAAAAATTCCTCAACCCCGATTTTAAAACATGAAAAACCACAAATCTCATTCTGATGATTTCATTTCTTTTGCAGTTTTCTGAATTCACATGATGAGATCCAAGAGGTAATGCCTGAGGAAGTAGACAGGAACATTGGGGAATATGATTCAGCTGAGGAGAGAATCTCTTCAATTATGAAATATGAAAATATGGAGATAGAAGAACAGTTTATTGATGAAAATGGAGTTCATGACAGAGAACCATTTTTTATTAAAAACGAGTTTGATCTAAAGAAAAGAATTATCCAGCAAGAAATAAGTCAATGTAATATACAGGCAAATAATTCAGTTGATGAGAGCAGATTTAAGTGTCAATTATGCGAATATCAATCGATGTCTGAAGATGAAATAAAGCAGCATATGAATGATGTGCATTCTGAAGAGAAGAAGCATCCATGTCATTTATGTGCATATATTGGAGCTTCTAAACGATTGCTTGAAAGCCACATGAAATCTCACAATAAAAAGAAGTATCGGTGTGATGTATGTGAATTTACTACAACTAGGAAGGAAAGTTTGAAGAAACACATAGAAGCTGTTCATTTGAAAATCAAAAAAAATCAGAGTGATGAATGTGAATCTGCTACAAAATGTAAGGAGAACTTGAAAATTCACCTAAAATCTGTACACTCGATTATCGAGACTCATCAGTGTGATATATGTGAATATAATGCAAGTTGTAAGGGGTCTTTGAAAAGGCACGTCAAATCTGTTCATTTAAATATCAAAAGTCATCATTGTCACTTATGTCAGTATACTTCAGCTAGAAAGGAAAATCTGAAAGTTCATATAGAGGCTGTTCACTTAAATATCAAAAAACATCAGTGTGACAAATGTAAATATGCTACAACTCGGAATGCTGTACTAAAACAACATTTGAAGTCTGTTCACTTGAATACGAAAAAATATCAGTGTGATGAATGTGAATATGCTACAAAACGTAAGGAGAATTTGAAAAGGCACCTAAAATCTGTACACTCTATTATCGAGAGTCATCAGTGTGATAGATGTGAATATAATGCAAGTTGTGAGAGGACTTTGAAAAGGCACGTTGAATCTGTTCATTTGAATATCAAAAGTCATCAGTGTCATTTATGTCAGTATGCTACCGCTGAAAAGGGAAAGCTGAAAGAACATATAGAAGCTGTTCACTTGAAAATCAAAAAACATCAGTGTGATAAATGTGAATATGCTACAACTTCAAGTACTGTACTAAAACAACATATAAATTCTGTTCACTTGAAAATCAAAAGCCACCAGTGCGATAAATGTGAATTTGCCACAGCTGGAAGTGGGGCACTAAAATACCATATAAAAAGTGTTCACTTAAAAATCAAAAAACATCACTGTCATTTATGTGACTTTGATACAGCTAAAAAGGAAATTCTGAAAGTTCATATAGAAGCTGTTCACTTGAATTTAAAAAAATATCAGTGTGATGAATGTGAATTTGCTACAGGTTATAAAGAAAGTTTGAGAAGGCACGTCGAATCTGTTCACTTGAATATCAGGAAATATCAGTGTCATTTATGTCAGTATGCTTCAGCTCAAAAGGGAACTCTGAAAATACATATAGAATCTATTCACTCTAATGTCGGATAACAGAAATTGTAATCTTTTTAAATGTGTTATAAAGAACAATGTGATACTTGAAGCTCACATCACCTTAGTGATGAATATATATTCTTTCGAGAACTAGCATTTCATTCTAAGATATATCACAGTGTTAGCAGAGGAAATGTAAACGGGGTACCATACATATTTGCGTATGATACAAGAGCACAGATAAAAACCTCAGGAAAAATTCTGTCTCCCCGTATAAGTGTAGTAATTTGTTTATAGAAGATGGATGGCATCTTTTTCATTGGAAAATAATCTTGAATTCATTTCGACAAAATATTTTGACGTAATATCTGAAACAGAAAGAGGGACAGAAAACCAGAAGGAAGCAGTAAATAATATCACCTACATTTGCTCATGACCGAGAGGGTCTTTCGACCAGGTTCAGTCCTCCAAGCGATGATTTTCAGATCCTCAGATAAACGAAGAACGCTACAGGCCCCTTAATTGGGGAATCATCTCCCATAGATCCATAGTTGTTCATTTCAAACTAGAAATCTAATAAAATATCGGGAATAAAGTGAAAAACTTGTGACATGTATTATGGCAGGATGACATAATGAAAATATGGAAGGAAGAACAATAAGAAAGCATATATAGAAGCTGTTCACTGAAATATAAAAAAAAATAAAACATACCACCCTGATAATTACATAAGGGTTCCAATAAAACTTGAAGGTTCTAGACTATTATTCCTTTTCTACGTGTTATACTTCAAGCATGACATTTAATTGAAAATCATGAGGTCAACTTCAAAACCAATTTTAAGAATAAAAATGATTATTGCACGATTTAAGTACATAAAATAATAAAATTGAGTAGTCTTCAGTCAAAAAGAGAAGGTACATCACCAAGTAAAATAAAGGGTCTTTCAATAGGGACGGGTCGATGTTGGCAGCCTGTGGCGGCCATGTTGTTTTAACGTCGTCTTTCTAACCTATATTTTTTTATTCAGTTAGTAATGCCAAATCACCATGGCAATCACCTAACCGCCAAGTTTGAATCCAATCGCTCAGGTAGTTTCTGAAATAAAAAATAAATAACTTCAAAACTTCAAATGCCTATAACTCCGAAACTATTTGATCGATTTGGCCCATTAACGAACTTAACCGCGGCATTCCAATGCGCGACCTACCCTGAAAGTTTCAAGTTGCTAGCTCACTTCGTTCGACAGTTATCGTGTCTACGGCCGGCCGGACAGAATCGATTTTGACACCGGATTCGTCATCAGTGAGTCCAACCTAGTCGATTGAGACCATTTTCGGCTCAATCATCCAAAATTACAGACATTTGATTTATTTCATGTCAAAATCGACCCGTCCTTATTGAAAGACCCTTTAGAGTCGAAATTATACACTAAAAGTTTAGAAATTCATTCACATAATACAGTTCTGTTCTCAGTAGTAGTTGAAAGATCTGTCTAAGAAACCGTTCAGGGTTGTCTCTGCTCTCATTTGAGGTGACAGTTTGTTGAAGAATTTCATGCGCAATATTCAGCATTGCGCTCGGATAGAGTCAGCCTATGTCTGGGATACTTCAGTTCAGTTGTTCTTGTGTTATAATCTGTGATAGTTTTCTTCTCAAAGTAATTTTCATTTTTGAAGACAAACAACAGATACTCCTGAATGTAGTTGGCGACTGCTGTCAGTAAAATATTCTCTCAAAATCTTTTTCTACATGTTTCTCTGAACCCTAGTTGGAAAATTGTGCAAATAGCTCTTTTTGCGCGCATGTTATCTTTTTGTCCAAATGTCTGTAATTCTCGAATTTTTTCCCGAAAATGGTCTCAAACGACTAGGTTGGACTCACTGATGACGAATCCGGTGTCAAAATCAATTCTGGCCGCACAGCCGTCCTACGATACGATAACTACCGAACGAAGGGAGCTAGCGACTCAAAACTTTCAGATTAGGTCGCGCATTAGATTGCGGCGGTTAAATTCGTTAATGGGACAAATCAATCGAATGGTTTCGGAGTTATGGTAATTTGAAATTTATTTCCTGATATTTCGAGAACTACGTGTGCGATTGAATTGAAACTTTACAGTTACTTGAAACATAACAACATACAACTTTTCACGAAATTTCGTCGAGATCACACTGTTGGTGAATTTTGAAAAAAAATTTATCGAAATTTTTTTCGGAAATTGTTTTTTTCAGAAACTGTTAGTTAGATCCGGAAAAAACTTCCGCCCATACTTTGAACATCTTGATTTGCAGTGAATCAAATTTCATTTGGATACGACCATAATTTCTGGAGATATTGAGATAAAATATAAAAATTTTCGTAGTGTTCCTCTCGATATCGTTCTTTCCGAAATAACTCAATCAAAATGAAACCTGGCCGCTAGTTTGAATAATCCTGATGAACAACTCTGTGCAGAATTTCATGATGATCGTATCATCAGAACAATTTAGAAATAAATTTAATTTTTTTTTTTCAAATATTCAGTATTCTGTGATTTTATGTTATCCGCTCAAAATTATGTGTGAAACGCTGCAAATATCGAGTTTCTAACCTGTTTCTTTCGGAAGTTATTTTGTTTACAGGCGAAGGCCGCATAGACGTCCGGAGATTACTAGTACAGTCAGGGCCGTACTCGTCTCAATATGTTGAAAGTAAACAAATGACGATTTTACCTCACATCTAGCTACTATTTTGAGAAAACTGAAATTTAAGTTGGGTAATTGAGGTTGAAACCTTCTCAGCCAGTAAACAAAATACCATTATTCCACTAAAAGGAAAGGAGAACTTATATAAAAGGAACATGTAGAGAGATCATTGGTTGGTACCAGGGGTGGGCAAAATACATGCTTGGCTTAGTTGAAATACAAATTACAAAATACTTTCTCGCAGGTATTTGAAATAAAAAATACTTTCAAGTCGGGCATTTGAAATACAAAATACAGTATTTTAACTATTTGTATTTGAATTATAAATTACAAAATACATTTAGGTGTTACGTAAAATATGAAAAGAGTACAACTAATTCAGCTCAGCTATTTTATCGATAAATAAAGAATTTCCTCTCAGAAACACAAGATTTTTGAATGTAGTATCAGACAAACAGCCTCTTGTTGGGGAATGAATAAAACCTGCTAAAGAAAACAATCTTTCTACAGGTCCTGATGGGCAGAAACTTGTGTTATATTGTATGAAACATTTTTATGTTAGGATAATGTTCAGGGATGGTGAGCTCTTTGCTCTTATCGTTATTAGGGCCACTTGCACCGTATTACAAAACCATAGGTTAAGACCATAACCAAGGTTTAGGTAAAAAATTATCTTGCACCGTCACGAAATCCTCGTTTAATGGCCTTAACTGACTGTTAAATTTAAGCCCTGGAATTTGGGGGTTTAAAAGAAGGATTAATGGTAAGCTTCGAAATCTAACCCTACTTTCGCACAAGTTTGACATTTTTCTGGACGTAACTTCCAGTTTGTTTACATTTTTTTTGTTTACATTGGACATTCATGAAGAACTCGTTCGAGATAATGGATTTGATAATCAAATTTTGATTAAAAGTTATTGAATTTCAGATGATATTCATGAAAAATGATATAGAGAGATAATGACATCAGTAGACATTGATTCGTATCTTTTAAAGCATGAAGAATTAACATCAGTATTTCCATTGACTTCGTAAACTCAATGTTATTTCTTAGAAGCCTCCAACTATTTGAAATGATAAAGTGACAATGATATGCTTATTAAGTTCCAAGAGCGAATAGCAGAATGAAATAGAAGACATATTTGGAATGAAAAACCTAGATTCTTCAGTACTATTTTATTTAGTGATGCATTACATGGAAAGCTATCATATACTACTTCATCATTGTGCATGTGCTGTCTCTGTGCTATCATTCTCCTCGATTATATATTAACTGGACTCAAAATATAACTACAAACGAATTAATGTAAAAGAAATTGCATCCTCCTGTTAGTCGATCTTCAAACTTACACCATCATCAATCCATCCATACATGATACTTCAATATTTATATAGAATACTTTTTGTTCTGCGGATCTCACATTAGAGTTTTCATTATATTCGACCCAAAATTAACTCAATTCATAATATACTTATTACAAACAAAATGATTCAATAGAAAGTCTATCCTTAGATAATCCGTTCCTTATCCGAAAGTTGTTTGGGATGAATCAATACTATTTATTCATTTTACAAACGCCAGGATTGCAATTCCATGCAGAAGCTTAAATCTTATGCTATTACAAAATATAAGTTTACTTGAATATATAACTATAAATTTGAATAATGCCTGATGCTGCAGTGATAGCACAGGTCTGTGATAAGAGATTCCTAGTCTTAATGATAATAAACAAGACAGAAACATTACAAGCAATATTTTTATTAAAGCTATAAAGTCTGCCAGATATATTTTTTCGGTGGGTTTTTCATGAATTATGGAAATACCGTAGTGAGGTGGTGGTAACCCATAATATGGGTTTCATCTTTTGAATTCGCATCATAGACAAGATATATTTCTATATTAATAATGATTCGCATTAAAAACTAATTATGGTTAAAATAAACAACATGAACCTAGTCACAAGTACCAACTCATAAGAAAGTAACCAGCTTTGTAGATTAACGTTAATCTAGTTACTTTTTTAGCCTCGGTGCGAACTGAATATTCAAACCAATGTTAAATATGTTAATCGTCGCTTAACTAACTGAAGCTAAAGACGAAAACGATGCAATTGGCCCTAAAAAGCGTGAAAATAGAAAAAAAGAGGCCTAATATTTTACCTATTCGCAACTACTGCTAAGCGATACGCCCTCTGGTGGTAAAAATTCGAACACTTCCAAGCTGGTACTTTTTCGACGTGCCTGTTATTCTAACGTAATTTGCTTACATTTGGACTTCATTTTCGAGCTTTTGTGTTGTTCTTCGAGTTGAAATTTTGGAATACCGAAAGTGTTTGTAATATTCATCAATCGATTCCTTTCTTTCCGATTAAAAATTTCGATCGTATTAATTCGAATTGGCATCCTCCCGAAATGACTATTGTTGTGTGCCTCAAGTCAATGTTATTCATGGTCAAAGAAGAAAGGATCATCTAGTGCCTCTAGTTTTCATTTTTTTCAAAGCCAAATGAAATTTAAAGTTAATTTGGAAACAGCATTTGGCAGGGAACTCAATGATAGAAGAAAGGCCTAGCTTTAGAAATTGAAGATTGGAAAACAGGTCACAAAATACATGAAAGTATGTTCACTGCATTTCTCTGAAGATGTTTATTTTCATAAAGGTAAATTACCTACAATGTATTTATTTCGAAACAACTTCATGTCATGATGTTTTCAGGTGTAAATAAAAATGAGAGAATTTTAAAGGAAAATGCTGCAGAGAAACTACCGAGCACTTCTGCAGCTACCTAATTCACATACTACAAAAAATCATATTCAAAGAGAGTGATCTGGTTGAAAATCTGACAAAAACTAGATATAGTGTTAGAGCTGATAATAGCTGAAGTTACTCATATAAATACGTCAATACTTTTCATTTCTATACATAGGTAGGTTGAACCAGCTGTGACATTTTTCATTTTGTATGTGTATCTTGAGCTGCTGTAATATGAAAATGAAATCAATTATATGTCTATCTGTTCTCTTTTCTTTAGAAATACGATGGGAAAGAACTAGAGCAGAAAATCTGTTTTCATTTTATTGATTCACTCGTTTGTAAACAAAGAACAAGTCATATCATTTGGACTGATTCTAGATTTACCACATAATATAGCCTGCATTGAGCACTTCTTCACACAAATAAGAGTCCTTAAATTACTTATTAAGGTGCCTATTTTTCCAAAAATTCTAGTAAACTTAGATATTGGTTTATTCTGATCCACCAAGCAACATACACTAAAATAACACCGAAATTATCCTCCAGGAACTATTTAAAGTACGATTTTATATCGTGATCCAAAAGAAAAGTTCCTTCTCAAAAAATCTCACACAAAACTATAATAATTTCTTTAAATATTCATGCTCTGCTTAATAAATATTCGTTCTCCACCACATTTCTAAGGTTTGTTTACATAAAACTACTAGCTTGGACAGGTTCCAAATTTATCCGCTAGGGCGCTGGCATCTTCGCAGAAGTTCCCAATCAAAAGGTCATAAGTTTCCATAAGAATCGACAAATTTTCTATGGTGTCTCGTATTCTATGCTCCAGTCATAGACGTCAGCAGTCAGCGTCTCTAACCTAAATTATTTTTGTTTGGATTCGAAGTGCTTGCAGTGTTGTTCGAAGAGTAATTTGAATTAAATTTGTCATTCCCAAGTGAGAAGTGGGTGAAACTATTTTGTTGAACTAATTTCGAAAAGATTCAGGTAAGTCGAACTCATAGTAATTGATTTGTTTTGCTAGATATTTACGTGCAATTATTTTCTTGCTCAGGTAATGTAATTTGTAGATATCAAATAATAGGCAAAAAGGCTTCCACAAGAAGTCTTTCTGTAACAAATAACTCAAACAACGCTGTAAGAAAAGTTTCTTCACCAAATCCGAACAAAGAGCGACTTGTGGTTTCCAAATTAACGAAACGAAACGTGGATCTGATGGACCATGACTCAACAACCTAGGTTCTTAAATGCTATCGGAATCTTTCGTCTTCATGCCAGTAACAGTTATTTGAGATATAGAGAGAGATTATGATAGCTACTGTGACCTTGTTATATTGAAACTATGCAAAGTATATTAAACCAAGTTCAATTGGGTTTTAAGAGAAACACTGTGGTTTCAGATGTTGATTCAAAATAACCAGCTTTGAGAGGTGAGACATTACTTGAGCATATTTCGATCGAACCTGAAGAACAATTCCAGTCGTATTAAAGTCTAATTTTTTAATTATTGAAATATAAACCACCGCTGATTTTCATCGGTAATCAAAAGTTCTTAAATCATTGGTTAATTTTTTTGCTCCAATTTTCTCTCATGATTTGACACTTAAGGGATGATTCTGAATTCAGAAATTATTTGTGTTATCGCACTTCTTCTCGGTAAAAAGTCATTTTATACAGGCATGCGAAGGTATTGTAGTTCTTCTATGAACCACATTTGAGAAACTTTCTACTTGTACGATCATGGAGATTTTGAGTATGACCAGCCTGCAGAGTCAAAATTATTGTAAGCTTATGCCCTGAGTAATGTCGATTACGTCAAAATTTGAATCATTCTCCTAGCCCAATTTTTCCAAGAGTTATCCACCGATCAAGCACTATTGATCCCCCCGTATGTTCGATAAGAATGAGTATTTTATTAGAATGAAAGGAAAGTGGGAAAGCTCCTTAATCATTTGTTTTTTGATTTCAGATATGTCACGAGCACTTAAGAGGAAGCATGTTGCCAGAGAGATCAATGATTATTCTCCACCAACTGAAAATCAGCATATCGTAAGAATTGTCGCACCGAGAGGCAACAACCTTCATGAAGTAGAGACTGTAGATAAAGAACGATTTCTAGTGTCGATGCCTAACAAATATAGAACCGATACATGAAGGTGTAAAAGTGAAAGGTGAAATGGTCCGCGTTATAACCACTGATCATATAAAGTATTTCAAAGAAAACAATATGTGGCCTGAAGTTTTCAATGACAAGAAGCAATCACAAGAAAGTGATAATGATGATATACCAATGAACACTAACAGAAGACGACCGGCAATTATTGAGACTTACAGCGATAGCGATATCGATGATTCCAGTGATAGCGAGGAATTCAGTGACTCTGATAACAGCAATGGTGAGGAATAATTTTCTGCAATTCAATGTCGTGAAGATTATAACCTATAGAAATGTATATAAGATGTGATTTCAAAATAATTCATTATGATAATAATATAATAAAATATTGTTTTTTCTTAAATTTGTCTGATGAATTCTTAACAATTTTTAATCTCCCTCTCTGCAACAGTTAAGTAAGATGCATATCAATTTAAGACCCATATAGAATAATAGACATTTTCCAATAAGTAAATATCAAAACATCAACAGATATTTAATACTCAATAAGCCAGACCGCAATCCGTTGTACTATTTCTCGAAATTCTTTAATCTCGATAATTATTCAATCAAAGCGAGTTATAAAATTATTTAATGTCCACCGGGAATTCTGAGGATAGGAAATACAAAACGAAATGAAAGGCACTTGTGAATTTATGTATTATTTTATTTAGTGATTTATTATGTGGAAAGCTATCATATATTACTTTATTATTGTGCAGGTGCTATCATTTTCCTCGATTATATATTAACTGTTCTCAAAATATAACTACAAACGAATTGATGTAAAGAAATTGCATCCTTGTGTTAGTCGATCTTCAAACATACACCTTCGTCAATCCATTCATACATGATACTTCAATATTTATATAGAATACTTTTATACTACAAATCCCACATCAGAGTTTTCATTATCTTCGATCAAAAATTAACTCAATACATAATATACTTATTACAAACAAAATAATTCAATAGAAAGTCTATCCTTGGGTAAGCCATTCCTTATCCGAAAGTTGTCTCTGATGAATCAATACTATTTATTTATTCATTTTACAAACGCCAGGATTGTAATTCCATTCAGAAGCTTAAATCTTATTGATATTACGAAATATAAGTTTACTTGAATATATAACTATAAATTTGAGTAGGGTTTAATAATAATAATATATTTATTCAATCAAAAGCTTATTGAAATACAATAAGGTTGGTTTCGTCAAAACAGAATATATAATTCAAAACAATTCACGTTTACAAAAATCAAAAAATTCACTCAAAGAATATGGTTCACAGTTAACAATCGCATTATACAGAGAAATTTTGAAAACTTTCAAGTTGGATGTCCTCAACCATTGGGGAAGAGCATTAAATAGCCTTAGGCCCATGTATAAGGGCGACTTTTCTGTTAAGGATAAAGAGTGTCTTGGGTACAAGTATGTATCTGTGCGCCTAGTGTTGTTGCAGTTTAAATATTGTTGAAAGTATTCAGGATGAACCTTCATGAATACGAGTACCCTATATATATACAGACCATATGATGTTAAAAATTTGTTCTCTTTAAAATGCCCTCTACAAGATTCTCTGAAACCCAACTTCAGTATAATTCTCAACATAACTTTTTGCCTCAGAGACACAGTTTCAATTCCTGAGCTACTGCCCCAAAAAATTATCCCATATGATAGTAAGGACTGAAAATTTGAAAAATAAATGATTTTCAGAGTTGGTAAATCAAATTTAGTTTTTAACACATTCATTGAATATATCACTGAATTCAGGCGCTTGATTAGATTTTCTATGTGGGTGTTCCATTTGAGGTTTTCATCTATATATATTCCGAGGAACTTCACTGAACTGGAGACGAATATATCCCTGCTGATATTGAAAACTACACTTTCAGTTCTTCTCATATTCATTACGAGGCAATTTTCTTCACACCATCTGTTAATGTTTCCCAGTATAGCATTCGCTTCTTTAATCGTCAATGTCAGGCTTGGAGACGTTAGCATACAATTTGCATCATCGGCAAAGGTAATAAGTTCAGCTAAGACTTTTCTGATTAACCTTAGTCTAAGGACCAGAGGGAGGTCATTTATATATACCAGGAAGAGAATAGGGCCTAGTATACTTCCTTGTGGTACACCTGCTTTATTTTTCCTTTTAGTTGATCAATATTTGTTGTTGTTTACATTCATTTCAACTGATTGAGGTCTTTCCTTTAAGTAACTTTCAAGCAACTTCAATTGCTTGTCCCTTATTCCGTATTTTTCGAGTTTCTTCAACAATATGTCTATTTCCACACAATCAAGTGCCTTAGACAGATCTAAAAAAATGCATAGTGGCAGTTCCTTCCTCTCCAACGCTGACAGTATTGATTGGTACAACTCAAATATAGCCGTCTCAGTGCTTCATCCATGTATGTATTCATGCTGGCAGTCGGATAATATCTCAAATTTTCGAAAAAAACAAAGCAATCTCTTAGCTTAAATTTTCTCAAAAATCTTAGCAAACGACGTGAGAAGACTAATCGGACGATAACTATTTGGCCTATTTGGGTCACTGCAGTCCCCACTTTTGTGCAAAGGTTTTATTATAGCAATTTTTAAGGCCTCAGGAAATATCCCCTCAATGAAAGATCTGTATGTCCATAAAGTTAGCAGAGCCACTTGCACGGAAGTCAATGAAAACCATCTCATTAATTGTCGTATATTTGTCGAGAATTTGTCGTGAAAGAAAAAAATTTGTCGCGCTTCTAGTTTTTTTTAAGGGGTGGCTCTGCTAACTTAATATTAAGTTAGCAGAGGCATTCTGAAATATGCATCGAATTCGATCAAAAATGTTATGAGTAATTGTCGAGTATTTGTCGTAGACGATCTAACCTGAAAAAAACAGAAAAAAACATTTTCTTATAGCTTTATTATAGGTTTTAATGAAATTGTCTGGTTTCTCAGGAAATTTGTCAGATTCGGCAACACTGCATTGATAAATTGATATTTCAGATATGTTTTTCGTATCATTATTGACTGATATTGGGTTGTATATGTTAAATCTTCTATCTCCTGAGATGAACCATTTTCGTTTCAATGCTGAATAATGGAAATATTCCATTCTCACAGATATACATCGACGTAACTTTGTGATACAAGAAAGTTGATTAGATGACCGTTTTTTCTTCCGGAAATGAACTGAACGATTGGAGGACGACCAAAACAAATTTGTCGTGAAAGAAAAAAATTTGTCGCGCTTCTAGTTTTTTTTTAAGGGGTGGCTCTGCTAACTTAATATTAAGTTAGCAGAGCCATTCTAAAATATGCATCGAATTCGATCAAAAATGTTATGAGTAATTGTCGAGTATTCGTCGTAGACGATCCAACCTGAAAAAACCAGAAAAAAACATTTTTTTATAGCTTTTTTATAGGTTTTAATGAAATTTTCTGGTTTCTCAGGAAATTTGTCATATTCGGCAACACTGCACCAGTAAATTGATATTTTCGGTATGTTTTCCGTATCATTATTAACTGATATTGGGTTGTATATGTTAAATCTTTTATTTCCCGAGATGAACAATTTTCGTTTCAATGCTGAATAATGGAAATATTCCATTCTCACGTATATACATCGACGTAACTTTGTGATACAAGAAAGTTGATTAGATGACCGTTTTTCCTTCCGTAAATGAGCTGAACGATTGGAGGACGACCAAAACAAATTAGTCGTGAAAAAAAAAATTTGTCGCGCTTCTAGTTTTTTTTTAAGGGGTGGCTCTGCTAACTTAATATTAAGTAAGCAGAGCCATTCTAAAATATGCATCGAATTCGATCAAAAATGTTATGAGTAATTGTCGAGTATTTGTCGTAGACCATCTAGCCTGAAAAAAGCAGAAAAAATATTTTTTTATAGCTTTTTTATAGGTTTTAATGAAAAGTTCTGGTTTCTCAGGAAATTTGTCCTATTCGGCAACACTGCATCGGTAAATTGATATTTCAGGTATGTTTTCCGTATCATTATTAACTGATATTGGGTTGTATATGTTAAATATTTTATTTCCCGAGATGAACAATTTTTGTTTCAATGCTGAATAATGGAAATATTCCATTCTCACGGATATACATCGACGTAACTCTGTGAACCAAGAAAGTTAATTAGATGACCGTTTTTTCGTCCGGGAATGAGCTGAACGATAGGACGACCAGAACATATTTATCGTGAAAGAAAAAAATTTGTCGCGCTTCTAGTTTTTTTTTAAGGGGTGGCTCTGCTAACTTAATATTAAGTTAGCAGAGCCATTCTGAAATATGCATCGAATTCGATCAAAAATAATATGAGTAATTGTCGAGTATTCGTCGTAGACCATCTAGCCTGAAAAAACCAGAAAAAATATTTTTTTATAGCTTTTTTATAGGTTTTAATGAAATGTTCTGGTTTCTCAGGAAATTTGTCAAATTCGGCAACACTGCATTGGTAAATTGATATTTCAGGTATGTTTTTCGTATCATTGTTGACTGATATTGGGTTGTATTTGTTAAATCTTCTATTTACTGAGATTAACAATTTTCGTTTCAATGCTGAATAATGGAAATATTCCATTCTCACGGATATACATCGACGTAACTTTGTGATACAAGAAAGTTGATAAGATGGCCGTTTTTTCTTCCGGAAATGAGCTGAACGATTGGAGGACGACCAAAACAAATTTGTCGTGAAAGAAAAAAATTTGTCGCGCTTCTAGTTTTTCTTTTGAGGGGTGGCTCTGCTAACTTAATATTAAGTTAGCAGAGCCATTCTAAAATATGCATCGAATTCGATCAAAAATGTTATGAGTAATTGTCGAGTATTTGTCGTAGACCATTTAGCCTGAGAAAACCAGAAAAAATATTTTCTTTATAGGTTTTAATGAAATGTTCTGGTTTCTCAGGAAATTTGACATATTTTGCAACACTGCATTGTAGTGTTGCAGTGTTATCGGATTCGTCATCAACCTAGTCAAACCTAGTCGTTTGAGACTATTTTCGGCTCAATCATAGAAAATTACAGACATTCCGACAAAACGATAGCACGCTGTTCCCCTAGATAGAACATGCGCGCAAAAAAAAATACTGAAATCTTGGAGAATACCAGTTGTGAGTCGGTTCCGTCAAGGGGTGTGGGGCAACCTACCGACGAAGACAATACTCCTTTGTCGGCGTAATAAAGTGCGGTAATAAAACTAACAGTGACACGTGTGGCTTCCGCATATTTCATCGAATCTAATTATAAGGATGATAAGATAGACTTATGACGGTTAGGGTGAATGTTTACACATTTTCAAACTGCAGCATTAGCAGATCCGAGACAGGCTGTATGTTCAATAATCTGGGATAAAATATAAATATGTGGCCCTCCTATATTGCTCGAACCGCCCCTAGCAGAGTGGCGCCTGAAACGACTGCCTCGCTGCCTAACCCCTAAAGCCGGCCCTGTCCGTGAGAATGGAATATTTCCATTATTCAGCATTGAAACGAAAATTGTTCATCTTGGGAAATAGAAGATTAAACATATACAACCCAATATCAGTCAATAAAGATACGGAAAATATACCTGAAATTTCAATTTACCGATGCAGTGTTGCCGAATATGACAAATTTCCTAAGAAACCTGAACATTTCATTGAAACCTATAAAAAGGCTATAAAAAAATTATTTTTTCTATTTTTTTCCGGCTAGATGGTCTACGACAAATACTCGACGATAACTAATAATATTTTCGATCGAATTCGATGCATGTTTTAGAATGGCTTTGCTAACTTAATATTAAGTTAGCAGAGCCACCCCTTTAAAAAAAACGAAGAGCGCGACAAATTTTTTTCTTTCACGACAAATAAGTTTTGGTCATCCTTCAATCGTTCAGCTCATTTCCGGAAGAAAAAACGGTCATCTAATTAACTTTCTTGTATCTTCTTGTATACGTCGATGGTTATCCGTGAATATGGAATATTTCCATTATTCAGCATTGAAACGAAAATTGTTCATCTCAGGAAATAGAAGATTTAACATATACAACACAATATCAGTCAATAATGATACGAAAAACATACCTGAAACATCAATTTACCAATGCAGTGTTGCCGCAAATGACAAATTTCCTGAGAAACCTGAACATTTTATTAAAGCCTATAAAAAAGCTATAAAAAAAATATTTTTTCTGCTTTTTTCAGGCTAGATGGTCTACGACAAATACTCGACAATTACTCATAACATTTTTGATCGAATTCGATGCATATTTTAGAATGGCTCTGCTAACTTAATATTAAGTTAGCAGAGCCACCCCTCAAAAGAAAAACTAGAAGCGCGACAATTTTTTTTTCTTTCACGACAAATTTGTTTTGGTCGTCCTCCAATCGTTCAGCTCATTTCCGGAAGAAAAAACGGTCATCTAATCAACTTTCTTGTATCACAAAGTTACGTTGATGTATATCCGTGAGAATGGAATATTTCCATTATTCAGCATTGAAACGAAAATTGTTCATCTCAGGAGATAGAAGATTTAACATATACAACCCAATATCAGTCAATAATGATACGAAAAACATACCTGAAATATCAATTTACCAATGCAGTGTTGCCGAATCTGACAAATTTCCTGAGAAACCAGAAAATTTCATTAAAACCTATAAAAAAGCTATAAAAAACTGGGTTTTTTCTGTTTTTTTCAGGCTAGATCGTCTACGACAAATACTCGACAATTACTCATAACATTTTTGATCGAATTCGATGCATATTTTAGAATGGCTCTGCTAACTTAATATTAAGTTAGCAGAGCCACCCCTTAAAAAAAAAAACTAGAAGCGCGACAATTTTTTTTCTTTCACGACAAATTCTCGACAAATATACGACAATTAATGAGATGGTTTTCATCGACTTCCGAGCAAGTGGCTCTGCTAACTTTATGGACATGCGGTTAAGTTCGTTAACGGGCCAAATCGGTCGAATAGTTTCGGAGTTATAGTCTTTTGGAATTTTGAAGTTATTTATTTTTTATTTCAGAAACTACTTGAGCGATTGAATTCAAACTTGGCAATAAGGTGGAGTATAACAACGCGCAACTTTGAGCCAAATTTTGTCAGGATCATGATGTCAGTAAATTTAAAAAAAAAATGTTCCAAAAAATTTTTTTTTCCGAAAAATGTTCATCATATCCAAAGAAAAATTTCACTCGGACTTTGAGCTTCATATTTCACAGCAGTGTACTAAATTTCAGTTCGATAAGATTTTTAGTTTAGGAGTTATCGGAAAAAAATATGTCAAATTTCTAGGTTTTTTTCTCGATATCGTTGCTTTTTTCGGTATAACTCGAAAAATACTGATTCAATCCTGATAAAACTTCGCAGCTAGTTTGAAGATGCTGAAATACAACTTTGTGCAAAATTTCGTGATAATCGTGTCCTTAGAACCATTTGAAAAAACAAATTTCTGTGATTTTCTAATCATATCATCCTCATTAAATTCTGTATGAACCTTGGAACTGTAATTTTTCGATGAAGTACTGGATTTCAATTCGATCTGATCTGTATAACTTCCGGAAGAAACGACCTAGAAACTCGATATTTGTAGAGTAGGTTTGGGGCTTAATTAAGAAGGACGAATTCGTGAATGGTTAAAATCCGCCCCATGATTCCGTAGATATACCCATTCAAAATTTTATTTTTCCAATATTTCCAAAAGTACAGTTCAGATCGAATTGAAATACAGTGATTTATCGAAAAAAAAATCGAGAAAAGCACTGCCGAGAAGGCGACGGCTTTCGCGCACAAGTTAAAATTCGTTGCCGAAGCGGTCATCTACATTGAAAATGCGCGCAGAAGCTGCTGCCTTCACGGCAGTGCTTTTCAAGATTTTTTCGATGAACTATTGGATTTCGATTCGATCTCATCTGTATTTTTGGGAATATTGGCCGACCGTGGACACAATAACTTCCGAAATGAACAACTTAGAAACTCGATATTTCTGAAGTAGGTTTGGGGCTCAATTACGAAGGCCGAATTCGTGAATGGGTAAAATCCACCCAATGATTCCGCAGATATACCCATTAAAAATTTTATTTTCCCAATATTTCCAAAAAAAAGCGATTGGATCGAATTTAAATCTAGAATTTTATCGAAAAATTGCCATTCGAAGGTTTATACAGAATATCATGAGGATAATATGAAAAATTTGGACAAAATGCCAAATCTTCGCATTTCTCATATCAGAAAGTTTTCACTGCCTGACAGTTATACATGTTTATCGAAACCAATTTAACAACATGCGAAATACTGTTATCATTTTACCAATTGCCAGTAAATTTTTACCATTTCAATATCCTTAACAACAAACATCTCTCTGTATATACGAAAATTTTGCATCACGACCTTCAGATTCACCCAATTCGACACCGTTCGATTTTTTACGCGCTTGTTCTGGGGAATAGCGCGTTATCCTTTCGTCACGATGTCTGCAATTTCCGAATTTTGAGCCGAAATTGGTCACAAACGACTAGGCTGGACTCACTGATGAATAATCCGTGGTCAAAATTGATTCTGTCCGTCCGGCCGTGTGCGCTGTAACTCTCGGAAGGAAAGACTTAGAGTCCTGAAATTTTCATGTTAGGTAAAGTTCCCGAATATCTCGGGTGAGTTCGTTAATGGGCCAAATCCGCCGAATGGTTTTTGTGCTACAGCCATTTGAAATTTTAATTTTTCAATAACTCGAATAATATTTATCTGATCGAAATGAAACTTGGTTGGAAGATGAACAATGTCAATGAGAAGAATTATCCATGGAGGAATTTGAAAATTTTTTTATTTCATTAAAATTTCACCATTTCGCAATGTGAACAAGCGCGTAAAAGCTGCTGACTTCACGTCAGTGCTTTTCTAGTTTTTACAAAACATCAACTTTCACACGCTTAAATTCGAAGGATAGGTTACGTATCAAAACATGTTTACATACCACACATCTTCCTTAGATAACAGAGGTTCTCTATCACACATTCCGACAGACGAACTTGCTGTAGAATTCCCAAAACCGCTAATGGCGATATGTCAAAACCTAAAATGCAATATTTTCGCGACAAGACAACATAATACCGTCAACAGACCAACTTTTATCTTCGCTTTCGCTCAAGCTTAAACTACACGCGACTTGAACGACTACGATGATGGATACAACTGAATTCATTATTTTTTAAGTCGATTTTGATAAGATAAGACCGTACTTTAGAGACGTGTGTATTGAAGCGGAAAGCGTGTGCACTCTACTTTTCTTTTGAAGTTTTGGAATTGATTATCGTCGTTTTTGCGCGCTCGTTTTTGGGGAAAACGACGTTTCATGTTATCTTTTCTTTAAACTGCACTAAGCGCATACTTTGTAATTTTTCAATTACCTTCCTGTCATATTTCATATGATTCCCCAATATAAGGGGCCTGTAGCTTTTTTCGTTTATCTGAGGATCTGAAATATCATCACTTGGGGGACTGGACCTGATCGAAAGACCCTCCCGGTCAAAGAGCAAATCTAGGTAATATTATTTACTGCTTCCTGCTGGTTTTCTGTCTCTTTTTCTGTTTCAGATATTATGTCGAGATATTTTGCAAAATTAATTCAGGATGACGAAGAAATTTTCCAATGCAAAAGATGCCATCCATGATCTTTAAACAAATTCTTACACTTATACGTGGAGGCAGAGTTTTTGCTGAGGTTTTTATCTGTGCTCTTTTATTATACGTAAAAATGTATGGTTTATATTTTGTTTTTTGGAGAAAATATCAGGTGATTTTGTCTGAATTGCTCTTCGTTGTTCTACAACCAATAATGAATTTTTGATCTAATAATAAGGAGATTATCTCAAAATTTCAAATAGTCATGATATTCGACATAGTTTGTAAGCGCTTGTTCTAAGGAGCAGCACGTTATAATTTCGTCACGATGTCTGTAATTTTCGAATTTTGAGCCGAAACTGGTTTTAAACGATTTGGTGAACTACCTGACGAAGAATCCGTGGTCAAATTCAATTCTGTCCGTCCGTCCGTCCGCATGTGCTCTAAGTTTCGAAGGAAAAGACTTAACAACTTGATAATATTAGATTTGGAGCCCAAATATCTCGGTTAAGTTATAAATGGGTGGAATAGAATAGAATATTTATTTATTCATTTAGACACAATACAGTGTATAGGACAAGTCAAAATATACATAACATAGAGAGGAAATGAAATCACAAATCATTGAATGCATTCATCATTAAGATATTCATTAATACTATAATAACATTTACTTAGGAGTAAAGATTTTATTTTCCTACCAAAAGCAGATAACTTCAGTGATTTAATTGAATCAGGAAGATGATTATACAAAATAATACTCTTATATTTAGCTGATGTCTCATATTTCG
The DNA here is from genome assembly GCA_958510865.1 of Myrrha octodecimguttata. Taxonomy (NCBI): domain Eukaryota; kingdom Metazoa; phylum Arthropoda; class Insecta; order Coleoptera; family Coccinellidae; genus Myrrha; species Myrrha octodecimguttata. The sequence continues at coordinate 76,514 of OY294064.1, read as the reverse complement.
CTGTTCTATGTTTAGGTACAATAAAAGTTCTAGTATTCCTTGTACCATAGTTGTGAGCGCTGGAAAGCTTAGGAGTGTACTCTTCATCCTTTTTAATGAATAAGAGACATTTGTATAAATATATACATGGAGCTGTTAAAATCTCATGTTTTACAAATACAGTCTTACAAGATGTTCGTGGACTGAGACGGAATATCATTCGAATGATGCGTTTCTGTGCTATAAATACCCTCGTAAGATCCCCAGAGCATCCCCAAATTAGAACATTATATGCCATGTGGCTATAAACCAAGCTGTAGTAAACATATAGGACAGCAGCGAGAGGAAGAGAATCCCTAATACGACGAATTGCATAATATGAAGAACTAAGCTTCCTGCTGACATGCGATATCTGCTCGGACCATCTCAGACACTCATCAATATAAATACCCAGAAACTTTGTAGACTCTACAGAAATCAAGCTATGTTGACCATGTTTCAGAACCAAATAATTTCCTTTCTTCAAACCAAATTTGACCACTTTTGTCTTGTCTAAATTCAGAACAAGTGCATTCAGCTTACACCAATTGGCGAAAGACACCAAAAGTGTTTGACATAATTCTGTGAGTTCATCCAGATTCTCAGCTGTTACAATAAATGAAGTGTCATCAACAAATATAATAATTTTAGTTTTTATATGGTGAGGGAGGTCATTTATAAAGAGTATGAATAGAAGAGGACCCAAAACTGATCCCTGAGGAACACCGAGATCCACAACATATTCATCAGAGAAAACCTCCCTAACCCTCACATGCAATCGCCTGTCAGACACATAATGCTTAATCCAGTCCAGGAACACTCCCCTAAATCCAAGATTGTACAATTTGCTCACTAAAAAATGAGGTGAAATGGTATCGAATGCACGTGTAAGATCGAAAAACAATCCCGCAACATTCAATCCTCTATCCAACGAAAACTGAATCGTGTGTACAAAATCCAGAACAGCAGACTCAGTTGATCGTCCCGCTCTAAAACCATATTGACTTTCTGTAATTAAGTTGAAAGTGTTCAAAAATTTCATCATCCTATCCATAACTATTCTCTCGAAAATTTTAGAGAATACACTCAACAAGGAAATAGGTCGATAGTTAGAAACATCCATAGGATCATTCTTCTTGAGAACAGGTAAAACAGTGGCATTTTTAAGTACATGCGGAAAAATACCAGAACAGACTGAATCATTTATAATATGGGCGAAATGATCTGCTATATGCTCAGAAATTAGTTTCAATATTTTGGCAGATATAAAGTCAACACCAGTACATTTCTTATTCTTTAAAGTACTAATTGCACCTCTAACTTCACTACCATCTACTGGGTGGAAAAAAAAAGTTTTATAATGTAAAGGGCCGTCTGTACACATACCAACCTTATCATTGCCATATGCTTGCTCGAGTGTTCTTTTAGCCACAGATGAAAAGTAACGAGCAAATTCATTTGCCACTAAAATGGGTTCAGAACAACAAGCACCATCTATGTTTAGAACAATCTTACTGTTTTTATTAGTGCTCCTTCCAGTCTCACGATTTACAATTTTCCAAACTGTCCTGATCTTATTTTCAGAACATTCTAAGAGGTCTTGATGATATGCCAATTTTGAGGATTCAATAAGTAACTTGTATTTTGCTTTGTATGTTCTATACATTTCTGATAATTCAACTGACTTCAAATTTACCTGGAGCCAGAATAATTCTTTCAATTCAACTCCTGCTCTTTTTATTTCATCTGTGATCCAACCTTTAGAATTAACTGACACTATATTTCTACTCTCCAATGGGCAATGTTCATCTATTAACATTTTGATTACACTAATGAAAGATTCAAAGCAATTTATTCCTGTTGAAGGCTGATACAAATCAACAAATGAGGTTTTAGAAATTGCATTAACAAGGCTACATAAATTGGCATCTGACATATTTCTACATAAAATTTTTTTAGATCTTTCAATAGGCACAGACCCAGTTTGCTCGAAATAATAATCCAGCATGAAAGCCAAATGATCCCCAAAATGAGGAGCAAAGATATTTGTTTTACAACAATCTAGATCACAATTTGAAACAATATAATCAACCTTCGTAGACGTTGTTCTACCAGATTTGTCAGTAATTATGCGAGTAGGGCAATGAGATGTAATTTTCAGATTGAAACAAATTAAAAGATCATCCAATAGTTGCTTTGATCTGACATTATCAGTTAAGTAGTCAATATTTAAGTCTCCACAAAGGTATACAAGGTCATTTTGCTTTTCACAGTGTTGCAAAAGAAAGGACATTTTTTTAAGAAATATTTCAAAGTTACCTGAAGGTGGTCTGTAAACACTTAATATTGTGAAGTAGATGTGATCAATTCTAAACCTGACCGCACAGCACTCACATTCCATTTCCTCAGACATTCTCGAGACTTGTAGGTCTTTCACTTCCAATCCATCCCTGGTAAATAGAACTTTACCTCCATGTTCACGATTGGGACGACAATAACTTGCTGCCCGAACGTATCCTGGTAGATCCACCACACTCAAACTTTCCGCACTACACCAATGTTCCGCAACACTTAAAACATCCGGATTTTTTTCATTCAACAGAACCGAAATTCTATCTAGTTTGTTCATGATAGATTGAGCATTTAACTGTAGAATCCTTAACCTAGTAAGATCATAATTTATGGCTTGGGATTTCTTTTTCTGTTGTTGTAGAAATAATGGACACTAGCTCGGTTTGGCCAATTAGATTAAATGCCTACTTTGTCATATTCATCATTAGGTATCAATACCTTGAATGACGAGTAACTCTCCGGGTAACGTGATTGTAACAATTCACACTTGACATCAGAGAAATTAGTCGAAAGGAATGCTTGAAGATCTTCAGCACTAGTACCAGGTTTCAAATTAGAAACATGTAGGGCCTTGAACTTAACAACACCTTCAATATTTGTAGTTCCAGAATAATTTCCAACCACCAGCGCTTTTCGTTTTTTCATCTTTGGTTTTCGATTAGAAACTAACTGCCAACTGTCTCCATCATTCGAATTCATATTAAGATTGCCTCGAATATCGTCCGTTGTATTATTTTCTGTATCATTGTTTTGTGTATCTGCCACTATATTATGTGAACTACTTTGTTTATTTACACGTAAATTCAGAGCGGGTACGCCAACTGATGATCCTACTGTCGGAACTGTCGGAATGGTAACCTCTAAGCGTGAAATATTTAATATACCAGCTTTCTTGCGAGCGCCTGTTGCAGTAGCGCCATATGCAGTCTCAGATTTCGAGTTCTCTGTATTTATGTTTACGTTCTTATCAGCTCGATCTTTTTTTAGTTCGGTTATGATGGAATCTTTCAACAATAATTCCCGTTCTAGAACTGTGATTTTTTCTCTTAATAACTGGGCGTTTTCAGCAAGTACTTTGTTTCTGCCCTCCATTTCAGAAATTATTTTCATTAACAGATCTTGAGTTGATGATTCCTTACTAACTTTTATATCATTAATTGTAACTTCTCGTCCATGCATAGAAAATGTTATGTTATCCTCTATTTTTTCGCAGGATGGTGAAATTGAGAATTCACTTTCACAACATTTTCCAATTCTACCAGCACATCCAGGATGGTAAACCTTGGTACACTTAATGCACGGAATACTACTTTTCACAATACTCCTTTTACATAGGGCACATTTACCGATATTCGCAGTTGCAGCATCTGCCATGACTTCTTTACTCGCTGAAGTCTACACATTCGGTTGGATAGTTACGGAGTTAGGTCTATTTGAAATTTTAAGGTTAATTCCTCGATATTTCATGAAGCATTGACTCGTTGAAATTCTTCGTGGCCTGCTTTGGAGTACCAATGAGCAACTTAGAGCAAAATTTGGTGTGGATCCAGTTGTGTGAAAATAAAGAAAAAATTTATTCGGGAATTTTTAAAATTTTGGATGAACATTTTTTTTTCTCTGAAAATATTGATTAGATTTCAATGGAATTCGGCACAAACCTTAGAGTCGGTATTTAACAACAATGTCCCAAATTGCAATTCGATCCGATATTTACTTTCGGAGATATAAGGAAAAAAAGTGTCAAATTTCGTTGTTATTTGGAATTTTAACGTTATTTCCGCAATATCTCAAGAATTACAAACGCAATCAGATTGAAACTTCGTGATCAGGTTAAGATTACCAGCACGCAACTACGTGCAAATTTTCGTGTTGATCTAATAGTTAGAATTCGAATAAGCGCGTAAAAGCTCCTGACCTTAGGTCAGTGCTTTTTTTCTTGATACCTTCGTAAATAAAAATTAATACTGCTTTTAAATATCGACTCGAAAGTCTTTGCCAAATGTCATTGGAATATGGAGAACAGTTCCCGACAAAAAAAAGGTTTCGAAGAAAAATTTGGAAAACATATTTTTTAAAATTTTAACTCTTAGGATCCTAAAAAAAATTACTATATAGTTGCGCGACTGTATTTTCCAAGCAGCTACCAATTTTCAAATAGATGTCCGAAGAACGGCCGGAAAGTATCGAAATTTACAGACATTTGGGCAAAACGTTAGCCACCGTTCCCAAAAACACGCGCGAGAAAGAAATGGCTGCCAGTTTTCATGCAGACTCCCGAAAATGTCTCACAAAATTTTTGGATGTTTGAGTGAGTGCAAAATTTCGGAAGAATCCTATGTTGAAGGCGAAACATTCGTTTCTATGCACTTTAGAGAAACCATAAATTTGGATGAATAATAGATATTCTGTGTTTCATTGCCCGATTTCCGATACATTCTGATACAGTAGTAGTTTTTATAGATTAGAAGACATTGCAAAAAACTTCACGAAAACAATAACTATTCAATAATAATACTTTCGACTCCATCGAATCATTGCCTATTCCTTATCGTATAATGTGGGTAACTACATCATTCATAATGAAGTCATTTGTTCCTATTCATATATTATTATTGAGAATTACATGTTCCGAGCAGATAAGGTACTGATGTAATGAAAAATTATTTGGGAAATTGCAATTCTAATTGAATATTTCGAATAATGAATCTCAGGAAATGAACGGAATTTTAGATATAGGAAATCTTATTACTACAAATTTTACATAATAGAGCTCTACTACTGACGTAAACTATTTGTGGTTAAATTAGTAATAGGAGGAAAAACTTAGTCTTGCCATCAGTATGTGTGCCTTACAGTGAATAGGTATACAGCGAACGACTGCATTTTTGTATACAGACATGTTCTAGGGAAACAGCGTGCTATCGTTTTGTCCAAATGTCTGTAATTTGTAATGATTGAGCCGAAAATGGTCTCAATCGACTAGGTTGGACTCACTAATGACGAATCCGGTGTCAAAATCGATTCTGTCCGTCCGGCCGACCGTGGACACGATAACTGTCGAACGGAATGAGCTAGCGACTTGCAACTTTCAGGGTAGCTCGCGCATTGCAATGCCGCGGTTAATTTCGTTAATGGGCAAAATCGGTAAAATAGTTTCGGAGTAATAGTTATTTGAAGTTTTGAGGTTATTTTATTTTTTATTTCAGAAACTACTAGAGCGATTAGATTCAAACTTGGAAATTAGTTGCAGCATGACGACTCGCAACTTTGAGCAAAATTTCGTTGAAATCCTATAGTCACTCAATTGAAAAAAAAAAATTTCAAAAACATTTTTTTTTTTTTTGAGCTATTGTTCATATTCGAGAACAATTTCAGTTATACGTCAAACTTCATATTTCACAGCAGTGTACCGAATTTCAATTCGATACGGCTACTAGTTTCGGAGGAATCGGGAAAAAATATGTAGAATTTAGTGGTTTTCTTCTCGTTATCGTTGTTTTTTTCGGTATAACTCGAGAAATACTGATTCTATCGTGATGAAACTTCGCAGCTAGTTCGAAGATGTTGAAGGACAACATTGTGCAAAATTTCGTGATGATCGTGTCATTAGAACAATTTGAAAACAAATTATCCAAATTTTTGTTTCGAACAAATTTTGACCTTGAACTATTCGACAGAATATACCGATTTTGAGTTCGATCCTACTTTCCTACAATATACTAATTGAATGAGGTGTGAATTCTAAAGAATTTTAAAGAGCTAACAAGTGAACTGAAGAACGTAATATTTCGACGATTCAAAGTATTTTAGAAAAATTCCCCATATCAACATAGTAAGCGATCGATATCGGTTCCTGTGCCATTTTACATATCACCTCAACTGATCCATCTTAAAATTATACATCTATCGCTAGGATTGATTGACGACCTTTACTAAAAATTTTCCCTAATTAAAAATTAGAATTTCGTGTTTTTTTCCACGGTATCGCATTTATGCCGAAATAACTCAAAAAATAGAATATTGAAACGTCTCTAAAAAATACTTATTCGGACATAATGAAACTCAGTAACTGGTATGCGAATACTGATCCCCAATTCAGGGTAAAATTTCGTGATGATGATGTCATTAGAACAATTGAAAAAACATTCAGAGTTAATCTAGAATTTTAGGAATATTAAGTACCAGATGAATCTTTTGCCGATTGGATGTCAATTCAGCGGAGCAAATTTTTCAGAAAAAGTAATGAGTGGAAGAACAATGTTCAACTTTGTGTTGATTTCTTGGGAATCGTATCCATTGAAATAAAGAAAAATTTGAAAAAAAATTCTTGGAAAATTTTTCCGATTCCTGAATATACGTTAAAAAATGTTTTAATTGTTGGAAATTATTGGTAGACGTAATGGTTCATACAGTAATTCACTTGGGAAAGCATTTCGGAAATAAAAAAGCGATTTGATGGTTTGAAATTAAGATATGCTAAAAATGAGCTGGATGATTTTTATCGCCGCACTATTCCAAATATTAATCTGATAATGATAAACAACAGCATTGGTCGAAAATATCGGATTAAAATATTTAACATAACATTAAACATATTCAACGTAACAAAACATACAGGGTGATTCATTAGTGACCTTACAAACACCAATGGCGGATAGAGGACTTCACGGTGAGTCAAAATCCACCGAATTTTTTTTCTGTTTACTATTTACGAAAGAACAGGGTATTTTGTATGTTTCGTATAAAACCTTGATTAGCGATATTTCTGAAACTATTTTGTTGAAATTTGTTAGTAATATTCCACTATAAGAACTTGTCAATATGCTATTCTTGATAAATTCAAATCCAGGGCCGGGCTATAAAAATTGTGATCTCCTGTTTTTTGTTGGAAAAGTTCATTTTATGACCAGCCAAGTAAAAATGCTACAAAAATCGCTCTTTAATTTGGATGGCAAATCTGATCTGTTCCAACAAAAAAAAATAACAAAGAAAAATTTGTAAGAAAGTTTTCATTTTCGACCGGAACATAACCTATACGAATAAATATTGTTCAACTGAATTCATTAAAATTAATTTTTTGCTCGAAAGAAAAAATTTGGACGCAACAAGTAACATTCATTATTAAATATCTTCTTTCAAGTTCTAGATTTACTGTAACAATATTTAAAAAGTGTTACTTATAAGTAACACATCGTTGCTTCCAAGATTTTTCTTTCAACCAAAAAATTAATTTAGTGAATTCAGTCGAACAACATTTATTTATTCGTGTAGGTTATGTCCGGTCGGAAATGAAAAGTTTCTTACCAATTTTTCCTTTGCCATTTTTTTGTTAAAACAGTTAAGATGTACCGTCTAAATGGAAGAGCGATTATTGCAGCATTTTTCCTTGGCTTTCCGAATCCAATAATAGATTTCCAAAAAAACTGTCAGAAAATGAAATTTTCCAACAAAAATAGGAGATCACAATTTTTCTAGTCCGGCCCTGGGTTCAAATTAACCCAGAATGACATATTGACAAGTTCTAAAAGAGGAATATTACTAGCAAATTTCAACCAAATAACTTCAAGCGTTTCAGAAATATCGCTAATCAAAGTTTTATACCAACCATACAAAGCACCCTGTATCTTCGTAACCAATGAACAAAAATTTTTTTTCGGTGGATCTTGACTCGCCTTGTATATAAGGTCACTCATGAATCACCCTGGATTTAATATTACATTAAATAATTTCTGATTTCAGAATCATCCCTTGAGTGTCAAATCATGGTAGAAAATTGGAGCAAAAAAATTAACCAATGATTCAAGAACTTTTGATTACTAATGAAAATCAGTGGTGATTTATATTTCAAAAATTAGACTTTAGTATGGCTGGACTTGTTCTTCAGATTCGATCGAAATATGCTCAAGTAATGTCACACCTCTCAAAGCTGGTTATTTTAAATCAACATCTGAAACCGCAGTGTTTCACATACAACCCAATTGAACTTGGTTTAATATACTTCGCATAGTTTGAATATAAGGTCACACTAACTATCATAGTCTCTCTCTATCTCAAATAACTGTTACTGGCATGAAGACGAAAGATTCCGATAGCATTTGAAAACCTAGGTTGTTGATTCATGGTCCATCAGATCCAGGTTTCGTTAATTTGGAAACCACAAGTCGGTCTTTGTTCGTATTCGGTTGATAAACCTTTCTTACAGCGTTGTTTAAGTTATTTGTTACAGATAGACTCCTTGTGGAAGCCTTTTTGTCCTTTATTCGATTTCTACAAATTACATTACCTGAGCAAGATAATAACGGCACGTAAATATCTAGCAAAACAAAAAAATTACTATGAGTTCGTCTTACCTGAATCTTTTCGAAATCAGTTCAACAAAATAGTTTCACCCACTTCTCACTCAGAAATGACAAATTTAATTCAAATTACTTTTCGTACAACTCTGCAAGCACTTCGAATCGAAACAAAAGTAATTTAGGTTAGAGACACCACAGAACATCAAAATATAGAGAGACACTAACCACTAATATATCTTGTCTATGACACTAACGGCTGACTTCTATGAATGGAGCATAGAACACGATACATCATAGAAAATTCCATCGATTCTTCTCGGAACTTATGGCCTTTCGATAGGTACAATACTAGGCCCCTGTTTTTCTATTTTCACGCTTTTTAGGGCCAATTGCACCGTTTAATTAGTAATTTATGAGATATTTGAATTCAAAATATGAAAGGATGAAACCCATTTCTATGGGTTACCACCACCGCACTACCATTTTTCCATAAGTTATTAAAAACCCACCGAAAAAATAAATCTCTTCAATAAAAATATTGCATGTAATGTTCCTGACTTGTTTATTATCATGTGCTGCATCCAGCCCAAAAGAGTGGAAATTCGAGCATGTCTGGTTTGAATGCCATCAGTACTAATGAAAAGTCGTTTTATATGTTCGAAATTACTGAATCGGAGATTATAAATGTTGGCAAAAAGATGAAAAATATCAATTCTACAGGCTGGGATGGTATTCCAATCAAAATAATAAAGGAAAGCATTGATCTGATCGCAAAACCTGTGGCCCAGATCATGAACAGATCTTATGTCCATAAAGTTAGCAGAGCCACTTGCACGGAAGTCAATGAAAACCATCTCATTAATTGTCGTATATTTGTCGAGAATTTGTCGTGATAGAAAAAAATTTGTCGCGCTTCCAGTTTTTTTTTAAGGGGTGGCTCTGCTAACTTAATATTAAGTTAGCAGAGCCATTCTAAAATATGCATCGAATTCGATCAGAAATGTTATGAGTAATTGTCGAGTATTTGTCGTAGACGATCTAACCTGAAAAAAACAGGAAAAAACATTTTTTTATAGCTTTTTTATAGGGTTCAATGAAATTTTCTGGTTTCTCAGGAAATTTGTCAGATTCGGCAACACTGCATTGGTAAATTGATATTTCAGGTATGTTTTTCGTATCATTATTGATTGATATTGGGTTGTATATGTTGAATCTTATATTTCCTGAAATGAACAATTTTCGTTTCAATGCTGAATAATGGAAATATTCCATTCTCAAGGATATACATCGACGTAACTTTGTGATACAAGATAGTTGATTAGATGACCGTTTTTCTTCCGGAAATGAGCTGAACGATTGGAGGACGACCGAAACATATTTGTCGTGAAAGAAGAAGATTTGTCGCGCTTCAGGTTTTTTTTTAAGGGGTGGGTCTGCTAACTTAATATTGAGTTAGCAGAGCCATTCTAAAATATGCATTGAATTCGATCAAAAATGTTATGAGTAATTGTCGAGTATTTGTCGTAGACCATCTAGCCTGAAAAAACCACAAAAAATATTTTTTTTATAGCTTTTTTATAGGTTTCAATGAAATGTTCTGGTTTCTCAGGAAATTTATCATATTCGGCAACACTGCATCGGTAAATTGATATTTCAGGTATGTTTTCCGTATCATTATTGACTGATATTGGGTTGTATATGTTAAATCTCTTATTTCCCGAGATGAACAATTTTCGTTTCAATGCTGAACAATGGAAATATTCCATTCTCACGGATATACATCGACGTAACTTTGTGATACAAGAAAGTTAATTAGATGACCGTTTTTTCTTCCGGAAATGAGCTGTACGATTGGAGGACGACCAAAACATATTTGTCGTGAAAGAAAAAAATTTGTCGCGCTTCTAGTTTTTTTTTTAAGGGGTGGCTCTGCTAACTTAATATTAAGTTAGCAGAGCCATTCTAAAATATGCATCGAATTCGATCGAAAATGTTATGAGTAATTGTCGAGTATTTGTCGTAGGCGATCTAACCTGAAAAAACCAGAAAAAACATTTTTTTATAGCTTTTTTATAGGTTTTAATGAATTTTTCTGGTTTCTCAGGGAATTTGTCATATTTTGCAACACTGCATTGCAGTGTTGCAGTGTTATCGGATTCGTCATCGACCTACTCCAACCTAATCGTTTAAGACTATTTTCGGCTCAATCATAGAAAATTGCAGACATTCCGACAAAACGATAGCACGCTGTTCCCCTAGATAGAACATGCCCGCAAAAAAAATACTGAAATCTTCGAGAATACCAGTTGTGAGTCGGTTCCGTCAAGGGGTGTGGGGCAACCTACCGACGAAGACAGTACTCCTTTGTCGGCGTAATAAAGTGCGGTAATAAAACTAACAGTGACACGTGTGGCTTCCGCATATTTCATCGAATCTAATTATAAGGATGATGAGATAGACTTTTATGACGGTTAGGGTGAATGTTTACACATTTTCAAATTGCAGCATTAGCAGACCCGAGACAGGCTGTATGTTCAATAATCTGGGATTTAAATAAAATATGAATAGGTGGCCCTCCGATATTGCCCGAACCGCCCCTAGCAGAGTGGCGCCTGAGACGACTGCCTCGCTGCCTCACCCCTAAAGCCGGCCCTGTCCGTTAGAATGGAATATTTCCATTATTCAGCATTGAAACGAAAATTGTTCATCTCAGGAAATAGAAGATTTAACATATACAACCCAATATCAGTCAATAATGATACGAAAAACATACCTGAAATATCAATTTACCAATGCGGTGTTGCCGAATCTGACAAATTTCCTGAGAAACCAGAAAATTTCATTAAAACCTATAAGAAAGCTATAAAAAAATGTTTTTTTCTGGTTTTTTCAGGTTAGATCGTCTACGACAAATACTCGACAATTACTCATAACATTTTTATCGAATTCGATGTATATTTTAGAATGGCTCTGCTAACTTAATATTAAATTAACAGAGCCACCCCTTAAAAAAAAACTAGAAGCGCGACAAATTTATTTTTTTCACGACAATTATGTTTTGGTCATCCTCCAATCGTTCAGCTCATCTCCGGAAGAAAAAACGGTCATCTAATCAACTTTCTTGTATCACAAAGTTACGTCGATGTATATCCGTGAGAATGGAATATTTCCATTATTCAGCATTGAAACGAAAATTGTTCATCTCAGGAAATAGAAGATTTAACATATACAACCCAATATCAGTCAATAATGATACGAAAAACATAACTGAAATATAAATTTACCAATGCGGTGTTGCCGAATCTGACAAATTTCCTTAGAAACCAGAACATTTCATTAAAACCTATAAAAAAGCTATAAAAAAAATATTTTTTCTGGTTTTTTCAGGCTAGATGGTCTTCGACAAATACTCGACAATTACTCATAACATTTTTGATCGAATTCGAGGCATATTTTAGAATGGCTCTGCTAACTTAATATTAAGTTAGCAGAGCCACCCCTTAAAAAAAAACTAGAAGCGCGACAAATTTTTTTCTTTCGCGACAAATTCTCGACAAATATACGACAATTAATGGGATGGTTTTCATTGACTTCCGTGCAAGTGGCTCTGCTAACTTTATGGACATGATTGTATTTCTGTTGTTTATTCCGATATTATTAACAATATAACAATTGAATTTTATCGAATTGTTGGACGATTTTAACTCATCAGTATGTTTGTGGGTGAAGATTCAGATGTTAGGAACTACTTCATCGAATATAGTTCTGACGAGGAAACGTTCGACGTTCAGAAAGATTGTGGATTTTTCACACGTCCTGAGGATACTGACGAATCACTGGAAAAGTATGAAGAGGATTTCGATTATGATGCCTTGGATTTTGCTGAATTGGATAGAGCTCAATTTTTCGAAGGTGAGTGATCAACTTCGTTAAACGTAAAGTTTCGACGAGTGGGAATCAAAACAAGGTATGCGCATGCACCAACGGTGTCATTTAGAGAACATCGTTGCCAGACTGTAAAATAAATCCTATGCCGCAAGAATATCACGTCCATTCTAATTTTGTTTCTTCCATTTAAGTTGAAACTTCAAATTAAAGTACTATGTTCGACTAAATATGTACAGTTCTGCACTATTTTGTTTGAAACAGTGATATAGTATGCTTTTTAATAGTTTTTTTCACTGATGGCACCCATATATTTGTTTTCTGAGTTGGATGGGCACTGTCCTAAACTGAACTAACAACCTGACCTGACCTAGAACCTTAACAAATGAGAAGAAGAAATTCAAGAGGTCTATCCCAAATTTAATTTCTTCTGATTTGGACTGACAATGCCCCAAATTAAACTAATCTAAGCCCTGACAGAATTCATTATATTACTTGATTATTATTTTTTGTACTTTGTTTTCAAATCAGAATTAACCATCTCAGGTTAAACAATAATGCTTCCACTCAAGTCTAATTCTAGGTTTCCGCACAATCTGGCAACGATGATCTCTAAATGACACTGTTCAAATCTTGTTTTGATTTCTACTTGTCGAAACTATACGTTTACCCTCTCTTCCATATCAAACTTAGATATATTTTCTCTTTCTATATTCAGTAAGTACAACTCACGGCGCAAATTCATCATTTTGCATTACTAAAAAAGCAAACAATTAGTTTTTCATTTTATCTTTCTATTAAAATAGGCAAATGTATCGCTAAAAATATTCGACAGGCCACCACACTAGTTTTACTTCTACCGAAAACTTCTTCAATTCTCAGTATTCCTCATAAACATATTCAACTTATATCGTTATATATACATATATTGTATTTTGCTGATTATCCTAAGCTTCAAGGAAAGCTCTCAGAATATTAAAGCTTGTGCGAGTTAGTTTTGGGTAAATTCTGTGTTGGCTTCGATACGGTGTCCTCACACCACGCTAGGCATTGTTAATTTAGAACCCCGTACCTCTCTCGATCGCGGGTCCAACGCTCTTACCACTGAGCTACCGATACAACTACCATCTACTACTATACCAGAATATATTGATATTTACTTAACATTTAAAAAAAAAGTGGATGAATCTAAAACATTTGACAATCAATTTCAAAAATAATGGAAAAATTGGCTCTCTTTTTTTCCTTATAACCAGTATGCTTCTAATCGCATTTAATTATTCGTGATATCATTATTTTTTAAGCCTCGTAAACTATTAATATTTTTAATGAGACTTCTTTCTTGAATATTTTTTGAAAAAAAAATTTATTTTTGACAAGATTTTTGTGCTCTTAAGGGAGCTATTTGATATGTTTCACAAATGAGAACTGACTATTTACAGGTACTATGTCGAAGGAGCAGGAATTACTAACGGAGAAAGAATGTAAGTACGCATAGACAATTAATATATTGCATTGATCTCTTTCTAATATGAGATAAAAAAGCCAGATATTGCCACCCTAAGGAATTTTTATTTTTCGTTGCAGCATTTTTAGCTGGATCAACCTTCAACTTGGGGAAAACATTCAACTACATGTTTTCTAGACAAAAAGGCATACCAAATACTTTTTATTTCAATTTTATTTGTTTCAAAAGAGATTGAAATCTGATGAATAGTTCGTGAAAAAATAAATATTTTGAAAATTGGAAAATGTCCTAAGAGAAATTATTTTTTCAATTTTTTGCCTTTACGATTCTTGGAAAATTTTGCAAAAATTGCGCATTGGTATTCTACAACTATCTACGGAGTTTGAATCTAATCGCGTCATGTGTTCTCGAGTTATTGACGAAATTACCTCAAAATTCCAAACAGCCAAGAAATTACCACTTCACAATGGATTTCCGTCAAGTAACTTCCGTCGAGCTACGAAATTTGACAAATATCTTCTCCAATATCACCAAAAATAAATATCTGATCAAACTGAAACTTGAAGCTCTCTTGAATAATGACTTGAAAGCTTGTGCCAGATTTAATTGCAATCTGGTTTATGCTATCCTAAAAACCGAATTTTTTCCAATGAATTTCGGAAAATTCCCGGAAAAATTTTTGTCACATTTTTCAACATTATAATCCTCTATAAATTTTTTTGTAATGTTGAGCAGCAGTATTTTACAACATATTACGAAATGTCAATCAGTACTTGAGATATTGAGGAAATATACTCAATATTTCGAATAACAACAAAATTTAACCTAATTTTTCCCTGGAATGTATATCAGATAATATTGATATTAAAAATTGTTGATATATCTCTACTTCATTTTTCAACAGAACGAGGAAAATACTCGAAAAATGATTTTTGAAAATTTTTCTAACGACTAGATCCATACTAAATTTTTGCATCGTGTAGCATGTAGAAATTTCCCAACTACAAAGTTTCAATCTGATGGCATCTATATTTCTTGCAATATTGAGGAAATAACCTCGACTCTTCAACTAACACCGAAATTTTACATATTTTTTCTTTATATCTTCGATAATAAATATCGGATCACATTGAAATTTGAAATATTGTTGTTCAATGACTTGAAAGTATATGCCGAATTCCATAGACATCTTTTCGATATTCCCCGAGAAAAAAGTTTTGCAACAAAATGTGGAAAATCTCTGAATTTTTTTTTCATTTTCTAACTACTAAATCAACAAATTTTGCACTGAGTTGTGCGTTGGTATTCCTCAACTGATTACGAAGTTTGAATCTATTTGCATCTTTCCTTCTTAAAATATTGCGAATTCCAAATAACATCGAAAAGAAGGCACAAAATTGTATAATCATTTGCCCTCTGTCTACGAATATGATATTAGTGATAGCAATTTTAAAAACATTATTGAAACACTGCTCCTGAACAGGGAATATTATAGTATCACAGAATACCTAAGTGACAGAATTTCATAAATGTAAATTGTTGGTTTCATTTTATTGTTTGTGATCACAAAGTTGACTTGTCCTATACATTATGTATGTCTGAAGGGACGAATTATTATTATTTTTAAAAATTTGGAATATTTTTTTTCCTTATATCTCCGAAAGTAAATATAGGCTCGAATTGAATTCATGAAAGTTGTTGTCGAATACTGACTCTAAGTTCTCTGTCAATTTTTTTTTGAATCTGATCAACAGTTTCTGAGAAAAAAATGTTTTCGAATAAAATTATTTTTTTTGAAATTTTTGTAAGTACTGTACTAATTTGTGCGTTGGTATTCTAAGGCTTTGTATAAAGTTTTTATTTGATCGAATCAGTACTTCATGAGACGGATGGACAGGCAAAATCGAATTTGACCACGGATTCTTTTTCAGGGAGTTCAACTCAATCGATTGAGACCATGTTCGGCTCAAAATTCGGAAATTACAGACATGGTGACGAACGATAATGTGCTGCTCCCTACAACAAGCGCGTAAAAATATGTAAAATTTCGTAGATATTTGAAATTTTAACGTTATTTTTTCCTCAATATTCAAGAAGTAATTACGCGATCGGATTGAAGCTGTGTAATTTGTTGAAGAATATCAATGCGCAACTTAGTGCGAAATTTCGTGTGTATCTATTGGTTACAACATTTTCTGTTTGATTATTTTTCTCGTGAAGTATCAATCACATTTCTATCCAATTAGGTATGTACGTAGAAATCAAAATTGAAAAACAACGTTTCAAATTTCAATGTGACCCCATGTTTATTTTCGGAGGAGATACAGGAAAAAATATATCCAGTTTGCTTGTTATTTGAAATCTCCTTAATATCTCAAAATGACAGCAAATCCTCGTAATAAAATGAAAAGTATTATACTAACATGCAACACGATGTATGGATCTAGTCGACCGGAAATTCTTGAAAAATCACCAGTCAAAAAGTTTTCAAATTTTTGTAGGAAAAAGTTTGTTTTTCTGGGACAATTGATAATATTAATTTTTTAGAAAAAAATTTTTTCTCACAAATAATAATAATAATCTCTAGATTTTGAAGGAAGTCAGCGTAGACTTCGAGCTGGCTATTCAGCAAGAGTGTTTGAACTTTTATTTTGATCTTACAGAAATCTTCGAAGATATATGAAAAAGAATTGTCAAATTTCTTGTTTGTTTCCTAGAATTCTTTATTATTTCCGAAATACCTAGAGAAATTTTGATCCTATGATGGTGAAACTTGATGGCCAGTTGGCAATTGGTAATCAGCAAATTCGTGTAAAATTTCAATTAAATCTATAAAATTTCAAATATACTACATTGGGCGCTTCACTTGTCATATTGTCCTCGAGATATTCCGCATGAACCTTTAAACTGTCATTTTTCTTTCAACTGGATTTTAATTCGATACGATCTGTATTTTTGGAAAAATTGGAAAATTTAATTTTGAATGGAAACCTTAATCTAAGGAATCATTTTGCAAATTGTATCTATTCACGAATTCGACCTTCGTAGTTGAACCTAATTGAACTCCAAACCTGCAATCCAAGTATCAAGTTTGTGAGGTAGATTCCTAAGGAAATTATTTTGTTCACTATCGGCGGTTAGGTCGATTGTAAACACGAAACACGAAAGAAACGACTTAGAGACTCGATATTTGTAGAGAAGGTTTTCTTTTTAATTACGAAAGTTGAATTACTGAATGGGTAGATTTCTCGCAATGAATCCGAAGATAATGGTAACCCATTGAACATTTCATTTTTTCAATATCTCCATAAATCCGAATCGGATCGAATTGATCGAAAATGTAAGCTAGAGGTTCGTTCAGCATTTCGTAAGAAGATCTCCAAATCTAAGGATTTCATGTTATAAACAATATATCGCAGGAATTTGGACATAACAAGCATACAATTAACCATGATTTTGCCAACGTTACAGAACGGCTTGTTCCTTTATCAAGGCTAGAAAATTGTTTTTATTAATTATAGACAAAACATATAACATTTAACATTATTTCCTCATCATAAAATCAATAGAATATACAAATTTAAAATGGTTGGACAGAGTAAATAGATCAGTTCACATGCGTGACAGTCAATGGAATAACAATGACATCGGACACATTGCGATTACACATATTTTCATATATGGTCTTAGTCTACTCATTATATCGCAACCAGCAAATATAGAGTATGAACATAATGTTCAGGCATGTAATATTTTTATCATTTCAGATGAACAACGTATCCAAGAAGTTTCAGAACGATTACATGGTGATGGGTTGTCAGAGAATACCCTGGAAATGCTTAAACATTGTATTATGCTTGGACCAACGTCATGTTTGAGCCATGTCGATACAGGAATACTACTGATGGATGTATGTTAAAATATTGTAAGACTACATGTTCCGGTGAGTTGGACAATTTTTTTTATATTCAAAATGATTTCAATAATAAAATAAAATAATTAACGGAAATAACTGACTAGAAGCATCGAGTATTCAATGCTGAAAGTCGAAATGTCATCAGAGACGCGTTGTTAAAAGGCCATTAATGGTATAATTAAAGCCTATTGAGAGTAGGTTTGGGTGAATATTCATAATTAGGGGTTTTAATAGGGATGACATCTTCATTAAGTAAATACTTCAAGCGTATTCAAGTATTTTTTACCCTTATTTTTGATAGTTATTCCGATTTTCTGAGATAAAGTAACCGGTAGTTGACCTTGACTCATAATAGTGATAATAATAATTAATAGTAATGACCATCCAGAAATTCATATATTACGAAAAGTACTAAAGAAACTACCAGTGAAACGACATCCTAGAAGGATGGTGGACGGTGTTCACCCGGTACATCAGAGAAAGCAGGACCATAGGAAATTATGTGGAAATAATAATAATAATAATAATACTTTATTAATGCCTTCAGAAAAATGCATGTATGGGTCAAGTATTTGGGTGTATGTAAGTCAGGGAAAAGAACCACAAAAAAAAAACAATTTGAAATGAACTATCTAGGTACCAAAACATCTATTAGGTAATCACCCACTGTATAATAACATGTGTTCAACAACAACTCCTTAATAGATTTCTTAAGTAGACGACAATTAAGAGATCGAAAACTATGGGCAAATAATTAAAAAGCTTAATCTTTTCTGGTATTTTAGCCATGAAGGCTAGATACCTTTTTTAGCATAAATGTATGTAGTTTTCGAAATTCCAGCCAGAAATGGTCTCAAATTTAATTCTGTCAGGCCGTGGTATTTTCAAAATTTTCAAGTTTTATTTGCAGTATGAAAATTTTGGTTAAGTTCATTAATGGGCGAATTCGACTGATCGCTCGCCCCCAATTTGAAAATTCGAGGTTAGTTCCTTGATATCTCATAAAGGACTGACGCTATCACATTGAAAACTGGTGATTAGTTGAGAATACTCAAAAACAACAAAATTTCGTTTTAATCTTATGGTGAAAAAATCAGAAAAAATTAGTATCCAAAAATTATCCAAATATTTGAATTTCTTTCTGAGCGGAGATAATCATTCAGGTTCTATGTTTTTTGGCAAATAAATACCTTCGATTGAATATTTAAAAACTGTGTTCCTAATTTGAATCTGACTCGATATTCATCTTCGGAGATACGATCGGTAGTTTGGCCGGCCTTAAACACCAAAACTTCCGAAAAAAACGATCTAGAGACTAGATATTTGTATAACGAGTCTTCATAAAGTGATAATGATGGATTATGAATGAGTAAAGTTGCCTTCTCGAAATTTTATTTGTCCAATATTTTCGAAAATATAGTTCAGATCGAACTGGAATCCAGCACTAGAAAAATGATCGATAGCTTGAGTGACAAATATTTATATTGTAGATGGATTTGAACGGCGTGGAAATCTCCCACGAAACTGAAGCATGAAATTTCTAACTTTATACCGATTAGTTTTTCCAATTCCTGGTGTCATGTGAAGCCAAGATGGCTAATCGATTATTTTTTATTCCTTTGACACTGTATGCATAGAACATATATCACTATAGCCTCTGCACAAATCACGAAATACGAATCATTCAAAAAACTATTCATTCCAAGCACAATATGTCTCAACAAAAAATTAACACTTCCCACTAGGGTATCAGACAGAAAAAAAAATCAGAGTTTGCTATTTGAAAAACTGGACCTATTTGAATTTTTGTGAGGACATTCTCATAAAAATCGCAATGTCCTCCAGATCACCTGTAAAGAGCTCGGAAATTTTCAGAAGAGCTGAGAACTTTCTCGAAATTCAATTTCATTCTCATTTTTGAAAATTATCGGGAAAATGAAATGTTGTATAGGTATCAACAGATGGATGCCAGAAAGGGGTGAAATCGAGCTTCGAAATCTAACTCTTCTCTGCAATGATTAACTTTAAGAGTACTTTCTTTCGGAAGTAATAGTGCTTACGATCGGCAGTTAGGCCAGCCGTAAAAATAACAACTTCCAAAAGAAACGACCTGAAAGTTGACGTTTGTGGTTGTAGTTAATAAGGAAGGTCGAATTAGTGAGTGGGTGAAATCCAACCGTTGATTCCGAAAATATACCAATCCGAATTTTTTTTAAACAATATTTCCAAAAATACATATCAGATCGACTCGAAATCTGTTATTTGCAAGATCAATGATAGCTTAAAGACTCATGCATAATATCATATATACATATAACGTATGAGAAGAAGATCGCCGCAAGTCTGTGCTACCTATCGGAAGGAAAAACCCAAAACACCGATATATGTTGGACGGCCACATATTGTCAACCTCAAGTCACCACACTGATTTGGGTCTAAATGTTTCAGATGATCTGAGCTGGTTTAGACACGTCCAGAACGTAACAAACAAGGCAAAGAGGGTTGACTATATGATCTCCAAGGCCTTTCATAACTGTAACCCTGATGTTTGCTGTAAGATTTACAAGTCTTATGTTAGATCTATTTTTGAGTTTGCAGGACCAGTGTGGTGTCCAAATCTCAAGGTTGATATGGATGAGCTGGATAGGGTTCAGAGATCAGTTACGCTCCTCCCATATGGTCCCAATCGCCCCTGCTACGATGGACGTCTTAAAATATTCGGGCTGACATGATTGTTGCTTACAGAGCATTGCTTAATAAATTCGGAACTGGGGGGCGATTCTTGAATATCGATCAAGAATTGAAGAGTATGACAATTGTCATTTGTTTATGTCGATTTTCTAAGTTTTCTCGAGCATCTGCAAAATTTGTGGGAGTTTTATTCGCCAGTTCGACTATGTTTTCAAACATATTCATGAAATAAACTGAATGCAAGATATCGAGAAATTTCAAATCGGAATATAAACATAACCTTATCACCGTTTCCTTCGACTTAGCAACGAGTGGTACGGAGTATAGTATAGTATAGGAGATATAACTTTCGATTGTCGAGTGACATTCGGTTCCATCGGTTATGTCTACTTGTTGTTTATATTTAACTAAGAAAATCGACGCGGGCATATGGTCACTGTCATACTCTTCAATTCTTGATCGAAACTCAAGAGTCTGCCCCTGATTTGTTTCAGTTGTAAAAAAAATCTTTGACTCTAGAGTTCTTGGTTTTCTTTTATCCTTGAAAGTGAACTGTCCACTACTTAATTGATTAATTTTGTGAATTTCAGAGCTTTTTATAGGCTAAGTCTCAGCTCCAATTTTATTTTAAAAATAATTATAATCAGGGAGTAATGCTGAGTTTGGCGGGGACAATACATGAATGGATGACCACTTTGGCAACGAATCAGACAAAGCGCTTGAAAGTAAACTCGAATAGTTCATATTCATCAGATTTCAATGAAAATCAAGACAGTCTATTTTCCAAAACAATGCATCAATTTCTGTTTACCCCGATTCTATCTTTCAGTTCCATCTCAGTTTTCCCCGCTTTTTTTCTTGTTTTTTTTTCTCTATATCGTTGTGTTTTCAGGAACAACTCGACGAATGCAGATTCTAGTATGATAAAATCGGTAACTAGATGGCCAAAAATTATTCGCAAATTTGTGAAAACTCTCGTGACGGTCTTCTCATTAGGTCAATAAAAAAAATTTTAATATTTTAAATTTGACCATCTACTACTTCTATAGTCCTCGCGGAGGCATGAGCCTATAAGCTTTATTTTTTCTAACCAAGTATTGGATTCTAATTCGATCCGATTTGTATTCTCGTGAATATTGGGAAAATGAAATTTTAAATGGGTATACAGGTATGCGGAATCATTTGACTGGTTTTTGATATACTCTACAATTATTAGGTCTCTAAGTATCTTCAAGATGTTTCGTGTTCACAATCGGCCGTAAATACAACTTCCGGAAAAAACGACTTACAAACCCGAAATTTTTGGAGTAGGTACAAATATTTTCGTACAAGTCCTTCTTCTGTTGGGAAATTGAATTAGAATGCTCACTCTTGCTTTATTTATAATATCGCTTATGGTATAACAATCTTGTCTAATTTGGAGGGTAGTTAACTGTTTTCCAGAAGACCTTGGAGTTCTTCATGAGTAGATTCGCGAAGTTATCAGACTATTATCGGAAAAAAACCCTCTCCATAATTGCTCTGGACATAAGCAGCCTCAAAAGTAGTCTATGGATCATCAAAAGATTCCTAAGCTGGTTAATACAGTCGTTGCTGAAAGAGGAGGAATTTGAAGATTTAAATAATATAATTCCATTCATTCATAAAATCTTCTGTGATTTGAAAAATGATCCTATATCAATCCAGAACATCAAAACTCCTAAATTATTCGATGGATTACTGACTTTGATACTTAATGGAGAAGTGGATGTACAACATAAACATAGTATCATACGAATACTGTCAATTATGGCATGTAACAGCAAAGTTATCTCGCATGCACTTATGAGGAAGGGTGCAGTACAGACATTAGCCCATTTCAACAAAGAGAGGTAAGTAGGTTCTCTAAATATAATTTTTAATTGTATCCCTTTTTTTTATCTGAGGAAACCTTGGATTTTCTGATTGGAAACAATTCCTTTTGGTAAAAACGTAATACTATTCTTTTACATAAATGTTAGCAGAGCATGGATTTTGTTACTTTTCCTGAGGAAACTGTTGCTAAGTATCTCAGTAATCTCAAGACCTCTTCATCTCCTGGAGACAACCTGTGCCCTGTAATTCTGAAGCGATGCAGCACAACTCTTGCTTATCCATTGTACATCCTTATGGAAAAATCGTTCTCAACAAAAGCATTGCCGATGGGTTGGCTTTCTGCACGTTACTCTGGTATACAAGAAGGGTGATAAACTTGATACCCGGAACTATCGCCCAATTTCTCTGACTTCATCCGTTGTTAAGATTATGGAGAAAAATTTCTTCGATCAACTACTAGAATTTCTCCTAACCGATGAAATATTGCTGGAACAACAGCACGGTTTTATTCCTGGGAGTTCAACGATAGCCTACCTACTCGAGTGCTTAACTGACTGGAATAAAGCATTAGATAAAAATTTACCAATCGATGTCGTGTATCTTGACTTTGCCAAGGCATTCGATAGAGTACCCATCCGCCGGCTTCTGTACAAGCTGGAGTATTTCGGAGTGCGGGGCGGATTGCTTGAGTGGATCCAAAGTTATTTGAGTGGAAAAAAATTTTTGTTGACGCTGGTGAGAAAAGATCTCGAACTAATAATCACACTAGCGGAGTTCCCCAGGGATCAGTTCTGGGTCCGCTGCTGTTGAGGTATTCTCATTCGCTGACGATGCTTAGCTCTACAACTATGCCCATCCAACCTGTTTTTGCTCCAGAATTTGACTTCTTTGATCTCTTGGTGCTGCGACTGATTGATTGAGCAGAATTTATGGAAGTGTAGGGTTCTTCTCTTGGGAAAAATAATCCAAGAACAACTTACCGTATTGTTGGCATCCCCCTCACCACTACGAGGAGTCAACTAGATTTAGGTGTTGTTGTTACTGAGGACCTCTCATGGCCGGAGCATGTTTTGTTCGTTCTTTTTAGGTATGGAGCGAGATTTATTGGAGCGTTACAAATACCATATGGAAGAGTGCGACAAACATACGAACAGTGCTTATCTCTTTTAAATCTTCCCCCAGTTCAGACTAGAAGTGACCGTGGTGACTTGATCGTTGCCTTTCGAGCTTTGACTCAGAGATTTGGGATCGACGTGGGTAATATGTTTGACCTTGCTACTACCAGCCAACTTAGAGGGCAAAGATTCAAGTTGACACGGGAAAGATTCAAATGTACCCCACGACAATCTTTCATCCCCAATAGGATATTCCATAATTGGAACAGTCTTCCTGATACGGTTGTTGGCGCCTCTAGTGTCACATTTATTTTGTTTTGAATCCTTTGTTAACACTAGTTTCACACTCTGTAGTTTTTCATTTAAAATTTGTGTATGAGTTGAGAAAACTCTTTTATGATGTATAAAAATAATAATTACAAGAATCATCAGCCAATCAAGTATCGATATTATCTTGTCTAATAAGCTTTTTTGTATTTCAGCCCTGAGACTACCCGGTTGGACATTGCCACTCTTATCTGGGCAATTCTCCCGCAATCAAAAGAACATGAAGTTATTTCTGAATGCATCCCCTTTCCAACATGGGAGTGGAAAATCCAGAAAGATATCTGGGTTCCTTTTTCTTCATCAATAAATTTTTTGTTTGAGAAAAATTACGGAAGAATGACGGAATACAGTTTCATAGAATCCGGCACGATAAGTACAGTCAACTTAAAAAAACTGGAAGTAAAAAACGAAGTAACATCTGAACAAACGTAAGTTTATCTCAGTAGGATTGAAGTAGTTTCAGATATATTATGTATAAAGGGGCCTTTCACGAGGAACCTCACCCATATTTATACGGGAAACTACTGAACGTATTTTCATGAAATTCAGCACTTATAAGTATTTCACGATGCTGATGAAATCTAAAATATTTTCAAGGCATGAGCACCTCCGATTTTTTCGGAAATGACGTCAACTTCCGTTTTTCAAATTAGAACAGCATTTTTTTATTGCAGAAATAGATTCCTTAGAAAATTTCAATTTATTTTGATGTAACATTTTTCAGTTTTGGTTGGAAAATTCTCTCTGAGCGGGAAAATTCGAAAAAAAAAATCGAAAATAGAGCTCCGCTGAAACAAGAATAACTTCGAGGTTTTAGGATGGAAAATTTTCATTTTTGGGATTTTTCAAGATGTAAGATTGATGTATCCACTTTGAAAATCGAAATCGCGATTCATGATACAGGGGGTGAAAAAATCGCTTTCAAAGTTAGGGATGACAAAATCGTGAAAAATCAATTTTTTCAAATTAGAACCCCATTTTTTTATGGCAGGTATTGAATCTACGTTAAAAAATAATGTGAGTGTATGCATCACACCCTTGCCCTAAAATGGATATTTTCTGAGTTATTCACAAAAAACTGTTTTTCGTCTTGAATTTTCAGCTATTTCTTTTCCCTTCACGCCAAAAAGATGAAATTTTCAGGAACTGTTATTTGAACCATGCTGTAGATTTTTCAGCCCTTCTTGAAACCGACTTCAAGTTACGATTAGGAGAACCATGGCAAACTCTCGCAGTTATAACTAGAGAAGATGCTCAAAGTTTTGACCGTTAATTTGTAGACATTTATTTATACGTCTCAGGAATGCTTCGTGCGTTGCTCTTCTTATTTCATCGGGAGGAAGAGATCTGCAAAAGTGTTTAAAAACCAAATTGAGTTTAAAAACTATGAATCTAAAAATCTAAACAAACCTGAACGCATTTCTGACTCGTTCTATGCAGTCCTCTTTATCAGTCAGGGGAGTTGAGTAGACAATATTTTTTATCCTACCCCAAACATAATAGTCTAAAGGAGTTAAATCGGGAGAACGTGGTGGCCAAAGATGTGGACCATTGTTCGCCAACCATCGATCTTCAAATAGCCTGTAGAGGATATTTGACACATTGAGTGAATTGTGTGGAGGCGCGCCATCTTGTTGATACCATAAGTCATTATGGTTCTGTACTAGCGGCTCAATTATTTGAGTCAATATGTCAGAATATCTATCTCCTAAGGGAGAACATTCTTCAAATAATGCAAACATGTGTAGTGTTCTATCTTACCAGTTAAAGTCCCATCATAAATGTGAACATCGAGAATTGCATTATTTTTGATGGCGCAAAAAACATTGAAACTCCAGGTCTCTTGAAAGTTCCATTGTCTGAAGTCGTGGTTGTTCTCTTCATCCCAATAATGACTGTTATGCCTATTGAAAGAACCATTCTTTGTGAATTTAGATTCATCTGTCCAAATTATACAGTCCAAAAAGTTTTCATTCTCTTGAAATCGAATCATCATAGCTTCGCAAAACTCTGTTCTCCTGACGAAATCAGTTTCCTTCAAATGCTGTACCCTATTGAATTTATATGGGTGCATTTTATGTTTTTTTAATATTCTCCAAACACTCGATTGAGATAATCCCAGATCAATCTCGGCATCTTTGAGAGAATTTTGAGGATTCACACGAAAATATGCAAGAACTGTAATTTCGTTGTTCTCATCTTCTACTACACTTTTTTCTCTGTGTGTAGTTTTCTGAACGAAAGATCCGACATTTCTCAAGTTTGTCATGGTTCTGTTAATGGTATCTCTCGTTGGTCTGGGTCGGTCAGGAAACCTCTCAATGAACAGTCGAATCGTTCTATCTACAACTTTATTACATTCTCCATGAAGTAGAATGAGATTTAAATAATCTTCATTGGTAAAATTAGGCATAGTGATCGATTTTATAACTTAATACGAATTATCACCAAATTAATAGTAAACACAAAATGCTACTGAATAAAGAAGAATTTGGCAGATGTAATTAATGATATCTATCATTAAAAAAAAATAATGTAAAACATGGTAATATTTTGCATATGGTTCATAAGGAATTATTTATTTATCACTGGAGAGAAAACCGATGGCCGATTAGTTGAAATAAAGAGGTTTCCGATACAAATTCGAATCCAAATTCGCCATCTATTTAGGAACAACCTGTAACTTTTTTCTCTTGCATATTAGGGTAGTAAAATCTAAAACATGGTTTAAGTAACAGTTCCTGAAAATGTCATCTTTTTGGCGTGAAGGGAAAAGAAATAGCTGAAAATTCAAGACGAAAAACAGTTTTTTGTGAATAACTCAGAAAATATCTACTTTAGGGCAAGGGTGTGATGCATACACTCACATTATTTTTTAACGTAGATTCAATATCTGCCATAAAAAAATGGGGTTCTCATTTGAAAAAATTGATTTTTCACGATTTTGTCATCCCTAATTTTGAAAGCGATTTTTTCACCCCCTGTATCATGAATCGCGATTTCGATTTTCAAAGTTGATACATCTATCTTACATCTTGGAAAATCCCAAAGATGAAAATTTTCCATCCAAAAACCTCGAAGTTATTCTTGTTTCAGCGGAGCTCTATTTTCGATTTTTTTTTCGAATTTTCCCGCTCAGAGAGAATTTTCCAACCAAAACTGAAAAATGTTACATCAAAATAAATTGAAATTTTCTAAGGAATCTATTTCTGCAATAAAAAAATGGTGTTCTAATTTGAAAAACGGAAGTTGACGTCATTTCCGGAAAAACCGGAGGTGTAATGCCTTGAAAATATTTTAGATTTCATCAGCATCGTGAAATACTTATAAGTGCTGAATTTCATGAAAATACGTTCAGTAGTTTCCCGTATAAATATGGGTGAGGTTCCTCGTGAAAGACCCTGTATAGTCAACTGAACATACTTTTCAAACGATAATTCATGATACGAAGTATTTTTTAAAGTAGAACTTCAAAACACGGAGTAAATCTCAAAAATTCTAGAAAAGCACGGACGTGAGGTCAAGAGCTTTTACGCGCTTGTGAAGGTACGATTCGGGTCTCGGCAGTAGCTGCCTGGCAGTCGCTGCCAGGTCGCGACTGTTAGGCAGCTACTGACGAGATCCGAATCGTACCTTTAAAATTTTGTTGCCAAAGCAGTCACCTATTCACATATTGACCCCGCCATACTCAACTTTACTTCCTGAAAATAAAGTTGTAGGTTTCAATGCGATCCAAACTGTATTTTTGGAAATATTAGGAGAATAAAATTTGAATGGGTGGATTTTGCACATTCAAGAGTTCGGCGTTCATAAGCTCCAAACGTAGTCTTTAAATATAGAGTATCTATGTCGTTTCTTCGGCAAGTTATTGTGTTTACAGCTGACCCAACCACCGATCGCTAACACAATAACTACCGAAAGAATCTACTCAGAGACTTGATAATTTTGGAGCAGGTTTGAAGTTTAATTACGATGGCTGAATTCGCGAAGTCTAATCCACTCAATGATTTAACAATATTTCCGAAAATATGGTTTGGATAGAATTGATATCCAGTAATAGATTGATGCAGAGTTTTTTGAGGACTTCATGATTAGAAAAATCGAAGAATTTTTTGTGAAAAGCTTGAATGGAATGTTAATCGAGAAACTTTGCACAAATTTCATCAGCATCTGCCTAAAAGTCATTTCAAAACGCCACGAATTTGACACATGTTTTTCTGATATCACTGAAACTAAACATTGGATCAAACTGAGAATTTGAACAATGTTATTAAAGTTTTATTTCGAGCCTCGTTTCAAATTTCATTCGAATCTGATTTATTATAAAATGAAAATTGTTTTTCAAAAAAAATGTGATTTTTTAAAACCGTTTTTTGAAATTTTATACTAATACAAAGTCACGGATTATTGCATTATATTGTGCGATTGTTTTCTACAACTAGTTACAAGGATTCAACCTAATCACTATTTTCTTTCGTCATTGTCATTCTCATTGGGGGAATAATCTAAAAAAAAACAAATTCTAAATATTTTCTTGAGTATCTCGGAATATAAATATCGAATCGAATTGAGAGAAAAAAAATGTTGTCAAGTAAAATCTCTGAAAAAAAACTAATTTTTTCTAGAAAAATCAGGATAATTCTGGGAATAATTTTTCGTCCATTTTGTAACAAATAAAACCTCATGAAATTCTGCTCGAAGTTTTGCGTTGGTATTTTTCAACAAATATTGAAGTTTTGAACTGATCATCAGTACTACCTGAAATAATAGGGAAATGACCTCAAATATTCCAATCAAAAACAAAATTTTCGCCTATTTTTCCACTACCTCCAAAAATAAATATCGGATCGAACTGATGATTTGGCTCATCTACGAACTCAACCGCGGCATTCTTATGCGTGATCTATCCTGAAAGTTTAAAGTCGCTAGCTTGCTCCGTTCGACAGTTATCGTATCTACGGCCGGACAGCAAGCCGTCCGGCAGGACGAACAGAATCGATTTTCACACTGGATCAGTGAGTCCAATATAGTCATTTGAGACTAATTTCAGGATGAAATTCGAGAATTATAGTCATTTGGCTATATTTTGATTGATTCGATTATCTATTTTCAGGGCAATTAGAAGGAAATACATTGGTCATTACAATGTATTGAATTTGATTAAAAGTAAACCAGAATCAAGATTGAAAGTAAACACAAAATCTTTTGTATCGAATTGCTTCATTCGTTTTGCCTTTTCATTTTTCTGTAAAAGAATGAACTTTGTTTACTCAAACAGCCCAGAAGAATATCGATGTTGGCAAGGGCTATTTACATTGTTCGAATCCATCACACACCGTCAATATCAAGAACTTCTGGAAAAAGAAATCCGTTACGTAGTTGAAAATCTATTAGTGGCGCGTTTGAAAAACTTGTTGACTGGAAAAAACTGTGATTTAAAGATTGTGGCAATTCGATTGGCGAAACAATTAGTAACTTGGAACTGGCTCAATGAAATAAACGAGCTCAATTACATAGTGGCCATCATTGAAGCAATTGCAGGAAATGAAATGGTAAGGATCAAGTATAATATTAAAGAAAAAATAATACTCATTATTTCATTTTATTCAATTTCAGGATGTGAAAGATTCAGCCCAAGCTGGACTTCAAACTGTTTCGGACACGATAATGAGGGAAAACTTTCTGCTAGATTTGGTAAGATGTTGGTTATACATAGTCATGATTTATATTTTTCCTGATATTCATTTTGGCCTAATTATGTTTAAATGGGCTCAATTTTCAGCATCATGCGTTTTATTTTCTTCAATATTGAGGTAGAATATAAAGAAAATACATAAGGAAAGCAGGGCCATTGACGTGAAGCCAGGATTTTATAAGCGCTAGCGCTTTTACATCTTTATATGTTTGCCTTAAGCTTTCCCGAAAATTTTATGTTTTATTGAGGACGGTTTTCATCTATAACTAAACTAACTGACTCAAATATTCCGCCAACCAAGAAATTAAAAATTTCCGATTCACCTGCTTCGTGAGTTATTAAATTTTCGTTTAGAACGGCTGAACAAGACTGGAAATTGGTTCATTTCGTTATATTTGCCGAGCCGAAATCTTTTCCGAAGTTTCAGTATGAACACAAAATAATGACGTATTTCGTCCAATTGCAAATTGCAGGCTAAAGATTTCATCAAGATGCCCAGTGTAAGGAAAGTTATGAACAACAAACCAAAAGTTAATCATCCGTTAGGAATTACGTTGGAAGTACAGATGAACACACCCACTGATATTATCCAAAATAGCTACCGGCGAACGCTAACACTCAAAAAATTTTTGGATTTTTTGACTAACCAAGATGGCCCAACCGATAGAACCCATAGATTGAAGGAGTTCTTATGTGTATTCGCGAACATCCCTCTACATCCACAACTTGGTAATTTCAACATTTCAAATAAACTATTCCTAGTTCTTCTCAAGAAATTGAAGTTTATTATTTGGGACTCTGTTGGTGTTCATCCAATAGAATGGAATGAGAATAAAACAAAACTGTTATTGAAAGCAGGAATAAAAACTATCGGAGCGATTGCTGAAAAGATTATAAAAGTAAGTATACAATTATAAATATTTTCCAGTAGATGATAGTATCAGCTCTTCTTCGAAATATTTGATCCCTGATTCTTTTAAGTTTCATGGATTTCGTAGATCATAGATACTGACGACTATCAAGTTCGAAGATGAGCAAGTTGGGGGTTTTCCTGAATTTGGTATATTACTGTAAATGCAAATTTGAACATAAGTATTATGGGTTTGATTCATCATTTTCCCAAATTACCTTCAGAAAGTATTCAAAATCAGATTTCTAAATTGGGGTTTGGGATTTGCCAGGCATGCACGAAGTGATAACGGTGTTTAGTAGAATAGCTTTTTCTGCTAAAGAATTATGAATTATTTATTCCTATTCTGTGGTGCACACGTGTTCTTTGTCAATTAAACCAAACAATTTTCGTTTGCGATTTGTCAGTAATATGACAGTATAACAGTCTGTGCTCTTCTTTTTCTATTCCTTGGTCGTTGACTTCTACTCTATCCAGATCGAAGTATAGCTATCTCTGTTTTCCTAAGCGAAGTAACACATTTGACGTCCTTTTCTTTCCGAGAAAGCTGAATTCGATGTTGCCATATCGTGAACTCAAGACAAATCCCTTAAAATGTCAAATCTTCATTTTTATTTTTCAGTTTTAGGTGATCTAACATTTCTCTAAAAATATAATATTGAAATTATATGTTTGAAATGTGATATTCTGAAGGTTTTTCATGAAAATTACTGCATTTTCGTTCAAAGGAAAAACCCACATCGAATAACCAAGATATTTCAGAAGTTCACATTCGTCAATTTTCAATCACATTTTTAATTTTTCAGATTTTCCTGTACACGGATACTTTACCATGGTCGAACATGATCTGCAAATTATTGGTCTATCCCTTCACAACTATACAATATGTGGAATCAATTGTGCTTCGTCAATTGTCACTTGATATCGGCGAAAGACGAATTGGTATTGATTTTAAATCCAAAATTGAATTTTTTCTAAATGGATATCGAGTTCCATCTGATATAACAATCTATGAAGCCTTGCGTCGTTTCGGAAAGATTAATGGGGAAAAATTATTTCACGAGGTACACAGGATGAATTTCAAGGAAATACCTCGATATGAAGATGTAGAATACGGTAAGTATATTCATCTTTGGAGATCGGGTTCATATATTATAATATTGGCTATTATGTGTGATAATTCAAAATACAGATTTTTCTGTGAACATTAGATCTTTCGATGTTGATATCTAATCTACAGGGTGTTTCAAGTAGTGACGTCAATAGTTTTTTTTACAATCCTCATACCTGGGGGTATCCAAAAATACTCCATGTTTGTCATGCAGTTTTTTGTAGTTTTCGAGTTATAGTTATTTTTGTGTTTCTCCGATTTATTGTGCCAGCGAAGTTTCAAAAATTCATATCTTTTTATGTAGTAGGTATTTTGCAGAATTTTTTCCGTAACATGATCTTCGCGAATGTTCTTTTGATGAAAAAAATAACTCAGCTTCCTGAAATTACTCAAAGCTTTTCAAAACGAGCTTGAAAGTTAGAACGGCCGACTGCGTAAACATAATAACTTCCGAAAGAATCAACTTAAAAACTCGATATTTGTAGAGAAGGTTTGGGGCTTGATTACGAAGGTCGAATTCGTGAATGGGTAAAATCCGCCCAATGATTCCGTAGATATACTCATTCAAAATTTTATTTTTCCAATATTTTCAAAAATACAGATTAGATCGAATCGAAATCCAGTAATTGATCGAAAAAAATCTAGAAAAGCCCTGCCCTGAAGGCATACGCACATGTTCAAATTCGTTGCCGAAGCGGTCATCTACATCGAACATGCGCGCAGAAGCTGCTGCCTTCACGGCAGTGCTTTTCTGGATTTTTTTTGTATTTCCACAGTCCATTACAATTCGCCAAATTATTCACACAAATTGGAAGAATTTGGCAGACATTTCTTAATTCCGAAATTGCTATTATTTCTCCATCCATTTACTGTATGATCGGAGAGTATGAGAGCAAAATTTCACAAATCTAGACGAAATTTGATTGAAGCTAGAGCAGAAGGCTCACCTCTTGCAAGAGACTAAAACAAAATGCCAGTAACTCATGCCTAAATGGTCAATTGTGAGTAGAAATATTGTTTAAAGATTTGCATTAATGGTTGAATCAATTTCCCGTTTACCTCAGTCGATGAAAAACAGTCTATGGTATCCACGTGGAAAATTTCAATTCGATATCTAATCAAATGAAAATTCCTTGAGTTCTTATTGAGAAATTCAGGCCAGCGGTAAACACTTCAACCCTCATAAGAAACGGCTTAAAGAATAGGTTTGCGGCTTAGAAGCCCGATTTCATAAATGAGTCGTTGAAATACCCATTCAAATGATGTTAACATTTCGAAGAATATATATCGGATCGGATTGGAAGTATTGAAAAATGCAAAATTTCGCGAGAACCTCATGAATCTTATGATCGCTCAATCTTTCCTTAAAGGATAAAACTAGTTTTTGCGAGTTCAAAATGTGATCGATTAGGCAAAGCATTCCAACAAGCGCGTAAAATTACCCGACCTCACGTCAGTGTTTCTTTAGAAGTTGCACTGATACCTTTCGGATTTTATAATGATATATAATTTTTGTTTTCTTTCAGACTTCAATCCGTTCGCACATCCTTTAGATCGTCATCTGCGACAAAGAATTCATTCGAAGGATATTCCTGAAGACCTCCAAAATGCAATACAGTTAATTGACATCCTTTATGGATTGAATAAGTATTGGACATCACTTCATCCTTCCCAGGAACATCAATATATCGTTGATCCTCAAGAATTTGAAAGCAATTTGTTGAGTAATATGGCAAATATTTCTTTCCACGATCCTTTCAGTATTCTGGTAGGCCAATCACCAGCTTGGATAAATTGTCTGCTTGAAAACTGTCCTTTTATGTTGAGCCCAGGAACTAGAAAAATGGCTTTCCGAGTCCTTCGTTTAGATAGACGACGATCCTTTCAGGCAGTGATGGGACAATTTCATTCATTTGAGAACGGAATTTCTCAAACCAAGATCACAATAAGGAGGAATTTTCTGCTGAAGGATGTGAATTCGGTAAGAACTATTCTATTTTTCCCTAGCATGCCCTAATAGATAGGATACAGATAAAATGTTGACTCTTGACTAAAGTGCCACGTCTCGTTTCACACTAGGTGATTTCTAGACGCTCATTTTTGGAGTTGCAATACGTCTCGTGAACTTCAAATTGTCAGAAAACCAACTAATAATTTTTGATTCTCTTCAATATTATTGAATCAGTGAATGTTAGAATTGTTTGAAGACAAAGAAATAAGTGACAAATAACAAATCCGAATTAATGTTACCATATCTTTCTAGATACAGTTCCCATAAAATCACAACTAAGAATCTTATTTGTGTATTCACAATCATCCAGAAGCTTTGGATTCCTCAAAATCCACTAATCTAACAGTGTTTTAGGCCCCTTTTCTTCCACCTTCAAGTAAGGGTAGATTTTTTTGATTATATTCTTCGAAATCCAAACAAGCAAATGCAGATTAACACCCACCACATTCTGCATTACTCTTTGAGCTATGATTTTTCGATCAAGTAATAGATTTCGTTTCGATCCTATCGGTATTTTTGGAAATATTGAAAACATAAAACTTTGTATCGTTGAGCGGGTTTCACTGATTTACGAATTCGACCTCAGTTATTAAGTCCCAAAATTGTTTAGATTTTCATTAGTTTTCTCTCCCAATATCTGAAACAGAACTATTAAAAATTAAATAAAATTGTTTTTTTCATGAAAAACGCCCTTGCGGATTGCAGTATCAAACTATTCGTCCAGCTAAGTTTTTTGCAGAAGAGATCGCCTAATGAACAATACAGGAGCAATACAATCGATAAAGAAAGCGAATTTTGACGTTTCAGAGTACAAATCTGACTCTTCCATTAGACAAAGCAAAAAATAATGAAATTTTCTCCTTTGTCTGATGAGAGAGTCAGATGTGTACCTACTCTGAAGCGTCACAGTTTGCTTTCTTTATATTGTTTCGGTATTGTTCATTAGGCAATCTGTTTTGCAACTAACTGCCCTTGACAAATATATACTTTGATACTGCAATCCGCAAGGGCATTTTTCAAGTTTTATTTAATTTTTAATAGTTCTGTTTCAGCTATTGGGAGTGAAAACCCATAAAAAACCTAAAAAAATATGCGAAAATCTTCCAAAATAAACTTTAATCCATACTTATTAAGCCCCAAACCTACTCTATAAATATTATTGTGTTTCCGGACGGTCCAACCGCCGAGTATAAACTTAATAATTTCTGAAAAAATCTTCTGATAGACTTGAGCGCCTTTGGGGTTCGATTTCGAAATCTGAGAATTGCTAAATTCCATCCGATGATTCCTTAAATATACCTATTCGAAATATAAAAATCATAGTACTTGATTGAAAAAATGAGAGCTTGAGGCTTCATGAAGAATTGTGAGGACTATATTATTGATAGATCGTAAATATAAGAAATTCGAAAAAATTTTCAAATTGAACTAATAACATCATCATCAAGAAATTCAACACAAATTTGCACAGCCTAAAACTAATTACCTAAGATTCATCATGTACGAAACAGTATTCTTTGGGTAATTCCATAAATAAGGGGACATCGAGGAAATAACCAAGGTATCTGACTTTTTGCCCAATGTCTCCGAATTTAAAGATAAAACCTTGTTGTTGAATAATGATATCAAGATTTGTGCTAATTTTATTGAAATCTGATGAATGGTTTTTGAAATACAATTATTTTTTACGAAAAGTTCTCCACTTGTACGATCCTCACGAAATTTCGCATGAAGTTGCGCGATGGTATTCTTCACAACTAACTAGGAAGTTTATATGTGATCGCGTCGGTTTCTGTTTAGATATTGGGGAAATAAACCTCGGAATTACAAATAGCCACGAAATTTTACATATCTCTTTTTCAATATATCCGGAAAGAAATATCGGCCTGAACCCAAATTGGATGCACTGTGCTAAATTACATAGCAATCAGATGAAAAATTCAGAAAATTCTGGAAAAACCATTCTCTCCAAACTTTTTTAACGAATCAATCTTCACAAAAATTTTGCATGAAGTTACCCGTCTGTATTGTGCAATTAGTTACGAATTTTCAATGTGCTTGGGTCGCTACTCATGGAGATATTGAGGAAAAAAATCGAAATCTCAAATAATACTGAAATTTGACCTTTTCTTTTCAAAATCTCCACAAATCAATATCGAGTCATATTCAGATTTGAAACACTGTTAAATATTGTTGAATAGCGGCGGTAGCTCAGTGGTTAGAGCGCAAGCCCCATGATCGTAAGCTCTGGGGTTCAAGCCCTTGGTCGGGAAATAACTTTTCCGATTTTTAGGGGACCGTCCAACTATTCGCTGTTGGATAAACAATTAACAGTGCTGTTCCTTACGTGGCACAAGGTATTAGTAACAAAGCCTACACAGAACACACCCGGTATCTTAACTCGCACAAACTTTAAGCTTCTGAGGGGTTTCGTTGAAGCCTAGGATATTCGGAAAAAATACAAAATACAAAAGTAAAAAAAATACAAATATTGAGTTCAAGCTCTGTGCTTATTTCATCGAAATTCAATAAAATCTTCTCTGAAGAAAACAATTTTTTTCGATGGATTGACATATTTCCGAAAAACAATTCTGTTTGAATTTTCTAACAGTTGAATCCTCACGAAATGTTGCAATAAGTTTCACGATATTTTCTTCAACTAACTATACGAATCTTCAATTTGATCGTATTTTTTATATATTGAGAGACCTACCTCGAAATGCCGAATGGGTAATTCCTATCTCTTATCTGGATGAGATCTGGTGAGACTAAATAAATAATTTTGGAAGGCACTTGTGAATATAGAAACTGAATTTTGATCCAAAAAATATCTCTATACATGCTGGAAATCAATCTCGAAAAAACTGAATAAGGCTCGATGAGAATAAGGCAAAATGTTAGGTAGGTATTTACTAAGCAATAATTAGACTTTGCATGAGAATAGTGTTTATTTTATACGCGATTATAGCGGGTCGGGTGAAAAAAGTCAAGAAGTTAAATTCAGCTTGAAATTGAAAGGTTTAAAGAAATGTTATTTCAAGAATCCGCAAAAGAATACATAATATTTTTGCAAAATTGTATTGTCCACATCTCTTATAGACGGCACTGGTTTCTAAATTAAGACATCTTCAATGACAAGAAATAGTTACTGATTCTCAGAGAGCCATTGCGAAATCTCAAAAAATATGATAATATATTACAGCTACAATTATAGAGTGATTCGTTTCTCAAAACTTAACTGCGTTTAGCTCAAAAGTGATGAGTGTCAGAACATATGTTACTTGATTTTTTCTAGGGATTCACATCTAATTCTGAAACAACCTGTATATGACATTTTTATAATTTTCTCAGTTCTAGTTCAAATATTCCCAGTGAACATTTCTGTCAGTCTTCGTTACACTTGACAACCAACTACCAACAACTACAACTACAATAACTAACAATAACTAACAACAATTCTTCGAGATATTGGGAAAATTAAATTACGAATTCCATCTGGGAATCGATCCTGGGTCTTCCGCGTAGATTTACTGAAGCTATGTTCTTATTTTTCGCAAGTCTTGAATGTCTAAATCCTGAAAACATTTAATGTGTTCAATTCAAATGGCTACATAGCGGGATTTGAATCCCGCTAGGCTGAAATTTACTCCTCGTTCATGAAATTGAGGCTCGTACGGAGAAATTTGAACGGAATCGCATACATAGTTTACGAAATGTAATAAATTTGAGAAAATAGTTATATTGAATTTCTTTTATGATAGGATCATCACGAAATTTTGCATCAATCTTTATGTCGATACTATACATCTGAAAATCAAGTTTCAATTTGATCGGAAAAAGGTTTTTTGAGTTATTGAAAAATCAAAATTTCAGGTGGCTACAAAACTGAAACTGTTTTTGAATTCAGGTCACTAACGAACTTAACTGGTATACTCAAACTCTAAACGTAGCCTGAAAATCAGTAGCTGCTTTCTTTTTTCTTTCGAAAGTCAGAGAACATATGGAGGGATGGACGGGTAGAATTAAATTAGACCATGGGTTCTTCATCAGTGAGTCAAATTTAGTCGTTTCGAGACCATTTTCAGGAAAGAAAATCAAAAGTTACATACATTGTGACGAAACGATAATGCGCCGTTCCCCAGAACAAGCTCGTAACTAGTAGATTTTTGGATTCAGAACTGTTACTCTTATGTCTAAAGGATTCTTATGGTTGTGTTGATCGTTTCCACCAAGTATTGAACACTTTTTGAACTCGTATAATGGTGTTCAGCTTATGCTCCAAGTTTTTTGCCCCGAGGGTAAAAATTCAGGTCACATTAAACCATCCGGCAGGAAAATTATACATATACCAAATAGATATAAGTATATTTTCTCAGAAAATGGTTCAGGTTCAATATATTTCAGGCTTTAAGATTCAGCCCATCCTACAGGTCTTGGAACATAGCTTTTAACAATGAAGTTGGTACTGGTGTAGGTCCCAAGCGAGAGCTCTTCACATTAGCCAGCAGAAATCTGCAGAAAGCTGAGCTCGAAATGTGGTCCGCATCGGACATTACAGATAGCGGCTATATTCGCGTTGAGGCGGGACTTTATCCCTCAATAATTCTGCGAGTGGATCCAACAAGAAGTGACGACTTCACAAAAACTTCATTGGAAGAAAAATTCGAGACTCTTGGTCTGCTTCTAGGGAAGGCAATCATGGAAGAACAAATATTGGATTTACCGTTAGCGTTACCTGTCTTCAAATGGATACTGAATTTAGAAAAGGAATTGACTATCGACGATCTGAAATATATAAATCCATCTGTGCACATAGTTTTGAAGGGTATAAAGAAGATTGTAGAAGAATGCGAAGACATGATGTTCAGGGATTCCGACTTACCACCAGAATCCAAAAAGATTCGAAAGAGTCTGGTTGATATAAATGACAAGACTATTGCCTCTTATGGCCTCAGATTCGTGGTACCCGGATATGACGATATAGGTAAGATTTAATTCTTTATATCATCATTAAGTTCATTATTTTATGATACGTGTACATAAATAATTGGCAATAGACGACTTCGGCCCAAGTTCCCAACCCACAATTTTCTTCACAAATTTACTATGTCTGGGGAATAGGAATTTCAGGACAAATTCGATATGATGAGATTCGCGTTATTTATAAATATCCGTTAAAGATCAGCTCCTCAAACAAGATAATTCCTTCCAAATATAGAGTTCTGTTCAGATCATCACTGATTGGCTGAAATTTAAGTTGGGATTCCTGATTTCATGTAAACAGTGTCAAATTTATATAGGATATGTTCCGCAAATCAACTTGGTTATTTCGGTTGCCGGTTTTTCAGCCCGTAAATATAAAATATTGGTTTGGTTCCTGAAAAAATTTTAATTACTGAATTTGATTGACGAAAAAACGTTTTTTCTGTCACCAGAACGACAGTCGATGTTCTATGGTAACATATCCATAGCATAGAACAATCTTTATTTACTTTATGATCCATAGAACATAGGAGAAACAACAATCAACAATGAAAAAATTAATAGGTATGGTCAATGGATCATAAGATAAATAAAGATTGTTCTATGCTATGGATATGTTACCATAAAACATTGATTGTCGTTCTGGTGCATAGACTCAATATATCTATGTTCTGGTGAAAGAGAGATTACTTTTTCATGAATCAAATTCCGTAATTAACCTTTTTTTCAGGAACCAACCTAATATTTCATGTTTACAGAACGGAAAACCGGCAACCGAAATAACTAAGTTCATTTGCAGAACAAGTCCTTTAAAAACCTGACACTAGTAACATGAAATCAGGAATCCCAACTTGAATTTCAGCCTAACAAAAACCTATATTTTGAAGAAATCATCTTGATTGAAGAGCCGAGGCATCTTTTACGGATATTTATAAATAACGCGAACCTTATCATGTCAAATTTGTCCTGGAATTTCCGTTCTCCGGTGATAGAAAATTTGTGAAGAAAATTGTGGGTTGGCAACTTGAGCCGAAGTCTTCTATTATTTTGGTTGGTAATTCCACTAGATTGATCCTATAGTCATTGTTTTGTGTATATATATCCACTTTTTAAAATTTAAATTTTTGATGGGGAAGCTTAGTTTGCATTGTTTTCATCATAGTACATTTTCAACTGATTCAGTCGATTTTGTTCCAGAATTATTTCCAGGTGGTGCTGACACAGACGTGACTCTGGAAAACGCAAGGATATATCTAAGCTCTTTGCAGCAATTCTTCTTCAACTTCGGCGTTCAAAGACAAATGAATGCCTTGAGAAAGGGCCTGAATAGAATTATCAATCTGAACTACCTACAAATTTTCCATCCAGAAGAACTGCAAATGATGATATGTGGAGCGGAGAATGACGACTATTGGTCGGTCGAAAATTTGTATGAACAAATAGTGTTGGAGGGTTTCGATTCATGTAAACCTGCAGTCATTGACGATCTCTTCGATATATTATCATCTCTGAGTAAACAGAAGAGACGTCTCTTTTTGGAGTTCGTCACAGGCTCTGCAAATTTACCAGTTGGGGGTGAGATACTTTGGATTTTATTCCATCACTGATTTAGATTTTTGGTTTCTATACTCAAATTAATATTCTGGACATGGAAAGAGTCTATCTTCTAATTAGTTTTTCTTTCATCAAAACAATTGTTTGTTACTATTTGTTAGTTCATTGAAACCCCTTGAGCCTGTTCACAACTACTCGTGGTAATTTTTTCAAATAAATTCTTCATTATATGGAATTCATCTGTAATTATGACTGTCCTCATATAGACTAAACCTACGCAACCTAGGGCCTAAGAAAATTTATCTGCATTGTTTGATCAGCTACCAGCATATATGACCAGTTGAGTCGATAATAAACTACAATCGTGGTTTAAGTCAAATTCCGTAAAATGAAAGATGAAATGATTGTTCAATAAATTTTAATTTTATCAATGTTACAATGAACATATTCGATATAAAACACCGCAAAAAAGTTTGAAAGATTATTTATGATTTAAATAGAAGTAGTAAACAATTGTTCTGATTATACAGTGGTGATTTGAAAATGGACTTCTTCAGGAATTCGAGGTCCCATATTTTCGGAACTGAGGCAGACCAAGTCGAATACATCAAACCAAAAATCTACTCATAATTCGCAATGTGCAAATATGTAAATATTTCCCAATGAAGCTCATTCACGCACTTTTTGGCCTCTATTAATTTCATCTTTTTACCTAACTTAATTTGAATAATTTTATTGGTATACTTTGCATAACGCCATGTTTTACGAAATTTTAAATTATGTTGATTCCCCTACTATGCGCATTTGATCGTTCTAGAATATATCTAGCCCAAAACTCACCAATTAATCCAGATAAATTAATATAGATAATAATATATGCGATAATGACCTTTTTGAAATATTGTGACAAATTTTCTTTTTTTTTGAGTTTCAGGTTTCAAAAGTCTTAGCCCCCCATTGCGGATAAAATCTTCTGAGGGATCCTATCCACACGCACAAACGTGTTTTAATACGTTGTATTTGCCAGTCAACATGAGCAACTCGAAATTGAGGCAATTTATCGAATTGGCAATAACAGAAGGACTAGGATATTTTGGTCTTGCATGAAATGACAGTGTGTTATTAGGATGATTTGTAATTGTTTGAATTTATTGTGTATAATTTCATTAAAATGAAAAGAATAATAGTGTAAATAATAACTCATTTTCAGCTGTTAGTAACTATATTCTGCCAATTTTCGCTACACCGTGTCCCAAATTTCAATTCGATCTGATGAATACTTTCTGAAATATAAGGAAAAAATGATATTACATAAATAAATATGAAGTATTATTTCAAAATTAGGCAAGAACATTTCTTATTTCTTCTTATCATCAACCAAATTTTCAAGGACAACAACAAACCAACCACCATGAACAACTCAATTCATTGAATATGTTTCCTCCCTAATATATGGCCTTTCAGGAAAATTCAATAAAAGAACAAATTGAAAATGGTTTGAGATCAATACTCAGTAAAATCGTACCACTGAAGGTTGATTCTCACTATATGTACCGTAACCTAATAACCCTCCAGTATCCTTCCCGTGAAATGTTATAAGGTGTAAATG
Organism: Myrrha octodecimguttata; assembly: GCA_958510865.1. Lineage (NCBI taxonomy): Eukaryota > Metazoa > Arthropoda > Insecta > Coleoptera > Coccinellidae > Myrrha > Myrrha octodecimguttata. The sequence continues at coordinate 34,719 of OY294064.1, read as the reverse complement.
AATGGATGTATACACACTATACGTTCGTTCAAGTTCCGTCTAAATGACATTTTGCCTACTAAATTTTGACGTAAATCATACGGAAGGGATACTGGAAGGTTACGGAACGTATAGTGAGAATCAACCTTTATACTGGGTGATTCATGAGTGACCTTACATACATCAATAGAGGATAAAGTACTTCAAGGCGAGTCAAGATCCGCCGAAAAAAATTTTTTGTTTATTGTTTACGAAGATACAGGCTGTTCTGTATGTTTGGTATAAAACTTTGATAAGCGATATTTCTGAAATGCTTGGAGTTATTTTAATGAAACTTGCTAGTAATATTCTTTTGATAGAGCTTGTGAATATTTCATTCTGGATAAATTCAAGTCCAGGGCCGGGCTGGAAAAATTGTCATCTTAAGTTATTGGTTAGAAATCTTAATTTTTTGACCGTTTTTCGAAAAACTATTATTTGATTCAAAACACAAAGAAAAATGCTAAAATAATCGCTCTTCAATTTGGTTGGCACACCTACACTTTTTCAACAAGAAAATTGACAACGAAAAATCCGTAAGAAAGTTTTTTTGTTTTCGACCGGACATAATTTACGTATAAGTATGGTTTGACTGAATTTACTAAAATTTGAAAGCAACTAGTAACATTTATTGAATAGATATTGTATAACAGTAAATCCATAACTTGAAAGAAGTGCCCTCCTCAGACTTCGATGCATTTCCTGCTGCTGTTCAATAAATTGAAACTCGCTTTCCAAATATTTAGCCAATTATTCCGTATTTTATCAGCAACTAAAAACATTTGGACGAACCGAAAGCCCACTATTCCCCAGAACATGCGCCAAAAAATGAATTTCAGTGAATTCAGTTGTAGGTTATGTTCAGTCGAAAATGATAACTTTCTCATAAATTTTTTTTGCAAATTTTTTTTGTTAAAACAGTTCAGATGTGCCGTCCAAATTGAAGAGCGATTATTGCAGCATTTTCCCTTGACTTTTCGAATCGTATAATAATTTTTCAAAAAAGCGGTCAGAAAATGAAGTCCTTCAACAAATAACAGAAGATCACAATTTTTCCACCACGGCCCTGGATATGAATTCTCCCAGAATAGCATGTTGACAGGTGCTTAAAGAGGGATACTATAGCGGTTTTCAACAAAATAACAAGAAGATTTCAGAAATATCGCTTATCAAAGTATTTTACCAAACATTCGAAACACCCTGTATCATTGTATCGACAAAACAAAAAATTTTGTTTTCTGGACCTTGACTCCTTTATCCACCATTGACATATGTCGGGTCGAAAATGAAAATTTCTCACAAATTTTTCTTTGCCATTTTTTTGTAGGAACAGTTAAGGTGTGCCATCCAAATTGAAAATCTATTATTGTAGCAGTTTTCCTCGGCTTTTCGAATAGAATAATAGTTTTTCGAAAATGCGGTCAGAAAATGAAGTTTTCCAACAAGTAACTGTAGATCACAAGTTTTTCATCCCGGTCCTGGATTTGAATTAATCGAGAATTGCATAATATATTGACAAGTCCAAACAGAGAAATATTACCAGCAAATTTCAAGAAAATAAGTTCGAGCGTTTCAGAAATATCGCTAATCAAATAAGTTTTATACCATTCAAAATAAACAGCCTTTGTAACCAATAAACAAAAAATTTTTTTTCGGCAGATCTTGACTCACCTTGAAATTCTCTATAGATACAGCCGACGCTCTCTATTCGCTTGCTAGAGATAAAAGTACACGAGAAAAGAGAGAGAGTGGATATAATCCGGTACGTCACGGAAGGCGCGAAGTTTCTTCCGTTTAAAAAGCCAATAGGTATGTGGAGCCAAATTCAGAAGATCGTTTTCTCGTTTGAAGTTTTTCAGTATTCTTATAATGATGGAATAGTTGATTCCAATGATAAAGAATACATGCAAGAGACCTATTGAACTTGAGCTCAGTTGGTCCAACCTAGTCGATCAAAACCGTTTTGTGTAAAAGTTTGAAAATTATAGACCATTTACGACAATGATAAAGCTCTTATTCCCGAGAACAAGCGCATAAAAATCACTGACTTTGAAAAACTCAATCGAAATGCAAGAAATTAATATTTTGGACAAGTATTTGAGTAACACTATTGCGTTTTACCGCCCAATTATTTTGAAAAATTGTGTTTTTTTTTTGGAATATAATTCATTCTTTTTACATAAATTTGAAGTTGAAAATAATCAGAAACTGAATTCCGAGAAAATAACAGCTAAAGTTGGCAGATTTTTCCCCCAATTTTTCCGAAAATATATATCTATTGTAGCTGAAATTCAACACACTGTTAAAATTTCATAGAATTCTGTAAATAGTTCCTCGGTATTTCACAACTAACCACGAAGTTTCAATTCGAAATAAGTACAGCTCAGAAACCGTTCGTCCGATTTTGCACATTAACGAATTGAATTCGCATTTTAATGCGGAATCTACCCTGAAAGTTTTTAAGGCACTAGCTTTCTTCCGTTTTCAAGGTATCGCACAAAAAAAATTGAAAATTAGACATAAGACCATATTTATTAGATTAAAAATAATATGTTACCAAGTTGTTTGAAGGACGATTTGCAGTTTTTCAGTAAGGTTCACCATTATGAGTCGAGACGTCGAAAACCTTTTTATATGGAAAGGTATAATACAATTTTCATGAACAGACCCACATTTAGTGAAGGCCTACGTATGTTTTTGATCATTTGCCTACTGATTTAAAATATAGTAATCGTTATAGTAAGTTCAGGAAATTGTTAATTCCATATATTTACTGAGAAATTGATTTTTAGGATTTGTTTGTTCAAAATAGCTGAAAGCTAAATAAATTATATTAATACCAATATTATCATTATTATTATTGTGTTTACTACGGTGGTTATGCTAGCAGTAACTACCATTATTCTCTAAAGTAAAGACCAAGAGACTCGATATGTATAGGGTGGGTTTAGGCAGAATTCGGGAATGGGATTCGTAGATTCCAAATAATTAGTTTTCCCAATATTTCCAAAAATCCCTTCAGAAAAAATGGATATCTAGTCTTTGATGCAATAATTATTTCTTGAAGGTTCATGCAGAATTTCGTAGCATCCACATGAAGAGAAGATTGTCGAATCTATCTACCATGAAGTAAAGCTGCCTTTGACGGTGTTGATATGTGAATAGGTAACCGGTTTGAAAACGAATTTGGGCAAGTGCCAACAAGCTCTTGAACTCACGTCACTGTATTTCAATAATTTTTACGCGTTTGTACTAGGGAACAGAGCGTTATCATTTCGTGTCTGTAATTTTCGAATTTTGAGCCGAAAATGGTCTTTAGCGATTGAGTTGAACTCCTCGGAGACGAATCCATGATCAAATTCAATTCTGTCCGTCCGTCCGTATGTCCTCTAACTTTCGAAGGAAAAGACGAAGCGACTTGAAATTGTCGGATTAAGTTTGGAGTCCAAATATCTCGGTTGAGTTCGTTAATGGGTGGAATTAGTTGGATAGTAGTAGTAGTATTGACTCGATAGAATTGAAACTTTGTGGACAGTTTTGGAATACTAACGGGCAACTAAGAGCAAAAGTTCGTGTGGATCCAGTCGTTCGAAAATCAAAAAAAAATATTAATATGAAATTTCCAAAATTTTTGATGAAAAATTTTTTCTCTGAAACTATTGATTAGATTCCAATGGATTTTGGCACAAACCTTGGAGTCAGTATTTAACAACAATGATCCGAATTTTAATTCGATCCGATATTGATTTTCGGAGATATAAGGAAAAAAAAAGCCAAATTTCGTTATAGTTTGGAATTTTAACGATATTTCCGCAATATCTCTAGAAATACAAATGCAATCATATTGAAACTTTGTAGTCAGGTTAGATTGCCTACACGTTACTAGGTGCAAAATTTCGTGTTGATCTTATAGTTAGAATTTGAACAAGCGCGTAAAAGCTCCTCACCTCAATGCTTTTCTAGATTTTTATTGATTGGTTCTCTCTTGAGTTGGTGGAAATTCATTTCAATTAAAAATGGTAAACTTCAGTGTGGTGAAACAATTGTGGAAATATATATTTGAACGCATTATCATTTGAGTGATTATTATTTAATCTCCGGAAACTTTTCATCAGAAATAACTGAAATTTGGCATAATCCTTGGAGTTACGAAACACTATAAGAGAGCAAGAATGTCCCAAATTTCAGTGTTTATAAGTCCTCGGAGATATTGGAAAAAATACTGCAAATTTTACACAAGGGTTTATTATTTTCTTAGTTAAATAACCCAATATACAATTGATATCTTAAACAACTTAGAACCGAATGCGATGATTCGTTTTCGATATCATTGGAAATTTGCAGCGTTTTTCTTTATATTTCAGGAACCACTGGTCGGAATTCATACAGGTAAACTTTTTTAGGTTTGGTTATGCAACAGTAATCAACGTTTAGAGTTTCATGAAAATTCGATGGTAAGTTTTCAAGAAATAATTTTTTTCCTTCCCAACCCCCCATTTAGAGCCCTTAGGGTACACCGATCCTGCTAAAAAGCTTGGAAGATCAACCCCAAGTGACACACGATTTTTCTACCAAGTTTCAAGGATTTCAGTTTTGTACTTTCAGAGAAAAGCCCCGGACAACAGACGGCGGATGGACGTTTTTTAATTTGTTCGTTCAAATCTACATACTTCAAAACCCAAACTGTGAAATTTTCAGGGGGGGTTAATTTTTTTTTTGTTGCTCGATCACTAAGGTTTATCATTTGATTTTATCAAATAATAAACAAAAATATATCGAATTTCTTGGGTATTTCCTAGGTTTCGTGAATTAATACTGATCCTATCATGATAAAATGATAACATGTTGTTACACCCATTAAAAAATTTCATTTTCCGAATATTTCCAAAAATACAGATGAGATCGAATTGGAATCTTCATCTTTATCGAGAAATGACAGTTCAAAGTTTCATACAGAATTTAATGAGGATAATATGATAAGAAGATCACAGAATATTGCAAATTTCAAAAAAATATTTGAATTTTTTTTCAAAAATTGTTCCAACGACACGATCATCAGGAAATTTTGCACAAAGTTGTTCTTGAGTAACTTAAAACTAGCTGCAAAGTTTCATCAGATTAACATAAAACTTGGCACATGAATCCAATATTTCACAGCAAATTACCCAATTTCAGTTTAATCCGTGTTTTAGTTCCGGAGACCTTGAAAAAAACATGTAAAATTTCATGTTTTTCATATTGTTGTTTCAGGAATAATTCAAAAAATACTCATTCAATCAAGATCTCATCAAGATAAGATCGAATTGGAATCTTCATCTATATCGAAAAATGACAGTTCAAAATGTCATACAGAATTTAATGAGGATAATATGATGAGAAGATCACAGAATATTGAAAATTTGAAAAAATTTTTTTTCGAATTGTTCTAATGACACGATAATTACAAAATTTTTCAAAAAGTTTCTCTAGTAATATTTAAAAAACAATGATATGGAGAAAAAACCTAGAAAAGCACTGACGTGAAGTCAGCAGCTTTTCACTTATGTTGACTTCGCGTCAGTTCTTCTCTACGTATTTTCGATAAAGTACTAGATTCCATTTCGATCTAATCTGTATTTCCGCAAATATTGAGAAAATAAAACTTTGAATGTAAACACAATAACTTGCGGACCTTAATTACGAAGGCCGAATTCGTCAATGGGTGAAATCCACCCAATGATTCCGTAGATATACCCATTAGAAATTTCATTTTCCCAATATTTCTAAAAATACAGATTAGATCAAATTGCAATACAGTTCTTTATCAAAAAATGACAGTTCGAAGGTTCATACAGAATTTAGTGAGGATAATATGATTAGAAGATCACAGAATATTGAATATTTGAAAAAATATTTGAATTTTTTTTTCAAATTGTTCTGTAGACACGATCATCAGGAAATTTTGGCCAAAGTGTTCCTTATGTAAATTCAAACAAGCTGCCAAGTTGCATCATATTAACATAAAACCCTGCACATGAATTCAATATTTCACAGCAAATTACCCAATTTCAGTTAAATCCGTGTTTTAGTCAGGAGATCTTGAAAAAAATATGTAAAATTTCATGTTTTTTTATATTGTTATTTCCGGAATAATTCGAAAAATTCGTTAATGACACAAATGATACAATTTAATCATACGTTTCAAAGCTGGTGACCTCTGCCCAGAGCTTTTAAAGAATTATCATATTTGATATTTTCAATAAAATGTTTATACTAATTTCGAATTTCGGGGAAATATCCTTAATCGATCGAAATTGTTTGATCACCATACTAATATTCTAATTACCTACCTAGAATGTGGGTTTCATCATTAGATCCAAATATCTGTTATTTTAGAAATTTCGGCAAAAAATGTTTTTAATCATCATGTTGTATTACCGTGAATTGGAAAATAGAGCCATCAGAATTCTTACTCGGTAATTCGATAAATAACTGGATTTATAACACACGGAGGTGTGTATGTGTGTGCAAAATATCATAACTTAGTTGGAAGTGAAGCAGCGTTGCAAAGGTTCATAACCCAGATAGATGACCACTCTGTAATAGGTTCATAACTTTCGTAGCGAATAACCTATAGATCATTCATATAGAATGTTAAAGGATTTGAAAAATGCTTCAAAAGGGAAACGAAATAAAATATCAGTATTATAATAAAAAAATAATACTTATGTTTTCAAAATTAGCAAAGAAAAGAACAAAAATATAATAACTTATAATGATAAAAACGTAACGTTTCCATTTAATGAATTCGTTATAACTTTTCAAAAACTCATATGAAGCAAATCTATCATTAATTTTGCATCAACATCTAAATTCATGCAGTTTATAATATGAAATGATGAAAATTTCGAAAAACTTAAATGGAACAAATAGATGAGAACTTAAATATGTACCTCAACACGAAATTATAATACACAATTTCGAAAATAGACAAGCCCTGAAGAAGAGAAGAAGAAGAAAAATGACCAAGGTGACATTTCAATACAGGTACTTAAAGCTTAAGTTCAAAAATGTTCATTCAATAGAGTCTAGTTGCCGATAACGGGTCGTTTGAGTTATTCTTGTGACTGTTGCTTGGTGCTGAATTACCTTTGAATTCTTTCGAATTATTGACTGATTTTAACTAATCAATATGGTTGTGGGTGAAGTTTTTGAAGTTGAGGACTACTTTCTGGATTATAGTTCTGACGAAGAAATGTCCGACGTTCAGGAAGATTGTGGATTTTTCATATCTTCTGAGGATACAGACGAATCACTGGAAAAGTATGAAGAGGATTCCGATTGTGATTTTGCTGAATTGGACGAGGGACAATTTTTTGAAGGTGAATGCTTAACTTTTATTAGAAATGCTCCAATTTTTTTACGGATTTTTTTATCAATCTCGATTTTCGTACGGTAAAATCCTAATCCTACCGAGAAAAATATCAAACCTTGATAGGTATTATATTATGGAGTATTCAGTTTATTTTCATTGAAGACAAGTATAAAATCGATTTTGAAAATAAGATGATAATGACGGAAAAAATGAAGAGAATCATCTCAGTAAATGTAACTTCAGATCCTTTGAATTTCTCACACACTATTAATTTATATTTATACGAGTTGAATATGGAATTAATTCAACATTTGGCATCACCAGAAAAGCTAACAATAAGCTTTGTATGCGCTGTCTTTCTGTTCGAATTTGCAAATCTATCGTTAAAAATATTCGATAGGTTACACTAGGTATTCCAAAAAATTCTTCAATTTTCAGAATTGCTCATGCATATATTCAGCTTTTGACGATATTTTGAATTACTGAACAAATGTTGCTATATATTCCAGAATATTCTAATATTTGATTAATATCGTCTGGAATGAGTAGAGGGATAATTTTGAGAATAATATTGATAATTAATAAAAAAAAATTTAAGAATTATTTCACTAGTGTGAAATATACAAATTTCTCATAAAATTATCAATACAGGTAATAACATGAGAAAAACATATTTTATATTTATAACGGTACAAAGATGAAAGGAGAAATTACGAATAAAAGTGTTTTTTGCTCATAACTAGAAGTTTTCTATGGAATATAATTATTTGCAATATTATCATTTTTCAAGAATTTTTGATGAAAATATATCACACCGGTACCTGGACAAAAAACGATATTCATATGAGTCTTCGGAGGTTTATTTTCTGATACAACTGGTACATCATAATCTCAATTCAGTGGGATTAACTATTGTCTATTAACTATACGAAATGACCATTCTTATTTAGTTATAGGTACTATTTCGAAGCAACAAGAATTAACAATATTCACATTAACATATTTTTATTATTTCTGCCTCATATTAATATTATTATATAATATGAGTTATATAATAATTATAACTGATGCATTAAAAGTATTATCAAACATATGACAATATTGTCTCCATAATTGTAATAATTGTGGGGAACGCGGAAATAGGTATTCAAATATATATTTCTGTTATCTTTCTATACTCCTTTGTTTTCTAACAGCGCAACTGATCTGATTTATGTTCTATCTACAGGAAAATTATCATTAATTTTTTCCAAGTCTAATAACACTAAACTAATAGGGTAATTCGGATTCTTATGTTTTTACGATGAATTTTTAACTATGACTTAATATATTTTCATAAACAATTACTCAATGTAAAATAAGGTTTCATGTAATATTCTTATCATTTCAGATGAACAACGAATCCAAGAAGTGGCAGAACGATTACCTGGTGGTGTGGTGTCAGAGAATACCTTGGAGATGCTTCATCATTCTATCCTACTTGGACAAACGTCATGTTTAACCAATGTCAATACAGAAGAATTGCTGATGGTTTTATGTGAAAAGGTTGAAAAACAACATGTTCCGGTGAGTTGAACATTTTTTCTTGATCTCAAAAATATTTTCGTTACTTGAATTTATAAAATTCACGAGAAGCACTGCCTAGAAGTCAAAAGGGTCATTAAGAAAAGGGTTGTTAAAGCGCCACTAATCGGGTAATAAAAACGTCATTAAGTGTAGGATAAGATAAATATTTGAAACTGGGTTTTATGGGATGATATTATTGTTTAGCAAATAGTCCTTTCTTTTGAACATTTGTAAAGCTTCTAGCATATTTAAGTACTTTTTGCTCTTTTCATGTATTTTCCCTTAAATCAAGTGACCGGTATTTAAAACGTGATTAGCCCTTATCGATTTTTCTGGGTGGTTATGACGCATTACATTCTTTAATGTTCATGTTACATCCTGGTTTTCCGATGTAAGATGTATTTCAGCCTGAATACTTCATTAGTAGATTATTCTGGGAAACAGTACATTTTGAAACAAAGATCTGTAATTTTCGAATGTTAGGCAGAAGATGGTCTTTAATTATATCCGGCCATGTGGGCTCGAACTTCAAAGATTGAAACCTCGTAGTTAGTTGAGAATACCAACGCACAACTTAATCCAAACTTGCATGTTGATCTCAGCGTGAGAGAATTATTTCGAAAACCAAATTTCCAAACTTGAAGTTGCTTCGATATTTATCTTCGAAGAAATTGGGAAAAATATGTCATATACGAAAATTGGAGGTTTTTTCTCAATATTTGAAAAATTACGGACGAGAACAAATTGAAACTACACAGAAATATGTAGAATACTGACTTGCATCTCTGTGCAGAATTTCGTGGGGATCGTAATGGTAAAAAAAACAAACAAATTTTGGAAAATTTCCCGAATTTTTCCCGAAAAAACATGTATTTTTGACACCAATGGATCAGATTTCAATGAAATTTCTCACAAAACATCATCAGATTAGCCTTCCATAGATCGCTTAAAAATTTTTTCTGATCTGTCAGTTATTTAAGGAGATATCGAAAAGAAATACATATGTCGTATTTTTTGTTCGTTTTAATTTTTGAGGTTATTTGCTGAATATCTCAAAAAGTACCGATGAGATTTAATTGAAACTATATTGAAAGTTCTAGAGTACTGGCTCACCATTTTGTGCGGTTCCGTAGAGATTGTATTGGTAAAAAAAAATTAAAAAATTCACAAATTTTTTTTCAAAGAAGTTGATTTTTTCTAAAACAATTGATCAGATTTCGATGATTTTTTTTCACTTACGTTAGGTTACCATTCAACAGATGCGCTTTGAATTTTGCTCTAATTCTGAGGTTATTTCCTCAATATCTCGAAAAAAACCAGGACAATCAGATTCAAACTTAGTAGTTAGGTACTCAAAGAATACCGATGCGCAATTTGATGCTCATTATCTGTAGGCTCATACATGCGGTAGTTTTGAAAAAAACTATTTCTCTCCAATATCTTGAATTTTTGTTTGAAAGAATTTATTTTTCGGAGACTATTAGCCAGATATCAATGAAATTCGTCACAAACTTTGAACCCAGTTTCAGTATTCCTGACAAAATTCTGAAAATATATCGATACAATCTTGATAAGACTCGATTTATTGGCAAATATTGATTTGCAAGTATAACGTTTCATTAGTTCAATTAAAACTTCTTCCGAAAACTTTATATCTGGCTATATACTAACTCTCTAATCCTCACGGAATTCTGCATTAACCTTCGAGCTGTAATTTTTCAATCGAGAACCAGATTCCAATTCGATATTTGTATTTTTGGAATTACCGAAAAATTTAAATATATCTGCTGAATCATTTGGGTGGATTTCACAAAATATTTTTGGAAATATCGATGTATATCTGCGGAATCAATAAGTGGCTGAATTCACTCCACCTCTACAATTATCAAGTCTTAAGTAGATTGTATTCGCGATCGACAGTTAGGCAGGCCGTTTATATAACTACTCGCGAAAGGATGTCCATAAAGTTAGCAGAGCCACTTGCACGGAAGTCAATGAAAACCATCTCATTAATTGTCGTATATTTGTCGAGAATTTGTCGTGAAAGAAAAAAATTTGTCGCGCTTCTAGTTTTTTTTTAAGGGGTGGCTCTGCTAACTTAATATTAAGTTAGCAGAGGCATTCTGAAATATGCATCGAATTCGATCAAAAATGTTATGAGTAATTGTCGAGTATTTGTCGTAGACGATCTAACCTGAAAAAACCAGAAAAAAACATTTTCTTATAGCTTTATTATAGGTTTTAATGAAATTGTCTGGTTTCTCAGGAAATTTGTCAGATTCGGCAACACTGCATTGATAAATTGATATTTCAGGTATGTTTTTCGTATCATTATTGACTGATATTGGGTCGTATATGTTAAATCTTCTATCTCCTGAGATGAACCATTTTCGTTTCAATGCTGAATAATGGAAATATTCCATTCTCACAGATATACATCGACGTAACTTTGTGATACAAGAAAGTTGATTAGATGACCGTTTTTTCTTCCGGAAATGAACTGAACGATTGGAGGACGACCAAAACAAATTTGTCGTGAAAGAAAAAAATTTGTCGCGCTTCTAGTTCTTCTTTTGAGGGGTGGCTCTGCTAACTTAATATTAAGTTAGCAGAACCATTCTAAAATATGCATCGAATTATTCGATCAAAAATGTTATGAGTAATTGTCAAGTATTTGTCGTAGACGATCCAACCTGAAAAAAACCAGAAAAAAACATTTTTTTATAGCTTTTTTTTAGGTTTTAATGAAATTTTCTGGTTTCTCAGGAAATTTGTCATATTCGGCAACACTGCACCGGTAAATTGATAGTTCAGGTATGTTTTCCCTATCATTATTAACTGATATTGGGTTGTATATGTTAAATCTTTTATTTCCCGAGATGAACAATTTTCGTTTCAATGCTGAATAATGGAAATATTCCATTCTCACGTATATACATCGACGTAACTTTGTGATACAAGAAAGTTGATTAGATGACCGTTTTTCCTTCCGTAAATGAGCTGAACGATTGGAGGACGACCAAAACAAATTAGTCGTGAAAAAAAAAATTTGTCGCGCTCCTAGTTTTTTTTTAAGGGGTGGCTCTGCTAACTTAATATTAAGTAAGCAGAGCCATTCTAAAATATGCATCGAATTCGATCAAAGATGTTATGAGTAATTGTCGAGTATTTGTCGTAGACCATCTAGCCTGAAAAAAGCAGAAAAAACCAGTTTTTTATAGCTTTTTTATAGGTTTTAATGAAAAGTTCTGGTTTCTCAGGAAATTTGTCCTATTCGGCAACACTGCATCGGTAAATTGATATTTCAGGTATGTTGTCCGTATCATTATTAACTGATATTGGGTTGTATATGTTAAATATTTTATTTCCCGAGATGAACAATTTTTGTTTCAATGCTGAATAATGGAAATATTCCATTCTCACGGATATACATCGACGTAACTTTGTGAACCAAGAAAGTTAATTAGATGACCGTTTTTTCGTCCGGGAATGAGCTGAACGATAGGACGACCAAAACATATTTATCGTGAAAGAAAAAAATTTGTCGCGCTTCTAGTTTTTTTTTTAAGGGGTGGCTCTGCTAACTTAATATTAAGTTAGCAGAGCCATTCTGAAATATGCATCGAATTCGATCAAAAATGTTATGAGTATTTGTCGAGTATTCGTCGTAGACCATCTAGCCTGAAAAAACCAGAAAAAATATATTTTTATAGCTTTTTTATAGGTTTTAATGAAATGTTCTGGTTTCTCAGGAAATTTGTCAGATTCGGCAACACTGCATTGGTAAATTGATATTTCAGGTATGTTTTTCGTATCATTGTTGACTGATATTGGGTTGTATTTGTTAAATCTTCTATTTCCTGAGATTAACAATTTTCGTTTCAATGCTGAATAATGGAAATATTCCATTCTCACGGATATACATCGACGTAACTTTGTGATACAAGAAAGTTGATAAGATGGCCGTTTTTTCTTCCGGAAATGAGCTGAACGATTGGAGGACGACCAAAACAAATTTGTCGTGAAAGAAAAAAATTTGTCGCGCTTCTAGTTCTTCTTTTGAGGGGTGGCTCTGCTAACTTAATATTAAGTTAGCAGAGCCATTCTAAAATATGCATCGAATTCGATCAAAAATGTTATGAGTAATTGTCGAGTATTTGTCGTAGACCATTTAGCCTGAAAAAACCAGAAAAAATATTTTCTTTATAGGTTTTAATGAAATGTTCTGGTTTCTCAGGAAATTTGTCATATTTTGCAACACTGCATTGTAGTGTTGCAGTGTTATCGGATTCGTCATCAACCTAGTCTAACCTAGTCGTTTGAGACTATTTTCGGCTCAATCATAGAAAATTACAGACATTCCGACAAAACGATGGCACGCTGTTCCCCTAGATAGAACATGCGCGCAAAAAAAAAAACTGAAATCTTGGAGAATACCAGTTGTGAGTCGGTTCCGTCAAGGGGTGTGGGGCAACCTACCGACGAAGACAATACTCCTTTGTCGGCGTAATAAAGTGCGGTAATAAAACTAACAGTGACACGTGTGGCTTCCGCATATTTCATCGAATCTAATTATAAGGATGATAAGATAGACTTTTATGACGGTTAGGGTGAATGTTAACACATTTTCAAACTGCAGCATTAGCAGATCCGAGACAGGCTGTATGTTCAATAATCTGGGATAAAATATAAATATGTGGCCCTCCTATATTGCTCGAACCGCCCCTAGCAGAGTGGCGCCTGAAACGACTGCCTCGCTGCCTAACCCCTTAAGCCGGCCCTGTCCGTGAGAATGGAATATTTCCATTATTCAGCATTGAAACGAAAATTGTTCATCTTGGGAAATAGAAGATTAAACATATACAACCCAATATCAGTCAATAAAGATACGGAAAATATACCTGAAATTTCAATTTACCGATGCAGTGTTGCCGAATATGACAAATTTCCTAAGAAACCTGAACATTTCATTGAAACCTATAAAAAGGCTATAAAAAAATTATTTTTTCTATTTTTTTCCGGCTAGATGGTCTGCGACAAATACTCGACGATAACTAATAATATTTTTGATCGAATTCGATGCATGTTTTAGAATGGCTTTGCTAACTTAATATTAAGTTAGCAGAGCCACCCCTTTAAAAAAAACGAAGAGCGCGACAAATTTTTTTCTTTCACGACAAATAAGTTTTGGTCGTCCTTCAATCGTTCAGCTCATTTCCGGAAGAAAAAACGGTCATCTAATTAACTTTCTTGTATCTTCTTGTATACGTCGATGGTTATCCGTGAATATGGAATATTTCCATTATTCAGCATTGAAACGAAAATTGTTCATCTCAGGAAATAGAAGATTTAACATATACAACACAATATCAGTCAATAATGATACGAAAAACATACCTGAAACATCAATTTACCAATGCAGTGTTGCCGCAAATGACAAATTTCCTGAGAAACCTGAACATTTTATTAAAGCCTATAAAAAAGCTATAAAAAAAATATTTTTTCTGCTTTTTTCAGGCTAGATGGTCTACGACAAATACTCGTTAATTACTCATAACATTTTTGATCGAATTCGATGCATATTTTAGAATGGCTCTGCTAACTTAATATTAAGTTAGCAGAGCCACCCCTCAAAAGAAAAACTAGAAGCGCGACGATTTTTTTTTCTTTCACGACAAATTTGTTTTGGTCGTCCTCCAATCGTTCAGCTCATTTCCGGAAGTAAAAACGGTCATCTAATCAACTTTCTTGTATCACAAAGTTACGTTGATGTATATCCGTGAGAATGGAATATTTCCATTATTCAGCATTGAAACGAAAATTGTTCATCTCAGGAGATAGAAGATTTAACATATACAACCCAATATCAGTCAATAATGATACGAAAAACATACCTGAAATATCAATTTACCAATGCAGTGTTGCCGAATCTGACAAATTTCCTGAGAAACCAGAAAATTTCATTAAAACCTATAAAAAAGCTATAAAAAACTGGTTTTTTCTGGTTTTTTCAGGCTAGATCGTCTACGACAAATACTCGACAATTACTCATAACATTTTTGATCGAATTCGATGCATATTTTAGAATGGCTCTGCTAACTTAATATTAAGTTAGCAGAGCCACCCCTCAAAAAAAAAACTAGAAGCGCGACAATTTTTTTTCTTTCACGACAAATTCTCGACAAATATACGACAATTAATGAGATGGTTTTCATTGACTTCCGAGCAAGTGGCTCTGCTAACTTTATGGACATCGCATGTGAAAGGAGCAACCTGAAATTTGATATTTGCTATGTAGTGTAGATTTAGTAAGCTTAGTAACGAAGGTTGAATTCGCAAATTTGTAAAATCTACCCGAAGATTCCGTAGATATATTCATTTGAATTCCGATTTTTTCATGATTTCCTCTCGATATCGTAGTTTGCTTCAGAAATGATTTGAAAAAATCAGGAAATTCATTATGGTGTAACTTGGAAACTAATTGTCACATGTTGATTCCCAAATGTGTACGAAATTTCCTTATGAATCAACAAAATTCAAATATTTCATGGTTGGCCGTCTACTAATCTACCTAGTCAGGAAATTCTGAATGAACCTCAGAGCTGTAATATGTCAATAAAGTACTGAATTTCAATTCAATCCGAATTTATGTTTTCGGAAATTTCCGGAAAATGAAATCTTAAATCGGTATAAAACTATGCGGAATCATTATTATTAGTAATTTAACTTCAAATATACCATATAATAAATTATCAGGTATCTTAGTTGATAATCCGAAAAATCAGCGGTAAGGCCAGTCGTAAACACAATAACTTCCACAAGAAACGACTTAGAAACGCGAAATTCGCGATGTAGGTTTGGGGCTGAATTACAAAGGTTGAATTCGTGAATGTGTAAAATCCGCATGTACATTTTTGAATTGAATTCCAAAGTACTCTATTAAAATATTAGAGATTGAAGGCTAATGCAGAATTTCGTGAGAGCCAAGTTTAAAAAATCGCCAAATCTTTCCATCACAATGTGAAGACACACGTTTGCCGAGGTCAATACGTGGAAAAATTACCACTTTTGCAACGAATCTGAACACGCGCTCAAAAGCTGATGACTTCATGTGCTTTTCTAGAATTTTATATTCACGCCACGATCTGAAGCCCACTCTTTTTTGTTTTTCCATTTGAGTCTTCACGAAAAAGTAATATTTCAGGTTTAAAATTTTGAATTTACATGTTACCGCTTATCCGAGCTAGTACTTACTCTGTCGGAAAATTGAATTTAAAATAGGAAACTTCATTATAACAATATTTTTAATATCGGTTATGGTTTAAAAACATTTTCTAATCTAGAGGATAGTTGACTGTTTTTCAGGGAACCTTGGAGATCTTGATGAGAAGATTCGCGAAACTGTCAGAGTTTCATCGGAAAATTATACTTTCCATAATTGCTCAGGATATAAACAGCATTAAAAGTAGATTAGGGATCATCAAAAGATTTCTAACCTGTTTAATAATGTCGTTGCTGGAGCAGGAAAGTTTTGAGGTTGGTTATGAGACAATTCCGCTCATTCATAAAATCTTCTGCGATTTGAAGAATGATCCCGAGTCTATCCAGAACATCACAACCCCCAAATTAGTCAATGGATTACTGACTGTGATAGAGAGTAGTGCAGTAGATGTACGGGATAAACAGAGTATTATACAAATACTGGCAATTATGGCATCTAACAGCGAAATTATTTCACATGCACTTATGAGGAAGAGTGCAGTGCAGAAATTAGCCCGATACAACGAAAATTGCTGTGCGGGGTAAGTTTTCTAAATTTATTATTTTCCTCATCCCAGCTTTATTATCTGATAAGGCCTCGAATTTCCTGATTGGAAACTTTTCTTCCCAATAAAAATGTTAGAAAAGAACCATCGGAAATTATTTTTTATAATTTCGTCCTATGACCTTGTCTAATGAGTTTTTTGTATTTCAGCCCTGAGACTTCCAGGTTGGACATCGCTACCCTAATATGGGCAATTCTGCCCCAATTAAAGGAACAGGAATTTTTTGACGAATATGAAGTGATTTCTGAAACCATTCCCTTACCAATATGGCGAAAGGAAATCCGGAAAGATTACTGGGAGCCTTTTTCATCGTCAATAAATTTTTTGATCGAGCAGAATTACGGAAGAATGATGGAATGCAGTTTCATAGAATCTGGCACGATCCATACTGTCAACTATGAAAAAATGCAAGTAATAAACGAAGCAACATCTGAACAAACGTAAGTTTATCTCAATGACATTGAAGTAACATAAGATATATAGAATGCGGTAAGCTGAACTCTTCTTTCAAATGATTATTTCATGATATTAGGTATTTCTCAAAGTGAAACTTTCAATAAATACGAAGTAAATCTAGAAAATTGAGCAAGTCTACAGGTTGCAGTTTTCTATTTTTCAAATCATTGCTTTTAAAATAGATAATACATAATTGTCAATATGCAACTTATTTTCATGTATGTAAAATTATCCTTTCCGAATTTCATGTATTCAATTAGTATCGCCATTAGTTTAAGTTGTATAATTTCGAACGCCAAATGAAATCAGCATTCATCACTAAAACAAAAATGCAATTATTTTCGTTCATCGGTGAGTGAGCAAAAAACTGAATAATTAATGACTTCTTGAAAAATCCTCAATTTTTTGATAATACGCGACACTTTGAATACCTAGTTATGACCTTGTAACAAATATCACCGTTTCAAATACCTTCTTCGATAATTTTCGGTTGAAATTCTGAAAAATTGAATATTACCTTTGAGATAAAATCATTAACTTCGCTCCTTATATCGGGTTATGTTACGAAATCAGATATGAATAATTTGAAAATTTGCAGGTTTCAGAGTTGATGATAACGAAATAATCATATAACTTTGTTACAATACCCTGGCCGCTATCAGAAAAAATTCAGATGATGCGCTGATGATTCAAAATAAACCCGCTTTCAACGAAGTCACGCATAAAAACAATGTTTGTAAACTATACCAAAACACTACAAAATCCGCATTTTCCAATACGAATCATTCATTTCATTATAACTGCTCCTGAAGAAGAAAAAATATATTCCCGAAAGTTTGAGCGAAAGAAAAAGATCACACTGCATTCTCAACCATCGACCTTTAATGGCATATACGGAATTTTTGCTAGATAGAATGATATGCCTATTATAACATTATTTTACTGATTTGATTTCAAATTTTCAGAGCCATTCTAAGAGAAAACAGTGAGCATTACAAAGTATTGAATTTAAAGAAGAGAAAACAAGAGTCTGGAAACTCAAAGGCTGTTGTATCCACTTGTTTCGTTCGTTTTTCCTTCTTATTTTTCTGTAGTAGAATGAACTATGTTTACCCAAATAGCCCAGAAGAATATCGCTGTTGGCAAGGGCTATTTACATTGTTCGAATCCATCACACACCACCAACATGAAGAACTTCTGGAACAAGAGTTGCATTACCTAGTTGGAAATCCATTAGTGGCGCGTTTGAAGAATTTGTTGACTGGGGAAAACTGTGATTTAAAAATTCTAGCAGTTCGATTGGCAAAACAATTAATCACATTGAGCTGGTCATACTTCAGTGAAATAAACGAGCTCAATTACATGGTGGCCGACATCAAAGCAATTGCTAAAAAGAAACAGGTAAGGATCGAGTATAATATGAACAGAACCTCATACTAATTATTTTGTCTTATTTAATTTCAGGTTCTGAATGACTCAGCCCAAGCAGGAGTTCAAAACATTTTGGATTCGAAAATGAAGGAGAACTTTCTTCAATATTTGGTAAGATTTAGGTCACACAGACTTTTAAAAAATATTTTTCCTGATATTCATTTTGACCTGATTAAAATAGGAACATTTGAAACTATGTTCCTATTTTCCACTATCGCGAGTTTTCATTTGCTTCAATACAATAGTAGGATACGAAAATAAAATACCTTAAAAGTGGGATCATTGAACTGAAGTCAGGATTTCATAGGCACTTATTAATCTGTATATGTTGCCTTAAACTTACTCCGAAAATACAACAATTAACTGG
Source organism: Myrrha octodecimguttata (assembly GCA_958510865.1). Lineage (NCBI taxonomy): Eukaryota > Metazoa > Arthropoda > Insecta > Coleoptera > Coccinellidae > Myrrha > Myrrha octodecimguttata. The sequence goes on along the minus strand of OY294064.1, from coordinate 15,701 downwards.
AAAAAGTCTTTCATCTATTACATGGGTTCATTTTGTTCTATTGGCCGATCCCTCTTCTTTTCTGAAGCTTTAGTATGAACACCAAATAATAAACTTTTTCATTCAATCATATTTATATCATGTTTTCATATTGCAGGCTAAAGATTTCATCAAGATGCCAATTGTAAGAGAAGTTATGAAGAACAAATTAAAAGTTAATCATCCGTTAGGAATTATGTTGGAAATACTGATGAACACCCCCACTGATATAATCCAGAGGAACTGCTTGCGATCACTAACACTCAACAAATTTTTGGAATTTTTGACGAAGGAAGATGGCCCAAAAGATCGTACCAGTAAATTGAAGGAATTCCTGTATGTGTTCGCGAATATCCCGGTACATTCCCAATTCAATTATTTCGAGATTTCAAATAAACTATTCCTGGTTCTACTCAAGAAATTGAAGTCTATTGTTTGGGACTCTGTTGGAATTTATCCAATAGAATGGAATGAGAATAAAGAAAAACAACTATTAAAAGCAGGAAGTAAAACTATCGGAGCAATTTCTGAAAAGTGTATAAATGTAAGTATACAATGATTAATCTTTCCCAATGTATAATTAGAATATCAGCTCGTTTTCGGACTCTTATATGCGAAATTCATTCAAATTGAATGGATTTCGTAGAATATAAAATTTGACCATCAAATTCGAAGATGAGCAGATCAGATAATGAAGATATTTGAGAAACTCATTTTTAATTTTTTTTCAGATTTGTCTGTACACAGATAATACACCATGGTCCCGAAAAGGCTGCAAATTATTGGTTCGTCCCTTTACAACAATACAATTTTGGAGTTACTCGTGCTCCGTAAAACGTTACCTCATAAGAGGGAAAGAAATATTGTTTTCGACGATAAATCCAAAATTGAACTTTCCATAAATGGACATCGCATTCCATCTGAAATAACCATTTATGAAGCCATTCTTCGTTTTGGAAATATAAGTGGAGATAAATTATTCGACGAGGACCACATGATGAAATTCGAGAAAAAATCTCGATCTGAAGATGCAGAAAACCGTGAGTATACTTTTATAGAGATGAGGTTTATATCAGATTGACTGTAGTAGGCGAATTTCCATTCTTAATTCTAATATTTTTCTTCGCTCCAAATTGTAGCAGGAAATGAAGCCGGCGCGTTCGCCATTTTGCAACGAAATTGATATGAAATATATTTCCGGAATCCTCCTATCCCTATCACATACAAAGGTCTCAAATTTCCACAGGAACAAGTAAATACCGCTGCGAGATAGATTAAATGTCAATTCACATGATTGATGGTTCAATTACAGATTATTGGAATTTTGAGATTATTACCTCAATTAATATGAAAGAACTGACGCTATGAGTCATATGGTTAATTGTAAATTACCGACGCATAGTTTTTCACTGAATTTTGTTGGTAAAGTATAGGGGAAAGTTTTTTTTTTCGAGAATTTTCCAGATTAAGTTGAAAATAATTGTTTTTTCGAAGACAATGAGTTAGTTTGCAATGAAGTTTGGCAGGAACCTTGAAGAACAATGTTTGAACACTTCGGTTCGATCGGAATTTTATTTTCGCAGATTTTGGAAAAGAAAAATATGTCAACTTCCGTGCATATATTCTCTGTATTGTTTTTTCCACAATAACTCGAATTTCACAGATCCGAACATGATGAAACATAGTAATTGGATGGCAAATGCTGTTGCTTAAACTTCATAAGAATTTCTTGATGATCGTTCCATTAGAGCAATTCTAAATTCTAAATACTACTTGATTTCAATTCAATTTCGTCTGTATTTTCATACATATCGGAAAAATTAAATATTTAAGGGATTTATCTCCTGAAACATAGGATGGGTTTTACCAGTATGGGAATTCTGCTTTCGTAATTAGACTCCAAAATTGTTGTACAATAATCAAGTTCCTAAGTGGATTCTTTCGGTTTTTATTGTATTTACGATCAGCATCTGAGCCAAACGTGAACACGATAACTATAGGAAGCAACGACGCATATAGACTCGATATATATATTGTAGGTTTGGGGCTTAATCACGAATGCCAAATTCGAATATGCGAAATCTCCCTATGAATCATTAAAATTTCCATTCAAATTTTCCCAGTATTTCTGAAAAAACATACCGGATCGAACTGAAATCTATTTTGGAAAATTGCAACATTTTGTGAGGACCTCATAAAATATAATCGCTCAATATTTTCATGAAGAAGTAGAGCTGGTTGTTTCGGGATCAATACTGAAATCTATTTTGGAAAATTGCAACATTTTGTGAGGACCTCATAAAATATAATCGCTCAATATTTTTCAATATTTTCATGAAGAAGTAGAGGTGGTTGTTTCGGGATCGATACGTGAATAGGTGAACGCTCAGGTAAAGAATTTCAACAAGCGCGTTAAATTATTCGACCCCACGTCGGTGCTTCTTCGGAAATTGCACTGATAAATAATAATATATAATATTTTTTTCTTTCAGGCTTCAATCCGTTCGAACACCCTCTGGATCGACATCTGCGAGAAAGAATACATTCGAAGGACATTCCTCAAGACTTCCAGAATGCAATACAGTTAATTGACATCCTTTATGGATTGAACGAGTATTGGACATCAATTCATCCTTCCCAGGAACATCAATATATCGTTGATCCTCAAGAATTTGAAACTAATTTGTTGAGTAATATGGCAGATATTTCCTTCAAAGATCCTTTCAGTATTCTGGTAGGAAAATCACCAGCTTGGATAAACTGTCTACTTGAAAACTGCCCTTTCATGTTCAACCCAGGAACTAGAAAAATGGCATTTCGAGTCCTTCGTTTAGATAGACGACGATCTTTTCAGGCAGTGATGCGACAGTTCCATTCATTTGAAAACCAAATATTTCAAAACAAGATAACAATAAGGAGGAATTTTTTGCTGAACGATGTCGATATGGTAAGAATTGTTTTTTTCATCAATGGGTTTTTACTAATAGGTTCAAATAGGTGATATTGAATAAATTCCAACTTATATTTGATGAAGCAAAGTTTCACTGGAGACATCTCTGGATGCTCATTTTCAGAGTTGCAATCAGTGAATTTTTAAATTACGCGAAATCCAACCAACCGTTCCCAATTTTTTCTCTTAATCGATATAGAAATCAGTGGCATAAACGACAACAAAATCTATCACCTTATCTTCCATGTGCCATCCCCATAAAATAATAAAATAGAATTTCGTTGGAGTATCCACAATCATTCAAAACCATCAAATTACTCAAAATCTACTATGTAAAAAGAAGATTATTGTACAGTACTTCATTTCTTCAATATTTCCACTTATTCTCTACCACTTTCAAGTTCGTGAAGATTTCTTGATTTTATCACAAGTTAAAGTAAATTTAAATTTGGACTAGTGAATATGTGAATTTTCGAATTGGGGACGTTTGCCTGTATATGTCAACGTTTTTTATTACAGTGGGTTAGAAAAAGGGGAAGACTTTCCTTCACAAATGAAAATGTCAATCTTTAACGAGAGTAATGCATTTCGTCAATTTCATTATCAGACTCACACACTGCTCAGCTACAGGTAACACTGTAGCTGAGCAGTGTGTGAGTCTGATGATGATGAGTGAACTCATCGAAAGGCATTACTCTCGTTAAAGATTGGCATTTTCATTTGTGGAGGAAAGTCTTCCCCTTTTTCTTACCCGCTTGAATTCTTTTCGTGAGCTGCACAATCATGTTCAGCTAACAGTTCCAATCTCCTGCTTCTAGGGTGAAAATCAGACCATCAGTAATAAAACTTTTTAATATATACGGAATATACGGAAACATATATTTTCTCACAAAAACATTAAATTTCAATATGTTCCAGGCTTTAAGAATCAGCCCATCCTACAGTTCTTGGAGTGTAGATTTTGAAAATGAAGTTGGTACTGGTGTAGGTCTCAAACGAGAGCTCTTCACATTAGCCAGTAGAAATCTGCAGAAAGCTGAGCTTGAAATGTGGCCCGCGTCTGATATTACTGATACAGGTTATATTCGGGTTGGAGAGGACTATATCCCTCGATAAGTATGCAAGTGGACCCAACAAGAAGTGATGACTTCACAAAAACTTCATTGGAAGAAAAATTCGAGACCCTTGGTTTGCTCCTAGGGAAGGCAATCATAGAAGAACAAATATTGGATTTACCGCTAGCGTTACCTGTCTTCAAGTGGATACTGAAGCGAGAAAATGAAATGACCATCGACGATTTGAAATATATAAATCCATCTGTGCATAAAGTTTTGAAGGATATACAGAAGATTGTGAAAGAAAACGAAGAAAAAACTTTCAGGCAATCCGACTCACCACCAAAATCTAAAAAGTTGCGGACGAGCCTGGTTGATACAAATGAGCAGACTATCGCCTCCTTTGGTCTCAGCTTTGTGGTACCTGGATATGACGATATAGGTGAGATTAAATTTTATATAATATCATCTTCCTTGATGGAGAATCCATTAAAATTTCTCAAGGGCTCGTTACTTCGAAAAAATTGTACATAAATCCATTGTCAATTGTTTTTGTTTAAATTTCCAATTAATTAATCGGATATAGTGATTAAATACATTGATTGATATTCACATTCATTTATATATATAGCGCTGATGTTTGAATGAATTAAAGGTAGAACGTTTGTATTGTGTGCATATCTATGATTCTGCTTCTGAAGGGAATCCGAAGTTTTAATGAGAATGATAGATATTTGTTTCCATTTTAATCATAGTATATTTTAAACTAATTTATTCGATTTCGTTCCAGAACTAATACCAGGTGGTGCTAACATAGACGTGACTCTGGAAAACGCAAGGATATATTTAAGCACTCTGCAGCAATTCTTCTTCAACTTCGGCGTTCAAAAACAAATGAATGCCTTAAGAAGGGGCCTTAATAGTATTATCAATCTGGACCACCTACAAATTTTCCATCCAGAAGAACTGAAAATGATGATATGTGGAGAGGAGAGTGATGACTATTGGTCGGTCGAAAGTTTGTATGAACACATAGTGTTGGAGGGTTTCGACTTATATAAAACGGCAGTCATCGACAATCTCTTCGATATATTATCATCTCTGAGTACGCAGAAAAGACGTCTCTTCTTGGAGTTCGTCACAGGCTGTGCAAATTTACCCGTTGGAGGTGAGTAACTGCAAATTTTATTCCATTACTGATTATCCATAACACGTCGTTGTTTTATCTTGAAAATTGTCGAAATATTTGATTGAAAAACACGGATTTTATCCTACAACGATTTGACCTGTCATTTTATGGAATTCAACTCTGATAACGACTGATATTTGGCATCGTTGCATCATTCCTCGTATGTAATTGAGAAACCTTCGGTCGATATATGAAGATAAAATTCAATGGAACTGTTCTTATATAAAATAAACCTACCCAACCTAAGACCTAAGCCAATTTATCTGGATTGATTGATCAGACTTGCATATATTCATTCCAACCACCAACATTCATGGGCAGTGGTGAAATTGCGTCGATGACAAACTCAATAAATCAGTGAATACATTCGCAAAACACACCGCGAAAAAGTAGAAGGATTATTTATGATTTAACTAAAATTAGAAAGCAATTATTCGAATAGTACAAAAGGTGATTTGAAAATGGACATTTTCGGGAATTTGGGGTTCCATATCTTCGAAACTAAAACAGGCCAATTCGAATAAATCAAACCAAAAATCTACTCTTTATTCGCAAGGTGCCAAAACGTAAATATTTAACAACGAAGCATTTTACTTGACCTCCTTTGAATGATTTTATTAGTACACTTTGCATAACACCATGTTTCACAAAATATTGAATTATGTTGATTCCCCAGTCCACCCCTATGTATGCGCACCTGGTCGTTTGAGAACATTTCTAGTTCAAAACTCAGAATTTAATCCAGCGCCCAATACTATCTTATACAGGAAATAAACATATACAATAATAACCCTTTTGAAATATTGTGACAAATTTTGATTTTTTTTTTGTGTTCCAGGTTTCAAAAGTCTCTGCTCTCCACTACAGATAAAACCTTCTGAGGGATCCTATCCACACGCACAAACGTGTTTTAATACGTTGTATTTGCCAGTCAACATGAGCAGCTCACAATTGAGGCAATTTATCGAATTGGCAATCACAGAAGGACTGGGATATTTTGGTCTTGCATGACATGATAGAGTTGTAGTTAGGATGATTTTTAATTGTAAATATTTATGGTTCATCATTTCATTGTATTATAAAATATAATAATGTAATTATAGAAATAAATCTTGTAAATAAAAATTTTCGTCCAGTTACTATCTTCTCCGAACAAATAATCAGGAACAACAACAAAACAACCACCATGAACAAGTCAATTTATTGAATGTGATTCCTCATCTACATGGCGTTTCAGAAAAAATCAATTGAAAAATTATTTGAGATCTATGTATACTAAGTATAATCGAACCAATTAACGAGAAACAGAAATAAAAACTTTCCCTGTGTTCGTGGAACCTAAAAAGTAAAAATATCACGTCCGTTAGATATCAGAAATCAGACAGATCGGAAGTTTACAAAAATATCGATGACGGATACAGATAATCTACAAAGAAAAATTGAAGAGTCCTCCTATATTTCATAAATGGAGAAAATAATTTCGCCCATTTTTCCATAGAAATCTCAAATCTCCAATCTCAATTCACGAAAAGAAGAAAAATCGAAAAATTTTATATCATGTGAATCTGCGTTGCTGTGCCTCTAGAAACTGCTTTGTACAATAGTTTTAATCCGGCCATACCTAAGGGAGTTTTTTATAAATAATAATTCTCTTTCAATTTTAATAATTTTTTCAGATATTGGAAGTGAAAATCTAGAAAAAAACTGAAAAATAATGCAAAATACTCCCAAAATGTCCTTCGATCGATATGGTTAATTTCGTTGTTAATTTGAAACTTTCAGATTGTTTCCTCAATATTTCTTCAAGAAATACTGGAGCGATCAGAAGAATACCGAAGCGCAATCTAATTCAAACTTTCGGGAGGCTGATATCGGCTGATAATTCAAAAAAATGTATTCGAAAATTTTCGATTTTTACTAGAAAAAGGTTTTTTTTCAAAAAACAATTCATCAGAATCCGATGATATTCAGCGCAGACCTTCAATTCAACAATAGTGTTTCAAGTTTCAATTCGATCCAATATTTATTTTCAGAGATACTCGAAAAAATATGTCCAATTTGGTCTTTTTGAAATTTCGATCATTCCCTGAATATTCAAAGAAGAACTGACACTATCGAAAATGAATTTCATTATTAGTTGTAGAATACCGACGAATAATCATATGCAAAATTTCGTGTGATATAAAACAGTTATTTCGCATAATAATTCATGCAACGAAGTTTGCCACAGACCTTGTGGTCACTATTTAGTAGCATTGTTTCAAATTTCAGTTTGATCTGATATTTATTTTCGGACATATTGCGAAAAACAAATGTCAAATTTAGAGCTCATTTTCCGATGTTATTATCATATGGACCTCAAGAAATTTTGAATAGGCACCTTAACCTGCGAAATGTTCAGGTGCGCTCCAGCCATTCACGAATACATGTTATCAAATACCGATGCGTAAATTTGAACAACATTTCGTTATGATCGTTTCATCAGTATAAACCTTAAAAATGAAACGATTTTTCTTTCTTCTTATTATATGATCCTCACTGTATTAGTTAATAGGCCTTCAAACTGTCATTTTCAACCAGGTACTAGCTTTCAATTCGGTCCAACCTCTATTTTTAATAATAGTGGAGAGATAAAATATTAATGAGCATATCTATACGGGATAATTGGAACCATTTTTCATACACACGAATTAGACCCTCTGCACCAAGCTCCAAACCTGCCCAATAAATATAAAATCCTAAGTTAGCTAAGTCTGTCTATGATCGGCCTGACTGACCATCATTGACTTAACAATTATTCCTGAAAGAAACCAAATTTTATTTTCCAAAACTTTAATTCCAAAATTGCATATCCGATCGCATTGCTACTCGAAAAAGTATGGCTGGAAGGTTCGGGTTGAATTTTGAAATATGATTAGAACAGTGCAAAATTTCATCAGAAAGTAAAACTGCTAGATTTCAATTCTATCTACTCTGTATTTTCGGAAAATCGGTGAGATAAAATTTTGGATTGGTGTATCTACGAAATTATTCAGTGGCTTCGCCTATTCCCGAATTCGATTTTGATAATCAAACTAGAACCTGCTCTTCAAATATTCAGTCTTCTCATGTACTTATGGACTCATTCATAGTAGCAATGTTATTTCTTATATTTTCCTTGGCCCTGACGATAAATTATAAACCACTTGTTAAAAATTTTTGTTTCCTGCTTTTTGGTTGTATATTTTGAAGTCGATGTTTTTTTCGAGATGTTTCTGTCAAAATTTTAAAAGGCGGGTTCAAGATGTGTTGAAACTGTGAATATTTATACCGTTCGTTCAAATATTTTTGAGAAGCAGTCGATATTCACGTTTTCAATTTCGAATTTAAGGTTTGACCAGAAAGATGACTTCCAGTTATTTTTTTGGAGATTCGTGGGACTTCAAGTTTTACCGGCGCTCTGCTAAAACATCGATATCTTCAAGGTTTTTATTGGAAGAATGTCGTTTTTGGGCTTCCGTTAAGAGTTAGAATAATGCTTCTGTCACAAAAACCAGAATTTTAAATCAAAGTACAGAAGGTCACGAAAGCGTTGTCGAAGCTTCTTGCATTCTCGACAACTAATATTTTTGAAATTAGAACCTCATTCTTTCATGCCCAGACTGAAATCTACGTTGAAAAATAATGTAGGTGTGGAAATAACACGAATGTCCTAAAATTCATAGATACAAATGTTACAAATCAATTTGTTTCAGCTTGAAAATCTTTTAAACTCATATTCAATCAGCATTTGGAAAATAATTGGTGTAATGATATTTTATAATTTTCTAGTCATCTTATGTGATTAAATTTTGCATATATCTTGAGGCTGAGCCTTCACAAATGCACATAAAGTCTCTCTCAATTCAATGGTATTAGTATTTCCCAAATTATAACCAAATACATCTGAGCTGACATATTTTCAGGTCCCTGTCTCTTCTAGATATACCTATATATACCGGAAGAAGTACACAACTTCGTCATTAAAAATTTAAAAAATGTTTATGTGAACATGAAAAAGGTAGAGTGCGACCTATTCAGAGCTCCACAAGAATTATAAGTCTCGTAAATGCAACCTTGTAAAATAAACATTACTAGTTCATATGAAAAGCTCGGTTTTCTGAACAGCTAAAAAATGGCAATCTTCGTGAACAATGATTTTTTTAGGGTAGAACTTGGTGAAATTATATAAATTCCCTTTCAACTTCTAAAATTGCCAGATTAAATCTGGCAACTGCCAGATCAAATCTCGCAATTGCCAAATTACATCTGGCAAATGCCAGATTAAATCCCGCAATTGCCAAATGAAATCTCGCAATTGCAACATTTTTTATTTTTCTACTACGCTGTCGTATGTATGTGCTCTTAACCATCGAAGACCTGTAGTTTTGAAATTCTCATGGGGGGTTGGAATCCTACATATCCCTGTTAGGTTCGCCAATGGACAAGTTCCGCCCAACGTTTTCGGAAGTACAGCCCCCTGAAAATGTCTTATATCAATAATTCTAAATCACTGATCCGATAGAATAGGAACTTAGTCTGCAGTTTTGTTGTTTCAACACCATGTTTGTGCCACCAAACCAAAAACATTCCGCACACTGCTTAAATGTTGTAGATTCGACACAGGTATTCATTTGAAAAGAAATATCGAAACTAAGTTCAGAAGTTATCAAAGTCACAAAGGCTAGTTGAACGGCTCATTTAGCATACCCATAAATCTATCTTTTGAAACTGTTTGCAACAACAGCCAAGTTTGAACAAAAAATTTTAAGGGGTGCTAAAACAATATACTGAAGTCATTTCAAAATATTCGTAACTAAACCATCCTTGTCTCGGAGAGGAGAAATCTTGATTTGAAGTGTATAAGATTAAAAATGAACAATTCTTAATGAAACATCCTATATAGATTGAACTAGAGTTTACATTTTCAAATTCCTGAAAAATATAAAAGCTTGGAATTTGGACAGTTCTTGGAATAGAAGCTCTGAGGGGTAGCTTCTTGGAAGTCTCTTAAATATCAATAATAACACAGTCTTCCATAAATATTGTAATAGTTCTCAGAATTTGGACCCTTCAATACTTTGTGTTTAATGACCCTAGGTCCCATTGACATAAAATATGAAATTCGCCTTTCAAAAGTTATTCGTGTACTGAAAGTATAATGAGGTTTTAGAATTGGCGAATGGGTCAAACCCACCCAATGATTCAGCAGATTTGCCATTTCAATATTTTATTTTCCCAATATTTACAAAAATTCAATCGGATCGAATTGAACTACAGTATTCGATTGAAAAATGCAGCTGTAAAGATATATTTAATTCTTTTTTCAAATTTTTCACATTACGAAATTTCGCACATAGTTGTGCATCAACATTTTTCAATTCACCTAGTTATTTAATAATTTCGATCAGGAGTTTTTGAGTTATTTCGGAAATGACAACGATATCGAGGAAAAACCACGAAATTTGACCTAATTTTCTCCCCAATATTTCCGAAAATTTAAATCGGATGAAACTGAATTTTGTACTCTGTTGTGAAATATAGGGTTCAAAGGATGCAAAATTCCTTCGAAATCTGTTGAATAATTAGTGAGCAAAAAAAATGAAATTCTCAGGAATATTTCGAATATTGTTTTTTTTTCTGAATTCACCAATAAATCTGCGAACAGTTGCATTTTCGCCTGCTACAACTTACTACCAAGTTCAAATGCGACTGTTGTAGCGTTTTCTGAGATATTGTGAAAGTAACCTCGAAAACTCAATCGAGTATAACTGTGAAACAGTTTGTGTGATTTGGCCCATTAACCAACTGATTAGTCGGATTTTGTTGTTCGATCCACCCCAAAAGTTTCAAGCCACTAGCTCGTTACGTTCGACAGTCATTGTGTACTCGGCTGGCCGGCTTCGGGAAAATTTTTCAAAAAAATCATGCATTTGGAGAGAAAGATAGCACACTATTTCCTAGAACATTCGAGGAATAATATGACCTAAAAGTTACAAGCTTTTGATTGGTGTTCATGCCGTTTATTCACGCCGTACATTTTCTATGATTTCATTTGAGTGCGAAAAATCATGAACTTGCCACAGATCGGTCTCCTATCCACGTAGTGAACTCTTATAATGCCGCTTGGCTTCCATATGAATAATTTCGATTTACTTGTCTTTTGGTTCATGAAATTTCAAATGAACTTCCGTGACGTCGTATTTCAAGATGAAACCAAGTCTTGATTCGATCGCTTTATATTATTCGAATCACTGAAATATAATCTCGATTGCTATATTACCCATATTAGCGTATTTAGCTGGTTCACAAATATTGACAGAAGCATTCAGACGTCAAATATATCCGGATAACTTCAAAAATTTCGACCTTTCTTTTGAGAGTTGTGTTCGCAAACGGAAAGATTTGAGTAATTTAATTGGATCACGAATTCTTTAAATAAAGTTGAAATATTCGAAACTCTTTTCGACCCAGAAACTAACAATATATCAGAGCAACTGCAAATTTCTTATCATAAATGAATTTTCTATTATTTATTTTTATAACGTGCGTGAATATAAATCAGCGGAAATAATTAAAGACCAATAATAATATTCTTATGTATGGTATATGTCAAGATTACTTTTCCAAGACAAATCTTTCGATGTTTCCAGCGGTCTATAATCATTAAAACCTCATTACGCTCTTAGACAGGAATCTTTTTCAAAATGCAAAATAGTTGACATATTTTCATTCTTCTATCATAGAAACGTTAAAAGTATTATTCATGATAAAGGTTAACTACCCCTTATTCAAGCTGCAGTTAAAACCTCATTATACTTTCAGTACACGAATAACTTTTAAAAGGCGAATTTCATATTTTATGTCAATGGGACCTAGGGTCATTAAACACAAAGTATTGAAGGGTCCAAATTCTGAGAACTATTACAATATTTATGGAAGACTGTGTTATTATTGATTTTTTAGAGACTTCCAGGAAGCTACCCCTCAGAGCTTCTATTCCAAGAACTGTCCAAAGTCCAAACTTTTATATTTTTCAGGAATTTGAAAATGTAGACTCTAGTTCAATCTATATAGGATGTTTCATTAAGAATTGTTCATGTTTAATCTTATACACTTCAAATCAAGATTTCTCCTCACCGAGACAAGGATGGTTTAGTTACGAATATTTTGAAATGACTTCAGTATATTAGCACCCCTTAAAATTTTTTGTTCAAACTTGGCTGTTGTTGCAAACAGTTTCAAAAGATAGATTTATGGGCATGCTAAGAGAGCCGTTCAACTAGCCTTTGTGACTTTGATAACTTCTGAACTTAGTTTTGATATTTCTTTTCAAATGAATACCTGTGTCGAATCTACAACATTTAAGCAGTGTGCGGAATGTTTTAATTTTTGGTGATTCTTTCTCTTCGCACAAACATGGAGTTGAAACAACAAAACTGCAGACTAAGTTCCTATTCTATCGGATCAGTGATTTAGAATTATTGATATAAGACATTTTCAGGGGGCTGTAATTCCGAAAACGTTGGGCGGAACTTGTCCATTGGCAAACCTAACAGGGATATGTAGGATTCCAACCTCCCTTGAGAATTTCAAAACTACAGGTCTTCGATGGTTTAGAGCACATACATACGACAGCGTAGTAGTGCGACTGTGAAAAATAAAAAATGTTGCAATTGCGAGATTTCATTTGGCAATTGCGGGATTTAATCTGGCATATGCCAGATTAAATCTGGCAACTGCCAGATCAAATCTCGCAATTGCCAAATTACATCTGGCAAATGCCAGATTAAATCCCGCAATTGCCAAATGAAATCTCGCAATTGCAACATTTTTTATTTTTCACAATCGCACTACTACGCTGTCGTATGTATGTGCTCTAAACCATCGAAGACCTGTAGTTTTGAAATTCTCAAGGGAGGTTGGAATCCTACATATCCCTGTTAGGTTTGCCAATGGACAAGTTCCGCCCAACGTTTTCGGAATTACAGCCCCCTGAAAATGTCTTATATCAATAATTCTAAATCACTGATCCGATAGAATAGGAACTTAGTCTGCAGTTTTGTTGTTTCAACTCCATGTTTGTGCGAAGAGAAAGAATCACCAAAAATTAAAACATTCCGCACACTGCTTAAATGTTGTAGATTCGACACAGGTATTCGTTTGAAAAGAAATATCAAAACTAAGTTCAGAAGTTATCAAAGTCACAAAGGCTAGTTGAACGGCATTTAGCATGCCCATAAATCTATCTTTTGAAACTGTTTGCAACAACAGCCAAGTTTGAACAAAAAATTTTAAGGGGTGCTAAAACAATATACTGAAGTCATTTCAAAATATTCGTAACTAAACCATCCTTGTCTCGGTGAGGAGAAATCTTGATTTCAAGTGTATAAGATTAAACATGAACAATTCTTAATGAAACGTCCTATATAGATTGAACTAGAGTCTACATTTTCAAATTCCTGAAAAATATGAAAGTTTGGACTTTGGACAGTTCTTGGAATAGAAGCTCTGAGGGGTAGCTTCCTGGAAGTCTCTAAAAAATCAATAATAACACAGTCTTCCATAAATATTGTAATAGTTCTCAGAATTTGGACCCTTCAATACTTTGTGTTTAATGACCCTAGGTCCCATTGACATAAAATATGAAATTCGCCTTTTAAAAGTTATTCGTGTACTGAAAGTATAATGAGGTTTTAACGGCAGCTTGAATAAGGGGTAGTTAACCTTTATCATGAATAATACTTTTAACGTTTCTATGATAGAAGAATGAAAATATGTCAACTATTTTGCATTTTGAAAAAGATTCCTGTCTAAGAGCGTAATGAGGTTTTAATGATTATAGACTGCTTGAAACATCGAAAGATTTGTCTTGGAAAAGTAATCTTGACATATACCATACATAAGAATATTATTATTGGTCTTTAATTATTTCCGCTGATTTATATTCACGCACGTTATAAAAATAAATATTAGAAAATTCATTTATGATAAGAAATTTGCAGTTGCTCTGATATATTGTTAGTTTCTGGGTCGAAAAGAGTTTCGAATATTTCAACTTTATTTAAAGAATTCGTGATCCAATTGAATTACTCAAATCTTTCCGTTGCGAACACAACTCTCAAAAGAAAGATCGAAATTCTTGAAGTTATTCCGGATATATTCGACGTCTGAATGCTTTTGTCAATATTTGTGAACCAGCTAAATACGCTAATATGGGTAATATAGCAATCGAGATTATATTTCAGTGATTCGAATAATATAAAGCGATCGAATCAAGACTTGGTTTCATCTTGAAATACGACGTCACGGAAGTTCATTTGAAATTTCATGAACCAAAAGACAAGTAAATCGAAATTATTCATATGGAAGCCAAGCGGCATTATAAGAGTTCACTACGTGGATAGGAGACCGATCTGTGGCAAGTTCATGATTTTCGCACTCAAATGAAATCATAGAAAATGTACGGCGTGAATAAACGGCATGAACACCAATCAAAAGCTTGTAACTTTTAGGTCATATTATTCCTCGAATGTTCTAGGAAATAGTGTGCTATCTTTCTCTCCAAATGTATGATTTTTTTGAAAATTTTTCCCGAAGCCGGGCCAGCCGAGTACACAATGACTGTCGAACCTAACGAGCTAGTGGCTTGAAACTTTTGGGGTGGGTCGAACAACAAAATCCGACTAATCAGTTGGTTAATGGGCCAAATCGCCCAAACTGTTTCACAGTTATACTCGATTGAGTTTTCGAGGTTACTTTCACAATATCTCAGAAAACGCTACAACAGTCGCATTTGAACTTGGTAGTAAGTTGTAGCAGGCGAAAATGCAACTGTTCGCAGATTTATTGGTGAATTCAGAAAAAAAAAACAATATTCGAAATATTCCTGAGAATTTCATTTTTTTTTGCTCACTAATTATTCAACAGATTTCGAAGGAATTTTGCATCCTTTGAACCCTATATTTCACAACAGAGTACAAAATTCAGTTTCATCCGATTTAAATTTTCGGAAATATTGGGGAGAAAATTAGGTCAAATTCGTGGTTTTTCCTCGATATCGTTGTCATTTCCGAAATAACTCAAAAACTCCTGATCGAAATTATTAAATAACTAGGTGAATTGAAAAATGTTGATGCACAACTATGTGCGAAATTTCGTAATGTGAAAAATTTGAAAAAAGAATTAAATATATCTTTACAGCTGCATTTTTCAATCGAATACTGTAGTTCAATTCGATCCGATTGAATTTTTGTAAATATTGGGAAAATAAAATATTGAAATGGCAAATCTGCTGAATCATTGGGTGGGTTTGACCCATTCGCCAATTCAGCCTTCGTAATTTATAACTCCAAACCCTCGAATCTTTGGACGAATAGCCGTTATGGGGTGAGAAAAAACTCTTCTTTAACTCCTTAAGTAGACAGAAAAAGACAGAGGATTACAGATCTTGCATCTCTCTCTTTCAAGT